>JAOPSE010000211.1:0-1471955 GCA_029449295.1 Zea luxurians | reverse complement strand
CCATATGATCCCCCGGCCACCGGTAAACCCCCCCCCCACGATCACCAATTGAAGCCCGAGCGTGGATGGTCGTGGCGAAGGACAAGGCGGCAGTGAGGTCCGTCTCAACTCTCTCTATCTCCTCCCGGTTCTACGGCAATGGTGGTTGGGTTTGAGAGCTAGAAGGGGAAAACGGCCCTAGTTTGCTGCTTTATAGCCTAAGGAGGTCGGTCACACGGTGCCGGCAACGCCCCCCGGAATCTACACCGGTGATCCGAGTTCCGCAGAGCAGAGCGCCATGGGGAAAGGGACGGTCTAGCAAGGCGGGGCACCATTCGGCGACAGCAAGTGGAGTGTGGATGGAGAGTGGCCAGCTGACAGGGGCGCCCCACCTGTCCGGCGCGCCATGAGTTGGGTGGGTCGTCGGTCCGGAGAGCTAACTAGGCCGCCCGACAGGTTTAGGCCCATACGAACAATGAGATCCCTCTTCTCTTCCTTTTTCTTTTCTGTTTTTTATTTTTAGATCTCAAATTTGAATTCAAATTTTGTTGTGAATTCCACACTTAGATTAAATGCACAATTCAAAAATACCAGCATGAAGATGTATTTTCATTATTTTATATATATTCTTTCTAGTTATTAAGGAATTTACTAACTTGTATGTGTGTGTATATATATGCATGTGTCACATAGAAAGAAAAAATTCCATAACATCAAATACTCTAACTCATTTATTTACTATGATTTGGGTATTACATGTCCCGCAGCCCGCGCAGTATTGATATGCAGCGGTAGCTTCCTTGGTAACGTACGAGTGATGATGAGCGCAGAGCACGCGGCAGTATGGGCGTGCTGCCTACCAATGGAATGGACAGGCACGGGCGCCTGCAGAATGGATAGGTTTGCTGCCTATCAGCGAAATGGACAGTCCACCGCATGTCCGCGGAATGGACAGGTCTCATTAAATGCCGAGGCGGCACATCGCCTGTCAGTGGGAATGGACATGCGGCGCGCCTTATCCGCAATAAATGCAGAGGCCGTGTAACCCAGAGGCCTTACGTTAGGCTTCGCCCGTTGGCTTACGTCATGTGCAGTAGGCCACGTGGCAGCATCGGGTCTCCGCCTGGGCGGGGAGCAGAAGTGTATGCGGACAGGTCTGCACTAGACTAGGTCCGGACACGTGTCGGCACCGGACCCCTGCCTGGGTCCTGTCTAAGGCCCGTGTATGTTCCATCTTGGGACCCCACTATGGGTGGCCCGGATCCCATTCCAGAGGTCCCGCTTGCACACGTGGAGGTCCGGGACCAACCTTGGGGGTCCAGACTATATATCCAGGGGTCTGGCGCTCTCCCGTGGAGGTTCGGACTCATTGTTGATGCATTGGAGTATGCCACCTTCTCTGGACACGTGGCGGCTTCGGACCCACCCACGTGGTGGAGTTGGGCGCTGCTGTGGGCCTAGAATAGCCGTCTGAGATTGGGGCGAGCTGTGGCTTGGTACCACACACAACACTTCTACCACGTGACTAAGGGATAGCCGTGTGGGTTCTTTGTCTTTGTAGAGTAGCAGGGGTACCCTAGTTTAAGGGTACCGATATAATTAATGCTTGGTTTGTTTAGATCATAGAAGTTAAGGTGGTTAGTACATGTTTGTAAACTAAGCAACACGTGTTGGGAATTATGATCAAAAATTTGACCAATTTGATGAGAATGATTTGAGGGCTCGTGAGGGGTTAGGCCTTGGCAAGACGAGTGATGTCTTCTTTGGTGTAGCTTGCTAGACGAGTTAAGGGCCATGTGTATGTGGTAGTAAGAAATGAACATACTTGTATAAATTGCTTGTTGTATATGGGTATGGAAAGACAAGTCCTTTGTTGTGACTACTAGTTTTTTGTGGATTTAGCGCGAGGTGCGGAATGGGGTAGCTAGAGTAAGCTAGAAGCTTAGTGTCACACCCGGCTTTAAGGAACAAAGCCAGGTGCATCTCATACATGCGCCAAGAAGACAACATATATAATAACAGAGTGTATAGAGATAATGTCACAATAACATCAGAGTATTTATTACATAGCGGAAGACTTATTACATAATAAAAGAATAAATACAAAACGAACTAAGGATCATCGGCGCCAATGTCAACTGAGAAACGCCACCTAGATCAAGTCGAATGCCTCGGTGTTAGGCGGCTCCTCTTCGACCACCTGTTCTTCTCCTGTGGGGGGGGGGGTGTGAGACAGCAAGAGTGAGCTCACATACGTTCATAGCTCAACAAGTCGTGGGGAATAATGTGGCATGAACTCACCAAAGGTGGGAGTTCATGAAGTGTAAGGCTGTTCAATGAAATAAAGGCTAAGGCTGAGCAGTGCTTTTATAAGTTGGTCAAAATTTTATTAGCATTTACTAAGTGTAAAGTAAATACCAAACCTTAATAATAATAAAGAAAGTAATAGTAAAATAATCCCAAATGTGATGCAAATGTCAAATTAAATTTAAGTTCCATAATTAATCATGTGAGGGTCCGAGCCGCTCATGACCGTGAGCACGGCTAGTATACTAGTTTTACACTCTGCAGAGGTTAAGCATCTTTACCCACAAGTCATGTTACCCATCTGCCAAGAGACGGCCAATCTCATACACCTCTACCGAAGAGGCGAGGCAGGGTAACACTACGAGGCCTTTACAAAGTTCCACTAGCTTCAGAAATCCCGCTATAGTTTATAGGAAGCTCCAGTGCAGGAATCCCTCGCCTGACCGCCATCGCAGCAAAATCAACCCAAGGACCTCCCTACACTGACCACTCCCCTACTGCCCTTGCCCCTTTCGGGTAAGGAAGACCTCCACTAGCTTTCCTAGTTAATCAGCCAAGGGCGTCCCATTAAACCCTTGTGGTAGCACTGCTTTCCCGGGTGGTCGCTCCATGTTCCCATTAATTCAATGATCTTAACATGAATAGTAATAATAAAAAGATAATAATAGAATAATCATGAATGTTGTATCTCCATACCCAATCCACATAAAGCAATAGCAGGTACTACCCAAAAATATTTCAGTGGTGAACAAGGTATAAAGATAACCAAAACTGGGGTAACATAGAGGATCCCATCAAAATTAACCTATGCAGATCATTAAAATTAATAAGAACATGGCTGGGAAAAGTAAGTGATCAAGGGCACAACTTGCCTTCAATGAGCTCCTGCTCAGCTACTTCTACTTGCTGAACCTCAGAATCCACAGTGGCTTGCTCGTCTACTCGCATCAACACAATACATACATAGTATAGCATAAATTAAAATCTCATCAAACATGCAAATAGAATATACAGTAAAAATCTACACATTGAAATGAGATCATTGGAATTGGAATCATTAAATTTGGAGTTATAGATTTCAAGTTATGAATTTCCTAAGGTTTAATGTGCTTGAAATGGGATTAAATGAGAAATTAATTTTCTTACTGTTTTCATGTCAAAATAGAGACACTAGATGATAAACAATATTATTATAAAATTTTAGAAATTGGAATGGGTCAATTTGGACTAAAAATGAATTTTCTATACATTTTACAAGTTTCTGCAATTAAATGTGTACTAAAAACTAATTTCTAAATAATATTTCTGATTTTATCAACTATTTGGACCGCGCGTCAAATTCTAGAGACAACAGGGACCCAGCGCAAGAAGCCCGAGACACAGAGCACAGTAGCGATGGACTGGGGGATTATTGCCTACTTCATCAGGGGCCAAAACGCTAAATTTGCCGGCCTAAGGGGTACGGGCGGACGTTGGCCGTCGGATCCCAAACCGACGCGCAAGATTAGATCATCGCGTTATAAAACAGATAATATGCCCCGATCGTCCGATCCAGAATCAACAGATGGAGGTCGATCCAGCTCCGATCTAATCTAAACCGCCCGCCATGAATCCTATGGACACAATTTAATTGCGCAAAGGTTATCCTATCCTCTAATCTCGATTGTCAGCGCTGGATCCAACGGTTCAGATTGAATGCGATGAAGGGGTACGCGGTTAATCCGAACCGTTCAACGTTCCCTCAATGCCCGAGATTTGTTTGCCTCCACCGGCCGGACTCCGGCGGTGGGGCGAAGCTCCCCACGGCGGCGCCATTGCCGCCCACAACCAAACTACGCCCTAGTGCACTATTCTAAAATCTAAATGGTGCACTACGTAGACGAGGGGGTAGCGAACGTGGTAAGGGAGTTTTTACCGGAGATTGGAGCGCCGAGGATGTAACACCCCTGGTGTTACTATAACTAAAACTTGAGCATGACATCATAACATTGGCATTGTATATGTTTGATACACCTAGAGTGCATTCACTAGGCAAAAATTTCAAACAAGTTGTATTGTTTTAATGTTTTTGCAAATAGAACCCTGGTTAAAGGACTTAACCCTAAATAGTGGTTAAAGGGGGTAAAACTTAACCCAAGTTAAGAAAACCTAAAGACTTTAGGGTAAAAGTCATAAAATGACTCTAAGAACAAACTTGAATCACATTTATACCCCTGGGATACCAAAAACCCTAATTGGAACCCTGGAAAACCCTAAAAACCAAACCCTAGGGGCTTATGTGCAAAATTAGCCCACTTTTGGGCTAAAGTGCAAAAACCAAGCCAAATAAGTATTTTAAGTCAATTGGTTCACAAATATGTGGATTTGAAAGCTAAACCCTAAGTTTTGGACTTAAATGCAAAATGGATCTCATTGGAGTTTTATTCTAAGTCTGAAAATCAGAGAATGGGCTCAACTTTGGGACTTTGTAACTTACAAAGTATAGGGTTTTTGCCCTAGGTCACCACATCAAAGTTGAAGACCAATTATAGGAGAACAACTTTGCTAAAGAGTGTGAGCTTAGTTGTTATGAGAAATTTGGAGAAAATCCAATCAAAGTTTGACTGTCAGGCTTGTTCATTCTGAAAATCAGCTTTTCAGTGTAACAGGGTCGACTTTGTGGGGGAATTAAACCTTGATCCAATGACTTTTTGTGAATGCACATTGTAGCAAAGTTGTAGAGGGATTATAGTTCTACAACTTTACTACAGAAAGTTGGCTTAGGTTCCACACGAAAATTTGAGAAAATGAAGCTCCAATATGCGCTGTCAGGTTCGTCTAACTGAAACTCCTGAGGGTACAGTGCTCTAACCGGATCAGATCGACCGCCGTAGAAAAGATCTCACCGCCGGCGACCTCTTTGCCGGGATTGGTGCCGCGGCCGTGTGGATGTTGCTCACCTTGCAAAGATCTTCCCGTGGATAAACTTGGAGCACTGTGGCCACTCGATTACTTCTCTCTTTACCGGCGACGTGGTCACGCGGCCATCACCGGTGTGCCGCCGTTTCTTGCTGTTATGCCACGCCGTCGGTCATCTTACCACGTCGCAGTCGATTACTATACGTCGTCCTTCTTTTACCTAAGGCCTTGCCACGCCATAGGACACGTAACCGCGCGCCAAGCTTCTTCCCCGTCTCCGGCCGCCAACACATCGCGGTCAAATTGAGAGCCACCGCCCCCGGAGTCTATAAATCCAGTGCACCGGCGGCTTCGTGATGTACTCCAGCGTCTAGCGCACCCTTCTGCACCTTCAATCCTCCACCAGAAAGCCTCAATTCGAGATTTTCCCCAAAACGCTCAGGAGCACCGCACAACTCGACCTCGCCGTGGTCAGCCCGATTCAGGTCCGATCTCACCCTCGGTTCCCTTGTTTCAACGTCCTTGCTTCCTCTTGATGCTTACCGAACCATTGAATCGAGTTAGACCGCCATGAATCGACAGGAACGCACTCATCCGTCCGCCATTCTCTCGGTCACCGTGGCCGGAGCTCAATAGTTGGTCGTTCGTGCAATTAGGTTAGGGGAAATGCTCAGGCTAGCTCCGATTTGGTGTCCACCGCTCGGGAGCGCCGGTCATGGCCCCGTTCGGCCGGTCTGATTGCTCGCCGGAGCGCGGCGGTGCGCGAGCGCCGTCGTGGACTCCCAATTGTGAATAGGATGAAGCGCAGGGACTTTTCTGCATTTGGTCAGTGACACAGAAGAACAGTGAACAAACCTAATTTGAGTTAGCCAAAACCGTGAGGGCCTTCGTGCAAAGTCGCCGGCGCGGGCGCGCGCGGGCTCCTTTCCTCCCTGGACTTGGGCCGACTGGGCCAGAATCGGCCCAGTTCTATTCAATCCTTTTTCTTTTTCTTTTTCCAGCAGAGCCAAAATAATTATAGAAAAATGTAGAAAAATGCTAAAATTGTGAAACTAATTTTCCTAGGCTTGTTATTTTCTCTAGTATTTAGTAAAAATAGTTTTGTAATTTTTAATGGAAATAAGAAATTTTAGGGTATTTAAAGTAGTTAAAAGTATTAGTTATGGATTTTTAGAAAATAATTGGTAAGTCCAAAAATGTCCAAACTTTTTATGGGCACTTAAACCAATATTTAGAAGCCTTGGGTAGAATTTGGGTTGATTTGGACCTTGTTTGATCACTAAACCCAAAACCAACCCCCTCTGCCCTATGAACTCCTTTACCGACTCCGGAAACCCTAGGTTCTCGGAGTACCGTGAAGGAAAGTTGTACTCAAGACTTAGATAATAAGTTTGTATTATCTTCGCATCCTCATGAGCATCCCATGGCATCCATTCTTATGCATATATATGGTTATGTTAGAACACGAAGAAGAAGAAGAAGAAGTCACTGAAGTGGGAACTCCACCAACCTCAGATCCTCAAGCAGGCAACTGCTTTTATTTTGATATTTGTGGATCCGAGCAGGACTCACCTGATAACAAAGGCAAGCCCCGGTGCATTTGCCACCTTCCTTGATGTTTTTAAAATCTTTCTCACTTGATTGCTGCATTAGGTGATAGGAGTTGGTTGCTAAAACAATTCCTGCATTACCTTCCTTGAACTTGATTACCTTCCTTGATCACCCGTTTTACAAAAGATTTTTGATGCTTAGCCTCGCTTTAGAAAAACAAAATGTTTTGTTTTTACAAAATATGATGTGGCAAAAGTGGGTGGGATGTTTTCAAAAATAAAACTTGATGGTGGATCCATCATGGCCATGATGGATTCAACATCGGAAAAGATGTACCTCTGTCAGGTACCAAGTTTTTGGGTTAAAAAGATTAAGCTGAGACCGGGCGGGTGACTTGCACGAGAAGAGAGTCTCGGTGTAGTGTCTCCGTCTGAGTCGATTAAGGACCGTCTCGATGTAGGCTTGATGATCGAGGACCCTTTAGCTGGTCACATGCCTCGTCATGGGTAAGCCTTGCCTCGGGTAGACTAAGGCCGGAATAAGATAACACGAAATGGGAGTGGAGCGGTGGCGAGAGTAGCGTGTACCCTCCGTGGCAAGAGGCTGGACGGTGGTGTATCTGTGCTCTCGGTTTGCGTGAACCTGATCCGGTCTTAAGAACCCCGGTGGCGGGTTGACATATGCAAGGGTTAAGTGCTACATATGTCGTGTGATTGGAGATCCTCAGCTGAGTATAATCGATTCGGATCGCCGTACCTTCGCGGTTATGAAGACTTGGTCACTGCCCTACACGTAGCATTCCACTAAAGATGATGGGTTTTTGTTAAGAAACTGGCTAGTGCAGGACCAGTGATTGAACTAGGGTAGAAAGAACTCTAGATGCAGGTAATTGAACCTAACTTGACAAATAAAATTGGATTTTTAAGGATCCACTTTAGTAAGCATTTCTGCAAAACAGAGTCTTTGATTACTTGAGAAGCCTTACCTTGACTCCCTAAAAGCCAGCATACCCTTGAGAGTCTTTTCCTTAGTCGGGTAAGTCTTGCTGAGTAATTCCATACTCAGGGTTTATCCCTTCGTTGTTTTTAGGTGAGGAAGTAGCAGACTTTTGCTGCTTCTGTGCCAAGGTGGTTCCCAAAGAAGACAAACAAGACTGAAGTGCGGGAGGACTCGGTCCTCCACATAGGATATTTTGCTTATAGCTTATTGGGAGAAGTTTGTGCCTCCCTTGGTTTGTATAATATTACTACTCTGCACTCACTTTTAGTCTGGTCTGTAATAAAATAACTCGAGCTTGCTTTTGAAATAAATGTAAGTTTATGTAATCCGCTTCCGCATTTCTTTATCTCCGATGTTTTGTAATGTCTGCAAGACGGGTGAAACGTTCCTGGTGAGGTCGGGAAAGATACCGAGCTTGTCAAGTGACTTAGGAACATCTACAGGGTGTCTGATGTCTGCTAGACAAGGACGACTGTAGGTGGGCCTAATTACTTGGGAGGTTCCATCACAGCTGGTATCGGAGCGTAGCCCTTCTTTGCAGATATTATGTGACATCTTCAAAAGGATTTCCGAAAGTCTTACCTAAAAATTCTTTTCTCTTCTTACCTAAGTACTCTGAAGAGTTTATCTTAAAGACCAGATAGGAAGAGTGCAATGTATAGAAGGTTGAATCAACTAAGGTTGATTCTGTACTTATTCATGCATCATGCTAAGAATTATGCTAATAAATTTTCCCCCTTAGAAAGATGCCGCCACGCACAAGGCTAACGGCACGTAAGTCAACGGGGCCAATTGGAGTACCCCGGCATCAACTAGCCCCTCGACACGAAAGCAGTAGCAGCGGAAGTAATGACCCTATAGGAGACCTGGAAGCCGAAGTGAGTCGACTTCAAGCAACGCTGCAACACAGGACCAATGTTTGGATCGCAGACGGAGATAGAATCAATGAACTAAGAAGGGATATCCGTCACCTGCAGGATCAGCTGGCTGATCGGGACTTAGCACTTGACTGGGCAGTACAGTCTCATATGTTGGCATGTGCTAAGGAAGCGAGGGCTCAGGCCCGAATTAAAGAACTTAGCTCAGCTGTCGACAACCTGCAGGTCTACTGCAATACGTTGCATGAGGAAGTCCATGTACTATACTCACAATTACACCCTAGTGAGCCTGCACACTCTGCTGAGGCGGAAGCCGGACCCTCTCACATTGCGGGACGCGCGCTGGGTGGGGAGTTAGACCTTTTTGAACCCCCTCCTTCTTTAAGGTTGGTTGATGTCTGGACTCCCACACCTGACGATGAGGCCGCCAAAAGTAACGGAAAGCAGGACTAATGGTGTAACAAAAGTAGAGTAGTGTGTTGTAGGGTGTACTGTTGTATAATAGGTTGAACTTTTGTAGAATGGGTAATGTATCCTGTTATGTAGTATCGAGTCTGTATCATTACTCTTTATAGTAATGTAAAATGGAAGGTTTTCTTTGGCACATTATGTTATTCAAATGTTTTTGCCTCAGATGCCGACCAGGACTCGCGGACAGGACGCAGCCGGAACTTCTGGGGGTCGGGATGTCACCCCAAATCCACCTCCGGTTCCACCCACGTTAGCCGAGGCAATTGCTGCCTTGGTGAATGCCACCGCTGACAATACCCGCTTCCTTAGGGAAATGGCGGGTCAGCAGCAGTTCCAGCAGCAGGCAGGAAGAGGTTTTCAGCAAGGTCCCCGTGAAACTACTTATCTGGACTTCTCCGAAACTCATCCACCTCTATTCACCAAAGCAGAAGATCCGTTAGAAGCCGACGAGTGGATACGAGTTATTGAACAAAAGTTTGGCCTTCTTCGTTGTTCAGAAACACAGAAGCCATTATTCGCGGCACAGCAACTCCGTGGCCCTGCCAGTACTTGGTGGGGAAACTTTGTGGCTATTCAACCTGACAACCATCAAATCACTTGGGACGAATTTAAAGCAGCCTTCCGCGAGCACTACATTCCTGAAGGAGTGCTGCATATGAAACAAGAGGAATTTATGAAGCTGAAACAAGGAGGAGACACCATCAATCAGTATCTTAACAAGTTTAATCACCTGTCGCAGTATGCCATTGATCAGGTGAATACTGATTTGAAGAAAAAGAATTGTTTTATGAGAGGTCTAAATGACCGGTTGCAGCGAAAAATGGCCACATGTATTGATCTCACATATGGAAAGGCTGTCAGTACAGCCTTATCTGTGGAAGCAAAATACGCAAGTTCTGGGAAGAATAAGGGATTCAGTGGTGAGAGGCCTAATCAGGGCCAGGCAAAGAGGCAACGGTTCGTCATCCGGCCTTCTAGCCAAAACCATACTTTTTCTCGTCCACCAGCATTCCCTTTCAAACAACCCATTATTATCCGCCCCAACAATACCTCCACTTCCCCAAATCAGCCGGGTGCCCCAGGCACTCGATTCCCTGCCTTGCCCAGCTCTTCAACTGGGTGTTTCAACTGCGGCAAGTCAGGACATTTTATCAAAGATTGCCCGTACCCCAAGCAAAATCAATCCAATGCTCAGCAAGGAACTGGGAAGTCTACTCAGCCCAAGGGAAATGCTGTGGGGAAAAATACCAAGAAAACGGGGCGTGTATACTACACTCAAGTGGCCACTACACCGGAGGGAGAGCCAGTGATGATGGGTACGTTTCCTGTGGCCAGTCACCCTGCAATTATTCTTTTTGATTCTGGTGCTTCGCATACCTTCATTAGCAAGAAATTTGTGGAACAACATCACATTGCATGTCATGAATCAAAAGAGGGATTTAAAATTCATTCACCTGGGGGACATATTTTTACTAGAGAAGTGGCCTATGGAGTGCCAGTAACCATGGCCGGAAGGAACTTTCCTGCTAACATGATTGTTCTAAGAGGCCAGGATATAGATGTAATTTTGGGTATGAATTGGTTAACCCAACACAAGGCAATTCTCAACACTGAACTCAGAACCGTCAGGTTGAGTTATAATCAAGAAGAAATTCTTTTGTCTCTCCCCAAAACCAATCCAGCCAAAGCTTCTGGTAGAATATTTGAAGCCATTGTACCGGAGATCAAGAACATTCCGGTAGTATGTGAGTTTCCAGATGTATTTCCGGAAGATTTGCCTGGACTACCCCCTGAAAGAGATGTAGAATTCGTAATTGAGCTAAAGCCCGGTATGGCTCCCATCTCTCGAAGATCGTACCGTATGCCCCCTAATGAGTTGGCGGAATTGAAGATTCAATTACAAGATCTGCTGAATAAGGGATTCATCCGGCCAAGCTCGTCCCCATGGGGTTGTCCCGCCATTTTTGTTAAGAAGAAGGATCAAACCTTGCGCATGTGCGTGGACTATCGGCCCCTGAATGAGGTCACCATCAAGAATAAGTACCCTCTTCCAAGGATCGACATCTTATTTGATCAACTGACTGGGGCGAGGGTATTTTCCAAAATTGATCTCAGGTCGGGCTATCATCAAATCCGTATTCGGCCCGAGGATATACCGAAGACCGCGTTTACTACGCGGTATGGATTGTTCGAATACCTGGTAATGTCTTTCGGGCTCACAAATGCTCCTGCCCACTTCACCTATTTGATGAACTCGGTATTCATGCCCGAGTTGGACAAGTTCGTGGTGGTCTTCATCGACGATATTTTGATATACTCTAAAAATGAAGAGGAGCATGCTCAGCATCTACGGATTGTATTGACGCGCCTGAGGGAACATCAGCTATATGCCAAGTTCAGCAAGTGCGCATTCTGGCTGGAGGAAATTCAATTTTTGGGGCACGTGTTATCAGCTAAAGGAATTGCGGTAGATCCTAGCAAGGTCAAAGATATTCTGGAGTGGAAACCCCCAACCACTGTTCACCAAGTCTGGAGTTTTCTTGGACTAGCTGGGTATTATCGCAGATTCATACCCGATTTTTCTAAGCTTGTGAAGCCAATCACAAGTTTATTGAAAAATGATATTAAGTTCAATTGGTCTTCTAAGTGTAATGAAGCCTTTGAGCAATTGAAGACATTATTAACCACTGCTCCAGTATTGGCTCAACCGGACATCACTAAGCCTTTTGATGTATACTGTGATGCATCTGGCAGTGGGCTCGGCTGTGTACTGATGCAAGAGGGCCGAGTAATTGCATATGCTTCAAGGCAGTTGCGCCGACATGAGGAGCATTATCCAACTCATGATCTGGAGCTAGCTGCTGTGGTTCATGCCCTGAAAATATGGCGTCACTATCTGCTGGGAAATATCTGTCACATATATACAGATCATAAAAGTTTGAAGTACATCTTCACCCAGTCAGAGTTAAATATGAGGCAAAGACGATGGCTTGAGCTCATTAAAGACTATGATCTGGAGATCCATTATCACCCAGGCAAGGCCAATGTGGTGGCAGATGCACTGAGTCGTAAGACTTCCTGCCACTGTCTTATGGCGAAGGCCTCCGAGAACACTTTATGTCAAGAAATGGAGAAGCTAAACCTGGGGATAATCCAGCATGGGACTCTAAATCAGCTAAGGCTTGAGTCAATCATTCTGCAGAAGATAATTGATGCTCAAAAGGATAATCTGGGTATGAAGCACATACGAGAGAAGATAAGGGCTGGAACAGCCAAATGTTTCAAGGAAGATGATCAAGGTGTGTTATGGTTTAACAACCGCTTAGTAGTGCCAAAGAATGAAGAACTCCGCCAGCAAATCTTAGATGAAGCGCATCTTAGTCGCTATTCTATTCATCCGGGAAGCACTAAGATGTATCATGATCTAAAACAGCACTACTGGTGGACGAAGATGAAGATTCAAATTGCACGCTATGTGGCTAAGTGTGACACTTGCAGACGTGTCAAGGCCATACACATGAAAACTGCCGGTCCATTGCAGTCATTACCAATACCAACATGGAAATGGGAAGACATAAGCATGGACTTCATCGTGGGATTGCCCAGGACCGCAAAAGGATATGACTCTATTTGGGTGATCATTGATCGACTTACCAAGATCTCCCACTTCCTCCCTGTCAAAGTAAAATATCCCGTCATTACCTATGCGGAGTTGTACATCACCCGTATTCTCAGTTTGCATGGTGTTCCAAAGACCATAGTGTCGGATCGTGGACCACAATTTGTATCTAAATTTTGGGAAGAACTTCATAAATCCCTGGGTACTAAGTTACTCCACAGTTCGGCCTATCATCCTCAAACCAGTGGACAAACTGAGAGAGTGAACCAAATACTTGAAGATATGCTGCGGGCATGTGTCCTGGACTTCTCACCGAAATGGGATGAATGTTTGCCTTTGGTGGAGTTTTCATATAATAACAGTTATCAAGAAAGTATCAAGATGGCACCTTTTGAAGCTTTATACGGACGTCGGTGTCGAACTCCGCTAAATTGGTCTGAACCTGGTGAAAGGTATTTCTTTAGGCCTGATATGGTAAAAGAAACCGAAGATAAGGTTCAGAAAGTTATTCATAATATGAAGAAAGCACAAGCTCGTCAGAAGAGTTATGCAGACACACGGCGAATGCCCTTATATTTCTTGGAAGGAGACTATGTTTATCTGAAAGTCTCACCAATGAAAGGGGTATCACGTTTCGGGGTAAAGGGAAAACTTGCACCCAGGTACATTGGTCCATTTCCTATTCTTCAAAGATATGGGCCAGTGGTGTATCAACTTCAACTTCCCGAAACATTGTCTGCTGTGCATAATGTGTTCCATGTATCACAATTGAAGAAGTGTCTACGGGTTCCCGATCGAACCATTGAAGTGACAGATGTTGTCCTGAAACCAGACTTAACGTACTCGGAACATCCTATTCGAGTTCTGGATCAAAAGGACAGGGTTACCCGAAGAAAGACTCTCAAGTTCTACAAGGTACAATGGAACCAGCATTCTGAGGAAGAGGCTACGTGGGAAACTCAAGACTTCTTGAATAAGAATTTCCCAGGCTTTCTAGCCTCATGTAACTTGTAAAGTGTATATAGTTATGGCAATAAAGGAATGAACCCCACACCACCCTGCCTTGTACCAGAAATAAGGAAATAAAAATATGACACATTTCCTTTTCCATTACTCACCCTAGAACTTTAAATCTCGGGACGAGATTCTTTTATGGGGGGAAGGATGTAACACCCCTGGTGTTACTATAACTAAAACTTGAGCATGACATCATAACATTGGCATTGTATATGTTTGATACACCTAGAGTGCATTCACTAGGCAAAAATTTCAAACAAGTTGTATTGTTTTAATGTTTTTGCAAATAGAACCCTGGTTAAAGGACTTAACCCTAAATAGTGGTTAAAGGGGGTAAAACTTAACCCAAGTTAAGAAAACCTAAAGACTTTAGGGTAAAAGTCATAAAATGACTCTAAGAACAAACTTGAATCACATTTATACCCCTGGGATACCAAAAACCCTAATTGGAACCCTGGAAAACCCTAAAAACCAAACCCTAGGGGCTTATGTGCAAAATTAGCCCACTTTTGGGCTAAAGTGCAAAAACCAAGCCAAATAAGTATTTTAAGTCAATTGGTTCACAAATATGTGGATTTGAAAGCTAAACCCTAAGTTTTGGACTTAAATGCAAAATGGATCTCATTGGAGTTTTATTCTAAGTCTGAAAATCAGAGAATGGGCTCAACTTTGGGACTTTGTAACTTACAAAGTATAGGGTTTTTGCCCTAGGTCACCACATCAAAGTTGAAGACCAATTATAGGAGAACAACTTTGCTAAAGAGTGTGAGCTTAGTTGTTATGAGAAATTTGGAGAAAAAACCCAATCAAAGTTTGACTGTCAGGCTTGTTCATTCTGAAAATCAGCTTTTCAGTGTAACAGGGTCGACTTTGTGGGGGAATTAAACCTTGATCCAATGACTTTTTGTGAATGCACATTGTAGCAAAGTTGTAGAGGGATTATAGTTCTACAACTTTACTACAGAAAGTTGGCTTAGGTTCCACACGAAAATTTGAGAAAATGAAGCTCCAATATGCGCTGTCAGGTTCGTCTGACTGAAACTCCTGAGGGTACAGTGCTCTAACCGGATCAGATCGACCGCCGTAGAAAAGATCTCACCGCCGGCGACCTCTTTGCCGGGATTGGTGCCGCGGCCGTGTGGATGTTGCTCACCTTGCAAAGATCTTCCCGTGGATAAACTTGGAGCACTGTGGCCACTCGATTACTTCTCTCTTTACCGGTGACGTGGTCGCGCGGCCATCACCGGTGTGCTGCCGTTTCTTGCTGTTATGCCACGCCGTCGGTCATCTTACCACGTCGCAGTCGATTACTATACGCCGTCCTTCTTTTACCTAAGGCCTTGCCACGCCATAGGACACGTAACCGCGCGCCAAGCTTCTTCCCCGTCTCCGGCCGCCAACACATCGCGGTCAAATTGAGAGCCACCGCCCCCGGAGTCTATAAATCCAGTGCACCGGCGGCTTCGTGATGTACTCCAGCGTCTAGCGCACCCTTCTGCACCTTCAATCCTCCACCAGAAAGCCTCAATTCGAGATTTTCCCCAAAACGCTCAGGAGCACCGCACAACTCGACCTCGCCGTGGTCAGCCCGATTCAGGTCCGATCTCACCCTCGGTTCCCTTGTTTCAACGTCCTTGCTTCCTCTTGATGCTTACCGAACCATTGAATCGAGTTAGACCGCCATGAATCGACGGGAACGCACTCATCCGTCCGCCATTCTCTCGGTCACCGTGGCCGGAGCTCAATAGTTGGTCGTTCGTGCAATTAGGTTAGGGGAAATGCTCAGGCTAGCTCCGATTTGGTGTCCACCGCTCGGGAGCGCCGGTCATGGCCCCGTTCGGCCGGTCTGATTGCTCGCCGGAGCGCGGCGGTGCGCGAGCGCCGTCGTGGACTCCCAATTGTGAATAGGATGAAGCGCAGGGACTTTTCTGCATTTGGTCAGTGACACAGAAGAACAGTGAACAAACCTAATTTGAGTTAGCCAAAACCGTGAGGGCCTCCGTGCAAAGTCGCCGGCACGGGCGCGCGCGGGCTCCTTTCCTCCCTGGACTTGGGCCGACTGGGCCAGAATCGGCCCAGTTCTATTCAATCCTTTTTCTTTTTCTTTTTCCAGCAGAGCCAAAATAATTATAGAAAAATGTAGAAAATGCTAAAATTGTGAAACTAATTTTCCTAGGCTTGTTATTTTCTCTAGTATTTAGTAAAAATAGTTTTGTGATTTTTAATGGAAATAAGAAATTTTAGGGTATTTAAAGTAGTTAAAAGTATTAGTTATGGATTTTTAGAAAATAATTGGTAAGTCCAAAAATGTCCAAACATTTTATGGGCACTTAAACCAATATTTAGAAGCCTTGGGTAGAATTTGGGTTGATTTGGACCTTGTTTGATCACTAAACCCAAAACCAACCCCCCTGCCCTATGAACTCCTTTACCGACTCCGGAAACCCTAGGTTCTCGGAGTACCGTGAAGGAAAGTTGTACTCAAGACTTAGATAATAAGTTTGTATTATCTTCGCATCCTCATGAGCATCCCATGGCATCCATTCTTATGCATATATATGGTTATGTTAGAACACGAAGAAGAAGAAGAAGTCACTGAAGTGGGAACTCCACCAACCTCAGATCCTCAAGCAGGCAACTGCTTTTATTTCGATATTTGTGGATCCGAGCAGGACTCACCTGATAACAAAGGCAAGCCCCGGTGCATTTGCCACCTTCCTTGATGTTTTTAAAATCTTTCTCACTTGATTGCTGCATTAGGTGATAGGAGTTGGTTGCTAAAACAATTCCTGCATTACCTTCCTTGAACTTGATTACCTTCCTTGATCACCCGTTTTACAAAAGATTTTTGATGCTTAGCCTCGCTTTAGAAAAACAAAATGTTTTGTTTTTACAAAATATGATGTGGCAAAAGTGGGTGGGATGTTTTCAAAAATAAAACTTGATGGTGGATCCATCATGGCCATGATGGATTCAACATCGGAAAAGATGTACCTCTGTCAGGTACCAAGTTTTTGGGTTAAAAAGATTAAGCTGAGACCGGGCGGGTGACTTGCACGAGAAGAGAGTCTCGGTGTAGTGTCTCCGTCTGAGTCGATTAAGGACCGTCTCGATGTAGGCTTGATGATCGAGGACCCTTTAGCTGGTCACATGCCTCGTCATGGGTAAGCCTTGCCTCGGGCAGACTAAGGCCGGAATAAGATAACACGAAATGGGAGTGGAGCAGTGGCGAGAGTAGCGTGTACCCTCCGTGGCAAGAGGCTGGACGGTGGTGTATCTGTGCTCTCGGTTTGCGTGAACCTGATCCGGTCTTAAGAACCCCGGTGGCGGGTTGACATATGCAAGGGTTAAGTGCTACATATGTCATGTGATTGGAGATCCTCAGCTGAGTATAATCGATTCGGATCGCCGTACCTTCGTGGTTATGAAGACTTGGTCACTGCCCTACACGTAGCATTCCACTAAAGATGATGGGTTTTTGTTAAGAAACTGGCTAGTGCAGGACCAGTGATTGAACTAGGGTAGAAAGAACTCTAGATGCAGGTAATTGAACCTAACTTGACAAATAAAATTGGATTTTTAAGGATCCACTTTAGTAAGCATTTCTGCAAAACAGAGTCTTTGATTACTTGAGAAGCCTTACCTTGACTCCCTAAAAGCCAGCATACCCTTGAGAGTCTTTTCTTTAGTCGGGTAAGTCTTGCTGAGTAATTCCATACTCAGGGTTTATCCCTTCGTTGTTTTTAGGTGAGGAAGTAGCAGACTTTTGCTGCTTCTGTGCCAAGGTGGTTCCCAAAGAAGAAAAACAAGACTGAAGTGCGGGAGGACTCGGTCCTCCACATAGGATCTTTTGCTTATAGCTTATTGGGAGAAGTTTGTGCCTCCCTTGGTTTGTATAATATTACTACTCTGCACTCACTTTTAGTCTGGTCTGTAATAAAATAACTCGAGCTTGCTTTTGAAATAAATGTAAGTTTATGTAATCCGCTTCCGCATTTCTTTATCTCCGATGTTTTGTAATGTCTGCAAGACGGGTGAAACGTTCCTGGTGAGGTCGGGAAAGATACCGAGCTTGTCAAGTGACTTAGGAACATCTATAGGGTGTCTGATGTCTGCTAGACAAGGACAACTGTAGGTGGGCCTAATTACTTGGGAGGTTCCGTCACAGAGGAGGGTTGGCCACGGAGCACCGACGGATCGCCAAGTTCTTCTGATTCCGGCGAGCAATTCGCGGGTGTTCAGTTGACGATCCCGCCCGCCAGTGCCATAGAAGACTCCCCGATGGTTTGCGCAAGCCCCCGAACTACTCGTAGCGCCCACCGGATGACCAGAGAGGATTCACCGACGGCGGTCGATGGAATCCGCGGTGGCGCGCAACTCTTCTCCTCTTTCTCTCTCGGATTTACGATGCGGTTGGGGTCTCCAGATTATGGACTAGTGCGGACGGGTCTAGGGTGCTGTAATACGGCACGGGCGAGGTCCGAGGGTGGTCAGCAGCTCCAGCGTTCTCGCGGCGGTCGTTGCGCGTCAGCGGCGAAGAAAGGGGAAAGGTGGGCACGTGGCTGACCGAAGGGACCCGCGCGCCAGGCCCCGCGTGCGAAGGAGACTGCTGAACCGGGCCAGCCTGCCAGTCGAGGTCAGCCACGGTTGCGCGCGCGAGACATCAGCTGGGCCACACGAGTGAGAGGTAAGGTGGGCCGAGACAGGATTGTGCCCAGTCGCCAAAGTATGTTTCTTCTTTTTATTCTTTTCATTTTCTGTTTACCTTTTTCTCCTTTTTCTTTATTTCCAAATTCCAATTCACATCCCGATTTAAATTCAAATCATGTGCCAAATTATCCTCACATTGTATTGTGAAATTAGAAGTACCAATTTTAGGAATATAATTATATATATTATTTATATCACCTTCCTCTCTTTCTTATTTTTAAAACCCTACTTTTAATTTTAGGGTTTAGCCCAACTTTTCATAATTATTATCTTATTGTTATTATCGTTATTACTTTATTCAATGCATAAACATAAAAGCTCCAACATGATGCATTCTCTTTTATTTTAGTATCATTGATTTTAATTGATCTCTAAATTTTGTGTGTGCTCTTTTTATGATGCAAATGAGGCACAGAAAATTGAGGATAACTTTCTATTATTCTTGGTATACAACTTGGAGTATTATAAATCCTACCCCCCTTAAAAATAATCTCGTCCTCGAGATTTAGGAAGATCTAGGGAAAAGGTGGGGAAAATCTATACGAAGCTCTTTTTCTCTTTCCCATGTTGCTTCATCTTCACCGTGGTGGCTCCATTGCACTTTGCACATCTTTATATCCTTATTCCTCGTGACACGAGTCAGTGTATCAAGAATCTTGATGGGGTACTCAGCATAAGTCAGATCCTCTTGAACACTAAGGTCCTCCATTGGTAATTGCTCCTCAGGTACCCTGAGACATTTCTTCAGCTGAGATACATGAAAAACATCATGAACATCCGCAAGATGATCCGGTAACTCCAATTGGTATGCAACCTCTCCCACTCGCTTTAAGATTAAGAAGGGTCCAATAAAGCGAGGGGACAACTTTCCTTTGACTTTGAATCTCCTCATACCTCGGATTGGTGACACCTTCAGATACACGTGATCACCCTCCTTAAACTCCAGTAGTCTCCTTCTATTATCAGCATAGCTCTTTTGCCTTGATTGTGCAATTCTCAAATTCTCCCTTATCATTCGGACTTGTTCTTCTGCCTCTTGAATAAGCTCAGGCCCAAAGAACTGTCTTTCTCCAGTTTGATCCCAATACAGTGGTGTCCTGCACTTTCTGCCATACAGAGCCTCAAACGGTGACATCTTCAAACTGGCCTGGTAGCTATTATTATAAGAGAACTCAGCATAGGGTAAACTCTTATCCCAACTTCCACCATGTTTAAGAGCACAAGCTCTTAACATATCCTCTAGCACTTGGTTGGTCCTCTCAGTCTGTCCATCAGTCTGGGGATGGTAGGCCGAACTGAAATTCAACTTTGTATCCAAGCTCTCATGCAACTTCTTCCAAAACCGAGAGGTAAACTGTGATCCTCGATCAGACACGATCTTCTTAGGCACACCATGTAGGCAAACTATCTGAGTCATATACAATTTTGCTAGCTTGGCTCCCGTGTAATTAATCCTCACAGGTATGAAATGAGCCACTTTTGTCAATCTATCCACAATTACCCAAATGGAGTCATACCCTGCTGGAGTGCGGGGTAATCCAACAATGAAATCCATACCAATTTCTTCCCATTTCCACTCGGGTATCTTCAATGGGTGCAATAGTCCAGCTGGTCTTTGATGTTCGGCCTTGACTCTTTGACACACATCACACTTAGCCACATGAGCAGCAACATCTCTTTCAATCCATACCACCAATACTTCTGCTTCAAATCCTGAAAAATCTTAGTGCTCCCAGGGTGGATAGAGTAATCAGAATCATGAGCTTCTTTCAATATAGTCTCACGGAGGCTATCAATCTCTGGAACACATATCCGATCTTTGAACCATATAGTACCTTGCTCATCCTCCATGAATTCTGGCACTCTTCCTTCAGTAATCAGATCCTTAATCTCTTGGATTTTAGCATCACCAACCTGACCTTTACAGATCTCTTGCTCCAAGGTAGGTTCCAATTCGATGGTAACTCCTTCAGTGTGTGTAACAATTCCCAAGTTGAGTCTCTCAAAATCTTTTGCTAATTCATCGGGTAGCTAGACGACAAAAGCGGAGTGAACATGCTCTTTCCGACTCAAGGCATCTGCAACCAAATTTGCCTTGCCTGGATGATAGTGAATCTCCAAATCATAATCCTTAATAAGCTCCAACCAACGATGTTGTCTAAGGTTGAGATCCTTCTGAGTGAATATATACTTCAAACTCTTATGATCCGTGTACACTTGGCATTTAGTTCCCATAATGTAATGTCTCCAGATCTTCAGTGCATGTACAACGGCTGCCAGTTCCAAATCATTAGTGGGGTAGTTCAATTCATGCTTCCGCAACTGACGAGACGCATAGGCAATCACGTGTCCTTCTTGCATGAGCACACATCCCAATCCTTGGCCACATGCATCACAATAAATATCAAATCCTTTCTGTAAGTCTGGCATAACCAACACTGGAGGTGACATTAATCTCTCCTTCAATTGATCAAAGCTTTCTTGGCACTTCTCATCCCACTTAAATTCTCTTCCTTTCTCCAAAAGCGAGGTCATAGGCTTGGCAATCTTAGAGAATCCTTCAATAAATCTCCGATAGTATCCTGCAAGCCCCAAGAAACTCCGAATCTCGGTAACTGTAGTGGGCACTCTCCACTCCATAATATCCTTGACCTTAGCAGGATCCATTGCTATTCCTCCATTAGAAATAACATGTCCAAGGAATGGCACCTTATTAATCCAAAACTCGCACTTACTGAACTTGACATAGAGTTGATTATCTCGTAGCTTCTGTAGCACCAACCTTAGATGTTCTTCATGATCACTTTCACTCCTAGAATAGATAAGAATATCGTCGATGAACACCACGACGAATCTGTCCAAGTACTCCATAAACACCTTATTCATCAAATTCATGAAATAAGCTGGTGCATTGGTTAATCCAAATGACATAACCGTAAACTCGTATAATCCATATCGGGTTGAGAAAGCCGTCTTAGGAATATCTGATGGTCTAATCTTCATTTGATGGTATCCCGATCGGAGATCAATCTTCGAGAATACCCTGGCTCCTCTCATCTGATCGAACAAATCCTCGATACGGGGTAACGGATACTTGTTCTTCACTGTAACATCATTAAGAGATCTATAGTCTACACACATTCGTTGCGAACCATCCTTCTTCTGTACAAATAGAACCGGTGCTCCCCAAGGTGAGGAACTCGGACGAATGTAACCAGCCTCTTGTAACTCCGTCAATTGCTTTTTTAGCTCCTTTAACTCTTCTACAGACATCCTGTAAGGCCGTTTAGAAATAGGGGCAGTTCCAGGTAGGAGATCAATAACAAACTCAACTTCCCTATCTAGTGGCATCCCTGGTAACTCCTCTGGAAAGACATCCGGAAAATCTCTAACCACCCGGATGTTGTCACCAACGAACTCCTCAGGTATAAAGAACATAGCACGTTTGGATGAGGTGGTTACTGCAATATTAACTTGAAATGTTTCTCCTTTAGGGCTAGTGAGTTCTATAGTACCTCTACCACATGCTATAATGGCCTTTGCCTTCCTTAACCATGACATACCAAGAATCAGATCTATACTGCTGGCCTCTAATATTATAGCCGTAGCTCCAAATTCTCTTCCCATAATGGTTAATGTCAATCTACGTGTCATTTGATTTGCCTCAATAGGCCCTTTAGGTGTGATTACTATCATGGGTTTTCTCATATTTAGCAGTGGTATTTCATTTGTGTTGGCATAACGAGCAGACATGAACGAATGTGTAGCACCAGAATCAAATAGTATGGTTGCAGGAATTGCATTAACATAAAACATACCGAGTACGATGTCAGCACCATCAGGAGTATCATCAACACTGACTTGATTCACCCTGGCTATAGAATATCCCTTGCCAGGAGTCTATTGCTTGTTCTTAGCTGGTGTACCAGAATTTCCCATCGGACAAGCATTAGCATAGTGCCCAATCTGACTGCACTTGAAACATGTAGGGCCGGTCTTCTGTCCTGTAGGCCTCGTCGGGGTGCCAGTGGGAGTAGCCTGACGAGTAGGGGGTGTACGTGGAGACCCCTATGGAGCATACTGAACTGGGCGTGGTCCTCCTGGTCGAGTCGGTGTACCCTGTGGTGAAACGTAGCGGGGACAAACACTGCTGCTACCCTGTCCCTGCGAGATAGCCTTCCTCTTCAAATCACCCAGTTGAACACGCTTGTGTTCAATAGCAAGAGCCTTATCCAGTAGCCTCTGAAATGATGGAAAGGTGTGTGCAACCAGTGCATACTGCAAGGGTCCATTAAGTCCTTCAATAAAGTGCTCCTGCTTCCTCTCATCCTCAGCAACTTCCTCTGGAGCATATCTCGACAACTGAATGAATTTGTCTCTGTACTCGCTAACCGACATGTTGCCTTGCTTCAATGACAGAAACTCCTTCTTCTTGATCTTTATCATACCAGCTGGAATATGGTAGTTCCTGAATTGTGTACTGAACTCTGCCCAAGTAATAGTATCAGCAGCATCATGGGCAGCAGCATATGAATCCCACCAGTCAGCAGCGGGACCTGTCAGACGACCTAAGGCATAAAGAACTTTCTCCCTGTCTGAGCATTGGGCAATGTTGAGCATCTTCTCAATTGACTTCAACCAATCATCTGCATCAAGTGGATCTGGCGAGCTGGCGAAGGTCGGTGGCTTATGACTCATAAATTCCCAGTGCTTATCACGAGGTGGAACTGGCGGTGGTGGTGGAGGCAATGGCACTTGTTGCTGTTGCTGCTGTTGTTGAAGTTGTTGTTGCAGCTGCTGTTGTTGCGCCCTTCTCTCCTGGCGCATCTCTTCTCTCTCCTGGCGCAACTCTTGGCGTATCTCTTCTCTTTCCTGACGCATCTCCTGGCGTTCTTGCTGCATCTGGGCACGCATATCAGCCATAGTGTCCGCCATTTGCTGCATCACCGCCATCTGAGCTGCAATCAGTGGATCAACTCTGCCTGGTGGAGGATTAGGAGGATTCATCTCTGCTATCTATGACTGAGGTTGTCTATATATCCTTCGAGTGTGTCGATTAGGAGGCAAATCAATTCCACCACCCCTCTTGGTATTGACCATCTGAGTTAGATACATAAGGTAAGAGAATAGTAGACAAGGCAGTAATTACGAATCATGTTACTTTGGGGGATTTATTAGCTAAGCAGTTTAATGTTTTATCTACCATAGCTAATTCATTACCTTATAGTGGTACATACTAAGATGTCCGTATATAATATTTCAACCAATCAAAGAAGCAAATCAGACATTTTTCATCAGAACAATCAAACAACATTTTTAAATATCGAAAATAGTTTTGATTTGGTCTTAGGCCTCCTATCTCTTAAAAATGTCATAGGGGTAGGGATTCCAAGGTTTGAAACCCATCTTGTCTTAGAATAGAAAAGGTAAGAATGATCAGAGTAGAACAGTAGAAGGTGAGACAGGATCAAGATAAGTGTAGAAAGAATCAGGGTAAGGTAAGTTTAGAAGGATTCAGAATAATATAAGTAGGTAAGGGTTTATCCATTTCTAACTAGGTTTCGTCCTACAGTCAACATTTCCTCTGATACCACTTCTGTCACACCCGGCTTTAAGGAACAAAGTCAGGTGCATCTCATACATGCGCCAAGAAGACAACATATATAATAACAGAGTGTATAGAGATAAATGTCACAATAACATCAGAGTATTTATTACATAGCAGAAGACTTATTACAAAATAAAAGAATAAATATAAAACGAACTAAGGATCGTCGGTGCCAATGTCAACTGAGAAACGCCACCTAGATCAAGTCGAGTGCCTCGGTGTTAGGCGGCTCCTCTTCGACCACCTGTTCTTCTCCTATGGGGGGTGTGAGACAGCAAGAGTGAGCTCACATACGTTCATAGCTCAACAAGTTGTGGGGAATAATGTGGCATGAACTCACCAAAGGTGGGAGTTCATGAAGTGTAAGGCTGTTCAATGAAATAAAGGCTAAGGCTGAGCATTGCTTTTATAAGTTGGTCAAAATTTTATTAGCATTTACTAAGTGTAAGTAAATACCAAACTTTAATAATAATAAAGAAAAGTAATAGTAAAATAATCCCAAATACGATGCAAATGTCAAATTAAATTTAAGTTCCATAATTAATCATGTGAGGGTCCGAGCCGCTCATGACCGTGAGCACAGCTAGTATACTAGTTTTACACTCTCCAGAGGTTGCGCATCTTTACCCACAAGTCATGTTACCCATCTGCCAAGAGACGACCAATCTCATACACCTCTACCGAAGAGGCGAGGCAGGGTAACACTACGAGGCCTTTAAAAAGTTCCACTAGCTTCAGAAATCCCGCTACAGTTTATAGGAAGCTCCAGTGCAGGAATCCCTCGCCTGACCGCCATCGCAGCAAAATCAACCCAAGGACCTCCCTACACTGACCACTCCCCTACTGCCCTTGCCCCTTTCGGGTAAGGAAGACCTCCACTAGCTTTCCTAGTTAATCAGCCAAGGGTGTCCCATTAAACCCTTGTGGTAGCACTGTTTTCCCGGGTGGTCCCTCCATGTTCCCATTAATTCAATGATCTTAACATGAACAGTAATAATAAAAAGATAATAATAGAATAATCATGAATGTTGTATCTCCATACCCAATCCACATAAAGCAATAGCAGGTACTACCCAAAAATATTTCAGTGGTGAACAAGGTATAAAGATAACCAAAATTGGGGTAACATAGAGGATCCCATCAAAATTAACCTATGCAGATCATTAAAATTAATAAGAACATGGCTGGGAAAAGTAAGTGATCAAGGGCACAACTTGCCTTCAATGAGCTCCTGCTCAGCTACTTCTACTTGCTGAACCTCAGAATCCACAGTGGCTTGCTCGTCTACTCGCATCAACACAATACATACATAGTATAGCATAAATTAAAATCACATCAAACATGCAAATAGAATATACAGTAAAAATCTACACATTGAAATGAGATCATTGGAACTGGAATCATTAAATTTGGAGTTATAGATTTCAAGTTATGAATTTCCTAAGGTTTAATGTGCTTGAAATGGGATTAAATAAGAAATTAATTTTCTTACTGTTTTCATGTCAAAACAGAGACACTAGATGATAAACAATATTATTATAAAATTTTAGAAATTAGAATGGATCAATTTGGACTAAAAATAAATTTTCTATACATTTTACAAGTTTCTGCAATTAAATGTGTACTAAAAACTAATTTCTAAATAATATTTCTGATTTTATCAACTATTTGGACCACGCGTCAAATTCTAGAGACAACAGGGACCCCAGCGCAAGAAGCCCGAGACACAGAGCACAGTAGCGATGGACTGCGGGATTATTGCCTATTTCATCAGGGGCCAAAACGCTAAATTTGCCGGCCTAAGGGGTACGGGCGGACGTTGGCCGTCCGATCCCAAACCGACGCGCTAGATTAGATCATCGCGTTATAAAACAGATAATATGCCCCGATCGTCCGATCCAGAATTAACGGATGGAGGTCGATCCAGCTCCGATCTAATCTAAACCGCCCGCCATGAATCCTACGGACACAGTTTAATTGCGCAAAGGTTATCCTATCCTCTAATCTCGATCGTCAGCGCTGGATCCAACGGTTCAGATTGAATGCGATGAAGGGGTACGCGGATTTTAATCCGAACCGTTCAACGTTCCCTCAATGCTCGAGATTTGTTTGCCTCCACCGGCCGGACTCCGGCGGTGGGGCGAAGCTCCCCACGGCGGCGCCATTGCTGCCCGCGACCAAACTACGCCCTAGCGCACTATTCTAAAATCTAAATGGTGCACTACGTAGACGAGGGGGTAGCGAACGTGGTAAGGGAGTTTTTACCGGAGATTGGAGCGCCGAGGAGGGTTGGCCACGGAGCACCGACGGATCACCAAGTTCTTCCGATTCCGGCGAGCAATTCGCGGGTGTTCAGTTGACGATCCCGCCCGCCAGTGCCACAGAAGACTCCCTGATGGTTTGCGCAAGCCCCCGAACTACTCGTAGCGCCCACCGGATGACCAGAGAGGATTCACCGACGGCGGTCGATGGAATCCGCGGTGGCGCGCAACTCTTCTCCTCTTTCTCTCTCGGATTTACGATGCGGTTGGGGTCTCCAGATTATGGACTAGTGCGGACGGGTCTAGGGTGCTGTTATACGGCGCGGGCGAGGTCCGAGGGCGGTCAGCAGCTCCAGCGTTCTCGCGGCGGTCGTTGCGCGTCAGCGGCGAAGAAAGGGGAAAGGTGGCACGCGGCTGACCGAAGGGACCCGCGCGCCAGGCCCCGCGTGCGAAGGAGACTGCTGAACCGGGCCCGCCTGCCAGTCGAGGTCAGCCACGGTTGCGCGTGCGAGACATCAGCTGGGCCACGCGAGTGAGAGGTAAGGTGGGCCGAGACAGGATTGGGCCCAGTCGCCAAAGTATGTTTCTTCTTTTTATTCTTTTCATTTTCTGTTTACCTTTTTCTCCTTTTTCTTTATTTCCAAATTCCAATTCACATCCCGATTTAAATTCAAATCATGTGCCAAATTATCCTCACATTGTATTGTGAAATTAGAAGTACCAATTTTAGGAATATAATTATATATATTATTTATATCACCTTCCTCTCTTTCTTATTTTTAAAACCCTACTTTAATTTTAGGGTTTAGCCCAACTTTTCATAATTATTATCTTATTGTTATTATCGTTATTACTTTATTCAATGCATAAACATAAAAGCTCCAACATGATGCATTCTCTTTTATTTTAGTATCATTGATTTTAATTGATCTCTAAATTTTGTGTGTGCTCTTTTTATGATGCAAATGAGGCACAGAAAATTGAGGATAACTTTCTATTATTCTTGGTATACAACTTGGAGTATTACACTTAGACCCATTCAAACCATCATTGCACATACATTGCCACACTTTAGAGTTATTGAGACATCGAGGTATCCCTTACGTATCGATGGATGATGTTGGGGGCCTTCGTCCTCCGAAGGTCCTCAAAAACATGATTTGACAATGTTTTCCAAGTGGATTATGTGAACAGGTATTCTCGGACTCAGAATTATGAACATGAAGCACGGTCAGGACGAAGCCTGAACCAGACGAAGGACGAGCTGACTACCAAGCTCTACGAAGGATGGTGCACAGCCGAAGCTGTGCGCAGGGAAGCTTCGTCACGATAGCAGAGGGGGAACCGACTTAGAGATGAAAAGACTACGTGGACCTTGACAGATTTTCATAAGTCATTGACAAATGTAATGGACATGAATGTAATTTTACGTGGGCTGCGTCCCACGTCTATAAATAGATGAACAGTACTCCCGTACTGTTCGCGCTGACTGGGCATTTGCTTTTGCGTCACGCTTGTACTTTTTACCTTCTCTCAGGACCGAAGGTACATTTGTAATTTGAAATCATTTCTATTTTTCCATGTTAATAAAATAGAAATGATCCTATGATGGTGCTTATATTATATTTCATGCTCTATATGAATCCTTCGTCATTACTTGTTATGTTTACGAAGGTATGTCTCTTGTGACCTTCGTCCGAAATTCATTATTTCCCGAAGGGACATAATGCTCCGAAGGACGAAGGACTTTAACACTTAACATTTTTTATGTTGCCTTGTTCTTAACTCTTAGCATTTGAGAACAAGTCCCCAACATTGGCGCCCACCTCCGGTGAACTCACTTCCACTTCGAGTTTTTTGAACACCTTCGGAAGCTATAGACCTTCGCTATGGCGCCGAAGAAAGCTTCAGCGACTGGGGCTGCAGCACTGCAACCGCTGGACCACAACCAGGAGACCGTCTCTCTTCGGGAGGCCCGAAGCCAGAAGAGAAAGGCCGTCAGCCCGACGCTTCAGGAGGAAGAGCTAGACCAAGAAATCAGGGATATGGAGATGCTACATCAACAGGTGCAGAGGAAGAAGGAGAAGATGGCCCGGCTAGCTGAGTTGCAACGGCAGATAGACGAAGCCTCTGAGGAAGTTCGCCATCTTACTCACGATGAGCAAAACAGAAGGCCTCAGCAGAAAGACCTTCATCAGGAGGGCTTCGTCAACGAAGATGACTGGTATGACAATTTCCATCAGGGAAATTTTGTTTTCGATGATGCTTCTCCTTTGTCCGCTGAGCTGCAGGCTACACCTTGGCCTCCATCCTATAAGCCACCCCAGCTTCCCATGTTCGACGGCCACTCAGACCCGAAGCAGTTCTTGATGAGCTACGAAGCAACAGTGTCTTCGTATGGGGGCAATGCTGCAGTCATGGCGAAGTCTTTCGTTATGGCCGTCAGGAATGTTGCTCAGACCTGGTATTCCTCCCTTCGACCAGGAACGATCACCTCATGGCAGAAGCTGAAGGATATGTTGTTAACCAGCTTTCAAGGATTTCAGACGAAGCCGGTCACTGCTCAAGCCTTGTTCCAGTGCACTCAGGATCATGAAGAATACCTTCAGGCGTATGTCAGAAGGTTCTTGCGTTTGAGGGCGCAGGCACCAACGGTGCCCAATGAAATTGTTATCGAAGCCATGATCAAGGGGCTTCGTCCTGGACCTACAGCCCAATACTTTGCTAGGAAGCCTCCTCAGACTCTGGAGAAGCTGCTCCAAAAGATGGACGAGTACATTCGTGCTGATAATGACTTTCGCCAAAGAAGGGAGGAGGCCTTCAGATTTTCTGAGATGACCAGGGGCTTCGGGGGAAGATTCTATCCGAGGCATGTCAGGTCCATCCACAACACTCAAAATGATGATAAGGGGAGTCAGCAGAACAGGCCGCAGTGCTCCTCACAGGCTTCGGGGCAACAGCAAACTTTCTTTCGGCCACCAGCTCCAAGAGGCAGAGGCGCCAGGGGCTTCGGCGGGAGATATGGAGATCAACCAAGGAGGACATTTTGCTTATTCTGCGGTGAGAACAAGGGCCATACCACCAGGATGTGCCATGTCACCATCCAGAAACAAAAGGAGCTAGCAGAAGCTGCAGCGCAACAGGGACAGCCGAAGCAGGTCATGCATACTGCTTCGTACCATCAGCCTTACATCCCGGAATATGTGGGCAACCACCCTGCAGTTTCCGTAGCTTCGGCGAGTCAACCTCAAGCTTCATGGCAACAGCCCCCGCCTCCACCTCCGCTGCAACAAGGCCAACAGCCAGAAGGGAGCCAATATGTTCCGCACCAAAGGGATCTCAGAGAGCAATCTGAAGCTCGCACAGTCAATAGTACTGTGCCAGAGTCGAAGCACATTTATTGACATATATCCTACTTTGATAGCAGTCTTTTTCGTTTAAGTTCTATTTTTTGTGTAATAAAGAACATTTCAGTTTTCATATAATAATTTCGTGGTTGGTTATGAGAAAAACCTATCTTCTCCACAGGCTTAAGTTGCTGAAGCTTAAAAATTTGCGGTAACAAGGAGGACCTTCGAATTATTAAAAATCCTTCGAAGCAACAAAAAGTCGTTCTAAGGAACGCAGAGTAAGTTGCCGAAGTTACAAAAAGCCGTTCCAAAGGGAGCGCAGTGTAAGTTTTTTGCTCCAAAGACGTCCCTAAGGGGATGCAGAGCTTATACCGCCTAAGTAAAAGGCGAAGAAGCTCCAAAGACGTCCCTAAGGGGATGCAGAGCTTATACCGTCTAAGTAAAAGGCGAAGAAGCTCCAAAGACGTTCCTAAGGGAATGCAGAGCTTATACCGTCTACGTAAAAGGCGAAGAAGCTCCAAAGACGTTCCTAAGGGAATGCAGAGCTTACAAATATATTTTGTGTGTATCTTCGGAACAAATGTCATTTGCATAACATAACATCATCACATCATTTTGCATAGCATAAGCATCATACGTCATGTTGCATATGGCAAAAGAAGGGGACACAGTATCAACCTTCGAAAGGATGCTTTGAGAAAGAGCAAATTGTGTAAAGTCACGAGGGAATACAATGATAATCTTCGGAAAATAGCTTCGGAGAATGTTTACACGAAGCATGGATGTGATTTATCAGAACAGTTTTAACGGAGAATGTTTTCTTCACGAAGCATGAAAAGAAGGGAAGGTGTTTTTTCGCCGAAGGCTCAAAAATGGTATGTATGTAGAATTTCATGCATCGTAAAGAATTGAATAATGAAAAGAGACTTGTATATTACATTCAAATGTACAAAATATTACAAAGATCACACTTCCAATGTTTTTTTCTAATAACATTTAGTCTTCTCTTAATACTGCTTCGGCGGCCTCATTTAGAAGTTGATCAACAACTTTATCCATGATAGCTTCGGCCATTCGTTTAATCTCGTCATTTCCTTTTGTGTGAGGGTCGGCAGTCGATCCAGCAGGTTCTGAGGGAAGAGAACGTTTCTTCGTTACTATTACAAATCGCGAACAAAGTTTGAAATAAAAATTACAACACAATAAGAACGACTAATTAATACCTAATTGCCTTTCGGGCTCTGTACTTCTTTCGGCAGCTTCTGCCACTTTCCTAGCATCATGGATGCCTTTTTCACTTCTTTGAATTATTTCTTGCGCCATTTCTCGGCCGCCATTGTCCCAGATATCAGTGAAGAATTTACCGCCAACCATGCTTGCTTCGGTCGAGGGATCTTTGATGTCTTCAGAGGACAGGGCAGCTTCGGACTGAGCTAAGGATTTTACATGTTCACAACCTTTTTTCTCCAAAACAGCAGCAATTCCTCTGGCGCCTGAAAAAGCGCAGATGTCACCGCGGCTGCTCAGGATTTCCTCGAAGGCTTCTGCTTCGTGACTGATCCAGTCCAGTGGACCTTCGGGATTGCCTCTTGGAAAATTCTCTTCACTAGAAAAGGCGCCAACGCTGGCGAAGCTGGATTTTATCTTTTTGACGCATTCTACAGATTTAACATAGCATTTCCTCTGAGATGCACGAAGCTCTTTAACACTTAACTCTAAATTATTGACCAAATGATCACTAAGTTCTCGTTTTGTTTCCTCAAGCACACGTTCCTCTTTAGCTCTAGCTAGCTGTTTCTGAAGATCTTTAATTTCACGTTTTTGGGCTTCCGCCTGGGCTTTTGAAGCAGCTTCGTCCTTCTTTACCTTATCTACCAGTGTAAGAAGAATTTTATCCTTCTCCAGAGCTTCGTTTCTCAGTTTAATAACTTCTGATCGAAGGTTGTTGAACGCAATTTCATAGCTTTCATCTTCGGCACTCTTTTGGGCTCTTAGTGCGTTGCTCAGGATCAAACCCTATACAAAAAAGAATCCATATAAGAATAAAGGAATGAATTACGTATTGTAAATTTTTTTCAAACGACTAATTCCCATACCTTTAGGCTATTATATGCAAGACTATCCGCGAGATCTTCCTTCGTCATAGCGCATAATCCAGCTTCGAGCTTCGGGAATCCCATACTTCTAGCCATCTCTCGGCAGACAGATAGTTCTTTATTATCAGGAAGGCAGTACAGGAAGTCATCTTCATTAGTCCCGTTAAACACTACTGCCCCCTTCGGATATTTTAGCTCTCTGGCATAGTAGTTAGCTTCGTAAGTTTCCTCTTCGAATAATTTCTTCCCCGAAGCATGTCGCACGATGTAATCGCGTGCGCTGGCAGGAGCTTCGGGGGCGGCAGTGTCAATTTCTTTAACCAAAGCTGGTTCTGATATTTTCTCGGTCTCCAAAGATTGTTCCTTGGTGGGCTCTGAAGGCCCAGCTTCAGCTTCAGGTTGTTGCTTCGAAGCTTCAGCAACTTCAGCTTCGGTAGACACTTCAGCAACTTCAATAGTCCCTTTTGGAGTTGTGCTTGAAGACTTAATTGTCTCCAAAACATCTAACACGTTCACCATTCTTTTTCTTCTCGGGGTCACCGACGGCCCCTTTTGATTTTTTGTTGTTTCAACAGTTGCTGAAGGACTTAAGATTTCCGATATTTTTCGCTCTTCAATCTTCGGTTTTTCTGCTTTTTCGGCTGAAGGTGCTTCCGTTTTCTCTTCTATCTTCGGCACTGGAGCTGGTTCTGTAGCTTCAGAGGCTAAAGAGATTTCACCAATAAATTTTGGCACTGTGGCCGGCTCAATAAAGCGCGCTCGGTGGGTGAGCACCTTCATCTTTTTCCTTTGCGGCGCTGGCTCACTAGTGGCACTTGTGGTAGCTTCTGTCGCAGGAGAAGTAATTTTTCTTTTGCGACCCAGTACCGGATAATGATAGTCAGGGTAGACAAACCCGATTGCGTCAAATACCCGGTTGAGTCTTTTCTTCTTTCGGCCTCCGAAGGCTGCTGATAACGCAGTATTTTCGGCCTTCGAATATGCCCCAAGCAGTTCGTCACTTAATGTTTCAATGCTTTTCAACCAGTCATCATCAGGTTCAACAAATTTATCTGCATATTTGAATGTGTATTTCAGTCTGACCAGTCCGCCTTCGTCGGAATCTTTGATGGTCTCCTTCGGCATTTCCCACTTTCCTGCAAGTGGCCACACCCTGAAGGCAATATGCTCTTGGACCAAGTCCCTTGTCCCAATGAAAGAGCAGATTACGCCGAAGGCCCTTTGGCATTCCTCGGCCGCTTCATCCATTTCAACCTTCGACCTTCGAAGTCCAAAGCGTTGCCAGATGGGGCGCATAATGATACTCTTGACATTTTCCTGCGCTGTTAAGTCATTCTTTACATAGAACCATTCAGTCATCCAGGCTCCGGGCCACCTCTTCCGAAAAGTTGGCACAAGGCGGCTTGACCCGGAGCGGGCACCGAAGCTGTAACACCCAAAATTGTTGTGATATTGTTCTTTCCCCCAGGGCTTCGTCTCGTATAACAACTCATGAATGTTGCAAAAGCTTTTAGCATTTGGTTCTAAACCTTGGCTTCTCGCAGCCCAGACAAACATCCCCATTCTTATGATAGCTTCGGGAGTAAGTTGATGAAGGTAGACTTGAAATGTTTTCAGTACCTCAACAACAAAGTTGCTCAGGGGGAATCGAAGCCCAGCCTTGAGAAAGCTTCGGAAGATTACAACTTCATCTTCTTCGGGGGTGGGAGAAGTCTTTTCTCCAGCGTCAGCCCTCACAATAGATATATCTCGAAAATACCGCCCCCTCATATTATCAATATGACTCTGCTTGATAGTGGTTTTCCCGAAAACCGTGTGACTTGGTCGCCATGGTCGATCTTCGGATTCTTTCCCACCACTTTCTACATCAAAACTGTCGCTGTCATCAGTATCTTCGGACAAACCTTCAAGAATTTCCTTGGTGATTTTCTCTGTGTTGGTTTCCGCCATCGCTATAAGGAACCCCAAGTTCTTCTCTTCGTCGAGGCTCAGCTTCGTCTCGGCAGCGATCTTCTTACTTTCAGACATCTTCGGAAACGCTAAAAAACTGTTTTTAAGGCCGAAGCTTCAAAATCAAAAAGACCAGCAAATCTTAGTGCACAAGAGCTAAAAATTTAGTGGGCCGAAGCAGATGGCAAGTGTGCGTACCAAATAAGTTTGCGGTATGATCTTATTTATACCCCCAGGGCGTTGAAAATTGAAAGACCCCACTTGTCAGTGAATGTTGCTATTCTAGCAAAGGGAAGGTGTTTTTTCGGACCTTCGGCTCAAGGCCTTCGTCCATATCGCAATCTGAATTTATTATTAACAAATTAATATTGCGAGGGGCTACTGTTGGGGGCCTTCGTCCTCCGAAGGTCCTCAAAAACATGATTTGACAATGTTTTCCAAGTGGATTATGTGAACAGGTATTCTCGGACTCAGAATTATGAACATGAAGCACGGTCAGGACGAAGCCTGAACCAGACGAAGGACGAGCTGACTACCAAGCTCTACGAAGGATGGTGCACAGCCGAAGCTGTGCGCAGGGAAGCTTCGTCGCGATAGCAGAGGGGGGAACCGACTTAGAGATGAAAAGACTACGTGGACCTTGACAGATTTTCATAAGTCATTGACAAATGTAATGGACATGAATGTAATTTTACGTGGGCTGCGTCCCACGTCTATAAATAGATGAACAGTACTCCCGTACTGTTCGCGCTGACTGGGTATTTGCTTTTGCGTCACGCTTGTACTTTTTACCTTCTCTCAGGACCGAAGGTACATTTGTAATTTGAAATCATTTCTATTTTTCCATGTTAATAAAATAGAAATGATCCTATGATGGTGCTTATATTATATTTCATGCTCTATATGAATCCTTCGTCATTACTTGTTATGTTTACGAAGGTATGTCTCTTGTGACCTTCGTCCGAAATTCATTATTTCCCGAAGGGACATAATGCTCCGAAGGACGAAGGACTTTAACACTTAACATTTTTTATGTTGCCTTGTTCTTAACTCTTAGCATTTGAGAACAAGTCCCCAACAGATGATATCCCTTATCTTTGGTAGGGTTAATGTGTACCTCATAGAGTTTATGCTATAAGTTCTATGCTTCTAGATATGGACTTGCTAGTTTTGAAGGACCCATGGAAGATTGGGATGCAATTGTTAATTTCTAACATTTATTTAACCATTCTATGCTTTCCTTGTTGGTTAGATCATATTTGCATTCTCGTACAAAATGCTTTGATGCAAAACAAAATTTAATCTTTGCTAATGAATCAAATGCATATTTCTTTGTATCTACTCACTCTATGTGTTCAAGCCTTGTAGGTACCACAACCCTAGCCTATGGTTTCTTTTTTTCCACGAGTCCTCGAAGGATTAGGAGTGATAGAAGATGGCTTGTTGTGTAGATGAATGACAAGTCAGATCCCCATGCATTGCATCTTAAAAACTTATATTGATTTCATAAGACGCCCACTCATACTGTGTCGTGAACTTAAGGTTCTACCTAATATGATGTGAACTTGATGTTTCTTGTAATGATCCTTTCCATCATCATGATCATGGATGAAGATTGGTTCAATATATTATAAGGGTGATGTACAAAGATGATTGTTTAAGTTTCTTATCTAACTAACGATAATCAATGAAAGACTACATAGTTAATTAGATCATCTACTTAAAAGGGAGACGGTCCTGACACCCACAATCCTGAAACAAACTTGCAATGCAAGATCAAGCAATCTAGTCGTGTTCTTGGTTGGTTGAGGGGATTTTAGACTGTTTGGTTCCGGGTCAAGCCGGATGGAATTGTTAGCGTGCGAGAATATTCAACTTAGATGAGAGTTGGCTCTATTCTTAGAAAAAAAGGGATGAAGGAGGAAGGATTAGCTTGAGTAGGAGGGGTCTAAGAGGATGGAACCATGTTAACATAGGGGAGTATTCGTCTGTGATAAGGATTGGCTCTGTTCGTACAAAATAAAGCGAATGTGAGTAACCAAGAAGGATTAGCACAAGTATGGAGAAGATGAGGGGGGAGGGGAAGCATATTATATGCACAAGACCCCTCCGTACACAAATACACAAATTAAGGCCAAGCTCAGCAAATTATGCATATGGTCATGTAAAACATCGTTTTACATTGTAGACTGTATCATTTTCAGAGTGAAGTTGAAATAGAGAGTAGGATAGGGATGGGACATGAAGGTTGTTGGAGATAGGCTAAAGGTAGCAAGTAGGATTGTGTCGATGGGGCTTGGCTTGTCATTGTTCAATGCTCAATGTTGCTTGGATACAATGTGTATGCATGCAGGCAGAGTGCACAGAGAGAGAGAGAGAGAGACATCTGATAGCTCTACCCATACCTGGAGCAAAGTGCAAACACATCCTATCATACTACAAAGATGCCGATGAAATGTTATTTTTATGACTCTGAATTTATTTCTAACAGGAGCAAACAGTACAAAGACCGTCTCAACTCTCAGTCTAGTCAAAAAGAGAGCCAAGGACACGAAGTCAGTCGGCAGCTCTGCCCATACCTGGTACCTGCAAGAGAGAGGGAGAGCATGGGAACAAACTGGTCGTCCATCACTCTTTGCGTTCGAAGTGATTGAACTGCAGATATAAGAAGTACCGTGCACTCATTTTGTTCGATTCTCGGGTTAAAGAAAACAACGTAGCGATTTGCAGATGCTTGGAGCTAGACAAGACTGAATGGATGGAACAGTCAATCACTGTTTGGCAAAGAACAAAATAGCTCTCGTATGTACTAACAACCGATTGCTCAAGAACTACAACACGGTGAGATGGAAGGTGCAGCCGCTGAGAAAATCCTCATGGACAATAATGCCCAATAAAGGAGTTACAAATACTACAAAGTCTCTCAAAATGTGTAAACAAACAGCAGGCTCGATCTACTTGCTGCTGCTCTCTCCAAATCCAGACAAGGGGATGGACTAGATCCAACATCTCAAACTCATCTGGTGCATGCATGCTCCTACCAAATCTCGCAGCATTATTTCCTTCCTCCTGTCCAGAGACCAGCAAAGCAAAATGTTATTAAACGGGGGCATTAGCATGATGGCCTAATAATTCAATCAGAGTAGGTGAAGTGTAATTTTCAGACATGAGACCAGACACCAGAGGTGCATGCCAGAGGAAACTTTTAGTAGGATGTAGGCCTCCTCCCAATCAATGAACTTAGCTTGCAATAGTACCGTACCTATTGTCAATGTGGGGTCCATTCCTCGCTTCCTCTCACCCAAATGCTCTCCCCCCCCCCCCCCCCCCCCCCACCCCTACTGGAAAGAGCACATGTTGTTGAACACCAACTGGCTGAGCAGCTCCTGCTGCCTTGTTGGCTCCCCCGCTGCTTGCTGATGCTGCATCAGGTAAGTGCTGCTGCCATTGTCCTGGAAAAGAGTGACCTGACGTTGGTTAAAACAAGATGGATGCTAGCTGATGTGTTTGGAGAGACTCGCATGTAGTGTATATACGAGAGAGGAAGTGGAACGCATGCCAACCTGGGAGAAAGAGATGGAACCCTGGCCATGCAGTGAGTAAGGTGTGGTGGTGGTGTCCATGATGGCTTCAGATGGAGCTGCTGGGCTGGCTTGGCTCAGCACTGGACCTGCCATTGCAAGGGCTTCCTGGAACATGACTCCCATCTTCTGAAACACATCAGCGCAATTTTACAGTTAACATTTAAACATCAGCTTATTGACCGTATTTTTAGCTGACAAAAAAAATGATTTTGCTGTTCCATACTTGTGCGTGGTCATGGAGGCCATCACTATCCAGTCCGAACCCATATAGCACTGGGCTCATGGAGGCAATCCTCATGGAAAGGAACTGAAAAACAGGCAGGAGTATATGATTTGCAAATTGTTGTCAGAAGTGCCACATTTTTAGCGCTGAGTATTAATTCTTCATGGCTCCTGGTTTTTTTTTCTTTTTTTTTTACCTCAACTTGGTTCTGCAGGGACTGCACATAGTTGATAATCTCATCCAGAATCAGGGCCTTTCCAGTAACCTGTCCAAAAAAAAGGGGAGCACATTTGTTCCTTCTCAAAGTTACTACTTAAACGGCCTACTATAACTTATAAGCAGATATCAGTATACCAAATATAGTTAATCCAAGTAACTAATCTGACCTTGTCACAACCAGGGACCAGTGCTTGCAGCATCCTCATCCTCTCACTGATCCTCTCTCTCCTCACCTAATAAGGCCAACCAACAAAAAAAAAATTGCCATCGATCGGGAGGTGTTCATGCAAGAGAAGAGAACGAAAAAGAGGGGAGGCAGGAAGTACTGAGACCAAACTATTACACACGACTAACTGTCAAATTAATGCTACAAGGATTAGAGTGAGAGGTGTACTGTTACCCTCTCTGCAAGGCTGTGGCTGTCCGTTGCCTGGCCCCTCCTCGCCCTCACATGGATGTACCCCCTGGTGGCCTCGTCTTCAGTGGCGCTCTTCTCCTCAGTATTAGCCTCCTTGTGGGGCCTCTTCCCCCGCCTGCTCTTGCTCTCCTGCAGCTGCTTGCAATCCTCCTATAAACCAAAACGCAATTTTTTTTGTTTCAAAAAAAAAATGAAAAATCACGGAACAATCAATCAATGTTGCAGGAAAAAATGGCAAATGGTGGCTGTGTGTATGTAATAAGTTGCTTTGCTGCTACTACCTTGGATTGAGCAGAGCTGAGTGTAGCACTGTCTTCTGCAGCCTTCCTCTTCCTCTCCATCGGAGACGCAGCAGCAGCACTGCCCTGTGGCTGCGGGGAGGTGTCGACCACTGCAGATGAGCTCTGGAGTGAGGCATCGTCCTCCACCATCATCGCTGCTGCATTTGCATTTACAGCTTGGCCATGGTTCTGGTCGTAGAACAGGAGGCTTGAGAGGTTCGGGGTGTGGCTACTGGCCAAAGTCGCAGGCATCTTGAGGAGGAGCTCCGAGTTGTTCGGCCGTGAGAAGCCCGCCATTGGAGAAGATCTATCCCCGTGCCAGCTAGCTGCCTGCAACTGTTCTCTCGATGTCTTGTGGTCTGGTTTCTTTGGATGCGGAGGAGAAGAGGGACGGACTCGGCGTTGGCACTTGGCAGCAGGAAGTGGAGAGCAAGGTTGGCTACTACTCACTGGTGCCGCTACTCGTGGTGGTTTATATAAAAGATGGGAAGACAGTTGAGAAAGATGGGAGAGAGGGGGGTGGTGAGTGGTAACTGGTAATTAAGAGCAAATCATTAATATAGTAAACCAAACATTCTCCTGCTAGAGATACTTGTGTGTGTATATATATATATATATATATATATATACTCCCTCCGGTACAGTAAAAGAAGTCATCCTGCGCGTGACCGAGCGTGCACAAAAAGAAGTCATAGCGTGCGTGGGTCTGGGATTTGGACGTTGTTGCCCCTAGTAATTGCACAAAAAAAGATGCACTTAAGAGAAATTGAACTTGAGACCTCCAGTCTAGAATGCTTTGGAGGTGCTGCAGTAACCAATCAAGCTTGATTGTTTTCGTGACATTAATGCACCCATATCCCTATTTAATAGGGGCAAACAGGGAAAACTCTATGATAATTAATCACTCCTTGGTATGCACAATCATGTCCTAAACGACTACCTTTATTGCACTGGAGGGAGTATATATATAATACTCGTAAACCAAACATTGCTTATCCATAGATCACCATCTCCGCCCACCGTCAGCCATGCAGTGTGTGCTCGGCTCGGGCTCGGCTGCTCGCTCTCGTCACCTAATCGATCGAACAATAACTTCTCCGCCCACCGTCCGGCCTCCACCAAGCCACCAACCAGGACTAGCAGCCTATTTAGCTGCGACCAAACTGGAACTGTATACTGCTACTGTATCATTAACTCTTTTGCAGAAATCAATAGCAGCCAGATTAAATGCGGCCGGCCCAGCAGAGATCGATGACGCGCTATATATATATATATATATATATATAGAGAGAGAGAGAGAGAGAGAGAGAGAGAGAGAGAGAGAAATTATATTGTTGAGAAACAAATAAAACTGCTGCTGCTCAGAATTATCAAAAGTACGGTGTTGATTGGTCACTGATGCATGTAGTATGTACTGCTAAATTAACACATATATACTAGCACAGTCAAGGTCAGCAAATCTCATTTCAGTTCTTCAGCTGCACAGAGCTAGCTACCAGCCCTCACACAGACTGACAGGGCACTGGTCAGTGAGTCATCAATAAACATTTCCCGCCTCGAGATGAATCTGACGACGCCTCTGATCTATCGATCGATCGATCGATCGAGCAAAGTCCGATGCACGTACACATTGCCAATTAGGCAATCACCTATGTATGTTCATAATCATAGCTATGCGTAGGCTACGTCCCTGCGTGGTTCCAGTAAATAACGACGTGTACGTCGCGTATCTCGGATTCATGCGCATGTTGTATGTGCATACGTGGATCTACATTCTTTTTTTTTCAGATATAAAGATATTTTTATCACAATTTTAAATGTAGTACGCTTAGTCGTTGATGTGAAGTCTGAAGTTATTATACTCATATGTATGTATGAATGCACTAATGCACACCGATGATATTATGGGCCGCTAATAATTAAACTCGGCATGGTCCGTCAGTACGTACGTGTGTGTCGGGTCAAATCTGGATAATTTATTTTCGATCTATGACTTGATCTAATCTAAAAACCCGCCTTAACACAAAATAGAAAAAAAATCTCAACGTAAGAAATTAAATAACGGCTACCTGTTAGTACCACTACCGGAATCGAACGCTTTGCCGAGTGTCTGAAGCACTCGGCAAAGCCTGAAAAACACTCGGCAAAAACTTTGCCGAGTGTGACACTCGACAAAGAGAGCTCGATGAACAGTACATCAGCAACGGCTTCTTTGCCGAATACTTTTTTATCGGACACTTGACAAAGACTTTACCGAGTGCCACTTGGCACTCAGCAAAGAAAAGCGGTCATCACGGCGCCGGGTAGCGGAGATGGCGCCTTTGCCGAGTGTTGGTGACACTCGGTAAAGAAGTTACCGAGAGCAGGTCTTTGCCGAGTGTTTTTCTGTGCCGAAAGCAGCACTTTATCGAGTGCCCGATAAAAAACACTCGGCAAAGCGCCAACCACTCGGCAAAGAGCCGGATTCCGTTAGTGTACATGCATGCGTAGGATTATACTAAACAAAAGATTTTGATCTAACAACTGTTTGACCTAATAATCCTTGTACTATACGTACTAGTACTATCACCGCAGTATTGCAAGGTCGTCAGATCGTATGTACCTCTGCATGCATGGCTTGCTTTGGCCAGCGTTACCAAAGGCCTTTAAATTAACCCACGCGCGAGAGTTGAAGTCGTGCGCGTGCAGGTACGTACTAGCGTATCAGTATCATGCATGCATGCTGGGTGAGAGAAGAAATTTGAAATTAATAAACGTTTGCACCTGTATATACGGTTATACTAGCTTTGAACCAAATAAACAATAAATTAACTTTGTTCAATAAGTTTATAGAAAATAGTATTAAACATTTATGTATCTAGATAGATTTATTATGAAAATAATATTACCTCCGTCCAAAAAATAAATAGATACGGTTTTAGATTATAGTAAATACCTGTGTTTTTTAGAAAATTTAGTTAAACTTTAAATGATTTGACATACAAAGATATCAATATCGGTTGTTTTAAAACCGGTAGAGGACATTAGTAACGGTTGTTGTCTTTAACCTGTACTAATGTTAAGTCATCAGTATCAGTCGAAGACAACAATAGATCCTAATATAATTTAGAGGGTGTTTGAATGCACTAGAGATAATATAATTTAGTGGTTAAAATTAGCTAGGGACATTCAAACACCCTAGCTAATAGTTCAGCTATTATTTATTTTTAGTAAACTAGCTACTAGTTAGCTAACTATTTGTTAGCTAGCTAATTCTACTAGTATATTTTTAGCTAACTAACTATTATTAGCTCTAGTGTATTCAAACACCTCCTTAGACCAATTGGTATGTTTTTTTTTCTAGTCAAACAAACGTAGCGAGCTTCGTCGTAAACTCTGCCCTAGAAAGAAGAAGAAGAAGCTATGGGAGCTTCTAAAAGATACTATTATATAAACTTTTATATATATAAACGTCCTCTCACTAGTACAATTTGGCTCTATACAAGCGGTAGGCTTTTTACATCACAGGCGGTTCGGTTAGAAAACCGCCTGTGATGTCTCAGGCGGTTCAGTACGCCTGTGATGTAATAGTATCACAAGCGGTTTTTGTTTAGGACCGCCTGTGGTGCTTTATCCTTTTTACAAACGGACCCTAAGAAAAAACCGCATGTGATTGTAAAAATATGAAAATACAATTTAAATATGAAAATAATTTTAATTTTTAACAGAAATATGCAAATACAATTTAAATGAATTAATATTTAATTTTTAACAGAAATATGCAAATACAATTTAAATGAATTAATATTTAATTTTTAACAATAATATGCAAATACAATTTAAATGAATTATAATAGCACACATAGATAACTAGAGAGATTTTAAATTAATTGGCAACCACAATTCATAGTCGATCATACATGATAACAAGTACAATTTGATTCATACAATTTTTCATGAACTACCATTTTTCCGCATGTATGGCTTTAAGTTCTTATCAATTTTCTTTTCCACACGCTTGATTCTCTCTGGACCGTTAAAGACGAACATCTCTTCATACTTATTGTATTCCTCATCTTGGTCTCCCACATTCTCAACTCCAATAATTTTTTGCTTTCCAGAAATAACTACATGCATCTTCTCATCTGCTGGATCGAGTACATAGAACACTTGTGCAACACATTCGGCGAGAACCCACGGGTCATCTTTATATCCTACTTTCTTTAAGTCTACCAGTGTGAGTCCGTAGTTATCCACTATCACCCCAGGGATGTTGTACCTATTGGCACTTAAATAAGGGTATTTTCATGCTTGGGTCATAATCAAGTTCCCATATTTCCTCTATGAATCCAAAATATGTGGTCTTCTGTCCATGTAGGTCAAAAGCATCGATACGAACACTGCTATTTTGTGCAACACTTTTCATGTCTTTTGATTTAGTGTAGAATGTGTACCCATTGATATCATATGCTTGCCATGATGTCACAAAACATGATGGCCCAGAAGCCAAATTCTTCATTGTTTTCTCTTCCAAAGAGTCTCCGAATGGGATGTTTTTGTCCATTAACCATTCGCTGAAACGATGTTTGTGCTCCCTCATGATCCAGTCCTCTGTGCGGTTCTGATTTTCTTTATGAAGCTCATCCAGGTGTTCCTCTATGTAAGGCTCGACTATCGTGAGATGTTGTAGTACACTACCATGAGCACAATGTACTAGCTTGTAATCCTCAACGCGAAAAGTTTTCTTGCCCATTCTCCCTCTCCCACATAGTTTACCCTCATGTTTAGGTACAGGCTTGTAATCCTCAACGCGAACCGACTGTGTAGAGGCGAACCAAACCGCCTGTGCAGAGGTATGATGTAGTAGTGTCTTTACGGTGGAATTTGTGGAGAGGTCTGAAGACATGATCGCTCGACGACTCGATCCCTCACTGTCACATGAAAATGCTTGCGCGCGGACGGCATAAGTGTGAGGTCTTGTCGTCGTACATGTGTTTGGCTGCTATCGACGTACGACGCAGCAATGCCAGGCCTTTTCCGGCGTCTTTCTTGCTTGCTAGCTTCTGCTTCCCGCCAAGAGCCACAGATCGAGGTAGCTGTTCATGCGCTTCTCTGCTAGCTACTCATTCATCAGTCATTCTATCTACCTCTATATACTGTGTCCAGGCCAGTCGACGACGGACACCAGCGTGTATACTTAACATATACTGCACAGCATGTATCGATGCAAAGGTGGCCGAGCAAGCTAAAAAAAACACTACGTACACTACATGCATGGCTGCTGCATGCTAGCTAGCTTCAAAGTGTGACCTCTACTGGCTGCTGCAGCCATGAGGAGCGTCTTTAATTTCATCAGAAGACGGGTCGAGGGACGACAGCTCGCTTGCTCGGTCACCTTTATTTTTGTAGCTGTCCATGAGCAAGCAAACAAGAAACAAACACTACGTTCACTAGAGCGAGCGAGAAGGGTTGTACCGAGAGAAGACGGATACGATCGAGGGACGAGAAAAAAAGAGGGGGTGTGGAGGAGTGAACGATGGATCGATGCTACACAGTGGCGGATCTAGAAATTTATCTCTGTATATGTCGAACCAATAATTTAGTGGCACCATATAAAAATAATAAAATTTACCTAACTAAATAGTTACAAATATATATAATATTGGTTCCAATATAATATTTTTTATAACCATGATAATATATTAATTCAGTTCAACATATGCATAAATTTTACTTACTCATGGGAATACGTATTAGAAGATTACTTGTTTTTTTGTTTGGCCTGCAGTTTCTGATGGTAAAAAAAGTCTTAATTACATCTTCTTCATCTGGTTGAAAAAACATCTCACCTTCTTTGCTGTTTGTTTCTGAAAAAGAGAAGAGATATTTCATGTCCTCTTCATAATTTATCTCATTGACTGTATAGGAATAACAACTCATTAAGGATAATTTATTGTTGTAAAAAAATTGCGATTGTGTATGAACTGAAGTTACTGAACTAATTTATATTCAACAAAAAATATTGGGTAACAATATATGGAGAATAATCAATGAATCCATGATAAATAATCCAGCATCTAAGTAAAATATAGAAAAACAATTTAATTAAGTATGTCCCTATAGACCGCAAAGTACAACAAAATAAATAAAACAATCACATTGTGCTTATACCTTACCTCCTAAGACTACACACTACAATGTTCGCCTACCGAGCAAGCAACAGTGAATGGGGTATACAAGCCTGCCTACAGCGTCAAGCACCAGCAAAATCTAGAGATGATTAGCACCAGCACGTTCTCTAATGATGCATTTTTTAAATCTCAATCTACAAGAACAGGATAATTAATAAAATAATAATTCTATTGATATGATCACACTCACCGTCAAGGCATCAAATGGTTGTTGTGCCTGACTGATGTGCTCTTGGCCGCCTGTGTTGTGCGTAGTGCGCCTGCGCTAACTGCTCCGCCTGCTCGTCGCTCGTCTCGTCAATCGTCGTGGGGAGCAGACGCATTTGTGGTTTGCCGATTGGAATTTTGAAGTAGCCGAACAACTGAACCGTCGCTGAATTTGTTAGGTTAAAAACTTCTGATATCTAGGTTTAATTGGGCCAAAACTACACGGTATGTCGTGGTCCACCCGGTATACCCTGTAGCTCCGCCCCTGATGCTGTATCTGGGATTCATGTTGCGTGGGCACGTAGGCAGGGCTGTGACTGAGATTTTAGGGCCCTAGACGAAAGTTTATATAAAGTTCCTTTTGATCAATGTATGTATATATGATAACTATATTTGTTCATATGTATAATTATAAACACACATTTTGATGGACTATTGATCAATGTATGTATATATCACTACAGTAAAACGTAGAAACTCCGACGGCCGCATTATGTCCGACGGCCCCGTAGACAACCGTCGGACATAAGGGTATGTCCGACGGCCAACAGTGGCCGTCGCATATAACAGAAAACAGCCGACGGCTGTCAGTCTGACCGTCGGACATAACCTTATGTCCGACGGCCCGCCCCCTGGCCGTCGGACGTAAGCTTATGTCCGACGGCCTCGTACCGAGCCGTCGGACATAAGTCTTTTTAACGCGCGGATCCGACCCGCGCGCCTTCAGTTTCACCCGGTCGTTTCTCTGTATCGTCTCCCGCCGCCGCCGTCCGTCTCCACGCTCGTCGCCGCCACGCTCGTCGCCGGCCCGCCCGGTCGCCATCCCGCCCGCCGCCACGAGCTCCGGCCGCCGCCGCCCCTTGGTCCGGCCGCCACCGCCCCAAGCTCGTGCTCCGGCCACCGCCACGCTCGTGCTCCGGCCGCCACGCTCGTGCCACCGCCGCCGCCCCGTGCTCCGGCCAACGGCCCCTGCGCCCGCCGCCCGCCCGTGCGCCCATCGCCGGCCGGCTCTCCACACCCGCTAAGTGAGTATACTTAATTAGCAATTTCGTTTATTAAAATTGTATGCTTGTATTAATGTATTTGATTAGAATTGTATGTTTGTATTAATGTATTTGATTAGAAATGTATGTATGAATGCATTTGATTGTTTAGTTTGTTATGTCCGACGGCCAAAATTTGATTACGTAATTAAAATAGCCTGTTTTAGTTTATTTAGTGGTACTTTAGATAATTTAAATTTTTAATTTCCGAGGGTAATTATTATGCCCTCGGAAATAAGGTCATTTTATATGATTTGTCATTTATAACAATGTTATTTCGTATGTAATATTGTATTGTGGTTTATTAGTTTAATTATTTAATAATGCACGATGATTATAGTTAATCATATTGTATCGTAGTGTGAACAAACGAAACCTAGGCGTCACCCGTTTCGGCCCAACACACCTTACAAGCGACGCATGTGAGGTATGTTGGGCCGGAATTGTCCCTTTATTGGACAGCCTCGGGGTGACCGACAGAGTCCGTGTTTATGACAAAAGCATGTGCTCCTGCTTAGTTTCGGCAGCATAACCTCTCTGTTCTCCAATTGCACCATTTTTAGGCGTGCGATTGGAGAACAGCGGGGTTATGCTGCCGAAATTTCGCACGACCACATGTCTTGTCATAAACACGGCCTCGTCGGTCACTCCTGGGTGGGTTTAGGACCTATCCTTTCCTACAGATGTAGGGGCGTGATTTCTTCGTAAAAACGGATGGTCCGTGCAGTGCATTACTTATCTAATTAAGTTAACGTCTCGTATCTAGTATGGAGGAGAATCGTCGATGGATGTATGAAGGTTGGAAGAAAAGAGGTGCTCTATCAAGTGAGTGGGTTGCCAAGACTGATGCTTTTCTCGACCATGCTTTTGCTCGGTCAGAGACTGGAACCGATGTTAGGTGCCCTTGTAGCAAGTGTCGGAACATTAATTTCCTTGACAGGAGGACTATGTCTATACATATTTGCAAGAACGGTTATATGCCAGGCTATGAGGTGTGGGTGCACCACGGTGAGGACCCACCTCCTCGTACTGTATCGGAAGTTCAGTCACATGAAGAGGAGGACTACGATAGGATGGAAGAGATGCTTGACGATGTACGCCATGAGCTTCTAATCGTCGATTCGGAGAACCCCGGTCAACCCACCGAGTTTGAGGATCCAGCTACACCTGAGGTTCAGAAGTTCTTCGAGCTCCTTAAAGCTGCCGAAGAGCCATTGCATGAGCACACAAAAGTGACCGTCCTTGTATTTGTGACTCGACTTATGGCTATTAAGTCTAAGTTTGCATTCTCAAACAACTGTTACAAGGAACTTTTGAACTTGATCAGTGATGTACTTCCGGAGAATCACAAGATGCCAAAGGACATGTATCAGTCTAAAAAGCTGTTATCTGGCCTCGGTATGGACTACGAAAAAATCGATGTCTGTGAAAATAATTGTATGCTTTTCTGGAAGGAGACCGCAGGTGAGAAGGAGTGTACTGTATGTGGTGAGCGTAGATTCGTTGAGGTTGAAAACGACGATGGTTTGACCGTGACTACGAAGATTGCACGTAAGCAGCTTCGTTACATGCCTCTTATACCTCGGTTGAAACGTTTGTTCATCTCCAAGAATACAGCCAGACACATGAGGTGGCACAAAGAAGGGGTACGTGAGAATCGAAATGTCATGGTGCACCCAGCTGATACAGATGCATGGAAGGCACTAGATGCTTTTGATTCCAGCTTTGCTGATGAAGTGAGGAATGTTCGCTTCGGTTTGGCAACAGATGGTTTCTCGCCATTCAATCTAACTGCAACGTCGTACTCATGTTGGCCCGTCTTTGCTGTTCCATACAACCTTCCACCAGCTCTTTGCATGAAATATGAATTTATTTTCTTGTGTCTTGTAATACCTGGTCCGGATCATCCTGGAACAAAGATCGATGTGATGATGAGGCCCCTGATTGAAGAATTGAAAATTTTGTGGGCAGGAGTCGAGGCGTACGATTGTTACAAGAAACAGAAGTTCAACCTGAGAGCCGCGTTTTTATGGTCTATTCATGATTTTATGGCTTATGGTATCTTTGCTGGATGGAGTTGTCATGGGATTTTGACATGTCCGATATGCGTTGAAGACACTTCATGCTTTCGACTAAAGTTTGGTGGAAAGATATGTTACTTCGATTGCCATAGATGTTTTTTGCCAGAGGATCACCCGTTCAGGTTCGATAGGAACGCTTTTAAAAAGGACACGATTGTGACGAGGGGACCACCCAAGCGTCTAAGTGGTCCAGAGATTCTCGCGAGACTTAATGATTTGAAACTAAACGAACATGGAAATCGTTTTGAAGGTTATGGAACCGAGCATAATTGGACTCACAAATGTGGTCTATGGGAACTCCCTTATATGAAAGCCTTGATTCTAATGCATAACATTGATGTCATGCACCAGGAACGAAATATGGGTGAAAGCATTATCAGCACTTGCATGAATATCACTGACAAAACAAAAGACAACCCTAAGGCAAGGAAAGACTTGGCCTTAATCTGTAGAAGACCAACTATGGAGATAGGAGAGAATCAGAAGAAGCCACGTGCTCCTTTCAGTATTAAACCTAAAAGGAAGAAACAATTGATGAAATGGTTGAAAAACTTAAAGTTCCCAGATGGTTACGCCGCGGGCTTTAGAAGGTCTGTGAATTTGAAGACGGGCAAGTTTTCTGGGTTGAAGAGTCATGACTACCACATAATAATGGAAAGACTCCTTCCTGTTATGTTTCGTGGTTTTGTAAAAAATGATGTATGGAAAGCATTAGCGGAGCTAAGCTACTTTTATAGACATCTTTGTGCCAAAGAAATAAAGAAAGAGATGATGGAGAAGCTTGAGCAACAAATACCGATTTTGGTATGCAAACTTGAAAAACTATTTCCACCAGGTTTCTTCAATCCGATGCAACATCTACTTGTTCACCTACCATACGAAGCTAAGGTAGGAGGTCCTGTGCAATATAGATGGATGTATCACATCGAAAGGACACTAAAGAAGCTACGTGCAATGGTTGGTAATAAGAGACGAGTTGAAGGGTGCATCGCTGAAGAATTCAAATATAAAGAGATAGCATCGTTCACGGGCCTGTACTTTGCAGAGGAACACAATGTCAATGCCCATACGTTGCGGTATCATGTCGACGAGCCCCCTATCAGTGATATTGAAATTTTTCAATGGAGGGGCAAAACTGTAGGACCCAGCACAACATACTGTTTCACCAACGACGAATGGAAGACTGCTTTACTCTACATGTATAACAACATGGAAGAGATGAGTCAGTTTCTCCTGTAAGTGTAAACTTTATTTTAGTCATTGCCGCTAGAATTTTTGTTGTGAGACTAAAATGTTTGTTTCCTTGTACTAACAGGGAATTTGATTCTCAAAATTGCATCTCTGGCTGTGAACGTGACCAGATTCGTCGAGAGGGAAAAGATGGGGGACTTAATTTCTTGTGTTGGTTTCGAGATTATGTAGATAAAAATGACAATATACACCCGGACCTTCGACAATTATCCCTAGGAGCAGTAACTGGCAGATGTTATGGTCGGTATGATGTCAATGGTTTTAGATTCCGTTCCACAAGGTTCGAAGATGATCATCCTCTAGCAGCCACGACAAATTCGGGAGTTGTAACTAGAGCTGTCGATGATGAAGGGAAGGTGACTAATTATTATGGAGTCATTAATGATATAATCGAGTACAAGTTTTTTGGAGATAAACAACTCAAAGTGGTGTTCTTTGATTGTGATTGGTTTTCTCCAAACTCAACGCGAGAAAATCAATATGGCATGGTGGAAGTCAAACACAACGACAGATTAAAAGGCCACGACACTATAATCCTTGCCCACCAATGCGAGCAGGTGTATTATATGACATATCCATCTAAGAAAAAGGGTTTGGTTGATTGGAGGGTAGTGTACAAAGTTAATCCTCGTGAACGACTATATGCTCCTGGTGATGCTGGTTATGTTGAAAGTCAAATCGAGCACGAAGTGGGGGCTGCTGAGATTTTCCAAGACGAAGAACTTACAAGCACGTTTAATGTACAAACTGAAATGTTGGAAGAATCTTTATTAGGTGATCAAAATGATGTAGAGGTTCCTCCAAAACGAAAACGAGTGACGAGAAAGAAGAAAGCTACTTGGCGTCCATTAAATCGACGAAAGCAACTAGATCCTGATTTTGATTACGATTACGATTGACGAGTATGGAACATGATTTTATTGCATATTTTATTATTTTATTGCATATTTTATGATTTTGTTGCATATTTTATTGTCGATTTATGTACTAACATGTTGTTGTTAAAATAGGATGTCAAAGAAAATGAAGTCTTTTGCTCGTAGTTTGCTTGGGACGAGGAGTAGCTCGAGGAGCAGCTCGAGGGGTGAGGATTCAGTTTTTCAGGGCTCAGGTTCTACCATGAGCAGACGGAGAGCGCTGGCAGAACATTTGCCTCCACAAGATGTAAGTTAGTTGTTAAATTACATTATTTGAGTTACTTAATATTGTATGATGTACGGTATTTGTTTCATAGGATGCTGAAATTGAGGAACCAGTGGTAGAGGATCATGCAAGAGATGATGTTGAAGATGATGGTGGAGATGATGGTGGAGATGATGCTGGAGACGATGCTGGGGATTCTGGGGCTGGTGGAGATTCCGCAGCTGGGTCTGGAACTTCTCGAGTTAGGAGAATGAGGAAGCTGCATTTTGTTGGACCACCTCCAGAGCTTCCACCCGAATCTCGGGTTTTGATAAAGCCTAGTGGAAAGTGAGTGACATGTCTTTGCTTAAATGTTATTGAAAGTTATGTTTTAATTTCCACATTGTGTATACTATTTCCAGGTCTTGGATCGACGACTCGTTCACAGGCACAGGACACTACAGGCAGGTGAACATGGTGCTTGGTAATCTTGTTCGTCTGCACTGGCCTGGTGTTGTGACTTTGCCTACTGGCGAGTCTGTCCCCGCCACCACTTGGGAGCATTATCGCTATGGTGTCTGTAGAACGTTTGGCAACACACAGGCACTAGTTTGGGATGCATTCTGGGTATGAATTATTTATACTATTTTAGTTATTCCATACATGTTTGCTTTTATGATAACACTAATTTTTTTGCAGAAACGGTACAAGTTGCCGGACGATGGATCATATGATATGAACGCTCGTTACGTGTTTGAGTATAACGCGAACGATGTCGTTGCAGATGCAATGTACTATGCACGAATTCAGGCTATAAAGGCATGGTACAGAGCAAATGCTGATGATCGACCGATGCCAAATACCAAGGCCGAGTGGTCATCAATTTACTTGACGGAGGAGCAATACCTAGAGGTAAACAGGTTCTTGCCTCTCAAATCGCACGAAGCCATGTATTTGCTTGCTTTATTTAAAAAATTTCATGTAGGTGTCGGTGCCGTGGATGGCCACCCGATCGGAGGGTTATCGGGCATTGTGCAGATGGTGGGCTTCCCCTGAGTTTCGTGCCATTTCCGAAAGGAACAGGGGAAACCGTGGGACCGAGTCGTTCCACAACTACGGTGGTGATGGTCATGTGCGCTTGGCTAAGCGAATGGTAAGTCACAGTTTGTTGTAACTTTTGAATTACATAGAAATGTGTCATTGTAACTTTTATGTACAGGAAGTCAAATCCGGTCGTACGCCCACGGATGTGGAGGTGTATATGCAAGGGCATAGGGGTTCTGATCCTCAGAATCCTGATGTGTTATGCACTCAGACGGCCACCGACCGTCTAGTGAGTTTTTGATACTCTATTATGTGTTTGATATTGTTTGCAAGGGCATATATAGGGGTTATGCACTTATATTTGATATTGTTTGCCTCCAGGCTTCGTATGGGGAGGAGATGGTTCAACGTCATGGGCAGGAGTACGATTGGAGGAGCCAGCCAATCGACCCTCAGGCAGCATATGCTAGCAGAGGAGGACAAGCCCACGGACGGTGAGATTATTTAATTTGGATTACAAAATTGGCATCATATGCTTGCGATTCAACTGAGGCATGAGTTACTATACTAAGTGCATGGTTCACTCTTGTAGGTTGGGTATTTTTGATTCTACGATTGATTCCAGAGAGCTAAGACGCCGTGGACGACAGTCCACATCGTCGTCTTCACAGTCGTCCCGTTCACGATCATCCGCCCACGACATGGAGATGGCAGTGTTGCGTCAACAGGTAGAGTACCATCAATCAGTCTTGAGGGAACAATTGGAGTACCAGAGGCAACAATCTGAGTACCAGAGGCAACAAGCCGAGTACCAGAAGAAGAGGGACGAGTATTATGCAAACCTCCAGGCCCAAAATCAAGCTCTTCTCTCGGTAAGCTGAAGTAACATTTTGTAGCTTATTTTGCAAAACACTTGATGTGTATCTTATTAGCTCAACAATAACTTGTATATAATTTGTAGCAACTAGCCCAACAAGCGGGCGTCCCGATGCCGACATATGGGATGCCGCCTCCGGAGTTTGCACTGCCAATGCCAATGTTGGCGCCTCCACCACCGCCTCCGCCTCCGTCACAATTCCCTATGGTATGTACACATATGCGTGTGTGACATGTTCATAGATGTCTTATGCGTTTAAATGAACAATTGAGTGGTTACTATTTCATGTGCTTGTGTTATAGGGATTTCAGACACCACCCGCTTCAGTTGCCGCACCTGGAGATGGGTCTGGTCAGGACGACCCAACACATTCGTGGGTGAACAATCTTTTCAGCACGCATAGTCCAGCCGGAGGAGGTGGCGATGGATATGAGTGATAATGATGTAAAACACTTGTTGCAACCTTTCATGTGAAAGCCTATCCGTCGAATAATGTTCATTTTGGAGTTTGGACAACTATGTTTATGTAAACACTTGTTGCAACCATTTGGAACTATGTCGTTATGTTAAATTTTGTGAATGTGAATGCTTATGTGATTATATTTGTGAATGTGTATACTTATGTGAGTATATTTGTTAATGTGAATGTGTATATGTGTATGAAATCTGTTTTGTATTTGCAAATGTCAGATTTTTTAAATTTCAGATTTTTGTGCAATTTCTGAAAAATGTTATGTCCGACGGCTTAGTGTAGGCCGTCGGACATAACATAAACATTATGTCCGACGGTTTAAAACCGTCGGAGATAAGCTATATGTTATGTCCGACGGCTTTAAACCGTCGGACATAACAGCTGTGGGCCTAGGCGACGGGTAAAATGGTTACGCGGCCTTATGTCCGACGGCTCGATAGGGCCGTCGGACATAGTGTATGTCCGACGGCTGCCGTCGGATATAACGCTATTTCCGACGCGTTATCCACGACGGCTTAAAACCGTCGGAGATAAGCTAATGCCGTCGGACATAGCTTATCTCCGACGGTCCAAGTCTTATATCCGACGGTTTTAGCCGTCGGAAATTTTGGCGTTTACTGTAGTGTATGATAACTATATATGTTATATGTATAATTATAAACACACATTTTGATGGACTAAACGGCAAACACAATTATCTAGTTCAAGCCTATGGTATACGCGTATGTGCTAAGATTGATTATTGATGGCATGTCGCGGCGTGTGTAGTCCTGTCCAGTTCTTTGATGACATGGTGGCAGCACCGTGTTGGGCACCAGAATAGACGACCGAATGGTCCGGTCCTGGAGCCGGATGGTCCGCAGTTCAGACTGTTCGCACTGGGGTACAAACGGCCCGCGCGCGCACAGAGCCAATTATGATTCCGAGTTTCTTGCTACGGTTGTTAGCTAAATTCGCGGGATTAGCCCGGGAGATTGGTTTGTAACGGGTCCAGCCCCCCTCCTCTATAAATATAGAGGAGTACGACCGATTAATCATCAACAATCGAATTAATAATCAGTTTAGCTCTCGTTTTTACCTTAGGCATTAGGAGTAGTTCTAGTTTAGCCTCTTAACCCCCAAATTCTCCGCTTCTCTTCGGCTTTACATCGATTAGAGGTGTCTAGGTCAGCCTGTCGACCCTAGACAACACCTAGGGTCTCTTCTCCCCGACGAGGTCCCTCCCGGGAGCGAGATCCAGGCGCCGCCAGCGACCCTCGCTGCCCCTGCGCACGCGCGGACCGTCCGGCTCGTCAGGCAGGAACCCGAGCCCTGCACCAGGTCGCGGACCGTTTGGCCCTGGCCGCGGACCGTCCGTGCCTCTGCAGAGGACACTGCCGCTGGTTATCATCGCAGTTGTTGGGGACTTGTTCTCAAATGCTATGAGTTAAGAACAAGGCAACATAAAATATTAAAAGTTAACGCCCTTTGTCCTTCGAAGCATTATTTTCCTTGGGATATAATGATCTTCAGACGAAGGTTATGAAGGACAAACCTTCATCATCACAGTGAATATTTGTGTAAGAAGAAGCGTATGAAATATGAAAGACAATATGAATAATCATGAATAATCATATGACGTTATTAGTATATTTTTATTGTCATGGATAAATAAAAACGATATTGAATTACAATTATACCTTCGGCTTGACATAAAGCAAAGGTTCAAGCGTGATGCACGAGCAAGTACAAATCAGCATGAACAGTACGGGGTACTGTTCATCTATTTATAGTCACAGGGCGCAGCCTGTGTGGAATTACATTCATACCCTCTACAATTGGTTACATTCATGACATAAGCTATCATGGGTCAATTTGTCTTTTCATCTTTAAGTCGGTGCAACCCTTCGTCTTAGGTATGTCGCTATGCTGAAGTTCCCTCTGAGGTAGCTTCGACGTTATTTCCGTGGTGATCTTTCGAAGGTGTTTCTTCTCACAGGATCTTCGGCTTCGGAGCAGACCCCCAACAGTAGCCCCTTCACGGTGCTAGATCGTTTTTCGTAACAAGCTTGATCCGTGAAAAAGTTCTCTTTAGGCTTCGGAATACCGAAGGTCCAAAAAACATCTTCCCTGAGCTCGTTGCCGAGAAACGATTAAAATATTCCATACGCGAGAAATAGTTCACCATGCAGCAGGTATGCGCAGTCTGGCGGTTCTCTTCCCGAGCATCGGTTGGTCCACCGTTCAGTGGGTGTGAGTAACTGTTCAGCGGGTGTGGTTAGTTTGGCGATTCACCTTCCCACCTGCATCACTATATAAACAGATGGGTAGTTGTGAAGTTATCACAGCATTCATTACCATTGCACTGTTGTGCTGTTGAAAATTTTAACCATAGCCGAAGCTTTTTCACTGCATTTCCGAGCAAGCCACTGTTCTGAATTAGCTTCGTCAAAAGAGGGAGCTTCGTAAAAAAACTGCGAAAAAACAATCAACTTCGTAAGAACTGTAAGAAAATCAATCAAATGGCCAGAGTGCGTTCAACCGCTAGAATTACGCGTGACGGAGAGGAGGCCGAAGCTGCTGAAACTGCCTAATGAGGCAATCGGGACTGGTTGTAACAGAGGGTGCCTCTGACGAAGGTGCACATGCTTCCGAAGCTGAATAGGCTGACATTGAAGAAGATGTTGTTGATGAAGAAGAAGAAGATTACAAGCCATCCAAGCCTAGTCACTTGAACTTTGGAAAATCTACCGTTTCTGAGGCTGACATGCCTATGATGATAAAGCTGGGGTACTTCGGAGAAGCTAAGAAAAAACTGATTCGTTTTGGTAGTAAGAAACCACTCCGACAGCGGAAAAAGATGAGGTGGTAGTTTTCAAGAGCTTCTTCAGAGCAGGATTGAGATTTCCGTTGAATGAAATGATTGGAGAAGTTTTGGAAAACTACGAGATCTATTTTCATCAGCTGACTCCTAACGCCATCGTTAGGCTCAGCGTCTTCATCTGGGCTCTCTGAAGCCAAGGAAGAGACCTGAATGCTGAAGCCTTCTACCGAGCGCACGAGCTTCATTATCAGACAAAGGCCAGAGAAGATGGTCTTCATGAGAACTTAAACTGCTACAGTTTTGCCTACCGCAAAGATATGAAGACTCTGGTAGTTAGCTATCACACCAAATGGCCAACTTGTTGGAAGAATGAGTGGTTTTATGTGAAGGCTGATGAGAAGAAAAGGGAGAAGCTTAAGATGCTAGTACTGAGTCCTCTGAACCTAAGCTTCGGGCTGACTAGGCCACTGTGTCGCATGGAGCCAGGGTCACCATGCCAACAGGCTGTGGCAGAATTCCGAGTCGTGTCTGAGCAGATTGGCACTATAGATTTGGTGCAAGAATACTTAGCCAATAGAGTATTTCCGACGTTAAGTGAATGGAATATGCCGAAGCTTAAGGGAGAAAAGAAAAAGAACGAACTTGTTCAACTGCCTTATCATTTCAAGTTCAAGAAACATTTCAAAGAGCCTTGCCAAGAATGGTTGGAGATGATTGAAGCTATGTGCAATGAAATTTTGGGCAACTATACTAAGAAAGAAGATCAATTGATGACCGCAGCCTTCGACACCCGACCGAAACGAAGGTTGAACCGAGTAATGGATGCATTGAATTTTGAATACCCTGATTATGAACGATTAAGCAAGGGTGCCAAAGGGCTAAAGCAAAAAAGAGTTGTCAGTGTTATGAAGAGACAAGCTGCTAGAATGATAAAAGAAGATGAAAGGTTACTGAAAAAGAGAAAAACCAGCCCTGAGCCAAAGGAGGTTGTTCCGAAGAAGAGAAAAGCTACAGCTCCGAGGCCAGAAACAACTCATACAGAGGAAGAAGCTCCTGCAACACCTTCTGCCACTGACGTGGAAGAAATTTTAAAGGTAATGACTGAATCCTTGCCTATCAAGCTAAGTCCATTAGGGCTACATCTGACGAAGCTTTTACAGAAGGAGGAGCCTTCGGCAGCAAAGAAGTCTGCTGGGCCGAAAAAACAAAGGATTGTTACTGTGATCGAAGCCATTGAAGAAACACCACCGTCGGCGCCAGCATCAAGAACACCAGCTGCCGAAGAAGCTACAGTTACCAGAGCTGCTGCCACCGAAGCTACAACTTCCGAAGCTGCTGTGGCTGAAACCACAAATCTTGAAAGCACATTCTCTGACATTGATAAAATGATTTTGGACTTGACCGCAGAAGAAACTGTTGCAGCTGCTGCAGAAACCCTAGCCACAATGCCTGGAAAAGAGAAGGGGTCTGCCGAAGATATTTCGAGGGAAAGGGACTTCAACTTTCAAAACATAATCGGGCAAGAGTTATCTAAGGCTGAAAAAGAAGAGCTAAGAGAATATGCTATATCTTGCGGCTACCAGCCAGGAGCGCTGCTCTTTGGTGGCGTTGACGAAGAGAGCTTAGGTTGCCTCCGAGACCGAACTGGAACGAAGGTTATCAGCACTCTATCGAAGAGTGTTGGTTTTCCGAAGCTTGAGGCTGACCTCAGCAGGTACCGGCGGCAACATATCGCCGATAGCTTGTTTTATTCTAATTTTAAGGTAAGGCTTCTTCCTCAACTTTTTATTGTTTTGAGGTTAAGGTGTTTTTTGACGAAGATTATTTTTTCTAGAGCCTATTACTAAGCAAAACCTTGAGGATGCAACAAGACCTCGAGGAGAAGAAAAATGAAGCTATAATTGAGGGCTTAGAGAGCAAAATTAAAGATCATGAATCTGCTCTGGAAAAGAAAGACTTTATGCTTCAAACGATGGAGGGTTCACTGGCAGAAGCCCAAGCCGAGATTGCTAGATTGAACAGTGAGCTCTCCACAAAGTCAAAAAACTTCGAACAAGAGAAGAAAAATTTCGATGCAAAGCTTGAAGCTGAAGTTGCAAAGAGTTCGAACTTGCAAAAGTCATTAAAGGAACTTCAAGATAAATGTCTGGACTTCGGCAACCGTTGCGTGCAACGACTGAAGCAGGTCTTCAACTCAGTTGGAGCCAGTCCTGAAAAGTTTAAACCTTCAGCTAAAAACCTGCCAGGCATCTTCGATCACATTGAAGGCGAAGTTGATGCTCTTGATGAAGTCATAGCTGGGCATGGTGACTTCTGCGCCCTGCTAGCTTCTCGTGGCATAGCTGTTGCTTTTATGAAGGCTGGTTGCACGCACGTAGGGATGGCAATCGGGCGGGTAGTACACGGATATATAGTTCACGAATCCATACCCGCGAGACAAAACTCAACCCATACTCGTACCCATAAACGTTCGTGGGTATGGATCAGTATCCATACACGTACCCGCCGGGTATCCGCTATCTAGTGGATACCCGTTACCCACCCGCCCACTACAATTTTAGCATTAAACACCAAACACCAATTTTATTACATTTCAAAATAATTATCATTCCAATAGCATTAAATGATAATTTCAGCACCAAACAACATGTTATGGATAAAAATTAAAAAATAAGAATTTATGACAATATATAAATCCGGATGGCCCACATATTAGATATCCATTGGGTAACGGGTATGGATACTGGATATCCATACCCGCGAAAAAATATCCGCGGATACCTTATTATATCCATAACCGTACCCGCGGATATCAAATTGCACCATACCCATATCCAATGGATAATTATCCGCGATTATTTACCCATACCCGTACCCGTTGCCATCCCTACACGCACGGGAATATTGTAAACAGGCCAAACTTCAGCTTATCACCAGTGGACTTGAATGACATCCTCGGCCTGGCCCGAAGCATTGGGAACAAATTCGTAACTCAGATTTGGGCGAAGGGTGGATGAAGCTTGGCTGGTGACAAAGCTCGAAGTCACCTCAAACCGGTAATAAACTCATACCTTGTGCTTACCTTTTCCTTGAAACTTGAATTTACCTCATAACACTTTGTTGTGTACAGGATGACGAAGCCGAAGAGCAATGATCCGAAGCTTAGTGGATGATCCGAAGCTTAGCGGATGATGCTGAAGCCGAAAACATTGCTATGAAAAACTTTTAGAGAAACTTTTGAATTATTCTTGTAAAGAATATTGTAATTTAAGAATCAGATACTATTTGTAAATTTGTCCATACCTTGTAATATATTTTTACCTTTCCGTCCACGTATGAACTGCTTTGATGTGGACGAAACTTGTATTTTTTGAGCCGAAGGCGAAAAACACCTTCCCTTCTTTTCGTACACAACGAAGCATAAATTTGCTTCTTTTCCTTTCGCCGAAGCCTTATCATTAAAGCCGAAGCAACTGTCTGTATTTGTATGATATGATGATGATGATCCTTTGTATGTCTAAATGAATGTATATGAATGCAATGAATGATGTGATGTATTGTGCAAATGAATGTCCAAACACATGCTTGCGAAGCCACATCAAAACTCTTCATTCCCTTAGGAATAGCTGAAATCTATTTGCCATTTTTTTGCTACACCGCTTACTTTTCGGTGTAAGTTCTGCATCCCCTTAGGAACGTCTTTTGAACTTCTTCGCCTTCTATTTCGGCGGTATCACCGTTGACTTTTCGGTGTAAGTTCTGCATTCCCTTAGGAACGTCTTTTGAACTTCTTCGCCTTATATTTCGGTCGTATTTGGCTCTGCATTCCCTTAGGAACGACTTTTGAGCAGAAAACTTATGCTGCACTCCCTTAGGAACGACGTTTTGTAGCTTCGTCGTGCTCCGCATCCCCTTAGGGACGACTTTCGAGCTTCTTCCTTTTTTTTCTTGCACTCGATGGTGCATGCTCAGATTTTACATTTTACATATTTTTGGGGATTTTGCTCTCTTAGAGCTGGATAAGAAAGGAAAAAATTACAAACTATGGCCCCATTAAAAACCTTTCTCCCCTTTAGAAAGGAAAAGGGTGCCATAAGAAAAATGAAAAAAGATTACATCAAGTTACACATAATATCGTCGAAGCTCATCTGCATTCCAAGATCTAGGAATGTTGTTGTCGTCCATATCTTTCAACCTTTAAGAACCGGGCCTTGACGAAGATACCACCAGAAAAGGTCCTTCCCACTTCAGCTGTAGTTTGCCTACTGTGTCTGGATTAGCCACTCTCCGAAGCACCAGATGCCTTGGCTTGATATTTTTTAGTCGGACTTTTCTATCATGCCATTTTATTGTTTCGGCTTGATACTTATTGATGTGTTCTATGGCCTAAAGTCTGGTCCCTTCTATGGTGTCTTTTGCTACGTGATAGTCAGCTTCGTCTTCTGCCGAAGCTGCTGTTCTTATTGATCCTGCTTTAGCTTCTTCTGGGGTTATAGCTTCATCACCAAATAATAACTTGAATGGCGTACGGTCGTATTGTGGCTCCACACCACTTTAATTAACTCATCTGGCCACTTTCCTCTGGGCTGATTAAAGATTAGCTTCATTATTCCTGTCATTATAATATCATTTGCTCTTTCAACAAGTCCGTTTGACTCTGGATGTCTGACTGACGCAAAGTGAATCTTCGTGCCAATTTGATCACAGAACTCCTTGAAAGCTTCGGCATCAAACTGTGTTCTGTTATCCACAGTTATAGCCTTTGGCACGCTGAAGCGACAAACAATGTTTTGCCAAAAGAATTTCTGGACTGTGACAGAAGTTATTGTGGCCAAAGGCTTCGCTTCAATCCACTTGGAAAAATATTCTACAGCCACCACAACATATCTTAAATTGCCTTGTGCTGGTGGAAGTGGACCTAACAAATCCAGGCCCCATCTTTGCAATGGCCAGGTTGGCTATATTAACTGGGTTAACGACGAAGGTTGCTTCTGGTCTCTTGCACATTTTTGACAGTTTTCACACTTTTGAACCAGATCCGCTGCATCCGAAGCTGCCTTCAGCCAATAAATTCTTGTCTAAAAACCTTCCCCAGCAGAGGCCTAGACCCAATGTGAGATCCACACAAACCTGCATGTATTTACTTCATCAGCTCTATACCTTCGGTTCTGGATGAACACTTGAGAAGTGGAGAGCAGACTCCATGTTTGTATAACTCCCCTTCTATTATCACATATGGTCTTGTTCTTGCCTCCATTCTCTTATTATAAGTTTCTTCATCTGAAAGACAATTACCTTGGAGGAAAGACATAATTTCAGTCCTCCAATCTTCACTATGTACCGGAGAAATAGCTAGCACTGCTCTCTCCATGAGTTCAACCGAAGGTGCCTTTATTGTTTCAAAAAATACTTCCGAAGGTAGAGGGAGCCCCTGGGCCGCTGATTTGGCTAATAAATCTGCGTGTTCATTTTCACCTCTTGGGATATTCTTAATAGAAAAACCTTCGAAAGAAGCCTCCAACCTTCAAACTGTATCCAGATATCTTTCAAGTTTCGGATCTCTTGTCCTACTACTTTTGTCCACATGGACAAAAATAACTTGAGAATAAGTTTTCAGAATGGCCCTTCTTATTTCCATTGTCCTTAACTTCTGAAGCCCCAACAGAAGTGCTTCGTACTCAACAATATTATTTGTGCAATTGAAATCAAGCTTGGCTGCATAACATGTTTTGACTTTTGAAGGTGCTACTAGAACGGCAGCTGCTCCTGCGCCGAAGGTTCCCCAAGAGCCATCGCAGAACACTGTCCAAGCTTCGACATCTTTATTTATTTCTTCCTGAGCCCCTGGCGTCCAGTTAGCGATTAAGTCTGCTAACGCCTGGGACTGAATTGAAGATCTATGCATATAATCAATGATGAATTCGTTAAGCTCTGCAACCCATTTTCCAATCCTCCTAGTAGCTTCTCTGTTCCTCATGATGTCCTTTAGAGGTTGTGACGAAGGAACAATTATGTGGTATGCTTGAAAATAATGTCGAAGCTTTCTAAAGGCCATTAACACAACATATAATATCTTCTCCAATTTTGTGTAATTTTTCTTTGATGGACTTAAAACTTCAGAGACAAAGTATAATGGAACTTGCTTTTTAGCTTGGCCATCTAGCTTCTCCTGTACCAGTGCTGCGCTTACTGCAGAATGCGAAGCTGCCACATATAAAAGCAATGGAGCCCCTGGCGCAGGTGGGGTTAACGTTGTTAAATCAATCAAATATTGTTTCAACTCTTCAAAAGCTTTTTGTTGCATCGGGCCCCACTGAAACACTTCAATTGACTTCAGTATTTCAAAAAATGCCAGATTCCTTTCTGCTGATCTTGATATGAATCTGTTCAATGAAGCCAATCTTCCTGCTAGCCGTTGAGCTCCTTTCTTCGTACTTGGTGGCTCCATCCGAAAGATAGCTTCGATCTTGCTTGGGTTAGCTTCAATTCCTTTCGTTGATACCAGACAGCCAAGGAACTTGCCCTTCTTCACCCCAAAAACACATTTTTCTGGGTTTAACTTCAGATCAGCTTGTCTGAAATTGGCAAATGTTTCTTGCAAATCAGCAATATGATTTTCTTGCTTCGTGCTTTTCACTATGATATCATCAACATAGGTTAGCACATTTCTGTCTATTTGAGAATGAAGGACCTTGGCTGTCATTCTGCTGAAGCTTCCTCCAGCATTCTTGAGCCCCTCAGGCATCCGAAGATAGCAATATGTGCCACTGGGGGTTATGAAGCTAGTTTTTGGCTCATCTTCCTTTTTCATTCAGATTTGGTGGTAGCCAGAGTAACAATCCAGTAGACTCATGAGCTCTAAAGAAGCTGCTACGTCTACTAGAGAATCTATTCTTGGCAATGGGAATTCATCCTTCGGACAAGCCTTGTTAAGATCTGTGAAATCAATACACATTCTCCATTTGCCATTGGCCTTCTTCACCATAACAGCATTGGCTAACCATTTTGGATATTTTACCTCTCTGATGACACCAGCACTGAGAAGTCTTTTCACTTCATTCCGAGCACCTTCGGCTTTGTCATCAGACATTTTACGAAGCCTTTGCTTTCTTGGCCTGAAGGATGGGTCCACATTGAGTGAATGTTCAATGACATCTTTGTTGACACCACAGAGATCATTGGCTGACCAAGCAAAAACATCTTTGTTGTTGAATAAAAATCTTATCAAAGTTTTCTCTTGCTCTTCAGATAGCTAAGACCCTAGCAGTACCTTTTGCTCTGCTATGTCTTCACATAGAAGCATAAGCTTCGGCTGATCCGCCGAAGCAGCCTTCTCTCTTTTGTATTTGTACTATTCACAGGCTTCGGTTCCATCTATATTATGGATTGCCTTTGAATCTGTCCAATTTCCTTCAGCTTTTCTAGCAGCCTCTTGACTTCCATGGATAGCAATAGGCCCTTGCTCTGAAGGTATCTTCATACATAAGTATGCTGGATGAAGTATAGCTTCGAAAGCATTGAGTGTCCCTCATCCAATGATTGCATTGTATGGGTACTCCATATCAACAATATCAAAGACAACCTGTTCAGTCCTTTTGTTATGAACAAAGCCGAAGGTAACCGGCATTGTGATTTTGCCGAGTGCTACAATCTGCCTTCCTCCGAAGCCACAAAGAGGGTGAGTAGCATCATGAATCTTGTCTTCTGGCTCTTGCATCTGTCTGAAGGCTTTAGCAAATATGATATCCGCTGCACTGCATGTATCAACCAGAACATTATGGGCCAGAAATCCCTTGATGACACAAGATATGACCATAGCATCATTATGAGGGTAATCTTTAAGCTGAAGATCCTCCTGGGAGAAGGTGATTGGGATGTGGGACCATTTTGATTTGATGAAGGGTCCCTGCACCCTAACATGCTGCACCCTTCTCTGCGCTTCCTTCTTCTGCTTCTTGTTAGCCGGTTCCGAGCTTGAACCACCTGTTATCGGAAGCACCAGCTTCGTAGCCGAAAGTACTTCAGCTTGGTTGTTGAACGAAGCCATCAGATCAAAAGTGGAAGTGAGTTCACCGGAGGTGGGCGCCAATGTTGGGGACTTGTTCTCAAATGCTATGAGTTAAGAACAAGGCAACACAAAATGTTAAAGGTTAATGCCCTTCGTCCTTCGAAGCATTATTTCCTTTAGGATATAATGATCTTCAGATGAAGGTTATGAAGGACGAACCTTCATCATCACAGTGCATATTTGTGTAAGAAGAAGCGTATGAAATATGAAAGACAACATGAATAATCATGAATAATCATATGACGTTATTAGTATATTTTTATTGTCATGGATAAACAAAAATGATATTGAATTACATTTATACCTTCGGCTTGACAGAAAGCAAAGGTTCAAGCGTGATGCACGAGCAAGTACAAATCAGCATGAACAGTACGAGGGTACTGTTCATCTATTTATAGTCACAGGGCGCAGCCTGTGTGGAATTACATTCATACCCTCTACAATTGGTTACATTCATGACATAAGCTATCATGGGTCAATCTGTCTTTTCATCTTTAAGTCGGTGCAACCCTTCTTCTTAGGTATGTCGCTATGCCGAAGTTCCCTCTGAGGTAGCTTCGACGTTATTTCCGTGGTGATCTTCCGAAGGTGTTTCTTCTCATAGGACCTTTGGCTTCGGAGCAGACCCCCAATAGCAGTGATTGGCACCCGAATCGGTGTCAACACACTTTTTGGCGACTTCGCTGGGGAGATCACATATAGACCTATTAGATCGGCCCTTAATGGCCGGTTCAAAGGATAACTCTAACGTCTCCCCCAGCAATATCATAGAGCCGACTTGGGAAACCTTGCCGGCTGACGAATAGCTCCAGTTCGAGGAGCACAAGGAGCAGCTGATCCACGAAGCAAAGGCGAAGTTCCTGGCCAACTTCAAAGTGGACAAGAACAACAAGGTCGTTCACAGGCGATTGATCTGGCTTCGCTCCGACCCACAACGGATACCCCTAATGTAAGTAACACCAACGAGCTCCAATCTCTTAAGGCTTACATAGATGAACAACGAGAGCAAATGCAACATATCGTAGGGGGTATACAAAAGGATTATAAAAGGCCAGTGCATGCGTTTGATAAATCTACCATTGCAAATTTTCCTTCGCACGAGGTTGAGTTGGGGGAAAACACGTGTGATTCATCAGTCACAGGTTGTCACGACCAGTCACAACCCCTTTATGAGATGCCAATAGACACGTACCCTGGGCAACCACAGCCTCCTACGCACATCGGCGATAAAATCACCGATCTGCGCATGTCTGGACCGTCCGCACGTGAGCGTGTACCGTCCAAGCCAGCAGCGGCTAGTCCCATTTTTAGAAATGAATTACCGAGGCCTACACCCGAGCCACCACATACCGCGCAAACCCTAGATAACCCATTCAGACCGTCCACGTGTGGCATCGGACAGTCCGAATATAACGCCGGACGGTCTGGCCACATGGCTGGACAGTCCGCACACATAGCCAAATGGTCTGACACAGAGTTTTTTGAGGAGGATGGTTATCAACTCCGCATCCGTCCCAGCTAAACTTCCCATCACACCATACGACACACCAGCACCATAATATAACATACCGAACCCGTGAGGGTGTAATGCCCAAAAGTGTAAAATGGAAATAGAGATGAGCTCAATATTTTGTGACCTATATGTATCATCTCATGTGAACACTTCATTTAAAAGTAAGTAATTAATAAAAGATATGCCACTAAATCATGCATCATGCTGGACTTCATTTTGTGTGCATTTTGTGACAATATAAAAATAGTGTAAAAAGAAATACATTACAATCCAAATTTGGAGATTTAACCCTAATTTGCAAATTGGAGTTTAGAGAAGAGAAAGAAAAATAGTTATACACAAAAATAAAGAAATATATATAAAAAATAGTTAAACCATCCATATTTTTGGGTTCAATTTGTACATTCAAAATGAATATAAGTTCACATTTAAAATTGGATTCAAATTTGAATTCTAGAAATTAAAAGAGAAGGAAAAGGAGAGAAGAAAATAAAGAAAAAAATAATAACAGAACTGTTCACGTGGGCCGACTAACCCCACTTTCGGCCCAGTGACCAAATGCCTGTGCGCGTGGCCCAACTCAGGGAAAACGAGCGCCGACCTACGGGCCCCACGTGTCTGTCTCAGCCGCACGCGCTTGGTATTTGCTCCGCTGGCGCTGGCAGATGGCCCTTAGGAACCAGATCTTTCTTCCTCCCTGTAACAACTCGATGTCGTGATGCTCGCTTCTACGTTCGTCGCTCCCACCTCGTTGACGGATCCGTCCCTCAAACCGTCGGACCCGGGGGAAACCAGTCAACCCCTTCCTACTTGTGCTCGCCGCTGGATGAGCCGAAGATTGGGGACTAGCACGGTTGCCATTTCGCCACGGGCATTGCGGACTCAACCTGGGGGAGGATCTCCGCAGCGCCAAATCCGGTGGCCATTGCGCCCTGTGCCCTTTTCTCGTGCCCATTTATTTTCTCCAAACACCGCACCTCTCCCATGAACTGGCTGGGCGAACCAGCAGCCTTCTTGCCTCTTCTCTTCCCCTTCGGAGCTGTGAGTTGGAGAGAGAAATTAGGGGAAACCCGCCACTATGGACTCGTGCGTACACCATCTGCAGGGTTCTGGTGTCGGGTCTGGGAGCTCCAGCTCGTCACCGGGATGGTTCTCGTGGCCTCGCCGAGCTCGATTAGCATGCGTCGCACCGGGAATTGCTCGTCGGAGCCGGATAGCACCTCGCGTCAGCACACCTCCGCGACCCCACGTCTGCGCGCCATTATCACCGGTACAGTTCCCCTCTACGTATTCGTCGTCTTTCCCTAGCGGTATAGCTCCAGTCAATTCCAGTTTGGGGCAGTGGGTTCACCGATTGGGTTGGCTCGCCGGTGACGCGCCGCCGCGGGGAAGGCCCTGCGCTGCTGCGTGACGGCGTGTTGGGCGATGGCGCATGTTCCGTTGGATCCAACACGGACGATCGGGATTAAACCAGAGCTTACCGATTCAATCGGTTGATCGTGTCCGTCGGTGGCAGATCAACGGCCATGGGAGTTTATGACTTTGTTTTCATCGTAGCCGTAGGATCTTGATCCGATGGCCAGTAGTGCGTACCGGTTCGCAAGTGTGGTGATCTAATCCGGGCCCCTGATTTCTAATCGGACGGTCACAGTTAGTAGTCACCCTTTCGGTAGGTTCTTTTTTTGTTTAAACCCTCGGGGTTCTGAGAAAATAACCCGCCGTCCACATGGGGATTCGCCTGAGTCACGGGAATACTTGCGCAGAGGCCCCTGCTTTCTATATAAATTGAGGCGCAGTCCAGGAATTAAATAAAACCATAAAAATAGATTTAGAAATTGATTTTGAGTATAAAAATAATGGTAAAACTTGGGTAATTCATAGAAAATTCATATTAAGCCCAAATTAATCCGTTCTAATTCCTATAATTTTGTAATATTATTGTCTATCATCTAGTACTACTGTTTTGACATGAAAGTCACATCAAAATTTATATCCCATTTAATCTTGTACAAAACACATAGAATCTTCATAAAATCATAACTCCTCCGTTTTAACTCCGATTTGATCCGTTCAAGTTCCGTTAGTCTCGTAGCAATGCATAGATTATTATTATTCAGTTTGTATTTATGTTTGGTGTGATGTTAATTTTATCTATACCATGTTTGTTTGTATTGCTACGACTAGCACGAGGACACGTGTCATCTGAAAAGCAAATTGGTACCTAGAATCTCAAGTGCCAGGCAAGTTGTGCCCTTGATCACTTACTTTTTCCTAGCCATGTTCTTATTAATTATAATGATCTGCATAGGTTAATTTTGATGGGACCCTTTAGGTTACCCCAGTTTTGATTATCTTTATACCTTGTTCACCACTGAATTATTTTTGGGTAGTACCTGCTATTGCTTTATGTGGATTGGGTATGGAGATACACTATTCATGATTATTCTGTTATTATCTTGTTATTATTACTGTTCATGTTAAGATCATTAAATTAATGGGAACATGGAGCGACCACCCGGGAAAACAGTGCTACCACAAGGGTTTAATGGGACGCCCTTGGCTGATTAACTAGGAAAGCTAGTGGAGGTCTTCCTTACCCGAAAGGGGCAAGGGCAGTAGGGGAGTGGTCAGTGTAGGGAGGTCCTTGGGTTGATTTTGCTGCGATGGCGGTCAGGCGAGGGATTCCTGCACTGGAGCTTCCTATAAACTGTAGCGGGATTTCTGAAGCTAGTGGAACTTTGTAAAGGCCTCGTAGTGTTACCCTGCCTCGCCTCCTCGGTAGAGGTGTATGGGATTGGCCGTCTCTTGGCAGATGGGTAACATGACTTGTGGGTAAAGATGCGCAACCTCTGCAGAGTGTAAAACTAGTATACTAGCCGTGCTCACGGTCATGAGCGGCTCGGACCCTCACATGATTAATTTATGGAACTTAAATTTAATTTGACATTTCATCGCATTTGGGATTATTTTACTATTACTTTTCTCTATTATTATTAAGGTCTGGTATTTACTTACACTTAGTAATTGCTAATAAAATTTTGACCAACTTATAAAAGCAATGCTCAGCTTCAGCCTTTATTCCATTGATCAGCCTTACACTTCATGAACTCCCACCTTTGGTGAGTTCATGCCACATTATTCCCCACGACTTGTTGAGCTATGAACGTATATGAGCTCACTCTTGCTGTCTCACACCCCCCACAGGAGAAGAACAGGTGGTTCAGGAGGAGCCACAAGGCGAGGAGTTCAATCTGATCTAGGTGGCGTTTCTCAGTTGACATTGGCGCAGACGATCCTTAGTTCGTTTTACATTTATTCTTTTACTTTGTAATAAGTCTTCCGCTATGTAATAAATACTCTGATGTTTTGTGACATTTATCTATATACACTCTGTTATTATATATGTTGTCTTCTTTGGCGCATGTATGAGATGTACCCGGCTTTGTTCCTTAAAACCGGGTGTGACAGAAGTGGTATCAGAGGAAATGTTGACTGTAGGACGAAACCTAGATACAAATGGACAACCCTTACCTACTTACCTTACTCTAATTCATTCTACACTTATCTTACCTTGATCCTATCTCACCTTTTGCCGTTCTACTATGATTACTCTTATCTTTTCTACTCTAAGACAAGATGGATATCACACCTTGGAATCCTACATTTATAACCTTTTGAGGAGATAGGAGACCAAAGACAAAAAAATATTTTCTCTATTAAAAATGTTGGTTGATTGTTCTGATGATCAATGCCTGATTTGCTTCTTTGATTGATTGAAATAGTATAGATGGGCATCTTAGCATGTACCACCATAAGGTAATGAATTAACTTTAGTAGGTGACACACTAATCTACTTAGCTAATAAATCCCCCGCAGTAACATTTATCGTAATTACTCACCTTGTCTACAATTCTTCTTTTCTTACCCTGTATTTCTAACCCAGATGGGTTACCCCTATACTGTTAGAAGAGAGCAGTATAGACTTGATCCTTGGTATGTCATGGTTAACAAAGACAAAGGCATTATATACACTATGCTAAGGGAACCGTAGAACTCACCAGTTCCAAAGGATAAAGATTTGAAGTTGAAGTTGCAGTAACTACCACCATCAGACTAGCCCTAAAGGAGAAACATTTCAAGTTAATATTGCAGTAACCACCTCATCCAAGCGTGCAATGTTCTTTATACCTGAGGAGTTTGTTGGTGACAACATCCGGGTGGTTAGAGATTTTCCGGATGTCTTTCCAGAGGAGTTACCAGGAATGCCACCTGATAGAGAAGTTGAGTTTGTCATTGATCTTTTACCTGGAACTGCCCCCATTTCTAAACGGCCTTACAGGATGTCTGTAGAAGAGTTAAAGGAGTTGAAGAAGCAGTTAACTGAGTTATAGGAGGCAGGGTACATTCGTCCGAGTTCCTCACCTTGGGGAGCGTCGGTTCTGTTTGTACAGAAGAAAGAAGGATGGCAAGGGATGTGCATGGATTATAGGACCCTTAACGATGTTATCGTGAAGAACAAGTACCTGTTACCCCGCATTGAGGATTTATTTGATCATATGAGAGGTGTCAGGGTGTTTTCTAAGATTGATCTCTGATCGGGATACCATCAAATGAAGATTAGACCATCGGATATTCCTAAGACGGCTTTCTCAACCCGATATGGATTATATGAGTTCACTGTTATGTCGTTGGGATTAACCAATGCACCAGCTTATTTTATGAATTTGATGAATAAGGTATTCATGGAGTATTTGGACAGATTCATCGTGGTGTTTATCGACGATATTCTTATCTATTCTAAGAGTGATAGTGATCATGAGGAATATCTGAGATTGGTGCTATAGAAGCTACGAGACAATCAACTCTACGGCAAGTATAGCAAATGCGAGTTTTGGATTAACGAGGTGTCATTCCTTGGACATATCATTTCTAATGGCGGAATATCAGTGGATCCTGCTAAAGTCAAGGAGATAGTGGTGTGGAGCATACCCACTACAGTTACTGAGATTCGGAGTTTTTGGGGACTTGTAGAATATTATCGAAGATTTATTGAAGGATTTTCTAAGATTGCTAAGTCTATCACCTCACTTCTGGAGAAGAAAAGAGAGTTTAAGTGGGCCGAGAAGTGCCAAGACAGCTTTGATCAATTGAAGAAGAGGTTGATGTCACCACCAGTGTTGGTTATGCCAGATCTACAGAAAGGATTTGACATTTATTGTGATGCATGTGGCCAAGGATTAGGATGTGTGCTCATGCAGGAAGGACATGTGATTGCCTATGCGTCTCGTCAGTTGCGGAAACACGAATTGAACTACCCCACTCATGATTTAGAACTGGCAGCGGTTGTGCACACACTTAAGATATGGAGACACTACATTATGGGAACTAAGTGCCAAGTGTACACGGATCATAAGAGTCTAAAGTACATATTCACTCAGAAGGATCTCAACCTTAGACAACGTCGTTGGTTGGAGCTTATCAAGGATTATGATTTGGAGATTCACTACCACCCGGGCAAGGCGAATTTGGTTGCATATGCCTTGAGTCAGAAAGAGCATGTTCACTCCGCTTTTGTTGTCCAGCTACCCGATGAATTAGCAAAGGACTTTGAGAGATTCAACTTGGGAATTGTTACACACACTGAAGGAGTTACCATTGAGTTGGAACCTACCTTGGAGCAAGAGATTCGTAAAGGTCAGGTTGGTGATGCTAAAATTCAAGAGATTAAGGATCTGATTACGGAAGGTCGAGTTGCGTAATTCACGGAGGATGAGCAAGGTACTATATGGTTCAAGGATCGGATATGTGTTTCGGAGATTGATAGCCTTTGTGAGGCTATATTGAAAGAAGCTCATGATTCTGATTACTCTATCCACCCTGGTAGCACTAAGATGTATCAGGATTTGAAGCAAAAGTACTGGTGGTATGGACTGAAAAGAGATGTTGCTGCTCATGTGGCTAAGTGTGATGTGTGTCAAAGAGTCAAGGCCGAACATCAAAGACCAGCTGGACTATTGCATCCATTGAAGATACCCGAGTGGAAATGGGAAGAGATTGGTAAGGATTTCATTACTGGATTGCCTTGCACCTCAAAAGGATACGATTCTATATGGGTTATTGTGGATAGACTGACCAAAGTGGCTCATTTCATTCTGGTCAAGACTACTTATAAGGTATCTCAATTGGCAGAGTTATATGTGGCTCGGATTATGTCTCTACACGGTGTACCGAAGAAGATCATTTTGGATAAAGGATCACAGTTTACCCCTAGATTTTGGAAAAGTTTTCATGAGAATATGGATGCGAAGTTGAATTTTAGTTTGGCCTACCTCAGACTGATGGACAGACTGAAAGGACTAATCAAGTATTGGAAGACATGTTGAGAGCTTGTGTCCTTTAGCATGGTAGTAGTTGGGATAAGAGTCTACCTTATACTGATTCTCATATAATAATAGTGATCGGGCCAGTCTGAAGATGTCACCGTTCGAGACTCTGTATGACAGGAAATGCAGGACTCCTCTATTTTGGACCAGACTAGAGGAAGACAATTCTTTGGGCTTGAACTTATTCAAGAGACAGAAAAGCAAGTCCGCATAATCCGGGAGAAGTTGAGGGTAGTTCAAACCAGACAAAAGAGCTATGCGGATAATAGAAGCAGACCACTAGAATTTGAGGAAGAGGATCATGTGTACCTCATGATGTCTCCACTTCGTGGAATGAGGAGATTCAAAGTTAAGGGAAAATTGTCCCCTCGCTATATTGGACCACTCTGAGTTTTTAGGCAAATTGGAGAGATGGCCTATCAACTCGAGCTACCTGATAATCTATCTGATGTACATAATGTATTTCACGTATCTTAACTTAAGAAGTGTCTCCGCGTTCCTGAGGAACAGTTACCAATGGAAGAGCTCAGTGTTTAGGGTGATAAAGATGTGCAAAGTGCAATGGAGTCACCATGGAGAAGATGAAGCAACATGGGAAAGAGAAGAAGAGCTTCGTATAGATTTTCCCCATCTTTTCCCTAGTCCTTCCTAAATCTCGAGGACGAGATTCTTGTTAAGGGGGGTAGGATTTGTAATGCCCAAAAGTGTAAAATGGAAATAGAGATGAGCTCAATATTTTGTGACCTATATGTATCATCTCATGTGAACACTTCATTTAAAAGTAAGTAATTAATAAAAGATATGCCACTAAATCATGCATCATGCTGGACTTCATTTTGTGTGCATTTTGTGACAATATAAAAATAGTGTAAAAAGAAATACATTACAATCCAAATTTGGAGATTTAACCCTAATTTGCAAATTGGAGTTTAGAGAAGAGAAAGAAAAATAGTTATACACAAAAATAAAGAAATATATATAAAAAAATAGTTAAACCATCCATATTTTTGGGTTCAATTTGTACATTCAAAATGAATATAAGTTCACATTTAAAATTGGATTCAAATTTGAATTCTAGAAATTAAAAGAGAAGGAAAAGGAGAGAAGAAAATAAAGAAAAAAAATAATAACAGAACTGTTCACGTGGGCCGACTAACCCCACTTTCGGCCCAGTGACCAAATGCCTGTGCGCGTGGCCCAACTCAGGGAAAACGAGCGCCGACCTACGGGCCCCACGTGTCTGTCTCAGTCGCACGCGCTTGGTATTTGCTCCGCTGGCGCTGGCATATGGCCCCTAGGAACCAGATCTTTCTTCCTCCCTGTAACAACTCGATGTCGTGATGCTCGCTTCTACGTTCGTCGCTCCCACCGCGTTAACGGATCCGTCCCTCAAGCCGTCGGACCTAGGGGAAACCAGTCAACCCCTTCCTACTTGTGCTCGCCGCTGGATGAGCCGAAGATTGGGGACTAGCGCGGTTGCCGTTTCACCACGGGCATTGCGGACTCAACCTGGGGGAGGATCTCCGCAGCGCCAAATCCGGTGGCCGTTGCGCCCTGTGCCCTTTTCTCGTGCCCATTTATTTTCTCCAAACACCGCACCTCTCCCATGAACTGGCTGGGCGAACCAGCAGCCTTCTTGCCTCTTCTCTTCCCCTTCGGAGCTGTGAGATGGAGAGAGAAATTAGGGGAAAGCCGCCACTATGGACTCGTGCGTACACCATCTGCAGGGTTCTGGTGTCGGGTCTGGGAGCTCCAGCTCGTCACCGGGATGGTTCTCGTGGCCTCGCCGAGCTCGATTAGCATGCGTCGCACCGGGAATTGCTCGTCGGAGCCGGATAGCACCTCGCGTCAGCACACCTCCGCGACCCCACGTCTGCGCGCCATTATCACCGGTACAGTTCCCCTCTACGTATTCGTCGTCTTTCCCTAGCGGTATAGCTCCAGTCAATTCCAGTTTGGGGCAGTGGGTTCACCGATTGGGTTGGCTCGCCGGTGACGCGCCGCCGCGGGGAAGGCCCTGCGCCGCTGCGTGACGGCGTGTTGGGCGATGGCACGTGTTCCGTTGGATCCAACACGGACGATCGGGATTAAACCAGAGCTTATCGATTCAATCGGTTGATCGTGTCCGTCGGTGGCAGATCAACGGCCATGGGAGTTTATGACTTTGTTTTCATCGTAGCCGTAGGATCTTGATCCGATGGCCAGTAGTGCGTACCGGTTCGCAAGTGTGGTGATCTAATCCGGGCCCCTGATTTCTAATCGGACGGTCACAGTTAGTAGTCACCCTTTCGGCAGGTTCTTTTTTTTGTTTAAACCCTCGGGGTTCTGAGAAAATAACCCGCCGTCCACATGGGGATTCGCCTGAGTCACGGGAATACTTGCGCAGAGGCCCCTGCTTTCTATATAAATTGAGGCGCAGTCCAGGAATTAAATAAAACCATAAAAATAGATTTAGAAATTGATTTTGAGTATAAAAATAATTGTAAAACTTGGGTAATTCATAGAAAATTCATATTAAGCCCAAATTAATCCGTTCCGATTCCTATAATTTTATAATATTATTGTCTATCATCTAGTACTACTGTTTTGACATGAAAGTCACATCAAAATTTATATCCCATTTAATCTTATACAAAACACATAGAATCTTCATAAAATCATAACTCCTCCGTTTTAACTCCGATTTGATCCGTTCAAGTTCCGTTAGTCTCGTAGCAACGCATAGATTATTATTATTCAGTTTGTATTTATGTTTGGTGTGATGTTAATTTTATCTATACCATATTTGTTTGTATTGCTACGACTAGCGCGAGGACACGTGTCATCTGAAAAGCAAATTGGTACCTGGAATCTCAAGTGCCAGGCAAGTTGTGCCCTTGATCACTTACTTTTTCCCAGCCATGTTCTTATTAATTATAATGATCTGCATAGGTTAATTTTGATGGGACCCTTTAGGTTACCCTAGTTTTGATTATCTTTATACCTTGTTCACCACTGAATTATTTTTGGGTAGTACCTGCTATTGCTTTATGTGGATTAGGTATGGAGATACACTATTCATGATTATTCTGTTATTATCTTGTTATTATTACTGTTCATGTTAAGATCATTAAATTAATGGGAACATGGAGCGACCACCCGGGAAAACAGTGCTACCACAAGGGTTTAATGGGACGCCCTTGGCTGATTAACTAGGAAAGCTAGTGGAGGTCTTCCTTACCCGAAAGGGGCAAGGGCAGTAGGGGAGTGGTCAGTGTAGGGAGGTCCTTGGGTTGATTTTGCTGCGATGGCGGTCAGGCGAGGGATTCCTGCACTGAAGCTTCCTATAAACTGTAGCGGGATTTCTGAAGCTAGTGGAACTTTGTAAAGGCCTCGTAGTGTTACCCTGCCTCGCCTCCTTGGTAGAGGTGTATGGGATTGGCCGTCTCTTGGCAGATGGGTAACATGACTTGTGGGTAAAGATGCGCAACCTCTGTAGAGTGTAAAACTAGTATACTAGCCGTGCTCATGGTCATGAGCGGCTCGGACCCTCACATGATTAATTTATGGAACTTAAATTTAATTTGACATTTCATCGCATTTGGGATTATTTTACTATTACTTTTCTCTATTATTATTAAGGTCTGGTATTTACTTACACTTAGTAATTGCTAATAAAATTTTGACCAACCTATAAAAGCAATGCTCAGCTTCAGCCTTTATTCCATTGATCAGCCTTACACTTCATGAACTCCCACCTTTGGTGAGTTCATGCCACATTATTCCCCACGACTTGTTGAGCTATGAACGTATGTGAGCTCACTCTTGCTGTCTCACACCCCCCCCACAGGAGAAGAACAGGTGGTTCAGGAGGAGCCACAAGGCGAGGAGTTCGATCTGATCTAGGTGGCGTTTCTCAGTTGACATTGGCGCAGACGATCCTTAGTTCGTTTTACATTTATTCTTTTACTTTGTAATAAGTCTTCCGCTATGTAATAAATACTCTGATGTTTTGTGACATTTATCTATATACACTCTGTTATTATATATGTTGTCTTCTTTGGCGCATGTATGAGATGCACCCGCCTTTGTTCCTTAAAACCGGGTGTGACAGAGGGTGATTACTTTCCGGCCCCTAGAAGGCCAGAAAGGAATGGCCAGTCCTATGAGCCTCATAGGGCAAGTGTTAACGCGCCACAAAACCCTAACTAATGGGGAGGAAGACAACATACTAATATTCAAACAACCTCACCCATGTTTGACCAGAGAGCCGGTGGTCTCGCACCGGCTGCCATTGATATAGTGAGGAGGAAATAGCTGGAGCGTTCCGAGATAAGCTCAGAGTAAGCATGGTCCCTGGGGGCAGTCATATCGGAGGTCTTATTACAATCGATTCGACCACCACCCATACCCACAAGGAACCAGGATCTCCGAATTCACAAATTTTTCGGGTGACCAAGGAAAGAGCACACGCGAACACATATGCCAGTTCTTAGCGCAATTAGGAGAATTGGCCGACATAGAGGTGTTCCGTGTGCGTTTATTTTCATTATCTTTAACAGGAATCGCATTTGCATGGTATGCCACATTATCTCCTAATTCTATTTTGTCATGGGGGATTTAGAACAAAAATTCCATGATCACTTCTTTTCTGGTGACTATGAGTTAGATTTGGTATACCTAGTGGTCCTGCGACAGGGGAAAAGACGAATCAGTTAATGAGTACATCCAGAGGTTCTGGGATACAAGAAACCGATGCTTTCAAATTCATTTGGCAGAAAAACAACTAGCGGGATTAGCCTTTAATGGATTGCGATATTATTTAAAGGAAAGATTAGAAGGCATCCAGTTTTTCACGCTAGCACAATTACACCAGAGAGCTTTGGCTTGTGAAAGCCAAAGCAAAGAAACTGCTAAAATGATTCGTCACAATGTTCATATAGTAGTGTGACCAGAGTAGCTCGGACGACGAATCAAAATAAGTATACGCGGCTAAAATGGTTTGGCCAAAGCAGGCCAAATTTTCGACTTATTCCTCCTTACAACCGGTTCAAAAGAAACAACAAGAGGAGATTAAATTTACATTTAATGTTGGTAAGTGTAATAAAATATTTGACGAATTACTCAAAAATGACAACATTAAAATAAACCATACCGTTCCATCCGCCGACGAACTAAAGCGTCACGCGTATTGCAAGTGGTACAACTCTTTTTCTCATGCCACTAATGATTGTAATGTGTTTTGTCAATGGATCCAATTGGCCATTAATGAGAGACGATTGAAATTTTAGGAAATGCAGGTAGACACAGAGCCCTTCCCAATGAACGTGATCGACTTCGAGGGAAAAAAGTTCCTAATTTGGCCTAGCACAGCCGATAAGGCCAAAGGCAAAGAAGTCACCACCAGTGATGCACGGAAGGCCAGAATAATAAAAGTTCTTGCAGGAAGGTGGTGGCCGAGAAAACTCCTGATGGAGGGGAGACTCTGAAGGTTACCATCACAACCTCCAACGCTGGGGGCAAGCATAGACAGGTGGCCAGGCGCAGGAATCTGTTCTGCACATCGCGGACGGTCCGATGCCAGGCGCGGACAGTCCGGAACATCGCCAGACGGCTTGGGGCATTCCAGCGAACAGTCCGGCAACACTCAGGACCCACAACGACCGCGTACCTTCAAACCACGACGACCAGAGATAGATACGTGAAAAACTAATACATTTAAGGCGGCTAGTCGGCTGGTCAAATCTAGCCCAACCTTTGTTCAATTATTATCTAAATATGTGAAAAAGAAGGCTCACCCAAGTGACCGGCCGCCAAAGAGACCTCGCTCACCCACTCAGGAGCGACAGCAGATAAGACCGATTAGACCACCTCACCAATCAGAAAAGACAAAAGCTCATACTGTCCAGTTAAGACCTAACGTGCCTGCATGGACATCTCCACCCCCATATCTACCTATGCCATATCAATATACATACATACCACCGCCACATGCCCCGAATCAAATGTGGAGCATCCCACCATATCCATTTGGGATGCCACGGTACCCCACTTGGGGGCACCCCAAACATCTGTATTCAACAGGTTGGCACCTCCAGTACAAGACCGATTGAGTGCCACTCAATCCGGTCACCAGACACATGCCCAGCAAGATTCCCGGACCACTCGGTCGCAAAGACCGACCAAACCGGTAGGGGGGCATATACCTACAACAACCTAGAGAACGACAAAAAAGGTCATCATCAAAATAGGTACAACAGATGTCGTTATACAGGGAAATAACAAAGGGCCGATGATTTTTGGTAAATCGGCCAGTACAAGCAAAGAAGGAGACACAACTGCCATCAAAACAGCTGATCCAAAATACTCCATACCTTGACGGTGCCCATTGGGACTGACACAGTCTCAAAAGTGAAAATTGCAACGCTTGAGAGCAAAGGAGAGAAAGGAAAAGGAAGTAGAAAAAATATTTAGTGACACACATCCGCAGTACCCACCACCGCAAAAGAGGTGGAGGCCAAAGGCCGTTGAAATAAATCAAATGGCCACGAAGACATAAAAAGAGACAACAACTTCACAGCTCTCTGCAGGTACGCTGGACAGTCCGGCTATAAAGACTGGACCATCCACGGATGACACGGACCATTCGAATCTCTAGTCCGAGCCGTTCGCACTACATCAGGACACCTCCAATGACGCGACGACACCCATGGAGGAGGAGGACCTACTGGGAGAAGACCTGGTCAACTACGAAGCTTCTCTACAACACCTAGGTATGGATGTAAATGTTATTACATTCTCCGCCGATTGTACTATTATCGGCGACGATGAACCTGTCGTTGCTCAATTCAACTTTGGTCCTAAAGAGGCCACCTTCACTAATCCAAAGGAATTGGTAAATCATTTAAAGCTGCTCTTCGTGTGCGGTCACATTGATGGGATACCGATTGCTAAGATGTTGGAAGACGGGGGGAGCGACCGTAAATCTAATGCCTTATTCATTGTATAGAAAATTTGGTAAACAGGACGACGAACTTGTCAAGACCAACATGACCCTTAGCGGCATTGGAACTGATAGTTCGATCAAAGCCAAGGGAGTCACGTCCGTTGAGTTAACCATCGAGACTAAGACCCTTGCTGCTGCATTCTTCGTTGCTGATGTAGAAGGAAATTACAGTCTAATCTTAGGCGGAGATTGAATTCATGCTAATCAATGTGTACCTTCTACGTTACATCAAATGCTACTACAATGGGTAGACGACGATGTACAACAAGTATATGCTGATGCATCGGCATGTATCGCCATGGACGATGCCCCTGTACTTTGGACCTATGAGTGTTGGGGCGAAGGCGAAGACGCCACCCTTCGCTCGATGCCTTCGCCAGCCTCGCTGCACCCTTAGGAGACAAGACGACTGACAGACTTCACCCTTCGTCCCACGCGTCACAGGACGAAGGCCTATGACGAGGTCGTCCCACCTCGCGGTCTCGTCCAACGGGGAGGCCCACTTGTGATCCAGTCCATTGTAACAGGCCCTGCGTGGCTGCCACGCATTACGGGCCTAATTTGTAAAGGTTTCCCTGTAATTACAGTCTGTAACCCTGCTTTATGGGAATATTCCAGGGATAACCTAGGTGCCTGAGGGCACATGCGTCCTTAACTCAAGATGCTGGGCACTCAGGCACCTATAAATACCCCCGCACAGTGCCCTTGAGAGGCTAGATTAACAAGAGCTATTGCCATCTCGAGTTGAAACCTTGTTTACACTGCTTTTGCTCCCCCATTGGATCAACTTGCCCAGGAGAGCAAGTTCCAACATTTGGCGCCCACCGTTCGTGCTACGAAAACACCACCCGCGATGGCACCCAAGAGAGCTACCTCGAAGGCTGATGAGGCTGCGAAGGCAGCACTGCTGGCCAAGAAAAAGGGCAAAGCCCTTGTCAACACCACCACCAAGAGGCCTGCGAAGACGACGCAAACAACAAGAGGCAGCGCAACGAACAACCCACTATCGAAGGCAGTCTCCGCACCTGCAGCTCTAGAGGACAACCGCAACTTCCCCCAGGCTTCGCTCCACCAGAGGGCGAGGACGCCACCGAGGACGGCGAAGTCATCGACGTTTCGGCTGAAGAGCAGCTACAGCAGCGCGCCTTGCGCATCAAAAACCGCAACCTCCAGATGGCTGAAAGAGATCCTCGAGGCCAAGCGCCAACGTGTGTCTGCACAAGCCAAGGTGTGGCAGATGATACACGACGAAGAGCAGAAGGCTCAGGAGCTTGAACAAGAGATCGCGCTCATGCAGAGCGAAGGCCAACTCGGCCTGCAAAACGGCCCACCCCTCCAACAGCGCGCACAAATCGAAGACCTGTTCATCCCTCAGCGCGGACACGCCATCCCTCACGCCACGGCATTCCAAGGCGTCAACTACCTTGACGAGCGAAGTCCCCTGGCACCTCATCTACAAGTGACACCATGGCCCGCCAACTTCAGGGCAGGGACCTATCCCAAGTACAACGGCACCACTGACCCAGCACAGTACATCATGAGCTATCAGGTCGCCGTTGCATCATCCGGAGGGGACGACGCCACGATGGCCAAGTCATTCATCATTGCCCTCGAAGGCCCAGCCCTCACCTGGTACACCAGGTTGCCCCCATTGTCCATCGACTCCTGGAGAAGTCTCCGGGACAAATTCTTGCTCAACTTCCAAGGGTACCGCCCAGACACCGACGCCTTGGCTGAACTCTCACTCTGCAAGCATCTGGAAAGAGAGACTCTGCGGGAGTACTACCGCAAGTTTCTGACCCTCAAGTCACAACTGCCTTCGGTCGATGACCAGATCGCCATCCACTACGCCATCAGTGGCCTTCGGGCCGGCGTCCTTTACAGCCACTGCATCAGGGATCCGCCCAGGAACCTCCAGGAGTTGTATCAGCTATTCGAAAAATACGCTAGATCTGAAGAGCTCCACCAGCGCAAAGTCGAGTCTCAGAGGAAACCCAAAGACCCTCCGCAGTCCAGCCGCACATGGACGAGGCCCTCGCAGGCAGACTCCGGTCGGGATGGCCGCAATCAGCAGCAGGTGCACAACATCGCCAACCAGCACCCCGATGGTGAGGCCCCTCGCCGCCAGGAGTATCCCCCCAGGGCCGTGGAAACGGAACTCGTGGTCGGGGCCGGGGACGTGCGCAGCAGCCGCGCAGATTTTACTGCCTGTTCCACGGCGAAGACTGAGCGCATCCTACAAGAGACTGCCCAGAGATGAAGGCCACCAGAGACAGGATGGCACGGGCGCAACCAGCCGACAACCCTAGAGTTGTCGCGCACACATATCAGCAACCCCCTCAGCCATACAACCACGGCCCCGCTCCGCTTCCACCGCACCACGCATACCAACACCACCAGGAGGTACAAATCGTACCTCCCCCACCCCCACCTCCACACCACCAACAGCAAAACATCCACCACCCAAACCACCCCCAAGCCCCAAAGCAAGAGGACTTCGCCGATCAGTCGTATCGTGGAGTCATTCATATGATCACCGGGGGGTCCAGCGCCGACTTCGACACAAAGCGGCAGAAGAGGGACCATTACCGCAGCATCAACCACGTCGCCGTCATCGGTCCAGTCGTGCAGACAAAGTGGTCCCATGTGCCATTGACCTTCGACGCCCGAGACGTCAATCTGCGCAGCGCACCCCACATCGATGCCATGGTTATCAACTGCAGCGTGGCAGGCTGGGACCTGCACAAAGTCTTAGTCGACAATGGCAGCCAGGCGGATATCATTTTTCTCCATGCTTTCGATCGCATGGGCATAAGCCACAACCTGCTCAAGCCTTCGGACAACCCCATATACGGCTTCGGCGGCAAGGGCACCTTTCCTGTCGGCAAAATAGAATTACCTCTCTCCTTCGGTGTAGCACCCAATGCCCGAAGTGAACAAGTCACGTTCGACATCGTCGACATGGTGTACCCGTACAATGCCATAATGGGCCAGGGCTCCATCAACAAGTTTGAGGCAGCTATTCACGGACTTTACCTGTGCATGAAGATCCCAGGTCCGCAAGGCGCCATCACAGTCTACGGCAACCAGCAGGTTGCGCGTAACATAGAAAGAGACTTCATTCCTAGACAAAGAAACGTACACTGCCTCATGGCCCAGCGCGAGGTCCCCGGGTCTGCCAACCCAACCGCCAAAGAACATGACAAAGCACAGCTGCAGAGCAACGACGGGACCAAGACTGTTCCCCTCGACCAGGCAACGCCCAAGCAGATGGTTACCATTAGCGCAGATCTCACTTCCCATGACGAGGAGAGACTCCTCTGCTGTCTGTCCAAGAATAAAGACGTCTTCGCCTGGTCTGCCCTCGACCTGGTCAAAGTCAGTCGCTCCATCATCGAGCACAACTTAGGAATCGACCCTTCGGTGAGGCCGAAGAAATAGCGGCTACGTAAGATGTCTGACGAGAAGACGGAAGCCGCCAAGGCCGAGGTACATCGCCTGCTTGAGGCCAAATTTATCGAGCCAATTGCCTACCCTACATGGCTCACCAACGTAGTGATGGTGCAAGTAGAAGAGCGGCAAATGGCGGATGTGCATCGATTTCACCAGTCTTAACAAGGCCTGCCCCAAGGACAACTTCCCGCTGCCTCGATCGACAAAATTGTCGATAGTGCGGCCGGGTGCGAAGTCATGTCACTCCTTGATTGCTTCTCCGGCTACCATCAAATATATATGAAGGAGGAAGACAAGGCAAGCACCAGCTTCATAACACCCTTCGGCACGTATTGCTTCATCAGAATGCCGGAGGGACTTAAGAACGCCGGGTCCACTTTCTCTCGGCTCACCAAAACGGTGCTCGAGAGCCAAGTCGGCAGAAATATATTCACATATGTGGACGACATCGTCGTCGCCAGCAGAAGCAAGGAAGACCACCTGGCTGACCTCGCCGAAACGTTTGCGAACATGCGGGACACACGACTTCGCCTGAACCCCGAAAAGTGCGTCTTCGGCGTTCGCCAGGGGAAAATCTTGGGCTACCTGGTGTCACACCGCGGGATTGAGGCCAATCCAACCAAAATCCAGGCTATCATCAATATGACGCCCCCGCAGTCAGCCAGAGACGTACAACGACTGACAGGCAGATTGGCCGCCCTCAATAGATTCATCTCCAAATCCGCAGAGCGAAGCCTCCCTTTCCTCAAAACACTCCGCGGTGCAAAATACTTTGCATGGGGACCAGAGCAGGCTGCGGCCTTCACTTCATTGAAGTAGTACCTATCGGAATTGGCGATTCTTACAAGCCCCGACCCTTCGCTACCCCTGTTGTTCTATGTCGCGGCTTCGCCACATGCGGTCAGCGCAGCACTGGTTCAAGAGCAGACCAGAGAGCGCACGATCAAGCAATGTCCAGTCTATTACGTCTCTGAAGTGCTCACAACATCAAAATGTAATATGACGGAACTGGAAAAGATCGCCTATGCAGTCGTTATGGCCTCGCGCAAATTGCGCCATTATTTCGAAGCATTCAAGGTTCAGGTCACCTCAGATAGGGGACTCGGCGAATTGTTCAGAAACCCGGAGGCATCAGTCTGGATTGCCAAATGGGCAGCCGAACTCTCCGGCTACCACATCACATTTGAACCCAGGACAGCCATCAAGTCACAGGTCCTAGCAGACTTCGTAGTCGACTGGACTGGGCCAATAACACAGCCGGACCCGTCCACAGAGAAGGTGTGGACAATCCATTGCGACGGCGCATGGTGCCATGCGGGGGCAGGCGTCGCTGCAGTCATTACTTCACCCACAGGGGTCAAGCACAGATACGCAGCATGCCTCAGCTTTGCTTTGGAGTCTGACAGATGCACTAACAATATAGCAGAATACGAAGCTGTCATCCTTGGCCTTCGCAAGCTAAGGGCACTCGGTGTCACCACCTGCATCATCAAAACAGACTCCAAGGTGGTCGCCGGCCAAGTCGAGAAAGACTACGCAGCGAAGGACCCCGCACTTATGCAGTACCTCGCGGCTATCCGTAGTCTCGAGAGGCAATTCAAAGGCTTCACCTTGCAGCATGTGGACCGAGCCAAGAATGAGGAGGCCGACGCATTGGCCAAGGCAGCCGCCAGAGGCGAGGCCCTGCCCTCCGACGTATTCTACCATGTCATCGGCACGCCAGCCGTCCGCAGCCCAGAGGGGCTCCAAATAACCAATGACAGTGAGGGCCACCGCATAGTCAACCTTATCATGACCGAAGACTGGTGGGCACCAATAACCCTGTTCCTGCAGGGGTACTATCATCCAACCGACATCAATGAGGCCAAGCGCCTCAAACATCGAAGCCGGGACTTCGCACTAATTGAAGGCCAGCTTTACAAGAAGGGGGTCAGTCAACCCATGCTTTAATCTGTCACCGAGACCGAAGGCGTCCAAATTCTGCGTGAAGTCCACAGCGGGACTTGCGGCTCTCATGCAGGGCCTAGGGCCCTAGCCGCAAAGGTAATCCGTCAAGGTTTCTACTGGCCCGCCATGATTTGCACCGCAAATCGGGTCACAAGGTCCTGCGAAGCTTGCCAGAAATTTTCTCCACGCTCGGGACGCCCTTCGCAATTCACGAAGCTAATCGCCCACACGTGGCCTCTTCAGCGCTGGGGCCTGGACATTGTCGGGCCCCTGCCCACGACCCAGGGGAACCTCAAGTTCACCTTCGTCGCTGTCGAGTACTTTACCAAATGGATCGAGGCGAGGGTTGTATCCACAATAACATCGAAGACTGCCCAGAAATTCTTCTGGCAAAACATTGTTTGCCGCTTTGGAGTCCCGTCCGAACTCACAGTTGACAATGGCAAGCAATTTGACAGCCAAGACTTCAAGGATTTCTGCTTCTCCTTTGGCACCAAGCTTGCCTTCGCCTCAGTGTACCACCCACAATCCAACGGAGTTGTGGAACGTGCAAATGGCAAAATTTTCACAGCCGTCAAGAAGATGCTCCTCGACGACAAAAAGGGCAAGTGGGCCGACTTGTTACCTGAAGCGGTCTGGGCACTGAACACGACTGAGTGCAGGGCGACTGGGTTCACCCCTTTCCGCCTTCTATACGGATCGGAGGCCATGACCCCGCAAGAAATAAAACATGGGTCACCACAGACAGTCCCGTCAGTCGTCCCCGACGTGGATGAACCTACTTTGAAGGACCTCATCTACGGAGACCGTGTCTTCGCCCTACAGGCTCTAAACAAATACCAAGCTCAAACAAAAGCATGGCGCAACCACACAGTCATCCCGAGGGAATTCAGCGAAGGAGACCTCATACTCGTCCGGACAGCACGGACAGAGTCCCGGGGCAAGTTGGAGCCCAAGTGGGAGGGCCCTTTCATCGTCAAGACGAAGGCGTCCCCCAGTGTGTACAGGCTCACAACGCCATCCGGCGAAGACTTAGAGCATTCTTGGAACATTGATAATCTCCGCAAATTTTTTGTTTGACTCCTCAGGGCTAGCTCGCCCTTGTAATTCGCAAAACAATCTTATTTCGGCCCGCACTCTTTTCCTCCCAGGGGGTGAGGTTTTTAATGAGGCGGCGCCATGTAATATACACGCGAAAAATCCCCAACAAAAATTACGTCGAAAAAGACCGCATCAACGATCTTCGGCATTCGACCAATACAAAAGTCACCGCGAGGGGCAGCGCTGGCTACCCTCGCGTGCGACAATCCGCGCAAAAGTTGCCTAAGGGTGCAGCCGGACTAGCACAACAAGTGCGTACAATCGAAGTCTTCTTCAAAAGACTATCCATGCAAAAGTCGCCTAAGGGTGCAGCCGGGCTAGCACAACAAGTGCGCAAAATCGAAGTCTTCTTCAAAAGACTATCCGTGCAAAAGTCGCTTAAGGGTGCAGCCGGACTAGCACAACAAGTGCGCAAAATCGAAGTCTTCTTCAATAGACTATCCGTGCAAAAGTCGCCTAAGGGTGCAGCCGCACTAGCACAACAAGTGCACAAAACCGAAGTCTTCTTCAGAAGGCCATCCGTGCAAAAGTCACCTAAGGGTGCAGCCGGACTAGCACAACGAGTGCGCAAAATCGAAGGCGCATTACATCAGTGCAAAAGTCTACTTCGAGAAACTGTCCACGCTAAGACCGACTACAGGCGCAGCCGGACCGACATAATAAACGTGCTAGACCAAATGCGCAATGCCCCTATGAACATAGCCGGATGCACGAAGGCACACAGCCTCATCATACAAACTATAGTTACACATGTACAGCGAGGGCATCACACCTTACATTGGTTCAACCTTCGGAATGATTCCCATCTCCCTATAGTTAAAAAGCATTATCCTCAGCTCCTCACCCTGAAAAAGACTTCGCAACTCTCCCTCACCTATACTCGCCCCAATCGGCGAGGACAACAATTCCCGCTTGCCAGCCCCGCCCACACGAAGCCGACCACCATCCACCTCACTCACTCTATGCTTCGCCACCGCCCTTCGCCGCCTACGCCCAGCACTCGGACCAGGCAAAACTTCAGCACCCGTAACACGTGGAGAAGCCTCCGTCGCAGCCACATCCAAGGCCGCAAAGTAATCCAAGTCCTCATCCGAAGACTCTTCCGTCCACACAACCGAACTCCCAGAGTCATCAAACTCAGAAAACTTAAACGTAGACTCATCCGATTCATTTCCAGCGACCACGGTCGAAGCCGCCACAAAATTAGCAGTAGCAGTTGCGTGCGCAGGCCCAAAATCCTGAACCTGCGCAGCAACCAAGGTTCAGTCACACAGACAAAATTCACTAACTACCCCACACCCGCTAAGCCACCTGCGAAGACCCAGCCGCCGCCATGGGATCCTCTGCTGCCACCTCCGTCGCCGCCTTCGGGGGATCCTCCGCCATTGGTGCAGGGGCAGCAAGGGAGCCTTCACCGGTTTCTGGGGGCGGTGCCGGGTCGACCTCAGCCTCGGGCACCACAGGGTTGACCTTCGCTTTGGGCTGCGCGCTGTTCAGATGTCCGAAGTCCTCCACGTCTTCGGCATGCGCCATCTACAGCAACAGCACACTGATTCAACAAACCCACGCGTACCCATAGTCAACAACATGAAACAAAAGACAAACTTTACCTGTCCCCTCGCCCGGTCAGCCCGCTCCCTAACCGCCTCCCGACCGTGGGGGCCCCACATCCGATCAAAGAGGGCCCCCGCGGAATCCTTCACCACAGGGTCTTCGACCTGAAAAATCTCGCGCCCAAAGTCTTCATCGGATCGGTCAAAGGCCTCATAGTGACTACACCCCTCGCGGGACAGTGCATTCATGGCCCCCTCGCAGGTGACGAGGGAGGCAAAGGACATGAAGCCCTCGACGATGGTCGGAAGCGCCAGTAATTCCTCTTGCAGCCACTCGAGGAAGCGAAGGCCCGCCTCTCGGTCGGGCACCTCGAAGTCAGCAGTTCGCGCACCCAGCTCACGGTATGAGTCCACGAGCTGTTTACGCGTCCGCTCAACTTCCGAGCGCGTAGAGGCCTCGGCCCTCAACATGCGGCCATGCAGAGCATTGAACCGCACCTCCCATTCCTCGGCTCGTTGGCTGGCGAGACTCCCCTCCGCCCGCGCCAATTTGGCCTCTGCCTGCGTAGCCTGCGCCTCGGCGATGGCCTGGTTGGCCTCCCTCCTTTCCTCCACCAGCTGGCGCCGGAGGTCCGTCCTCTCGCCCTCCAGGGCGGCCACCTTATCCGCCAGCCTACGGATCTTGCTCTCCGCAGCCGACTTCTCCCGGACGGCGTCCGCGTGCTGCGCCCGAAGTCTCTCGACCTTGGCAGACACATCCGCAGTAAGGGCACCCGATGCCACACGGTCGGCGAAGTCGGCCGCCTAACAGATGCACATGAGACCACAATCCCCATGAAATCGGCAGACACTGAAGTCCAGCTCAACTTACTTGACTCAGCTGCTGCGATAACTGCTGCGATGCCTCCCTCAGCCGGCGGGACACGGTGCCCGCTTCGTCCTTGACGGCAGTGGCCGCCGCAATCTCGCCGCCAGCGCTGAAAGCGCCACCCTTCACCCCACGCACCGCGGTAGACGCCGTGGTTGCTACCGCAGGCGGGATGACAACAAGTTGCCCCTCGCCCGACCCTGCAACGTATCACCGGCCAAAAAAAACTTACCAACGAGATAGTCGTCCACGCTAATATTTAAGCCGAAGTCAGCAACGCGTTTCCTCGATGAAGGCGGTTCGTGGACCTTCGCAGCTCCATCCGGGGCAGACTTGGTTCCGCCGGCGCCGACCGCCTTCGTGCTCCCCGGCACCTTGCTAGACCCAGGGGCGGCCATCCTCGCCGCCAGCGTCGGCTGGCTACCGCCGGGGACGGTAGCCTTCGCAGTCCCCCGCGCCCTCTTCGGCCTAGCTCCGGGGAGCCTGATGACCGCCCGGCGCTTCTGCGCAGCATCCTGGCGATCCTTGTTCATCACTGCCGACACAACAACAGCAATATTCCGTCTGTAAGGAAACACTCTCAAGTCACGAACCATGCGAGACGTAAATAAGTCTTCGCCAGCCGCGAGGGGGATAGGAACGTTCCTGGGCCATCGTCCCCCGGTAACCTCCAGCATCCGCGCCGAAGACTCCCGGAGCTCGGGCGAAGACATCCTTCCCCCGGGGGCCGCGCATGTCCCCATCAACTCCATAGCAAAGCTATCAGAGACCCCCAGTTCTCCCACCGCAGTACCTAGCTTCCTCTTTTTAGTGGCTGGGGCGGCCTCCGGTGCGGGGTCGTCCTCAGTCACGGTGGCCGGTTTTTTCCCGCAGCGGTCGACGACGTCCTCCCCGGGATAACCGCCATACGGCAAACAATTCAACTCGAAGACCCTATTCAGGCGGTCGTTGGATCCATGTATATCCCAACTCCACTGGGCCTCCGTCTTCGGCACATAGCGCCCAACAATTCTCACCGCCCCATCCTCCGCCTCACGCACAACCGCGGCAGGATCATGCCCTCGCACATCCAAAGCAAAAAGCGGACTTCGCACCTTCCGTCCACCCAGGGAGGGCATCTTGCGAGGGCATACTTCGCCCAGCGCCCATCCATGCGCCAAGGGCCACACCCCATACCCTATGAATTCCTCAACTAGATCGCGCCCACTACTCGTGCGGGCAGCAATCCGAAGGGCCCTCTCATTTTCATCATCCTTCGCCACTTCAAACGGCGGGTACGCCACATAATAATGAGAACACATAATGGCGGCAGGGAGCCCTAGGTGATCTTCGACTTTAGCCTCCAAAACATAAAACCAGTAGTCCCACTAGTTGCCCCACTTATTTCGGGCACAGGGGACCAACTCCACAACTTCCATCGAAGTCTTCCCGGACTTCGGCGTGAAAGTGCACGATCCAAATTGCGCAATCTTATGTCCAATTTTTTCTCTTCTACCAGTGCAGACAGTATTGCTTGGTGAAGACCTCCACCGAAGGCTGACCGCCATACGACGTCGTTGCCCAGACATACTTCGCCAACGCCACCACGGCATTCGGTGTCAGCTGATGAACCTGGACTTCAAACTTCTGCAGAACCTCCAACACAAAACGATGCGCAGGTAGGCGAAGGCCGGCGATGAAAAATGCCTCAAAAACAACCAATTCGCCCTTGGGCTCGGGGACCTCCTCTGCCCCCGAGACCCGACCAACCCCGCCGCCAAAGTACCCCAACCATTGCATATCTTGCACGTGGGCCAACAACATCCGCGAAACACCGAATTCCACTATGTCACCCGGTCGTAATTCCGCCGCCGCCACAGTGCCCGAGAGATCTTCGGAAGACGCCTCAGCCATCAGCGTGGTCGCAGCAGATGAGGAGGAAGACGACATGGCTACGTACCGTCGACGGCGGCACGCGGTTTGCTTCACGCGGGCCAGTTCTCCGACGAACAGGAGCAAGGAGGGCAAACGAGCAAGCGAGCAGTTTGAAAAGGAGGCTAGGGTTTTCGCGGCGCGCAGAAAGGTAAATTTCAATCCGTGCCGCCCCCTTTATATACACAGGGCGCGACGCTTCGGGAAGCCCGCAATCCAACAGTGCGGCGTCAATCAAGGGTCATGTCAAAAACCCCCGCGGAACCATTTCGAGCGAGGGCAGCGTCTCCACCATCTAGCGACGCCTTCGGCACCAGATGACTTAGTCAAACTGGTCCCTCGGAGGGCAAATGTTGGGGTGAAGGCGAAGACGCCACCCTTCGCTCGATGCCTTCGCCAGCCTCGCTGCACCCTTAGGAGACAAGACGACTAACAGACTTCACCCTTCGTCCCACGCGTCACAGGACGAAGGCCTATGACGAGGTCATCCCACCTCGCGGTCTCGTCCAACGGGGAGGCTCACTTGTGATCTGGCCCATTGTAACAGGCCCTGCGTGGATGCCGCGCATTACGAGCCTAATTTGTAAAGGTTTCCCTGTAATTACAGTCTGTAACCCTGCTTTATGGGAATATTCCGGGGATAACCTAGGCCCTGAGGGCACATGCGTCCTTAACTCAAGATGTTGGGCACTCAGGCACCTATAAATACCCCCGCACAGTGCCCTTGAGAGGCTAGATTAACAAGAGCTATTGCCATCTCGAGTTGAAACCTTGTTTACACTGCTTTTGCTCCCCCATTGGATCAACTTGCCTAGGAGAGCAAGTTCCAACAATGAGACTGCTACGTGTCTCACATGAGTAGTTTTTTCTGATTATGAGTTCATAAGTATAGATAAAAGGGTTTCATTCTTGTAATGCTAGAGCCGATGGAGAATCGGCTAAATCCCAAATAAAGTTTAAATGATGGGTACACATAGAATGAATGAGTCCCTGGTCGCAGACAGTCTGGCCTCTGAGGCCGGATGGTCCGATCTGTCGTAGAACAGTTTGGCTTTTAAGGCCGAGCAACCATCACAACATAAAACCAGTATCGCGGACGGTCCGGCTCTCGAGACCGAACGGTCCACTGTCACACAAAGATCATATAATTCCTCTGTGGGAGACATAATAGAGGAATTCAGATATCTCGACAAATTAGGACAGGGGTTTACATCGGCTGATCCTTTAGAGGAGATCGATATAGGAGATGGTAAAACTCCAAGGCCGACTTTTGTGAACAAGACCCTGGAGACCGATCCTAGAGATGAAATGATCGGTCTATTGAAAGAATATTCTGATTGCTTTGCTTGGGATTACATTGAGATGCCAGGATTAAACCGAGAGATAGTAGAGCATCGGCTGCCCATTAAGTCTAGTTTTAGACCTTTCAAGCAGAAAGCTAGAATATTTTGTCCAGACCTACTCCCACGAATAAAGGACGAAATTCACCGGCTACTAGAAGCTAATTTTATTAGACCTTGCAGATACGTAGAGTGGGTCTCTAATATTGTGCTGCTGGAGAAGAAAGAATCAGGTAAGCTCAGAGTATACATTGATTTTCGTAATTTGAATAGGGCAACTCCTAAAGACGAATATCCCATACCCATAGCCGACATGTTGATCAATAATGCGTCAGAAAATATAATTATTAGCTTTCTTGATGGTAATGCCGGATATAATCAAATTAGAAATGCGTCTAAAATGACCTTTATATGTTCAGGCTTCATTGGTTTATTTGAGTGGGTTGTCATATGACATTTGGTCTAGAAAATGTTGGTGCTACTTATCAAAGGGCTATGAATTTAATCTTTCACGAGCTGTTGGGAAATACTATGGAAGTCTACATTGATGATATCGTAGTCAAATCGGCTGAGTTTAGTTCTCATATAGTTGATTTGTGCAAAGCCTTTGATAAAATACATCGGTATGGTCTGAAAATGAACCCATGTAAATGTGCTTTTGGAGTGTCGGCTAGTAAGTTCTTAGGATTCATCATTCATGAACATGGTATAGAGATAGACCCTGACCGAATTAAATCCATCCGGAATGTGGGAACTCCGACCTGTAAGCTTGAAGTGCAGAAGTTCCTCGGCAAGATAAATTATTTACGGAGGTTTATTTCTAACCTAGCCGAGAAGATTGATGCCTTCACTCCTATCCTTCGGCTTAAAAATGATGCCAAATTCACCTGGGGGCAGAACAACAGGAATCGTTTGACCTCATTAGAAAGTATTTGTCTGCGGCTCCTGTGTTAAAAGCGCCACAGGTAGGAGTACCGTTCAGATTATATATTGCAGCTGAAGATAAAGTTATTGGAGTTGTTCTAACGCAAGAGACTGAAGGAAATGAGCATGTGGTAACCTACCTAAGTCGGAGGCGCGTGGATGCTAAAACAAGGTACACTTTCATCTAGAAGTTATGCTTATGCCTATTTCATGCATGCACCAAGTGTAGATGTTATTTGTTGTCTAGTCATTGCACCATTTCCGGTCAAACCGATGTGATCAAGTACATGTTGCAAAACCTGATTATGAGTGGTAGAATTGGTAAATGAGCTTATGCACTTATAGAAGATGATTTGGCCTATGAACCATTGAAATCTATGAAAGGCTAGGTCGTAGCGGATTTTATTGTAGAACATCAGATTAAGGATACTTATGAACTAGATATATCAGACCTCACTGCTACTCCCTGGACCCTATACTTTGATGGATCGGTTTGCAATGAAGGACAAGGGATTGGCATCGTGCTTGTTTCACCAAGTAACGCTACTTTGACTTCGCTAGCTGATTAGAAACTTATTGCACTAACAATCAAGCCGAATAATATGAGGCCCTTTTGTTTGGCTTGGAGCTTTTAAGCTGTATGGGAGTAAAACATGTGAAGGCATTTGGTGATTCTCAACTTGTCCAATAGGTATTAGAAGAGTATCAATGTTTTGATGGTACTATAAATAGTTACCTTGAAAATGTTGGGGCATAATTCATTCTTTTGACGAATTCAACATTTGGCACATCTCTAGAGTTGAGAATCATAGAGCTAACAATTTGACACAAGATTCATCAGGTTATCAAATAAAGCGAGAGAAATTTCACAACACCGAAAATCTGATAACCAGTGCAGGACCAATTCCCCATGTCACGGACTGTCCGGGTGAGGGCTCTGGACCATTCGGGGTTGCCAGGGAAGTCCTCCTGGTAAAATCGGCTGATAACAAAGCCGATGAAACTGATTGGAGGACACCCATAGTTGATTACCTATGAAATCCTAGTGTTAGGACGGATAGGAACGTTCAGCGTATGGCTTTCAAGTATGTTTTAATGAGTGATGAACTATACCGCCAAACAGTCGATGACATCCTGCTTAAGTGATTGGGCACAAGTGATGCTATATTAGCCATGGCCGAAGTATATGAAGGAATTTGTGATACCCATCAATCGGCTCCAAAGATGAAGTGGTTATTGAGAATAAATAATCGGTTTATCTCTCGTTTTTACCTTAGGCATTAGGAGTAGTTCTAGTTTAGTTCTAGTTTAGCCTCTCAACCCCCAAATTCTCCGCTTCTCTTCGGCTCTACATCGATTAGAGGTGTCTAGGTCAGCCTGCCAACCCTAGACAGCAACTAGGGTCTCTCCTCCTCGACGGGGTCCCTCCCGGGAGCGAGATCCAGACATGGCCGATGACCCTCGCCGTCCCTGCACACGCGCGGACCGTCCGACCATCAGGCGTGGACCGTCCGGCTCGTCAGGCAGGAACCCGAGCTCTGCACCAGGTCGCGGACTGTCCGTGCCTCTGCAGAGGACACCGCCGCTGGTTATCATCGCAGTGATTGGCGCCCGAATCAGCGTCAACACACCACTGTCGGAATTATGTTTTCTAGATGTATTATGTTATGAGTCGTGACTTGGGAACTGGCTTACGTGAGCAGACCAACTGCTGCTTTTGGCTTATGTTACGTGAGCAAGATAGCAGAGACTGGATCGCCCGCTTAGCATTCGACGATTGCGCCAACTAAATGAATATTCTTTGGACAAATTAAATAACTAAGTACTATACTTAAGTATATACTTGAGGGTCCCAATATTTTTGGCCAATTCTTTGGACAACTTAAGTACACATTAGTGAAAACTAGGTCTAATATAAGTAACACAATGAAAGTCCAAGACAAGGAGATCCCCTTTCTCTGTTTCTTTTTAATATAGTCGTGGATATGTTACCGATACTCTTTTCAAGAGTGAAGGAACATAACCAATCTGTATGATGGGGGACTTTCCATCCTTCAATATGCAGATGTGAGAGCACCTAGAGGGGGGGGTGAATAGGTGATCCTGTAACACTTCAAAACTTAAGCCACAAAACTTGGTTAATCGTTAGCACAATAATTGCCAAGTGGCTATAGAGGAATCCAAAACACAATAACCAACAAGGATCAATCACAGAGATGGCACGGTGGTTATCCCGTGGTTCGGCCAAGACCAACGCTTGCCTACTCCACGTTGTGGCGTCCCAACGGACGAGGGTTGCAATCAACCCCTCTCAAGCGGTCCAAAGACCTACTTGAATACCACAGTGTTTTGTTTGCTTTTTCTCAATCCCGTTTGCGAGGAATCTCCACAACTTGAAGCCTCTCGCCCTTACACTTGAAATTCACAAAGAACACGGAGCAAGGGAGGGATTAGCAACACACACAAGACAAAAGAATCAGAGTGTCAACACGCACACAAATCGCAACAAGAGCTCGCAACACGACTCAATGAGTTCACAACTCCACAAGAGCTCTATATGCTATCACAATGAAACGAATGCGCGAAATCTATGTCTTGGTGCTTAGAAATGTTGTAGGAATGCTTGGTATTCTCCTCCATGCGCCTAGGGGTCCCTTTTATAGCCCCAAGGCAGCTAGGAGCCGTTGAGAGCAATCTTGGAAGGCTGATATTGCCTTCTGTCGACTGGCGCACCGGACAGTCCGGTGCACACCGGACACTGTCCGGTGCCCGATTTCCTTCCTTAAATAGCGAAGCCGACCGTTGGCAGCCTGAGAGCCGTTGGCGCACCGGACATGTCCGGTGCACACCGGACAGTCCGGTGCCCCCTTCTAGCCGTTGGCTCGGCCACGTGTCCCGCGTAGATCGCGTGGCCGACCGTTGGCCCGGCCGACCGTTGGCTCACCGGACAGTCCGGTGCACACCGGACAGTCCGGTGCACACCGGACAGTCCGGTGAATTATAGCCGTACATCGCCGGTGAATTCCCGAGAGCGGCCAGTTCGCTCGAACCAGCCAGGCGCACCGGACACTGTCCGGTGCACCACCGGACAGTCCGGTGCTCCCAGACTCAGCAGATTCTTGGCTGCTCGAGCCAAGACATTTCCAATTGGATTTTTCCTGTTTCCAGCACTTAGACACAATACATTAGTCCATAAAACAATGTACTAAGTCTGAGAAACATACCTTTATCCTTGATTTGTACTTTGTCCACCTCTTTACACTTAGGCACTTGTGTTGGACACTAAATCACCAAAACACTTAGAAATGGCCCAAGGGCACATTTCCCTTTCAATCTCCCCCTTTTTGGTGATTTATGCCAACACAACATAAAGCAAGTAGAACAAGTACAAAAACAATTCAAATTAGAACTCAAAATTGTTTTGATTCAATTTGACATATATGGATCACTCTATGCCACCACTTGGTTTGTTTTTGCAAATCAAAACTCAAATTCCTATCTCTAAGTCAAAACCACTTGTAGAGACATAAAGAGAGGTTTTCCAAAGAAATTTGATCAAGGATTTCAAAAACTCCCCCTTTTTCCCATAACCAACACTTCTCCCCACAAGAGGCCAACTTTTGACATAAAAGACAATAAAAGAGTTTTGTCAAACCAAAAGTTCTAATCTACTATTTTCAAAATTTCTCAAGTGGTAGCTGATCCATTTATTGCTTTGGCCTTTATTTTCTCCCCCTTTGGCATCAAGCACCAAAACGGGATCAATCTTGGCCCTTTAACCCCATTGCCTCACCAAAATTTTCAAATAAGAACACAAAGGCAATAGGAGTATAAAGATGAACTTGGAAAAGTTACTCTTTCTCATCGGAGTGCAGTGGAAGTCTTGCATGGTCCAAGTCCACCTTTTCCTTTCAATTCTCCTTGGAGACTAAAACAACCAAACTCAAGTACATGGTTAGTCTCAAAGGGTCAAGTTGTAGCACAACTCCCCCTAAATATGTGCATCACTTGCAAAAAGGACTTGTGAGGTCCAGGGAGTGTTTGTACAACTTGAACACCACAATAAGCAACAAAATGCAGAATGAACATGATCAAAGGCATAAACACATATATGCTACAATTCAATCCAAGTTCCGCGAATCTAAGATATTGAGCTCACTACGCAGCCTGCAAAAGGTCTTCTCATCTAGAGGCTTGGTAAAGATATCGGCTAGCTGGTTCTCGGTGCTAACATGAAACACTTCGATATCTCCCTTTTGCTGGTGGTCTCTCAAAAAGTGATGCCGGATGTCAATGTGCTTTGTGCGGCTGTGCTCAACAGGATTTTCCGCTATTCGGATAGCACTCTCATTGTCACATAGGAGTGGGACTTTGCTCAGATTGTAGCCAAAGTCCCGGAGGGTTTGCCTCATCCAAAGCAGTTGCGCGCAACACTGTCCTGCGGCAACGTACTCGGCCTCAGCGGTGGATAGGGCAACGGAGGTTTGTTTCTTAGAGTTCCATGACACCAGGGACCTTCCTAAGAATTGGCACGTCCCCGATGTACTCTTCCTATCGACCTTACATCCAGCATAGTCGGAATCCGAGTACCCAATTAAGTCAAAGTTAGACCCCTTTGGATACCAGATCCCGAAGCAAGACGTAGCGACTAAATATCTAAGAATTCGCTTCACAGCCACTAAGTGACACTCCTTAGGATCAGATTGAAATCTAGCACACATGCATATGCTAAGCATAATATCCGGTCTACTAGCACATAAATAAAGCAAAGAACCTATCATGGACCGGTATGCTTTTTGATCAACGGACTTACCACCTTTGTTGAGGTCGGTGTGTCCGTCAGTTCCCATCGGCGTCTTTGCGGGCTTGGCGTCCTTCATCCCAAACCGCTTTAGCAAGTCTTGCGTGTACTTCGTTTGGGAGATGAAAGTGCCGTCCTTGAGTTGCTTCACTTGAAACCCAAGGAAGTAGTTCAACTCGCCCATCATCGAAATCTCGAATTTCTGCGTCATCACCCTGCTAAACTCTTCACAAGACTTTTGGTTAGTAGAGCCAAATATTATGTCATCGACATAAATTTGGCACACAAAAAGATCACCATCGCAAGTCTTAGTAAAAAGAGTTGGATCGGCTTTCCCGACCTTGAAAGCATTAGCAATTAAAAAGTCTCTAAGGCATTCATACCATGCTCTTGGGGCTTGCTTAAGTCCATAGAGCGCCTTAGAGAGCTTACACACGTGGTCGGGGTACCGTTCATCCTCAAAGCCAGGGGGTTGCTCCACGTACACCTCCTCCTTGATCGGCCCGTTGAGGAAAGCGCTCTTCACATCCATTTGGTACAACCTGAAGGAATGGTGAGCGGCATATGCTAGCAAGATACAAATTGATTCTAGCCTAGCCACAGGAGCAAAAGTCTCCTCAAAGTCCAAACCTGCGACTTGGGCATAACCTTTTGCCACAAGCCGAGCCTTGTTCCTTGTCACCACCCCGTGCTCGTCCTGTTTGTTGCGGAACACCCACTTGGTTCCCACAACATTTTGCTTGGGGCGAGGCACCAGTGTCCAAACTTCATTGCGCTTGAAATTGTTGAGTTCCTCCTGCATGGCCAACACCCAGTCCGGATCTAGCAAGGCCTCTTCTACCCTGAAAGGCTCAATAGAAGAGACAAAAGAGTAATGCTCACAAAAATTTACTAATCTTGAACGAGTAGTTACTCCCTTGCTAATATCACCCAATATCTAGTCGACGGGATGATCCCTTTGAATCGTCGCTCGAACTTGGGTTGGAGGTGCCTGAGGTGCTTTTTCCTCTTCAACTTGAACATCCTGTGCTCCCCCTTGATCATGCGCCTCCACTTGAGGTACCTGTTCGTCATCTTGGGTTGGGGGATGCACCATAGTTGAGGAAGACGGTTGGTCTTGCTCCAATTGTTCCTGAGGCCGTACATCTCCAATCGCCATGGTGCGTATTTCGGCCGTTGGAACGTCTTCTTCATCTACATCATCAAGATCAACAACTTGCTCTCTTGGAGAGCCATTAGTCTCATCAAATACAACGTCGCTAGAGACTTCAACCAAACCCGATGATTTGTTGAAGACCCTATACGCCTTTGTATTTGAATCATAACCTAATAAAAACCCTTCTACGGCTTTGGGAGCAAATTTGGAATTCCTACCCTTCTTCACTAGAATGTAGCATTTACTCTCAAATACACGAAAGTACGATACATTGGGTTTGTTACCAGTCAGCAGCTCATATGAAGTCATTTTGAGGAGGCGGTGAAGGTAGACCCTGTTGATGGCGTGGCAAGCCGTGTTCACGGCTTCCGACCAAAAGCACTCGGGGGTCTTGAACTCTCCAAGCATAGTCCTCGCCATATCTATGAGCGTCCTGTTCTTCCTCTCTACCACACCATTTTGCTGAGGTGTGTAGGGAGCGGAGAACTCGTGCTTGATCCCCTCCTCCTCAAGGAACTTCTCCACTTGAAGATTCTTGAATTCGGACCCGTTGTCGCTCCTTATCTTCTTCACCTTGAGCTCAAATTCATTTTGAGCTCTCCTGAGGAAGCGCTTGAGGATCCCTTGGGTTTCAGACTTATCCTGCAAAAAGAACACCCAAGTGAAGCGGGAAAAGTCATCAACAATAACTAAACCATACTTACTTCCTCCTATGCTCAGATAGGCGACGGGTCCGAAGAGGTCCATATGCAGCAGCTCCAGAGGTCTTGACGTGGTCATCGCATTCTTGCTGTGATGTGCTCCTCCCACTTGTTTACCTGCTTGACAAGTTGCACAAGGTCTATCTTTTTCGAAATGAACATTGGTTAGACCTATCACGTGTTCTCCCTTTAGAAGCTTGTGGAGGTTCTTCATCCCCACATGTGCTAAGTGGCGATGCCACAACCAGCCCATGCAAGTCTTAGCCATTAAGCATGCATCTAGACCGGCCTCTTCTTTTGCAAAATCAACTAAGTAAAGTTTGCCGTCTAGTACACCCTTAAAAGCTAGTGAACCATCACATCTTCTAAAGACAGACACATCTACATTTGTAAATAAACAATTATATCCCATATTACATAATTGACTAACAGATAGTAAATTATATCCAAGGCTCTCCACTAAAAACACATTAGAGATAGAATGCTCATTTGATATTGCAATCTTGCCTAAACCTTTCACCTTGCCTTGGTTCCCGTCACCGAATATGATTGAATCTTGGGAATCCTTATTCTTGACGTAGGAGGTGAACATCTTCTTCTCCCCCGTCATATGGTTTGTGCATCCGCTGTCAATAATCCAGCTTGAACCCCCGGATGCATAAACCTGCAAGGCAAATTTAGGCTTGGGTCTTAGGTACCCAACTCATGTTGGGTCCTACAAGGTTAGCACAAATATCCTTAGGGACCCAAATGCAAGTTTTGTCTACCTTGCATCTTGCCCCTAATTTTCTAGCAACTATCTTCCTATCCTTTCTACAAATAGCAAAAGAAGCATTTAAGGCATGATATATTGTAGAAGGTTCATTTACTTTCCTAGGAACATTAGCAACATTTCTCCTAGGCATATTATGAACAACATTTCTCCTACCAACATTTCTATCATGCACATAAGAAGAACTAGAAGCAAACATGGCATGAGAATCAAAGGCATTATATGCATTACAACTCCTATAAGCATTTCTAGATTGTCTCCTATCATGGTACATAAAGGCATGGTTCTTTTGCACACTACTAGCCATAGGGGCCTTCCCTTTCTCCTTGGCGAAGATGGGAGCCTTATGGCTTGTCAAGTTCTTGGCTTCCCTCTTGTAGCCAAGTCCATCCTTAATTGAGGGGTGTCTACCAGTCGTGTAGGCATCCCTTGCAAATTTTAGCTTGTTAAATTCATTCTTGCTAGTCTTAAGTTGGGCATTAAGACTAGCTAATTCCTCATTTAATTTGGAAATTGAAACTAAATGATCACTACAAGCATCAATGTCAAAATCTTTACACCTATTACAAGTTTCAACAATTTCTACACAAGAATTAGATTTACTAGCTACTTCTAGTTTAGCATTTAAATCATCATTAAAACTTTTTTAACGTAGCAATAGTTTCATGACAAGAAGATAATTCACTAGAGAGCATTTTATTCCTTTTAATTTCTAGAGCAAGAGACTTTTGTGCTTCTACAAATTTATCATGTTCTTCATACAACAAATCCTCTTGCTTTTCTAAAAGCATATTCTTATCGTTCAAGGCATCAATTAATTCATTAATTTTGTCTACCTTGGTTCTATCTAGGCCCTTAAACAAACATGAATAATCTATTTCATCCTCATCACTAGATTCGTCCTCACTTGAAGAAGCATAAGTAGAGTTTTGAGTACATACCTTCTTCTCTCTTGCCATAAGGCATGTGTGACGCTCGTTTGGAAAGAGGGCCGATTTGTTGAAGGCGGTGGCGGCGAGTCCCTCATTGTCAGAGTCAGAAGAGGAGCAATCCGAATCCCACTCCTTGCCTAGATGCGCCTCGCCTTTTGCCTTCTTATACTTCTTCTTCTTCTCCCTCTTGTTCCCTTGTTCCTGATCACTATCATTGTCGGGACAGTTAGCAATAAAATGACCAAGCTTACCGCATTTGAAGCATGAGCGCTTCCCCTTGGCTTTGGTCTTGCTTGGCTGTCCCTTGTGACCCTTAAGCACCGTCTTAAATCTTTTGATGATGAGGGCCATCTCTTCATCATTAAGTCCGGCCGCCTCAATCTATGCCACCTTGCTAGGTAGCGCCTTCTTGCTTCTTGTTGCCTTGAGAGCAAGGGGTTGCGGCTCGTTGATCGGACCATTCAAGGCGTCGTCCACGTACCTCGCCTCCTTGATCATCATTCGCCCGCTAACGAATTTTCCGAGGACTTCTTCGGGCGACATTTTGGTGTACCTGGGATTCTCACGAATATTATTCACCAAATGAGGATCAAGAACGGTAAAGGACCTTAGCATCAGTCGGACGACGTCGTGGTCCGTCCATCGCGTGCTTCCATAGCTCCTTATTTTGTTGATAAGGGTCTTGAGCCGGTTGTATGTTTGAGTTGGCTCCTCGCCCCTTATCATCGCGAACCTTCCAAGCTCGCCCTCCACCAACTCCATTTTGGTGAGCAAGGTGACGTCGTTCCCCTCATGAGAGATCTTGAGGGTGTCCCAGATCTGCTTGGCATTGTCCAAGCCGCTCACCTTGTGATACTCGTCCCTGCACAAAGAGGCTAGCAACACAGTAGTAGCTTATGCATTTTTATGAATCTGTTCATTAATAAACACAGGGCTATCCGAGCTATCAAATTTCATTCCACTTTCCACAATCTCCCAAATGCTTGGATGGAGAGAAAACAAGTGAGTACGCATTTTGTGGCTCCAAAATCCGTAGTCCTCTCCATCAAAGTGAGGGGGCTTGCCAAGTGGAATGGGGAGCAATTGAGCATTTGAGCTATGCGGAATGCGCGAATAATCGAAAGAAAAGTTTGAGTTAACCGTCTTTCATTTGTCGTAGTCGTCGTTGTCCTTTTGGGAGGAGGAAGATTCGTCGCTGTCGTAGTAGACAATTTCCTTGATGCGCCTTGTCTTCTTCTTCCTCCCGTCTTTTCTTTTGTGGCCCGAGCCTGAGTCGGTGGGCCTGTCATCATTGGGCTCGTTGACGAAGGACTCCTTCTCCTTGTCGTTGATCACCATCCCCTTGCCCTTAGGATCCATCTCTTCGGGCGCTTAGTCCCTTTCTTGAAGAGAACGGCTCCGATACCAATTGAGAGCACCTAGAGGGGGGGTGAATAGGTGATCCTGTAACACTTCAAAACTTAAGCCACAAAACTTGGTTAATCGTTAGCACAATAATTGCCAAGTGGCTATAGAGGAATCCAAAACACAATAACCAACAAGGATCAATCACAGAGATGGCACGGTGGTTATCCCGTGGTTCGGCCAAGACCAACGCTTGCCTACTCCACGTTGTGGCGTCCCAACGGACGAGGGTTGCAATCAACCCCTCTCAAGCGGTCCAAAGACCTACTTGAATACCACAGTGTTTTGTTTGCTTTTTCTCAATCCCGTTTGCGAGGAATCTCCACAACTTGAAGCCTCTCGCCCTTACACTTGAAATTCACAAAGAACACGGAGCAAGGGAGGGATTAGCAACACACACAAGACACAAGAATCAGAGTGTCAACACGCACACAAATCGCAACAAGAGCTCGCAACACGACTCAATGAGTTCACAACTCCACAAGAGCTCTATATGCTATCACAATGAAACGAATGCGCGAAATCTATGTCTTGGTGCTTAGAAATGTTGTAGGAATGCTTGGTATTCTCCTCCATGCGCCTAGGGGTCCCTTTTATAGCCCCAAGGCAGCTAGGAGCCGTTGAGAGCAATCTTGGAAGGCTGATATTGCCTTCTGTCGACTGGCGCACCAGACAGTCCGGTGCACACCGGACACTGTCCGGTGCCCGATTTCCTTCCTTAAATAGCGAAGCCGACCGTTGGCAGCCTGAGAGCCGTTGGCGCACCGGACAGTCCGGTGCCCCCTTCTAGCCGTTGGCTCGGCCACGTGTCCCGCGCAGATCGTGCGGCCGACCGTTGGCCCGGCCGACCGTTGGCTCACCGGACAGTCTGGTGCACACCAGACAGTCCGGTGAATTATAGCCGTACGTCGCCGGTGAATTCCCGAGAGCGGCCAGTTCGCTCGAACTAGCCTGGCGCACCGGACAATGTCCGGTGCACCACCGGACACTGTCCGGTGGACACAGACTCAGTAGATTCTTGGCTGCTCGAGCCAAGACATTTCTAATTGGATTTTTCCTGTTTCCAGCACTTAGACACAATACATTAGTCCATAAAACAATGTACTAAGTCTGAGAAACATACCTTTATCCTTGATTTGTACTTTGTCCACCTCTTTACACTTAGGCACTTGTGTTGGACACTAAATCACCAAAACACTTAGAAATGGCCCAAGGGCACATTTCCCTTTCAAGATGATAATGTTGTTTTTATGGACCATAACTTGGAACATGTGCGTAATGTGAAATTACTACTGACCACTTTCGAACTTATGTTAGATTTGAAAATCAACTTGCATAAAAGCGAGTTTTTCTATGGTTTAGCTAAGGATTATGAACAAAATTACTTTTATCTTTTTGGTTGCGGGATTGGTCCTTTACCTTTAAATACCTCGGTATTCCTATAACACATCGCATGTTATGAAATAGTGAATGGCAGGGTGTAATTGATAGATCTGACAAAAGATTAAGTTCATGGAAAAGTAAATTACTTTCTTCCAGTGGCCGCCTTGTGCTCATTAATTCAATATTAAGCAACCTAGCCATTTTCATGATGTCATTTTTTGAGGTGTTGGTGGAGGTGTTACAAAAATTAGATGCCATATGTTCTCGTTTCTATTGGCAAGGTGGCCATTTTAAAAAGAAATACAGACTTACAAAATGAAAGACTATTTGTCAACCTAAGGAGATCGGTGGATTGGGTGTTGCCAATCTAGCCATTAAGAACATTTGTTTACTCAGTAAGTGTCTCTTTAAATTACTAAATGAGAACAGTATTTGGCAGCAAATTCTTAAAAATAAATACTTAGGGTCCAAATCGCTTACTTAAATTGTGAGAAAATCTGGAGACTCGCATTTCTGGTCTAGACTCATGAATATTAAAGAAAATTTCTTGAGATGAGAGAGGTTTCGTGTAGGTGACGGTCTAATGACCAGGTTCTGGGATGATAGATGGATTCTCGATAGACCGCTTATAGACATTTGTTTGAGCCTTTTTAATATTGTTCGTAAAAAGAATGCTCTAGTCAAAGATGTTATGAATGGAAATATACCCATCCTATCTTTTCGTAGAGCTATTGTCGAAGTGAAACTAGTTGAGTGGCAAAATTTATTACATTTAATGACAACAGCTCATTTGGGTAAATCGAGAGACCAATTTATTTGGGGGTCACATAGAGAAGTAATTTCTTTTAATGAGTGCTCCTCCAGCAAATTGCAATAAATTTTGGAGACTAAAGCTTCATCTAAAATTTAAAATTTTCTTGTGGTATTTAGGCAGGTGAATTATTCTCACTAAAGACAACTTAGCAAAGCATGATTGGAATGGGAGTTTGAAATGCAGCTTTTGTAATCAAAACGAGACTATTCAACATATTTTTTATTGTTATCTTGCTAGAAATGTTTGGAGAATTCTTTGCCTTAAATATTGAGAAATCCATCAATATTAATCATTTAATAGTGTCTTGAATTGCTAACAAGAGAATGACATATAGACAAAAGCTCCTAATTAGAGTGGCGACAATACTTTGGTCTATTTGACTTTGTCGTAACGATGTTATCTTTGCTTTTAAACCAAATCCATCAATTATGCAGATCTTTTTCATGAAAACATACTGGCTCAAATTCTGGAGATTGTTTTATAAAGACCAAACTTAACAAGAGGTCCTCGCGGTATGTCGATCTTTAGAGGTGGTGGTTATGGAAATCTTTGCAAGACACGGATGAAAGTCCAATGTCAGATTAGAAGGAGCTTTAGTCGTTGATGTGTTTCTTTTTTTGAGAATGTTTATGGTAGGCATTTGTTATTTTTCGATCTATAAGGCTGTATGCAAGAAATTGTAAAAGACTGGAACATTTTTGTTTCCATAATAAAAAAGAGACAAGGTTCAGATCAAACCCTTCAAAAACTAGCTTCTCCGTAGAAGCTATTTTTCTAGCTAGCTCTTCTCACATGTAAAGAATCATCCGGGTAAAGCTGAAAATATTAGCATCTCTCTACTATTCTTCTGAGAAGCTATATTTTACTAGCCCTGTTTGGCATAACTTATTTTTAGCTTCTTCATAGATTTACTAGCTCAGTGTCCGTGCGTTGCAACGGGATCATATAATATCTCGATAACTTATATATATAAATATGTGTTATACTGTTATGAGATGGAGGACGACATCCATGAGCCGTCTGGGATGACGTTGAAGAGAAACTCGGGCCTGTGACGCACGAGCACTCACCTAGTAGTGTAGTATACAAGATTTAACAAGACAATTTAAAGGAAAAAAATTCATGAATGATCTTTCATAGACTACTATAAATTCATGACTAAAAGCTCACTGTAATTGACTTGCTTGAAGAACACAATAATACTACTGTGAATATGTGATACAACTTAATCACAGTAGTAAAATTACATCTGATGTTGTATTTGGTAAAAAAAATATTTTTTCAGTGTTTAGAGCCAACAACTAAACTCAAGTGTTACAAGGTACAACAAACCTTACTATTCAGATTATTAATATAAAAACTCAAGACAGGTGTAATCCTCAAACAATCATAAGCAATGTGTATAGGAATTTTAGACATAATGGTGCCTACCACATGCTTTAGTATTCAGATTATTAACACAAACTCATGACATAATGACCAAAAAATATTAACATACAAACATGGACATAATGTTGTTTAGGAATTTCAGACATATATAGAGGTCAAATAGAGAAATTTCAGACAATAAACAATTATCATCATCAATAGGCTAGAGTTCAAATTATTAATATATGAACTTGACATATAATAGTGCCTCTAGCAGTGTCGCCTTAGTTTAAAAGCAGTAATATGACATAGAGAGGAGAGGAGAGAAGAGAAGAGAGGAAATAAACAATATCTATTGCTTTCCATATAAACTCACAAAGTTATATATATTCCAATCCCATGGAGAGATGAGGGGAGGAGAGCTACAAAACCAATCATGTTCTGTTTCTCCTTTCAGGCCTAACCCTATGCAGCAGCATATTCATCCAAGAAACCAACAACCTGTAACATATCCCTTATTATCCTACCCATTACAAACTTGTCATTAAAAATTAAATTCAGTACTGACTAATATTATCTCGATCAATCTTCAAGGACATCGAGCTCGATTTTGCTATGCCACAGAGAATGGTGCATGTGGACCCTTCTTCCTTATATGCATCAGGTGGTCTAAAGTTGGCTTTAACCTTTAGCCCACCATACATTAGAGATTTGGACATCAAAAGAAAGCTAAAACATTCTAAAGCTTTTAGAACTCTAAGTTTAGAAGAGGGAGGCAAACATGCCCTAGAATATTGGAGATCGCAGCTCCTGCTATCACCAAGTAACACACTAAGATATTGAAGACCGTAATTGTTGCTATCACCGTTTAAAGTACAGGATTCAGTGGTGGTGCTTTTGCTTCTACCTTAACAACTAAGATCTCAATCCATATTAATTTGTCCAACCGAACTCTGAATGAAAAAAGGAATCGCATTTTAGGAATGATTGACGAGTTAGCACAATGCAGGTTCAGAACCTTTGGTTATTTCCAAAATAAAGACTTGCATGTATGGCTATAACAATTTATACTTTTAAAAATGGATACTTATTGAGACCTGATAACCACATTTAGCTAGCTTAGCAGGAGGGAGCATGCTAACTCATAATGCCTTGTAATTACTGAATACTGATGAACCAGCGGAGCCATACCTCATTGACATCCTCAAGTAGCCCTGACAAACAAATTAGGGGACATGACAAACAAATTAGAGGACACTACCTCTGCGTATCTGCACAAGGGCCCAAGAGAGGTGGGGCCCGGCCATAGGAACGGAGCTCTCAGCTCCCACAGCGTGCACCAGTGAATGCGAGCAGCTGGTCTGGCCTTCCAGTAATCCGATCTGCATGCAGTGTGATCCAGGATTCACGTGGATAAGGATGAAATCAAGAGAGCGCTAGCTAGGATCACATGCCAATAGCACAAGGAAGGAAGGAATGAGCGAGTGAACCTTGAGGAAAACATCGCCGACAGGCTTCTTTGTGTGGCTCTCCGTCGTTGGTCGCAACCCCCACCACCACCCTCACTCGTCGCACATCACGCTGTGGTCACGGTCGGGGCTGCCCTTCCGTCCGGTCGACCGGTCGAGCATGGGGTGATCAAGCAGGACTCGAGGAGGAGGTAGCGGATTTATGGCGACGGATCGGGGTAGCGGGGCCGAGTGTGGGTTGTTGGCTTGTTGCGCCCGTGGGCGTGGCAGGCGAGGGGTGGGGGCGGGCGGAGGGATCATGAGCTAGAGGGGGAGATCGTGGAGGGAGTGGGCAGTTTGGAGGAAGATCGTGGGGGATTCCTTTGTGCGGGCATCTGGGAGTGAGCAGGTGCTCCTGAGATGGCTGAGATCGACGATGAACAGGAGAGCACGGGACGGAGACGGCGCTAGCAGGAAGAGCTAGAGGGCGAGGGCTCGCTGGGCAGAGAAAGCAAGGGAGACTGACCCTAAAGCCAAGCTGGGTCAGGGTAAGAAGCGTGCGGCCTCCTGGCAGCTACTTAGGCCGCACCAAAGAAACACAGCCCACGCGACCTATATCATCGTCATGGCTTGCACATTTTTATAACCATACCGGCCAGCCAACATAGCTTCTACCGGCTTATAAGCCTTCCTTCTTCAGAGAAAGCAATCGTGGTCAAATGCTCCTACCAGTGTCAAATTGAGGCAACTTTTTGCGCGAGCAGACGCGGGTCCGGTGTGTGCAAAACTAAGGGTGGCTATCACGTGGGCGCCCGTAGTCTGCAATGTGGGCCCAACGTCCGGAGTGTGTGATGGCTTGCACGATAGGAATGGCTGAATGGGAATGAGAGATTTTGTCACATGGGATCGGAGTGACCCAAGTCAGGAGTTGCTCGACGTCCCGCGTCACAGAATGTGATGGTTTGCCGGACAGCAGCGGCGAAGGAGCTATTATGACTTAGTGTGGCATCAGCCATACCTTACTTTTAATAACTCTCATATCTTTTACTATAACAACAAAATAAGACGTGGTGTAGTGGATATGTTGTCTCTAATCTAGCAGCAGGTCTTGAGTTTGATTCATAATTCTTACAAATTTCATTTTTTACTGCCGGACAGGGATGATGGCAAAACAGAAAATGAAAAAAAGGCAGAACAGAAAATGACAGGCTACCCTTACAGCCTTAATAAGTAGTGGAAGTAGAAGCTGTGTCATAGCTTCTATAACAGCTTATCAGTTCAGCTGTTTCTGATAATAAACTAAAAGCCGACAAGTAGAAGCTGTTTTTCACCAACTTCTCAAATAAGATGTTTTTCCAACGAGCAGCAGCTATAGCAAACAAAGACAAATTAAAAAACAACTTTAGCTTGAAACTATTTTTATGAAGCCAAAGAAAAAAAAAATGCTTCACTAGTACAACTGAGTTGTACTTGTACGTACCAAATAGACGAGAAGTCGCAGATTTTAGGCTATAGTGTAGTGATCATTAACCAGCAATCACTCAAGTACTCAACGTTTTACAAAGTTCAGCTTGCTACTCATGGTAAAAACTCTTGAAGTCTTGATACAATGCACACATGGTTATTCTATTCATCCCATCAGAGGTTTTAACATTTAAGCATATACGCACAAAAACAAAATGAGGTATGCAATACAATACGCACTCTGTACCAAACATCATAAACTCCCAACATCATATATATGGACGCCTTTGCGAAGTGCACATGGAGATCTTCTGTATCCCGACAACTCGGAGATACGTCAACGAACAGAGGACGCAGTTGAAAATACCAGATACTGGCTACTCAAAATTTCCATGAAGATAACGGTGGGGTCTCGGAGTCCTTCCAAGTGTTGGCCAACTGATCGCCATACCGGTCACCCAAGACTTCACCAGCCGCGGCGTACGACTCGAGTTCAGCCATCTCATCTGGTGTAAGCTTCACAGACAGTGCCCCCACGTTCTGGTTGAAGTTGTCGATTTTTGTTGTGCCAGGTATGGGGCAAACGTCGTTTCCTTGGTGGTGAACCCAGGCCAACGCGAGCTGTGATGGCGTACATCCTTTCCGTGCTGCCATCGCGCTCACGCGCTCGAATATCTGAGCGTTCTTGTCGAGATTCTCTGGCTGAAATCTAGGCATATGCTGCACACGTATGAAATCCTCGTTAGATAGACCATATTTCTGATTCTTTTTCTTTGAGTATGCGATCATGTGATGAGAGTATGAGACCATTCCATAAATTCGCCTCTACCTAGGTGGTCTGGATATACATCTACACACTTTACCAACTGAGCTAGTTTAGCTTCCTATTCAAATATATGACCAGAATCTAAAATTGTCTGTAAGAACAAGGAAAGACACACATCAATGATAACCTAACCATGTATTATGCGTCTTATGAGGAGGTTGAACCAAAAGATAACAACAAATTATCATAACAATAAATTATCAGTGTTCAATATGTAATAGTTTGAGTGTTCACCTTGCGGAAGTCCTGCTCAGATAGTGAGTCAACTAGTTTTGCTCCACTAGAGAAGAAACCTCTGCCTAGTGGACTGTAAGCCACGATTCCAATTCCAAGTTCTCTGGAATTGTCACAGAAAGGTGAGAATTCAGAGAATAAAGCTAATTCCTACTTGTTGGCTGCAAAACTCTAGCGTTCATGAAATTACCTGCAAGTGGGGATTATATCTTCTTCTGCATCTCTAGACCATAGCGACCATTCAAGCTGTACCGCGGTGATAGGATGGACTGCATGAGCTCTTCGGATTGTTGATGCAGATGCTTCGGATAACCCAATGTATTTTATCTTTCCTTCCTCCACTAGCTTCTTGAGTTCACCGATCTAGCAGCACAAAAAGGAGGCAAACTCAATTGTCCAGAAGGAAATGGTTCATGTCTTACAAAGGTGAAGTATGGATCGGAATATGGATTCGAAGAGAAAGTATGCCATATAGATAGGAAAGTAAGCAACCAATTTCCCCAGCAGAAGCCAGTGGTAGTATCTCCTGATCATGCGAGTTTCCTGATCACACAGCAGAAAAGCTAATGTCGTCCTGATCATGCGAGTGGTAGGTTTGTGGGTGCCATGGCCCAAAAAAAAAAAGCATCATGAGGTTTTGCTGTTGCCCCAACACGCACCCTGGTGAGCGCTGAACCCTTTGTAGATAGAGAAGATAGAGCACTCAGCACCTCTACAAGCTGCTCTAACGCTCTGCAAGACTACTAATCACCTGGTGAGCGCTTCAACCTTTCATCCAATAGAGCTCTCGGCCAGGGTTCTTCGGTTCGAAACGAATTTTGTGCTTCGAATGTCGAAAATTCACTGTATTGAGTCCAAAATTTCATGAAATTTATCCATTTCGGTTGGGTTCTTCGGTTCGAAACGAATTTCGCTCTCGCGCCTCCGCAGGCTGCTCTGACTCCCTGCGTGACTACTGATCCGTGTGATCTGAACCCTGGCAGCCTGCATATGTAGGGTTCGAGACCACCAGCCACCCTCTTGTGTTGGGATACTCTAACATGAATGATCCAGAAAGCACGGTAACTAGTGCTTGCTGGGGCGCAGAATTCCGGATACAACTTCGGATCTGATTGATCCAATTGTTGTTGCCTTGGGCTATATGCAATGGTGCCTTAGAAACCTCATAGGAGTTAGTACTCCAGTAGTTCTTTGGGTTTGAGTTCTGCTAAGGCCTAAGGCTAGTCTCACTCTCAATATGAGTTTCGTCTGAGTTTTATTTGCAACTATAAAACATCAGCAAATTGATGGCTTAGCAGGTTAATTATGGAGAGATAGAGTTTCGTTAGGATGAAACCCATCGGCAAAGTTACTAACACAAAAGCTGATGTGACAGTGTTGGTGTTGTGCTATAAGACTGGCCTAACATGATGTGTACCGTACCGCCAGACGCACGTTGGATTAAAGAGAATACGTTTATTTTGTTTCTGGGTTAAATTCACGATGGTGATTATTGAGTTTATAGAAGAGAAAGCCTTGCATCATATAAATGCCATCAAACCACCATCGATCAGCCTCACAGTCGCTGTCATGCAAGAAAATTCCCGTCACATATCCAGTTGTTAATAGAACACATCAAGCCTCCACAGCTACCAAACAAAGAAATCGACGGAGTGCACAAGGGCTACTCACCGTGACCTCGATGGGCACCCTCTTGTCGATGCGGTGCTGGTAATAGAGGTCGATGCAGTCAACACCGAGCCGCTTGAAGCTGCCCTCGCACGCTGCCCGCACATAGGCTGGGTCGCCGTGGATCTCCCGCTTGCCATCGGCGAAGGAGACGCCGAATTTGGTGGCCAACTCGACCTTCTCCCGCACCCCGCCTTGCAGCGCCTGTTATTCAGAAGCATCACGTCGAGCACCTTCAGTGCAAACTAGAAAAGAGGCCAAAAAGATACCCCAAAAAAATTCGAAAGGTCCGAGAAGACTGACCTTGCCCAGGAGGACCTCGTTGGTGTGCGGGCCGTAGACGTCGGAGGTGTCGAGGAAGGTAACCCCGGCATCGACGGCGTGGTGGATAAGCTTGACCATCTCAGACTCGGGTTTTGGCGGGCCGTAGAAGGCGGACATGCCCATGCAGCCGAGGCCCTGCGCGGAGACCTCCAGCCCCTGCGAGCCCAACTTGATGCGAGGCACGGCAGCCATGGCAGGTGCAGGGAGTCGGGGTGGCACTGCCGGGGTGCTGATGAATGGTGATTACTACTGAGTACTGACACCGGACAGAGCTATATATATAGGATGAGCTATATCTGATAACGTCACTGCACATGTCGCATATAACCATGCACGTAAGAGGTGACGTCTTATATACAAAGTCTTACTATATGGTACGTAAATTTTATTACGTGTTTATACATTGACAAATACGCCGGTCTGGCTAACAGTTACAAACAAAGTCGAGAAAGATTAGGCTCTCCCCCTGCGCACCATGTAGAGTACAACAGGTGGCAGGGCGAAGGAAGGATTCAAATTTGGGGGAACAAATCAGATTGAGGGGCTGCTAAAGTATACTATTTTAGATTTTTTTAGTTAGAGAAATTAGTAGTTCCTATAAAATTTGGGGGAGGATTAGGGATGTTTGATGACCAGATAAATAGAGGGGGAGGAATCCCTTCCTATTCAAATTTAAACTAGGTCCGTGCCCGTACGTTACCACGGGAATAAAAAATTATACGGAAAGACAAATATTATCATAATATGTAAATTTCGTTCACCGTAACACTAATATTATATTAATGATATAAATATATAGTACTATTATAAATATGCTAGGGTACACAAATTTACTAAATGTTAGTGCATGACGATGTGTGTCTGAACATCTGGTGGTGATATAGGCAACAATGAATTCCACAGCCTACACGTTGCGCCTATAGAGACCGCAAATACCAAACAACAACAATATATAAAATAAATTTCTCGATTCAAATTGCATTGCATCACATCACAATTCATGTCATACAAAACGCATACATCAATTATTGTAAGAATCTGTTAAACCAAATTTTATTTTAGAATGGATGGAGTATGACACAAAGGCTACAACATCTATGGAATATAGTTAAACAGGCTCCAAGCATCATATAGTTAGTATTAGCAAATACGAGGAAGAGGTAGTGCCTCAGCACTACTATGCTTGTGGAGAATAACCAAACGCTAATTCGCTTCAGCTTGGTCATGATTGTTTCTCCTCCTCACCTGCGGTTCCAGCGTTGGTTGTTGAAGGAAGATCTTGGTAGGATCATTAGGGTCAACATACTTTAACATATATCAACTGACATAAGTTCATAGTGGAGAAATTGATAGCCAAGTGTGGCAGAACCGTCCGAATTATTCCAGCTTAAGTGTCTAAGTCACGCCTCGGGGGCCGTAACACACTTAAATCGGAATAACCCGTCAGTCCCTCAGATCTAGTCTGATAAAGCCACTTAACCAGGATCAAATACCACAACTCACTCGGAGGTGAGTCACAGAAGAAATACAATAAAACAGGAAAACCTCAAATTAAAGTACTGAATTATTACATAAATCGGAGTTTTTTAAGTTGCTAGTAAAAGTTCACAAAATAAGATGCAGCGGATAATCGATGTCGTCGGTAGCAAGGAATTGGGCAAGGCCTAGCCCACTACTCCTCCTGCTCCTCTCCTGCCGGAGCAGCATCCCACTCGACCATCCAACCCGGTGGCAGGGTGGTAGGCCAAGTCACACCATCAACCATATCTTGAAGCGTACCTGCAAAAATTGTGCCACAAGCAAGGTTGAGTATACTAATATTCAGCTAGACTTACCCGGTGTGAGGAATCTACTCCTCTACCTCTAGACCATGCAGCTGTTTGGCTGAGGGGTTTAGTTTGCCAAAAGCACTAGCTGAGTCTAAAATCAAATTTTAGCTTTTCAATTTCTAGCATCATTATCTTAGTTAAGTTGCTCCTTCTAGGCATACATGGTAACAAGCATTTAGTACAATCAACAAGTTATCTCATGTAAACCTCATTTCACTTCTTACTCAATGTAGTACAATGGGTCAAGCAGTCTCATTAGCTGCGAGAAGCAGACGATTCGAATTGAGTTTTAACCTTGTAAGGTAAACCTAAACACACGACATGTAGGGGCACTCCGTCTCCACACACATCAACCGTCTCCATTGATTCCCCGTTCGCGACCAGGGCTCACCGCCTTGGCATACAATGCTCCACTGACCCCGGCTGTCGCCGTGCAGTGACCGCACTTGTACCCACCATAGCTAGCATGGGAGACCCAGTCTTAGGACAAGTGAGGGATAAAGTCCGCGCCCGGCTTTACTCAGGTACTAGATTTACCGATTACCATATTTCCCAACATGTGTTTAGTACGTTCAAACGCTTGACTCAGGTATCCACACATTAATCCTTAATTCCTTTTCTCATCTCGTCAATAAGGCATCCTCCCTGGATCCAAGTCCATAGACCATCATAGATCTCGTTATTAAGATGAATACAATCAATTCTTGACCTCGCGCGAGTGTTAGAAAAATCACTCGACTTCTACCGAGATCCTGATTAGCATAGCATATACTCGACCTAGCATACTAGTATCCATCTCAAAAAAGAATCCTAAGTTTATGCAACTAAAGTTTCAAACAACTCCTACACTTAAGTGCACATTACAAGCCTACAAACATTAAGTGTAGTAAAGTAGAATATATAAATGGTTATGTATAAAACCGGGGCTTGCCTTCAATTGTTGGGGCTGTAGGGAGATCTTCAATGGCAGTCTCAGGAGCTTGCTCCTGATCTTCCTCGTGGACAGCTCCTTGCTCGGGGATGAGCACGTACTCTCCGTCAGCGAGATTGCAATCTAATGAATGCAATGAGTAAGATACATGCATGATATGATATGCAATTTAGCAATTAAACTTTGAGGGTGAATGATCATTTTAATAAGGTAGGGCTTAATCTTGCTACTCGAAGATTTTGGTGGTACACTTAGCAAATTAGGGTCAAGCTTAGTCAAGCTAAGTGGTAAGTCTATTTTGGTGTTCCACTGAATTCTTTTTAATGTTTTAGTGAGAATTTATCAAGATTTTTAGTTGAACTTATTGGAGCGAGGGGTATCCTTCCTCTCTTTCCTTCTATTTTTCTTATGCTTTTAAGGTGGGTTTGAACTACAAGTTATCTTAATAAATTTCCAAAAATTCTGTAAAAATTACGGTGGCTTCTTACTGGTGTATAATTATCTGTCTTAAAGGTTGGGGCTTAAAAAGTGAATAGTTCTTTCTGTATAAAATTATCAAATATTAGGGCAGAGGGGGTGTTTTGAACTACAACTCCTTTTTAACAGAGGGTTATTCTCTAAGACATATTTTTGCTGGCATTTAGATATTTGTCGGGGACCATAATTAGGGGTACCCTCAAGACCCCTAAATCTCAGCTGGTAACCCCCATCAGCACAAAGCTGCAAAGGCCTGATGGGTGCGATTAAGTCAAGGATCGGTCCATTCAAGGGACATGATCGTGCCTCGCCCGAGCCTAGCCTCAGGCAAGGGAAGCCGACCCCGAAGAACCTACGTCTCGCCCGAGGACCCCCCCTCCAGCAACGGGCACACTATCGGCTCGCCCGAGGCCCAGTCTTCACCGAGAAGCAACCTTGGCCACATCGCCACGCCGACCGACCAAATCGCAGGGGCATTTAATGCAAAGGTGGCCTGACACCTTTATCCTGACGCACGCCCTCCAGTCGACAGAGCCGAAGTGACCGCAGTCACTCCGCCGCTCTACTGACCGGTCTGACAAGAGGACAGCGCTGCCTGCGCCGTTCCGACTGCTGAGCCACCCGACAGAGTGAGGCTGACAGCAGCCAAGGCCGGCCTCGGGCGTCATAGGAAACTCCGCCTCGCCCGACCCCAGGGCTCGGACTCGGGCTCAGCCCCGGAAGACGTCGAACTCCGCTCCGCCTGACCCAGGGCTCGGACATGGGCTCAACCCCAGAAGACGGCGAACTCCGCTCCGTCCGACCCAGGGCTCGGACATGGGCTCAACCCCGGAAGACAACGAACTCCGCCTCGCCCGACCCCAGGGCTCGGACATGGGCTCAACCCCGGAAGACGACGAACTCCGCCTCGCCGACCCTAGGGCTCGGACATAGGCTCAACCCCGGAAGACGATGAACTCCGCCTCGCCCGACCCCAGGGCTCGGACTTGGGCTCAGCCCCAGGAGACGACGGACTCCGCTTCGCCCGACCCCAGGGCTCGGACTCAGCCCTGGCCTCAGCCGACGGTCTCCGCCTCGCCCGACCCAGGGGTTCAGACTCAACCACGGCCACGGAAGACAGACTCGACCTCGACCTCGGAGGAGCCTCCACATTGCCCAACCTAGGGCGCGGACCGACCACGTCGACAGGAGGCGCCATCATTACCCTACCCCGAGCTGACTCAGGCTACGGGAAACAAGACCGGCGTCCCATCTGGCTCGCTCCGCCAGATAGGCAATGATGGCGCCCCGCACGCTCTGTGACGACGGCGGCTCTCGGCCCCCTTACGGAAGCAAGAGGACGTCAGCAAGGACTCGACAGTCCCGACAGCTATCCTTCCGCCAGGCTCCAGCGCTCCTCCGACGGCCACGACACCACACGAACCGGGTGCCAAAACCTCTCCGGCTGCCACAACGGCATGTACTTAGGGCGCTAGCTCTCCTCCGCTAGACACGTAGCACTCTGCTACACCCCCCATTGTACACCTGGATCCTCTCCTTACGCCTATAAAAGGGAGGACCAGGGCCCTCTTACAAAGGGTTGGCCCGCGCAGGGAAGGACGGGACGGCGCTCGCGCAAGGCCGCTCGCTCCCACTCCCGCGTGGACGCTTGTATCCCCCTACTGCAAGCGCACCCGACTCAGGCGCGGGGCTAACACGAAGGCCGCAGGATCCGCTCTCTCATGCCTGCCTCCCTCCGGCTGCTTCCTTTCCCCCCTTCGCGTTCCGCCTCGCGTCGACCCATCTGGGCTGGGGCACGCGGCGACAATTCACTCGTCGGTCCAGGGACCCCCCGGGTTTCGAAACACCGACAGTTGGTGCGCCAGGTAGGGGCCTGCTGCGTGTTGACGAACAGCTTCCCGTCAAGCTCCAGATGGGCACTCTCCAGCAACCTTTCCAGCCCGGGACGGTGCTCCGTTTCGGGGATCTTGAGTTCATGTCCCTCGACGGCAGCTACGACATGATACTCCTTCCCCCGCCGCGCGACAGCGACAATGGCGGTCGACAACCCGCTCGCCGGCGGGGAAATCGACGACGCCTTCCCCACGTGGTGGAAGGACGACATTCGGGCTTGTCCCATCCCCTCCCTCGCCGACGGAGGAGGAGGCGGGGCAACCAAGGCCAAGCGGGAAGCGGCACCTCGTTGGCTGTCGAGCGAGTCGACGGCGCCGGCGCCCCAACGGAGGGCGCGTCGGGCATCGATCTCGCGTCTGAGACGAAGACGAGCGCTGCCTCCCCACAACACGCCGATCTCAAGCAAACGCACGACGCCAGCACGCTCGCGAAGGACTTGCTGGGCGTCACCCTCGTACCTGAGACAATGGTGCAGTCAGTCCCAGACGCGACCTTGTCACCGACCGTCGACCGAAAGGTACCGACCGATTCCCATCTCGTGTCTTTTGGATTCGGCCTCGACCCACCAAGCGACTCCGCTTCGGTGAGCGCTCTCTTAGAGGCGAGTCCAAACCCTCTGGGGTATCGTGTGCGGTCACCCTGGGACCGACTGACGGCCGACTCGACCTACGAGCCCTCGGGGTCCGAGGAAGATGGTGAGCCCGACCTCTGTTGGGATTTCTCCGGACTTGGTAACCCCAGTGCCATGCGGGACTTCATGATCGCATGTGACTACTGCCTTTCCGACTGTTCTGACGGCAGTCGTGGCCTCGACAACGAGGACCGCGGCCCAAGTCGTGAGTGTTTCCACGTCGATCTAGGGGGTCCCGGCGAAGGCAACCATCTTGGTATGCCGGAAGATGGTGATCCCCCTAGGCCCGTGCCTCGCGTTGACATCCTTCGGGAGCTAGCTATGGTCCCCGTCCCGGCGGGGGGGTCCTGACCCACAGCTCGAGCAAATCCGCGAGAGGCAGGCCAGGCTCGACGAGGGAGCAGGAACGCTTGTACCGATCCACCGGGACATCGGGCAGGAATGGGCGGTCCAACCCCCGGCCGGAGAAGCGCGTCATCTCCCCCAAGACATCCAGCACCGCATCGCCGACGACATCAGGGTGAGGCCGCCGCCGGATTCCAGCGGAGTCGGCCAGAACCTGGCTGTAGCGGCAATACTCCTCCACGCGATGCCGGAGCCATCAACCACCGAGGGGCGGCGTATCCAGGGAGAGCTCAAGAATCTCCTGGAGGACGCAGCGGTCCGACGGGTCGAAAGCTCTGCCTCCCGAAGGCAGGGGTTCCCCTCGGAACATCGCGCCGCGACTTCCCGATTCATGCTGGAAGCCTTGGTCCACTTCGGGCGCACGCACAGCATAGCGCCTGCGGCCCCGGGTCGCCTCGGCAACGAGCGTCATCATCACAGCCGTCGGGCCCACCTCGACGACAGGGCGCGCCGAGGCTACCACCCCAGGCGTGGGGGACGCTACGACAGCGGGGAGGATCGGAGTCCTTCGCTCGAACCACCCGGTCCGCAGGCTTTCAGCCGCGCCATACGACGGGCACCATTCCCGACCCAGTTCCGAACCCCGACTACTATCACAAAGTACTCGGGGGAAACGAGACCGGAACTGTGGCTCGTGGACTATCGGCCGGCCTGCCAACTGGGTGGAACGGACGATGACAACCTCATCATCCGCAACCTCCCCCTGTTCCTCCCCGACACCGCTCGAGCCTGGCTGGAGCACCTGCCCCCGGGGCAGATCTCCAACTGGGACGACTTGGTCCAAGCCTTCGTCGGCAATTTCCAGGGCATGTACGTGCGCCCTGGAAACTCCTGGGATCTCCGAAGCTGCCGCTAGCAGCCGGGAGAGTCTCTCTGGGACTACATCCGGCGATTCTCGAAGCAGCGCACAGAGCTGCCCAACGTCACCGATTCAGATGTCATCGGCGCGTTCCTCGCCGGCACCACCTGCCGCGACCTGGTGAGCAAGCTGGGTCGCAAGACCCCCACCAGGGCGAGCGAGCTGATGGACATCGCCACCAAGTTCGCCTCTGGCCAGGAGGCGGTTGAGGCCATCTTCCGGAAGGACAAGCAGCCCTAGGGCCGCCCACCAGAAGATGCTCCCGAGGTGTCAACTCAGCGCGGCGCCAAGAAGAAGGGCAAGAAGAAGTCGCAAGCGAAACGCGACGCCGCCGATGCGGACCTTGTCGCCGCCGCCGAGCACAAGAACCCTCGGAAGCCCCCCGGAGGTGCCAACCTCTTCGACAAGATGCTCAAGGAGCCGTGCCCCTATCATCAGGGGCCCGTCAAGCACACCCTAGAGGAGTGTGTCATGCTTCGACGACACTTCCACAAGGCCGGGCCACCCGCGGAGGGTGGCAAGGCCCTCGACGACGCGAAGGAGGAAGATCACAAGGCAGGAGGTTTCCCCGAGGTCCGCGACTGCTTCATGATCTACGGCGGGCAAGTGGTGAACGCCTCGGCTCGGCACCGCAAGCAAGAGCGTCGGGAGGTCTGCTCGGTAAAGGTGGCGGTGCTAGTCTACCTAGACTGGTCCGACAAGCCCATCACCTTCGACCAGGCCGACCATCCAGACTACGTGCCGAGCCCGGGGAGATACCCACTCGTTGTCGACCCCATCATCGGCAACGTTAGGCTCACCAAGGTCCTCATGGACGGAGGTAGCAACCTCAACATCATCTACGCCGAGACCCTCGGGCTCCTACGGATCGATCTGTCCTCGGTCCGGACGGGCGCGGCGCCTTTCCACGGGATCGTCCCCGGGAAGCGCGTTCAACCCCTCGGACAACTCGACCTACCCGTCTGCTTCGGGACGCCCTCCAACTTTCGAAAGGAGACCCTCACATTCGAAGTGGTCGGGTTTCGAGGAACCTACCACACAGTGCTGGGGAGGTCATGCTACGCCAAGTTCATGGCCATCCCCAACTACACCTACCTCAAGCTCAAGATGTCGGGCCCCAGCGGGGTCATCACCGTCGGGTCCACGTACTGACACGCGTACGAATGCGATGTGGAGTGCGTGGAGTACGCTGAGGCCCTCGCCGAATCCGAGGCGCTCATCGCTGACCTGGAGAGCCTCTCTAGGGAGGCGCCCGACGTGAAGCGCCACGCCGGCAACTTCGAACCAGCGGAGACGGTCAAGTCCGTCCCTCTCGACCCCTGCAACGAGGCCTCCAAGCAGATTCGGATCGGTTCCGAGCTCGACCCCAAATAGGAAGCAGTGCTCGTCGACTTTCTCCGCGTGAACGCCGACGTTTTCGCGTGGAGTCCTTCGGACATGCCCGGCATACCGAGGGAAGTCGCCGAGCACTCTTTGGATATTCGAGCTGGGACCCGACCCGTGAAGCAACCTCTGCGCCGGTTCGACGAAGAAAAGCGCAGAGCCATAGGCGAGGAGATCCACAAGCTACTGGCGGCAGGGTTCATCAAAGAGGTATTCCATCCCGAATGGCTTGCCAACCCTGTGCTTGTGAGAAAGAAAGGGGGGAAATGGCGGATGTGTGTAGACTACACTGGTCTAAACAAAGCATGTCCGAAGGTTCCCTACCCTCTGCCTCGCATCGATTAGATCGTGGATTCCACTGCTGGGTGCAAAACCCTGTCTTTCCTTGATGCCTACTCAGGGTATCATCAGATCAGGATGAAAGAGTCCGACCAGCTCGCGACTTCATTCATCACACCCTTCGGCATGTACTGCTATGTTACAATGCCGTTTGGTTTGAGGAATGCGGGGGCAACGTACCAGCGATGCATGAACCATGTGTTTGGCGAACACATCGGCCGAACTGTCGAGGCCTACGTCAATGACATCGTAGTCAAGACGAGGAAGGCCTCTGACCTCCTTTCCGACCTTGAAGCGACATTCCGATGTCTCAAGGCGAAAGGCGTAAAGCTTAATCCCGAAAAGTGTGTCTTCGGGGTCCCCCGAGGCATGCTCTTGGGGTTCATCGTCTTCGAGCGGGGCATTGAAGCCAACCCGGAGAAGATTGCAGCCATCACCAGCATGGGGCCAATCAAGGACTTGAAAGGCGTAAAGAGGGTCATGGGATATCTCGCGGCTCTGAGCCGCTTCATCTCCCGCCTCGGTGAAAGAGGTCTGCCTCTGTACCACCTCTTAAGAAAAGCTGAGTGCTTCGCTTGGACTCTCGAGGCCGAGGAAGCCCTCGGGAACTTGAAGGCGCTCCTCACGAACGCGCCCATCTTGGTGCCCCCCCGCTGCCGGAGAAGCCCTCTTGATCTACGTCGCCGCAACCACCTAGGTGGTTAGCGCCGCGATCGTGGTTGAGAGACGAGAAGAAGGGCATGCATTGCCCGTCCAGCGGCCAGTCTACTTCATTAGTGAGGTACTGTCTGAGACCAAGATCCGCTACCCACAAATCCAGAAGCTGCTGTACGCGGTGATCCTAACACGACGGAAGTTGCGACACTACTTCGAGTCTCATCCGGTGACTGTGGTGTCATCCTTCCCCCTGGAAGAGATCATCCAGTCCCGAGAGGCCTCGGGTAGGATTGCGAAGTGGGCTATGGAGATCATGGGCGAGACGATCTCGTTCGCCCCTCGGAAGGCCATCAAGTCCCAGGTCCTGGCGGACTTCGTGGCTGAATGGGCCGACACCCAGCTCCCGACGGCTCCGATCCAACCGGAGCTCTGGATCATGTTTTTCGACGGGTCGCTGATGAAGATGGGGGCCGGCGCAGGCCTCCTCTTCGTCTCGCCCCTCGGGAAGCACCTACGCTACGTGCTACGCCTCCACTTCCCAGCGTCCAACAACATGGCTGAGTACGAGGCTCTGGTAAACGGGTTGCGAATCGCCATCGAGCTAGGGGTCCGACGCCTCGACGCTCGCGGTGACTCACAGCTCGTCATTGACCATGTCATGAAGAACTCCCACTACCGCGACCCGAAGATGGAAGCCTACTGCGATGAGGTTCGGCGCCTGGAAGACAAGTTCTACGGGCTCGAGCTCAACCACATCGCCCGACGCTACAACGAGACTGCGGACGAGTTGGCTAAAATAGCCTCGGGATGAACAACAGTTCCCCCGGACGTATTCTCCCGAGACCTGCATCAACCCTCCGTCAAGATCGAGGACACGCCCGAGCCCGAGGCACCTTCGGCTCCACCCGAGGCACCCTCGGCTCCGCCCGAGGCACCCTCGGCTCAGTCCAAGGTACCCTCGGCCCAGTCCGAGGTACCCTCGGCTCAGCCTGAGGTACCCTCGGCCCCCGAGGGTGAGGCATTGCGTGTCGAGGGGGAATCGAGCGAGGTCACGCCTAATCAAAGCTGGCAGATCCCGTACCTACAATATCTCCACCAAGGAGAGCTGCCCCTTGACCAAGCCGAAGCTCGGCGGTTGGCGTGGCATGCCAAGTCTTTCGTCTTGCTGGGAGATGGGAAGGAGCTCTATCACCGTAGCCCCTCACGCATCCTCCAGCGATGCATTTCCATCGCCGAAGGCCAGGAGCTCTTGCAAGAGATACACTCGGGGGCTTGCGGCCATCACGCAGCACCTCGAACCCTCGTTGGAAACGCCTTCCGACAAGGATTCTACTGGCCGACGGTGGTGGCCGACGCTACTAGAATTGTCCGCACCTGCGAAGGGTGTCAGTTCTACGCGAGGCAGACCCACCTGCCCGCTCAGGCTCTGCAGACCATACCCATCACCTGACCGTTTGCTGTGTGGGGTCTGAACCTCGTTGGCCCCTTGCAGAAGGCACCCGGGGGCTACACGCACCTGTTGGTCGCCATCGACAAATTCTCCAGGTGGATCGAGGTCCGACCCCTAAACAGCATCAGGTTCGAACAGGCGGTGGCGTTCTTCACCAACATCATCCATCGCTTTGGGGTCCCGAACTCCATCATCACCGACAACGGCACCCAGTTCACCGGCAGAAAGTTCCTAGACTTCTGCGAGGATCACCACATCTGGGTGGACTGGGCTGCCGTGGCTCACCCCATGACGAATGGGCAAGTGGAGCGGGCCAACGACATGATCCTACAAGGACTCAAGCCTCGGATCTACAACGACCTCAACAAGTTCGGCAAGCGATGGATGAAGGAACTCCCCTCGGTGGTCTGGAGTCTGAGAACAACGCCGAGCCGAGCCACGGGCTTCACATCGTTCTTTCTAGTCTATGGGGCCGAGGCCATCTTGCCCACAGACTTGGAATACGGTTCCCCGAGGGCGAGGGCCTACACCGACCAAAGCAACCGAGCCAACCGAGAAGACTCACTGGACCAGCTGGAGGAGGCTCGGGACGTGGCCTTACTACACTCGGCGCGGTACCAGCAGTCCCTGCGACGCTACCACGCCTGAGGGGTTAGGTCCCGAGACCTCCAGGTGGGCGACCTGGTGCTTCGGCTGCGATAAGACGCCCAAGGGCGGCACAAACTCACGCCTCCCTGGGAAGGGCCGTTCGTCATCGCCAAGGTTCTGAAGCCCGGAACATACAAGCTGGCCAACAGTCAAGGCGAGGTCTACAGCAACGCTTAGAACATCCAACAGCTACGTCGCTTCTACCCTTAAGATGCTTTCAAGTTGCTCGTATACCTCGTTCACACACCAAGTCTGGTCGTCAAGGAAGGGTCAGCCTTGCCTCGGCAAAGCCCGACCCTCCCTCGGGGGCTAGAAGGGGGCAACCCCCTCTGCGTCAAAATTTTCCTCGAAAAAAGAAAAAAATCTTTTCTGCCAGAATGCCTTTCGTGCTCTTCGACTACTTCAAAAGTGGATCCTGAAAACGACGGAGTACACGTAAGCAGCCAAGGCTGACCGAGCCGAGGGACTCCTATGCCTCCGGGATACGGATACCTCACTCATCACCTTCTGCGATAAGTAACTCGCGTTCGGATAAGTGACTCCGCAGACCGAACAAGTATTCATGCTCGAGAAGCTCCTCTGCCGAAATGATTTCCCGGGCCTTCTCGACTACGTCGGTAACAGAACCTTATGGACTAGTAAGAGCGCGCGTAAGCGGCAAGGCCGACCGAGCCGAGGGATTCCTACGCCTCCGGGATACAGATACCTCACTCATCGCCTTCCGTGAAAAGCAACTCTCGCCCGCACAAACAATTCTGTTACCGACATATGAGTCCGGATACTCGAAACAAGAGGAAAAGAAACGCAGCTTTACAACACGACGGCGGTGTGTTTAGGCCTCGGCGGCCGCAGAAAACATACACACACTACAAGACAACCTGATCCTGCAGGCTCGGACGTCGACAGCCGAAGGGGGCAGCAGCACCCTCGGCATCTACTACACCTTCGGCGGGGTCTGACCTAGCCTCGGACGGCGACGCGGTCGGAGGGCCCCCACTCTGAAGGACGACATCAGCACCACACCTGGGCCATCGCCGCCAGGGTCTTCTTCGAGAATCTGGCCCGAGCAGGCGGCTCGGCCGGCCACCCCGAGGCCTCGGCCAGCTGACCCCCAAAGACATCAGCTCGGCTTGTGGCCTCGGTAGCTCAACCCCGGCGTCGGTTCCGCAAGTGGACGACCCGGCCAGGCTCTGGCCAACCACACCTCCTTTTCGAAGCCAACTCTGCCTCCGTCCGTGCTGACACCGCTACCTCCGGCTTCGGCTCATCGAAGGGCGGCGAGGGGTTCCTTTAACTAAGCAAGAGGGGCCTCGGACAGCAAGGCCGACCGAGCCGAGGGACTCCTACGCCTCTAGGATACGGATACCTCACTCGTCACCTTTGCACGAGGCAACTCACGCTCGGTGAAGCGGCAAAGATAATCGACAAGGCGAGTCTTAGTGCTCAAAATGAAGAAAAAACACGGCTCCGCGCCGAAAATACATACATGTTCATGCCTCGACAGCCACATTGAACAAAACACCGGCACTTAAGGTGCCTTTACAAACGGAACTCCAGTTCCACCTCCGCAGGTACGAACAACCCCACGCGACTGGGGGGCCTGCGGAGCAACAGAAGACCGACGAACGGCTCGCCGTCGCCCGCCCCGGCAGCGGCAACGACGACGACTTCTGCCCCGGAGGGCCGAACAGCAGCAGCGATGACCTCAGGGCGGATGCTGCTGCCATGAGGCCCTCACCCATGCCCCCAACTCGAGAGGCAAGGACAGGCAGAAGGCCGAAGAGTTGGAGGTCGGTCCGTGGGTGGCGCCGGCTAGCTCGTCGGCGGCGGAACCTCTTCCAGCTGCCGTGGCAGAAGGTGGCACCGGGAGCGGCTCCGAAGCCGCTCGGCTCAGAGAGCCGGGCACGCGGCAGCTACCCATGCCATGAACGGTGGACGCCCTTCCCCCCGATCACTGAGGGAAGGAGCGGGCCACCGCCCGCACAGGGACCGACCCCAACTCGGCACACTCCCCTCCCCAGCACTGATGATGAACATCCTTGAAGCTGAGGGAGGGGCAGAGGCCGCAGCCCGGCTTGCTTCTCCCCGTCCAGAAGCTGGAGGTCACCGTCTTGGGTGACCACCGGCAAGGGGATGCAGCCGGGCTGCATGATGAAAATCCTTGAAGCCGAACGATGGCTGAAAGGTACCAACTTCCACGAAGTTGCGTTCCTCCGACGACAAGACGGAAGGATTCCGGGCGTCCCCCGCCCGGGGGCTCGGAAGGTGGGAAGACACGATGCATGAGGGGAGCGCGAAGACATGGTTGCCCTCCAAGGGGGTTGACCCCCCTTTTAAAGGCGACTCTCCCCACTTGCGCCCTCAACTGTTGCAGGTTGAGTCTTCTCCAACACGCTCCAAGATTCTCCCCCCCACGGCGCGGGGGCTGGGTCCCACACATCATGCAAGCCGGTCCAGGGGAGAAGAAGCCAAACCGCCACGCGCGCGCGGTGCATGCAACCACCCGGCGGTTACAAGCACTCCTCCACTTTCGCCCAGACCAGCGGGTGAAAGGGCGGACAGCCATGCAGGCGGCATGCAACTGTGCCAAGTGGGCGCACCCCTTCGACTCCAACGAGCCTAGCATGGAGGTCCAGGCCCACGCGTCATGCAACTGGCGCGCCGGTTGCTACGTGTGAGCAACTGCACCGCCACTCACGCCACTACCGCGCCTCCTCGGTTGCGGAGTCTATACCGCGACTCGAGGCAACCCTGCAGTGCCAGCCAAGCGCGACGGTCAAATGCGGTCAAAATTGGGCCGGCAGTAATGGCGGTGACAGGCGGGCAGAAGCAGCGGCCACGTCGTCAGCCAAGCTCACGTCCCATCTAGGGGCAGCGGGGGAGCCCTCTCTCACGGCGTGAAGACGGCGCGCCCGTGATCCGTTCCTCGAACAGCGCCCACACGCGCAACGACCGCTCCGCGAACCGCTCGCCCTGTCGCATTAACTCCGCGGCGGGACAGGCGGCGTCTCTGGCAGGGGAAGCGAGCGACGCTTCGCCTTCGCCATAATGACCGCGTCAAAAAAGGTACGCCGCGTCATTCGATTTCGTGTCCTTTCCCTTTTCCTCTTTCTCTCTCTTACAACAGGGACCGGGAAAGGGGGATACCCTGAAAAGGACCCTTCTCCGTGAAGGAAACAGGCTCCGAGCCTCCCTACTGATCAGAGGTTCGAAGGCCGGCCCCTCGGAGGGGTTCAACGGCCACCTTAGATCGATTGGGTTCTGCGCCCACTACTGGTCAGAGGTTCGATGGCCGGCCCCTCGAAGGGTTCAACGGCCGCCTCAGGCCACTCGGGCTCCGCGCCCACTACTGATCAGGGGTTCGTAGGCTGGCCCTTGAAGGGTTCATAGTCGCCTCAGACACAGAGCGAGGGATGACCCTGGGTACGTTCAATACATAACCAAGGCTCGGGCTACGCTCCCGAGGTACCCTAGGACATTTCCGAGACCAGCGGGAGCGATCTTGTAACGGAATCCCATCAGAGGGAGGCATCGAGCCCTCGGACCCCGTCAAAGGGGACCGGGTCCGGCAGATCACCCGCAGGTACTTTTGGAGCGCGCCTCCGGGCCTCTAGCCGACCCCTAGCAAATGGGGCACGGGCGTCCGCTCGGATTACCCGCCAGCAGCTCACCGGAAACACCATGTTCGGCGCCCTCCGAGGGCAACATGGCGCTTCCCCCCTCCTCCTTGCGGAAAGGCGACGCAGGGGCGTATGTAAAAAAGACGAGTCTGTCCTTGACCATCCTCTCGCCCTGTGCAGAGGCTTGGGGGCTGCTCTCGCAAACCCGGCTCCGGCCAAACCGTTGACAACGTCAACATACCAGCCCGAGAACTTGGGACCCGACCGTGCACTCGGGCTACGGCCAGCTCGCATGAGGGAACAACTAGACCGGCCGAAGTGTTGCGAAATGCACTAAGACCTCGAAGGAGTAAAACTACTCCTCCGAGGCCTCGGGGGCTACACCCGGCGGGTGCGCTCGCGCGCACCCGCCGAAATAGAATGCAACCGAAAAAGGCTGGTCCCCTTGCAAAAAAGTGCGGCAAAAGCCTCCAAGCGAGTATTAGTACTCCCTTGGAGGCTCGGGGGCTACTGTTGGGGACCATAATTAGGGGTACCCTCAAGACCCCTAAATCTCAGCTGGTAACCCCCATCAGCACAAAGCTGCAAAGGCCTGATGGGTGCGATTAAGTCAAGGATCGGTCCATTCAAGGGACATGATCGTGCCTCGCCCGAGCCTAGCCTCGGGCAAGGGAAGCCGACCCCGGAGAACCTACGTCTCGCCCGAGGACCCCCCTCCAGCAACGGGCACACTATCGGCTCGCCCGAGGCCCAGTCTTCACCGAGAAGCAACCTTGGCCACATCGCCATGCCGACCAACCAAATCGCAGGGGCATTTAATGCAAAGGTGGCCTGACACCTTTATCCTGACGCACGCCCTCCAGTCGACAGAGCCGAAGTGACCGCAGTCACTCCGCCGCTCTACTGACCGGTCTGACAAAAGGACAGCGCCGCCTGCGCCGCTCTGACTGCTGAGCCACCTGACAGAGTGAGGCTGACAGCAGCCAAGGCCGGCCTCGGGCGTCATAGGAAACTCCGCCTCGCCCGACCCCAGGGCTCGGACTCGGGCTCAGCCCCAGAAGACGTCGAACTCCGCTCCGCCTGACCCAGGGCTCGGACATGGGCTCAACCCCGGAAGGCGGCGAACTTTGCTCCGCCCGACCCAGGGCTCGGACATGGGCTCAACCCCGGAAGACGATGAACTCCGCCTCGCCCGACCCCAGGGCTCGGACATGGGCTCAACCTCGGAAGACGACGAACTCCGCCTCGCCCGACCCCAGGGCTCGGACATAGGCTCAACCCCGGAAGACGACGAACTCCGCCTCGCCCGACCCCAGGGCTCGGACTTGGGCTCAGCCCCAGGAGACGACAGACTCCGCTTCGCCCGACCCCAGGGCTTAGACTCAGCCCTGGCCTCAGCCGACGGTCTCCGCCTCGCCCGACCCAGGGGCTCGGACTCGACCACGGCCACGGAAGACAGACTCGACCTCGACCTCGGAGGAGCCTCCACATCGCCCAACCTAGGGCGCGGACCGACCACGTCGACAGGAGGCGCCATCATTACCCTACCCCGAGCTGACTCAGGCTACGGGGAACAAGACCGGCGTCCCATCTGGCTTGCTCCACCAGATAGGCAATGATGGCGCCCCGCACGCTCTGTGACGACGGTGGCTCTCGGCCCCCTTACGGAAGCAAGAGGACGTCAGCAAGGACTCGACAGTCCCGACAGCTGTCCTTCCGCCAGGCTCCAGCGCTCCTCCGACGGCCACGACACCACACGAACCGGGTGCCAAAACCTCTCCGGCTGCCACAACGGCATGTACTTAGGGCGCTAGCTCTCCTCCGCTAGACACGTAGCACTCTGCTACACCCCCCATTGTACACCTGGATCCTCTCCTTACGCCTATAAAAGGGAGGACCAGGGCCCTCTTACAGAGGGTTGGCCCGCGCGGGGAAGGACGGGACGGCGCTCGCGCAAGGCCGCTCGCTCCCACTCCCGCGTGGACGCTTGTATCCCCCTACTGCAAGCGCACCCGACTCAGGCGCGGGGCTAACACGAAGGCCGCGGGATCCGCTCTCTCACGCCTGCCTCCCTCCGGCTGCTTCCTTTCCCCCCTTCGCGTTCCGCCTCGCGTCGACCCATCTGGGCTGGGGCACGCGGCGACAATTCACTCGTCGGTCCAGGGACCCCCCGGGTTTCGAAACACCGACAATATTATAACATGACTTTGTACAACTTTCTAGCCATTAATACTTATCAGTTATTTTGTTATGATTTTCTAAAGTTTCTAGCCAAAGGGGTGCTTTCTACTACCACTATATTTGAAAAATATCAAACAACAGATTTCTAAATTTTCCTATCTTCATCTTTGTGCAAGAGCAATCATTCTAAAGTTCAGCAACTTTTTGCTTAAGGGAAGGGTGGTAGGAATTAATTGGATTAAATGGCCTTTTTCATAAAGTATTGGCAATGGGTAGTATTTTGCAGCTTTCAATTGGGTTTTGCATTTTTCTCTGGTGGCCTATTTTATTATTGATCTAGTAAAAATTTATTTGCCCACTATTGCACACTTTTTGACTTGCTTATGATTTAATTGAAATATGGCTTAATATCAAGTTCTATTTGTTTACCCTACTTAAAATGATGGACTGAGGTGGTTATCATTTTTGTAGTGGGGTTCTAGGGGTTACAAGTCCACTAGATTTTTATCAACAATTTTGAAATTGTTTTCATAATTCTAATAATTGTTTTTCTAGTTGATTAGTGCCTAATAAAGCATTTCTTCTAGAAATTGCTCTAGACTAGGGGTCCCTTTATTTTTCCTAGGTTCTCTGTTACTTAAGTAGGCTAGGAAAAATAATTGCATTCATTGTTCATTACTTTCTAATACCTCTCTGATTTTCTTAAGTTTTAGACAAAAATGGCTTTTTATAGATAATCCTACTTAAATTTCCAATACTGGGGTGCTCACTATTTTTGAACAGTGTCTAAATGGGGTTTGAACATCTACAAATTTTCTTAAGTTCAGCACAGAAGCATAACTAATTTTTCTTATTTTACTAAGGTTTGGTCAGTTTCTGTAATTAATTTCAAACTCTAAAATTTAAAACAGAAAGCATGGGGTTCAGTATTTTTAAACGATAGTCCGTAATATTTTGAATCCAGCAAAATTGGTTTGGTTAAATTTGGTTGAATATAACTCAAGATATAAATTTTCTAAGTTCTCTGCTGAAATTAAAAAGGTTAAATAGAAATGGATAAATGAAAAACAGTTTTGCGCTAGGGTCCCTGGCAAAAGATCTTAAAGGAATTACAGATAGGTCCTCGGTGCACTATTCACATGAGTCTACGGCTCTACAGAAAACCCCCTAGTGTTTTTGGAAATCGAACCTGCGGTCCTTCCCTAATGGAACAGTGGCCGCGGAGGAAGAAAAGGGCGGAGGGGCTTACCCACGGTGAGGCTACTCCGGTGAGGTGGTCGAGGGCGTAGGGGAGGTCTTGAGGATCACGACGATGTGCGGTTGCCGTCGGGGATGGCCAGAGTCGGCCGGTCCACGTGCGCAGGCGGAGGAGCTCGTCGGAGGCGAGGAGCCCGGCCTGCTCACGGCGCGATAGTCCAATCAAATGGGTCAGAGAGCTTCACTGGGTGCTAGGGAAGACGTGGGTGCAAGGAATCGGAGAATGACTCACCGGATTGCTCGGTCTACGCACGCAGGCGGGCGACTGAAGTTCGGCGAGGACGATCTTGGGTTTCCGGTGAGGTTCTGCCGGGTCCGAGGGCTTGGAAAGCTTCACGGGCCACTGGCGAAGCTAACCAAAGGGCTGGCGTGGCTTGGAAGCGACTGGAGGGAGCTGGCCGCGGTGGCCGAAGCTTGGGCAGTGGTGGCGGGCGGAGGAAAGGCTCGCAGGAGCTAAGGAGGGGCGTCTGGCCAGCGAGGGTGAGCACGGGGTGAGGTGAGGCGCGCCCGGGGAGGCTTTATAGGCGTGGGTGAGCGCGGCCAAGGGCGAGGCTTTGACAAGCGCTCGGGGCATGCGCGGGCGAGTGCCAGTGCGCGCTCTGGCGTCTGGCACAGCGTCGAGCACGAGGCAGCGCAGAGAGAGGTCGTGTTCAAGCGCGGATTGGCTCCAAATCTTTGAGATTATGGCCATGATCCCGTTGAGAGATCTCTTCCCCTGGCATTCCTTTGTCGTTTGTGTGTGGAGGCTTGCAGGTTTCGCTGACTGGATCAAGAGATATGGAGGGGTGAAGTTGGGTTTGTCTCACTGCCGAGCACAGAGAGAAGATCTCGGGTTTGATGTGTCCAGAGCATGCGTCCCGATGCCATCTTCTGGAATGAGGTAGAGGGGTTAGTTAGAAACATTTTTGTCAATGGGAGCATTTGGATTAGAGTTAAGGATCAAGGTGAACACGCTCGGTTTTTGTTCAAGGGCTGAAAATTCAGAAATCTGAATTTCAGATTTCCCCATTGAACTTCCACTCAAATGGCTTGTTTGGAGTTTTTAATAAACTATTTTGGCCAAGTTTTCATAATCTTTATTGTAGTTTATTTAGTGTACTTCAATGTTTATAATTGGCCTAAGCCATGATTTTATGTCCTTCATGGTCTTTCATCCCTTTTCTTCATTTATACTTAAATAGCTTAATTAGGGGTGGTATTAGGGTTTCAACATTTTTCCTTCTTTTGAAAATCTCATTTGTTTTGAACATGATTATTTAGATATAAACTTAGTGGATCTTTCATTCTTAAGTTGATTTGGGGCTTCATGCTTAATTTGGATTACATGAAATGATGATTCTTGGGTTAGCACTGAGAAAAGCCCTAGGTGACACTGGGGTGTCACACCAAGACCCAAGAGAAAGTTTCTATGTTGGTTGTGAGCACTCACACATGACGCATCCTACCATCGGTAGGAGTCTACATAGATTGCAGAGGGCCCACATAGGTGCCTGTCAGAGATTGTTACTCGACCACACACCACGAGATTACCCTCGTGATGCTTTTGGATAGGACGACATTGTTGATCATAACTCGATGGTGCGGTGGCACGACAGGAGAAACACACAAGCTTGTATAGGTTCGGGCCGCGTGAGAGGCGTAACACCCTACGTCCTACGATGGTCTTGGTATTGGGATGAGATTACAAGTTGTGAACTATGAGAACAGTGGGTTGAGGTGAGATGATAATGGTAGGGGTGCCTCTTAGCCTTATATATGCGACCAAGGGTAACTATCCCCGCACAGATAACAAACGTAATCCATTCGCCTATCTCTCGGTTTGTAGCGAACTGTCCTCCTACATCTTGGGAAATTCCTCCGCTCATCCACCCGAGTTACCGCTGGAGGCTTAGCCTGTCGGGTGGGCACAACCGTCATGCCCGACATAATTGTGCTCTCGTGGCACCTAACTCGGACGTGGGCCTTTGCTGGATCAGAATGGGCTTGCTTCGCGTGGTTACTCTCAACTGGTCCATTGCAGGACGCTCTAGGGGGGATGCCTGCTAGGTGGCCTGGGACATGTTTTCATGTGCATGTGGACCCGAGGATATCCATCCCCCACAGTTCCATGCTAGCAGCAGAATGGGCTTCGAACTGGTTGTAGCGCCGCACAGATGCAATCAAGTTGAGGAACAGAGGAACAAAAGTACCATAGCCACCTTCCTTGAACAAGATCTTGAGCCACGTACTCACAAAAACCATAGACAATCAACTTTTAAAAAAACCTAAAAAATCGAAATAATAGCACACATTTTAAGAGATTCAGGAACCCTATGAAATGGGAAATTTTGGGGAAACCAAAACCGAAGGCGCTTGAGAGGATTAAATCAATTGATGATTAAGAAGTGTCCTCACATGTTGGTGCCCATGCCAAGCCTCCTTCCAGTCTCCTTACCAATAGCAAGCTGATCACCTGAAGTAAAAAAAGAAGTCCAACTTTAGCAATTGCACAAATACTGGACCTATAAATTGTATGATCATTTGTTAGTAACAGGCTATGTACCCGCAATCATCTTGACATTAACACCAAGAATAAGAGCCTTGCTAATTACCTCAGCGCTGCCTAGGTGGATCAAATAGGGGCAACAAACCAATGGATTGCCATGGTCCGCTAGGGGACTCCTTGTTTTCTCAGGTACTTCCTATGGTAAGGTCACATTTTGAATGAGAAAATTAGCTCGCCGATCACCAAAACACAGCAAAGGGAAAAGGAGCATCAACCAATACATGTCGGGCAACATCAAGCAAAAAAGAACACGCTCGGCGTACTTGTCGATAATAGCGTTGAACTTTCGCCTCAAATTCTCCTTGCAGTGGCACATGTCAAGAATCTCTTTGGGTTTCATCATAGGAGAAATTAATTAGTCATGCTAAAAGAACAAAGTTTTTTTCATTCCAGAATAAGCAACGTGATTGCAAATTTCCTCACCTGTTTAGGAGCACCCTTGCTGACACGGTGTAGTTTCCATCGGCGTCAATATATGTCAGAGCAGTCCTCTTATCAACAGGGTTGAAGGGCAAGAAGTGGATTTCTCTAATACCAGTATTGGCCTCCTTAGGATCAGCAAGCATGCCAACCATGGTAGTATCGAAAGTGTCCTAGTTCTCAGTCCTTGACGCCCTTACAGCCAAGAGCAACATGTGATGATGATCTCAACGATGATGCCAACCACAATCGAGCAAATGCAGAAGTTACCGATTGCTGTCAGGACTTGGTGGAAGTGTCCAACAGCTTCGGAGCCTTGAGGAGGTTGTCGAGCTGACCATCTTTCCTAGCATCCATGGACGCAGCAGGGGTGGCGTCGTCGCTGGTGGCGATGGGGGAGCGCAGATCAAATGATTGATTCCACATAATCTTGGGAGGTTTCTTGTAACACTATAAAAATCATTAAATAAAAATAATACATTTAGTTATTTATGGTAATTAATTTTCTTTTAAGTGTTTGTTATTTATTTGCCTTTGGAATCATTTTTGATTTCTCATAAGTGATTTTGGATATTGAATATCATTTCTTCTTAAATGAAAAAACCAAATAATATATATGTCGGTACCCTGAATTAGGGGTACCCCCTACTATAGTACGGAGATACGGTGTCCGTGTGGCTATCTCTAGTCGCGCGGTGAACAGCACCTGACTTCACCACGTGCATGGCTCCAGGGTCACCATGTGGCTAGAGAAAACAATACACTCCAAGATGCCAACAGTGGGTCCGGACCCCTGTACATGTAGACCGGACCTCCGGAGCAAGGTCCAAGACCCCCGCGGGTGCAACCCGGACCTCCGAGTCGGGTCTCGGATCCCTCTACGTGGGGTCCGGACTATCCACAATCGAGTCCCGGGACTCTAGGGCAGAGAATACTCAGGCCTTGCTCAGGCAGGGGTCCGGTGCCAACATGTGTCCAGGCCCAGCCTGGTGCGTACTTGTCCGCATAACGCTACTGCTCCCCACCCATGAGGAGACCCGATGCTGTCACGTGGCCTACCACGCATGACGTAAGCCAGCGGGCGGAGCCTGACGTAAGGCCTCTGGGTCGCGCTGCCTCTGCATTTATTGCGGAGAAGACGCGCCGCCTGTCTATCCCGCTGACAGGCGATGTGCCCCTTTAGCATTTAATGTCCTGTCCACTCAGCTGGCAGGCGGCGTTCAGGCCATCCTACAGGCGGCGTGCCTATCCATTCCATTGCTAAACAGTACGCCTGTGCTGCGAAGTGCACTGTGCCCATCCATCATCACTCATACGTTGCTAGGGAAGCTTCCCCTGCTCGCCAATACTACACAGATCGCGGATATCAGGGCAAAGGAAGATTGCACTGGGGACGAGCATTAGTCGCTCCAAGTATTACATCCGTTATGTCCCTGGGCCCACATGTCAGGGCTCAACACCCTTGTACGTGCCCCCTTGGACTATAAAAGGGAGGGCACACAGCGTTACAAAGGGGACAGACTCACTTAGATCCATACACACACACTTAGACCCAGCTTAGGCTCACAAGTTCATACAAGCTCTTAGGCTCAATACATCACACAGTGGAGTAGGGTATTACGCTCCGGCGGCCCGAACCACTCTAAATCCTTATGTGTTCTTGTGTTTCTTCATCGCTTAGCAGACAGGCAAAACGCTTAGGCCCCTCCTCATCTTAGGATTTAGGGCGGGTGCATTCTGCCACCCGGCCGAAGATTTCCTCTCCGACATTTGGCGCGCCAGGTAGGGGGCTTTGGCTTTAGGTTTTTGCTTGTCTTCCTGCTCGACACCATGGTCCACATCGTCGAGCACCAAGATCTTGCGCCCGAGGACTTCATGCTGGAGGCGGAGGCTGCCTCTTCCACTCCACGGGCCACCAACCTCCCTGCACCTGGTGCAGTGGCTGTTGTGCACTCTGCACGGTAGCACACTCCTACGCAGACGTCTAGGGCATCAAGGGTCGCTCCCGGTGCGCTGTCCGCACCCAGGGAGTTGTTGCGCCACCCTCCTAGCTCCACGGCCTCGCCAAGGGCCATGAAGCAGTGGCGTGACGACGTCGACCGGTTGCTCAGCATGGCGCACTCTGGCTCAGCCAAGCCCAGGCCTCGGTCATCCCGGCGTCAACACGAGGCGTCGGCATCTGTGCGCTCACCCTCGGTGAGGACAGCGCCGACTGAGGACTTGCGGGCGGAGCTCAATCGCCAGCACGCGACGGAGGATGCTCCAGACTCTCTGGAGGGACCAAACGACCTGCGGGTAGAACTCAACCGTAGGCGTGCGGACGAGGATGCCCGTGTCTCTCTAGAGAGGGCGCGTGAGCGCCGACAAAACATCGAGGGTCGCAACCTCGATTATGACTTTGTTGCGGCTGCACCGCAGACCCCGACGGGCGCTCGGATCCTGACGGGTGTCCCGTTTGCCGGCGTGGGCTGCGCCGCACTCGCGGATCACCTCCGCACGGTGACCTGGCCATCCAAGTTCCGACCGCACCTGCCAGAAAAGTATGACTGTACATCCAATCCGTCGGAATTCTTGCAGGTTTACGTCACCGCCATCATGGCAGCAGGTGGAGACACCACCGTGATGGCAACATACTTCCATGTTGCTTTATCTAGGCCGGCCCGGACTTGGCTCATGAACCTTGCCCCAGGATCGATCTGCTCCTGGGAAGAGCTCTGCGCGTGGTTCACCACGAACTTCGCCAGCGCGTACCAGTGGTATGGCGTGGAGGCTCACCTCCATGCAGTGAGGCAGGAGCCCAGGGAAACTCTCTGGACCTTCATCTCCCGCTTCACAAGGGTACGAGGGACTATACCCTGTATCTCCGACGCTTCCATCATCACCGCCTTCCGCCAGGGGGTGCATGATGAAAAAATGCTGGAGAAGTTGGCCACGCATGACGTGGAAACTATTACCACGCTCTTCGCTCTAGCCGACAAATGCGCCAGGGCTACCGAGGGCCGTGCATGGCACTCGGCAGCACAGACCGGGGTCACTCAGACGGGTGGCTCGGGTGCTGTCACTCAGGATGGCAAAAAGAAGAAGAAAAAGAACCGCGGCTCCGAGAGGCCGTCGTCTGCTACTCCGGTCGTCGCAGCTGCGACTGGGGGCCAAAACGAGCGCAACAAGCGCCCATGGCCGCAGAGGGGCAACAATGGCTCATGCCCTGTACACCCCAACAGCTGCCGTAGCGCCGCGGAGTGTCGCGATATCATCGAAATCGCGAAGCGCGTCAGCGAGCAACGTGAGCAGACCTTTAGGGATGGCTCCCCTCCTCGTCGCCGGCCCGGCAAGGAAAGGGCCGACAGCGGCGAGGTGGCCGCGGGAGAACCAGACCTTGGGTATCAGTCTGTCACACCCGGCTTTAAGGGACAAAGCCGGGTGCATCCCATACATGCGCCAAAGAAGACAACATATATAATAACAGAGTGTATAGAGATAAATGTCACAATATAATCAGAGTACTTATTACATAGCGGAAGACTTACAAAAATAAAAGATAAATATAACAGGATCTAAAATCTATCCTTGGCGCCAGAAAGCTGACTGGGAGACGCCACCTAGATCAAGTTGAATGCCTCGGTGTTAGGCGGCTCCTCTTCGACCACCTGTTCTTCTCCTGTGGGGGGGTGTGAGACAGCAAGAGTGAGCTCACATACGTTCATAGCTCAACAAGTCATGGGGAATAATGTGGCATGAACTCACCAAAGGTGGGAGTTCATGAAGTGTAAGGCTGATCAATGAAATAAAGGCTGAAGCTGAGCATTGCTTTTATAAGTTGGTCAAAATTTTATTAGCAATTACTAAGTGTAAGTAAATACCAAACCTTAATAATAATAAAGAAAAGTAATAGTAAAATAATCCCAAATGCGATGCAAATGTCAAATTAAATTTAAGTTCCATAAATTAATCATGTGAGGGTCCGAGCCGCTCATGACCGTGAGCACGGCTAGTATACTAGTTTTACACTCTGCAGAGGTTGCGCATCTTTACCCACAAGTCATGTTACCCATCTGCCAAGAGACGGCGAGGCAGGGTAACACTACGAGGCCTTTACAAAGTTCCACTAGCTTCAGAAATCCCGCTACAGTTTATAGGAAGCTCCAGTGCAGGAATCCCTCGCCTGACCGCTATCGCAGCAAAATCAACCCAAGGACCTCCCTACACTGACCACTCCCCTACTGCCCTTGCCCCTTTCGGGTAAGGAAGACCTCCACTAGCTTTTCTAGTTAACCAGCCAAGGGCGTCCCATTAAACCCTTGTGGTAGCACTGTTTTCCTGGGTGGTCGCTCCATGTTCCTATTAATTTAATGATCTTAACATGAACAGTAATAATAACAAGATAATAACAGAATAATCATGAATAGTGTATCTCCATACCTAAATCCACATAAAGCAATAGCAGGTACTACCCAAAAATATTTCAGGAGTGAACAAGGTATAAAGATAACCAAAACTGGGGTAACCTATTGGATCCCATCAAAATTAACCTATGCAGATCATTATAATTAACAAGAACATGGCTGGGAAAAGTAAGTGATCAAGGGCACAACTTGCCTTCAATGAGCTCCTGCTCAGCTACTTCTACTTGCTGAACCTCAGAATCCACAACGGCTTGCTCGTCTACTCGCATCAACACAATACATACATAGTATAACAAAAATTAACATCACACCAAACATATAATTAAAATACACAATAATAATCTAGACATTAAAATAAGATCATAGGAACTGGAATCCTTAAATTTGGAGTTATAGATTTCAAGTTATGAATTTCCTAAGGTTTAATGTGCTTGAAATAGGATTAAATGAGAAATTAATTTTCTTACTGTTTTCATGACAAAACAGAGACTCTAGGTGATAGAGAATAAAATTATAAAATTTTAGAAACTGGTATGGATTAATTTGAAGTTCATATGAATTTTCTATGAATTATTAAAGTTCTAGCAAATATTTTTGTATTAAAAACCTGTTTTCCAATTCAATTATTCAATTTAAAACAGCTCTAGACTGGGAGCACCAATACTGAGAAAGGCAGGGGCCACGGGGTAAATATTTCTAGACACAGAGAACAGTCCAGTGGATGGCGGGTTTTATTTAGGAAAACACAGGGGTCTTTCTGCAATACGTAAATGGCGAAAGGGTATAGTATAATCGTGATCGTCCGATCAGGCCGAGACGGCCACGATCAGAAATGGACCTTACTGCTTTGGTGCGGACAGAGATCGTTGGATACGATTTCTACGGTCCGGATCACATCACGGCGATCCGATCTGCACCCTCTGTCAGCCAACCGACGGCATGGATTTTAAGTAGATGAGATCCACCCGCGCACGCCTGATCGCGATCTAACGGCATGGGATAACTCAACGAAGCGGTACGCTGCGATCTAATCTAGATCGCATGCCCGGAATCTAACGGTTCACACTCCATCGTCAACCTCAGAGCCGTTGTACCGCGTGGTGGCAAGTTTTCCCGTGACGGAGCACACCGGCGATCACCCACAGGCGCACCCACGCCCCGAAATTGAAATTAACCAACGAATACACCTAAAGAAGGACATGGCGAATACACTAGGGGACTAATTTACCTTGTTTCATGGCGGCAAGGTTTCCGTTCACGGTGCAGGGCGGCGCGGCACCCAAGCCAAACTCCGACGAGCAATTAAGGTCGCTCAGCTTGTCAATACGGTCGGCCAGTGCCACTACCACCTTCGCAGCAACCCGGCGCAGGCTTTCGATCCGAACACCGGCACTGGACGTCGACGGTAACGTGAATTCCGTGTCTCCCCGCTTCCGCCACCCTAGCGCTAACCCCAAATTGATGTTCCTGGCGGCGTGGTGTTGGTACGGAAGCGAAGAAGCGAAGAGACGAGGAAGAGGAGCCGAGCATCGAGGTTTTATAGATGGTGAGGTCGGGGGGTCTGCAGCTGCTCTGCCAGTTCCGCGCGGTGGCGGAATTCTCGGCTGTGGCCGTTGCAGAGGTAGGTGACGCCCTGACCGGTGGGTCCTCACGTGCAGTGAGGGCTTAGTCGCACGCGGGCGCGAGGGAGCGGCGTATGACGCGCGGGACCCGCGAGGTAGTGCGGCTAGTGGGCGCGCGGGACACGCTGATTGTGGGACCCACTCGTCTGTGTGCGCGTGAGACGGACGGCCCGATCCCACATGTCGTCGCGTCGGTCAGCCGGTTTGGGCCGTGCGGTATGAGGTGTGCTTGTTGGGCCAAGCGATCAATCCAGCCCAGGCGCGGTTTCTTATTTTCTACTCCTTTTTCTTTTACCTTTTCTTTTCTTCTCTCCTCTTTCAAATTTAAATTTCAAATTTGAATCTATATGTGTGAAGTTCAAACCCAGGTTACAAGTCTATATTTACATAACAATATGGACTGCGTTTTTTTGTTCATTTATATTTTATTTTATCTTATTTGTATAATGTTTCCTTCTCTTTTCTTATTTTCAAAACCCTAATTTTGATTTAGGGTTTGATCCAACCTTTAGAATTATTATCTTATTATTATTATACTTATTATTTTATTTAGTGCACATATATATAAAACTCCAACAGATGCACTTTGTTTTATTTTAGTATCATTTGTTTTAATTAATCACTCTTAATTATATGTATGCTCTTTTATGATGCAAATATGGCACATAAAATAAGGAGATCTACTACATATTCATTGAATACAATTTTGAGTATTACAAATCCTACCCCCCTTACAAAGAATCTCGTCCTTGAGATTTAAGAAGGACTAGGAAAGAGATGGAGAAAATCTATGCGAAGCTCTTCTTCTCTTTCCCAAGTTGCTTCATCTTCACCGTGGTGACTCCATTGCACTTTGCACATCTTTATCACCTTATTTCTTGTAACCCGAGTTAATATATCAAAAATTTTGATGGGGTACTCAGCATAAGTCAGGTCCTCCTGAACACTAAGGTCTTCCATTGGCAACTGCTCTTCAGGTACCCTGAGACATTTCTTCAGTTGGGATACATGAAAGACATCATGAACATCCGCGAGATAATCCGGTAACTCCAATTGGTATGCAACCTCTCCCACTCGCTTTAAGATTAAGAAGGGTCCAATAAAGCGAGGGGACAACTTTCCTTTGACTTTAAACCTTCTCATACCCCGGAGTGGTGACACCTTCAAATAGACATAATCACCCTCTTTAAACTCTAGTTGTCTTCTTCGGGTATCAGCATAGCTTTTCTGCCTTGACTGTGCAGTTCTCAAATTCTCCCTTATTTGCTGGACTTGCTCCTCTGTTTCTTGTATAATCTCAGGCCCAAACAAATGCCTTTCACCAGTTTGATCCCAATACAGTGGAGTCCTGCACTTTCTGCCATACAAAGCCTCAAACGGTGACATCTTCAAACTGACCTGATAGCTATTATTGTAAGAGAACTCTGCATACGGTAGACTCTTATCCCAACTACCACCATGCTTAAGGGCACAAGCTCTTAACATATCTTCTAGCACTTGGTTAGTCCTCTCAGTCTGCCCATCAGTCTAGGGATGGTAAGCCGAACTAAAATTCAATCTTGTATCCAAGGATTCGTGCATCTTCTTCCAATATCGAGAAGTAAACTATGATCCCCGGTCTGACACAATCTTCTTTGGCACACCATGTAGGCAGACAATCCGTGCCATGTACAACTCTGCTAACTTGGCTCCTGAATATGTGGTCTTCACTGGAATAAAGTGGGCTACTTTAGTTAGCCTGTCCACAATCACCCATATAGAATCATATCCAGCAGACGTGTGGGGTAATCCAACAATGAAGTCCATGCCAATCTCATCCCATTTCCACTCAGGTATCTTCAGTGGATGCAGTAGTCCGGCTGGCCTCTGGTGTTCAGCCTTAACTCTTTGGCACACATCACACATAGCCACATGTGCAGTCACATCTCTCTTCAATCCATACCACCAATATTTTTGCTTCAAATCCTGATACATCTTAGTACTCCCAGGGTGAATAGAATAAACTGAGTCATGTGCCTCCATGAATATGGTTTCCCGAAGACTATCGATATCGGGAACACAGATCCGATTCTTGAACCATATGGTGCCTTGCTCATCCTCTGTGAATTCCGGGCCTCTACCTTATGTTATCAGATCCTTGATCTCCTGAATCTTAGCATCACCAACCTGACCTTTACGAATTTCTTGCTCCAAGGTAGGTTCTAATTCTATGGTAACTCCTTCCGTATGTGTAACAATTCCCAGGTTGAGCCTCTCAAAATCTTTCGCTAATTCATCGGGTAGCTGGACAACAATAGCAGAATGAACGTGTTCCTTTCGACTCAAGGCATCTGCAACCAAATTTGCCTTGCCTGGGTGATAGTGAATCTCCAAATCATAATCCTTGATAAGTTCCAACCAACGGCGTTGCCTAAGATTGAGATCCTTCTGAGTGAATATGTACTTCAAACTCTTATGATCCGTGTACACTTGGCACTTAGTTCCCATAATGTAGTGTCTCCAAATCTTAAGTGCATGCACAACGGCTGCCAGTTCTAAGTCATGAGTGGGGTAATTCAATTCATGTTTCCGCAACTGACGAGACGCATAGGCGATCACATGTCCTTCTTGCATGAGCACACATCCTAATCCTTGGCCACATGCATCACAATAGATATCAAATCCCTTCTGTAGATCTGGCATAAACAACACTGGTGGTGACATCAATCTCTTCTTTAATTGATCAAAGCTATCTTGGCACTTCTCGTCCCACTTAAACTCTCTTCCTTTCTCCAGAAGCGAGGTCATGGGCTTAGCAATCTTAGAAAATCCTTCAATAAATCTCCGATAATATCCTGCAAGTCCCAAGAAACTCCGAATCTCCATAACTGTAGTGGGTATGCTCCACACCACTATTTCCTTGACTTTAGCAGGATCCACTGATATCCCTCCATTAGAAATGGTGTGTCCAAGGAATGACACCTCGCCAATCGAAAACTCGCATTTGCTATACTTGGCGTAGAGTTGATTATCCCTTAGCTTTTGTAGCACCAATCTCAGGTGTTCCTCATGATCACTTTCACTCTTAGAATAGATAAGAATATCGTCGATAAATACTACAACGAATCTGTCCAAATACTCCATGAACACTTTATTCAACAAATTCATAAAATAAGCTGGTGCATTAGTTAATCCAAATGACATAACAGTTAACTCATATAATCCATATCAGGTTGAGAAATCCATCTTGGGGATATCCGATGGTCTAATCTTCATTTGATGGTAACCCGATCGGAGATCAATCTTCGAGAATACCCTTGCACCTCTCATCTGATTAAATAAATCTTCAATGTGGGGTAATGGATACTTGTTCTTCACGGTGACATCATTAAGGGTCCTATCATCCACGCACATTCTTTGTGATCCATCCTTCTTCTGTACAAACAGAACCGGCGCTCCCCAAGGTGAGGAACTTAGACAAATGTACCCAGCCTCTTGCAACTCCGTTAAGTGCTTCTTGAGTTCTTTTAACTCTTCTACAGACATCCTATATGGCCGTTTAGAAATAGGAGCAGTTCCAGGTAAGAGATCTATGACAAACTCAACTTCCATATCTGGTGGCATCCCTGGCAACTCCTCTGGAAAGACATCTTAACCACATAGATGTTGTCACCAACAAACTTCCCATCGACTAAGAATGCCGCTAGTCTAGTGGCGGTAGTTACTACAATTCCAACTTTAAATCTTTCTCCTTTGGAACTGGTGAATTCTATGGTTCCTTTAGCATAGTGTATAAACCTTTAACTTTCTTAACCGCGACATACCAATCATCACGTCTATAGTGCTCTCTTCTAACACTATAGGGGTAGCCCATCTGGGTTAGAAACACAGGGGACGAAAGAAAGGATTGTAGACAAGGCATGTAATTACGAGGTATGTTACTTTGGGGGATTCATTAGCTATGTGTGTCACCTACTAAAGCTAATTCATTACCTTATGGTGGTACATGCTAAGATGTCCGTCTATACTATTTCAATCAATCAAAGAAGCAAATCAGACATTGATTATCAGCACAATCAACCAACATTTTTAATAGATAAAATAAATTTAATTTTTGTCTTAGGTCTCATATCTCTTAAAAAGGTCATAAATGTAGGATTCCAAGGTGTGAAATCCATCTTGTCTCGGAGTAGAAAAGGTAAGAATCATCAGAGTAGAACAATAGAAGGTGAGACAGGATCAATATAAGTATAGAGAGAATCAGAGTAAGGTAAGTATAGAATAAATTAGAGTAAGATAAGTAGGTAAGGGTTTTGTCCATTTCTATTTAGGTTTCGTTCTACAATCAACATTTGCTCTGATACCACTTCTGTCACACCCGGCTTTAAAGGACAAAGCCGGGTGCATCTCATACATGCGCCAAAGAAAACATATATAATAACAGAGTGTATAGAGATAAATGTCACAATATAATCAGAATACTTATTACATAGCGGAAGACTTACAAAAATAAAAGATAAATATAACAGGATCTAAAATCTATCCTTGGCGCCAGAAAGCTGACTGGGAGACGCCACCTAGATCAAGTCGAATGCCTCGGTGTTAGGCGGCTCCTCTTCGACCACCTGTTCTTCTCCTGTGGGGGGTGTGAGACAGCAAGAGTGAGCTCACATACGTTCATAGCTCAACAAGTCATGGGGAATAATGTGGCATGAACTCACCAAAGGTGGGAGTTCATGAAGTGTAAGGCTGATCAATGAAATAAAGGCTGAAGCTGAGCATTGCTTTTATAAGTTGGTCAAAATTTTATTAGCAATTACTAAGTGTAAGTAAATACCAAACCTTAATAATAATAAAGAAAAGTAATAGTAAAATAATCCCAAATGCGATGCAAATGTCAAATTAAATTTAAGTTCCATAAATTAATCATGTGAGGGTCCGAGCCACTCATGACCGTGAGTACGACTAGTATACTAGTTTTACACTCTGCAGAGGTTGCGCATCTTTACCCACAAGTCATGTTACCCATCTGCCAAGAGACGGTGAGGCAGGGTAACACTACGAGGCCTTTACAAAGTTCCACTAGCTTCAGAAATCCCGCTACAGTTTATAGGAAGCTCCAGTGCAGGAATCCCTCTCCTGACCACCATCGCAGCAAAATCAACCCAAGGACCTCCCTACACTGACCACTCCCCTACTGCCCTTGCCCCTTTTGGGTAAGGAAGACCTCCACTAGCTTTTCTAGTTAATCAGCCAAGGGCGTCCCATTAAACCCTTGTGGTAGCACTGTTTTCCCGGGTGGTCGCTCCATGTTCTATTAATTTAATGATCATAACATGAATAGTAATAAAAACAAGATAATAACAGAATAATCATGAATAGTGTATCTCCATACCTAAATCCACATAAAGCAATAGCAGGTACTACCCAAAAATATTTCAGGGGTGAACAAGGTATAAAGATAACCAAAACTGGGGTAACCTATTGGATCCCATCAAAATTAACCTATGCAGATCATTATAATTAACAAGAACATGTCTGGGAAAAGTAAGTGATCAAGGGCACAACTTGCCTTCAATGAGCTCCTTCTCAGCTACTTCTACTTGCTGAACCTCAGAATCCACAACGGCTTGCTCGTCTACTCGCATCAACACAATACGTACATAGTATAACAAAAATTAACATCACACCAAACATATAATTAAAATACACAATAATAATCTAGACATTAAAATAAGATCATAGGAACTGGAATCCTTAAATTTGGAGTTATAGATTTCAAATTATGAATTTCCTAAGGTTTAATGTGCTTGAAATAGAATTAAATGAGAAATTAATTTTCTTACTGTTTTCATGACAAAACAGAGACTCTAGATGATAGAGAATAAAATTATAAAATTTTAGAAACTGGTATGGATTAATTTGAAGTTCATATGAATTTTCTATGAATTATTAAAGTTCTAGCATATATTTTTGTATTAAAAACCTGTTTTCTAATTCAATTATTCAATTTAAAACAGCTCTGGATTGGGCGCACCAATACTGAGAAAGGCAGGGGCCACGGGGTAAATATTTCTAGACACAGAGAACAGTCCAGTGGATGGCAGGTTTTATTTAGGAAAACACAGGGGTCTTTCTGCAATACGTAAATGGCGAAAGGGTATAGTATAATCGTGACCGTCCGATCAGGCCGAGACGGCCACGATCAGAAATGGACCTTACTGCTTTGGTGCGGACAGAGATCGTTGGATACGATTTCTACGGTCCGGATCACATCACGGTGATCCGATCCGCACCCTCTGTCAGCCAACCGACGGCATGGATTTTAAGTAGATGAGATCCACCCGCGCACGCCCGATCGCGATCTAACGGCATGGGATAACTCAGCGAAGCGGTACGCTGTGATCTAATCTGGATCGCACGCCCGGAATCTAACGGTTCACACTCCATCGTCAACCTCAGAGCCGTTCTACCGCGCGATGGCAAGTTTTCCCGTGACGGAGCACACCGGCGATCACCCACAGGCACACCCACGCCCCGAAATTGAAATTAACCAACGCATACACCTAAAGAAGGACATGGCGAATACACTAGGGGATTAATTTACCTTGTTTCACGGCGGCAAGGTTTCCGTTCACGGTGCAGGGCGGCGCGGCACCCAAACCAAACTCCGACGAGCAATTAAGGTCGCTCAGCTTGTCAATACGGCCAGCCAGTGCCACTACCACCTTCGCAGCAACCCGGCGCAGGCTTCCGATCCGAACACCGGCACTGGATGTCGACGGTAACGTGAATTCTGTGCCTCCCCGCTTCCGCCACCCTAGCGCTAACCCCAAATTGATGTTCCTGGCGACGTGGTGTTGGTACGGAAGCGAAGAAGCGAAGAGACGAGGAAGAGGAGCCGAGCATCGAGGTTTTATAGATGGTGAGGTCAGGGGGTCTGCAGCTGCTTTGCCAGTTCTACGTGGTGGCGGAATTCTCGGCTGTGGCCGTTGCGGAGGTAGGTGACGCCCTGGCCGGTGGGTCCTCACGCGCAGTGAGGGCTTAGTTGCACGCGGGTGCGAGGGGGCGGCGTATGACGCGCGGGACCCGCGGGGTAGTGAGGCTAGTGGGCGCGCGGGACACACTGATTGCGGGACCCAGTCGTCTGTGTGCGCGTGAGACGGATGGCCCGGTCCCACATGTCGGCGCGTCGGTCAGCCGGTTTGGGCCGCGCGGTATGAGGTGTGCTTGTTGGGCCAAGCGATCAATCCAGCCCAGGCGCGGTTTCTTATTTTCTACTCCTTTTTCTTTTACCTTTTCTTTTCCTCTCTCCTCTCTCCTCTTTCAAATTTAAATTTCAAATTTGAATCTATACGTGTGAAGTTCAAACCCAGGTTACAAGTCTATATTTACGTAACAATATGGACTGAGTTTTTTTGTTCATTTATATTTTATTTTATCTTATTTGTATAATGTTTCCTTCTCTTTTTCTTATTTTCAAAACCCTAATTTTGATTTAGGGTTTGATCCAACCTTTAGAACTATTATCTTATTATTATTATACTTATTATTTTATTTAGTGCACATACATATAAAACTCCAACAGATGCACTTTGTTTTATTTTAGTATCATTTGTTTTAATTAATCACTCTTAATTATATGTATGCTCTTTTTATGATGTAAATATGGCACATAAAATAAGGAGATCTACTACATATTCATTGAATACAATTTTGAGTATTACACAGTCGCCCGAGGGGGTCCTGAAAGACGTCTTCACCGGAGACTCCAACTCCGGTGATGACAACTAGTTAGGCCGATGGGGAAACCCCATCCTTCCTGGTCTACGGGGCTGAAGCCTGCCTTCCCCCGGAAGGCTTTATGGGCTCCTCACAGGTCCAGTATTCTAACAAGTCTATGCAGGAACAGTCGCGGCGTAAGGACGTGGACTTCACCAATGAACGCAGATGGCAAACAGCGACCTGAAATGCACGGTACAACCAAGCGCTCGGGCGCCACTGCTAGCGGCCGTGCATAGTAGGGACCCCAGGGTATGGGACCTAGTCCTACAGCGAGTACTGAACCGAGAAGGGCTCCGCAAACTCTCCCCCAGTTGTGAAGGACCCTTCAAGGTGATAGAAGTATGCCGACCCAGGGGTGCCCGCCTCACCACAACTGAAGGGGTGCCTCTTCCTAACCCCCGGAATATGGAGTATTCCTGTAAGTCCTACCCACAGAAGCAAGTCCGAGGGATTATGATTTCTTCTTGTAACTAGGTTGCGCATACGTGTACGCCAGCCCGGTGGGGTCCGCCCCCATAAGCCCGGCCTGTTGGTCTGCACTCATGCATGTCAAGTTATAAGGAAAGCATCTACCCCTCAGATGTGCCCCTGTGATGGTTTTATCCTGCTATAGATTCTAGATGTTATTAGTTTTTATCTAACCCACCCATACGGTCTCCCATCCCTACTAACATGATGACATCCGAATTGAGTAGCCAGGCTTGCAGTTTAGGACCCCTCTACGAAAGCGGGAGGGTCCGGTAGCCTGGAGGCTAGTTCTAAAGAACAGGAGCTCGTTCCATGGGGTGGTCCGGAGCAGTGTAGCCGCTTAGCCTGGTTCCGTACCCAAAGCCTGCATACTCCACCACTCTGTGATGGGCACCCTAGTATTTGGAACTATAGCCCTGAGGGTCCGACAACCTGGGGTCCGGTTCTAGAGAATGGATACTTGTCTCTTGGGGTGGTCCGGAGCCGTGTAGCCGCTTAGCCTGGTTTTGTACCGTAAGCCTGCACGCTCCACCACTCTGTGACGGGTGTCCTAGTATTTGGAACCGCGGTCCAGGGGGTCCGGACACACAACTTGGCTTCCCAGACTAAACCCTGCAGGTCTCGTGCCTGTATCAAAGGATGGCTAGTATCAGGCGATGGGCCCTATGGGTGTGCTACTAACGCTCCCTAGCTGAAGCTGTGTTCAGGCCCAGGTCCCAGTCGAGGCTGCCTCTTGGGGGCCGCTGCCAACTTTTTTTAGGTATGCTGGTATCCAGCCTCGACACGTCGAGCCTACATCCCAGGGGGCCAGGTACCAAAGAGGAGTCGGCTACGCCACACACAACAGGGGCAAATAGTATACAGATAAGTGCTAATACTGCTCGATAAGTAGTACTCAAAAGTACCTTGCAAAAGCAAAGTTATTACATCCGCCTTCAAACAGGGCCCTAGTCTTATGTCTACAGGTATGACCTACTCGACATCAGTAGGGTCGTGCTGGAAGCGCGTGGCCGCCATCTCCACGGCGTACGACGTCTTGTACGACCCCTTGGGCGGTGCCTTCAACAGCCAGGCCGGCGGTCACCATTGTAGGTGGCATCGAAGCCATCAAAGCCAAAGAGATGGGGGCGCGGGCGTAGCTCAGCCCGCTGTCCACCTTCACAAGGTTGGTGAACATCCTTCCCTCCGAATGCTGGAGGAAGAAGCAGGAAGAAGCGTTGCCCCATGGGTGGCTTGCCGGCGGTGGTGACCACCTCAACGTGTGTGCCACTGTGAAGAGGCCCTTGCCCCCGTTTTCCTATGGGGACGAGGCCGTTGTAGCGTCGCCAGGGCGCGACTAGTCCATGGCTGTGGGCCATCGGTCCATGCGGGAGATGGAGCCGCAGCTCAGCTCGCTCTCCACCCCCGCAAGGCTGATGAACATCCTTGAAGCCAGGCACCGGCGGAAGAGCACAAACTCCCCGACGGCGTAATCGCCGAAGAGGATGCCGTCGGTACGAATCCTTCCACCAAACGCCGGTGCACTCCATCCAAGCAGGCAGCACACCACGTCGAGCATCCACTCATTCTGGACACGCTCGGGATGAACTTACAAGGCCGTGGCGAACTACGGCGGTGCAAAGTAGAGACATTAAAGGCAAAGGGGCGTAGAGAGCTCAGAGGCGAAAGGGCACAGCGAGTGGGAGAGAAGCAAAGGCATGGCTGCGACTCGAGGAATGACCCCCATCTTAAAAGCAGACTCCCCCGCTCGCGCCCTGAAACGCCACGGGAAGTCTCTCCCGATGCACATCGGTGTACCCAGCCTCTGGCATGGGGGCCCAGGCCCATGAGTCATACTCTTCGGGCGTCGGCCTCCGTGTGCGGAGAAGGCGAACCGCCGTGCGAGGAGCGCGCCACCGCCTGCGGTAGTGCGTCTCTTCACCTCCGCCGAAAGCGGCGGTCCAGCCCCTGACACTGGGGCCTAGGCCCACAAGTCATTCTCCTTGGGCGTCGGTCTCCATGTGCGAAGAAGGCGAACCGCCGCACGAGGAGCGAACCGCCGCGCCTCTTTGTCTCCGCCGAAAGCAGCGACCCAGCCTCGGGCACGGGGGCCCGGGCCCACGAGTCATACTCTTTGGGCGTCGGCCTCCGTGTGCGGAGAAGGCGAACCACCGCATGAGGAGCACGCCACCGCCTGCGGTAGTGCGCCTCTTCACCTCCACTGAAACCAATAGCCTAGTCTCTAACGCGGGGGCCCGGGCCCACGAGTCATCCTCCTTGGGCATCGGTTCCTGGGTGCAGAGAAGTCGAACCGCCGCTCGCGCCAGTACCGTGCCTCCTCGGGGCCGCCGCAGAAGACAGAGAAGGTGAATTTTCAAAACCAAATGCAGCGGTATCGAGGCACCCCGCGCATGGCCCAGTAAAGCCATCAGGTGCGGAGACCACGGGACAGCCAACCGCGGGGACAGGCGTGGCAGTTGACATGACTGAAGACGGGCTGGCAGTAATTACGACAGCAAGCACACGGAAGCAGCATGCCAATCGCCGGTCAAGCTTTGGCCCCACCTGCAGGCTCATATCCTCCCCTGAGGGGGGCCAGGGGGCCACTGTCGGTACCCTGAATCAGGGGTACCCCCTACTACTGTACGGAGACACGGTGCCTGCGCGGCTATCTCTAGTCGCATGGTGAACAACACCCGACTTCACCACGTGGATGGCTCCAGGGTCGCCATGTGGCCAGATAAAACGATACACTCCAAGATGCCAACAATGGGTCCAGACCCCCATGGGAAAGTGTCAGACCCCTATACATGTAGACTGGACCTCCGGAGCAAGGTCCAAGACCCCCGCGGGTGCAACCCGGACCTCCGGGTCGGGTCTGGGTCCCTCTGCGTGGGGTCCGGACTACCCACAATCGAGTCACGGGACTCTAGGGCAGAGAATACCCAGGCCTTGCTCAGGCAGGGGTCCGGTGCCGACATGTGTCCAGGCCCAGCCTAGTGCGGACTTGTCCGCATAAAACTACTGCTCCCCGCCCATGCGGAGACCCGATGCTGCCACGTGGCCTACCACGCATGACGTAAGCCAGCAGGCGAAGCCTGACGTAAGGCCTCTGGGCCGCGCTGCCTCTGCATTTATTGCGGAGAAGACGCACCGCCTGTCTATCCCGTTGACAGGCGATGTGCCCCTTTAGCATTTAATATGTCCTGTCCACTCAGCTAGCAGGTGGCGTCTAGGCCATCCTGCAGGCGGCGTGCCTGTCCATTCCATTGCCAAACAGTACGCTCGTGCTGTGAAGTGCACTATGCCCATCCATCATCACTCGTACGTTGCCAGGGAAGCTTCCCCTGCATGCCAATACTACGCAGATCACGGATATCAGGGCAAAGGAAGATTGCACTGGGGACGAGCATTAGTCGCTCTAAGTATTACATCTGTTATGTCCCTGGGCCCACATGTCGGGGCTCAGCACCCTTGTTCGTGCCCCCCTTGGACTATGAAAGGGAGGACACACAGCGTTACAAAGGGGACAGACTCACTTAGATCCATACACACACACACACTTAGACTCAGCTCAGACTCACAAGTTCATACAAGCTCTCAAGCTCAATACATCACACAGTGGAGTAGGGTATTACGCTCCGGCGGCCTGAACCACTCTAAATCCGTGTGTGTTCTTGTGTTCGTTCATCGCTTAGTAGACAGGCAAAACGCTTAGGCCCCTCCTCATCTTAGGATTTAGGGCGGATGCATTCCGCCACCCGGCCGGAGATTTCCTTTCCGACAATATATAATAATATTAGTCCAAAAATAAATATTTTATTTATAAATAAATTTGGGTTAATTGTTATGAATTTTATGGTTATTTAAATATGTATTTCGAAATTAGAAAAAGGAAATAAAAAAACTAAAACCTAACTAACCCCACCCCTATCGACCCATTAAGGCCCAACAAGCCGCGCCCCTGCTCCCCCTAACCCTAAGCCACCGCTCACTTCCCCTGGCAGCCACCGCCGCCCTCCCCTCGTCCCCAGCCACGCGCGCCCATCCTCCCTGCTGGCTCCTAGCCGCCGCCAGGAAGCCCCCTGATCTCTCCCCTTCTCTCTCAGACGCGGGCCCCACCCGGCCACCCACCTCTCTCCTTCCCTCCCCTGCTTCCAGATCGCATGCCGAGCCCCACGCCCAGCCGCTCACTGCCCCGTGCATGAGACGCCACGACCCAGCGCCCAGAACCCCATGCATCGATCGCGCCTGACGGCAAGCCCCTACACGCCCACTCCACCCACGATAGAGCCGAGCCCCTGCAGCCGCAACGCCCGTCCGTTCGCCACCCTGGCGTTAATGGAGAATCAATGGAGTTGTTTCCCCTTCCCCCACTCTCCCCCATTATGCCCTCCCTCCATTGTTGTGACGGAACCTCCCAAGTAATTAGGCCCACCTACAGTTGTCCTTGTCCAACGGACCTCAGACAACCCTGTAGGTGCCCCTAAATTACTTGACAAGTTCGGTATCTTTCCTTACCTTACCAGGAACGATTCACCCGTCTTGCAGACATTACAGAACATCGGAGATAAAGAATTGCGGAAGCGATTACATAATTCACATTTATTTAAAAGCAAGCACAAGTTGTTTTATTACAGACCAGAACTAAGAGCGAGTGCTGAGTAGTAATATTATACAAACCAAGGGAGGCAAAAACTCCTCCCGAGAAGATTTAAGTAAAAGATCTATATGGAGGACCAAGTCCTCCCGCACTTTAGTCTTGTGTTTCTTCTTTGGGAACCACCTTGGCATAGAAGCGGCAGAAATCTGCTACTTCCTCACCTAAAAACAACGAAGGGATAAACCCTGAGTATGGAATTACTCAGCAAGACTTACCCGACTAAAGAAAAGACTCTCAAGGGTATGCTGGCTTTTAGGGAGTCAAGGTAAGGCTTCTCAATACTCAAAGACTCTGTTTTGCAGAAATGCTTACTAAAGTGGATCCTTAAAAATCCAATTTTATTTGTCCAGTTAAGTTCAATTACCTGCAACTAGAGTTCTTTCTACCCTAGTTCAATCGTTGGTCCTGCACTAGCCAATTTCTTAACAAATATCCATTATCTTTAGTGGAATGCTACGTGTAGGGTAGTGACCAAGTCTTCATAACCGCGAAGGTACGGCGATCCGAATCGATTATACTCAGCTGAGGATCTCCAATCACACGACATATGTAGCACTTAACCCTTGCATATGTCAACCCGCCACCAGGGTTCTTAAGACCGGATCAGGTTCACGCAAACCGAGAGCACAGATACACCACCGTCCGGCCTCTTGCCACGGAGGGTACACGCTACTCTCGCCACCGCTCCACGCCCATTTCGTGTTATCTTATTCCGGCCTTAGTCTGCCCGAGGCAAGGCTTACCCATGACGAGGCATGTGACCAGTTAAAGGGTCCTCGATCAACAAGCCTACATCGACAAGGTCCTTAATCGACTCAGACGGAGACACTACACCGAGACTCCTTTCTCGTGCAAGTCACCCGCCCGGTCTCATCTTAATTATTTCAAACCCAAAGTTTGGTACCTGGCAGAGGTACATCTTTTCCAGATGTTGAATCCATCAAGGCCCTGAGGGATCCACCATCAAATTTTATTTTCAAAAACACCCCACCCACTTTTGCCACATCATCTTTTGTGAAAACAAAACATTTTGTTTTTCTAAAGCAAGGCTAAGCATCAAAATCTTTTGTAAAACGGGTGATCAAGGAAGGTAATCAAATTCAAGGAAGGTAATGCAGGAATTATTTTATCAATCAACTCCTATCACCTAATGCATCAAGCAAGTGAGAAAGATTTTAAAACAACAAGGAGGGTGGCAAATGCACCGGGGCTTGCCTTTGTTAACAGGTGAGTCCTGCTCGGATCCACAAATATCGAAATAAAAGCAGTTGCCTGCTTGAGGATCTGAGGCTGGTGGAGTCCCCTCTTCAGTGACTTCTTCTTCTTCTTCGTGTTCTAACATAACCATATATATGCATAAGAATGGATGTCATGGGATGCTCATGAGGATGCAAAGATAATATAGACTTATTATTTAAGTCTTGAGTACAACTTTCCTTCACGGTACTCCGAGAACCTAGGGTTTCCGGAGTCGGTAAAGGAGTTCACAGGGCAGGGGGTGGTTTTGGGTTCTAGTTATCAAACATGGTCCAAATCAACTCAAATTCTACCCAAGGCTTCTAAATATTGTTTTAAGTTCCCATAAAAAGTTTGGGCATTTTTGGACTTACCAATTATTTTCTAAAAATCCATAACTAATACTTTTAACCACTTTAAATACCCTAAAATTTCTCATTTCCACTAAAAATCACAAAACTATTTTTATTAAATTCTAGGGAAAATTATGAACCTAGGAAAATTGGTTTTACAATTTTGCCATTTTTCTACTGTTTTCTATAATTGTTTTGGTTCTGGAGATAAAAGAAAAAGAAAACGGATGAATAGTACTGTGCTGATTTCAGCCCAGTAGCCCAGCTCGGAGGGGGAAAGCGCTTGTGCGCGCCCGCGCCCTAGCGGTTTTGCAGAACGGCCCCCGCGTTCTAGGCTAACTGGGAATAGGTTCTTTCACTATTTTAGTGTGTCGCTGACGGTTTGCAGAAAAGTCCCCGAACTTCTATTTCTTCGCAGATGGAGGTCCACGACGGCGTCACGCCCGGCCGAGCTCCGGCGAGCATCAATACCGGCCGATTGAGGCGATGACCGGCGTCGGGACTAAGACTAACCCAAATTCATGACTAGGGGAGCATTTTCCCCAAACTAATTGCATCTAAAACTAACTATGGAGCACTAGCCACGGTGACCGAGAACGTCGCGGATGGATGAAGGTGTTCCCGGTGAACTATGGCGACTTACCTCAATCAAAGGGGTCAGGGAGTTTGAGAGGAGCTGAGGGATGCTAGAACAAGCAGCAGAGGGACTTGAGCTCACCTGAATCGAGCTGGCCACGGTGGGGTCTTCTTCGCGGTGGCGGAAACCGAATTGGGGGAACTGTGAAATTCAAGCTCGCTGGCGATCCACTGGGGACAATACTGGGTGTCGGGGTTCTTGGCCACCCTACGGAGCTTGCGGTGGCTTCAATTTATAGAGAAGTTAGGCGGCGGTGACGAATTCGGCCGAGCAGTGCTGGCGGCCGGAGGTGAAGACGAACACGGGTGCGGTGAATACGTGTGCAATGTCGTGGCAGTAAGTCCGATGGTCGACAGGAAGATAGAGGGAGTCACGGCGATGCGATGGCAAGGTTGGGACACGCGGCGCAAGGCCGGAGAACGGCGGTTCGCCGGCGAGTTTATCGACTCAAGCCGGAGAGTAGAGGGAAAGCAAGGGGGGTCGTCGGAGTGGAGTCCAGCTCACCGGCGATGAACATTCCCCCATCCCGCGACGTTATCCGGTAATCTCCAGCGCGAATCCGGGTGGCGGCAGCACGAATCCCAGCGCAGGGAGTCACCGGCGACGAGCGAGCAGCGCTGGCAGTCTGATCCTTATCAGATCACTGTACCATGGCGAGTTCCTTTCAGATGAACTGACAGAGAGATTTGAGGCCTCAGTTTCTCCAAATTTTATGTGAAACCACTGCCAACCTTCTGCAGCAAAGTTGTAGAGCTATAATTCACCTATAACTTTGATACAATATGCTCCCACAAAAAGTCACTGGATCTCATTCAAAATCGAGCTCAAAGTTGGTCCTATCTCATTGTTACTAAAGATTCAGTCTAGGAATTGCCTGACAGCCAAACTTTGAGCTGGATTATCTCTAATATTTGCTTAACAACTCTGTTCCCACTCTTAAGCAAAGTTGTTCCCCTATAATTGGGCTACAATTTTGATGTGGTGACCTAGGGCAAAAACCCTCTGATTTAAAAGTTACAAGGGCTTTAAGTTGGATGAACCACACTGAAATCCAGACTTAACCCAAAAGGGTTAAGTGTGGCACTTTTGCACTTAAGTCCAAATCTTAAGTTTTGGATTGCAAATTCACATATGAGTGACCCAAATAACTTAAGATACTTATTTGACTTGATTTTTGCACTTTAGTCCAAAAGTGGACTAATTTTGCACTTAGGTCCCTAGGGTTTGGTTTTTAGGGTTTTCCAGGGTTCTATTTGAGATTGTTGGTATCCAGGGGTATAAATGTGACTCAACTTTGTTTTTGGGGACATTTATAACTCTTTCCCCTAAAGCCTTTAGGTTTTCTCATCTTGGGTTAAGTTTTACCCCATTAATCTCTATTCAGGGTCAAGTTCCTTAACCAGGGGTCTATTTACAAAATATCAAAAACAATACACTTGTTTGAAATTTTTACCTAGTAAATGCACTCTAGGTATATCAATCATATGCAATGCCAATGTTTATGATGTCATGCTCAAGTTTTAGTTACAGTAACACCAGGGGTGTTACATCCTTCCCCCCATAAAAGAATCTCGTCCCGAGATTTAAAGTCCTAGGGTGAGTAATGGAAAAGGAAATGTGTCACATTTTTATTTCCTTATTTTTGGTACAAGGCAGGGGTGGTGTGGGGGTTCACTTCTTTATTGCAATAACTATATACACTTTACAAATTACATGAGGCTAGAAAGCCTGGGAAATTCTTATTCAAGAAGTCTTGAGTTTCCCACGTAGCCTCTTCCTCAGAATGCTGGTTCCATTGTATCTTGTAAAACTTGAGAGTCTTTCTCCGGGTAACCCTGTCCTTTTGATCCAGAACTCGAATAGGATGTTCCGAGTACGTTAAGTCTGGTTCCAGGACAACATCTGTCACTTCAATGGTTCGATCGGGAACCCGAAGACACTTTTTCAATTGTGACACATGGAACACATTATGCACAGCAGACAAGATTTCGGGTAGTTGGAGTCGATATGCCACTGGTCCACATTGCTCAAGTACCAGGAATGGACCAATGTACCTGGGTGCAAACTTCCCTTTAACCCCAAAACGCGATACTCCTTTCATTGGTGAGACTTTCAGGTAAACATAGTCTCCTTCCAGGAAATATAAGGGCATTCGCCGGGTGTCTGCATAACTCTTCTGACGAGCTTGTGCTTTCTTCATATTATGAATAATTTTCTGAACCTTATTCTCGGCTTCTTTCACCAGATCAGGTCTAAAGAAGCACCTTTCACCAGGTTCAGACCAATTTAGCGGAGTCCGACACCGTCGTCCATATAAAGCTTCAAAAGCTGCCATCCTAATACTTTCTTGATAACTATTATTGTATGAAAACTCCACCAAAGGTAAACATTCATCCCATTTTGGTGAGAAATCCAGGACACATGCCCGCAGCATATCTTCAAGTATTTGGTTCACTCTCTCAGTTTGTCCACTGGTTTGAGGATGATAGGCCGAACTGTGGAGTAACTTAGTACCCAGGGATTTATGAAGTTCTTCCCAAAATTTAGATACAAATTGTGGTCCACGATCCGACACTATAGTCTTTGGAACCCCATGCAAACTGAGAATACGGGCGATGTACAACTCCGCATAGGTAATGACGTGATATTTTACCTTGACAGGGAGGAAGTGGGCGATCTTGGTAAATCGATCAATGATAACCCAAATAGAGTCATACCCTTTTGTGGTCCTGGGCAATCCCACAATGAAGTCCATGCTTATGTCCTCCCATTTCCCTGTTGGTATTGGTAATGACTGCAATGGACCGGCAGTTTTCATGTGTATGGCCTTGACACGTCTGCAAGTGTCACACTTAGCCACATAGCGTGCAATTTCAATTTTCATCTTCGTCCACCAGTAGTGCTGTTTTAGATCATGATACATCTTAGTGCTTCCCGGATGAATAGAATAGCGACTAAGATGCGCTTCATCTAAGATTTGCTGGCGGAGTTCTTCATTCTTTGGCACTACTATGCGGTTTTTAAACCATATCACACCTTGATCGTCTTCCTTGAAACATTTGGCTGTTCCAGCCCTTATCTTCTCTCGTATGTGCTTCATACCCAGATTATCCTTTTGAGCATCAATTATCTTTTGCAGAATGATTGACTCAAGCTTCAGCTGATTTAGAGTCCCTTGCTGGATTATCCCCAGGTTTAACTTCTCCAATTCTTGACATAAGGTGTTCTCGGAGGTCTTTGCCATAAGACAGTGGCAGGAAGTCTTACGACTCAATGCATCTGCCACCACATTGGCCTTGCCTGGGTGATAATGGATCTCTAGTTCATAGTCTTTAATGAGCTCAAGCCATCGTCTTTGCCTCATATTTAACTCTGACTGGGTAAAGATGTACTTCAAACTTTTATGATCTGTATATATGTGACAGATATTTCCCAGCAGATAGTGACGCCATATTTTCAGGGCATGAACCACAGCAGCTAGCTCCAGATCATGAGTTGGATAATGCTCCTCATGTCGGCGCAACTGCCTTGAAGCATACACAATTACTCGGCCTTCTTGCACCAGTACACAGCCGAGCCCACTGCCAGATGCATCACAATATACATCAAAAGGCTTAGTGATGTCCGGTTGAGCCAATACCGGAGCAGTGGTTAATAATGTCTTCAATTGCTCAAAGGCTTCATTACACTTAGAAGACCAATTGAATTTAATATCATTCTTCAATAAACTTGTGATTGGCTTCACAAGCTTAGAAAAATCGGGTATGAATCTGCGATAATATCCAGCTAGTCCAAGAAAACTCCGGACTTGGTGAACAGTGGTTGGGGGTTTCCATTCCAGAATATCTTTGACCTTGCTAGGATCTACCGCAATTCCTTTAGCTGATAACACGTGCCCCAAAAATTGAATTTCCTCCAGCCAGAACGCGCACTTGCTGAACTTGGCATACAACTGATGTTCCCTCAGGCGCGTCAATACAATCCGTAGGTGCTGAGCATGCTCCTCTTCATTTTTAGAGTATATCAAAATATCATCGATGAAGACCACCACGAACTTGTCCAACTCGGGCATGAACACCGAGTTCATCAAATAGGTGAAGTGGGCAGGAGCATTTGTGAGCCCGAAAGACATTACCAAGTATTCAAACAATCCATACCGCGTAGTAAATGCGGTCTTCGGTATATCCTCGGGCCGAATACGGATTTGATGATAGCCCGACCTGAGATCAATTTTAGAAAATACCCTTGCCCCAGTCAATTGATCAAATAAGATGTCGATCCTTGGAAGAGGGCACTTATTCTTGATGGTGACCTCATTTAGGGGTCGATAATCCACGCACATCCGCAAGGTTTGATCCTTCTTTTTAACAAAAATGGCGGGGCAACCCCATGGGGACGAGCTTGGCAGGATGAATCCCTTATTCAGTAGATCTTGTAATTGAATCTTTAATTCCACCAACTCATTAGGAGGCATACGGTACGATCTTCGGGAGATGGGAGCCGTACCGGGCTTTAGCTCAATTACGAATTCTACATCTCTTTCAGGGGGTAGTCCAGGCAAATCTTCCGGAAATACATCTGGAAACTCACATACTACCGGAATGTCTTTGATTTCCGGTACAATGGCTTCAAATATTCTACCAGAAGCTTTGGCTGGATTGGTTACGGGGAGAGACAAAATAATTTCTTCTTGATTATAGCTCAACCTGACGGTTCTGAGTTCAGTGTTGAGGATTGCCTTGTGTTGGGTTAACCAATTCATACCCAAAATTACATCTATATCCTGACCTTTCAGAACAATCATGTTAGCAGGAAAGTTCCGTCCGGCCATTATTACTGGCACTTCATAGGCCACTTCTCTAGTAAAAATGTGTCCCCCAGGTGAATGAATTTTAAATCCCTCTCTTGATTCATGGCATGCAATGTGATGTTGCTGTGACACCCCAGTGTCACTCAGGGTTTTTCTCAAAAGCCAAACCTAGAGCCATCAGTTTATGTGAACCAAAGTAAGCATGAGCATCAAAGTAACTTAAGAAATAATGAAGTCACCAAGTGTATACTCAAAAGTGTCATGATCAAAGCAAATAAGTCCCTTAAAAGATCAGATTGTGCAACCCTAGTTTAAAAACCCTAAATGAGCCCCATGAGCAAAAATTCAAAAGAGAGGAAAAGGGAGTGAAAAGTTTAAAATCTTGAGTTGAGCCAATTATAAAAATTGAAGTATATTTAATGGGCAACAAGAAAGGTTGAGAAAGCTTAGCCAAAATAGCTCAAATAAAACCCCAAATCAAGTTTTCCATGTGTGGACTTGATAAGAATTCTGAAATTCAGATTTCTGAAAATCAGACCTTGAGCCAAAGATCAGGGATGTTCACCTTGATCCCTAACTCGAATCCTAATGGCCCCATTGACAAAAATGTGCCTAACTAACCCCTCTGTCGTGTGCCAGAAGATGGCATTGGGACGCGAGCCCTAGACACGACTAAACCTTGGATTTGCCTCGGATTTGCGCAGGGAGACAGACCAGATTTCCTGGCTCCATATCTCTGCAACCAGTAGGCAAAATCCTATGACCTCCACACAAGAATGGTAGCTTGTAGGGAGGGGAAGAGGTTTTGTGCATTGACCAAGGCGAGAGCAGGCTCGGATGAGCGACTACACGCGCCAGAACTTGGGCAGAACGCGTGCTCCCACGTGTTCGACCCTGGCCGGCGCGCCAGAGCTCGCCCAACCCGCGCGCGCGCGCGCTCCCCGGCGACCAGTCGCGTCCGCCGCGCGTCCTCGCCCTCGGCTGTGCCCGCCCGCGCCTATAAAGCCTCCCTAGGCGCGCCTCACTCCGCCCCGCACTTACCCTCACCGGCCAACCACTTCCCTTAGCTCCGGCGAGCTTGATTTCCGCCCGCCATTGCCGCCCGAGCTTCGGCCACCGTGGCCAGCTCCCTCCAGCCATCCTCAAGTCAAGCCAGTGCTTCGGCCAGCTCCACCAGCAGCCCGTGAAGCTTGCCAAGCCCTCGGACCCCGCCGGACTTCACCGGAGGCCCGAGATTGACTTCACCGGACTTCGGTCTTCCGCCGCCGCGCGTGGACCGAGTTATCCGGTGAGTCTCCGCCCAATTCCTCTCGCTCATGTCTTCTCTGGCATCCCGTGGACCTCCCTGACCCGTTTAATTGAACTATCTCGCCGTGACCAGGCCGGTCTCCTCGCCGCCGACGAGTATCCCCGCCTGCGCGCGTGGACCGACCGACTCCGGCCATCTCCGACGGCGTTCCGCACACCGTTGTGATCCCCAGGACCTCCCCTTCATCCTCGACCTCTTCACCGGAACAGTCTCGCCGCCGGTAAGCCCCTCCGCCCTTTTCCCCGCCGCGGCTACTGTTTAAGTTAAACTAAGGACCTCGGGTTAGGAGGTGAAGAACCCGAGGGGTTTTCTGCAATGTCAGAGACCCTGGTGAATAGTAGCCTGAGGACTGATTCGCGAGGAAAAACTTAGAAAACCTCCAGGGACCCCAGTGCAAAGTAGATTTTCATTTAAATCGATTATGAAATTCTTTTAAATAACCAGAGAACTTGTAAAATTCATAACTTGATGAATTCTTACTCAAAAAATGTCAAACCAATTTTGCTAGCCTCTGTATATTACAATCTATCATTTAAAAATAGTAAACCCTATGCTTTCTGTTCAAAATTTTAGAGTTTAAAATTAAAAACAGAAACCCACTAAACCTTATTTAATCAAGGAAAATTAGTTTTTCTTCTGTACTAGACTTAAGAAAATTTGTGGGTATTCAAACCTCTTTTAGACACTGTTTAAAAATAGTAGGAACCCCAGCATTAGAAATTATGATGTAGTTTCTCATTTAAAGATGTTTTGTCCAAAACTTAGAGAAAATCAGAAAGATATTAGGAATTAATGAACAGTGATTAATATTATTTTTCCTAGTTTACTTATGTAACAGAGAACTTTGGAAAAATACAGAGACCATTAATTTGGACCAGTTTTAAATTAAAATGATTTGTTTAGCCTAAATAAGACTGAAAAATCAATTATTAAAGAGGCAAAACTATAACCAAAATGCTTAACGAAAATCCAGTGGACTTATAACCACCAGAGCCCCACTACAAAAATATAGAGCACCTCAGCCCAACTTTTTAAGTAAGGGAAATAAAAACAAGGTGATAATAAGGCATTTTCCAACTAAATCATGAACAACCTCAAATAATGTGATAATGGGCAACCAAAAAAATTAGCTAAGTCCATGATGAGGTAAACTACCAGAGAAAAATGCAAACCCATGAAAAAGAAGCAAACTCTTACCTTTTGCTAATGATTTGAGGGAAAGGCCATTTAATTCAAATAATGCACCCCACCCCTTCCCTTAAGCAAAAAGATGCCAAACTTCAGAATGATTGCTCTTGCACAAAACAATAACTAAGAAAAATAAGAACTCTGTTGTTTCAAATATAGTGGTAGTAGAAAGCACCCATTTGGCTAGAAGCTTGAGAAAACCATAGAAAAATAATTAAAAGGTATTAATGGCTAGAAGTTTGTATCAAGTCATATTATAACACCTAAAAGCCAGCAAAAATAAGTTCTAAAGAATTACCCACTGTTAAATATTAGTTGTAGTTCAAAGCACCTCTTCTACCCTAGAGTTTCATAATTTTATGCAGAGAAAACTATTCACCTTCTGATCCCCAAATTTTAATAAAAAGAAACATACACCAGTAGCAAGCCACTGTAATTTTTGCAGAATTTTTAGAAGTTTATAAAAGCAACTTGTAGTTCAAACCTACCCCAAAGCATTAAGGAGAATAAAAAGAAAAGGAAAGAAGAGCTAAACCCCACTTCAATCAGTCTAACTTGAGTGCTTATCAATCATCCCTAAGACTTAAAAAGAATTCAGTGGAACCCCTAAAAGTAAAATCTACCACTTGCCTTAGCTAAAGTTTAACTTAATTTACCAAGTATACCACCCAAGGGTCTTGCATAAGTAAAGTTAACTTTGTTTAACTCAAGAAAGATTATACACCTTTTAAGTTGTGATTTCTAAAAGCACATATCATATCATGCATATATCTTACGCATTGCATTCATTAGATTGTAATATTGCCGACGGAGAGTACGTGCTCATCCCCGACCAAGGACCTGTCCAAGAGGAGGACCAAGAGCAGGCTTCAGAGGCTGCTATTGAGGATCTCCCCGCAGCCCCAGCAATTGAAGGCAAGCCCCAGTTTTATGCATAACCTATTATTATATGCTACTTTACTACACTTAATGCTTGTAGGTTTGTAATGTGCACTTAAGTGTAGGAATTGCTTGAAACCTCTAGATGCATGAACTTAGGACTCCTTTTTGAGATGAATACTAGTATGCTAGGTCGAGTAGTTGCTTGCTAATCAGGATCTCGGTAGAAGTCGAGTGATTTTTCTAGCACTCGCGCGAGGTCAGGAAATGATTGTATTCATCTTGATAACGGGATAGATGTTGGTCTATGGCCTTGGATCCAGGGAGGATGCCTTGTCCATGAGACGGGAAAATGAATTAAGGATTAATGTGTGGATACCTGAGTCAAGCTTTTGAACGTACTAAACACATGCCGGGAAAAATGGTAACCGGTAAACCTAGTACCTGAGTGAAGCCGGGCGCGGACTTTACCCCTCATGCGACCTGAGACTGGGTCTCCCATGCTAGCTATGGTGGGTACAAGTGCGGTCACTGCACGGCGGCAGCCGGGTTCAGTGGAGCATTGTATGCCAAGGCGGTGAGGCCTGGACGCGAACGGGGAATCGATGGGGACGGTTGTCATGTGTAGGGTCGGAGTACCCTGACATGCCGTGTGTTTAGGTTTACCTTGCAAGGTTAAAACTCGATTCGAATCGTCTGCTTCTCGCAGCTAATGAGACTGCTTGATTCCTTGTACTGCATCGAGTAAGAAGTGAAATGTGGTTATATGAGATAACTTGTTGTTGAACTAAATGATTGTTACCATGTATGCTTAGAAGGAGCAAATCTAGCTAGGTTAATGATGATAAAAATTGTAAAGCTAAAAATTGATTTTAGTAACAGCTAGTGCTTTTGGCAAACCAAACCCCTCAGCCAAACAGCTGCATAGTCTAGAGGTAGAGGAGTAGACTCCTCACACCGGGTAAGTCTAGCTGAGTATTAGTATACTCAGCCTTGCTTGTGGCACCCTTTTTGCAGGTACCATGCAGGATTTGGTTGATGGTGTGACTTGGCCTACCACCCTGCCACCGGGTTGGACGGTCGAGTGGGATGTTGCTCCGGCAGGAGAGGAGCATGAGGAGTAGTGGGCTAGGCCTTGCCCATTTCCTCATTACCGACGACATCGATTATCCGCTGCACTTTACCTTATGAACTTTATTTGCTACTCCAGAACTCCGATTTATGTAATAACCCAGTACTTAATTTGAGGTTTCCTGTTTTATTGTATTTCTTCTGTGACTCACCTTCGAGTGAGATTGTGGAATTTGATCCTGGTTAAGTGGCTCTATCAGACTAGATCTGAAGGACTAACGGGTTATTCCGATTTAAGTGTGTCACGGCCCGTGAGGCATGACTTAGGCACTTAAGCTGGAATAATTCGGGTGGTTCTGCCACAGCTGGTATCGGAGCAAATTCCACCACAGAGAAAAACAATAAACCATGAATACCAAATTTCAAAATCTAAAACTTGCTTAGAAACTGCTATAGATCGTCAGGACTAGACCGCTAGACCTAGGACGAAAGGCCTTAGGCATAGAGGGAAATAGGTGGCTAATTAATTAGGCCCCGTGGGCCAATACCTATATTTTAGGATGCCCTAAAAAGGCACCCTATTTTCTTTTTGAGAGGCAACGTTTCTTCCCGCATGCATGCATTATAAATCATAAGGAGGAATTAAAATTTGAGCTAACCCCTTTTTCTTTAAAACCATTCGGGCTCTCTTTTTCTTTTTCCTTCCACCATAATCTTTATCTTTGATTCCCTTCCGCTGATGAATTCACCCACCCCCGCTAGTGGAGGAGACTCTCGTTTCAGTTCCGACTTCCTTTCTCGCGATGGCTTTCCCTCCATCTTGTGGGAAGTGCTTAACTCCGCCGGTTACCCTACGCCCCCTTTGTACACGGTGCAGTTGTATGAGGAGCATCGGGTACCTCGTTGTCGGGTCTGGCTGACTTTGGAGGCTCATCCCCTTCAGCCGGGTTGGCGTTCTCTTGACTCTGAGACGATTGGACTCAGGACGGACGACACCGTTGAGGCAGCAGCCATGAAGGCCCTGACAACTTTCTGTGGCTATCATCCCCTGGAGATGGTGATGCACCCCTTGGGACTCTTCCCTGCTGAGAGGAAGGATGATCCCATGTGGTGTAACCGCGTGAGCCATGTGAAGGATGTGTGGGCCATGTATCCTGACTTGGTTGGGAGGGTCACCGTTCAGTGCATGAGTGCGCTGTACCGCCTTCAGGCCCTTCAGAGCGATGCTATGACACTTCTTGCTAACACCGCTCGGACTGCCAAGCTCACTCTCGACAGTCGGGAAGATTTTGTGGTCGACCTATCCACAGAGTTGGTGGAAAAGGATCTGCAGGTGGAGAGGCTGAACCAGCGTATTGCTACCCTGGAGCAGCAAGTGGAGATCCGAGACAACACTATTGATGTCTTGGAGAACCAGCTTCACGATGTGCAGAGGGAACTCGAGGAAGCAAACGACCACTTGGACATGCACCACCTGGAGATGGAGGCCAATGAAGCAGGAAGCGAGGGAGAAGAGGCTCCCGAGGAGCTAGGACCAGCCCCTGGTGCCAATGGGACTACCTCCGCGATGCCCCCTTCACCCGTATCCAGTGTCGCTTCCACCGCTCAGGGTTAAGCAGTCACTTCGACATTTTAGGTGGATAGAAACCTATGCGAGCTTAGTAGTATCATATTTTGGACTAGGCTTGTGGGTACTTTCCCCTGATTAATGTAATCCTGTGAACTTTTGGAATCTGTGGGATCCTTGTCACCATGTTATCTTCATTTCGAACCTGATATTATGATCATGGCGTTCTTTTTCTTCTATATGAAATGATATCTTGCCATTCGAAATTGTGAGTTGGGATAACAATGGCGACAATCTCTGTTTTCAGATGGCAGCTAGGCAGCGTCGCGGGCAGAACGAGCAGGTTCCCCCGCCACCTCCTCCAGCTCCCACAGTGCAGGAGCTGATGGCCCAGCAGAATGAGATTCTGCGACAGCTCTTGCAGCGGCAGCCCCACCCCCAGCAGCATGGTGGAGGCCAGCCTCAGCGACCTCCGGCTATGGCGACATACCAGGAGTTTCTGAGCACGCAGCCGCCCTTGTTCACCAAGGCAGAGGATCCGTTGGACGCCGACGTATGGCTTCGCGTCGTCGAGTCCAAGTTTCCCCTCCTCACAGGAGACTGCCCTGATGCTACCAAGACCCGCTTCGCCGCGCAGCAGCTTCGCGGATCTGCTCGGACTTGGTGGGATCACTTCCGTGCTATGCTCCCTGATGATCGTGAGGTATCTTGGGAGGAATTCAAGACTGCCTTTAGAGGACACCACATTCCAGCTGGCATTCTTGATCGGAAGTTGAATGAGTTTCTGGCCCTCAATCAAGGAACCCGCATGGTACTGCAGTATGCGCAAGCCTTCAACGACTTATGCCAGTATGCAGGGTATCATGCTGATTCTGATGAGAAAAAGAGGGATCGCTTCCGCAGGGGTCTCAATACCAAGCTGCGAGAACGACTCAACACTGTCCGGGCCAATAGCTTCAATGAGTTGGTCAACATGGCCATCTCTCAGGAGGATTGCATTGTTGCTCACCGGGCAGAGAAGAAGAGAAAGGCACCAATGGCAGCACCATCCGCTCAAGCTCAGAGGTTCCGGATTGTTTCTCACAATCAGAGCAGGGGTTTCCAGCAGCAGGCAGGCAGATGGGTGATCAGGCCACCTCAGCAGCAGCAGCAGCCGACACCCAACCGCTACCCAGCTCCCGCCCCAAGGAACAATCAGCCTCCGCAGCAGCAGCAGTTCCGCCAGGGCAATGGGAACAAGTGTTTCACTTGTGGCAATGTGGGCCACTATGCCAAGAATTGTCCCAGGAACCAGCAGAGGCAGATGCCAGCACCAAATCAAGACAAGGGAAGAAAGCAGAAGGTACAAGTCAGGCAAGGGAAGCTCAACTTCACTGCTCTAGAGGAAGTGCCAGAAGGAGCTCCTATCATGACTGGTATCTTTTCAGTTTATAATCAACCTGCTTTAATTCTATTTGATTCTGGTGCATCTCATAGTTTCATTAGCCAAAGGTTCAGTGCTAATTGCAAACTGCCATTCTCTCACTCAAAAGGGTCATTCATGATAGTCACACCTGGGGGTAAAATTGCAACTAATCAATTAAACCAAAGTGTGCCTATTCAACTGGGAAGCCACATTATCAAAACCACTCTTCTTGTGTTGGGATTGGAGAATGTGGACATTATTCTAGGGGCAAATTGGATGACCTTGCACCAAGTTGTGCTTGATGTAGCCAACCGTACCGTGGAAGTTAATTCCCCTTTCTGCGGGAATTTCACCTTGATTTTACCTAGTCAGGGTTCTTCTCAGTCATGTGCTTTCTCTATGACGGAGATACCTCTGAAGAAGATCCCAGTGGTCTGTGAGTATGCAGATGTCTTTCCTGATGAATTGCCAAGAATGCCACCGGACCGGGATATTGAATTCGCCATCGAGTTGCAACCGGGAACGGCCCCGATTTCCAAGAGGCCCTACCGAATGCCACCCGCTGAGTTGGCAGAATTGAAGAAGCAATTGCAAGAATTGCTGGATAAGGGTTTCATTCGCCCAAGCACTTCGCCTTGGGGATGTCCAGCACTGTTTGTGAAGAAGAAGGATGAAAGCTTGAGGCTGTGTATAGATTACCGCCCTCTTAATGCGGTAACTATCAAGAACAAGTATCCTTTGCCTCGTATTGATGTTCTCTTTGACCAGTTGGTCGGAGCCAAGGTGTTTTCCAAGATAGACCTTCGCTCTGGCTACCATCAGATCAAAATACGAGCAAGTGATATTCCGAAGACGGCATTCTCCACCAGATATGGGCTATATGAATTCTTGGTGATGTCATTCGGGCTGACAAATGCACCAGCATATTTCATGTATCTGATGAATTCTGTTTTCATGCCGGAATTGGATAAGTTCGTGGTGGTTTTCATCGATGACATTCTGGTGTACTCAAAGAACGAAGAAGAACATGCCGGGCATTTGCATGTAGTGCTTCAACGTCTGCGAGAGCACCACCTTTATGCCAAGTTATCCAAGTGTGATTTTTGGCTGAAGGAAATCAAATTCTTGGGTCACACTATCTCTCAGGCTGGAATAGCTGTTGATCCTGATAAGGTGCAAGAGGTGATGAACTGGAAGCCACCAACAACTGTTCGCCAGATTCGGAGTTTTCTGGGATTAGCTGGTTATTACCGAAGATTTATTCCGGATTTCTCTCGAATTGCGAAGCCTATTACTGAGTTGCTGAAGAAAGAAGTCAAATTTGTGTGGAGTCAGAAGTGCGAAGATGCCTTCCATGCATTAAGGCAGCATCTGACCACAGCACCAGTATTGGCGCAACCCGACAGCAGCAAACCTTTTGATGTATATTGTGATGCCTCGGGCACCGGGCTAGGTTGTGTCTTGATGCAAGACAACCGAGTCATTGCTTATGCTTCGAGAGCACTCAGGCCTCATGAGCAAAATTATCCCACTCATGACCTTGAGTTAGCAGCAGTGGTTCATGCATTGAAGATGTGGAGGCACTATCTAATGGGAACCCACTGCAACATCTTCACTGATCATAAGAGCCTTAAGTACATTTTTACTCAGGCTGATCTTAACATGAGGCAGAGAAGATGGCTAGAGCTGATCAAGGATTATGACCTGGAGGTACATTATCACACAGGAAAGGCTAATGTGGTAGCTGATGCTTTGAGTCGGAAGTTGCAGTGCAATTGTGTTCTGATGGATTCTCGCATTAACACCTTGTGTGATGAGTTGAGCAAGATGCAAATTGAAGTGATTCCTTCTGGTTCTTTGTCTCACATTTCTGTTGAGCCAGCTTTGCAAGACCAGATCATCATGGCCCAGCTCAGTGACAAGGGAGTGCAGATTATCAAGAAGAATCTCCATCAGAAGGTTGAGAAGTATAATTGTTTCCGCCAGGATGAGAAGGGTGTGTTATGGTTCAAAAGCAGATTGGTGATTCCTAAAGACCAGGATCTCAAGAGGAAAATTTTGGATGAAGCTCATCTCTCCAAATTCTCTATGCATCCGGGAAGCACCAAGATGTACCATGATTTGAAGCCATTGTACTGGTGGACCAGAATGAAGAGGGAAATAGCCCAGTATGTATCAGAATGTGACACCTGTCAGAGGGTAAAGGCAAGCCACTTGAAGTCAGCTGGAGCTTTGCGACCACTACCCGTACCTTCGTGGAAGTGGGACGACATCAGCATGGATTTCATTGTGGGTCTGCCCAACACCTCTCGTCATCATGACTCAATTTGGGTTATTGTGGACCGATTGACGAAAGTGGCACATTTTCTTCCTGTGCACTCCACTGATAAGGCTCAGAAATATGCAGAATTGTATATTGACCGGATCGTGTGTTTGCACGGATTACCTCGGACCATTGTTTCTGACCGAGGAGCCCAATTTGTTGCCAGATTTTGGGAACAACTGCAAAAGTCCTTGGGAACCAAGCTAATCAGGAGTTCAGCTTACCACCCACAGACTGATGGTCAGACGGAAAGGGTAAACCAGATTCTGGAAGATATGCTGAGAGCTTGTGCGATCGATTGTGGCAAGAACTGGGATAAGCACCTCTCCTTGGCAGAGTTTGCTTATAACAATAGTTATCAATCCAGCCTAAAGATGGCACCTTTTGAAGCTCTCTACGGAAGAAGGTGCAGGACACCACTCAATTGGTCTCAGTCTGGTGAAAGAGAAGTTTTTGGACCTGATTTAGTGACTGAAGCCGAAAGGAAGGTCAAGCTAATCAGAAAGAATCTAGAAGCTGCTCAGGCCAGGCAGAAGAGTTATCATGATAGAAGAAGGAAACCTCTCCAGTTCGAGGTGGGAAGTTTTGTATACCTCAAGGTATCACCCACCAAGGGAATGCAGAGGTTTGGGATCAAAGGCAAGCTAGCCCCTCGTTACATTGGACCCTATGAGATCATAGAAGCATGTGGACCCGTGGCATACAAGCTGAAGTTACCTTCAAAGATGTCTGCCATTCACAATGTTTTCCATGTATCTCAGCTGAAGAAGTGTATTCGATTGCCGACTGAAATCTTAGCAGAGCCAGAATTGGAGATAGAGCCAGATCTCTCGTACAAAGAGTACCCCTCCAAGATTCTGGATTGCAAGGAAAGATCAACTCGGGCTAAATCGATCAAGATGTTCAAGGTCCAGTGGAGTAATCACTCAGAGGAGGAAGCTACTTGGGAAACCGAGGAATTCCTGAGATCCAACTTTCCCGATTGCCTACCTAAGGAAGCTGGTACGTAATCACCCCCAACCCCTCCTCCTGCCTTTCGAATCTAATTTCCAAAAATATGATCTTAATTCAGAATGAAGTAACTATAAAGAAAAACTTAAAAGGACTTCCTTCTGAAGTTGCAAAGAGAATGACATTCGAAGAGCAGTTTATCCTAATAATGACAATAATCACCCATTTCCTATCAGTCTCACCCTTCGCTTTACCCCGGGAGGACTCTGGCCCAAATCTCGGGACGAGATTCCTTTAAGGGGGGAAGGCTGTGACACCCCAGTGTCACTCAGGGTTTTTCTCAAAAGCCAAACCTAGAGCCATCAGTTTATGTGAACCAAAGTAAGCATGAGCATCAAAGTAACTTAAGAAATAATGAAGTCACCAAGTGTATACTCAAAAGTGTCATGATCAAAGCAAATAAGTCCCTTAAAAGATCAGATTGTGCAACCCTAGTTTAAAAACCCTAAATGAGCCCCATGAGCAAAAATTCAAAAGAGAGGAAAAGGGAGTGAAAAGTTTAAAATCTTGAGTTGAGCCAATTATAAAAATTGAAGTATATTTAATGGGCAACAAGAAAGGTTGAGAAAGCTTAGCCAAAATAGCTCAAATAAAACCCCAAATCAAGTTTTCCATGTGTGGACTTGATAAGAATTCTGAAATTCAGATTTCTGAAAATCAGACCTTGAGCCAAAGATCAGGGATGTTCACCTTGATCCCTAACTCGAATCCTAATGGCCCCATTGACAAAAATGTGCCTAACTAACCCCTCTGTCGTGTGCCAGAAGATGGCATTGGGACGCGAGCCCTAGACACGACTAAACCTTGGATTTGCCTCGGATTTGCGCAGGGAGACAGACCAGATTTCCTGGCTCCATATCTCTGCAACCAGTAGGCAAAATCCTATGACCTCCACACAAGAATGGTAGCTTGTAGGGAGGGGAAGAGGTTTTGTGCATTGACCAAGGCGAGAGCAGGCTCGGATGAGCGACTACACGCGCCAGAACTTGGGCAGAACGCGTGCTCCCACGTGTTCGACCCTGGCCGGCGCGCCAGAGCTCGCCCAACCCGCGCGCGCGCGCTCCCCGGCGACCAGTCGCGTCCGCCGCGCGTCCTCGCCCTCGGCCGTGCCCGCCCGTGCCTATAAAGCCTCCCCAGGCGCGCCTCACTCCGCCCCGCACTTACCCTCACCGGCCAACCACTTCCCTTGGCTCCGGCGAGCTTGATTTCCGCCCGCCATTGCCGCCCGAGCTTCGGCCACCGTGGCCAGCTCCCTCCAGCCATCCTCAAGTCAAGCCAGTGCTTCGGCCAGCTCCACCAGCAGCCCGTGAAGCTTGCCAAGCCCTCGGACCCCGCCGGACTTCACCGGAGGCCCGAGATCGACTTCACCGGACTTCGGTCTTCCGCCGCCGCGCGTGGACCGAGTTATCCGGTGAGTCTCCGCCCAATTCCTCTCGCTCATGTCTTCTCTGGCATCCCGTGGACCTCCCTGACCCGTTTAATTGAACTATCTCGCCGTGACTAGGCCGGTCTCCTCGCCGCCGACGAGTATCCCCGCCTGCGCGCGTGGACCGACCGACTCCGGCCATCTCCGACGGCGTTCCGCACACCGTTGTGATCCCCAGGACCTCCCCTTCATCCTCGACCTCTTCACCGGAACAGTCTCGCCGCCGGTAAGCCCCTCCGCCCTTTTCCCCGCCGCGGCTACTGTTTAAGTTAAACTAAGGACCTCGGGTTAGGAGGTGAAGAACCCGAGGGGTTTTCTGCAATGTCAGAGACCCTGGTGAATAGTAGCCTGAGGACTGATTCGCGAGGAAAAACTTAGAAAACCTCCAGGGACCCCAGTGCAAAGTAGATTTTCATTTAAATCGATTCTGAAATTCTTTTAAATAACCAGAGAACTTGTAAAATTCATAACTTGATGAATTCTTACTCAAAAAATGTCAAACCAATTTTGCTAGCCTCTGTATATTACAATCTATCATTTAAAAATAGTAAACCCTATGCTTTCTGTTCAAAATTTTAGAGTTTAAAATTAAAAACAGAAACCCACTAAACCTTATTTAATCAAGGAAAATTAGTTTTTCTTCTGTACTAGACTTAAGAAAATTTGTGGGTATTCAAACCTCTTTTAGACACTGTTTAAAAATAGTAGGAACCCCAGCATTAGAAATTATGATGTAGTTTCTCATTTAAAGATGTTTTGTCCAAAACTTAGAGAAAATCAGAAAGATATTAGGAATTAATGAACAGTGATTAATATTATTTTTCCTAGTTTACTTATGTAACAGAGAACTTTGGAAAAATACAGAGACCATTAATTTGGACCAGTTTTAAATTAAAATGATTTGTTTAGCCTAAATAAGACTAAAAAATCAATTATTAAAGAGGCAAAACTATAACCAAAATGCTTAACAAAAATCCAGTGGACTTATAACCACCAGAGCCCCACTACAAAAATATAGAGCACCTCAGCCCAACTTTTTAAGTAAGGGAAATAAAAACAAGGTGATAATAAGGCATTTTCCAACTAAATCATGAACAACCTCAAATAATGTGATAATGGGCAACCAAAAAAATTAGCTAAGTCCATGATGAGGTAAACTACCAGAGAAAAATGCAAACCCATGAAAAAGAAGCAAACTCTTACCTTTTGCTAATGATTTGAGGGAAAGGCCATTTAGTTCAAATAATGCACCCCACCCCTTCCCTTAAGCAAAAAGATGCCAAACTTCAGAATGATTGCTCTTGCACAAAACAATAACTAAGAAAAATAAGAACTCTGTTGTTTGATATTTTTCAAATATAGTGGTAGTAGAAAGCACCCATTTGGCTAGAAGCTTGAGAAAACCATAGAAAAATAATTAAAAGGTATTAATGGCTAGAAGTTTGTATCAAGTCATATTATAACACCTAAAAGCCAGCAAAAATAAGTTCTAAAGAATTACCCACTGTTAAATATTAGTTGTAGTTCAAAGCACCTCTTCTACCCTAGAGTTTCATAATTTTATGCAGAGAAAACTATTCACCTTCTGATCCCCAAATTTTAAGAAAAAGAAACATACACCAGTAGCAAGCCACTGTAATTTTTGCAGAATTTTTAGAAGTTTATAAAAGCAACTTGTAGTTCAAACCTACCCCAAAGCATTAAGGAGAATAAAAAGAAAAGGAAAGAAGAGCTAAACCCCACTTCAATCAGTCTAACTTGAGTGCTTATCAATCATCCCTAAGACTTAAAAAGAATTCAGTGGAACCCCTAAAAGTAAAATCTACCACTTGCCTTAGCTAAAGTTTAACTTAATTTACCAAGTATACCACCCAAGGGTCTTGCATAAGTAAAGTTAACTTTGTTTAACTCAAGAAAGATTATACACCTTTTAAGTTGTGATTTCTAAAAGCACATATCATATCATGCATATATCTTACGCATTGCATTCATTAGATTGTAATATTGCCGACGGAGAGTACGTGCTCATCCCCGACCAAGGACCTGTCCAAGAGGAGGACCAAGAGCAGGCTTCAGAGGCTGCTATTGAGGATCTCCCCGCAGCCCCAGCAATTGAAGGCAAGCCCCAGTTTTATGCATAACCTATTATTATATGCTACTTTACTACACTTAATGCTTGTAGGTTTGTAATGTGCACTTAAGTGTAGGAATTGCTTGAAACCTCTAGATGCATGAACTTAGGACTCCTTTTTGAGATGAATACTAGTATGCTAGGTCGAGTAGTTGCTTGCTAATCAGGATCTCGGTAGAAGTCGAGTGATTTTTCTAGCACTCGCGCGAGGTCAGGAAATGATTGTATTCATCTTGATAACGGGATAGATGTTGGTCTATGGCCTTGGATCCAGGGAGGATGCCTTGTCCATGAGACGGGAAAATGAATTAAGGATTAATGTGTGGATACCTGAGTCAAGCTTTTGAACGTACTAAACACATGCCGGGAAAAATGGTAACCGGTAAACCTAGTACCTGAGTGAAGCCAGGCGCGGACTTTACCCCTCATGCGACCTGAGACTGGGTCTCCCATGCTAGCTATGGTGGGTACAAGTGCGGTCACTGCACGGCGGCAGCCGGGGTCAGTGGAGCATTGTATGCCAAGGCGGTGAGGCCTGGACGCGAACGGGGAATCGATGGGGACGGTTGTCATGTGTAGGGTCGGAGTACCCTGACATGCCGTGTGTTTAGGTTTACCTTGCAAGGTTAAAACTCGATTCGAATCGTCTGCTTCTCGCAGCTAATGAGACTGCTTGATTCCTTGTACTGCATCGAGTAAGAAGTGAAATGTGGTTATATGAGATAACTTGTTGTTGAACTAAATGATTGTTACCATGTATGCTTAGAAGGAGCAAATCTTGCTAGGTTAATGATGATAAAAATTGTAAAGCTAAAAATTGATTTTAGTAACAGCTAGTGCTTTTGGCAAACCAAACCCCTCAGCCAAACAGCTGCATAGTCTAGAGGTAGAGGAGTAGACTCCTCACACCGGGTAAGTCTAGCTGAGTATTAGTATACTCAGCCTTGCTTGTGGCACCCTTTTTGCAGGTACCATGCAGGATTTGGTTGATGGTGTGACTTGGCCTACCACCCTGCCACCGGGTTGGACGGTCGAGTGGGATGTTGCTCCGGCAGGAGAGGAGCATGAGGAGTAGTGGGCTAGGCCTTGCCCATTTCCTCATTACCGACGACATCGATTATCCGCTGCACTTTACCTTATGAACTTTATTTGCTACTCCAGAACTCCGATTTATGTAATAACCCAGTACTTAATTTGAGGTTTCCTGTTTTATTGTATTTCTTCTGTGACTCACCTTCGAGTGAGATTGTGGAATTTGATCCTGGTTAAGTGGCTCTATCAGACTAGATCTGAAGGACTAACGGGTTATTCCGATTTAAGTGTGTCACGGCCCGTGAGGCATGACTTAGGCACTTAAGCTGGAATAATTCGGGTGGTTCTGCCACAGTTGCTCCACAAATTTCTTGCTAATGAAGGTATGCGAAGCACCAGAATCAAAAAGAATAATTGCAGGATGACTGGCCACGGGAAACGTACCCATCATCACCGGCTCTCCTTCCGGTGTAGTGGCCACTTGAGTGTAGTATACACGCCCCGTTTTCTTGGTATTTCTTCCCACAGCATTTCCCTTGGGCTGAGTGGCCTTCCCAGTTCCTTGCTGAGCATTGGATTGATTTTGCTTGGGGTATGGGCAGTCTTTGATAAAATGTCCTGACTTGCCGCAGTTGAAACACCCAGTGGAAGAGCTGGGCAAGGTAGGGAATCGAGTGCCTGGGGCACCCGGCTGATTTGGGGGAGTGGAGGTATTGTTGGGGCGGATAATAATGGGCTGTTTGAAAGGGAATGCTGGTGGACGGGAAAAAGTGCGGTTTTGGCTAGAAGGCCGGATGACGAACCGTTGCCTCTTCGCCTGGCCCAGATTAGGCCTCTCACCACTGAATCCCTTATTCTTCCCAGAACTTGCGTATTTTGCTTCCACAGATAAGGCTGTACTGACAGCCTTTCCATATGTGAGATCAATACATGTGGCCATCTTTCGCTGCAACCGGTCATTTAGACCTCTCATAAAACAGTTCTTTTTCTTCAAATCAGTATTCACCTGGTCGATGGCATACTGCGACAGGTGATTAAACTTGTTAAGATACTGATTGATGGTGTCTCCTCCTTGTTTCAGCTTCATGAATTCCTCTTGTTTCATATGCAGCACCCCTTCCGGTATGTAGTGCTCACGGAAGGCTGCTTTAAATTCTTCCCAGGTGATTTGATGGTTGTCAGGTTGGATAGCCACAAAATTTCCCCACCAAGTACTGGCAGGGCCACGTAGTTGCTGTGCCGCGAACAATGGCTTCTGCGTTTCAGAACAACGAAGAAGACCAAACTTTTGTTCAATAACTCGTATCCACTCATCGGCTTCTAGCGGGTCTTCTGCCTTGGTGAATAGAGGTGGACGAGTTTCGGAGAAGTCCAGATAGGTGGTTTCACGGGGACCTTGCTGAAAACCTCTTCCTGCCTGCTGCTGGAACTGCTGCTGACCCGCCATTTCCCTAAGGAAGCGGGTATTGTCTGCGGTGGCATTCACCAAGGCGGCAATCGCCTCGGCTAGCGTGGGTGGAACCGGAGGTGGATTTGGGGTGACATCCCGACCCCCAGAAGTTCCGGCTGCGTCCTGTCCGCGAGTCCTGGTCGGCATCTGAGGCAAAAACATTTGAATAAACATAATATGCCAAAGAGACCTTCCATTTTACATTACTATAAAAAGTAATGATACAGACTCGATATTACATAACAGGATACATTACCCATTATACAAAAGTTCAACCTATTATACAACCGTGCATTCTACAATACACTACTCTACTTCTATTACACCATTAGTCCTGTTTTCCGTTACTTTTGGCGGCCTCATCGTCAGGTGTGGGAGTCCAGACGTCAACCAACCTCAAAGAAGGAGGGGGTTCAAAAAGGTCTAACTCCCCACCCAACGCGCGTCCCGCAACGTGAGAGGGTCCGGCTTCCGCCTCAGCAGAGTGTGCAGGCACACTAGGGTGTAATTGTGAGTATAGTATATGGACTTCCTCATGCAACGTATTGCAGTAGACCTGCAGGTCGTCGACAGTTGAGCTAAGTTCTTTAATTCGGGCCTGAGCCCTTGCTTCCTTAGCACATGCCAGCAAATGAGACTGTACTGCCCAGTCAAGTGCTAAGTCTCGATCAGCAAGCTGATCCTGCAGGTGACGGATGTCCCTTCTTAGTTCATTGATTCTATCTCCGTCTGCGACCCAAGCATTGATCCTGTGTTGCAGCTCTGCTTGAAGTCGACTCACTCGGGCTTCAAGGTCTCCTATGGGGTCATTACTTCCGCTGCTGCTGCTTTCATGTCGAGGGGCTAGTTGATGCCGGGGTACTCCAATTGGTCCCGTTAACTTACGTGCCGTTAGCCTTGTGCGTGGCGGCATCTTTCTAAGGGGGAAAATTTATTAGCATAATTCTTAGCATGATGCATGAATAAGTACAGAATCAACCTTAGTCGATTCAACCTTCTATATATTGCACTCTTCCTATCTGGTCTTTAGAATAGACTCTTCAGAATACTTAGGTAAGAAGAGAAAAGAATTTTTAGGTAAGACTTTCGAAAATCCTTTTGAAGATGCCTCATAATGTCTGCAAAGAAGGGCTACGCTCCGATACCAGCTGTGATGGAACCTCCCAAGTAATTAGGCCCACCTACAGTTGTCCTTGTCCAATGGACCTCAGACAACCCTGTAGGTGACCCTGAATTACTTGACAAGTTCGGTATCTTTCCTTACCTTACCAGGAACGATTCACCCGTCTTGCAGACATTACAGAACATCGGAGATAAAGAATTGCGGAAGCGATTACATAATTCACATTTATTTAAAAGCAAGCACAAGTTGTTTTATTACAGACCAGAACTAAGAGCGAGTGCTGAGTAGTAATATTATACAAACCAAGGGAGGCAAAAACTCCTCCCGAGAAGATTTAAGTAAAAGATCTATATGGAGGACCAAGTCCTCCCGCACTTTAGTCTTGTGTTTCTTCTTTGGGAACCACCTTGGCACAGAAGCAGCAGAAATCTGCTACTTCCTCACCTAAAAACAACGAAGGGATAAACCCTGAGTATGGAATTACTCAGCAAGACTTACCCGACTAAAGAAAAGACTCTCAAGGGTATGCTGGCTTTTAGGGAGTCAAGGTAAGGCTTCTCAATACTCAAAGACTCTGTTTTGCAGAAATGCTTACTAAAGTGGATCCTTAAAAATCCAATTTTATTTGTCCAGTTAAGTTCAATTACCTGCAACTAGAGTTCTTTCTACCCTAGTTCAATCGCTGGTCCTGCACTAGCCAATTTCTTAACAAATATCCATTATCTTTAGTGGAATGCTACGTGTAGGGTAGTGACCAAGTCTTCATAACCGCGAAGGTACGGCGATCCGAATCGATTATACTCAGCTGAGGATCTCCAATCACACGACATATGTAGCACTTAACCCTTGCATATGTCAACCCGCCACCGGGGTTCTTAAGACCGGATCAGGTTCACGCAAACCGAGAGCACAGATACACCACCGTCCGGCCTCTTGCCACGGAGGGTACACGCTACTCTCGCCACCGCTCCACGCCCATTTCGTGTTATCTTATTCCGGCCTTAGTCCGCCCGAGGCAAGGCTTACCCATGACGAGGCATGTGACCAGTTAAAGGGTCCTCGATCAACAAGCCTACATCGACAAGGTCCTTAATCGACTCAGACGGAGACACTACACCGAGACTCCTTTCTCGTGCAAGTCACCCGCCCGGTCTCATCTTAATTATTTCAAACCCAAAGTTTGGTACCTGGCAGAGGTACATCTTTTCCAGATGTTGAATCCATCAAGGCCCTGAGGGATCCACCATCAAATTTTATTTTCAAAAACACCCCACCCACTTTTGCCACATCATCTTTTGTGAAGACAAAACATTTTGTTTTTCTAAAGCAAGGCTAAGCATCAAAATCTTTTGTAAAACGGGTGATCAAGGAAGATAATCAAATTCAAGGAAGGTAATGCAGGAATTATTTTATCAATCAACTCCTATCACCTAATGCATCAAGCAAGTGAGAAAGATTTTAAAACAACAAGGAGGGTGGCAAATGCACCGGGGCTTGCCTTTGTTAACAGGTGAGTCCTGCTCGGATCCACAAATATCGAAATAAAAGCAGTTGCCTGCTTGAGGATCTGAGGCTGGTGGAGTCCCCTCTTCAGTGACTTCTTCTTCTTCTTCGTGTTCTAACATAACCATATATATGCATAAGAATGGATGCCATGGGATGCTCATGAGGATGCAAAGATAATATAGACTTATTATTTAAGTCTTGAGTACAACTTTCCTTCACGGTACTCCGAGAACCTAGGGTTTCCGGAGTCGGTAAAGGAGTTCACAGGGCAGGGGGTGGTTTTGGGTTCTAGTTATCAAACATGGTCCAAATCAACTCAAATTCTACCCAAGGCTTCTAAATATTGTTTTAAGTTCCCATAAAAAGTTTGGGCATTTTTGGACTTACCAATTATTTTCTAAAAATCCATAACTAATACTTTTAACCACTTTAAATACCCTAAAATTTCTCATTTCCACTAAAAATCACAAAACTATTTTTATTAAATTCTAGGGAAAATTATGAACCTAGGAAAATTGGTTTTACAATTTTGCCATTTTTCTACTGTTTTCTATAATTGTTTTGGTTCTGAAGATAAAAGAAAAAGAAAACGGATGAATAGTACTGGGCTGATTTCAGCCCAGTAGCCCAGCTCGGAGGGGGAAAGCGCTTGCGCGCGCCCGCGCCCTGGCGGTTTTGCAGAACGGCCCCCGCGTTCTAGGCTAACTGGGAATAGGTTCTTTCACTATTTTAGTGTGTCGCTGACGGTTTGCAGAAAAGTCCCCGAACTTCTATTTCTTCGCAGATGGAGGTCCACGACGGCGTCGCGCCCGGCCGAGCTCCGGCGAGCATCAATACCGGCCGATTGAGGCGATGACCGGCGTCGGGACTAAGACTAACCCAAATTCATGACCAGGGGAGCATTTTCCCCAAACTAATTGCATCTAAAACTAACTATGGAGCACTAGCCACGGTGACCGAGAACGTCGCGGATGGATGAAGGTGTTCCCGGTGAACTATGGCGACTTAGCTCAATCAAAGGGGTCAGGGAGTTTGAGAGGAGCTGAGGGATGCTAGAACAAGCAGCAGAGGGACTTGAGCTCACCTGAATCGAGCTGGCCACGGTGGGGTCTTCTTCGCGGTGGCGGAAACCGAATTGGGGGAACTGTGAAATTCAAGCTCGCTGGCGATCCACTGGGGACAATACTGGGTGTCGGGGTTCTTGGCCACCCTACGGAGCTTGCGGTGGCTTCAATTTATAGAGAAGTTAGGCGGCGGTGACGAATTCGGCCGAGCAGTGCTGGCGGCCGGAGGTGAAGACGAACACGGGTGCGGTGAATACGTGTGCAATGTCGTGGCAGTAAGTCCGATGGTCGACAGGAAGATAGAGGGAGTCACGGCGATGCGATGGCAAGGTTGGGACACGCGGCGCAAGGTCGGAGAACGGCGGTTCACCGGCGAGTTTATCGACTCAAGCCGGAGAGTAGAGGGAAAGCAAGGGGGGTCGTCGGAGTGGAGTCCAGCTCACCGGCGATGAACATTCCCCCATCCCGCGACGTTATCCGGTAATCTCCAGCGCGAATCCGGGTGGCGGCAGCACGAATCCCAGCGCAGGGAGGTCACCGGCGACGAGCGAGCAGCGCTGGCAGTCTGATCCTTATCAGATCACTGTACCATGGCGAGTTCCTTTCAGATGAACTGACAGAGAGATTTGAGGCCTCAGTTTCTCCAAATTTTATGTGAAACCACTGCCAACCTTCTGCAGCAAAGTTGTAGAGCTATAATTCACCTATAACTTTGATACAATATGCTCCCACAAAAAGTCACTGGATCTCATTCAAAATCGAGCTCAAAGTTGGTCCTATCTCATTGTTACTGAAGATTCAGTCTAGGAATTGCCTGACAGCCAAACTTTGAGCTGGATTATCTCTAATATTTGCTTAACAACTCTGTTCCCACTCTTAAGCAAAGTTGTTCCCCTATAATTGGGCTACAATTTTGATGTGGTGACCTAGGGCAAAAACCCTCTGATTTAAAAGTTACAAGGGCTTTAAGTTGGATGAACCACACTGAAATCCAGACTTAACCCAAAAGGGTTAAGTGTGGCACTTTTGCACTTAAGTCCAAATCTTAAGTTTTGGATTGCAAATTCACATATGAGTGACCCAAATAACTTAAGATACTTATTTGACTTGATTTTTGCACTTTAGTCCAAAAGTGGACTAATTTTGCACTTAGGTCCCTAGGGTTTGGTTTTTAGGGTTTTCCAGGGTTCTATTTGAGATTGTTGGTATCCAGGGGTATAAATGTGACTCAACTTTGTTTTTGGGGACATTTATAACTCTTTCCCCTAAAGCCTTTAGGTTTTCTCATCTTGGGTTAAGTTTTACCCCATTAATCTCTATTCAGGGCCAAGTTCCTTAACCAGGGGTCTATTTACAAAATATCAAAAACAATACACTTGTTTGAAATTTTTACCTAGTAAATGCACTCTAGGTATATCAATCATATGCAATGCCAATGTTTATGATGTCATGCTCAAGTTTTAGTTACAGTAACACCAGGGGTGTTACAATTGTTGCGTCATGAAGAACCACTGATACCATTAATGGCCTTGAAGACCTTGATGCCGCCCATTATTCCCTCTCCCTAGTTCTCTCTCTCCCTCTCCCTTCTCTATAAATTGGGCAGCCGAGCTCTTCTCTCTCCCTACCCAAGCTCGCTCCCTCCTCTCGGTTCTCTCTACCTCACCGTGAAGTTCGTCGCCGGACCGTCCATGCCCGTTTGTCGTTCAACGGAGCTCCGCCCGTGCCTACGCGCTGTCCGTCGTTCGCCGTCCGTCCCGGAGTCCGTGAAGCTCGCCCGCGCAGCACCCTGGCAACCGTGCCCACGCCGTTCGCCGTCATCCGTTCACCCAAGGTTGAAGAGAACCAAAACCATTTTAATTCATTTTTGAAATCATGTTTGAATTAATTTGTGAATTATTGTTGTAATATTGAGACGATGCGATTCACGTGTACGATTTTAGAGATTTCGTTTTATACGTGTAGTCAAAATCGAACCCCGCGATAACGCTTTAATATGTGTATGATTTTATAATTTTAAAAATGAGTACGGTCACTATTCACTACTTCAGTGATTTTCATACTAGAAATGTTTATAATTAATTTTGCTTTAGTGGTGGAGCGATAATTGGTTAGTATTGATGTAAGTATAATTTTAGTGATATAAGAAATTGAAATAGGAATTAAGCCACGTATTTCCGGTCAAATGAAAATATAGATGTTACTAGTCATAATAAAAGTATAATCATAAGTATAGTACTTAATTACTTAGAATTAGTAAGGTATTTATTTATATCATAATAACCATGAATATGTTATTAAAAGTCTCATTTAGTAATTTATAATTAATTCTTAGTATATTAATGTTAGAAGAAATAAATAAACAATTTTTAGTTATACGTATAAATTCTATTTAGAAAAGAGAAAACCAAAATAGTAGAATTTATAATGTTAAAATGACTTAACTAGGCACTCATATTTTTTTAATTAAGAAAATAATAGTTATGTTAATAAACATTGGTTTCTTACTAAAGAAGTAGATAACTTGTTTCTAGTTTAAATTGACCTTTTTAATAGATATCATATTTAACAAGGTTCATTATAGATGTTTAAGTATAGCCATATTAAATAGAAACTTAAAAGAATATGTAGACATATGTTTCTTAATAAAAATAGAAGATAAATATATGTCCAATTAATAGAATATTTATATTTTCTTAATTAAAAGATAACAAGGGTCAGTGCTTTTATAAACTAAAATGATAGTTTATACTTTTTCCTTTGAAATAATTTAGGTCATATGTTCCTAAATTAAAACTAAATATAATCAATAGATTATTTATATTTTCTCATAATTTAATAATTATACTTACATTTCAATTTGTCCATAACTAGAAATGTAGGCGTGATTAATCCGTTCACCACATTGAATCCATATTATTTATATATATCATTTAGTGGTCCCTAAAGGATAAAATAAAGAAAACTAGTGTTCATGTCCTTTTTATAATTAAAATGTTAGTTTACATATTTGTTTTGTATACAACTTTCTTAACAAAGAATATAGGACATGTACTTTTTAATAAAAATAAAATATAATTGTTTGTTTATTGTCACCTACATAAAAGTTCATTTAAGGCATATATCATAACTTTCCATAAATAGATGTTTAATAATAATGATCTTTTCACATAAAACCTATTTAGACTTATATCTTAATTTGTCATAAGTAAATGGTTAATAATATTTATAATATGTTCCATAATGCTTCTAAAATTAATAATGTGATTAGTACCTCATTAACCTTAGATATATATATAACATATATTGTTGGCGTTCCGAGACCGGGGGGTCCCTGGGCCGACGAGTGAATGTCGCCGCGTGCCCCAGCCCAGATGGGTCGAGCGCGAGGGCGAGCGCGAAGGGGGGAGAGCGAGGCGGCCGGAGACCGGCGTGAGAGAGGTGGGAATCCCGCGGCCCTCGTGTTCGTCCCGCGCCCAGGTCGGGTGCGCTTGCAGTAGGGGGTTACAAGCGTCCACGCGGGAGAGGGAGCGAGCGGCTCCAAGCGAGCGCCTGTTCTCGTCCTCGTCCCCGCGTGGCCAACCCTCCCTAAGAGGGCCCTGGTCCTCCCTTTTATAGGCGTAAGGAGAGGATCCAGGTGTACAATGGGGGGTGTAGCAGGGTGCTACGTGTCTAGCGGAGGTGAGCTAGCGCCCTAGGTACATGCCGTTGTGGCAGCCGGAGAGATCTTGGCACCCAGCTGGTGTGATGTCGTGGTCGTCGAAGGAGCGATGGAGCTTGGCGGAGGGACAGCTGTCGGAGCGGTTGAGTCCTTGCTGACGTCCTCTTGCTTCCGTAAGGGGGCGGAGAGCCGCCGTCGTCACAGAGCATGTGGGGCGCCATCATTGCCTATCCGGCGGAGCGAGCCAGATGGGACGTCGGTCTTGTTCCCTACAGCCTGAGTTAGCTCGGGGTAGGGTGATGATGGCGCCTCCTGTTGACGTGGCTGGTCTACGCCCTAGGTTGGGCGATGTGGAAGCTCCTCCGAAGTCGAGGTCGAGTCCGAGCCCCCGGGTTGGGCGAGGCGGAGATTGTCGTCTTCTGGGGCCGAGCCCAAGTCTGAGCCCTGGGTCAGGCGAGGCGGAGATCGTCGTCTTCTGGGGCCGAGCCCAAGTCCGAGCCCTGGGTCGGGCGAGGCGGAGATCGTCGTCTTCTGGGGCCGAGCCCAAGTCCGAGCCCTGGGTCGGGCGGAGTTCGCCATCTTCCGGGACTTAGCCCGAGTCCGAGCCCTGGGTCGGGCGGAGTTCGCCGTCTTCTGGGGCTTAGCCCGAGTCCGAGCCCTAGGTCGGGCGGAGTTCGCCGTCTTCCGGGGCTTACCCCGAGTCCGAGCCCTGGGTCGGGCGGAGTTCGCCGTCTTCCGGGACTTAGCCCGAGTCCGAGCCCTGGGTCGGGCGGAGCGGAGCTTCCCATGGTGCCTCCGGCAGAGCCTGACTGCCTGTCAGTCTTACTCTATCCAGTGGCGCTGCAGTCGGTGTGGCGTAGGCGGCGCTGTCCTTCTGTCAGGCCGGTCAGTGGAGCGGCGAAGTGACGGCGGTCACTTCGGTTCTGCCGGCTGGGGGGTGCACGTCAGGATAAGGGTGTCAGGCCACCTTTGCATTAAATGCTCCTGCGACTTGGTCGATCGGTGCGGCGATTTGGTCAGGGTTGCTTCTTAGCGAAGGCAGGGCCTCGGGCGAGCCGGGAATATGTTCGCCGCTGAAGGGGGGCCTCGGGCGAGACGGAAATCCTCCGGGGGTCGGCTGCCCTTGTCCGAGGCTAGGCTCGGGTGAGGCGTGATCGTGTCCCTCGAATGGACTGATCCCTGACTTAATCGCACCCATCAGGCCTTTGTAGCTTCGTGCTGATGGGGGTTACCAGCTGAGAATTAGGAGCCTTGAGGGTACCCCTAATTATGGTCCCCGACAGTAGCCCCCGAGCCTCAAAGGGAGTGTTTGCACTCGCTTGGAGGCTTTCGTCGCACTTTTTTGCAAGGGGACCAGCCTTTCTCGGTTGCATTTTGTTCCGGTGGGTGCACGCGAGCGCACCCGCCGGGTGTAGCCCCCGAGGCCTCGGAGGAGTGGTTTCACTCCTTCGAGGTCTTACTGCCTCACGTAGTGCTTCGGCTGGTCTGGTCGTTCCCTCATGCGAGCTGGCTGTAGCCCAGGTGTACGGTCGGGTCCCAAGTTCTTGGGCTGGTATGTTGACGCTGTCAACGGTTCGGCTGGAGCCGGGTTTGCGAGAGCAGCCCCTGAGCCTCTGCACAGAGCGAGAGGGCGGTCAGGGGTAGACTCGGCTTTTTTACATACGCCCCTGCGTCGCCTTTCCGCAAGGAGGAGGGGGGAAAGCACCATGTTGCCCTCGATGGGCGCCGAACATGGTGTCTCCGACGAGCTGCAAGCGGGTAATCCGAGTGGATGTCCGTGCCCCGTTCGTTAGGGGTCGGCTAGGGGCCCAGAGGCACGCCCAAAAGTACCTGCGGGTGATCTGCCAGACCCGGTCCCCTGGCGACGGGGTCCGAGGGCTCGATGCCTCCCTCTGGTGGGATTCTGTTACAAGATCGTTCCCTCCGGTCTCGGAAATGTCCTAGGGTACCTCGGGAGCGCAGCCCGAGCCTTGGTTATGTATCGAACGTACCCATGGTCATCCCTCGCTCGGCGTCTGAGGCGGCTGTGAACCCTTCGGGGGCCAGCCTTCGAACCCCTGATCAGTATTGGGCGTGGAGCCCAAGTAGCCTGAGGCGGTCGTTGAACCCTTTCGAGGGGCCGGCCTTTGAACCTCTGACCAGTAGTGGGTGTAGGGCCCACGCGATCTGAGGCGGCTGTTGAACCCTTCCGGGGGGCCAGCCTTCGAACCTCTGATCAGTAGGGGGGCTCGGAGCCTGGTTCCTTCTCGGGGAAGGATCCTTTTTGGGGTATCCCCCTTTCCCGGTCCCTATTGCAAGAGAGAGAAAGAGGAAAAACGGAAAAGGATACGAAATCGAACGACGCGGCGTACCTTTTTGGACGCGTTCATTTTGGCGAAGGGGAAGCGTCGCCCGCTTCTCCTGCCAGAGGCACCGCGTGTCCCGTCGCGGAGTTAATGCGATGGGGCGAGTGGTTGGAGGGGCGACCATTGCGCGTGCGCGAGCCGTTCGAGGAACGGATCATGGGCGTGTCGTCTTCACGCCGTGGGAGAGGGTTCTCTCGCTGCCCCCGGATGGGACGTAAGCCTGGCTGACGACGCGACCGCAGCGCCTGCTCGCCTGCCACCGCCATTACTGCCGGCCCACTTTTGGCCGTGTTGACCGTCGCGCCAGGCTGGTGCTGCTGGGTCGCGCGCCGGGTCGCCTCGAGTCGCGGTATTGGTTCCGCAGTCGAGGAGGTGCGGTGGTGGCGCGGGTGGCGATGCAGTTACTCACACGTAGCAACCGGCGCACCGGTTGCATGACGCGTGGGCCTGGGCCTCCATGCCGGGCGTGTTGGGAGTCGGAGGAGCGCACCCACTTGGCGCGGTTGCATGCCGCCTGCATGGCTGCCCACCCTTTCGCCCGTTGGTCTGGGCAAAAGTGGAGGGTCGCTTGTAACCGCTGGGCGGTTGTATGCACCGCGCGCGGCGGTTTGGCTTCTTCTGCCCTGAGTTGGCTTGCATGACGTGTGGGGCCCAACCCCCGCGCCGTGGGGGAGGACCTTGGAGTGTGTCGGAGAAGACTCAGCCCGTGACGGCTGGGGACGCGAGTAGGGAGAACCACCCTTAAAAGGAGGGTGACCCCCTTGGGGGGGCAACCATGTCTTCGCGCTCCCTTATGCATCGTGTCTTTCCACCTTCCAGGCCCCCGGATGGGGGAGATCCGCCGTCTTGCCGCCTCGTCGTTGGGGGAACGCAACTCCGCAGGAGTTGGTACCTTTCAGCCATCGTTCGGCTTCAAGGATTTTCATCATGCAGCCTGGCTGCACCCCTCCACCGGTGGTCACCCAAGATGGTGACCTCCAGTTTGATGGTGGGGGAAAGCGAGCCGGGCCGCGGCCTCCGCCCCTCCCTCAGCCTCAAGGATTTTCATCACTAGTGCTGGGGAGGGGAGTGTGCCGAGTTGGGGTCGGCCCCTGCATGGGCAGTGGCCCGCTCCTTCCCTCAGTGATCGGGGGGAAGGGCGGGAGTCGTCCGTGGCGCTGACAGCTGCACCGTGCCCGGTTCGCTGGGCCGAGCGGCTTCGGAGCCGCTCCCGGTGCCGCCTCCCGCCACGGCAGCTGGAAGAGGTTCCGCCGCCGACGAGTTTGCCGGCGCCACCCAAGGACCGACCTCCAACTCTACGGCCTTCTGCCCATCCTTGCCTCTCGATTTTTGGGCACGGGCAGGGGCCTCCTGGCAGCAGCATCCGCCCTGAGGTCATCGCTGCTGCTGTTCGGCCCCCCGGGACAGAAGTCGTCGTCGTCGCCGCGGCTGGGGCGAGCGACGACAAGCCGTTCGTCGATCTTCTGTTGCTCCGCAGGCCTCTCCCCTGTCGAGTGGGGTTGTTCGTACCTGCGGAGGTGGAACCGGAGTTCCATTTGTAATGGCACCTCGAGTGCCTGTGTTTTTGTTCATTGTGGCTGTCGGGGCCTGAACATGTATGTGATTTCGGCATGGAGCCGTGTATTTTCCTCCTTTTCGAGCACTGAGTCTCGCCTATTGGTTGTCTAAACCGCTTCACCAAGCGTGAGTCGCCCCGTGTACAGGTGACGAGTGAGGTATCCGTATCCCGGAGGCGTAGGAGTCCCTCGGCTCGGTTGGCCTTGTTGTCCGAGGCTTCTCTAACTTAGTTAAAGGAACCCCTTGGCCGCTCTTTGATGAGCCGAAGCCAGGGGTAGCGGCGTCAACATGGACAGAGGCAGAGTTGGCTCGAAAAGGAAACCTGATTGGCCGGAGCCTGGCCGGGTTGTCCGTTAGCGGGACCGACGTCGGAATCGGCCAGCAGAGGCCTCGTGTCGGGCTGACGTCCTTGGAGGGCAGCTGGCCGAGGCCCCGGGGTGACCGGCCGAGCCGCCTGCTCGGGCCGGATTCCTGGAGAAGACCCTAGCGGCGGTGGCCCGGGCGTGGTGATGACGTCGTCCTCCGGAGTGGAGATCCTCGGACCGCGTCGCCGTCCGAGGCTAGGTTGGCCCTTGCCGAAGGTGTCGTCGATGCCAAGGGTGCTGCTGCTCCCTTCAGCCGTCAAGATCCGAGCCTGCAGGATCGGATTGTCTTGTAGCGTGTGTTTCCTACGGCCGCCGAGGCCTAAACACACCCTCGCCGTGTTGTAAAGCTTATCAGTTGGAATTGCCACCCTGCATGGCAGCAGTTCACAATGTGTTCCATGTATCTCAGCTGCGGAAATGTGTTCGTCTACCCGCTGAAGTGCTACCAGAACCAGACATTGAGATAGAACCAGACTTGTCCTACCAAGAGTACCCCGTCAAGGTATTGGATCAAAAGGAAAGATCAACTCGGGCAAGATCAATCAGAATGTATAAGATTCAGTGGAGTCACCATTCAGCAGAAGAAGCTACATGGGAGACGGAGGATTTTCTACGCTCTCGCTTCCCCGACTTTCTGCCCAAAGGAATCGGTATGTAAACCCCAAAACCCCACCCCCCCACCTGCCCTTTGAAGTCAATTATAAGAAAAACTTAGATAACGAGGATAGTCTAAGTTGTGGATTTGACTTAAGAAGGGATTCCTTCTGAAGTTGCAAAGAGGATGACATTCGAAGAACAGTTAAAAAGGTAAAACTTGAGTATAAGGGGAAAGTAGCACCAACACACCTTCAAAGCATCCCTCCAAGGGACTCTACCTGAAATCTCGGGACGAGATTCCTTTAAGGGGGGAGGGCTGTAACACCCTAGGTGTTACTCAGGGTGTCCACCCCAGGGTTACCCCTTTTAACCCATAATTACATAGAGATTTGTGGGCAAAGTACTTCAATCTTGGAATTCAAGGTCCTAATCAAGTGCAAACTATCTTGGATATCATGCCCTAGCTTGTAATGCACATCTAAGTGGGGATCTCCCAAAAACCTAGAGCAAAACCCCCATAGGCAATAATAACCCTAATTGAAGCTATGATCAAAAGATCATGTAAACATCATGATCATGGTTTGGGCCAAATATAAAAGTTGTAATATACTTAATAACCTACAATTAATAGTAAGGAAGTACCCCCAAAAAGTTTTCAGAAAGGTCCTAAAAAGATCACCAAAGGTTGAACACAAGGGAGGAATTCAGATTTTGCCTAAGTCAAAAACCAACCCTTGAGCAAGGATCCCACATGTTCACCTTGATCCCCTTGTCAAAACTTGTCGACCCAATTGACAAAGTGGCGCCAAATGAACCCTAGAATGCCCTGGAAAAGTTTGAACCCAAGCCAAAACCATTTGACACGAGTTGGCACTGGTTTTGTCTCGGTTTGAACAGTGCAGACAGACAAGACTTGGCGCTACCATATCTCCTCAACCAGACCACATCTACTCTTGGAACTCACATGAACTAGGTAGCTCTAGGTGCAGGGAAGAGATCTCCCACAGGCGGTAGGGCAAGATTCGTACGCCTGGCCGCTCAGCAGAGCGAAGAACACGGGCAGAAGCAACACGCCACGTGTTCGACGCGCTCTGAGCTCGCCAGAGCACGCCCGCGCGCGCCCCGCGTGCCCGCGTCGCGCCAAACGGTCGAGCCGGCGCCCCGGCCGCGTCCGCGCCTATAAAACCCACCCCAGTGCTCGGTTGCCTTCCCCATTGCCTCCTCCGTACCTCGCCTGACTTGCCCGAGCCAGCCATTGCCTCCGGCGACCTCCCCGCGACCCGCCAGTGCCGCCCGAAAGCCACCACCGTGGCCAACCCCTCTCCCGTCCTCCTCCATTCGATCCAAGCCCCCAGATAGCTTCCTGGTGAGGCCGTGAGCCTTGCTCAAGCTCAACCCGAGGGCCCGCGTCACCGGAGAAGCCAAATCGCGCTCACCGGAGTTCAAGAACTCGCCGGCGCACGTGGACCGGGTAAACCCCTTCACCATTTTCCGATTCGTTGCGCGCATGGCCTCTGTGTCATCCCGTGAAGCTCCTCGTACACACTAATTGAACTCTACCGCCGTGGTTTGGCCGGAGCAGGCGTCGCCGACGATCCCCGCCGCCTGTGTTCGTGGCCAGGGGAGCTCCGACCACCTCTGACGCCGACCCGCACATCGACGTGACCGTCGCGACCTCCTGAACATCACTGACCACCTCGCCGGACCTCCCTCGCCGCCGGTAAGCCGCGCCACCCTTTTCTTTCCCGCGGCTACTGTTTCAGTTGGGGGAAGGACTGCGGGTGAGAGGGAGAGAAAGTCAGGGGGTTAAGTGAAATGTCAGTGACCCGAGTGAATAGTGGCCCGAGGGTAGATCTGCGAGGTTTGATTCGGTTTAAACCCAGGGACCTCGGCGCAAATTGCTTTTTCAGGAAAATCTTATTAAAACCTGATTTAAATTCAAACAGAAACTTTGAAAACTCATAACTTCTGTTTGATTTATCCAAATTGGGTCAAACCAATTTTGCCAGACTCTAAATAAGGTAACCTACCTAAGAAAAATATAAAACCCCATAGGTACTATAGAAAAATGTAAGGCCCTGATTTAATTACAGTTTGGACCAAAAGCTTAATAATAGCAAGAAAAATGGTTGTACTATTTAACTAAGGTTAGAAAAATTTAGAGAAGTTATTATCCACCTACTGACCTAGTTAAAAATGTTAAACCCCTCTGTCCACTACATTAAGATAGTTTTTACCCCTTATTCCATAATATGTTTAAGATTAAGAAAAATAGAAAAGGTGACATAAATAATGAACCAGAGGGCACCCCTATTTTTGTTGAGATACTTAGTCAATGTAGTTCACTGGAAAAATATATCATACCCTGTTGTAGTGTAAAATAAGAAAGCTACCTTTTAAATTAATAAAACAAGGATAACTTAGAAAAACCCTACAAAAATAACCCTAAGGTGAAACCTCCCCAAACCTTAGGATAACTAATGTTTTGATAATAAGAACTTAGGAAAAATCTGAAATCTGTTGTTTGATATTTTTCAAATGACAAGTTAGTTTTAAGCACCCTTTTTGCACCAAACTTTAAAAATCCATCATTAATTAACCATCATGTTGCTCTCTGTCCTTTTTGGTACAAGAGCTTTTTATCACTACTAGAGGCCAACAAAAATAACCCTTAGGTCAGGACCCACTTTAATAAAAGACTTGTAGTGTAAAGTGGCCCATTTTGCCTAACTATTGTTATTTTTTGTTTAAAGACTAGCTTTTGTACTTTAAGCCTCAAATTCTTAAAACAAGCTAGAATAGCCAGTGACAACCCACTGTAATTTTTACAGAATTTTTGGAAATTTTTAAAATACTGTTATAGTTCAAACCTGTACTAGAAACCCTGGATGGAAATTAAAGAAAGGAAAATGGGTGTTGGAAATTGATGTCCTCCTAAGACCTTTGTAAATTGTCCACTGAAATCCATAAAGGCAATACAAATCCAATATGTTATCCTAAAAGAAAACCTAAACCTAAAAGGTAATAAGTCTATATATACCACTAGAAGACCCACGTAGCCAAGGAACCCTAAGTTAATTCTTGACTTAATTTCTGTAGCTTAATGTTCTTAAATCTTGCATAATCATGACATACATGTTCATTGCATTTCGATAGACTGTAATCTTGCTGACGGAGAGTACATCCTCGTGCCGGAGCAAGGAGCTGCCCAGGATGTTGCCCCAGACCCAGCACCCGAGCCTGCACCAGAGGACCTGCCTGCCACTGCTTTGGAAGGCAAGCCCCGGTTTTATGCATAACCTGTTATTTATGCTATTTTACTACACTTAATGTTTGTAGGATTGTTCACTTAAGTGTAGGAGTTGTTTTGAACCCTAGTTGCATGATCTCAGGAATCCTATTGAGATGAATACAAGTATGCTAGGTCGAGTAGCTGCTTTATTAATTAGGATCTCGGTAGAAGTCGAGTGATTTTTCTAACACTCGCGCGAGGTCAGGAATTGGCTGTATCCACTTTCCTATCATATTGATGTTGGTTTGTGGGCAACAATCCATGGGGATTGGTTGTTCACGGGATAAAAAGTTGATTAAGGATTAAGGTGTGGTACCGTGAGTCAAGCGTTTGAATGTACTAAGCACATACCGAGAAATATGGTAAATCGGTAAACCTAGTACCTGATTGAACCTGCCAGTGGACTTTACCCCTCACGCGACCTGAGACGTAGTCTCCCATTCCGGTTATGGTGGGTACAAGTGCGGTCACTGCACGACGGCCAGTCGGGGTCAGTGGGGCATTGTACGCCAAGGCGGTGAGCCCTGTTCTGCTGCCGGGGAATCGATGGGGACGGTTAATGTGTGTGGGGACGGAGTGCCCCTACATGTCGTGTGTTTAGGTTTACCTTGCAAGGTTTAAAAACTCGATTCGAATCGTCTGCTTCTCGCAGCTAATGAGACTGCTTGATCCATGCTGCTACATTGAGTAACAAGTGGAACTGTGTTGAGATGATACAAGCTGTTGATTGCTAAAAATGCTTGCTACTATGTATGAATAGATAGTACACTTTTAGCCTTAAGAGAGTCACACTTAATTTTGACAAAGTTAAAATCTTGATTTAGAAACTCAGCTAGTGCTTTTGGCAACCAAACCCCACAGCCAAACAGCTGCATGTCTAGAGGTAGAGGAGTATAGACTCCTCACACCGGGTAAGTCTAGCTGAGTATTAGTATACTCAGCCTTGCTTGTGGCATAATTTTATAGGTTCTCTGGAGGACATGGTTGCTGGAGTGACTTGGCCATCCACCCTGCCACCGGGTTGGACTGTCGAGTGGGACCCTGCCTCGGCTGAGGAGGAGCATGAGGAGTGATGGGACAGGCTTCCCCATCTCTCCATTTATTTATCGTTAGTTTATTTCCGCTGCACTTCAAAACAATGATGGTTACTTTTGCGAAAACTCCAATGGTGACAATGGTGATGTAATAATTTAACACTCTTCCATGCATGGTTTTATGCTTTATTGTATTTGCTCTGTGACTCACCATCGAGTGAGACTGTGGTACTTGATCCTATCAGTGGCCGTGTCAGACTAGATCCGAGGGATTGACGGGTTATTCCCATTTAAGTGTGGTCTAGCCTCTAAGGCAGGGCTTAGGCACTTAAGTTGGAATAATTCGGGCAGTTCCGCCACACAGAAGGTGATGAATGAGGTATCCTTATCCCGGAGGCGTAGGAGTCCCTCGGCTCGGTCAGCCTTGGCTGCTTACGTGTACTCCGTCGTTTTCAGGATCCACTTTTCGAAGTAGCCAAAAAGCGCGAAAGATATTCTGGCAGAAAAGATCTCTTTTTTTTCGAGGAAAATTTCGACGCAGAGGGGGTTCCCCCCCTTTTAGCCCCCGAGGGAGGGTCGGGCTTTGCCGAGGCGAGGCCGACCCTTCCTTGATGACTAAACTTTGCGTGGGTGTGAGGTATATGATCAACTTGAAAACATCTTAAGGGTAGAAGCGACGTAGCTGTTGGATGTTCCAGGCGTTGTCGTAGACCTCGCCTTGGCTGTTGGCCAGCTTGTATGTTCCGGGCTTCAGAACCTTGGCGATGACGAATGGCCCCTCCCAGGGAGGCGTGAGCTTGTGCCGCCCTCGGGCGTCTTGTCACAGTCGAAGCACCAGGTCGCCCACCTGGAGGTCTCGGGACCAGACCCCTCGAGCGTGGTAGCGTCGCAGGGACTGCTGGTACCGCGCCAAGTGTAGCAAGGCCTGGTCCCGAGCCTCCTCCAGCTGGTCCAGCGAGTTTTCTCGGCTGACTTGGTTGATTTGGCCGGTGTAGGCCCTCGTCCTCGGGGAGCCGTATTCTAAGTCTATGGGCAAGATGGCTTCGGCCCCATAGACTAGAAAGAACGGCGTGAAGCCCGTGGCTCGGCTCGGCATTGTCCTCAGACTCCAGACCACCGAGGGGAGTTCCTTCATCCATCGCTTGCCGAACTTGTTGAGGTCGTTGTAGATCCGAGGCTTGAGCCCTTGTAGAATCATGCCGTTGGCACGCTCCACCTGCCCATTCGTCATGGGATGAGCCACGGTGGCCCAGTGCACCCGGATGTGGTGATCTTCGCAGAAGTCCAGGAACTTTCTTCCGGTGAACTAGGTGCCGTTGTCGGTGATGATGGAGTTCGGGACCCCGAAGCGATGGATGATGTTGGTGAAGAACACCACCGCCTGCTCGGACCTGATGCTGTTCAGGGGTCGGACCTCGATCCACTTGGAGAATTTGTCGATGGCGACCAGCAGGTGCGTGTAGCCCCCGGGTGCCTTCTGCAAGGGGCCGACGAGGTCCAGACCCCACACCGCAAAAGGCCAGGTGATGGGTATCGTCTGCAGAGCCTGAGCGGGCAGATGAGTCTGCCTCGCGTAGAATTGGCACCCTTCGCAGGTGCGGACGATTCGGGTAGCGTCGGCCACCGCCGTCGGCCAGTAGAAGCCTTGTCGGAAAGCGTTCCCGACAAGGGCTCGAGGCGCTGTGTGATGGCCGCAAGCCCCCGAGTGTATCTCTCGCAGGAGTTCCTGACCTTCGGCGATGGAGATGCATCGCTGGAGGATGCCTGAGGGGCTGCGGTGGTAGAGCTCCTTCTCATCTCCCAGCAAGACGAACGATTTGGCGCGCCGCGCCACCCGCCGAGCCTCGGCTCGGTCGAGGGGTAGCTCTCCTCGGTGGAGATATTGCAGGTACGGGGTCTGCCAGTTTCGATTAGGCGCGACCCCGCTTCGCTCCTCCTCGACGCGCAGTGCCTCACCCTCGGGGGCCGAGGGTACCTCGGACTGAACCGAGGGCGCCTCGGGTCGAGCCGAGGGTGCCTCGGGTTGAGCCGTGGGTGCCTCGGACTGGGCCGAGGGTACCTCGGGCTCGGACGTGTCGTCGATCTTGACGGAGGGTTGATACAGGTCTCGGGAGAAGACGTCCGGGGGAACCGTCGTTCGCCCCGAGGCTATTTTAGCCAGCTCGTCCGCAGTCTCGTTGTAGCGCCGAGCGATGTGGTTGAGCTCGAGCCCGTAGAACTTGTCTTCCAGGCGCCAAACTTCATCGCAGTAGGCCTCCATCTTCAGGTCGCGGCAATGGGAGTTCTTCATGACTTGGTCGATGATGAGCTGCGAGTCACCACGAGCGTCGAGGCGTCAGACCCCTAGCTCGATGGCGTTCTGCAACCCGTTGACCAGAGCCTCATATTCGGCCACATTGTTGGATGCCAGGAAGTGGAGGCGTAGCACGTAGCGTAGATGCTTTCCGAGGGGTGAGATGAAGAGTAGGCCTGCGCCGGCCCCTGTCTTCATCAGCGACCCGTCGAAGAACATGGTCCAGAGCTCCGGTTGGATCGGAGCCGTTGGTAGCTGGGTGTCGACCCATTCAGCCACGAAGTCCGCCAAGACCTAGGACTTAATGGCTTTCCGAGGAGCGAACGAGATTGTCTCGCCCATGATCTCCACCGCCCACTTTGCAATCCTACCCGAGGCCTCTCGGCACTGGATGATCTCTCCCAGGGGGAAGGATGACACCACAGTTATCGGATGAGACTCGAAGTAGTGTCGCAGCTTCTGTCGCGTTAGGATCACCGCGTACAGCAGCTTCTGAACCTGTGGGTAGCGGACCTTGGTTTCGGACAGTACCTCGCTGACGAAGTAGACTGGCCTCTGAACGGGCAATACATGCCCCTCTTCTTGCCTCTCGACCACAATCGCGGCGCTAACCACCTGGGTGGTCGCGGCGACGTAGACCAGGAGGGCTTCTCCAGCAGCTGGGGGCACCAAGATAGGCACCTTCAGGTTCCCGAGGGCTTCCTCGGCCTCAGGGGTCCAAGTGAAGCACTCGGCCTTCCTTAAGAGGCGGTACAGAGGTAGACCTCTTTCGCCGAGGCGTGAGATGAAGCGGCTCAGAGCCGCGAGGCATCCCTTGACCCTCTATACGCCTTTCAAGTCCTTGATGGGCCCCATGCTGGTAATGGCTGCGATCTTTTCCGGGTTGGCTTCGATGCCCTGCTCGGAGACGATGAACCCCAAGAGCATGCCTCGGGGCACCCCGAAGACACACTTTTCGGGATTGAGCTAGACACCTTTCGCCTTGAGACATCAGAATGTCGTTTCAAGGTCGGAAAGGAGGTCGGAGGCTTTCCTCATCTTGACTACGATGTCATCGACGAGGGCCTCAACTGTGCGGCCAATGTGTTCGCCGAACACATGGTTCATGCACCGTTGGTACGTTGCGCCCGCATTCCTCAAACCGAACGGCATGGTGACATAGCAGTACATGCCGAAGGGTGTGATGAAAGAAGTCGCGAGCTGGTCGGACTCTTCCATCTTGATTTGATGATACCCTGAGTAGGCATCGAGGAAAGACAGGGTTTCGCACCCAGCAGTGGAATCTACGATTTGGTCGATGCGAGGCAGAGGGTAGGGAACCTTCGGACATGCTTTGTTGAGACCAGTGTAGTCTACACACATCCGCCATTTCCCCCCTTTCTTTCTCACAAGCACAGGGTTGGCAAGCCATTCGGGATGGAATACCTCTTTGATGAACCATGTCGCCATTAGCTTGCGAATCTCCTCGCCTATGGCTCGGCGCTTCTCCTCGTCGAATCGGCGCAGCGGCTGCTTGACGGGTCGGGCTCCGGCTCGGATGTCCAGCGAGTGCTCGGCGACATCCCTCGGTACGGCGGGCATGTCCGAGGGGCTCCACGCGAAGACGTCGGCGTTCGCGCGGAGAAAGTCGACGAGCACTGCTTCCTATTTGGGATCGAACCCGGAGCCGATCCGGATCTGCTTGGAGGTGTCGCCGCTGGGGTCGAGGGGGACAGACTTAACCGTCTCCGCTGGCTCAAAGTTGCCGGCGTGACGCTTCACGTCTGGCACCTCCTTAGAGAGGCTCTCCAGGTCGGCGATGAGGGCCTCGGACTCGGCGAGGGCCTCGGCGTACTCCACGCACTCCACGTCGCATTCGAACGCGTGTTTGTACGTAGGGCCGACGGTGATGACCCCGTTGGGGCCCGACATCTTGAGCTTCAGGTAGGTGTAGTTGGGGACGGCCATGAACTTCGTGTAGCATGGCCTCCCTAGTACCGCGTGGTAGGTTCCTCGAAACCCGACCACCTCGAACGTCAGGGTCTCCCTTCGGAAGTTGGAGGGTGTTCCGAAGCAGACGGGATGGTCGAGCTGTCCGAGGGGTTGGACGCGCTCCCCGGGGATGATCCCATGGAAGGGCGCAGTGCCTGCCCGAACAGAGGACAGATCAACACGCAGGAGCCCGAGGGTCTCGGTGTAGATGATGTTGAGGCTGCTGCCTCCGTCCATGAGGACCTTGGTGAGCCTGACGTCGCCGATGACGGGGTCGACGACGAGCGGGTATTTCCCCGGGCTCGGCACATGGTCGGGGTGATCGTCTCGGTCGAAGGTGATGGGCTTGTCGGACCAGTCTAGATAGACTGGCACCGCCACCTTGACCGAGCAGACCTCCCGGCGCTCTTGCTTGCGGTGCCGAGCCGAGGCGTTCGCCGCTTGCCCACCATAGATCATGAAGCAGTCACGGACCTCGGGGAACTCTCCTGCCTGGTGATCTTCCTTCTTGTCGTCGTCGCGGGCCTTGCCACCCTCCGCGGGTGGCCCGGCCCTGTGGAAGTGGCGCCGAAGCATGACGCACTCCTCAAGGGTGTGCTTGACCGGTCCCTGGTGATAGGGGCACGGCTCCTTGAGCATCTTGTCGAAGAGGTTGGCACCTCCGGGGGGTTTCCGAGGGTTCTTGTACTCGGCGGCGGCGACAAGGTCCGCGTCGGCGGCGTCGCGTTTCGCTTGCGACTTCTTCTTGCCCTTCTTCTTGGCGCCGCGCTGAGTTGACGCCTCGGGAGTACCTTCCGATGGGTGGCCCTGGGGCTGCTTGTCCTTTCGGAAGATAGCCTCGACCGCCTCCTGGCCGGAGGCAAACTTGGTGGCGATGTCCATCAGCTCGCTCGCCCTGGTTGGGGTCTTGCGGCCCAGCTTGCTCACCAGGTCGCAGCAGGTGGTGCCAGCGAGGAACGCGCCGATGACATCCGAGTCGGTGATGTTGGGCAGCTCGGTGCGCTGCTTCGAGAATCGCCGGATGTAGTCTCGGAGAGACTCCCGGCTGCTGCCGGCAGCTTCGGAGGTCCCAGGAATTCCCGGGGCGCACATACGTGCCCTGGAAATTGTCGGCGAAAGCTTGGACTAGGTCGTCCCAGTTGGAGATCTGCCCCGGAGGCAGGTGCTCCAACCAGGCGCGAGCGGAGTCAGAGAGGAACAGGGGGAGGTTGCGGATGATGAGGTTGTCATCGTCCGTTCCACCCAGTTGGCAGGCCAGACGGTAGTCCGCGAGCCACAATTCCGGTCTCGTCTCCCCCGAGTACTTTGTAATAGTAGCCGGGGGCCGGAACCGGGTCGGGAACGGCGCCCATCGGATGGCGCGGCTGAAGGCTTGCGGACCGGGTGGTTCGGGCGAGGGACTCCAATCCTCCCCGCTGTCGTAGCGTCCCCCACGCCTGGGGTGGTAGCCTCGGTGCACCCTCTCGTCGAGGTGGGCCCGTCAGTCGCGGTGGTGGTGCTCGTTGCCGAGGCGACCCGGGGCCGCAGGCGCGGTGTTGCGCGTGCGCCCGGTGTAGACCGAGGCTTCCCGCATGGATCGGGAAGTCGCAGCATGAGGTTCCGAGGGGTACCCCTGCCTTCAAGAGGTAGAGCTCTCGGCCCGTCGGACCGCGGCGCCTTCCAGGAGATTCTTGAGTTCTCCCTGGATTCGCCGCCCCTCGGTGGTTGATGGCTCTGGCATCGCGCAAAGAAGCATTGCTGCTGCCGCCAGGTTCTGGCCGACCCCACTGGATGTGGGTGGTGGCCTGAGCCTGATGTCGTCGGCGATGCGGTGCTGGAAACCCTGGGGTAGATGACGTATTTCTCCAGCCGGAGGTTGGCCCGCCCATGCCTGCCCGACGTCCTGACGTTTCGGCTCCAGCGCTCCTGCTCCCTCGTCGAGCCTGGCCTGCACCCTGCGGATTTGCTCGAGCTGTGGGTCATGACCCCCCGCCTGAACGGGGACCACAGCTAGCTCCCGTGGGATGTCAACGCGAGGCACCGGCCTAGGGAGGTCACCGTCCTCCGGCATGTCAAAATGGCTGCCTTCGGGGGGACCCCCTAGATCGACGTGGAAGCATTCGCGACTTGGGCCGCGATCCTCGTCGCCGAGGCTTCGGCTACCATCGGAACAGTCGGAAAGGCAGTAGTCGCATGCGGTCATGAAGTCCCGCATGGCACTGGGGTTCCCAAGTCCAGAGAAATCCCAACAGACGTTGGGTTCATCGTCTTCCTCGGACCCAGAGGGCCCGTAGGTCGAGACGTCCGTCAGCCGGTCCCAAGGTGACCGCACACGAAACCCCAGAGGGTCTGGATTTGCCTCTACGAGAGCGCCCGCCAAAGCGAAGTCGCTAGACGGGTTGAGGCTGAACCCGAAAGACGCGGGATGGGAATCGATCGGTACCTTTTGGTCGACGGGCGGCGATAAGGTCGCGTCGGGGACTGACTGCGCCGTCGTCTCAGGTACGAGGGTGACGTCCAGCAAGCTTTTCCCGAGCGTGCTGGCGTTGTCCGCTTGCTCGGGATTGGCGTGTCGCAAGGAGATGGCGCTCGCCTTCGTCTCAAACGCGAGGTCGATGCCTGGTGCGCCCCCCGTTGGGGTGCCGGGACCGTCGACTCGCTCGACAGCCGACGAGGCGCTGCCTCCTGCTTGGCCTTGGTTGCCCCGCCTCCTCCTCCGTCGATGGGGGAGAGGATGGGGTGACCTCGAAGGTTGCTCTTCCACTATGCGGGGAAGACGTCGTCGATTCCGCCGCCAGCAGGCGGGTTGTCGGCCGCCACCGTTGTTGTCGCACGGCGGTGGAAGGAGTATCATGTCGTAGCTGCCGTCGAGGGATATGAACTCAAGACTCTCGAAACGGAGCACCGTCCCGGGTTGGAGAGGTTGCTGGAGACTGCCCATCTGGAGCTTGACGGGAAGCTGTTCGTCAACACGCAGCAGGCCCCTACCTGGCGCGCCAACTGTCGGCGTTCCAAGACCGGGGGGTCCCTGGGCCGACGAGTGAATGTCGCCGCGTGCCCCAGCCCAGATGGGTCGAGCGCGAGGGCGAGCGCGAAGGGGGGAGAGTGAGGCGGCCGGAGACCGGTGTGAGAGAGGTGGGAATCCCGCGGCCCTCGTGTTCGTCCCGCGCCCAGGTCGGGTGCGCTTGCAGTAGGGGGTTACAAGCGTCCACGCGGGAGAGGGAGCGAGCGGCTCCAAGCGAGCGCCTGTTCTCGTCCTCGTCCCCGCGCGGCCAACCCTCCCTAAGAGGGCCCTGGTCCTCCCTTTTATAGGCGTAAGGAGAGGATCCAGATGTACAATGGGGGGTGTAGCAGGGTGCTACGTGTCTAGCGGAGGTGAGCTAGCGCCCTAGGTACATGCCGTTGTGGCAGCCGGAGAGATCTTGGCACCCAGCTGGTGTGATGTCGTGGCCGTCGAAGGAGCGATGGAGCTTGGCGGAGGGACAACTGTCGGAGCGGTTGAGTCCTTGCTGACGTCCTCTTGCTTCCGTAAGGGGGCGGAGAGCCGCCGTCGTCACAGAGCATGTGGGGCGCCATCATTGCCTATCCGGCGGAGCGAGCCAGATGGGACGCCGGTCTTGTTCCCTACGGCCTGAGTCAGCTCGGGGTAGGGTGATGATGGCGCCTCCTGTTGACGTGGCTGGTCTACACCCTAGGTTGGGCGATGTGGAAGCTCCTCCGAAGCCGAGGTCGAGTCCGAGCCCCCGGGTTGGGCGAGGCGGAGATTGTCATCTTCTGGGGCCGAGCCCAAGTCCGAGCCCTGGGTCGGGCGAGGCGGAGATCGTCGTCTTCTGGGGCCGAGCCCAAGTCCGAGCCCTGGGTCGGGCGAGGCGGAGATCGTCGTCTTCTGGGGCCGAGCCCAAGTCTGAGCCCTGGGTCGGGTGGAGTTCGCCGTCTTCCGGGACTTAGCCCGAGTCCGAGCCCTGGGTCGGGCGGAGTTCGCCGTCTTCCGGGACTTAGCCCGAGTCCGAGCCCTGGGTTGGGCGGAGTTCGCCGTCTTCCGGGGCTTAGCCCAAGTCCGAGCCCTGGGTCGGGCGGAGTTCGCCATCTTCCGGGGCTTAGCCCGAGTCCGAGCCCTGGGTCGGGCGGAGTTCGCCGTCTTCCGGGACTTAGCCCGAGTCCGAGCCCTGGGTCGGGCGGAGCGGAGCTTCCCATGGTGCCTCCGGCTGAGCCTGACTGCCTGTCAGTCTTACTCTGTCCAGTGGCGCTGCAGTCGGTGTGGCGTAGGCGGCGCTGTCCTTCTGTCAGGCCGGTCAGTGGAGCGGCGAAGTGACGGCGGTCACTTCGGTTCTGCCGGCTGGGGGTGAGCGTCAGGATAAGGGTGTCAGGCCACCTTTGCATTAAATGCTCCTGCGACTTGGTCGGTCTGTGCGGCGATTTGGTCAGGGTTGCTTCTTAGCGAAGGCAGGGCCTCAGGCGAGCCGGGAATATGTTCGCCACTGAAGGGGGGCCTCGGGCGAGACGGAAATCCTCTGGGGGTCGGCTGTCCTTGTCCGAGGCTAGGCTCTGGTGAGGCGTGATCGTGTCCCTCGAATGGACTGATCCCTGACTTAATCGCACCCATCAGGCCTTTGCAGCTTCGTGCTGATGGGGGTTACCAGCTGAGAATTAGGAGCCTTGACGGTACCCCTAATTATGGTCCCCGACATATATCTTCTCTAAAAGGTTAAAAAGGTTTTATATCGTTATAACGTGTTTTATCGTCTTATAAACCCTTAATCTTAGATATATCACATATGACGTTTTATAAAAGATTAATTTGATGAACCTAATATTTGTATATTTTAATTAAGATATTTTAAGCTCATGTCTTATTTTATAAAGTATAGATCACATGTTTGAAAAAAATACCTTTTTATTATAACACTTGTGTGTAATGTTTTCGAAAAGCGAACGCTCTTTTCGTTAGGTTTTCTTTTAGCTTTGCGTATGGTGAATGTTGTATGTTATTGAGTGGTGTTTGTTCTTCTTGTTAGTTTATGTGATGTTCAGTGATTGATCCAGTAGTTAAGAATCAAGATCTTTTTCGTGGAAGAATCTCAAGTTTTCAATAAGCAAGGCAAGTGGACTTCTCCCTCTGCATACTCTGTTTGATCCCAAACAATACATTTAATAAAGTTTATTCTTGGATATATATATGCATAATTCGATGGGTTACCTATTTAGATACACCTATCCTTTCCAACCTTATTCCTTGATCAAATCTGGGATTATGATCTAATCAAGTAGCTATGCTATTGCTACAACTTTAAATTTATGCAGTCACTCCTGTTTATGATACTAATGTTCCAAATGGTAAGTTTACATTATTGTTGTTAACCCGATGGTTAAACAAGATTATTCCATATTAATTGGAACATGGAGTGACCACCTGGGAAAATAGTGCTACCATGAGAACTATCATGGCTCTGGTCTTGGCTAAATAACTAGGGAAGTCTTATGTTGGGTGCTGATCGTGGTCGACCAGAACGGGGGTATCTGGCAAGCGCTTATAGTACCGGCTCAGGCAGATTGGATACGGGCATAGTTCTCAAAGCTTTACCCTGTAGTCTGGACTATAAGTTGGTTACTGTCGGGGACCATAATTAGGGGTACCCTCAAGGCTCCTAATTCTCAGCTGGTAACCCCCATCAGCACGAAGCTGCAAAGGCCTGATGGGTGCGATTAAGTCAGGGATCAGTCCATTCGAGGGACACGATCACGCCTCACCCGAGCCTAGCCTCGGACAAGGGCAGCCGACCCCCAGAGGATTTCCGTCTCGCTCGAGGCCCCCCTTCAGCGGCGAACATATTCCCGGCTCGCCCGAGGCCCTGCCTTCGCTAAGAAGCAACCCTGACCAAATCGCCGCACCAACCGACCAAGTCGCAGGAGCATTTAATGCAAAGGTGGCCTGACACCCTTATCCTGACGTGCACCCCCCAGCCGGCAGAACCGAAGTGACCGCCGTCACTTTGCCGCTCCACTGACCGGCCTGATAGAAGGACAGCGCCGCCTACGCCACACCGACTACAGCGCCACTGGACAGAGTAAGACTGACAGGCAGTCAGACTCTGCCGGAGGCACCATGGGAAGCTCCGCTCCGCCCGACCCAGGGCTCGGACTCGGGCTAAGTCCCGGAAGACGGCGAACTCCGCCCGACCCAGGGCTCGGACTCGGGCTAAGTCCCGGAAGACGGCGAACTCCGCCCGACCCAGGGCTCGGACTTGGGCTCGGCCCCAGAAGACGACGATCTCTGCCTCGCCCGACCCAGGGCTCGGACTTGGGCTCGGCCCCAGAAGACGACGATCTCCGCCTCGCCCGACCCAGGGCTCGGACTTGGGCTCGGCCCCAGAAGACGACAATCTCCGCCTCGCCCAACCCGGGGGCTCGGACCCGACATCGGCTTCGGAGGAGCTTCCACATCGCCCAACCTAGGGCGTAGACCAGCCACGTCAACAGGAGGCGCCATCATCACCCTACCCCGAGCTGACTCAGGCCGCAGGGAACAAGACCGGCGTCCCATCTGGCTCGCTCCGCCGGATAGGCAATGATGGCGCCCCGCAAGCTCTGTGACGACGGCGGCTCTCCGCCCCCTTACGGAAGCAAGAGGACGTCAGCAAGGACTCAACCGCTTTGACAGCTGTCCCTCCGCCAAGCTCCATCGCTCCTTCGACGGCCACGACATCACACCAGCTGGGTGCGAAGATCTCTCCGGCTGCCACAACGGCATGTACCTAGGGCGCTAGCTCACCTTCGCTAGACACGTAGCACCCTGCTACACCCCCCATTGTACACCTGGATCCTCTCCTTACGCCTATAAAAGGGAGGACCAGGGCCCTCTTAGAGAAGGTTGGCCGCGCGGGGACGAGGACGAGAATAGGCACTCGCTTGGAGCCGCTCACTCCCTCTCCCGCGTGGACGCTTGTAACCCCCTACTGCAAGCGCACCCGACCTGGGCGTGGGATGAACACGAGGGCCGCGGGATTCCCACCTCTCTCACGCCGGTCTCCGGCCGCCTCGCTCTCCCCCCTTCGCGCTCGCCCTCGCGCTCGACCCATCTGGGCTGGGGCACGCGGCGACATTCACTCGTCGGCCCAGGGACCCCCCGGTCTCGGAACGCCGACAGTTGGCGCACCAGGTAGGGGCCTGCTGCGTGTTGACGAACAGCTTCCCGTCAAGCTCCAGATGGGCAGTCTCCAGCAACCTCTCCAACCCGGGACGATGCTCCGTTTCGGGAGTCTTGAGTTCATATCCCTCGACGGCAGCTACGACATGATACTCCTTCCACCGCCGTGCGACAACAACGGTGGCGGTCGACAACCCGCCTGCTGGCGGCGGAATCGGCGACGTCTTCCCCGCATAGTGGAAGAGCAACCTTCGAGGTCACCCCGTCCTCTCCCCCGTCGATGGAGGAGGAGGCGGGGCAACCAAGGCCAAGCAGGAGGCAGCGCCTCGTCGGCTGTCGAGCGAGTCGACGGTCCCGGCACCCCAACGGGGGGCGCACCAGGCGTCGACCTCGCGTTTGAGACGAAGGTGAGCGCCGTCTCCCTGCGACACACCAATCCCGAGCAAGCGGATGACGCCAGCACGCTCGCGAAAAGCTTGCTAGACGTCACCCTCGTACCTGAGACGACGGCGCAGTCAGTCCCCGACGCGACCTTATCGCCGCCCGTCGACCAAAAGGTACCGATCGATTCCCATCCCGCGTCTTTCGGGTTCAGCCTCAACCTGTCTAGCGACTTCGCTTTGGCGGGCGCTCTCGTAGAGGCAAATCTAGACCCTCTAGGGTTTCGTGTGCGGTCACCTTGGGACTGGCTGACGGACGTCTCGACCTACGGGCCCTTCTGGGTCCGAGGAAGACGACGAACCCAGCGTCTGTTGGGATTTCTCTGGACTTGGTAACCCCAGTGCCATGCGGGACTTCATGACCGCATGCGACTACTGCCTTTCTGACTGTTCTGTCCGACGGTAGCTGAAGCCTCGGCGACGAGGATCGCGGCCCAAGTCGCGAATGCTTCCACATCGATCTAGGGGGTCCCCCCGAAGGCAGCCATTTCGGCATGCCGGAGGACGGTGACCTCCCTAGGCCGGTGCCTCGCGTTGACATCCCACGGGAGCTAGCTGTGGTCCCCGTTCAGGCGGGGGGTCATGACCCAGAGCTCGAGCAAATCCGCGGGGTGCAGGCCAGGCTCGACGATGGAGCAGGAGCGCTGGAGCCGATCCGTCAGGACGTCGGGCAGGCATGGGCGGGCCAACCTCCGGCTGGAGAAATACGTCATCTACCCCAGGGTTTCCAGCACCACATCACCGACGACGTCAGGCTCAGGCCACCACCCGCATCCAGTGGGGTCGGCCAGAACCTGGCGGCAGCAGCAATGCTTCTTCTCGCGATGCCAGAGCCATCAACCACCGAGGGGCCGCGAATCCAGGGAGAACTCAAGAATCTCCTGGAAGGCGCCGCGGTCCGACGGGCCGAGAGCTCTGCCTCCCAAAGGCAGGGGTACCCCTCGGAACCTCATGCTGCGACTTCCCGATCCATGCGGGAAGCCTCGGTCTACACCGGGCGCACGCGCAACACCGCGCCTGCGGCCCCGGGTCGCCTCGGCAACGAGCACCACCACCGCGACCGACGGGCCCACCTCGACGAGAGGGTGCGTCGAGGCTACCACCCCAGGCATGGGGGACGCTACGACAGCGGGGAGGATCGGAGTCCCTCGCCCGAACCACCCGGTCCGCAAGCCTTCAGCCGAGCCATCCGACGGGCGCCGTTCCCGACCCGGTTCCGGCCCCCGGCTACTATTACAAAGTACTCGAGGGAGACGAGACCGGAACTGTGGCTCGCGGACTACCGTCTGGCCTGCCAACTGGGTGGAACGAACGATGACAACCTCATCATCCGCAACCTCCCCCTGTTCCTCTCTGACTCCGCTCGCGCCTGGTTGGAGCACCTGCCTCCGGGGCAGATCCCCAACTGGGACGACCTAGTCCAAGCTTTCACCGGCAATTTCCAGGGCACGTATGTGCGCCCCGGGAATTCCTGGGATCTCCGAAGCTACCGACAGCAGCCGGGAGAGTCTCTCCGAGACTACATCCGGCGATTCTCGAAGCAGCGCACCGAGCTGCCCAACATCACCGACTCGGATGTCATCGGCGCGTTCCTCGCTGGCACCACCTGCCGCGACCTGGTGAGCAAGCTGGGCCGCAAGACCCCAACCAGGGCGAGCGAGCTGATGGACATCGCCACCAAGTTCGCCTACGGCCAGGAGGCGGTCGAGGCTATCTTCCAAAAGGACAAGCAGCCCCAAGGCCGCCCATCGGAAGGTACTCCCGAGGCGTCAACTCAGCGCGGCGCCAAGAAGAAGGGCAAGAAGAAGTCGCAAGCAAAACGCGACGCCGCCGACGCGGACCTTGTCGCCGCTGCCGAGTACAAGAACCCTCGGAAACCCCCCGGAGGTGCCAACCTCTTCGACAAGATGCTCAAGGAGTCGTGCCCCTATCACCAGGGACCGGTCAAGCACACCCTTGAGGAGTGCGTCATGCTTCGGCGCCACTTCCACAGGGCGGGGCCGCCCGCGAAGGGTGGCAAGGCCCGCGATGACGACAAGAAGGAAGATCACCAGGCAGGAGAGTTCCCCGAGGTCCGCGACTGCTTCATGATCTATGGTGGGCAAGCGGTGAACGCCTCGGCTCGGCACCGCAAGCAAGAGCGCCGGGAGGTCTGCTCGGTCAAGGTGGCGGCGCCAGTCTATCTAGACTGGTCCGACAAGCCCATCACCTTCGACCGAGACGATCACCCCGACCATGTGCCGAGCCCGGGGAAATACCCGCTCGTCGTCGACCCCGTCATCGGCGACGTCAGGCTCACCAAGGTCCTCATGGACGGAGGCAGCAGCCTCAACATCATCTACGCCGAGACCCTCGGGCTCCTGCCTGTTGATCTGTCCTCTGTCCGGGCAGGCGCTGCGCCCTTCCATGGGATCATCCCCGGGAAGCGCGTCCAACCCCTCGGACAGCTCGACCTTCCCGTCTGCTTCGGAACACCCTCCAACTTCCGAAGGGAGACCCTGACGTTCGAGGTGGTCGGGTTCCGAGGAACCTACCACGTGGTACTGGGGAGGCCATGCTACGCGAAGTTCATGGCCGTCCCCAACTACACCTACCTGAAGCTCAAGATGCCGGGCCCCAACGGGGTCATCACCGTCGGCCCTACGTACAAACATGCGTTCGAATGCGACGTGGAGTGCGTGGAGTACGCCGAGGCCCTCGCCGAGTCCGAGGCCCTCATCGCCGACCTGGAGAGCCTCTCTAAGGAGGTGCCAGACGTGAAGCGTCACGCCGGCAACTTTGAGCCAGCGGAGACGGTTAAGTCCGTCCCCCTTGACCCCAGCGGCGACACCTCCAAGCAGATCCGGATCGGCTCCGGGTTTGATCCCAAATAGGAAGCAGTGCTCGTCGACTTTCTCCGCGCGAACGCCGACGTCTTTGCGTGGAGCCCCTCGGACATGCCCGGCGTACCGAGGGATGTCGCCGAGCACTCGCTGGACATCCGAGCCGGAGCCCGACCCATCAAGCAGCCGCTGCGCCGATTCGACGAGGAGAAGCGCCGAGCCATAGGCGAGGAGATTCGCAAGCTAATGGCGGCAGGGTTCATCAAAGAGGTATTCCATCCCGAATGGCTTGCCAACCCTGTGCTTGTGAGAAAGAAAGGGGGAAATGGCGGATGTGTGTAGACTACACTGGTCTCAACAAAGCATGTCCGAAGGTTCCCTACCCTCTGCCTCGCATCGACCAAATCGTAGATTCCACTGCTGGGTGCGAAACCCTGTCTTTCCTCGATGCCTACTCAGGGTATCATCAAATCAAGATGAAAGAGTCCGACCAGCTCGCGACTTCTTTCATCACACCCTTCGGCATGTACTGCTATGTCACCATGTCGTTCGGTTTGAGGAATGCGGGCGCAACGTACCAACGGTGCATGAACCATGTGTTCGGCGAACACATTGGCCGCACAGTCGAGGCCTACGTCGATGACATCGTAGTCAAGACGAGGAAAGCCTCCGACCTCCTTTCCGACCTTGAAACGACATTCCGATGTCTCAAGGCGAAAGGTGTCAAGCTCAATCCCGAAAAGTGTGTCTTCGGGGTGCCCCGAGGCATGCTCTTGGGGTTCATCGTCTCCGAGCGGGGCATCGAAGCCAACCCAGAAAAGATCGCAGCCATTACCAGCATGGGGCCCATCAAGGACTTGAAAGGCGTACAGAGGGTCATGGGATGCCTCGCGGCTCTGAGCCGCTTCATCTCACGCCTCGGCGAAAGAGGTCTACCTCTGTACCGCCTCTTAAGAAAGGCCGAGTGCTTCACTTGGACCCCTGAGGCCGAGGAAGCCCTCGGGAACCTGAAGGCGCTCCTCACAAAGGCGCCTATCTTGGTGCCCCAGCTGCCGGAGAAGCCCTCCTGGTCTACGTCGCCGCGACCACCCAGGTGGTTAGCGCCGCGATTGTGGTCGAGAGGCAAGAAGAGGGGCATGTATTGCCCGTTCAGAGGCCAGTCTACTTCGTCAGCGAGGTACTGTCCGAAACTAAGGTCTGCTACCCACAGGTTCAGAAGCTGCTGTACGCGGTGATCCTAACGCGACGGAAGCTGCGACACTACTTCGAGTCTCATCCGGTAACTGCGGTGTCATCCTTCCCCCTGGGAGAGATCATCCAGTGCCGAGAGGCCTCGGGTAGGATTGCAAAGTGGGTGGTGGAGATCATGGGCGAGACAATCTCGTTCGCTCCTCGGAAAGCCATTAAGTCCCAGTCTTGGCGGACTTTGTGGCTGAATGGGTCGACCCCAGCTACCAACGGCTCCGATCCAACCGGAGCTCTGGACCATGTTCTTCGACGGGTCGCTGATGAAGACAGGGGCCGGCGCAGGCCTACTCTTCATCTCACCCCTCGGAAAGCATCTACGCTACGTGCTACGCCTCCACTTCCCGGCGTCCAACAATGTGGCCGAATATGAGGCTCTGGTCAACGGGTCGCGGATCGCCATCGAGCTAGGGGTCCGACGCCTCGACGCTCGTGGTGACTCGCAGCTCGTCATCGACCAAGTCATGAAGAACTCCCATTGCCGTGACCCGAAGATGGAGGCCTACTGCGATGAAGTTCGGCGCCTGGAAGACAAGTTCTACGGGCTCGAGCTCAACCACATCGCTCGGCGCTACAACGAGACTGCGGACGAGCTGGCTAAAATAGCCTCAGGGCGAACGACGGTTCCCCCGGACGTCTTCTCCCGAGACCTGTATCAACCCTCCGTCAAGATCGATGACACGTCCGAGCCCGAGGTACCCTCGGCCCAGTCCGAGGCACCCACGGCTCAACCCGAGGCACCCTCGGTTCAGTCCGAGGTACCCTCGGCCCCCGAGGGTGAGGCACTGCGCATCGAGGTGGAGCGAAGCGGGGTCGCGCCTAATCGAAACTGGCAGACCCCGTACCTGCAATATCTCCACCGAGGAGAGCTACCCCTCGACCGAGCCGAGGCTCGACGGGTGGCGCGGCGCGCCAAGTCGTTCGTCTTGCTGGGAGATGAGAAGGAGCTCTACCACCGCAGCCCCTCAGGCATCCTCCAGCGATGCATCTCCATCGCCGAAGGTCAGGAACTCCTGCGAGAGATACACTCGGGGGCTTGCGGCCATCACGCAGCGCCTTGAGCCCTTGTCGGGAACGCTTTCCGGCAAGGCTTCTACTGGCCGACGGCAGTGGCCGACGCTACCCGAATCGTCCGCACCTGCGAAGGGTGCCAATTCTACGCGAGGCAGACTCATCTGCCCGCTCAGGCTCTGCAGACGATACCCATCACCTGGCCTTTTGCGGTGTGGGGTCTGGACCTTGTCGGCCCCTTGCAGAAGGCACCCGGGGGCTACACGCACCTGTTGGTCGCCATCGACAAATTCTCCAAGTGGATCGAGGTCCGACCCCTGAACAGCATCAGGTCCGAGCAGGCGGTGGCGTTCTTCACCAACATCATCCATCGCTTCGGGGTCCCGAACTCCATCATCACCGACAACGGCATCCAGTTCACCGGCAGAAAGTTCCTAGACTTCTGCGAAGATCACCACATCCGGGTGGACTGGGCCGCCGTGGCTCATCCCATGACGAATGGGCAGGTGGAGCGTGCCAACGGCATGATTCTACAAGAGCTCAAGCCTCGGATCTACAACGACCTCAACAAGTTCGACAAGCGATGGATGAAGGAACTCCCCTCGGTGGTCTGGAGTCTGAGGACAACGCCGAGCCGAGCCACGGGCTTCACGCCATTCTTTCTAGTCTATGGGGCCAAAGCCATCTTGCCCACAGACTTAGAATACGGCTCCCTGAGGACGAGGGCCTACACCGACCAAAGCAACCAAGTCAGCCGAGAAAACTCGCTGGACCAGCTGGAGGAGGCTCGGGACCAGGCCTTGCTACACTCGGCGCGGTACCAGCAGTCCCGGCGACGCTACCACGCCCGAGGGGTCCGGTCCCGAGACCTCCAGGTGGGTGACCTGGTGCTTCGACTGCGACAAGACGCCCGAGGGCGGCACAAGCTCACGCCTCCCTGGGAGGGGCCATTCGTCATCGCCAAGGTTCTAAAGCCCGGAACATACAAGCTGGCCAACAGCCAAGGCGAGGTCTACGACAACGCCTGGAACATCCAACAGCTACGTCGCTTCTACCCTTAAGATGTTTTCAAGTTGATCATATACCTCGCACCCACGCAAAGTTTAGTCATCAAGGAAGGGTCGGCCTCGCCTCGGCAAAGCCCGACCCTCCCTCGGGGGCTAAAAGGGGGGGAACCCCCTCTGCGTCGAAATTGAGGGACCTCTTTGCGTCCAAGATTTTCAAATTAAAGAAGCTTTTTGCGTTCCCCTCGGCTATGTCGGAAGCAAGGCCCCAAGGAGCGAACGCGGGTGCATGTAAGCGGCAAGGCCGACTGAGCCGAGGGACTCCTACGCCTTCGGGTTAGGAACACCTCACTCGTCGCCCGCCGCGAAAAGTGACCCCTACTTGGGAAAACCACCCTGTTACTAAACAGGCGAAGCCGGACACGCAAAAAGGAAAGGAGTACGACTTCATGCAACGGTAACAAAGTGTTCAGGCCTCAGCGGCCGCAGAAGGACACACGTGCATCCGACAGAAACTGATCCAACAGAGTTAGGCGTCGCCTTGGGAAGGAGGCGCACCTTCGGCTTCATCCCCACCATCGGCAAAGTCCATCCCGGCTTCCGGTGACGGCGCAGGTGGGAGGATCTCTGCCTCAAAGGTGGTCGCCAGCACTGCGCTCGGACCCGCGGCGGCCGCGTTGAGCCTCTGGACTTCTGCCAGGGCGGCTTCATCTTCGTCGGGAAGGCAATACCCCTCGCTAACCCGCTCCAGGTCCACAACATAGTGGGAAGCGAGTACGGCGAAGGCCCGCCTGACGCCGTGGTGCAACGCCTCGCGGAGCCTGCCGCGCACATGATCGCCCAAGACTTGAAGGCGGCTTCGAGGGGAGCTTCCTGAGGGGACGTCGCCGGAGCCAAGGACCCGGTAAACGTCCGAGACGGCCTCGGACATGGCCGCGTGGTCGGTTTCCCTCTGCTCGGCCGCCCCGGCAAGCGCCTTGGCGGACTCATCGAGGGCGGACTCGAGCTCTGCGAACAGCCAAAGGAAGGATCTCAAACACAAGCAGAGCAAACAAGCAGAAACGAAAACCGAAGATGGCCAACGCGTACCTCCGGCTCGGGTACGCTGCTTCGAGGCTGCGACCTGGGCTGCGGCTAGGTCGGCCGCAAGGGTTTCGGCCCGGCTTTCGGCCTCGGCAGCCCGGCCCCGAGACTGGTCCCGCTCCTTGACGACCCGGGCGAACTCCGACTGCTGTCGTTGCGCTTCTGCACGCGCCGCGGCTGCCTCTACGCGCGCCGCCGCCACCTCGGCACCCTGCTGGGAGAGGCGCGCAGTAGCCCCGGCAAGCGAGGTCCTCACGGATCGCAGCGAGCCCTAGACGTCGACCTCGTGGCGGATGAACGACGACTTGGCGGCGCTCCGATCCGTCAGATCCTGAGTGAAGGAAACGGGGCGTCACGAAAGACGCCTTGGCCACGAAAGAGAAAAGGTATGCCTGAAACCGTTACCTGGAGGATTTTGGGGACGTCCCTGTAGAAAACCTCCAGCGACGACCGGAGCGACCCCACCGTTGCTTCGGCGCACTCGTGGAGCTCGTCCCAGGACTGGTCCTCCCGCTCATCGTCGAGAACAAAGCCGGGATCCGAGGCCTCACGGGTCCGGAACCGGAGCAACTGGCGCCGGCCCTCGGAGCTCCGCCGCACAGCGATGAGGCTGCCGCCCGGCGGGACAGGTCGCGCCTCCACGCCTCCCTCTTCCGAGGCACCGAGCGCCGCCGCCTCAGCCGTCTCGACGTCGGCGGCGGCTGGTCTCTCCCGGCTGGGATAGCGGCGACTTCGGTAGCGACAGGTGTCGGCATCGCCGGCACGTCCGGTGGGCCCAGGGCCACGACCGCGCCGGCCACCACCCCCATCACGACGGCCGCCCCAGCAGAAGCGCCAGCCTCGAGAACCCGCTCCACGGCGACTGGTGCCGCCTGAGCCCCCTGCTGCGGAGCGCCTTGCGAGAAGGTCACCTGAACGGTAGGGCCCGGAGCGGCGCTGGCCATGCGAGCTGGTGTCGTCTTAAGGGCCTTCCGGGGCGCCAGGTCAGTCAGCCCATGGCTCCGCTTGCTGGGGAAAAAAGAAAAATCACGGCCAGTACATACGGAAGAAAAACCAGGGCGAAGACATTCTAGGATACTCACCTGCTTCGGGCCATGATCAACCGTGCCTGGGGGGAGGTCTCTCGGACCTCGACCCCCGGCAACGCCGCCGAGGTCCGCTTCGCCGGTGGCTTCGGCATCACCCTTGCTTTGGGCGCCCTGGACGCCTGGGAGGCGGGCTGCTCAGGCACCGCCACGACGACCTGGGGGCCGCTCCCCTGCGCTGCCGGTGTCGGCATCGCCGGCACGTCCGGTGGGCCCAGGGCCATGACCGCGCCGGCCGCCACCCCCATCACGACGGCCGCCCCAGCAGAAGCGCCAGCCTCGGGAACCCGCTCCACGGCGACTGGTGCCGCCTGAGCCCCCTGCTGCGGAGCGCCTTGCGTGAAGGTCACCTGAACGGCAGGGCCCGGAGCGGCGCTGGCCATGCGAGCCGGTGTCGTCTTAAGGGCCTTCCGGGGCGCCAGGTCAGTCCGCCCATGGCTCCGCTTGCTGGGGAAAAAAGAAAAATCATGGCCAGTACATATGGAAGAAAAACCAGGGCGAAGACATTCTAGGATACTCACCCGCTTCGGGCCATGATCAACCGTGCCTGGGGGGAGGTCTCTCGGACCTCGACCCCCGGCAACGCCGCCGAGGTCCGCTTCGCCGGTGGCTTCGGCATCACCCTTGCTTTGGGCACCCTGGACGCCTGGGAGGCGGGCTGCTCAGGCACCGCCACGACGACCTGGGGGCAGCTCCCCTGCGCTGCCGGCGTGGGCGGCGGCTCTCGGGGAGCAGACGCCCCGGCCTGGCTCCCCGGGGTCGCTTCGGCTCCTCCAGCCGAGGGGTCAAGTACCCTCCCGGATTGCCCCCGCTCCTCGGGCCGGGACCCCGACGTCCCGACTCCGAGGACCGACGGCGTCAACACGCTCGGGGGCTGGATTGATGGCTCCTAGCCTGACCCCAAGCCGGGGCTAAGGCCAAGGCGGGCAGCCATGTCGTCTTCATCGTCATCATCTTCGTCATCGTCATCGTCGTCGGGCGTTTCCGGCGACGGCTCCCTCGGGAGCCCCTCCCTCTCCTGCCGGCGACGAAGCTTTTCCAAGGCGTCCCGAGCCCGCCTCCGCTCGCGAGCCCGGGCCTTCTCTGCGTCCTTCTTTTTCTTCTTCTCCTCCGCGGCGACCCGCCGCGCTGCTCGGTCCGCCGCATCTTGCGGGACCCGTGGCAGGGAAGACTTGTGCCACCCTACCTCCTGAAGACGGGTGGAAATCCTGGCCTTAGAAACTAGGGGTGACCCGACGCTAGAAGAAAGAAGTGGACACTCACCAGAGTCACGCACCCTTGGTCAGGGCGCATCAAAGGCTGGGAGAGGGCGCTGGGGTCCGGCTTCCCCAACGCAACGGACACCCGCCCGTGGAGGACATCGGGGGGAAGAGGATCAGAGGACATCCGCGAGCCCTCCAACTCCGCCTCCGGTGTCATTTCCCAAAGCGGCAGCCGACGCTCCGCCAAGGGAAGCACCCTCCGGCGGTGGATGGTGGCAATAACCCCGGCAGCGGTGAGTCCCCCCTTCCACAACACCTCTAAGGCCTTGAGGAGGGGTTCGAGGTTCTTCTGTCTTTCATGAGGGGTCCCGTGGCGCCAAGCATCAGCGGCGGTGGTGACTACTCGCTGAGAGAACGGCGGGAGCAACTCGCCGTCATTCCGGAGGTAGAACCACCGGCGCTGCCACCCCTTGTTCGAGGACGCGAGGATGGCGGGAATATACAGTGACGCCCGCGACTGCCTCAGCAGGAGGGTGCAGCCACCGGCCCGCACCGCTGCGCGGACCTTCCTCTCCCCTGTCGGCGAGGCAAAAAGCTCCGCGAAAAAGAGATGGGTCCACAGATCCCAATGGGGGGCAATCCCCAAGTACCCCTCGCACACCGCTACGAAGATGGCGGCCTGCGAGATGGAGTTGGGGCTGGGGTTGTGCAACTCCACCCCGTAGTGGTGCAGGATCGCCCGCATAAAGCGGCTTGCCGGCACACCAAAGCCCCGCTCATGGAAGGAGACGAAGCTCACGATGTACCCCGGCGGTGGGGACGGAGCGGCTCCGCCCACAGGGGGGATCCATTCCGGTCGCTGCTCATCGGTGAGAGGGCAAAGTAAACCCTCACCAACGAGATCCTCCAGATCACTCGCTGTCACCGTGGAGAAGGGCCATGGGTCGCGCGGCGAGATGATGGTCACCCGGTCAGCCATCGCCGGACGGAAGGGGTGGCGGCGCAAAGGACAGGGAGGGCGGTTTCCTTTTCTCTGGCTAAGTCTCTCAGGCTGCGAAAAACCCAAGAGGGAAACAGGAAGCGGAGCAAAGAACCATCGCCCGGCCCTCTCCCGAGTATATGAAGACCAAGGCATGACCGGTTCAAACGTTCCGCCCGGACCGGACGTGGGATTCAAAAACGCGAAGCGAAACAGCCGTTCCTCGAGCGGCTCGCGCACGCGTAATGGTCGCCCCTCCAACCACTCGCCCCGTCGCATTAACTCCGTGACGGGACACGCGGCGCCTCTGGCAGGAGAAGCGGGCGATGCTTCCCCTTCGCCAAAATGAACACGTCCAAAAAAGGTACGCCGCGCCGTTCGATTTCGTATCCTTTTCCGTTTTTCCTCTTTCTCTCTCTTGCAACAGGGACCGGGAAAGGGGGGTACCCCGAAAAGGATCCTTCCCCGAGAAGGAACCAGGCTCTGAGCCCCCCTACTGATCAGAGGTTCGAAGGCTGGCCCCCCGGAAGGGTTCAACAGCCGCCTCAGATCGCGTGGGCCCTACACCCACTACTGGTCAGAGGTTCAAAGGCCGGCCCCTCGAAAGGGTTCAACAACCGCCTCAGGCTACTCGGGCTCCGCGCCCAATACTGATCAGGGGTTCGAAGGCTGGCCCCCGAAGGGTTCACAGCCGCCTCAGACGCCGAGCGAGGGATGACCATGGGTACGTTCGATACATAACCAAGGCTCGGGCTGTGCTCCCGAGGTACCCTAGGACATTTCCGAGACCGGCGGGAACGATCTTGTAACAGAATCCCACCAGAGGGAGGCATCGAGCCCTCGGACCCCGTCACCAGGGGACCGGGTCTGGCAAATCACCTGCAGGTACTTTTGGGCGTGCCTCTGGGCCCCTAGCCGACCCCTAACGAATGGGGCACGGACGTCCACTCGGATTACCCGCTTGCAGCTCGTCGGAGACACCATGTTCGGCGCCCATCGAGGGCAACATGGCGCTTTCCCCCCCTCCTCCTTGTGGAAAGGCGACGCAGGGGCGTATGTAAAAAAGCCGAGTCTACCCCTGACCGCCCTCTCGCTCTATGCAGAGGCTCGAGGACTGCTCTCGCAAACCCGGCTCCGGCTGAACCGTTGACAGCGTCAACATACCAGCCCGAGAACTTGGGACCCGACCGTACACCTGGGCTACGGCCAGCTCGCATGAGGGAACGACCAGACCAGCCGAAGCACTACGTGAGGCAGTAAGACCTCGGAGGAGTGAAACCACTCCTCCGAGGCCTCAGGGGCTACACCCGGCGGGTGCGCTCGCGCGCACCCACCGGAACAAAACGCAACCGAGAAAGGCTGGTCCCCTAGCAAAAAAAGTGCGACGAAAGCCTCCAAGTGAGTGTAAACACTCCCTTCGAGGCTCGGGGGCTACTGTCGGGGACCATAATTAGGGGTACCCTCAAGGCTCCTAATTCTCAGCTGGTAACCCCCATCAGCACGAAGCTGCAAAGGCCTGATGGGTGCGATTAAGTCAGGGATCAGTCCATTCGAGGGACACGATCACGCCTCACCCGAGCCTAGCCTCAGACAAGGGCAGCCGACCCCCGGAGGATTTCCGTCTCGCCCGAGGCCCCCTTCAGCGGCGAACATATTCCCGGCTCGCCCGAGGCCCTGCCTTCGCTAAGAAGCAACCCTGACCAAATCGCCGCACCGACCGACCAAGTCGCAGGAGCATTTAATGCAAAGGTGGCCTGACACCCTTATCCTGACGCGCACCCCCCAGCCGGCAGAACCGAAGTGACCGCCGTCACTTTGCCGCTCCACTGACCGGCCTGACAGAAGGACAGCGCCACCTACGCCACACTGACTACAGCGCCACTGGACAGAGTAAGACTGACAGGCAGTCAGACTCTGCCGGAGGCACCATGGGAAGCTCCGCTCCGCCCGACCCAGGGCTCGGACTCGGGCTAAGTCCCGGAAGACGGCGAACTCCGCCCGACCCAGGGCTCGGACTCGGGCTAAGTCCCGAAAGACGGTGAACTCCGCTCGACCCAGGGCTCGGACTCGGGCTAAGTCCCGGAAGACGGCGAACTCCGCCCGACCCAGGGCTCGGACTCGGGCTAAGTCCCGGAAGACGGCGAACTCCGCCCGACCCAGGGCTCGGACTTGGGCTCGGCCCCAAAAGACGACGATCTCCGCCTCGCCCGACCCAGGGCTCGGACTTGGGCTCGGCCCCAGAAGACGACGATCTCCGCCTCGCCCGACCCAGGGCTCGGACTTGGGCTCGGCCCCAGAAGACGACAATCTCCGCCTCACCCAACCCGGGGGCTCGGACCCGACCTCGGCTTCGGAGGAGCTTCCACATCGCCCAACCTAGGGCGTAGACCAGCCACGTCAACAGGAGGCGCCATCATCACCCTACCCCAAGCTGACTCAAGCCGCAGGGAACAAGACCGGCGTCCCATCTGGCTCACTCCGCCAGATAGGCAATGATGGCGCCCCGCATGCTCTGTGACGACGGCGGCTCTCCACCCCCTTACGGAAGCAAGAGGACGTCAGCAAGGAGTCAACCGCTCCGACAGCTGTCCCTCCGCCAAGCTCCATCGCTCCTTCGATGGCCACGACATCACACCAGCTGGGTGCCAAGATCTCTCCGGCTGCCACAACGGCATGTACCTAGGGCGCTAGCTCACCTCCGCTAGACACGTAGCACCCTGCTACACCCCCCATTGTACACCTGGATCCTCTCCTTACGCCTATAAAAGGGAGGACCAGAGCCCTCTTAGAGAAGGTTGGCCGCGCGGGGACGAGGACGAGAACAGGCGCTCGCTTGGAGCCGCTCGCTCCCTCTCCCACGTGGACGCTTGTAACCCCCTACTGCAAGCGCACCCGACTTGGGCGCGGGACGAGCACGAGGGCCGCGGGATTCCCACCTCTCTCACGCCGGTCTCCGGCCGCCTCGCTCTCCCCCCTTCGCGCTCGCCCTCGCGCTCGACCCATCTAGGCTGGGGCACGCGGCGACATTCACTCGTCGGCCCAGGGACCCCCCGGTCTTGGAACGCCGACAGTTACAATAGGTGTACCTTATGCAGTTGACCATTTCTAGCATTTGCATAATGATGACTCTAGGGAGAAGCCTCATAGTGAGACCCTGGCCATTCACCTCAGAAGTGAATACGGGTCTAGCTAACCCGGGCTAGAAGGGAATCGCGACTCATGGGTAAAGATGCGCCACCTCTACAGAGTATAGAACTGTTATATCAGCCGTGCTCATGGTTATGAGCAGCCTGGACTCCTCACATGATAATTGAACTTGAAGATAGAAATAAATCGAGATCCGATGATCTGCCAATGGTTTGCTTAAGTGGTTTCACTTAAGTGTTTTTAACATACTCTTATACCTTTGCTTAATGGGAATACTTGGGATACACACTTATTAGTAAGACAGGTGTTAATAAAATGTTGACCAACTAAAATGCTTACTGCTCAACCTTAGCCTCACCTTGATAAACTTGCATTAGATTTTTCCCCCACTTGCTGAGCCCCGACCATAAGTGAGCTCACCCTTGCTTAAATTTTGATCAGAAGTTTGCAGATGAAGTTATGATGCTGAGCTCCATGGTTGCTAGTCTAATGATACCCCCGGTCATCTTCCTGTGGATGGATGTCCATGTTTCGCTGTACTTTGATGAATAAAGGTTAAGACATTATGTTTGTTCGAAGTTGTCGGGTACCGTAATTAGGGGTACCCCTAATGCTCCTAAGCATGGCTGAAAAACATCTTCAAAACAGACCATAAAGGCTGGTAAGCACAGCGCAAAGTTAAAGCCTCATCTGCCAAGGGACGCGATCTTGTCTCGCCCGAGCCCGGCCTCGGGCAAGAACAGTGGTCCCGGACAGATTCACGCCTCGCCCGAGGGCCCCCTCAGGCAGCAGGCGTACCCCCGGCTCGTCCGAGGCTAAGTATGGGTAGACTTTGTCGTATAGCAACCTCGGCCAAATCGCCTTACCGTCGATCGTATCGCATGCACATTTAATGCAAGGATCGCCTGACACCTTATCCTGACACGCGCGCCTCAGTTGGCAAGGTCGAAGTGACCGCAGTCACTTCGCCCCTTTACTGATCGTTCTGACAGGAAAACAACACTATTCACCCCGTTCCGACTACTATGCCAACCACCAGGGTAAGACTAACAACAGTGAGTCACGGCTTCTCCCGAGTTCAGCCTCGGGCGCAACAGGGAGCTCCGCCTCGCCTGACCCCAGGCCTCGGCCTCGGCCTCGGGAGAAGGTCTCCTCCTCGCCCGACCCTAGGCCTCAGCCTCGGCCTTGGCCTCGGGAGAAGGTCTCCGCCACGCCCGACCTTAGCCTCAGCCTCGGGAGAAGTCACCGCCTCGCCCGACCTCAGCCTCGGACCGACTACGCTACAGGGGATACATCATTACCCAACCTCTAGCTAGCCACCTCAGGCTACGAAGGAACAAGACCGGAGTCACATCTAGATTACTCCGGCAACAGGTAATGATGGTTCCCCGCATGCGTCCATCATGTCAATAGTCCTCAAGCTCTCTACGAAGGCAAAGAAACGTCAGCAGGACCCAGGACCGCACCGCCAGCTACGCTTCTACAGGGCTCAAGCACTTCTCCGCAGGCCACGTTAGCACATAGCAACACCCCCATATGTACAGCTGGACCATCCCCTTGTATCTATAAAAGGGGATGCCAAGGGCCTTCACAAGGGGGGAGCACGGGCAATAAGGACGACGGAGACGGACACACTCAAGCATCGAGCTCCACTCCACGACACTAGACTCCTCAGGAGACCTAGGGCCTCTTCCCTGTCTCGTGAAGCTTGTAACCCCTACTGCAAGCACCCCGGTGCAAGATAATATAAGCCTCATCCCTCCTCTTGTGTTCCATCTTGCATCAACCCATCTGGACAGGGGCACGCGGCACAAAATTCACTAGTCGGTTCGGTTGAGGGCCCCCGGGTCCAAAACACCGACAATTGGCGCGCCAGGTAGGGGGCGCTGCGTGTTGACAATACTTTCTCGTTGAGTTCCAGATGGACAATCTTCAGCAGCCTCTTCAGCCCGGGACGGTGCTCCGCTTCAGGAGCCTCGAGTTCGTGTCCCCCGACGGCAGCTACGACATGGTACTCCTCCCCCCACAGCACGACAACAACAACAGTCGTCGGCTCGCCCGGTGGAGACGAACTCGGCGACGACATCTCCCCGTGGCGGAAGAACACTCGAGTCGACCCGCCACCCTCCTCGCCGGAGGAGGAGGAGACGGAGCGACCATGGCCAGGCAGGAGGCAGCACCTCGTCGGCTGTCGGACCAGAGCGAGTTGACGACACCGACACCCCTGCGGGGGACATGTCGGGTGTTATCCTCGCACCTGGGACAACGACGGGTGTCGCTTCCCAGCAAGGTGCCAACCCCATGCGGACTGATGACATTGGCACCCTTGCGAGGGACTTGTCGGACATTAGTCTCGCGGCTGAGATAACGACACATTCCATCTCCGATGCAACTTTGCCGTCGCCGACCAATCAGAAGGTACCGTCAGTTTTCCATCATGTTCCCTTTAGATTCAGCTTCGACCCACCAAGCGACCCCACTTCGGTAAGCACTTTCGTAAGGGCATATCCTGACCTACCGGGGTACCATATGTGGTCAACTTGGGACCGACTGACGGCCATCTCAACCTCCGGACCCGTGGGTTCCGAGGAAGAGGACGACCCCGACTTCAGTTGGGACTCCTCCGGACTCCATGATCCTAGTGCCATGCGAGACTTCATGTCCGCATTTGACTACTGCCTCTCCGGCTGCTCTAATGATGGCCACAGCCTTGACGACAAGGGTGACGACCCAACTCGCGAATGCTTCCACATCGGTCAAGAAGATCACGACAGAGACAACCACCCCGGCATGCCAAGAGACGACGGCGCCCTTGCACCTGCGTCTCGCGTCGAGATCCCGCGGGAGCTAGCTGTGGCCCAGGTCCCTACGGGGGTCAGGGCACACAGCTCGAGCAACTTCGCGAGATGCAGGCCAAGCTCAACGAAGAAACGGGGCGGCTTGTGCAGCTCCGACAAAACCTCGGGCAAGGGTGGGCAGGCCGAGCGCTTGCCGGAGGAGCGCATCATCGGGCCCGGGACATCCAGCGCCGTATTATTGACGATACCAGGGCAATGCTGCCCCCGGCCTTCAACGGGGCCGGCCAGAACCTAGCTGCAGCAGCGATGCTACTTTGAACGATGTCGGAGCCATCTACCACCGAGGGGCGACGTATCCAGGGCGAACTCAAGGACCTCCTGGAAAACGCCACAGCCCGACGGGCCGAGAGCTCTGCCTCCCGAAGGCGAGGATGCCCCTTAGGGCATCACGCAGCATCCTCCCGACACATGCGCAAGTCCTCGGTCCACACCAAGCTCACAGGAGGCGAGACACCTGCAGCCCGGGATCGCCACGGCGACGAGCAACACTGCCGTGATCGTCGAGCCTGCCCCGAGGAAAAGGTGCACCGAGGCTACCACCCCAGACGCGGGGGACGCTACGACAGTGAGGAGGATCGGAGCCCCTCGCCCAAACCACCAGGTCCGTGGGTCTTCAGTCGGGCCATACGACGGGCGCCGTTTCTGGGCCCCGACTACCATTACCAAGTACTCAGGGGAGACGAGGTCGGAGTTGTGGCTCGCGGATTACCGGCTGGTGTGCCAGTTGGGAGGGACGGACGACGACAACCTCATCATCCGCAACCTCCCCCTTTTCCTCTCCCACGCTGCCCGGGCTTGGCTAGAGCATCTACCCCCTGCGCAGATCTTCGACTGGGACGACCTAGTCAAGGCCTTCGCTGGAAATTTCCAAGGTACGTACATGCGCCCTAGGAACTCATGGGATCTCCGGAGCTGCCGCCAGCAGCCCAGGGAATCCCTGCGAGAGTACATCCGGCGATTTTCAAAGCAGTGCACCGAGTTGCCTAACATCACCGACTCGGACGTCATCGGGGCATTCCTCGCCGGCACCACTTGCCGGGATCTGGTAAGCAAACTGGGGCGCAAGACACCCACCAAGGTGAGCGAATTGATGGATATAGCCACCAAGTTCGCCTCTGGTCAGGAGGCGGTCGAAGCCATCTTCCGAAAGGACAAGCAGTCTCAGGGAAGGCAGAAGGAAGACGACCCCAAGGCGCCCGTCCAGCGTGGCACGAAGAAGAAGACCAGGAAGAGGGCGCAAGCAAAACACAACGACGTTGACGCGGATCTCGTCGCTGCTGCCGAGCACAGGAATCCTCGGAAGCCTCCCGGAGGGGCCAACGTGTTCGACAAGATGCTCAAGGAGTCGTGCCCCTATCACAGGGGCCCCGTCAAGCACACCCTTGAAGAGTGTGACATGCTCCGACGTTACTTCAATAAGGCTAGACCCTCGGCGGAGGGTGGAAAGGACCAAGGCAACAACAAGAAAGGAGGTGACATGGAAGAAGAGTTCCCGGAGGTCCACAACTGCTTCATGATCTATGGTGGGCAAGTTGCGAATGCCTCGGCTCGACACCACAAGCAGGAACGCTGGGAGGTCTGCTCGGTGAAGGTAGCGACGCCAGTCTACCTAGACTAGTCCGACAAGCCCATCACCTTCGACCAAGATGACCACCCCGACTACGTACCAAGCCCAGGAAGGTACCTGCTTGTCGTCGACCCTATCATCGGCAACGCAAGGCTCTCCAAGGTCCTCATGGACGGAGGCAGCAGCCTCAACATCATCTACGCCGAGACCCTAGAGCTCTTGGGGGTTGATCGGTCCATGATCCGATCCGGTGCGGCACCCTTTCACGGGATTATCCCCGGTAAGCGTGTCCTGCCCCTTGGACAACTTGACTTGCCCGTCTGCTTCGGAACTCCCTCCAACTTCCAAAAGGAAACCCTCACTTTCGAGGTAGTCGGGTTCCGAGGGACCTATCACGCGGTGTTGGGAAGACCGTGCTATGCCAAGTTCATGGTCGTCCCCAACTACACGTACCTCAAGCTCAAGATGCCAGGCCCCAAGGGAACCATCACTGTCGGATCCACATACCGCCACGCTTACGAGTGTGATGTGGAATGCGTGGAGTACGCCGAAGCCATCGCCGAATCTGAAGCCCTCGTCGCCGACCTGGATTGCCTCTCCAAAGAGGCGCCCGACGCGAAGCGGCACGCCGGCAACTTCGAACCAGCCGAGGCGGTTAAGTCCGTCTCTCTCGACCCCAGCAACGACGCCAGCAAGAAAGTCAGGATCGGCTCCGAGCTCGACCCTAAATAGGAAGCAGTGCTCGTCGACTTTCTCCGCGCAAACGCCAAAATTTTTGCGTGGAGTCCCTCGGACATGGCAGGCATACCGAGGGATGTCGCTGAGCACTCACTGGACATCCGAGCCGGAGCCTGACCCGTGAAACAGCACCTGCGCCGTTTTGATGAAGAAAAGCGCAGAGCCATAGGCGAGGAGGTCCACAAGCTAATGGCTGCAGGGTTCATCAAAGAGGTATTCCATCCAGAATGGTTAGCTAACCCTATACTTGTAAAGAAAAAAGGTGGGAGGTGGAGGATGTGTGTAGACTACACTGGGTTAAACAAAGCATGTCCCAAGGTTCCCTACCCTCTGCCTCGCATCGATCAAATTGTGGACTCCATCGCTGGGTGTGAAACCCTGTCTTTCCTCGATGCCTATTCAGGCTATCGCCAAATTAAGATGAAAGAATCCGACCAGCTCGCGACTTCTTTTATCACACCTTTTGGCATGTATTGTTATACTACTATGCCATTTGGTTTGAGGAATGTAGGCGCAACATACCAAAGGTGCATGAACCATGTGTTCGGAGAGCACATCGGCAGAACGATTGAGGCTTACGTCGATGACATCGTTGTCAAAACAAGGAAAGCCTCTAACCTCCTCTCTGACCTTGAGGTGACATTCAGGTGCCTAAAAGCGAAGAGCATAAAACTCAATCCTGAGAAGTGTGTCTTCGAAGTCCCCCGTGGCATGCTCCTAGGGTTCATCGTCTCCGAACAAGGCATCGAGGCCAACCCGGAAAAAATCGCGGCCATCACCAACATGGGACCCGTCAAAGATTTAAAGGGAGTACAAAGGGTCATGGGATGCCTTGCGGCTCTGAGCCGCTTCATCTCGTGCCTTGGCGAGAAAGGATTGCCCTTGTACCGCCTCTTAAGGAAGGCCGAGCGCTTCACTTGGACTCCCAAGGCCGAAGAAGCCCTCGGAAACTTAAAGGCACTCCTTACTAATGCGCCCATCTTGGTGCCCCCCGCTGCGGGAGAAGCCCTCTTGATTTACGTCGCCGCAACCACTCAGGTGGTCAGCGCTGCGGTCATAGTCGAGAGACGAGAAGAAGGGCATGCACTACTCATCCAGAGGCCAGTCTACTTCATCAGCGAAGTGCTATTCGAGACCAAAATCCGCTACCCACAAATCCAGAAGCTACTGTACGCAGTGATTCTAGCACGGCGAAAGCTGCGACACTACTTCGAGTCTCATCCGGTGACTGTGGTGTCATCCTTCCCCCTAGGGGAGATCATCCAGTGCCGAGAGGCTTCGGGTAGGATAGCAAAGTGGGCAGTGGAACTCATGGGTGAAACACTTTCATTTGTCCCTCGGAAGGCCATAAAGTCCCAAGTCTTGGTTGACTTCCTGGCTGAATGGACAGACACCCAGTTGCCAACGGCTCCAATCCTGGCCGAACTTTAGACCATGTACTTCGATGGGTCATTGATGAAAACCGAAGCAAGCGCGGGCTTACTCTTCATCTCACCCCTCAGAGAACATGTGTGTTATGTGATACGCCTCCATTTTCCGGTGTCAAACAACATAGCCGAATACGAGGCCTTGGTGAATGGGTTACACATCGCCATTGAGCTAGGGGTTCGGCGCCTCGACGCTCGTGGTGACTCGCAGCTCGTTATTGACCAAGTCATGAAGAACTCTCACTGCCGCGACCAAAAAATGGAGGCCTACTGTGACGAAGTTCGGCACTTGGAAGGTAAGTTCTGTGGGCTGGAACTCAACCATGTTGCTCGACGGTACAACGAGACTGCAGATGAGCTGGCTAAGATAGCCTCGGGACGAACAACGGTTCCCCCGAATGTCTTCTCCAGGGACATATATCAACCATCCGTCAAACTCAACGACGCACCCGAACCTGAGGAGACCTCGGCCCAGCCCGAGGTACCCTCGGCCGCCGAGGGTGAGGCCCTGCGCGTCGAGATAAAGCAGAATGGGGTCACACCAAACCTATAAACTGGCAGACCCCGTACCTGGAATATCTCCTCCGGGGAGAGTTGCCCCTCGACAAGGTCGAAGCTCGGCGACTGGCTCGGCATGCCAAGTCATTCGTTTTACTAGGTGATGAAAAGGAGTTGTACCATCGCAGCCCCTCAGGTATTCTCCAACGATGCATATCCGTCACCTAAGGACAAGAGCTGTTATGAGGAATACACTCGGGGGCTTGCGGTCACCATGCAGCACCTCGGACCCTCGTAGGAAACGCTTTCTGACAAGGTTTCTACTGGCCGACTGCAGTGGCCGACGCCACTAGGATTGTACCCTCCTGCTGAGGGTGTCAATTCTACGCGAGACAAACACACCTGCCAGCTCAGGCTCTACAAACAATACCTATCACTTGGTCGTTCGCTGTGTGGGGTCTGGACCTCGTTGGTCCCTTGCAGAAGGCACCCAGGGGCTTCACGCACCTGCTGGTCGCCATCGACAAATTCTCCAAGTGGATCGAAGTTTGACCCTTAAACAACATCAGGTCCGAGCAGGCGGTGGCGTTCTTTACAAATATCATCCATCGCTTTGGGATCCCAAACTCTGTCATCACCGACAACGGCACGCAGTTCACTGGGAAAAAGTTCCTAGACTTCTGCGAAGACCACCACATCCGTGTGGACTGGGCCGCCGTAGCTCACCCAATGACAAATGGGCAAGTGGAGCACGTCAATGGCATGATTTTGCAGGGGCTAAAACCAAGGATCTACAACGACCTCAACAAGTTTGGCAAGCGATGGATAAAAGAGCTACCCTCGGTGGTTTGGAGTCTGAGGACGACGCCGAGCCAGGCCACGGGTTTCTCGCCGTTTTTCCTAGTCTATGGGGCCGAGGCCATCCTACCCACGGACTTAGAATACGGCTCCCCGAGGACAAAGGCATACGACGACCAAAACAACCAGACCAGCCGAGAGGATTCATTGGACCAGCTAGAAGAGGCTCGGGACGTAGCCTTGCTACACTCAGCGCGGTATCAGCAGTCTGTGCAACGCTACTACACCCGATGGATTTGGCCCCGAGGCTTCCAGGTGGGAGATTTGGTGCTACGGCTACGACAAGACGCCCGAGAGCGCCACAAGCTTACTCCTCCCTAGGAAGGATCGTTCATCATCGCCAAAATTTTGAAGCCCGGGACATACAAGCTGGCCAACGATCAAGGCGAGGTCTACGGCAACGCTTGGAACATCGAACAGCTACATCGCTTTTACCATTAAAGTGTTTCAAGCCGTTCATGTACCTTGGTCCCTTTACATGTACAATTAAAAAGTCTAGCTATCAAGGGAGGATCGGCCTTGCCTCAGCAAAAACCGACCCTCCCTCGGGGGCTAGAAGGGGGAACCCCCTCTGCGTCAAAATTTTCCTCGGAAAGGTTTTCTACCAAAATGACTTTTGACTATATCGATAACAGAATCCTAAAAACGAGCGAGAGAGACCTTGAATGGCAAGGCCGACCGAGCCGAGGGATTCCTACGCCTCTGGGATACGGATACCTCACTCATCACCTTCCGCGAAAGGTAGCTCACGCTCGGGTAAGTGGTTCTGCTACCGAACAAGTCCTAACGCTCGGGTAGAAAACGACTTTCGTGCCTTTTGACTATATCGATAACGGAATCCTAAAAACGAGTGAGAGAGACCTTGAACGGCAAGGCCGACCGAGCCGAGGGATTCCTACGCCTCCGGGATACGGATACCTCACTCATCACCTTCCGTGAAAGGTAGCTCACGCTCGGATAAGTGATTCTGCTACCGACGAACAAGTCCTAATGCTCGAAGCAAGAGGAAAGAAAACGTAGCTTTATACTCTAACACTGAAAATGTTTAGGCCTCGGCGGCCGCAAGAAACATACACATACTTAGAATAAACTGTTCCCCATAGGCTCAAGTGTCGGCAGGGGGAGGAGCAGCACCCTCGGCGTCGCTCCTACCCACGGCGGAATCTGGCCCGGCCTCGGACGGTGACACGAGCAGAAGGATCTCCACCTCAAAAAAAGGAAGCCAACGCCGCGCCTGGGCCCTCGGCAGCCGCATCAAGCCTTTGGACCTCGGTCAGGGCGACCTCCTCTTCGTCGGGTAAGCAGTAGCCCTCGCTGACCCGCTCCAGATCCACATCGTAGTGGGAAGCGAGGACGGCGAAGGCCTGCCTAACGCTGTGGTGCAGCGCCCCGTGGAGTCTGCTACGCACGTGGCCGCCCAAGGCCCGCAGGCGATTCTAGGGGGAGCTGCCCGAGGGGACGTTGTCGAGGCCAAAGGTCCGGCAGAAGGCCGAGATGGCCTCAGACATGGCCATGCGGTCGGCCTCTTTCTGCTCGGCCGTCTGGGCAAGCTCCTTGCAGTTCTTGACGGACTCGTCAAGAGCCGCCTCGAACTCTGAAGACAGCCGGACGATGTTCTTCAGACACGAGGAAAAGGATGAAGCTAAACCAAAGTCACAAAGCAGGCAAAACATACCTTCGGCCCGGACACGCTGCTGCGAGGCCACGGCTTGGGCGGACCAGGCAGACTTGACGGCCACGGCCAGGCCCTCCGCAAGGGTCCCGGCCCGAGCGGTCGCATCGGCCTGCCGCTCCGTAACCTCGGCCAGCTGTCCCCTAAGGGCCTCAGCCCGGCTCACGGCCTGGGTAGCTTGGCCCCAGAATTGGTCCCGCTCGCTGGTGACCTGGTCGAGCTCCCGCTGCCGCTACTGCATCTCCCCGGCCTAGGAGGCCACCTTCTCCCGTGCCGACGAATCCTCCGTTCGTGCCGACGCCGTCTCTATCCGCGCCACCGCCTCCGACTTCAGCTCATCACAGAGCAGCCGAAGGTCCGCCACCTCGGTGCTCTGTTGGGCGAGGCGCTCGTTAGCCTCGGTAAGCATGGCCCACTGGGACCGCAGCGACTCCCAAACATCGCTCTTGTGACGGATGAACAGTGACTTGGCGGTGCTCATGTCCGCGAGCTCCTAAGGGAGAAAAATAGGATATCACAAGGAATTCCCGGATCACGCAAGGCGTATGTCAAAATCCTTACCTGGAAGACCCTGGGAACGTCCCTAGAAAGGGTTTCCATGGTCGTCCGAAGCGACCTCATCGCCGCCTCGGTATATTCACGAAAATTACCCCGGAGCTGCTCCTCCAACTCATCGTTAAGGGAAAGGAGGGGCTCCGAGGTGTCGTGGCTCCAGAACAGGAGCGGCCGCCCACACCACTCATTGGGATTGAGCTGCGTGGGGATAAGGCCGCTGCTCCCCAAGGCGGGCCACGGTTCTGCGCGCCCCGCGACCGAGGCGCCAGGTCCCCCTGCAGTCGATGCATCGGGTGCCGCCACCATCGACGTATCGGGCCTCTCCTCGGCCGAGGTGACAAGCCTCTGCTCACCGACCTCGGCAACAACGACCGTCCCCTCCTCATGGTCGAAGATGGGGAGATCGGGGATGACCGAGGGCAGAGGCACCTCAGCCATCTCAACGTCGGCGGTGGCGGGCAGCTCCGCGGACGAATCAGCAGCGGCCCCGGCAGGAATTGATGTCGGCGCCGGCAACAAGACAGGCGGACTCGGGGCCTCGGCCGCGTCAACGACCTCCCCTGGCATGATGGCTGCTCCAACAGGGGGCTCGGCCTAGGAGGCTTGCCCCATGACAGCCCGTGCCGCTTGGGCCCCCCGCCAGAGGGCGCCTTGCGCGGAGGCCAACCAACCAGCGTGGCGCGCTGCAACTCCGGCTGCAGAGGCCGGCCCCGTATTAAGCGCCTTCGCGGGAGCCAGTCCAGCCGAGCCCTGCCTCCGCTTGCTGAAAGGGAGAAGGGGCAAATTCAAGACACACAGCGAAATAACTGAAACAGAGGTACCTTCAGATGCTCACCCGCTCCAGGGCAAAGCCAATCGTGCCTACGGGGAGACCCCTTGGGCCCCGGTCTCCGCGGGCGCTGCCGAGGGTTGCCCCGCAGCCGGCTTCGACGCTGCTTCCGCCTCGGACGCCCTAGGTGCCGAGAGGGCAGCCTGCCTAGGTGACGTCACGACCGCCGGGGGACCAACTTCCCGTACGGCCGGCACGAGCACCTGCTCTTGGGGGACATGCGGTTTGGCCTGCCCCCCCTGAAGTCGCCCCAATTATCTCGGCCAAGGGGTCAAGTACCCCCTCGGCCCGCGTCCGCTCCTCGGACCGAGACCCCGGTGTCCCAGCCCCGAACGCTGGTGGCGCCAGCCCCCCTGGAAGCTGGCTTGACAACCCCTGGTCCAGCCTCGGATCCGGACTGAGGCCGAGCCGAGCCGCCATGTCATCGTCTTCATCGTCATCATCATCATCATCGTCAGGCGTGTCCAGCGACGGCTCCAACGGGAGCCCGTCCCTTGCTTGCCTCCGATGACGCTTCTCCAAGGCTTCCCGAGCTCGCATCCTCTCACAAGCTCGGGCCTTTTCCGCGTACTTCCTCTCCTTATCCTTATCCACGGCGAGCCTACGCGTGGTTTGGCCCACCGCGTCCTCCGAGACCGGTGGCCGGGAGAGTTTGAAACCCCTCAACCCCTGGGGACGAACGAAAGTCCCAACAGTAAGAACTAAAAGACGTAAGAAACACGGCGCAAAATAGAAGGAGGGTCGAGCGCTTACCAGGGACACATACCCGTGGTCAGGACGCATCGGGGGCTAGCTAAGGACACCAGCGTCCAGCCTCCCTACCGTGCCCACTACCCGTCTGAGGAGGTCGTCGGCGGTGAGGGGGTCGAGGACATCCGTGAACCTTCCAAATCAACCCCCGGCTTCATCTCTAAGAGCCACAACCGCCGCTCTGCCAATGGGAGCACCCTCCAACGGTGGATAGCGGCGACGACCCCCGCAGCGGTAAGGCCCTCAGCTTGTAACTTCTGCAGGGCATGGAGAATGGGCTAGAGCTTCTCCTGGTTCTCGCGTGTGGCCCCCCAGCGCCAATTATCACCGGCGGTGGTCACCACTCGTTGAGAAAACGGTGGAAGCATCTCGTCGTCGTTCCGGAGATAAAACCACCGGTTCTGCCACCCCTTGTTCGAAGATACAAGGGAGGCGGGGATATACTGCTGTGCGCGCCCCAACCTCAACTGGAGGGTGCAGCCGCCAGCCTGCACCGCCATACGGATCTTCTTCACGTTCGTCAACACGGCAAAGAACTCCACAGAGAAGAGATGGGTCCACAGGTCCTAGTGGGGGTCAATCCCCAGAAACCCCTCGCAAACCGCCACGAAAATAGCCGCCTACGCGATGGAATTGGGGTTGAAGGTGTGAAGCTCCACCCCGTAGTAATGCGGGAGCGCCCACATGAAGCGGCTCGCTGGCATCCCAAACCCCCTGTAGGAAACGGGTGACGCCTAAGAGGGGGGGTGAATTAGGACTTCTAAAACTTTTACTAAACTAGGCCACAATTAAATCCCTAGAGCAAAACCTATGCAAATAATCAAAACTAGAATGTGCAAACTAGGTTTTGTCTAAGTGTTGCTATCTCTACCGCAAAAGGCTAAGTTTCAATCTATACTAAATAAGTATGACTACAAGATTGAAACTTAAATGCTTAAGATAAATGCGGAATGTAAAGAGCTAAGTAGAGAAGCAAACTCTCGTGGATGACGCCGGTATTTTTACCGAGGTATCCGGAACCACGCAAGGTCCCGACTAATCCTCGTTGGTGCCCCTACGCAAAGGGAAGCCCACGCGAGGGCCAAGCACCACGGTCGAGTAACTCCGTGGAGAGCCGCGGGCCTTCTCCATGCGCAAGTGGTGCTCCGCTTCCGGCTCCTCTCGGACGCTCCCCGCCGTCTCCACTATCGAGCTTCCGGCCGAAACGCCGCGGGCCTCGTTCCCTCCGGTACACGGTGGCGGCCGTGACACAAACGCGGTTGTCATGGTCTCGCAAGACTCTCGCCCCACTCGGTACAATTACAATGACTCACGCAAGAGCCGAGGGGTTGTGTGGTTTTACAAAACTCACTCAACTAACTAGGATTCACCTAGAGCAAGCGCTAAAGCGGTCTAACTAACCTAAGCACTTCGCAAAGCACCTACGCTAATCACCGAGTGATTCTATTAAGCACTTGGGTGTTTGAGCTCTTAGAAATGTGCACTATATGCCTTGGTATGTTGCTTGGGCTCTCACACCTTCAAATGGTTGATTGGATGAAGTATATATAGGCCCCAACTCAACTAGCCGTTGGAAAGCAGACTGTTGTAAGGATGGCACACCGGACAGTCCTGTCAGCCAACGGTGCGCCAACTGTGTGCCAACAGTGCGCCAACGGTGAGCCAACGGTGCGCCAACAGTGTGCCAACGCTGTGCAGCCAACGACTAGTTCTGACACACCGGACAGTCCTGTCAGCCAACAGTGCGCCAACTGTGTGCCAACAGTGCGCCAACGGTGAGCCAACGGTGCGCCAACAGTGCGCCAACGCTGTGCAGCCAACGGCTAGTTCTGACACACCGGACAGTCCTGTCAGCCAACAGTGCGCCAACTGTGTGCCAACAGTGCGCCAACGGTGAGCCAACGGTGCGCCAACAGTGTGCCAACGCTGTGCAGCCAACGGCTAGTTCTGACACACCGGACAGTCCGGTGCACCAACTGTGTGCCAACGGTGAGCCAACTGTGTGCCACCGGTGAGCCAACTGTGTGCCACCGGTGTGCAGCCAACGGCTAGTTCTGACAGCTAGCCGTTAGGTGCACCGGACAGTGAATAGTGACTGTCCGGTGCACACCGGACAGTCCGGTGCCTTGTCTTAGAAAACTCTGTTGGCTGTCCTGTGCGCCAACTGTGTGCCACCGGTGAGCCAACTGTGTGCCACCGGTGCGCCAACTGTGCGCCACCGGTGAGCCAACTGTGTGCCACCGGTGCGCCAACTGTGTACCACCGGTGAGCCAACTGTGTGCCACCGGTGCGCCAGCTGACAGCCCATCTTCTAGGTCTTCGCTGATTTCTTCGGGCTTCTTTTGTTCTTGAGTATTGGACTCCTATGCATCTTTTTATGTCTTCTTTTGAGGTGTTGCATCCTCATTGCCTTGGTCCAATTCTCTTCGCATCCTGTGAACTATAATTATAAACACTAGCAAACATATTAGTCCACAAGTTGTGTTAATCATCAAACACCAAAACTCAATTAGCCAAATGGCCCGGGGTCCATTTTCCTTACAATCTCCCCCTTTTTGGTGATTGATGACAACACAACCAAAGCAAGCAAATAATACAAGTATTTTAATTAAAATGTGCAATCTACTTGCTAAGATGCATGATTGTTCCCACAATGTGATATTATGGACTTAAGCCTCCCCCTAACTCCATAATTCACTTAGTTCCTATTTTTGGACCAAATAACCAAAACCACTTGAAAAGCCATTTGTAGATATAAAATTTTAAATTGGTGGTGTTTGGTGTTTGATAAAGTTTTCATTGCTTTGGTCCCTAAACTTCTCCCCCTTTGGCATCAACCACCGAAAAGGAAGACATTAAAAGCATGTAGGAAGTAAATAAAAGTTTGCCCTCAACAAGAATTGTATCAAATGATATCACTAGAAGGATATTAAAATAAACCATATGAATGATACCAGTTGAAAGGAACTCCCCCTAAATGAGTGTTCTCTTTAGAAAGAAGTTTCTCCCCCTTTTTTAGAGATGAAGAAATACTCCCCCTGACAGAGATCCTCTACTTAGGAAAAAGCATGTGAAAAATTAGAGGTGCAAGACATGGTTTGAAAAGACTAACTTCCCTTATGCATAGGTAACAGAATATGAGTTAACTACTTATGCATTTTTAGCAACATGGAAGCATATGATATGAAATATAGTCTAATCAAATATTGGAGAAGACATGTAAATGATACTGAATGTAGTCTCAAAAGATACCAATTGAAGATCAATGGCGAGCTTGAGAGACATGAGAGTTCTTGGAGATTTTGCAGTGGAAGATTGTTGTCTTTCTCCGGGGACTTCATTTTCCTTACAATGAGACTTAGTCATGGGTGGGAAATTTGGGTCCAAAATTTTCACTAACCCACTTGGCAATAAACTTGATCCAATATGATGTATCCCATGATATACATCCCAATTTAGCCAAGTCTCCAAATTTCCCGATGACCTTTGGTCCACTCACTTCCCTTTCGGGATCCAAACCTTCTTGGTGCTTTTCATGGTTGAAATTATTTCCTTTGGCACCCAGATGCGTTTGGTCTCCTTTCCTTTGTTGGCTTGCTTGTTGGCCTTGATTGCTATCACCTTTCCGTTCTTTTTCTTCTTGATCAAATATGGTGTAGCATCCTTTTTGTTCACCTTTTTGATGTAGGTGTTGGAGATTTTGCTTGATGGCTTTTGCTTGAGCTTTTGCCTTTGTTTATCCTCGGTCATCGCCTTGCATTGGAAAGACTTGTGGCCTTCCTTGTGGCATAGCCTACAAATCACAGTTTCTCCCTCTACAGGCTTGTTCACTCCCGCAGTGGTGTTATCCTGTGGAGGTCGGATTTGTTTGGCTTTGCCTTTCTTGTCATACAAAGCCTTGCCAAGGCGAGCCACTTCTTGCTTTAATTGTTCATTTTCCTTTGCAACCTCATCCGAACATGTCTCTACAACAATATTCTCAACAACGACTTGGTTGCAGGGGTTAGAATCATCAATTAAATCAAAGCAGGAAGTAGAAGCATCTTTCTTAATTATTTTAGGTATTTCAACTAAAGATGCTGCTGGGGTGCTACCAATGTTTTGTAGCTTAGTAGTTAGCTCATTATTGTGTATGCTAAGAATTTCCATTTTCTCTAGCAAATTTTCAATAGCTTCTTGGGAGCTAGCTAACTTAGCCTTAAGTTTTTCATTCTTTTTAATAAGGCTATTATCGGTAGCAGTGGATGGAGCACTAGATTCTAATAGCTCAATTTTAGTTGACAGCTCACTATTTAAGTTTGCAAAAGTTTCAAATTTTTCTAGCAAACCTTTGTAATCATTTTGAGAGCTAACCAACTTATTTTTCAAAGTTTTAAGTTGAGATTTTTGCTTAGTGCAAACATCCTGGAAAAATTTTATGGCTTCCGCAAGCTCATCTTGAGAGGGCTTTCCCTCACCTTCATCATCACTACTACTTTCATCACTAGAGGATGGAATGCTTTTGTTACCTCTTGCCATAAGGCATTTGTGTGATGACCGTGATGATCGTGACGAGGACCGGTGGCTGCGCGTCCTTGGAGGTTCATCTTCACTTGAAGAATCATCCCAAGTTCTAACACTTGTTAGCGCCTTGCCTTTGCTCCTCTCCTTTTTGGGCTTGGCCATATTTGGACAGTTGTCCCTGAAGTGGCCCTTCTCCCCACATACGAAGCATCCTCTCTTCCTTTGCTTTTTCCTGTCAATGTTAAAGAGAAGATCCTCGACCTGCAGGGGCACACCCATTAGATTAATCTTGCGGATCATCCTCATTACCTTTCCGACGCGTCGGATTGTTTCTTCGTCCTCGGAGGATGATGTGCATGGTTGATTATCTTCATCATCATCACTTTCTTCTTCTTCTTCCTCTTCTTCGCTTGAGGAACTTGGAGTGGGAGCCTTCTTTTTGCCCTTCCTTTCATCACATGTAAAAGCATATGGTCTTGAGGAAGTTGGCTCATCTCCCCGACTCATTTTTCACGACATCTCAAAAGCCGCGATTTTCCCAATCACGATGGTCGGGGTCATGTTGCTCAAGTCCTCCATGTTGTGAAGGATGGTGATGATGCTCCCATATCTTTGTTGTGGTAGCAGGGAGATAATCTTCCTCACAATGTCCGCATCACCTAGCTTATTAATGCCAATCGAATTGAGCTCATTGATAATTAGATTCAAACGAGAATACATGTCTCTAACAAGCTCATCATCTTTCATAGCAAAAGAATTATACTCATTTAAGACTAGGCAATGTTTTTGCTCACGGACATTGGATGTGCCGTCATGGAGCTCATGCAATTTTAGCCAAATCTCATTAGCAGTTTTCAGGGTAAATACTTGATTGAAAATATCCATGCTAAGAGATTCATACAAGCAATTTTTGGCTCTAGCATTTAAATGGATTTCTTTTTCCTCACTCGTGGTGGGTTTCTCGGGATTCTTGAGGGGTTTCATCCCGTCACGAGTGACTCTCCAAACACCTAGATCAACGGCCTCTAGGTAACAAGCCATTCTAGCACTATAATATGGGAAGTTAGTGCCGTCAAAGTGTGGTGGCCTATGGGTATCCATCCCTTCCTCTAAAAAGCGTCGGCTCTTTTAGCGGTGAAGCTAAAGCGTTTCAAATGAGCCAAACCGGGCTCTGATACCACTTGTAGGAAACGGGTGACGCCTAAGAGGGGGGGTGAATTAGGACTTCTAAAACTTTTACTAAACTAGGCCACAATTAAATCCCTAGAGCAAAACCTATGCAAATAATCAAAACTAGAATGTGCAAACTAGGTTTTGTCTAAGTGTTGCTATCTCTACCGCAAAAGGCTAAGTTTCAATCTATACTAAATAAGTATGACTACAAGATTGAAACTTAAATGCTTAATATAAATGCGGAATGTAAAGAGCTAAGTAGAGAAGCAAACTCTCGTGGATGACGCCGGTATTTTTACCGAGGTATCCGGAACCACGCAAGGTCCCGACTAATCCTCGTTGGTGCCCCTACGCAAAGGGAAGCCCACGCGAGGGCCAAGCACCACGGTCGAGTAACTCCGTAGAGAGCCGCGGGCCTTCTCCACGCGCAAGTGGTGCTCCGCTTCCGGCTCCTCTCGGACGCTCCCCGCCGTCTCCACTATCGAGCTTCCGGCCGAAACGTCGCGGGCCTCGTTCCCTCCGGTACACGGTGGCGGCCGTGACACAAACGCGGTTGTCACGGTCTCGCAAGACTCTCGCCCCACTCGGTACAATTACAACGACTCACGCAAGAGCCGAGGGGTTGTGTGGTTTTACAAAACTCACTCAACTAACTAGGATTCACCTAGAGCAAGCGCTAAAGCGGTCTAACTAACCTAAGCACTTCGCAAAGCACCTACGCTAATCACCGAGTGATTCTATTAAGCACTTGGGTGTTTGAGCTCTTAGAAATGTGCACTATATGCCTTGGTATGTTGCTTGGGCTCTCACACCTTCAAATGGTTGATTGGATGAAGTATATATAGGCCCCAACTCAACTAGCCGTTGGAAAGCAGACTGTTGTAAGTGTTGGTGACTTGTTCTCAAATGCTTCGGATTAAGAACAAGGCAACATAAAAAGTGTTAAATGATAAGGTCCTTCGTCCTTTGAAACATTATTTCCCCTCGGGATATAACGTGCTCCGGACGAAGGTCATAAACAATATATCTTCGTAAGCACGATAAGTTATGACGAAGAACTTATGCATAGCATAAAAAGTAATGTAAACATTTAAATTTTATCACAATGTCATTTCTATTTTATTATTATGTAACAATAGAAATGACTTCAAATTACAAATGTACCTTCGGATCGCAGGAAGGCAAAAGTACAAGGATGACGCAAAAGCAAATGCCAAGTTAGCGTGAACAGTACGGGAATACTGTTCATCTATTTATAGGCGTGAGACGCAGCCCATGTAAAATTACATTCATGTCCATTACATTTGCTAATGACCTATGGGAGTCTGTCAAGGCCTAAGTAGTCTTTTCATCTTTATGTCGGTTCCCCGTTCTGCTATCGCGACGAAGCTTTCCTGTGTATAGCTTCGGCTGCGCGCCATCCTTCGTACAGCATGGTAACCAGCCCGTCCTTCATCAACCTCCTTTCGTCTGGCTTAAGCTTCGTCCTGTCCATACTCCATGTTCATGATCTGAGTCTGAGAATACCTGTTCATATAATTCACTTGGAAAATATTGTCAAATCTTGTTTTTGAGGACCTTCGGAGGACGAAGGCCCCCAACAGTAGCCCCTCGCAATATTAATTTGTTAGTGATAAATTCAGATTGCGATATGGACGAAGGCCTTAAGCCAAAGGTCCGAAAAAACACCTTCCCTTTGCTAGAATAGCAACATTCACTGACAAGCGGGGTCTTTCAATTTTCAACGCACTGGGCGTATAAATAAGATCATACCGCAAACTCATTTTGGTACTCTCACTTGCCATCTGCTTCGGCCCACTAAAATTTTTAGCTCTTGCGCACTAAGATTTGCTGATCTTTTGGTTTTGAAGCTTCGGCCTTGAAAACAGTTTTTTAGTGTTTCCGAAGATGTCTGAAGATAAGAAGGTCCCTGCTGAGATGAAGCTGAGTCTCGACGAAGAGAAGAACTTGGGGTTTCTTATAGCGATGGCGGAGACCAATACGGAAAAAATCACCAAGGAGATTCTGGAAGGTTTGTCTGAAGATACTGGTGACAGTGACAGTTATGATGTAGAAAGCGGTGGGGAAGAGTCCGAATATCGACCATGGCGGCCAAGTCACACGGTTTTTGGGAAAACCACTATTAAGCAGAGTCATATTGACAATATGAGGGGGAGATACTTTCGAGATATATCTATTGTGAGGGCTGATGCTGGAGAAAAAACTTCTCCCACTCCCGAAGAAGATGAAGTCATAATCTTCCAAAGCTTTCTCAAGGCTGGGCTTCGATTCCCCCTAAGCAGCTTCGTTGTCGAAGTCCTGAAGACATTTCAAGTCTACCTTCATCAAATTACTCCCGAAGCTATCATAAGAATGGGGATGTTTGTCTGGGCTGCGAAAAGCCAAGGTTTAGAACCAAATGCCAAAAGCTTTTGCAACATTCATGAGTTGTTATATGAGACGAAGCCCTGGGGGAAAGAACAATATCACAACAACTTTGGGTGTTACAGCTTCGGTGCCCGCTCCGGGTCAAGCCGCCCTGTGCCAACCTTTCGGAAGAGGTGGCCCGGAGCCTGGATGACAGAGTGGTTTTATGTAAAGAATGACTTAACAGCGCAGGAAGATGTTAAGAGTATCATTATGCGCCCCATCTGGCAACGCTTCGGACTTCGAAGGCCGAAGGTTGAAATGGATGAAGCAGCCGAGGAATGCCAAAGAGCCTTCGGCGTAATCTGCTCTTTTATTGGGACACGGGACTTGGTCCAAGAGCATATTTGAGAGCACCTAGAGGGGGGGGTGAATAGGTGATCCTGTAAAAACTTCAAACTTAAGCCACAAAAACTTGTTATGTGTTAGCACGATTATTGCCAAGTGGCTAAAGTGAAGTCTCAACAAAATACCACAAGAGATCAAGACAGAGGTGACACGGTGGTTTATCCCGTGGTTCGGCCAAGCCAATGCTTGCCTACTTCCACGTTGTGGCGTCCCAACGGACGAGGGTTGCAATCAACCCCTCTCAAGCGATCCAAAGACCCACTTGAATACCACGGTGTTTTGTTGTTCCTTTCACTATCCCGTTTGCAAGGAATCTCCACAAATTGGAGTCTCTTGCCCTTACAAGTATATGATCACAAAGAAGCACAGAGTAAGGGAGGGAAGCAACACACACAAATCCACAACAAAAGCGCACACACACGGCCAAGACTCGAGCTCGAATGACTATCTCAGAGTTCACACTAGAACAGAGCTCGAATCACTTAGAATCACAAACGAATGCGCAAAGAACTTGTGTGGATGATCAAGAATGCTTAAGAGTTGCTTGTCTATCTCCTCCATGCGCCTAGGGGCTCCTTTTATAGCCCCAAGGCAGCTAGGAGCCGTTGAGCGCAAATCCGGAAGGCCATCCTTGCCTTCTGTCGTCGGGGGCACCGGACAGTCCGGTGCACACCGGACACTGTCCGGTGCACGATTTGTTTCCTTTTCTGGCGCTGCCGACCGTTGCAGCCCGTTGGAGATCTGCGAGCCGTTGGCGCACCGGACATGTCCGGTGCACACCGGACAGTCCGGTGCCGTCTTCCGACCGTTGGCTCGGCCACGTGTCCCGCGCCGATTGCGCGGCCGACCGTTGGCCCTGGCCGACCGTTGGCTCACCGGACAGTCCGGTGCACACCGGACAGTACGGTGAATTTTAGCCGTACGCCGCCGGCCAAAATCCCGAGAGCGGCCAGTTCGAGTCGAGTCAGTCTGGCGCACCGGACACTGTCCGGTGCACACCGGACAGTCCGGTGCTCCAGACCGAGCTGGGACTTGGCTGCACACAGCCAAGTCATTCTCTCCCCTTTTCTCTTTTTCTTCTTTCTGTTTCTAACACTTAGACAAATATGTTAGTCCACAAAACCAATGTACTAAGGCTTAGAAACATACCTTTACTTCACGATTTGCACCTTGTTCATCCATGTACACAAATTCACAATTAAACACATGTGTTGGCACTCAATCACCAAAATACTTAGAAATGGCCCAAGGGCACATTTCCCTTTCAATCTCCCCCTTTTTGGTGATTTATGCCAACACTACATAAAGCCACTAGAACAAGTGCAAACTCAATTCAAATAACACTTAAATTTATTTTGAATCAATTTTGGCATATATGGATCATCCTTTGCCACCACTTGGTTTGTTTTTGCAAATCAAACACAAATCTCTATCTCTAAGTTAAACACACATGTTTAAGCATAAAGAGAGTCATTCAAAAAGAGATTGATCAAGGATTTCAAAAACTCCCCCTTTTTCCCATAATTACTACTTCTCCCCACAAAAAGCCAACTTTTGACAAGAGAGACAACAAAAGAGTTTTGACAAACCAAAAGCTCTATTCTACTATTTTCAAAATCTCTCAAGTGGTAGCTGATCCATTTATTGCTTTGGCCTTTATTTTCTCCCCCTTTGGCATCAAACACCAAAACGGGATCAATTTTGGCCCTTTAACCCCATTGCCTCACCAAAATCTTCAATTAAGAGCAAATGGCAATAAGAGGTCATGAGATGAACTTGGAATAAGTTACCCCTCATCGGAGTGCAGTGGAAGTCTTGCATGATCCAAGTCCACCTTTTCCCTTTCAATTCTCCTTTGTGACTAAATCAAACAAACTCAAGCATATGGTTAGTCTCAAAGGGTCAAGTTGTAACACATCTCCCCCTAAACATGTGCATCACTTTGCAACGGACTTGTGAGGTCCAGGGAGTGTTTGTACAACTTGAGCACCATAATAAGCAACAAAAATGCAGAAAGGAACATGATCAAAATCATGAATACATGTATGCTATAATTCAATCCAAGTTCCGCGAATCTAAGACATTTAGCTCACTACGCAGCCTGCAAAAGGTCTTCTCATCTAAAGGCTTGGTAAAGATATCGGCTAGCTGGTTCTCGGTGCTAACATAAAACACTTCGATATCTCCCTTTTGCTGGTGGTCTCTCAAAAAGTGATGCCGGATGTCGATGTGCTTTGTGCGGCTGTGCTCAACAGGATTTTCCGCTATTCGGATAGCACTCTCATTATCACATAGGAGTGGGACTTTGCTCAGATTGTAGCCAAAGTCCCTGAGGGTTTGCCTCATCCAAAGTAGTTGCGCGCAACACTGACCTGCGGCAACGTACTCGGCCTCAGCGGTGGATAGGGCAACGGAAGTTTGTTTCTTAGAGTTCCATGACACCAGGGACCTTCCTAAGAATTGGCACGTCCCTGATGTACTCTTCCTATCGACCTTACATCCAGCATAGTCGGAATCTGAGTACCCAATCAAGTCAAAGTTAGACCCCTTTGGATACCAGATCCCGAAGCAAGGCGTAGCGACTAAATATCTAAGAATTCGCTTCACCGCCACCAAGTGACACTCCTTAGGATCGGATTGAAATCTAGCACACATGCATACGCTAAGCATAATATCCGGTCTACTAGCACATAAATAAAGTAAAGACCCTATCATTGACCGGTATGCTTTTTGATCAATGGACTTACCTCCTTTGTTGAGGTCGGTGTGCCCGTCGGTTCCCATCGGAGTCTTTGCGGGCTTGGCGTCCTTCATCCCAAACCTCTTTAGCAGATCTTTCGTGTACTTCGTTTGGGAGATGAAGGTGCCGTCCTTGAGTTGCTTCACTTGGAACCCAAGGAAGTAGTTCAACTCGCCCATCATCGACATCTCGAATTTTTGCGTCATCACCCTGCTAAACTCTTCACAAGACTTTTGATTAGTAGAACCAAATATTATGTCATCGACATAAATTTGGCATACAAACAAATCACCATCACATGTCTTTGTAAAAAGAGTTGGATCGGCTTTCCCAACCTTGAAAGCATTAGCAAGTAAGAAATCTCTAAGGCATTCATACCATGCTCTTGGGGCTTGTTTAAGTCCATAGAGCGCCTTAGAGAGCTTACACACGTGGTCGGGGTACCGTTCATCCTCGAAGCCAGGGGGTTGCTCTACGTACACCTCCTCCTTTATTGGCCCGTTGAGGAACGCGCTCTTCACATCCATTTGGTACAACCTGAAAGAATGGTGAGCGGCATATGCTAGCAAGATACGAATGGACTCTAGCCTAGCCACAGGAGCAAAAGTCTCCTCAAAGTCCAAACCTGCGACTTGGGCATAACCTTTTGCCACAAGTCGAGCCTTGTTCCTCGTCACCACCCCGTGCTCGTCCTGTTTATTGCGGAACACCCACTTGGTTCCCACAACATTTTGCTTGGGACGAGGCACCAGCATCCAAACTTCGTTGCGCTTGAAGTTATTAAGTTCCTCCTGCATGGCCAACACCCAATCCGGATCTAGCAAGGCCTCCTCTACCCTGAAAGGCTCAATAGAGGAGACAAAAGAGTAATGTTCACAAAAATTAACTAATCGAGACCGAGTAGTTACTCCCTTGCTAATGTCACCCAGAATTTGGTCGACGGGATGATCCCTTTGAATCATCGCTCGAACTTGGGTTGGAGGTGCCGGTTGCGCTTCTTCCTCCATCATGTGATCATCTTGTGCTCCCCCTTGATCACACGCCTCCTTTTGATGAACCTGTTCATCGTCTTGAGGTGGGGGATGCACCGTCGTTGAGGAAGAAGGTTGATCTCGTTCATCTTGTTCCTGTGGCCGAACGTCTCCAATCGCCATGGTTCGTATAGCGGCCGTTGGAACATCTTCTTCATCTACATCATCGCAATCAACAACTTGCTCTCTTGGAGAGCCATTAGTCTCATCAAATACAACGTCGCTAGAGACTTCAACCAAACCCGATGATTTGTTGAAGACCCTATACGCCTTTGTATTTGAATCATAACCTAATAAAAACCCTTCTACAGCTTTGGGAGCAAACTTAGAATTTCTACCCTTCTTTACTAGAATGTAGCACTTGCTCCCAAAAACACGAAAGTACGATACATTGGGTTTGTTACCGGTTAGTAGCTCATATGACGTCTTCTTGAGGAGGCGGTGAAGGTAGACCCTGTTGATGGCGTGGCAAGCCGTGTTCACGGCTTCCGACCAAAAGCACTCGGGGGTCTTGAACTCTCCAAGCATCGTCCTCGCCATATCGATTAGCGTCCTGTTCTTCCTCTCTACCACACCATTTTGTTGTGGTGTGTAGGGAGCGGAGAACTCGTGCTTGATCCCTTCCTCCTCAAGAAACTCCTCCACTTGAAGGTTCTTGAACTCGGACCCGTTGTCGCTCCTAATCTTCTTCACCTTGAGCTCAAACTCATTTTGAGCTCTCCTGAGGAAGCGCTTGAGGGTCCCTTGGGTTTCAGACTTATCCTGCAAAAAGAACACCCAAGTGAAGCGGGAAAAGTCATCAACAATAACTAAACCATACTTACTTCCTCCTATGCTTAGATAGGCGACGGGTCCGAAGAGGTCCATATGCAGCAGCTCCAGAGGTCTTGACGTGGTCATCACATTCTTGCTGTGATGTGCTCCTCCAACTTGTTTACCTGCCTGACAAGCTGCACAAGGTCTATCTTTTTCGAAATAAACATTGGTTAGACCTATCACGTGTTCTCCCTTTAGAAGCTTGTGGAGATTCTTCATCCCCACATGTGCTAAGCGGCGATGCCACAGCCAGCCCATGCAAGTCTTAGCCATTAAGCATGCATCTAGACCGGCCTCTTCTTTTGCAAAATCAACTAAGTAAAGCTTGCCGTCTAGTACACCCTTAAAAGCTAGTGAACCATCACATCTTCTAAAGACAGACACATCTATATTTGTAAATAAACAATTATATCCCATTTGACATAATTGACTAACAGATAGCAAATTATATCCAAGACTCTCCACTAGGAATACATTTGATATAGAATGCTCACTAGAAATTGCAATTTTACCTTACCCTTTTACCTTGCCTTGATTCCCATCACCGAATATAATTAAATCTTGGGAATCCTTATTTTTGACGTAGGAGGTGAACATCTTCTTCTCCCCCGTCATATGGTTTGTGCATCCGCTGTCGATAATCCAGCTTGAACCCCCGGATGCATAAACCTGCAAGGCAAATTTAGGCTTGGGTCTTAGGTACCCAACTCATGTTGGGTCCTGCAAGGTTAGCACAAATGTCTTTAGGGACCCAAATGCAAGATTTATCTCCCTTGCATCTAGCCCCTAATTTCCTAGCAACTACCTTCTTACCCTTTCTACAAATAGCAAAGGGAGCATTACAAGCATAATAAATGGTAGAAGGTTCATTCACTACTTTCCTAGGAGCATGAATAACATTCTTTCTAGGTACATGAGCAATATCTCTCCTAGGCATATGTACAACATTTCTCCTACACATATCTCTACCATGATTATAAGAAGAACTAGAAGCAAACATTGCATGAGAATCATAAACATGTGAATCAAAATGATTATAAGCATTTCTAGCATGTCTCCTATCATAATACATAAAAGCATGATTCTTTTTAGCATTACTAGCCATCGGGGCCTTCCCCTTCTCCTTGACGAAGATGGGAGCCTTATGGCTTGTTAAGTTCTTGGCTTCCCTCTTGAAGCCAAGCCCATCCTTAATTGAGGGATGTCTTCCAATTGTATAGGCATCCCTTGCAAATTTTATCTTTTCAACTTCACTCTTGCTAGTCTTAAGTTGGGCATTAAGACTAGCCACTTCATCTTTTAGTTTTGAAATTGAAACTAAATGTTTGCTACAAGTGTTAACATCAAAATCCTTACACCTAGTGCAAATTGTAACATTTTCAACACAAGACTTAGATTTATTTGTTACTTCTAATTTAGCATTTAAATCATAGTTAACACTTTGTAAAGTAGCAATGGTTTCATGACAAGAAGATATTTCACTAGAAAGCACTTCATTTCTTTTCACTTCTAAAGCATATGATTTTTGTGCCTCTATAAACTTATCATGTTCATCATACAATAAATCCTCTTGCTTCTCTAAAAGCCTATCCTTTTCATTCAAAGCATCAATCAATTCATTGATTTTATCTATCTTAGATCTATCTAAGCCTTTGAACAAGCAAGAATAATCTATGTCATCATCGTCACTAGACTCACTATCACTAGAAGAAGCATAAGTGGAGTCTTGAGTACTCACCTTCTTCTCCCTTGCCATAAGGCAAGTGAGACGCTCGTTGGGGAAGAGAGCCGATTTGTTGAAGGCAGTGGCGGCGAGTCCTTCGTTGTCGGAGTCGGAGGAGGAGCAATCCGAGTCCCACTCCTTTCCTAGATGCGCCTCGCCCTTTGCCTTCTTGTATTGCTTCTTCTTCTCTCTTTTGTTCCCCTTTTCCTGGTCACTTTCATTATCGGGACAGTTAGCAATGAAATGACCAAGCTTACCGCATTTGAAGCATGAGCGCTTCCCCTTGGCTTTGGTCTTGCTTGGTTGTCCCTTGTGACCTTTAAGCACCGTCTTGAATCTTTTAATGATGAGAGCCATCTCTTCATCATTAAGGCCAGCCGCCTCAATCTGTGCCACCTTGCTAGGTAGCGCCTCCTTGCTTCGTGTTGCCTTGAGAGCAAGGGGTTGCGGCTCGTTGATCGGACCGTTCAACGCTTCGTCGACGTATCTTGCCTCCTTGATCATCATCCGCCCGCTTACGAATTTTCCAAGCACTTCCTCGGGCGTCATCATCGTGTACCTGGGATTCTCACGAATATTGTTCACGAGATGAGGATCAAGTACGGTAAAGGACCTGAGCATTAGGCGGACGACGTCGTGGTCCGTCCATCGCGTGCTCCCATAGCTCCTTATCTTGTTGATGAGGGTCTTGAGCCGGTTGTATGTTTGCGTCGGCTCCTCGCCCCTTATCATGGTGAACCGTCCGAGCTCTCCCTCCACCAACTCCATCTTGGTGAGCAAGGTGACGTCGTTCCCCTCATGAGAAATCTTGAGGGTGTCCCAGATCTGCTTGGCATTGTCCAAGCCGCTCACCTTGTGATACTCGTCCCTGCACAAAGAGGCTAGCAACACAGTAGTAGCTTGTGCATTTTTATGAATCTGTTCATTAATAAACATAGGGCTATCCGAGCTATCAAATTTCATTCCACTTTCCACAATCTCCCAAATGCTTGGATGGAGAGAAAACAGGTGAGTACGCATTTTGTGGCTCCAAAATCCGTAATCCTCTCCATCAAAGTGAGGAGGTTTGCCAAGTGGAATGGGAAGCAAATGAGTATTTGAGCTATGCGGAATACGCGAATAATCAAAAGAAAAGTTTGAGTTAACCGTCTTTTGTTTGTAGTCGTTGTGGTCCTCGTCCTTTTGGGAAGAAGTAGACTCGTCGCTGTCGTAGTAGACAATCTCCTTGATGCGCCTGGTCTTCTTCTTCTTCCCTTCCTTCCGTCTTTGGCCCGAGCCGGAGTCGGTAGGCCTGTCATCCTTCGGCTCGTTGACGAAGGTCTCCTTCTCTTTATCGTTGATCACTATACCCTTCCCCTTAGGATCCATCTATTCGGGCGGTTAGTCCCTTTGTGAATAGAACGGCTCTGATACCAATTGAGAGCACCTAGAGGGGGGGTGAATAGGTGATCCTGTAAAAACTTCAAACTTAAGCCACAAAAACTTGTTATGTGTTAGCACGATTATTGCCAAGTGGCTAAAGTGAAGTCTCAACAAAATACCACAAGAGATCAAGACAGAGGTGACACGGTGGTTTATCCCGTGGTTCGGCCAAGCCAATGCTTGCCTACTTCCACGTTGTGGCGTCCCAACGGACGAGGGTTGCAATCAACCCCTCTCAAGCGGTCCAAAGACCCACTTGAATACCACGGTGTTTTGTTGTTCCTTTCACTATCCCGTTTGCAAGGAATCTCCACAAATTGGAGTCTCTTGCCCTTACAAGTATATGATCACAAAGAAGCACAGAGTAAGGGAGGGAAGCAACACACACAAATCCACAACAAAAGCGCACACACACGGCCAAGACTCGAGCTCGAATGACTATCTCAGAGTTCACACTAGAACAGAGCTCGAATCACTTAGAATCACAAACGAATGCGCAAAGAACTTGTGTGGATGATCAAGAATGCTTAATAGTTGCTTGTCTATCTCCTCCATGCGCCTAGGGGCTCCTTTTATAGCCCCAAGGCAGCTAGGAGCCGTTGAGCGCAAATCCGGAAGGCCATCCTTGCCTTCTGTCGTCGGGGGCACCGGACAGTCCGGTGCACACCGGACACTGTCCGGTGCCCGATTTGTTTCCTTTTCTGGCGCTGCCGACCGTTGCAGCCCGTTGGAGATCTGCGAGCCGTTGGCGCACCGGACATGTCCGGTGCACACCGGACAGTCCGGTGCCGTCTTCCGACCGTTGGCTCGGCCACGTGTCCCGCGCCGATTGCGCGGCCGACCGTTGGCCCTGGCCGACCGTTGGCTCACCGGACAGTCCGGTGCACACCGGACAGTCCGGTGAATTTTAGCCGTACGCCGCCGGCCAAAATCCCGAGAGCGGCCAGTTCGAGTCGAGTCAGTCTGGCGCACCGGACACTGTCCGGTGCACACCGGACAGTCCGGTGCTCCAGACCGAGCTGGGACTTGGCTGCACACAGCCAAGTCATTCTCTCCCCTTTTCTCTTTTTCTTCTTTCTGTTTCTAACACTTAGACAAATATGTTAGTCCACAAAACCAATGTACTAAGGCTTAGAAACATACCTTTACTTCACGATTTGCACCTTGTTCATCCATGTACACAAATTCACAATTAAACACATGTGTTGGCACTCAATCACCAAAATACTTAGAAATGGCCCAAGGGCACATTTCCCTTTCAATATTGTCTTCAGGGTGTGGCCACTTGCAGGAAAGTGGGAAATGCCGAAGGAGACCATCAAAGAGTCCGACGAAGGCGGACTGGTCAGACTGAAATACACATTCAAATACGGGGATAAGTTTGTTGAACCTGATGACGACTGGTTGAAAAGCATTGAAACATTAAGTGACGAACTGCTTGGGGTGTATTCAAAGGCCGAGAACACTGCATTATCGGCAGCCTTCGGAGGCCGAAAGAAGAAAAGGCTCAACCGGGTATTTGATGCAATCGGGTTTGTCTACCCTGACTACCATTATCCGGTGCCGGGCCGCAAAAGAAAAAATATTTCTCCTGCAACAGAAGTTGCCACAAGTGCTTCTAGTGAGCCAGCACCGCAAACAAAAAAGATGAAGGTGCTCACCCACCGGGCACGCTTTATTGAGCCGGCCACAGTGCCAGAATTTATTGGTGAAGTCTCTTTGGCCTCTGAAGCTACAGAACCAGCTCCAGTGCCGAAGATAGAAGAAAAAACTGAAGCGCCTTCAGCAGAGAAGGCAGAAAAACCGAGAATTGAAGGGCCAAAAATATCGGAAATCTTAAGTCCTTCAGTAAATGTTGAAACAATAAAAAATCAAAAGGGCCCATCGGTAACCCCAAAAAGAAAAAGAATGGTGAACGTGCTAGATGTCTTGGAGACAATTAAGTCTTCAAGCACAACTCCAAAGAAGACTGTTGAACTTGCTGAAGCGTCTACTGAAGCTTCGAAGCAACAACTGGAAGCTGAAGCTGGGTCTTCAGAGCCCACCAAGGAACAATCTTTGGAAACCGAGAAAATAAAAATATCAGAACCAGTTTTGGTTGAAGAAATTGACACTGCCGCCCCGAAGCTCCTTCCGACATATGCGATTACATCGTGCGACATGCTTCGGGGAAGAAATTATCTGAAGAAGAGACTTATGAAGCCAATCACTATGCTAGAGAGTTGAAATATCCGAAGGGGGCAGTAGTGTTCAATGGGACAAATGAAGATGACTTCCTATACTGCCTCCCTGATAACAAAGAATTATCTGTCTGCCGGGAGATGGCTAGAAGTATGGGGTTCCCGAAGCTCAAAGCTGGATTATGTGCTATGACGAAGGAGGATCTCGCGGACAGTCTTGCATACAATAGCCTAAAGGTATGGGAATTAGGCGCTTGAAAAAATTTTTTAATTCGTAACTCATTCTTTTATTCTTATACCAACTTTTTTACATGTAGGGTTTAATCCTAAGCAACGCATTAAGAGCACAAAAGAGTGCCGAAGATGAGAGCTATGAAATTGCGTTTAACAACCTACGATCAGAAGTTATTAAACTGAGAAACGAAGCTCTGGAAAAGGATAAAATTCTGCTTACATTGGTAGACAAAGTAAAAAAGGACGAAGCTGCCTCAAAGGTTCAGGCTGAAGCCCAAAAACGTGAGATTAAAGATCTTCAGAAACAGCTAGCTAGAGCTAAAGAGGAACGTGTGCTTGAAGAAACAAAACAAGAGCTTAGTGATCAGTTGGTCAATCATTTAGAGTTAATGCATCCCAGAGGAAATGCTATGTTAAATCTATTGAATGCGTCAAAAAGATAAAATCCAGCTTCGCCAGCGTTGGCGCATTTTCTAGTGAGGAGAATTTCTCAAGAGGGAATCCCGAAGGTCCACTGGATTGGATCAGTCACGAAGCAGAGGCCTTCGAGGAAATCCTGAGTAGCCGCGGTGACATCTGCGCTTTTTCGGGCGTCAGAGGAGTTGCTACTGTTTTGGAGAAGAAAGGTTGTGATCATGTAAAATCCTTAGCTCAGTCCGAAGCTGCCTTGTCCTCCGAAGACATCAAAGACCCCTCGACCAAAGCAAGCATGGTTGGCGGTAAATTCTTTACTGATATCTGGGACAACGGCGGCCGAGAAATGGCGCAAGAAATTATTCAAAGGAGTGAAAAAGGCATCCATGATGCTAGGAAAGTGACAGAAGTTGCCGAAAAAAGTACAGAGCCCGAAGGGCAAATAGGTATTAATTAGCCGTTCTTGTTGTGTTGTAATTTTTATTTCAAACTTTGTTCGCGGTTTGTGATAGTAATGTAGACATATTCCCTTCCCTCAGAACCTACTGGATCGTCTGCTGACCCTCACACGAAAGAGGATGACGAAATTAAACAAATGGCCGAAGCTATCATGGATAAAGTTGTTGAACAACTTCTAAATGAGGCTGCCGAAGTAGTACTAAGAGAAGACTAGATGGTATTAGAAAAAACATTTGAAATGTGGTCTATGTAATATTTTGTACATTTGAATGTAATATATAAGTTTCTTTTCATTATTCAATTCTTTACGATGCATGAAACTTTACATATGTACCGTTTTTAAGCCTTCGGCGAAAAAACACCTTCCCTTCTTTTCATGCTTCGTGAAGATAGAAAAACCTTTATGCATCACAAAACCCATAGCGCTCTGATGAAAAATATCCAAACTTCGTGAGAACATTTTCCGAAGCTATATTCCGAAGATTTTTACTTTCTCAAAGCATTCTTTCGAAGGTTGATACTGTCCTCCCTTCTTTTGCCATATGCAATATGATGTATGATGCTTATGCTATGCAAAATGATGTGATGATGTTATGTCATGTAGATGAATTTGATTCCGAAGATACACACATATCCCCGTGAAACACACAATCTTTTTATATCAGCGCTGACTTTTCGCTGTAAGCTCTGCATTCCCTTAGGAACGTCTTTGGAGCTTCTTCGCCTTTTACTTAGGCGGTATCAGCGTTGACTTTTCGCTGTAAGCTCTGCATTCCCTTAGGAACGTCTTTGGAGCTTCTTCGCCTTTTACTTAGGCGGTATCAGCGTTGACTTTTCGCTGTAAGCTCTGCATTCCTTTTGGAACGACTTTTGAGCAGAAAACTTACACTGCGCTCCCTTTGGAACGGCTTTTTGTGACTTCAGCAACTTACTCTGCGTTCCTTAGAACGACTTTCTGTTGCTTCGAAGGACTTTTAATAATTCGAAGGTCCTCCTTGTTATCGCAAATTTTTAAGCTTCAGCAACTTAAGCCTGTGGAGAAAATAGGTTTTCCTCGTGGGAAACAACGAAATTATTACATGAAAACTAACAATGTTCTTTGTTACAGAAAATAGAACTGAATAGAAAAGACTGCTATCAAAGGTAGGATATGTGTCAATAAATGTGCTTCGACTCTGGCACAGTGCTATTGACTGTGCGAGCTTCGGATTGTTCTCTGAAGTCCCTTTGGTGTGGGGCATATTGGCTCCCTTCTGGCTGTTGGCCTTGTTGTAGTGGGGGTGGAGGCGGAGGCTGTTGCCAGGAAGCTTGAGGTTGACTTGCCGAAGCTACAGAAGCTGCAGGGTGGTTGTCTATGTATTGTGGGATGTAAGGCGGATGGTACGAAGCAGTGTGCATGACCTGCTTCGGCTGAGCTTGTTGCGCTGCAGCTTCGGCTATTTCCTTTTGCTTCTGGATTGTAACATGGCACATCCTGGTGGTATGGCCCTTGTTTTCTCCACAGAACAAGCAAAACATTTTCCTTGGTTGATCTCCAAATCTTCCGCCGAAGCCCCTGGCACTTCTGCCTCTTGGAGCTGGTGGCCGGAAGAAACTTTGCTGTTGCCCCGAAGCCTGTGAGGAGCACTGCGGCCTGTTCTGCTGACTCCCTTTATCATCATTTTGAGTAGAGTTGTGGATGGACCTGACATGCCTCGGATAAAATCTTCCTCCGAAGCCCCTGGTCATTTCAGAAAATCTGAAAGCCTCCTCCCTTCTTTGGCGAAAATCATTGTCGGCACGAATGTACTCGTCCATTTTCTGGAGTAGCTTCTCCAAAGTCTGAGGAGGCTTCCTAGCGAAGTATTGAGCTGAAGGTCCAGGTCGAAGCCCCTTGATCATGGCTTCGATGACAATTTCATTGGGCACCGTTGGTGCCTGCGCCCTCAAACGTAAGAACCTTCTGACATACGCCTGAAGGTATTCTTCATGATCCTGAGTGCACTGGAACAAGGCTTGAGCAGTAACCGGCTTCGTCTGAAACCCTTGAAAGCTGGTTAACAACATGTCCTTCAGCTTTTGCCATGAAGTAATCGTTCCTGGTCGAAGGGAGGAATACCAGGTCTGAGCAACATTCCTGACAGCCATAACAAAAGACTTTGCCATGACTGCAGCATTGCCACCATACGAAGACACTGTTGCTTCGTAGCTCATCAAAAACTGCTTCGGGTCTGAGTGGCCATCGAACATGGGAAGTTGGGGGGGCTTGTAGGACGGAGGCCAAGGTATAGCCTGCAGCTCAGCGGACAGGGGAGAAGCATCATCGAAAACAAAATTTCCATGATGGAAATTGTCATACCAGTCATCTTCGTTGAAGAAGCCCTCCTGATGAAGGTCTTTTTGTTGAGGCCTTCTGTTCTGCTCATCGTGAGTAAGATGGCGAACTTCTTCAGAAGCTTCGTCTATCTGCCTCTGCAGCTCAGCTAGCCTGGCCATCTTTTCTTTCTTCCTCTGCACCTGTTGATGAAGCATCTCCATATCCCTGATCTCTTGGTCTAGTTCATCCTCCTGAAGCGTCGGGCTGACGGCCTTCCTCTTCTGGCTTCGGGCCTCCCGAAGAGAGACGGTCTCCTGGTTGGGGTCCAGTGGTTGCAGTGCTGCAGCCCCAGTCGCTGAAGCTTTCTTCGGCGCCATAGCGAGGGTCTATGGCTTCCGAAGGTGTTCAAAAAACTCAAAGTGGAAGTGAGTTCACCGGAGGTGGGCGCCAATGTTGGTGACTTGTTCTCAAATGCTTCGGATTAAGAACAAGGCAACATAAAAAGTGTTAAATGATAAGGTCCTTCGTCCTTTGAAACATTATTTCCCTTCGGGATATAACGTGCTCCGGACGAAGGTCATAAACAATATATCTTCGTAAGCACGATAAGTTATGACGAAGAACTTATGCATAGCTTAAAAAGTAATGTAAACATTTAAATTTTATCACAATGTCATTTCTATTTTATTATTATGTAACAATAGAAATGACTTCAAATTACAAATGTACCTTCGGATCGCAGGAAGGCAAAAGTACAAGGATGACGCAAAAGCAAATGCCAAGTCAGCGTGAACAGTATGGGAATACTGTTCATCTATTTATAGGCGTGAGACGCAGCCCATGTAAAATTACATTCATGTCCATTACATTTGCTAATGACCTATGGGAGTCTGTCAAGGCCTAAGTAGTCTTTTCATCTTTATGTCGGTTCCCCGTTCTGCTATCGCGACGAAGCTTTCCTGCGTATAGCTTCGGCTGCGCGCCATCCTTCGTACAACATGGTAACCAGCCCGTCCTTCATCAACCTCCTTTCGTCTGGCTTAAGCTTCGTCCTGTCCGTACTCCATGTTCATGATCTGAGTCTGAGAATACCTGTTCATATAATTCACTTGGAAAATATTGTCAAATCTTGTTTTTGAGGACCTTCGGAGGACGAAGGCCCCCAACAGTAAGGATGGCACACCGGACAGTCCTGTCAGCCAACGGTGCGCCAACTGTGTGCCAACAGTGCGCCAACGGTGAGCCAACGGTGCGCCAACAGTGTGCCAACGCTGTGCAGCCAATGACTAGTTCTGACACACCGGACAGTCCTGTCAGCCAACAGTGCGCCAACTGTGTGCCAACAGTGCGCCAACGGTGAGCCAACGGTGCGCCAACAGTGCGCCAACGCTGTGCAGCCAACGGCTAGTTCTGACACACCGGACAGTCCTGTCAGCCAACAGTGCGCCAACTGTGTGCCAACAGTGCGCCAACGGTGAGCCAACGGTGCGCCAACGGTGAGCCAACGGTGCGCCAACAGTGCGCCAACGCTGTGCAGCCAACGGCTAGTTCTGACACACCGGAGAGTCCAGTGCACCAACTGTGTGCCAACGGTGAGCCAACTGTGTGCCACCGGTGAGCCAACTGTGTGCCACCGGTGTGCAGCCAACGGCTAGTTCTGACAGATAGCCGTTAGGTGCACCGGACAGTGAATAGTACAGTCCGGTGCCTTGTCTTAGAAAACTCTGTTGGCTGTCCTGTGCGCCAACTGTGTGCCACCGGTGAGCCAACTGTGTGCCACCGGTGCGCCAACTGTGCGCCACCGGTGAGCCAACTGTGTGCCACCGGTGCGCCAACTGTGTACCACCGGTGAGCCAACTGTGTGCCACCGGTGCGCCAGCTGACAGCCCATCTTCTAGGTCTTCGCTGATTTCTTCGGGCTTCTTTTGTTCTTGAGTATTGGACTCCTATGCATCTTTTTATGTCTTCTTTTGAGGTGTTGCATCCTCATTGCCTTGGTCCAATTCTCTTCGCATCCTGTGAACTATAATTATAAACACTAGCAAACATATTAGTCCACAAGTTGTGTTAATCATCAAACACCAAAACTCAATTAGCCAAATGGCCCGGGGTCCATTTTCCTTACACCCCCGCTCATGGAAGGGGGTGAAACTGACCACGTATCCCGGTGGCGGAGTCGGTTCGACCTCGCTCCCGGGGGCCAACCACTCAGGCTGCGGCCCGCCGGAGAGAGGACGGAGCAAACCCTCGATAACAAGGGCCTGCAGATCCTTCGCAGTGACGGTGGAGAAAGGCCACGGGTCGCGTGGCGGAATGACGGTCGCCTTGTCAACCATCGCCGGGCTAAAGCGGTGGAAGCAGAGGGGATGAGGTGCGCGGTTTTTCTCTTCTCTGTCTACTTTCTTAGGTCGCGAAGGCAAAAGCAGAAGACAAGCGCAAATGGCAGGATAAAGAACCACTGCCGGCCCCTCTTCCGGGTACATATAGGCCCGGGCGAAATCCACCCAAAACTTCGCCCGAACCCTTCATGAATTTCAAACTCGAAGGCAAAGCGATATTTCCATTCCTCGAACGGCTCGCGCACGCGCAACGGATACCCTGTGAATCGTCCGTCCCGTCGCATTAACTCCCTGGTAGGACACACGTCTCCTCTGGCAGGCGGACGGGCGCCGTTTCGCCTCCGTCATGATGACTGCCTCAAAAAAGGTGTGCCACACTGTTTCAAAATATCTCCTTTCTTCCTTTCCTTTCTCTTTCTCTCTCTCCGCAGGGATCGGGAAACGGGACATTTCGAAGGAGTCCTTCGCAGCGAAGGAAACGGGCCTCGAGCCCTCCTACTGATCAGGGGTTCGAAGGTTGTGCCCCGCGGGGTTCGGCGACCGCCCCAGAGCACTCGGGCTCCAAGCCCTTTACTGATCAGGGGTTCGAAGGCTGGCCCTCGAAGGGATTCGACAGCCGCCCCAGAACATGCAGAGTCAGGGATGACCCAGGGTACGTCCATTACATGGCCAAGGCTCAGGCTACGCTCCCGAGGTACCCTAAGACATTTCTGAGACCAGCGGGAACGATTTGTAATGGAATCCCACCGAAGGGAGGCACCGAGCCCTCGAACCCTATCGAATGGGTCTGGGTCTAGCAAATCACCTGCAGGTACTTTTGGAGCATGCCTCTGGGCCACTAGCCGACCCTTATCGAACGGGGCTCGGGCGTCCACTCGGATTACTCGTTAGCAACTCACTGGAAACACCATGTTCAGCGCCCACCGAGGGTAACATGGCGCGTTCCCCCCCTCCTCCTTGCGGAAAGGCGACAAAGGGGCGTACAATAAAAGCCGAGACGGTCCTCGATCGTTCTCACGCTCCGTGCAGAGGCTCGGAGGCTGCTCTCGCACCAGGCTACGGCCAAATTGTTGACCACGTCAACCAACCAGCTCAAAAACTTGGAGCATGACCATGCACCCGGGCTGTGGCTAGCCCGCATGAGGGAACAACAAGGTCGACCGAGGAATCACAAGAAGAATTAAGACCTCAGAGGAGTAAACCACTCCTCCGAGGCCTCAGGGGCTACACCCGACGGGTGCGCTCGCGCGCACCCATCGGAACAAAACATAACCGAGAAGGGCTAGTCTCCTTACAAAAAATCCAGCAGAACCTCCAAACGAGTGCCTACACTCCCTTTGAGGCTCGGGGGCTACTGTCGGGTACCGTAATTAGGGGTACCCCCAATGCTCCTAAGCATGGCTGAAAAACATCTTCAAAACAGACCATAAAGGCTGGTAAGCATAGCGCAAAGTTAAAGCCTCTTCTGCCAAGGGACGCAATCTCGTCTTGCCCGAGCCCGACCTCGGGCAAGAACAGTGGTCTCGGACAGATTCACGCCTCGCCCGAGGGCCCACTCAGGCAGCAGGCACACCCCCGGCTCATCCGAGGCTAAGCTCGGGTAGACTTTGTCGTATAGCAACCTCGGCCAAATCGCCTTACCGCCGATCATATCGCATGCGCATTTAATGCAAGGATCGCCTGACACCTTATCCTGACACACGCGCCTCAGTTGGCAAGGTCGAAGTGACCGCAGTCACTTCGCCCCTTTACTGATCGTTCTGACAGGAAAACAACACTATTCACCCCGTTCCGACTACTGTGCCAACCACCAGGGTAAGACTAACAACAGTGAGTCACGGCTTCTCCCGAGTTCAGCCTCGGTCGCAACAGGGAGCTCCGCCTCGCCCGACCCCAGGCCTCGGCCTCGGCCATGGCCTCGGGAGAAGGTCTCCGCCATGCCCGACTTCAGCCTCGGCCTCAGGAGAAGTCACCGCCTCGCCCGACCTCGGCCTCGGACCGACTACGATACAGGGGATACATCATTACCCTACCTCTAGCTAGCCGCCTCAGGCTACGAAGGAACAAGACCGGAGTCACATCTAGATTACTCTGGCAATAGGTAATGATGGTTCCCCGTATGCGTCCATGACGTCAATAGTCCTCAAGCTCTCTATGAAGGCAAAGAAACGTCAGCAGGACCCAGGACCGCACCGCCAGCTACGCTTCTACAGGGCTTAAGCACTTCTCCGCAGGCCATGTTAGCACATAGCAACACCCCCATATGTACAGCTGGACCATCCCCTTGTATCTATAAAAGGGGATGCCCAGGGCCTTCACAAGGGGGGAGCACGGGCAATAAGGACGACGGAGACGGACACACTCAAGCATTAAGCTCCACTCCGCGACACTAGACTCCTCAGGAGACCTAGGGCTCGTTCCCTCTCTCGCGAAACTTGTAACCCCTACTGCAAGCACCCCGGTGCAAGATAATATAAGCCTCATCCCTCCTCTTGTGTTCCATCTTGCATCAACCCATCTGGACAGGGGCACGTGGCACAAAATTCACTAGTCGGTCTGGTTGAGGGCCCCCCGGGTCCGAAACATCGACATAAGTGTAATATGTTAATATAATCTTTATTTACGCTCTTATGCTTTGTTCTTTTGATATATTACACTTGTGACATCAACATATGTGTGGAAATAGATCCTGGCACACATATGCGATGCACCCGGCTCTGCCCTTTGGAAACGGGTGTGACATTTCTATATATACATAGAAAAATCAATTTAACCTCAAACACAAACATAAAATTTAATGCAAGTCTAGTTTTTGGTGATAAGAAAATGTACTCACAGGTACTTAAGTTTAGGCATAGTTGAGAGCACCTAGAGGGGGGGGTGAATAGGTGATCCTGTAAAAACTTCAAACTTAAGCCACAAAAACTTGTTATGTGTTAGCACGATTATTGCCAAGTGGCTAAAGTGAAGTCTCAACAAAACACAATACCACAAGATATCAAGACAGAGGTGACACGGTGGTTTATCCCGTGGTTCGGCCAAGCCAATGCTTGCCTACTTCCACGTTGTGGCGTCCCAACGGACGAGGGTTGCAATCAACCCCTCTCAAGCGGTCCAAAGACCCACTTGAATACCACGGTGTTTTGTTGTTCCTTTCACTATCCCGTTTGCAAGGAATCTCCACAAATTGGAGTCTCTTGCCCTTACAAGTATATGATCACAAAGAAGCACAGAGTAAGGGAGGGAAGCAACACACACAAATCCACAACAAAAGCGCACACACACGGCCAAGACTCGAGCTCGAATGACTATCTCAGAGTTCACACTAGAACAGAGCTCGAATCACTTAGAATCATAAACGAATGCGCAAAGAACTTGTGTGGATGATCAAGAATGCTCAAGAGTTGCTTGTATGTCTCCTCCATGCGCCTAGGGGCTCCTTTTATAGCCCCAAGGCAGCTAGGAGCCGTTGAGAGCAAATCCGGAAGGCCATCCTTGCCTTCTGTCGTCGGGGGCACCGGACAGTCCGGTGCACACCGGACACTGTCCGGTGCCCGATTTGTTTCCTTTCCTGGCGCTGCCGACCGTTGCAGCCCGTTGGAGATCTGCGAGCCGTTGGCGCACCGGACATGTCCGGTGCACACCGGACAGTCCGGTGCCGTCTTCCGACCGTTGGCTCGGCCACATGTCCCGCGCCGATTGCGCGGCCGACCGTTGGCCTGGCCGACCGTTGGCTCACCGGACAGTCCGGTGCACACCGGACAGTCCGGTGAATTTTAGCCGTACGCCGTCGGCGAATTCCCGAGAGCGGCCAGTTCGCGCCGAGTTGGCCTGGCGCACCGGACACTGTCCGGTGCACACCGGACAGTCCGGTGCTCCAGACCGAGCTGAGCCATGGCTGCACACAGCCGAGTCTTTCTCTCCCCTTTTCTCTTTTTCTTCTTTCTGTTTCTAACACTTAGACAAATATGTTAGTCCACAAAACCAATGTACTAAGGCTTAGAAACATACCTTTACTTCATGATTTGCACCTTGTTCATCCATGTACACAAATTCACAATTAAACACATGTGTTGGCACTCAATCACCAAAATACTTAGAAATGGCCCAAGGGCACATTTCCCTTTCAATCTCCCCCTTTTTGGTGATTTATGCCAACACTACATAAAGCCACTAGAACAAGTGCAAACTCAATTCAAATAACACTTAAATTTATTTTGAATCAATTTTGGCATATATGGATCATCCTTTGCCACCACTTGGTTTGTTTTTGCAAATCAAACACAAATCTCTATCTCTAAGTTAAACACATATGTTTAAGCATAAAGAGAGTCATTCAAAAAAGAGATTGATCAAGGATTTCAAAAACTCCCCCTTTTTCCCATAATTACTACTTCTCCCCACAAGAAGCCAACTTTTGACAAGAGAGACAACAAAAGAGTTTTGACAAACCAAAAGCTCTATTCTACTATTTTCAAAATCTCTCAAGTGGTAGCTGATCCATTTATTGCTTTGGCCTTTATTTTCTCCCCCTTTGGCATCAAGCACCAAAACGGGATCAATTGTGGCCCTTTAACCCCATTGCCTCACCAAAATCTTCACTTAAGAGCAAATGGCAATAAGAGTTAATGAGATGGACTTGGAGTAAATTACCCCTCATCGGAGTGCAGTGGAAGTCTTGCATGGTCCAAGTCCACCTTTTCCCTTTCAATTCTCCTTTGAGACTAAATCAGACAAACTCAACATATGGTTAGTCTCAAAGGGTCAAGTTGTAACACATCTCCCCCTAAACATGTGCATCACATTGCAACGGACTTGTGAGGTCCAGGGAGTGTTTGTACAACTTGAGCACCATAATAAGCAACAAAATGCAGAATGAACATGATCAAAGGCATGAATACATGTATGCTACAATTCAATCCAAGTTCCGCGAATCTAAGACATTTAGCTCACTGCGCAGCCTGCAAAAGGTCTTCTCATCTAAAGGCTTGGTAAAGATATCGGCTAGCTGGTTCTCGGTGCTAACATAAAACACTTCGATATCTCCCTTTTGCTGGTGGTCTCTCAGAAAGTGATGCCGGATGTCAATGTGCTTTGTGCGGCTGTGCTCAACAGGATTTTCCGCTATTCGGATAGCACTCTCATTATCACATAGGAGTGGGACTTTGCTCAGATTGTAGCCAAAGTCCCTGAGGGTTTGCCTCATCCAAAGTAGTTGCGCGCAACACTGACCTGCGGCAACGTACTCGGCCTCAGCGGTGGATAGGGCAACGGAGGTTTGTTTCTTAGAGTTCCATGACACCAGGGACCTTCCTAAGAATTGGCACGTCCCCGATGTACTCTTCCTATCGACCTTACATCCAGCATAGTCGGAATCTGAGTACCCAATTAAGTCAAAGTTAGACCCCTTTGGATACCAGATCCCGAAGCAAGGCGTAGCGACTAAATATCTAAGAATTCGCTTCACCGCCACCAAGTGACACTCCTTAGGATCGGATTGAAATCTAGCACACATGCATACGCTAAGCATAATATCCGGTCTACTAGCACATAAATAAAGTAAAGACCCTATCATTGACCGGTATGCTTTTTGATCAACGGACTTACCTCCTTTGTTGAGGTCGGTGTGTCCGTCGGTTCCCATCGGAGTCTTTGCGGGCTTGGCGTCCTTCATCCCAAACCGCTTCAGCAGATCTTGCGTGTACTTCGTTTGGGAGATGAAGGTGCCGTCCTTGAGTTGCTTCACTTGGAACCCAAGGAAGTAGTTCAACTCGCCCATCATCGACATCTCGAATTTCTGCGTCATCACCCTGCTAAACTCTTCACAAGACTTTTGATTAGTAGAACCAAATATTATGTCATCGACATAAATTTGGCATACAAACAAATCACCATCACATGTCTTTGTAAAAAGAGTTGGATCGGCTTTCCCAACCTTGAAAGCATTAGCAAGTAAGAAATCTCTAAGGCATTCATACCATGCTCTTGGGGCTTGCTTAAGTCCATAGAGCGCCTTAGAGAGCTTACACACGTGGTCGGGGTACCGCTCATCCTCGAAGCCAGGGGGTTGCTCCACGTACACCTCCTCCTTTATTGGCCCGTTGAGGAACGCGCTCTTCACATCCATTTGGTACAACCTGAAAGAATGGTGAGCGGCATATGCTAGCAAGATACGAATGGACTCTAGCCTAGCCACAGGAGCAAAAGTCTCCTCAAAGTCCAAACCTGCGACTTGGGCATAACCTTTTGCCACAAGTCGAGCCTTGTTCCTCGTCACCACCCCGTGCTCGTCCTGTTTGTTGCGGAACACCCACTTGGTTCCCACAACATTTTGCTTGGGACGAGGCACCAGCGTCCAAACTTCATTGCGCTTGAAGTTGTTGAGTTCCTCCTGCATGGCCAACACCCAATCCGGATCTAGCAAGGCCTCCTCTACCCTGAAAGGCTCAATAGAGGAGACAAAAGAGTAATGTTCACAAAAATTTACTAATCGAGATCGAGTAGTTACTCCCTTGCTAATGTCACCCAGAATTTGGTCGACGGGATGATCCCTCTGAATCATCGCTCTAACTTGGGTTGGAGGTGCCGGTTGCGCTTCTTCCTCCATCACGTGATCATCTTGTGCTCCCTCTTGATCACACGCCTCCTTTTGATGAACCTGTTCATCGTCTTGAGGTGAGGGATGCACCGTCGTTGAGGAAGAAGGTTGATCTCGTTCATCTTGTTCCTGTGGCCGAACGTCTCCAATCGCCATGGTTCGTATAGCGGCCGTTGGAACATCTTCTTCATCTACATCATCACAATCAACAACTTGCTCTCTTGGAGAGCCATTAGTCTCATCAAATACAACGTCGCTAGAGACTTCAACCAAACCCGATGATTTGTTGAAGACTCTATACGCCTTTGTATTTGAATCATAACCTAATAAAAACCCTTCTACAGCTTTGGGAGCAAACTTAGAATTTCTACCCTTCTTCACTAGAATGTAGCACTTGCTCCCAAAAACACGAAAGTACGATACATTGGGTTTGTTACCGGTTAGTAGCTCATACGAAGTCTTCTTGAGGAGTCGATGAAGGTAGACCCTGTTGATGGCGTGGCAAGCCGTGTTCACGGCTTCCGACCAAAAGCACTCGGGGGTCTTGAACTCTCCAAGCATCGTCCTCGCCATATCGATTAGCGTCCTGTTCTTCCTCTCTACCACACCATTTTGCTGTGGTGTGTAGGGAGCGGAGAACTCGTGCTTGATCCCTTCCTCCTCAAGAAACTCCTCCACTTGAAGGTTCTTGAACTCGGACCCGTTGTCGCTCCTTATCTTCTTCACCTTGAGCTCAAACTCATTTTGAGCTCTCCTGAGGAAGCGCTTGAGGGTCCCTTGGGTTTCAGACTTATCCTGCAAAAAGAACACCCAAGTGAAGCGGGAAAAGTCATCAACAATAACTAAACCATACTTACTTCCTCCTATGCTTAGATAGGCGACGGGTCCGAAGAGGTCCATATGCAGCAGCTCCAGAGGTCTTGACGTGGTCATCACATTCTTGCTGTGATGTGCTCCTCCTACTTGTTTACCTGCCTGACAAGCTGCACAAGGTCTATCTTTTTCGAAATAAACATTTGTTAGACCTATCACGTGTTCTCCCTTTAGAAGCTTGTGGAGGTTCTTCATCCCCACATGTGCTAAGCGGCGATGCCACAGCCAGCCCATGCAAGTCTTAGCCATTAAGCATGCATCTAGACCGGCCTCTTCTTTTGCAAAATCAACTAAATAAAGCTTGCCGTCTAGTACACCCTTAAAAGCTAGTGAACCATCACATCTTCTAAAGACAGACACATCTACATTAGTAAAAAGGCAATTGTATCCCATTTGACATAATTGACTAACAGATAGCAAATTATATCCAAGACTCTCCACTAAGAATACATTTGAGATAGAATGCTCATTAGAAATTGCAATTTTACCTAACCCTTTTACCTTGCCTTGATTCCCATCACCGAATATAATTGAATCTTGGGAATCCTTATTCTTGACGTAGGAGGTGAACATCTTCTTCTCCCCCGTCATATGGTTTGTGCATCCGCTGTCGATAATCCAGCTTGAACCCCCGGATGCATAAACCTGCAAGGCAAATTTAGGCTTGGGTCTTAGGTACCCAACTCATGTTGGGTCCTGCAAGGTTAGTACAAATATCCTTAGGGACCCAAATGCAAGATTTATCTCCCTTGCATCTAGCCCCTAATTTCCTAGCAACTACCTTCTTACCCTTTCTACAAATAGCAAAAGGAGCATTACAAGCATAATAAATGGTAGAAGGTTCATTCACTACTTTCCTAGGAGCATGAATAACATTCTTTCTAGGCACATGAGCAATATTTCTCCTAGGCATATGTACAACATTTTTCCTACACATATCTCTATCATGCTTATAAGACAAACTAGAAGCAATCATGGCATGGGAATCATAAACATGTGAATCAAAATGATTATAAGCATGTCTCCTATCATAATACATAAAAGCATGATTCTTTTTAGCATTACTAGCCATAGGGGCCTTCCCCTTCTCCTTGACGAAGATGGGAGCCTTATGGCTTGTTAAGTTCTTGGCTTCCCTCTTGAAGCCAAGCCCATCCTTAATTGAGGGGTGTCTACCAACCGTGTAGGCATCCCTTGCAAATTTTATTTTATCAACTTCATTCTTGCTAGTCTTAAGTTGGGCATTAAGACTAGCCACTTCATCATTTAATTTGGAAATTAGAACTAGGTGTTTACTACAAGCATTAACATCAAAATCCTTACACCTAGTACAAATTTCAACATGTTCAACACAAGAATTTGATTTACTAGCTACTTCTAGTTTAGCACTTAAATCAATATTAACACTTCTTAAGGTAGAAATGGTTTCATGACAGGAAGATATTTCACTAGAAAGCATTTCATTTCTTTTCACTTCTAAAGCATATGATTTTTGTGCCTCTACAAACTTATCATGTTCATCATACAATAAATCTTCTTGCTTTTCTAAAAGCCTATCCTTTTCATTCAATGCATCAATCAATTCATTGATTTTATCTATCTTAGATCTATCTAAGCCCTTGAACAAGCAAGAATAATCTATATCATCATCACTAGACTCACTATCACTAGAAGAAGCATAAGTGGAGTCTTTAGTACTTACCTTCTTCTCTCTTGCCATAAGACAAGTGAGACGCTCATTGGGGAAGAGAGCCGATTTGTTGAAGGCAGTGGCGGCGAGTCCTTCATTGTCAGAGTCGGAGGAGGAGCAATCCGAGTCCCACTCCTTTCCTAGATGCGCCTCGCCCTTTGTCTTCTTGTATGCCTTCTTCTTCTCCCTTTTGTTCCCCTTTTCCTGGTCACTTTCATTATCGGGACAGTTAGCAATAAAATGACCAAGCTTACCGCATTTGAAGCACGAGCGCTTCCCCTTGGTCTTGGTCTTGCTTGGCTGCCCCTTGCGACCATTTAGCGTTGTCTTGAATCTCTTGATGATGAGAGCCATCTCTTCATCATTGAGCCCGGCCGCCTCAACTTGTGCCACCTTGCTAGGTAGCGATTCCTTGCTCCTTGTTGCTTTTAGAGCAATGGGTTGAGGCTCGTGGAGTGGTCCGTTCAACGCGTCGTCGACGTATCTCGCCTCCTTGATCATCATCCTCCCGCTCACGAATTTTCCAAGTACTTCCTCGGGCGTCATCATCATGTACCTGGGATTCTCACGAATATTGTTCACGAGATGAGGATCAAGTACGGTAAAGGACCTGAGCATTAGGCGGACGACGTCGTGGTCCGTCCATCGCGTGCTCCCGTAGCTCCTTATCTTGTTGATGAGGGTCTTGAGCCGGTTGTATGTTTGCGTCGGCTCCTCGCCCCTTATCATGGCGAAACGTCCAAGCTCTCCCTCCACCAACTCCATCTTGGTGAGTAAAGTGACGTCGTTTCCCTCATGAGAAATCTTGAGGGTGTCCCAGATTTGCTTGGCGTTATCCAAGCCGCTCACTTTATGATATTCATCCCTGCACAAGGAAGCTAGAAGAACAGTAGTAGCTTGTGCATTCTTATGAATTTGTTCATTAATAAACGTGGGACTATCCGAACTATCAAAGTGCATTCCACTCTCTACAATCTCCCATATACTAGGATGGAGAGAGAATAGGTGACTACGCATTTTGTGGCTCCAAAATCCGTAGTCCTCTCCATCAAAGTGTGGGGGCTTGCCGAGTGGAATGGAGAGCAATTGAGAATGTGAACTTTGCGGAATACGAGAGTAATCAAAAGAAAAGTTTGAATTGACCGGTTTTCTCCTCTCGTAGTCGTTGTGGTCCTCGTCCTTTTGGGAAGAAGTGGATTCATCACTATCGTCGTAGTAGATGATCTCCTTGATACGCCTCGTCTTCTTCTTCTTCCCTTCCTTTCGTCTATGGCCCGAGCCGGAGTCGGTAGGCTTGTCGTCCTTCGGCTCGTTGACGAAGGTCTCCTTTTCTTTGTCGTTGATCACTATACCCTTCCCCTTAGGATCCATCTATTCGGGCGGTTAGTCCCTTTGTGAATAGAACGGCTCTGATACCAATTGAGAGCACCTAGAGGGGGGGGGTGAATAGGTGATCCTGTAAAAACTTCAAACTTAAGCCACAAAAACTTGTTATGTGTTAGCACGATTATTGCCAAGTGGCTAAAGTGAAGTCTCAACAAAACACAATACCACAAGATATCAAGACAGAGGTGACACGGTGGTTTATCCCGTGGTTCGGCCAAGCCAATGCTTGCCTACTTCCACGTTGTGGCGTCCCAACGAACGAGGGTTGCAATCAACCCCTCTCAAGCGGTCCAAAGACCCACTTGAATACCACGGTGTTTTGTTGTTCCTTTCACTATCCCGTTTGCAAGGAATCTCCACAAATTGGAGTCTCTTGCCCTTACAAGTATATGATCACAAAGAAGCACAGAGTAAGGGAGGGAAGCAACACACACAAATCCACAACAAAAGCGCACACACACGGCCAAGACTCGAGCTCGAATGACTATCTCAGAGTTCACACTAGAACAGAGCTCGAATCACTTAGAATCATAAACGAATGCGCAAAGAACTTGTGTGGATGATCAAGAATGCTCAAGAGTTGCTTGTATGTCTCCTCCATGCGCCTAGGGGCTCCTTTTATAGCCCCAAGGCAGCTAGGAGCCGTTGAGAGCAAATCCGGAAGGCCATCCTTGCCTTCTGTCGTCGGGGGCACCGGACAGTCCGGTGCACACCGGACACTGTCCGGTGCCCGATTTGTTTCCTTTCCTGGCGCTGCCGACCGTTGCAGCCCGTTGGAGATCTGCGAGCCGTTGGCGCACCGGACATGTCCGGTGCACACCGGACAGTCCGGTGCCGTCTTCCGACCGTTGGCTCGGCCACGTGTCCCGCGCCGATTGCGCGGCCGACCGTTGGCCTGGCCGACCGTTGGCTCACCGGACAGTCCGGTGCACACCGGACAGTCCGGTGAATTTTAGCCGTACGCCGTCGGCGAATTCCCGAGAGCGGCCAGTTCGCGCCGAGTTGGCCTGGCGCACCGGACACTGTCCGGTGCACACCGGACAGTCCGGTGCTCCAGACCGAGCTGAGCCATGGCTGCACACAGCCGAGTCTTTCTCTCCCCTTTTCTCTTTTTCTTCTTTCTGTTTCTAACACTTAGACAAATATGTTAGTCCACAAAACCAATGTACTAAGGCTTAGAAACATACCTTTACTTCATGATTTGCACCTTGTTCATCCATGTACACAAATTCACAATTAAACACATGTGTTGGCACTCAATCACCAAAATACTTAGAAATGGCCCAAGGGCACATTTCCCTTTCAATAGTGGAAACAGATGGCACAGATCTAGAGAACTATTTTTTTGCATATTACCTGAAAAACATAACATATTTCGACTTCCCTTCAAACAACGCCTTGTCTACCTTCAAAGAGTGTGCCTCACCTACCATTCAATGGTTCACCATCTTTAGATACATAGAGCCTCCATCTAATCTCTGACTTTAAAGCCGCTAGAGAATCTGAATATAATAGCTTTACACCTGAAGTAGGAACAAATTGTCATCTCCAAGGATAATGCAATGTGCCCACAACACAACAGACAAACACTATTTGCTGTCTATAATTAATGGTTTTACCATTTCAACGAACGGATTCGAACGATGTATTTTGCTACAAAACAAGCAAATAGAAGGTTTATTAGAAAATGGCAATTATTTATTAGCAAGGGAAACAAAGATCAGTGAATGGAGAAGTTTAAGTATTTTTCATATAGATAAATTGCTATAATCATCATATATAATATTCATCATGGATAGATCATGCACCACCTTTTATTTTGCTTCAAGAGCTTCTGTAGTTGCATTAATTCTTGCTAAAGTATCAGGATCTCCCTCTTGACCAAAATAAGAAGAGTTCACTATTACCAAGTACAAATCACTGATCATATCTAATGGATTAAGAACAGAGGCTCATAACATGACAATCAGTATAGATGATGGATATATGTGAAGCTAAAAGATAACACTGATACATTTTTCGTCCAGATCTATATTTGAACTTACCATGTTAATAAGAGTGGTATTTCCCAAGCCATTTGGACCAAGAAAGCCAAAGCACTGACTATGTGACATGGAAATGGATATCCCTCTAGTTGCAATTTTATCTGCATTTCCATTTTTCATGGTACACTTTCTCAAGACTGTCGCATATTTCTGAATAGCTTCTACCAGATTCTTCTAATATCTGTTCAACTATCTCTCCCTGAAAAGAAAGAAGAAATTAGTAAATTAATATGTTCTGGTACACATGACTAATTTGAAAATAGAATAATTTGACCTTTCAGAAATAAAATACAGATTAATCTGATTCTATATTTCAAGCTCTAATGTTTTAATGAATCCTGGTATTTACGATTACTTAAATAACCACTAAGCTAAAAATAATCTTAATTGTGACTTTTTAGGTAGTACATAGTTTAAACTCATGGATTATCTCAGCAGCCTGCTGAATCTCTTCCTCAAAAGAAAAGGAGAGAGACAGAGAGGGAAAATTAGACTTCTAGATATGTATGAAACTGATTGGAGTGTACCAAAGAAGAGAGTAGAGCACACCTCCTTTACCAAATATGTTCTCTCCAACTGAATGGAAGCTCTGAACTCCTGAAGTTGTATGTTCTACTGTTGAGCAGCTTCAAATGGTTCCCATCTATGCGGGAGCGAACAAGTAGTGCTGCTTTTCTCAATCTGTCTTTGAAGGAACAGAAGTGATCCAAATAGAACACAAATAAAAGGAATAGGAACCATTCCAGTACCATAATGGTAAATACACCTGTCAATCCACTTTCTTGATTACTCATACAACCCACTGCATCCCTGAGGAGGCCATATAATTCTCAAGTTGTGCAAATCGTGAGAATTCATAGACAAAGTGGTACAAGGAAAATCCAGGTAGAAGACACTACATCAGCTTCCAGTAATTAAACTCAAGTCCAACAAGATCAAAACCAAAATCCCTCACCGTGCTGAGTGCAATCTTGCACTCTGACACTGCGAGCAGGAACGTTGACCCAGCAAGAATTAGAATTTCCATCACATTATGTTGCTCAAATAACCACAAGTACTGCCTTACAACATCTGAAGTACCCTGAGAAAAATATAAAAGAAAATCAATACTTGTCGTAAGCTAGTGAAGTGCGCTAGCAAAATTACTGTAGATTAGAATGCATTTGCAAGGCATGGTGGTACACTTCAAACTCATGTTCAATAACCAAATGGAATGGCCTTTGTTCAATATCCATGATAAACATTATCGATTGCTTTTTCTGACCTCTACTTTCAGATATTTAGCATAATATTCACAAAACAAACAAAATTCTAATTTTCCAATCGCTACCCCCTAAAACTATTTGCCCATCATTATGTTTGCGGAATGATATCTAATAAAATAAAGCATAATAATATAATTCAAAGATCAAAGGTCAGTGCGCATATCAAAACCAGATATCAGTTTGCCGGGGAACAGAGCAGAAGAGATCTCTGAAGATTGATGGAAGCAGCGACTCCAAACATCCTAAATCTTACATGGCATAGTATGGGAAAAATAAACTGATGACTGCTAAGTCCTCCGCGTCTAGTGTAAGTTTAGGAGTGTAAAAGATTCACACCACAAATCACAAAAGAATAGGAAGACGAGGGTTTGATCGGAAATGGGTGCTCATGTGGATATCGTGGGAGAGGGGGTGAGATGCGAGGACCCCAGTGCACTTGCGGACTGATAGCTTACCGCGATGTCGTTCGCCACCTTATCAGCGGCCATGGCCGCAGATTAAGACGACAAGAATGCCACCACGGCCTTGCCTCCCCTCTTGGCGGTCGCGGTGGCCTTCCTCTTGGTGGCCTTCGACACCATGGCGTCGATCGGGTTCAGGGGCGCTAGAGTTCTTGGGGATACGGTCGTGGCGATGGGCAGAGGCGAGGCTGATGTGCGGGACCAGGAGGCGGTGGCGGTAGAGGAGGGGATAGGACGATCTCGGCCGGATGCACGCTTTGAAGTATAGCTTGTCCATGGTAATGAAGGGCCCCATGAGCAAGGTTATACAGGTGCAGTAACCTCCCATTGCATTCACCGCATCCCGTGCATGTCGGGGGAGGTTGTTGGCGGCTCTCGGATGAGTTAGGGGGACGACAATCTCACGGAGGGGGAGGTGGGGCAAGAGGATGCATACGTGAAGCGGTGAATGTCTCGGTCGGCGGATTCGTTGTCAGGGGGCACGAGCATCACGGGGTGGGGAAGCCGAGCGGGGGCATGGAAGAAGTCTACAGTATTGGCTTAATAGATAGTAGAGATAGAAAAGGGTGGATCATCTCCATTTCCCTGGTTACCAAATCAGTCTTTACGAGGGACATTGCCCCCCGGCATCGTCCCAGATTGGTGGTTTAGATATTGTGTTTCGTAGAATAAAAGTACATTTGATAGTTTAGATATATTATGTCTCATAGACTGGTCTATATACTTGTAGGTTGTCTCATCTCATAAGTCATATACTCTATATAAACTGTCTAAATAATCAATGCAATACATTCATCCAATTACACCATGGTATCGTGAATTTAGGTTACGACCTAGGCTTTCCCTTTTGTTGTCGACGTCGTGTCGACCTCGAGGAGATCGATCTCCATCGTGGGCTGCGCTCTCGTAGTTAGGATGTGTGATCGCCTCTTCTGGTCTATCATGTCCATCATCGTAGTCGCATCGTCAAGCTTCAACAAATCAAGGACTCTCTATTGTCATCATAAGCAGATGTTGTCTTGGGCAGGATGCGGTGTTCATGGCATTAACTCCACCACGCGTCAGCAGGGCTAGCCCCTACATACGTCAGCATACCAAGCATATTTTGCAATAAGCACAAGCCGGCAAAGACACACTCGGACAGGAGATTGGCACGGCGGGCAAAAAGAAGATCTTTGTCTGTCGTAGCCTTCGTTGCTCAATGTAGTATATATTTAATACTTCTGTTGGGGGCCCGCGCGTTGTTGCTCAGCACCCTTGTAACGTGCTGCCCTTAGACTATAAAAGAGATGGCACATGCAATACAAGGGACAAGCTCTCTGACATCTTCACTCAGACTCATCTACTCCACGGTCCACACTCAGGCAATACAACTCACAGTGGATGTAGGGGTATTACGCTCTGGTGGCCCAAACCACTCTAAACCTTATATGTCCTTGTGTTCTTGCATTCTGCTAAACCCTAGGCTATCCCCTTGTTCTTAGGATTAGGCGGGTGCATTCGATCACCCGGCTGGAGTTTACCTCCAACGGGTATTCTATACCTGATTGGTACCTAGACCCGTCTAGAGTGGAGCATGTGCCTTCCCGCTCGACTTGGTTTAGGGCGATTGGCGAGTATTGAGCGATAGTGTTCGACCTTCCGACTTCTAGGTGTGACCATGTTGCGTACTCACATGTGGTTTGGTCGCTTGGATTGCGCAGTAATAAAGAGTCATCACATACGCTTGGAGGCTTAGACATGCTTTACTATTTTGGATGGCTGTCTGTATACCGCTGGCTGTCGTGTGGCCAAAGACCCATGTAGCATGTAGTTGTATTTAGGATCCAGGAGCCTATAACCAATCATTGAGCTGGGCTAAAATTATAGAGAATTGTTAGCTATATTCTGGGTATTTTATACTCATGGGTACACGGATATGGGTTTAACGAGTACGTACCCTAAGCCGCTCTACTCGTCAGGTCCTATTTTTCTCTCATTAATAGACCTGTGGCTATAAAATTGTAAACAAGTGGTACATGTAAATCGCTATCGAGTAACTTAGGGCTTTTTAATTGAACAAAAATGTGTAATAACCTCTTAGGATCATTCTCACCAAGTGGGTTAAGCAGATCCAACTCGAGCATGAAAATCTAACCTTTTGTCCAATTTTGAGAAAATCTTGAGTTCAAAGCTTTTTTTTCAATCTGTGGTTAAAGCTTTGATCTTCTGTAGCTTAAATTTTGTAGACACCTATGATACTTCCATGTGAATATGTGCATAAGATTTCAGCATTTCAGCTCAATCTAAGTTCGTTTAAATCGTTTTTGTCTTTTAAAGCTTTGGTTCAAACTGCTGGCAGTAGAGCGCGTCACTGATACGTGTGAAGCAGCACTGCGGCAGTGCCACGACAATACAATCTATTCTTCAAAATGCATATGAAAATATCCCTGCAACAATGCAATATATTCTGATTAAACAAGCACAACTTTCGTATATACCATCCACACCATGCCAATATTTCATATATGCCACAACAGTACATCTCAATATGTACAACCATCTTTCATCAGAATGCCACATCTACTTCATGATAAAAGATGACTAGAAAATAAAGAGAGGCAACTCCATTTACAAGCTTACTATGCATCACCGCAGCAAACAAAACCAAACCGTTTGCCAGATGACTAAATAAGGACCACTGATGCTAAACAAGCAAACGGCGGGGAAAGAAACAACATGCGCATCATGATACTGAAGCCCTAGAACGACATGTACATAGGTTGCTTTCATGCCATGATTTCGGATTGTCTGCACGACAAGCTGGGACCGAGCGGGGATGGATCCCTGTTAGTTGAGTTGACCACACCAAGAGGACCTCAATTTACTGAAGGTGCGGTTGCAAGATCATCTACTATGATCCTCTAACAATGCAATAATGTCTTCGTCGCTTGTTCCACCATCGATTGCATACTGTAATGCTGTCCTACCATCTCGATCCATGGCTTGTGAATCAGCCCCTCTGCATAAAACGAAAAAAGAATATGAGACTTTGTATTCATTCCTGTCGCTTTGCTGGATCATTTCAGTGTTCTTTCTGCCCATGAAGAAAAGCAGAAAGCACATTTTCGCTAAACAAAACAGAGTTCTGACGATGATTACATAGTAATAATACTAGCAGTGATTCGAATAAACCTTGTTGACAAATCAAACATGTAGTCCAAGATCAAACTCCTGAGTAATCAGGTTCTTGCATACCTGGAGAGGAGAAGCTTTGCATGCCGATGTCTTCCTTTCAAAATGCAGTGATGAAGGGGTGTCCGACCCCTAGAATCATTCATATTTACACTAGCACCATACTGCAAAAGTAATTCAACCATCCCAACGTCTGCAACACGGCATGCAAGATGGAGCAAGGAAAGACCTTCGCAACCATCCTCCATGTCATCTGTGCGTGAACTCGTGCTAGCAGGGGAAAGGGGTTCCCGAGGAGAAATCTTATCATGTGAATTGCAATCGAAAAATTTAGGACTTCCATCAGGCGGTGAAACCGGTTGCTCTTGCTGAAGTGCCTTTCCAAGAGTCAAAAATGGGGTAGAAGGCATCTCTCCGTAAACTAAATTTACATTGGCTCGTGATCTCACAATGAGACTGTATGTTGTTTTCTTGTCATTTGCAGCTACACTATTCCACATCTGCTCAGCTAATTGATTCTCATCCATGCTACGCTTCCGTATAAACTCTTTGTCTACATACTGCAATATTTACACCGAAAATATTAAAAAATGCAGCAACCAAATTGGGATACATGACACTAAATATATGTTCAAACTGAAGATCTTCAAATAGGCCAATAAAACATGCATTGGACCTATATGTCTAACATTATACGGATTCTAGTTCATGCAGTGTTGTTTTCTGATGGTTTCATGGGCATGTGATCACGAATGAGCATTGGGTAGATCCTAAAGTAATTTCTTATGAAACTTCAAGAATCTTGCCAAGAATGTGGCCCCTCCAGTCACTGCTAAGTGTCATTTCAGAATGCATCATATCCAGACACATATTTTGCCACGAAATTCTACTGTAATATATTTTTCAAACCAAAAGAAACATTATAGAAAGCTAGTTTTGAGACAAGCTTATTTGTACTATTTCTGCATGGTCTATTGAATATATGAGTAAAATTCACGGTGGCCCTTAAACTTGTCAGGCTATGCCATCGAGGTTCATTAACTTATCAAGTGCGTTTTATGGACCCCTAATCTTGGAGGTGAACCGCTTAAAAAGGTTGTGACTAAAACTGCAATTCGTAAGTTGGTGGACCTGACAAGGGTCGACGGTTGGGACTGGAGTTCTCTATTTAGTAAACTGTTAAGGAGTCATATTTGCACAACCATTCTTCGCATGGAGATTCTTTGAGACAATTTGATTTTTTAACACTCCATCCATTGCTAAAGAACAAAGGAATACAAGCAGTTGTGATTTTTGAATGTAGTGAATACCTTGGCATGAATAAACTTCTCCTTGGCAGAGAATACATCTTTGTGTTTAGGCTTGCTAACAGAGAGGTACTGTGATGTGTCTGATCCATCAGCACTGCAAAAGAAACAATGTTACAAATTTGTTACCTGGAGAGCAATAGAGAAGACATTGAATTACTTCATAAAAAGATTCAAAACAGACATAATATATGACCTTGAATTATCATCTGGCAACATGTCTTCCCAAATATTGTTGACAAACATGTTGCCTAATGACTGAAAGAGATTGATTACAGATGGCTCCCATACTCTGACATCAAGTGTCAGAGATCTAACCTGAAATAAGATGCATTTGTTTAGGGTACTATTCTATCAAAATAAATATATCATTATCCTAAATTAGAAATACAAAAATGATACTCAGCTATAAGAAACCCTATTTACAGAATTTGGAAAAATAATGTTTTGGTGAAAGGATGATTTTTTAGATTCTTTAGCAATTTAAGTTTCAGAACTCTTTTTTTGGGCAAAAGTACAATCATGTTTCACTTCCTTCTCTATGCAAAACATGTTTTGTAGCTTTAGGTGTAGCCGTCGGTGTGATAGCACCACTGCACCAAAGCCCAATTTATTTGATATTATGCACACACTAAAACAACCTCTAGACTTTAAAGAATAAATGAATACAGAAATCAATCTATGTGCATGACCATCAAGAGAAACTAGCATCTATTAAAAAGAATTAACAGTTAAAATTTTCGTAGTTACCTTTGATATATGCACTCCAAGATTTCGGTGCACCCCAGAACACTCTATGCATAGAAGTGCGCCAAGGTTTAATGATGCCCAATCAGGTTCCAAAGCACCACAGTCAGCACACATATTATTGCCATCAACTTTCCTAAGCAAGTCGATTGGTTTTTCAGGTTTCATGCTGGTTCTGTGATGATGTGTGCCTCTTATTACATCATGCTGCCCATTTCCAGAGTACTTCTCCAGTACTAAATCATCGATTATGGAAGGTTCAAATTCCACTGAACTTGTAAAGGAGCTTCCATCACTGGTACTCCTATCATGACCACTGCCCTTAGGGCTTGACATAAAACACTGAAACAGAACAGCCAAGTATTGCAAACTGAATATTCCAGAATACATGCAATCCAAACAGAGGCCATCCATTACTAACCTGTTCTGGCGATTGTGAGCTCAGTAAAGAGGCAATAACACCAGTTATCTTTTCAATCCAGTCCATCTGATCTACTGCACTCTCTGCCTGTATAAATAGCAGATATGTTCATGAAGTATGGAAGTCTTGATCATATTCAATAAGACAGACTACTCCATAAACTTGTGCTATACCTGCAATGTGTAGATCTTTGTGGGTGAAATAATTCTGAAACAGAACCTCAAATCTGATTGTTCAGCATCAACTTTAATGGTCGATGTCAACAAATTTACAGTATGACGTGCGACAGACTTTTCATCATGTATAATACCATGGTAATGAGAAGAGAACAATCTGCTCAACAACCCAGAACCATGTTCAGGGGGGTTAACGCTTCTTTGCATGGAACAACCAGCCTATATGATCAAAGGCAAATGGTTGAGGAAAATATCTGAATTAAAATATATCATGCATCGTGGAACAAAATATTATGCCAACTTAATGAGCATTTCAACAACGAATGTTACATCGGAGACCTACAGGTGGCCGAGTAATTTGTTTTCGATAGTAGTACAGCATTCCTCGACTATCAAGTACGAAGAACCTTCTTTTCCAGTCAGCTCTCAAGTTTGAAGATCTTTTCGAAAGATAACCTTGACGAATGGTCTCGACCTGGAAGTAGTACATCACCATTTAACTTTTTTTCAAACTGTAAACCTGCTTTGGATCTCCAGTGTATTGGACTATCGGTATCTTACCTTGCCTTTTGAAGTTGACTGCATAACTGCCTCGATCTGTTTATGTGAACTTCTACCAATTGTCTGCATTCGATCACCATTATAAGAATCATTCAAACCATTTATAGAAGACCGACTTTCCCGGTCTATCTGCCTTTTGTACTCATGCATCCTCTCTACAAGAGAAGCTTGTTCCTTGTTTGCTCTTTCTCGTGATTGCTGTGCATAAGCAAGAATCTGAAGAACAATTTAAAAAACAGGTCGAAGGAAAACTTTTTTGTCAATATTTATGAGTAGTTTAAGTAGAAGAAAAGAAACATTAAAGAAACAAGTAAAATTGTGCTGCATCTTCATGAAGTAAAGCAGGGTAGACCCAGTGCCCGAGGCTCCCACATGAGTGGGATCTGGGGAAGGGTTAAAACGAGGTAAACCTTCCCCGCAAATGCGGAGAGGCTTCTTCAAACCCGTGACCTAGTGACTTAGTGAGACAGTTCTCACTACTGCACCAGGCCTGTCCTTAATGAAGCTAGGCAGAAACAAACAAATCTCAGTGAGCATGTATGGTTGACATAACAAAAATTTTGCTATAATGCCAGTAAAAAATTAAGAAAATGCAAAATAAAGCGACAGAGTTGATCAATTAGGTAAATACTAGCCAGTAAGCCATCTAGATAATATTACTGTAAGCCGAAATCAACAGAGCCTTTTGTTATTGAACTGGTCCATGTACTAGAATTTCGTTCTATTTCAAAAAAGAAGTGGCAATTCTTAGTTACATGGGGATAACCCAGTCCAATTATTTTCTTGTAATAATCAAGATCATCATCAGTATATATAGAAGTAACTGCAAAGTTGCACTTAACACTGAGAACTAGACTCATGCAAAGATCACTTGTCCCAACTAGTGAATTGAAAGCAGAAATGCAAGGTGCTAATATTTACATGTTAAGATATGTAACTACAAGAGCAAAGCATTAACAGCATAATACAAAGGAAATGTTTAAAAGTAACCTGATTAATATATGGCTCCATTTGATGCAATAGTTCATATCCCTGACAAGTAGCAATTGATAGGATCAATCTCATTCATTCATAACATAGTTACACCAAGGTAAAATATGCAAGGAGGTACTTGTTTAAAATAACGAAGATGTGAATCCATTGTCGCACTAACAGCCTCCAAAAATTCAAATCTCTTCTTTGCCTCGACATGGGAAAGTGAAGTGACCTGAGAAATTAACATGGATATGACAAACAATGGCATGATAAGCATATAAGCTCAGAAACTAAGAAGCAAAGTAAGGGACGATGCAAATCATACCAGGTTGAAACGAGCTTGCTCAAATGAAGATCTAGCACTGTGAAGCTCCTGGTTATTATCAAATGCTATTTAGTTAAGGGGGAGGGAGACATGCCTTAATTTGTGTTAACACTGTAAAATGTTGAATAAGAATGGTTTTTACATCTTCAATTGCTGTTGTTATGTCCGGTCGGGTACCTTTCTTCAATGATAGGTACTTTTCACGAATCTATAACCAAACCAATCAGATCACAAGTTTAGAGCATATCTCTTAGAAATTTAGCAAGCAATAATATTATGGTTATGCAGCAAAGCAAGTATGGCGGAAAATATGAAAGAATAACAATTTAGCAGAAAAATAACAGAAACATAGCGAAAACATTGAGGAATGAACAGTTCTAAATTTCAATCAATGTGTCTCGTTATCAATCATTAAACAGACAGCATAGGAATTGCATGTATAAAGGGCAGGCCTGGTGCAATGGTGAGACCTGTCTCACTGAGTCGCCAGATCACAGGTTCTAAGCAGCCTCTCTGCATTTGCGGAGAGAAGGCTTGCTTTGGTTTATCACTTTTCTAGACTCCACTCATGTGGGAGCCTCCGGCACTAGGTCTGTCCTTTTTTATATAGGAATCACATGTACACGTTATTTTTTTCTCGAACACACAGGAGACCTGTGTATCTTTATATTAAGAAGAGAGAAAAGAGGAAAGAACCCCAGGTACAAGAGACACAACCACCACCGCATCTCACATTCTCACACTTATCATCTAAGGAACCAAGGTCTGGAGTGCTGACAAGCCCTTAGCTCCAGCCATGGTCACAGGGAGAAACTTTCAAAATCCACAAATATTGATGGGTGAGAAAGATAAAAATTTTGTTGTTATATATGAAACGATGCAAAAAGAAAATACATCACACACGAGGAACAACATGATAAGATAGCTTACCTGGTCATATGAGAGGCTAGCCTTGTCAAAGCGCTTATGAGCATCCTGAAAATGTGTTGAACAGAACACTATATCATTCAATTATTCTCAGTGCAGATTTTCGTGACTTTTTGTTAATGGAAAATAATACCAGTACCTTCACATCATGCAAATCAATGTCAACAAAATTCAGTAATCTGTCATTTAACATGTGCTCAACCTGTCAGGAAACCGAATCAGAGATTAGAGCAGGTAAATTACTAAAAGTTAGATGTGTCATGGCATGATATAAATTTGTTAGAACTAGGGCGGAGGTAGTATGAGTGGTAGGTTTGTGCGCCATCGGGCTGTTGGGTGGAGAAGGTGTGGTACTGTTCACGCGATGAACAGTACCCGCGATGAACAGCGTTCGCTTGAACAGTAGATAGGTTAGGGGGAAGCACGGACAAGATAATTGTCTGCTTGATTTCTTCCTTAACCAAAGGGATACAATATATAGGCTGTGATAGCAGCCCCTAACAAACTAACCAACTCTATCCATGAGTTCCAAACTAATGCTTATCCATCTAAACTAACTAACTGATTTTATTAGGGCTAAGGCTGCTGGGAGCCGGTCATAACATCTCTCCCGACCTCCAAAAACAGCTTGTCCTCTAGCTGGAAGGCAAGATTACGGGGGTGGGGATCTTCTGCAGCAGCTACCCCGTCATCGTCGGTGGACACCTCAAGGTAGAAGAGGCGTTGGCAGTGATGACCTCGCACAAACGGTTCGTCGCAGTTGTAGCACAGACCCTGGCAGCGTCGCTCCACCATCTCTGTTGGGGTGAGGCGCTTGAACGTTGGTGCTGCCGGGGCGGAGGCCGCCATCGCTGGCCCGGTCGACGTAGGGGATGGCGCAACCGGTAGACGCGGAGAGGGCTGGAGACACCCGTCGGAGAACTGGGTGTGCCGCTCGTACGCCCAAGCGAGCGCCATGTCCTGCTGAAGGTCGTCGGGCGCGCACAGTTCGACGTCCATTCGGAGATGCCCGAAAAGTCCAGTGGTGAAGAGTTGCGCTTGTTGGTGCGGTGGTGGCATGGGTTCAATGTGGCACAGGAGAGCCAGGAATCGATTCTGGTCGAAATGGCAGGCGTGCCACCTCGCCCAACGTGTTGCTGCGCAGGGGAGGCCCAAAACGTTGTTGGCACAAAACTTTGAAGCGCGGCCAGTACAACGTGGGCTCGTCGCGCCGCAGCATAAAGGACCACTGTTGTGCAACGCCCGTGAGATGGTATGTAGCCAACCAGACTTTGTCCATCTTCGGTGTCCCCTGATTGTAGAAGAAGCTCTCACAGCGGGACAACCAGCCAACAGGATCTTCCTTGCCATCGAAGTTGGGAAGAAAAGGTTATGGTGGTGCAAGTTGTGAGGGTGCTGCTGTGGGAGGTATGCACTATGGTGGGGGTCGAGAAAGCCTGGGGTTGGGGATGGGAGTGGGGAAAGGGAATTCGGTGGATGGGCAGGGGGACAGAAGGGCGGATTGACGTTGTGGAGACAAGGGCAGCGGTGGACGATAGGGCGGCGGCAGTGTGGAAGGTCGTGGGCACAAGGGCAGGGGTGGCGGATGGAGGTAGTGCCATGGGCAAGAAGGGCACCGCTGCGGGCGCGGTGGGGATGCCCCCATTGTCAGGAAGGTTGTAGGGGTAATCTTGCGCAACGGAGGGGAAGACGTGGGATGACGATGAAGGATCAATCACAGACGAGGCCGACGCGAGCTGGACCTCGATCGCCACCAACTGGGCGGTCAGCGCCGACAGGTGGTTGATGATCAATGTCTGGGAGTCCTGCACCTGCCGCTGGAACACCACGAAGGAGTCCTGCGACACGGGCGCAGTGGGTGACGTGTTGGTGGCGGCTGCTGCCCCGGAGGTCGCCGGGATGGGGCTCGTCGCTGAGGGAACAGAAGGCTAGGGAGGATCGCCCGACATCCTAGGATCTACGAGGTCTTCCGATACCATATTGTTAGAACTAGGGTTATAGAGGTAGTATGAGTGGTAGGTTTGGGGTCTAGGACCCTGACGCTTGTGCGCTATCGGGCTGTTGGGTGGAGAAGGTGTGGTACTGTTCACGTGATGAACTGTTATGGTCACTAGATCGGTGAGGGATTGGAGAGGGAATTCGATGGTTGGAGCTGCTGGTGGAGGTGGTGTGGTACTGTTCATGCGTGAACAGTACTCGCGGTTACTGTTCACAGGGCGCCGGGCGGGGCCTTTGCCCACGGCCAAGCAAGAGGAGGGTTTCTCCCTTATAATTCTTGCCTACTTTATTTCTCATCCATTGATTACATAAATAGGCCAGGTGGCCGCCCCTATCTAGCTAGAGATCATTATCTCCTTGAAACTCTCAACAACTACTAACTGATAACCTTCCTAGATAATCTCAACTAATCTCCTAAATAATCTCAACTAATCTTCTAATCTTATCTCTAACTATCCTTATCTAATCCCCCTTGGAGGGCCCATGGTTGCTGCTGCCGCAGCCCCTCCGTGGGCCTCCTTAGGCCCTGACATGAACAGTAATGGCACATGACAAGTGCGCGCATGAATAGTAGATGGGTTGGGGCAAGCACGGGCAAGATAATTGCCTTCTTGATTTGTTCCTTAACCAAAGGGGTACAATACATAGGCTGTGACAGCAGCCCCTAACAAACTAACCAACTCTATCCAAAAGTTCCAAACTAATGTTTATCCATCTAAACAAACTAACCAATACTTATCCATCTAAAGAAACTAACTGATACTTATCCATCTAAACAAACTAACTGATTTTATTAGGTCTAGGGCTGCTGGGCTGCCGGTCATAACAAAATTAGACTTTTAATAAGGGAACATCAAATATCACATTCCACCCTAATCATATGACTTGTAGTTTCAACATAAAATGATGCTTGGGAGATCAAATTCTTACATAAGGTGCACGTTCAGAAGAAAAGAGAAAAAGGTATAAAAAATGTCCTCGTCATAAAATATCATATGATAACTGGCATTGACACGTTGATATTTCAATAACAGACTATAAAGGGATGGTTCAAGGTGCAGTCACTTTCAGGCCTTCCTTCTATAAGCATCTCATTATGAGGGAAAACAAGAATTTGGCCCAAGTAATACATATAATCACATTTTAAAATGAAATGCACTACCTGGGAGCGCAGGACTTCCTTGTATGTTCCAATTTCTCTTAAGGCAATTGTAAATTTGGTCATTACAGGCCCTGGAAAGAAGATGAAAATTCAGTATGCTCAGTAGAGGAACTGACGACATTGAGCTCAACTCTACTCTTATGTGGGGAAAGAGTAATAAATAATGAGAAACAAATAATATAAGCAGGTTCAAAAAAGATAAAGAAACAGTATAATACTAAAGAATTGAACATTACATATTTTTTCATGGATGATGACATGGTGGTAAGAAAATTAAGCAAAACAAAACAATAAAACAACGTGCTGCATACTTGCATGATATGTTTATAAATGCTGCTGGGAAAAGCAGACAAAGAAAATAACATGACTAACCACCAAAAGCGACACTCATTGGATCATTGTGGCCTCCTCCAAATGTTTCAAGTGAGCTGGCAAATGCAATATCTCCATCGTATGCTTCCCCTAGTCCTTCACTGAAACAAAAGGGCATATCAGCATATGGCGCAGGGAGTGAATTATAGCTCAACCATCCTCTCGATTACAAAATAAATGCATGGGCAATGGATGGTTACTTACGTATACTTACGGCAACCTTTATGGAACTTCAAACATCTCTCTCTCAGCAATTCAGCACTCTCCTCAAGTGATTGTATCTTTTTCAAACGAACAAAAAGATGCATACAATTAGTCATCAATCGAAGAAAACAAAGTTTCATTCATGACTGCAACCAGTAAGGAAATTCGTTTCTTCCACATTGATAAGTAAAGCTTGAATGTAAAACATACAAATCCTGCAAAGGCCTTCTAAATTGGACAATTCATAAAATATCTACTTGAAGAAGCATTTTTTACACTGTTCAACTGAAAATTTTAGAAGTGATGTGCAAGTTCATTAACGCACTCAAAAAATATTGGGAGCGTTCTCATTTCATTTTAAAGCCGTCAAAACAAACAATGGAGAATATATGAAGCAAGGCTTGCCTACTTTTATGAAATGAAAAGAGAAGAGACCAAATTATTTAGGGAAAATAATGCAGGAACAGAAAACAGAAGATTCACCGACAAACCCATTGTGTTAGTTCCATGATTACTGAAAAGCTAAAATAATTGAGAAGTAAGCATGAACTTGGACTGAAACGGATAAACCAGCTGACCTACACCATAACTTATTCCAAGAAGCACATCTGCTTTAGTGAGAAATTGAAACCCAACTGCAGAAAATAAATTAAACTGCTTCAAACCTCATTCTTTTAATTGGTAAGTAGAATTCACATTGTGCGTCAAGCTAGTGTCAGTGTACGACAAAAGATATGCAGCAGACAGAGATGTGCCTACAGCCGCAGCACTATGCAGCATTAGTTCGTGATGCCCGTTCATAGAATGGGGAAAAAAAGGCCAGCTTTGAAAATAAACCAAGCTAATTCCGGACCACTCGTTGTGGTGCCATGGGAAAAAGTCGCAAAAATAACGCCAAAGAAGAAACCAACCTGACTAATTGACAATTCAACAACATGGTCGTACGATGCAGACGCACATCACACATGCGCGCGCGCACGGTAAAAACTAGTACAGTAGATGCGACGATAGAGAGAGGTCGTAATAAAACACACGCCGATCCACGGGAGGGCAAAATGACGGCCACGGGGGAGGAATTACGCTTTCCACGTGCATTCACAAACCAAACGAGCAAACAAACGAGGAGATTCCGGGGACGCGCCGCGCATCAGCCGTGCAGAGAGGAGAAGCAGCGGCGTCGAGTCAGCGACGTTCCCCTTCCCGCAGCCCACCACGACTCCACGAGCCATGTGCAACACCGCCGCCAAGGAGGTAAAAAAAATTGGGGGCGGAGACACGCGCGCACGGATCAAACCTGCCCAGCTGGCCGGTACCCAGCGCGGCAGAATCCAGGAACCCGTACGAACGAATCCAGGCAAAAGGTGGCACGCGCCCACGCACGCGCGGGGACGCTAGGGGCGGAGATCCGCCGGGATCACGTACGACGGTGCGGCTCTCACCTGCGTCCGGAACATGGGCGAGTCATCGAGCTTGGCGAAATACATGGCTGCCGCCGCCGCCGCTGCTAACACAGTCACCGCCGCCGCCTCCTACCAGCCCATCCGCGGGCACGCTGCGGCGCTCTCTGGCCGCCGGCTGTGGCTTCCTCCGTCCGACCGACCGACCGCCAGCTGCGGGGAGGGGAGGACGACGGGAGGGAGAAGGTGCGGTGGCAGCGGGATCGTCGCGGCAGGGCGGGGAAGGGAATGGCGGCGATCTGGGCGCGCGCGGGGCGGAGGAATTGGTCGGGTGGCTCGGCGAGAAGCGAGGCGAGCGAGGAGGGGAGCGAAAGGGGGAGGGAAGGGAAGGAGAGGAGTGGAGCCTGGTGCGAGGTGGTGGAAATGCGCAAGAGGAGGGAGGGATGGGATGGGATGGAAAACGCTTCGTTGAGTCCCACTCTCTCTCTCTCTCACTTAGTTCGGAGAGGGAAGACTGGTAGTAACTAACTGAGTTAATTAATCTCGGTCCAAATTATAACGATTATTTACGGTGGGGCCGGGACGCAGACACTGCTAGAATCCAGCGAGATTGTTTTTTCTGCAAGGAGCCGGCAGAAAATGCGGAATTTTATTTTTTTAAAAAAAAAACAATTGAAACGCGCATGTTTAAGGGGGTGTTTGGTTAGAGGGACTAAAGCTTAGTCTCTAGTTTTTAGTCTCATTTAGTCCCTTTTTTGCCAAACACTAGGACTAAAATATGGACTAAAATGATTTAGTCTTTAGTCCTTCATATATGTGCTAAAATAGACTAAACCATATTAATTCCACATCTACCCCTCATTTAGTTCAATTGTACTAATAGCAGAAGAATGTTAAAGGCTATTTTAGTCTTATTATGAGTCATTTAGTATATTCTTACTATTTTTAGCCTCTATAACCAAACATGTTAGAGACTAAACTTTAGTCCCCTAACTAAACTTTAGTCCTTAGACTAAAGAAACCAAACATGGCCTAATTCGATCGTCAGAAATGATGCCCTAATGATGGCGTTCTGTCGCCGTTAACTAAAGCGCGGTGGACCAGGAGTCAGTGGCAGCCTGACAAATGGACTGGTTGGTGATCTGCCAATTTCGTCGCTGCGTTTTGACGACTGCTGTTTTCAGAACAGAACAAGAAAGTGAGTGCGTCACTGTCGCGTCGACTGGGCGCTGGGCCAGCCCCGGACGGACCCGCACCACCGTGCACTGTGCGGTATGGCTTGTTGGATGACTGAACTCTACTCGGCCCCTCAACAAGCTAAAAAGAGGCTCGGTTGACTCAGTTTAAACTGAGCTACACCTTAACAAGTACTCTCTCCAGTTCCAGCATACAAGACGTAACCCTTCTACTTTAAAAAACAAGAAATATATTTAGTTCTCTATATAACTGTATCGATATACGTATATATAAAGAGAGCAAGTCTTATATTATGGAATAAGAATAAAAAATAATTACGTCTTATATTATAAGACGGAGAGAGTATATATTATAAGACGGAGAGAGTAATATTGTATTATACGGTAACTTAATAGTATATAAATATAAGATACATAATCATCATTCAATATTATCAATAATCTAAATTTTAAATTGGCATATATCCATCGTCAAAGGCTAAGATTAAGGAACAAGTGATATCTATAAAATTATTTAATATATATTATTATTTTATAGGTTCATTAATTTAGCATAGCTCGTGAGCCAACTCGGCTCGTTACACAATGAGCTCGAAAACTCTCGAAAACCTGGCTCGACTCGGCTCCCTAACTAGAGCTGGACGAAATACCCGTGGCTCGATAATTCGCTCGACTCGGCTCGTTATTAGCTCGGCTCGACTCGACTCGTTTTAATTTTGTAGCGAGTCAAGCTAGTATTCTAGCTCGGTTCTCTAATGAGCCAGCTCGGGCTAGCTCGTGAGCTAGCTCGCAAGCCAAACGAGCCAAGCCACAACATAAGTTTGTCTAGTCATTGGTGTCGTCTCATCTCTTATAGTCTTGTTTTCTCGTAGTTATGATCTGTGATATGGACATGTGTGGATGTGTCATGTGCTTAAATATTTGCATTATTGCAAAGCTACATATCTACATTGCATATTTAATATTTGATTATTGGTTATGGTTTTGTGAACTTTGTTTCTAGCAGCATATGATGTTAGTGTTGTGCAATGAAATGTTACATGTTTGTGGAATGGATGATGAATTGCTTTATAATGATGCTTGTTGCTATCTTATTATAATAAGGCTTTGTAAATCTGTAAGTTAATACATATTTGATTATTTAATTTAATATTAAAAGTTAGAAGCTAGGACGATGATATGATAATAATATTATAAAAGTTTTGGGTTTATAGTGTTAAACACTTAAAGTATGATTTTTTCGGTTATATATATATATATTTATGTACATACATCTTTGTATTTAGTTGTGTGGCTCGCGAGTCTAATGAGCTGGCTCGAGCTTCCTAACGAGCCGAACCAAGTCAGATGTTTAGCTCGTTAGTATAATGAGTCAAGCCGAACTGGCTCGTTACAGTAACGAGCCATAACAAGCCGAGCTGACTCGATATTCACCCCTATCCCTAACCACAGCAGCTAGGTCTTATCTTCTTCGCGTTTTTTTAACAACTGTGCGCATGATGTCCGTGAAGCCTTGTTCCCGCCACCGCCAGTCCTAGGGCCTGTTTGGACGGTTACATCCAACGCCACACCCCGCCTAACGTGCGGCGCCCAATTCGGTCGCCTCAACTGCGGCGCCGGAAGTGTGGCGCGGCGTGGGAACAGCGGTGATAATCCAAACAGGCTCCTAGTCCCCACACCCCTCCCACCACCATGATGACCCATCCCCCGCCACACCAAGATTTTGTTTGTGCTCGTCAGATTATGATTGTTTACCCGTACGCCACGCATAAGAATTGCGACTAATCAGCTACGAGGTTTCAAACAATTTGTCACCGTCTGCCTGCCACTTTACTAACTCCCTCATCCTCTATCTAATCCTTAACGAAAAAAACCAAAAAAAAAATAGAACGCGCGCATAAGACGCCTTCTTCCCCGGAGGAGGATTACATCATTCTTGCACAATTAGTTTGGTTTTCGTTGCTTGTGAGGAACTGAACTGCGTGGTCCGATCCAAGATTGGACGCCTCCTCCTCCTTGCTCATATGAACGAAGCATGATCGCTGTCTTCCGAGGATATGAACGATCGCTGTCTATCTATCTCCTTGCGAGTTGGATGGCGCGACACGGGGAACCTACCTAAGCAGCGAAAAGGGCCCAGAACGAAAAGAGACAGAGAGCAGCAGCACTCCAGCAACACCCAGCCGGCCAGCCACCCAACCACCCTGACTGTGGGAACAGAAGGATAGACCACCAAACGGAGTGGAAAATGTGCTTGCTTCTTTCAGGTGCCGGGAAGGCAGTGCACACACAGCGTACTTAGCAGCTGACTAGCTGAGACCCGTTCTTCATTCTCGCCTCTGCTGAGCCCGAGACCAATCGCAAGGCCATGTCTTCGTCAAACTGATTGATCTGCTGCGTCTCTTTTTTTTCTTTCTATCACAAAAAAGTCTCGAGTACGGTAGTGTTGAGCACCAGTTTGAGCTGCGAACGGTCCGGCGTTAAGGCCGGACGGTCCGCGGTTCGAACAGTCCGCGCGTGCGCAGAATAGATTAGGGTTCCGAGTTTTGTGCAACGGTTGTTAGCTAGATTCGCGGAATTAACTTGGAATTTAGTTTGTAAAGGGTCTAGCTCTCCTCCTCTATAAATATAGAGGTATATGGTCGATTTGAACAATCAATCGAACCTTCAATCAATACAATTTACATTTTATCATAGGAGTAGTTCTAGTCTAGTTTAGGTTTAGTGTTCCAATCCTCAAATCCTCCGCTTCTATTCGACTCTACGTCGATTAGAGGAGTCTAGGTCGGTCTACTCAAGCCTAGACATTACCTAGAATCTCTCCTCCCCGACGGGGTCCCTCCCGAGAGCGAGATCCAGGCGCCGCCGGCGATCTTCTGTCGCCCCTGCGCACGCGCGGACCGTCCAGCTACAGGGCGCGGACCGTCCGGCCCCTGGCCGCAGATCGTCCGCGCCTGACCAGAGAGTACCGCCACCGGTTCTTATTGAGTGATTGACGCCCGTAAAAGGTGTCAACACACTTTTTGGCGACTCCGCTAGGGACAACACATCTAGACCCATCAAATCGACCCTCAATGGCCGCTTCAAGGGATAGTTCTGAAATCTCCTCAGCAACATTATAGAGCCGACTTGGAAAACCTTGTCGACCGACGAACAGCTTCAGTTCGAGAAGCACAAGGAGCGGATGATCCAGGAGGCAAAAGCAAAGTTTTTGGCCAACTTCAAGGTGGACAGGAACAACAAGGTCGTCCGACAACGGGTGACGGATCCAGCTTCGCTCCGACCCACACCAGATATCCCCAATATAAGTAATAAAAATGAACTGCAATCTCTTAAGAATTATGTAGATGAACAACGAGAGCAAATGCAAAATATCATAGGGGGTATGCAAGACGATTATAGGAGACTAGTACGTGCATTCGATAAATCTAATATCACAAATTTTCCTTCGCACGAGGTTGAATTAGGAGGTAACACGCGTAATACTAGAGATGGCAATGGGTACCCGCTACCCGAAACCCGGTGGGTTTTTGCTCTATTAGGGTATGGGTTTGGGTCAATTTCTCTACCCATGGGTTTGTTAATGAGTTCAAATAGAAACCCAACGGGTACGTGGGCATGAGTTTGTTCTTCCACTACCCATACCCGCAAACCCATGGGTTTTTAAAACCCGCCTTAAAATCAACATTCCTTATAAATATGTCTCATAACATTATTAATTAAATATGTTTTAATTGAAATAAACTTCATGTAACAAATTTTAGGCTAAAATTAGTTATCACTTGTTCCTTTTATGCTAGCTTATTAATGTATTAATTGTCATTTACATGATGAATTATTTTTTATGTTGGTGTTAGTGGGTATGGGAAACCCGTTGGGTACCCGAAACCCGCATGGGTATGGGTTTGGGTAAAATTTTATACCCGTCATGGGTATGGGTTTTTTAGCGGGCGTATTTTTTCTTCGCGGGTATGGGTTTGGGCAAGTAATACCCAGCGGGTTTTTACCCATTGCCATCTCTACGTAATACATCGGCTATAGGTTATCACGACCAGTCACAACCCCTTTATGGGATGCCGATGGACACATACCCTGAGCAACCGCAAATCGGCAGTAAATCAGCCGATCTGCACATGCCCGGACCGTTCGCACGTGAGCGCGGACCGTCCGGGCCAGCCACGGTCGGGCCTATTTTTAATGAGTTACCCAGACATGCACCCGAGCCACAACATATGGCACAGAATCTAAACTACCCAGTCGGACGGTCCGCATACAATGACGGACGGTCCGCATATAATCATGGACGATCCGGGCCAATGTCCGGACAGTCCACGCATGACTTTTTTGAGGAGGATTGTTACCGAAATCCTCACCCGTCCCAGCAACACTTCCCATCACACTATGCAATGCATCAGCCCATTAATACAAAATCCAGAGCCCAGGAAAGCTTTCCGACCCCGCCTAGAAGGCCGGAAAGGAACGATCAATCCTATGAGCCATATAGGGCAAATGGCAATGCACCACATAGCTCAAACCAATGGGGGGAAGACAACATGCCAATATCCAGCCAACCCCACCTATGTTTGACCAGAGAGCCGGTGGTCTCGCACTGACTGCCATTGATATAGTGAGGGAGGAAATAGCTGGGGCGTTCCGAGATAAGCTCGGAGTAAGCATGGTCCCTAGGGGGCAATTATATCGGAGACCTTATGACAGCCGATTTGATCACCACCCATACCCACAAGGAACCAGGATACCCGAATTCTTAAAATTTTTGGGTGACCAAGGAAAAAACACGCGCGAACACATAGGCCAATTCCTAGCACAATTAGGAGAATTGGCCGACACAGAAGCATTCCGTGTGCGTTTATTTTCATTATCTTTAACAGGAACCGCGTTCGTGTGGTACGCCACTTTACCTCCTAATTCTATTTTGTCATGAGGGGAGTTAGAGCAAAAATTCCATGATCACTTTTTCTCCGGGGACTATGAGTTAGATTTAGTAGACTTAGTAGCCTTGCGACAAGCGAAAGATGAATCGGTTAATGATTACATCCGGAGATTCCGGATACAAGAAACCGATGCTTCCAAATTCATTTAGCAGAAAAACAACTAGCAGGATTAGCCTTTAATGGTCTACGATATTATTTAAAAGAAAGGTTAGAAGGCATCCAATTTTTTACGCTAGCACAATTACACCAAAGGGCTTTGGCCTATGAAAGCCGAAGCAAAGAAACTACTAAAACAATTCGTCACAACGTGCATATAGTAGAGTGCGACCAAAGTAGCTCGGATGACGAATCAACGGAAGTGTATGCTGCTGAAATGGTTTGGCCAAAGCAGGCCAAATCTTCGGCTTGTTCCTCCTTACAGCCGGTTCAAAAGAAACGGCAAGAGGAGGTTAAATTTACATTTAATGTTGGTAAATGTGATAAAATATTTAATGAAATACTCAAAAATGGCAACATTAAAATAAATCATACTGTTCCATCAGCCGACGAGCTAAAACGTTGTGCATACTGCAAGTAGGGATGAAAACAGACGGAAACGGACGGAAAAACTCTTCTCCTATTTCCGCTCCCGCAATTCATCATCGAAAACGGGTTCGGGAGCGGAACAAACATGGACGGAAGTCGGTCGGGTTTATACAGGTTTACGGAAACGAACCAAAACGACGGAAAATTAACCGAAAACGGACGGAATTTGCCTCAACGGAAAAAATTAACCAGAAACAAACACTCACAAGGTGTTGTAGCCATAGTCCAAATTAAATAGTCCACTAAACAACGAGAAAATAAATCCACATTACCACATGATTACATGACCACATAGCCACTGAACAACAGAAAAAATAAGATTTCTTCACAGCTTGCCATCTTCATTCATCAATTGGGAATCACTATCCCGACCTTGATCCTATATTTTAGAATACACGTGTATAAGTATTTGCAAATGATAGGTAGCAGCAAGCAGCCAACCAACAAGTAATCCTTGTTATTGCGCTGGTGCCTTGAACGTAGTAAATATGGTAGTGTGTAGCATAGCTATGTTAATGCATAAAAGCTTTAAACAAACAGTAGGCACCCGTCACAAGGCACCAACGTAGCTCGTCAATCAGCAGCAGCTTGGCTGCCCCAACCACCCGGTGCCACTGTGTCCGACTACCGAGTCAATTCAGTGGAGTCGTGGTCTGTGGAGGCCTATTGGGCTTGGCCGCTTTGGGCCTGGCGGGAGAGATGGCTGACAGATGACCACTTTGGGTTGTATCCGAGTTAAATCCGGAAATATCCCGACCGAATACGGGATCCCGACAATCCGAACGGAAAATAGTACTTCCCGTTTCCGTCCCGACCCCGCAGACTTTCAACCCGTAACCCGTCCCGAACCCGTTTTTTCCGAAAATATGAAAACGGGCGGGTTAAATGTAGAAAATGGGTCGGGTCAGAACGGGATTTTTTCCGTCCGTTTTCATCGCTAACTGCAAGTGGCATAACTCATTTTCTCATGCCACTAATGATTGTAATGTATTCCGTCGACAGATTCAATCGGCCATTAACGAAGGATGATTGAAATTTCAGGAAATGCATGTGGACACGGAGCCCTTTCCGATGAACATGATCGATTTTGAGGGCAAAAAAGTCCTGGTTCGGCCAAACACAGCCGATAAAGGCAAAGACAAAGAGATAATCATCGGCAACGCAAGAGAGGCCGATGGGAATCAAAAAATTTCTTGTAGGAAAGTGGTGGCCGAGAAGACTCCCGATGGAGGGGAGACTCTTAAGGTGACCATCACGACCCCCAGCGCTGGGGGGCAAGCACGGACGAAGGAGCAGGAACCTATGCTGCGCATCCCGGACGGTCCGACACACAGGCGCAGACGATCCGGGAGCATGTCGGACAGTTCGGAGAATTCCAGCGGATGGTCCGGCCATACTCAAGACTCACAACGGCCACGTACCTTCAAACCACGACGACCAGAGATAGGTACGTGGAAAATAAATACATTCAAAGCAGCTGGTCGGTTGGTCAAAACCGGCCTGACTTTCAATCAATTATTGTCTAAATACGTGAAAAAGAAGGCCGGCCCCAGTGACCGGCCAGCAAATCGACCCCGCTCACCCATTCATGAGCAACGTCGGGTAAGGCCGGTTGGACCACCCCACCAATCGAAAGAAATGAAAGGTCATACTGTACAATTGAGACCTAACATACCTACATGGACACCTCCACCCCCTTATCCGCCTATGCCATATCCATACACATATATACTGAAAGGGAAATAGGGTCAAACCTTTTCTTAAATGAATTTTGGTGGTTGAATTGCCCAACACAAATTATTGGACTAACTAGTTTGCTCTAGATTATAAGTTCTACAGGTGCCAAAGGTTCAACACAAACCAATACAAAGTCAAAGAAAGGGTTCAAATAAAAAGAGCAAAAGACAGCCGAAGTGCACCCTGGTCTGGCGCACCGGACTGTCCGGTGTGCCACCGGACAGTGTCCGGTGCACCAGGGAGGATCAACTCAAACTTGCTAGCTTCAGGAATTTGGGGAGGCCGCTCCGCTATAATTCATCAGACTGTCTGGTGTAACACCGGACTGTCCGGTGTGCCAGCGGAGCAACGACTACTTCGCGCCAACGGTCGTCTGCAAATGAACAGCGAAAGTAAATAGTGCGCGTCTGCGCGCGCAGAAGTTAGAGCAGCGCCAGAAGGCGCACCGGACAGTGAACAGGACCTGTCCGGTGCACCACCGGACTGTCCGGTGGCCCCATTTGTCAGAGCTCCAATGGTCGAACCCCAACGGTTGGGTGACGTGGCTGGCGCACCGGACAGTGTCCGGTGGCGCACCGGACTGTCCGGTGCGCCATACGATAGCAGAGTTCCCCAACGGCCATTTTGGTGGTTGGGGCTATCTATACCCCAACCACCACACATTCAAGGCATCCAAGTTTCAGCCATTTGCATTCAATACAAGAGCTCTAGACTTCACTCCAAGACACAAACAATGAGATCAAATCCTCTCCCAAGTCCAAAGTTCATTCCATTCAAATAGTGACTAGAGACAGTGACATTTGTGTTCATTTGAGTTCTTGCGCTTGGATCGCTTTTCTTCTTCTTTCTTTCTTGTTCCCAACTCAATTGTAATCAAGGCAAGAGACACCAATTGTGTGGTGGTCCTTGTGGGGACTTGGTGTCCCGATTGATTGAGAAGAGAAGCTCACTCGGTCTAGGTGATCGTTTGAGAGAGGGAAAGGGTTGAAAGAGACCCGGTCTTTGTGACCACCTCAACAGGGAGTAGGTTTGCAAGAACCGAACCTCGGTAAAACAAATCACCGCGTCTCACTCTTTATTTGCTTGTGATTTGTTTTCGCCCTCTCTTTCGGACTCGTTTATATTTCTAACGCTAACCCCAGCTTGTAGTTGTGCTTAAGTTTATAATTTTTAGATTCCGCCTATTCACCCCCCTCTAGGCAACTTTCAATTAGTATCGGAGCCCGATTCTTCATTAGAGCCTAATCGTTCGAAGTGATGTTGGGAGATCACGCCAAGAAGGAGATGGTGACCGGCGAGAAGCCCGCTACAAGCCACAGGAAGGCCCCATCGGGAGAGTCCCGCAACAAGAAGAAGGAGGAATCACCTCCTCACAAGTCGCATTGGAGTGGCGACAAGAAAAAGAAGATGAAGAAGGTGGTCTACTACGAGACCAATTCTTTGTCGCCTTCTACCTCCGGCTCTGACGCGCCGTCCATCACTTCTAAGCGCCATGAGCGCAAGAAGTTTAGTAAGATACCCCTACGCTACCCTCGCATTCCTAAAAATACTCCTTTACTTTCCGTCCCATTAGGCAAACCACCGACTTTTAATGGTGAAGATTATAGTGGGTGGAGTGAAATGATGAAGTTTCACCTAACCTCACTCCACACAAGTATATGGGACATTGTTGAATTTGGAGTACAGGTACCTTCCGTAGGAGATGAAGATTATGATGCGGACGAAGTCGCCCAAATCCAACACCTCAATTCCCAAGCAACTATTATACTCCTCACCTCTCTAAGTCGAGAGGAGTATAATAAGGTGCAAGGGTTGAAAAGTGCCAAAGAGATTTGGGACGTACTAAAGACCGCACACGAAGGAGACAAGGTGACCAAGATCACCAAAATGGAAATGATCGAGGGGGAGCTCGGTCGGTTCATGCTCAACCAAGGAGAAGAGCCGCAAGCCATGTACAACCAGCTAAAGACCTTGGTAAATCAAGTGCGCAACCTCGGGAGCACCAAATGGGATGACCATGAAATGGTCAAGGTTATTCTTAGATCATTCGTATTTCTTAACCCTACTCAAGTTCAATTAATTCGTGGCGATCCAAGATATAAACTAATGTCTCCCGAGGAAGTGATAGAAAAATTTGTGAGCTTTGAATTAATGATCAAAGGCTCCAAGAAAATCATCGAGCAAGGCGCCACCTCAACACCGGAGGTACAACCCGTCGCATTCAAGGCGACGGAAGAAGAAAAGAAGGATTCTACACCAAGTAGAGTCCCCATCGACGCCTCCAAGCTCGACAACGAGGAAATGGCGCTCATCATCAAGAGCTTCCGCTAAATCCTCAAGCAAAGGAGGGGGAAAGACTACAAGCCCCGCTCCAAGAAAGTATGCTACAAGTGTGGTAAGCCCGGTCATTTTATCGCTAAATGTCCTTTATCTAGTGATAGTGACAGGGATAACGACAAGAGGGGGAAGAAGAAGGAGAAGAAGAGGTATTACAAGAAGAAGAGTGGCAATGCCCATGTTTGTCGGGAGTGGGACTCCGACAAGAGCTCCACCGACTCCTCCTCCGATGAGGACGCCGCCAACATCGCCATCAACAAGGGACTCCTCTTCCCCAACATCGGCCACAAGTGCCTCATGGCAAAGGACGGCAAGACGAAGAAGGTAAAATCAAGATCCTCCACTAAGTATGCAACATCTAGTGATGAGGCTAATTCTAGTGATGATGAGGATGATTTGTTTACTCTCTTTGCTAATCTTAACATGCAACAAAAAGAGAAATTGAATGAATTGATTAGTGCTATTCATGAGAAGGATGAACTCTTGGATAGCCAAGAGGACTTCCTTATTAAGGAAAACAAGAAGCATGTTAAGACTAAAAATGCTTATGCTCAGGAGGTAGAGAAAAATGAAAAATTAACTAGTGAGCTAAGTACTTGCCATGACACTATTTCTAGCCTTAGAAATGAAAATGCCAAATTAATTGCTAAGGTTGAGAAATCAAATATTTGCGATGATTCAATTATCAATCTTAGAAATGATAATGCTAGTCTAATTGCTAAGATTGAAAAATTGAATGCCTCTCTTGCTAGCCTTAAGAATGAGAATGACAAATTAATTGCTAAGGCTAAATACTTAGATGTTTGCAATGCTTCTATTTCCAATCTTAGAGATGAGAATGCTATTTTACATGCTAAGATTGTTGAATTAAATGATTGCAAACCCTCTACATCTACCATTGAGCATGTTTCTATTTGTACTAGATGTAGAGATATTAATGTAGAAGCTATTCATGATCACCTCGCGATGATTAAACAACAAAATGATCATATAGCTAAACTAGATGCTAAAATTGCCGAGCATGAACTAGAAAATGAAAAATTTAAATTTGCTCGTAGCATGCTTTATAGTGGGAGACGCCCTGGCATTAAGGATGGCATTGGCTTCCAACAAGGAGGCAATGTCAAGCTTAATGCCCCTCCTAAAAGATTGTCTAATTTTATTAAGGGCAAGGCTCCCATGCCTCAGGATAACGAGGGCTACATTTTATACCCTGCTGGTTATCCTAAGGATAAGATTAGGAGAATTCATGCAAAGAAGACTCATTCTCACCATGCTTTTATTTATAAGAATGAGGCTTCTAGCTCTAGGCGTTCTACACATGTTAAAATGCCTAAGAAGAAAACTCCTATTGCATCAAATGATCATAATGTTTCATTCAAAACCTTTGATGCTTCTTATGTGCTAACTAACAAATCAGGCAAGGTAGTTGCCAAATATGTTGGGGGCAAACACAAGGGCTCCAAGACTTGTGTTTGGGTACCCAAGGTGCTTGTTTGTAATGTAAAAGGACCCAAGACCGTTTGGGTACCTAAGAACAAGGCCTAAATTTGTTTTGTAGGTTTATGCATCCCAGGGCTCAAGTTGGATCATCGACAGCGGGTGCACAAACCACATGGCTAGTGAGAAAAAGATGTTCTCCTCCTACGAGAAAAACCAAGATCCCCAATGAGCTATCACATTCGGGGATGGAAATCAAGGTTTGGTCAAAGGATTGGGTAAAATTGCTATATCACCTGACCATTCTATTTCCAATGTTTTTCTTGTAGATTATTTAGATTACAATTTGCTTTCTGTTTCTCAATTATGCAAAATGGGTTACAACTGTCTTTTTATGGATATAGGTGTTACTGTCTTTAGAAGAAGTGATGATTCAGTAGCTTTTAAGGGAGTATTAGAGGGTCAGCTATACTTAGTTGATTTCAATAGAGTTGAACTCGATACTTGCTTGATTGCTAAGACTAACATGGGTTGGCTCTGGCACCACCGACTAGCCCACGTTGGGATGAAGAATCTTCACAAGCTTCTTAAGGGAGGACACATTTTGGGACTAACCAATGTTCATTTTAAGAAAGACATGATTTATAGCGCATGCCAAGCAGGGAAGCAAGTTGGTGTTCATCATCCACATAAGAACATCATGGCAACTGACAGGCCACTTGAGTTACTCCACATGGACCTATTCGGCCCGATTGCTTACATAAGCATCGGCGGGAGTAAGTATTGTCTAGTTATTGTGGATGATTATTCTCGCTTCACTTGGGTATTCTTTTTACAGGAAAAATCTCAAACCAAGAGACTTTGAAAGGATTCTTAAGGCGGGCTCAAAATGAGTTCGGCTTGAGGATCAAGAAAATAAGAAGCGACAATGGAATGGAGTTCAAGAACTCTCAAATTGAAGGCTTTCTTGAGGAGGAGGGCATCAAGCATGAGTTCTCTTCTTCCTACACGCCACAACAAAATGGTTAAATGGAGAGGAAGAATAGAACTCTATTGGACATAGCGAGGACCATGCTTGATGAATACAAGACTTCGGATCGGTTTTGGGCCGAGGCGGTCAACACCGCTTGCTACGCCATCAACCGACTATATCTTCACTGAATCCTCAAGAAGACATCTTATGAACTCCTCACCGGTAAAAAGCCCAATGTTTCATATTTTAGAGTCTTTGGTAGCAAATGCTTTATTCTTGTTAAAAGAGGTAGAAAATCTAAATTTGCTCCTAAGGCTGTAGAAGGCTTTTTACTTGGTTATGATTCAAACACAAGGGCATATAGAGTCTTTAACAAGTCCACTGGACTAGTTGAAGTTTCTTGTGACATTGTGTTTGATGAAACTAACGGCTCTCAAGTAGAGCAAGTTGATCTTGATGAACTAGATGATGAAGAGGCTCTGTGCATCGCGCTAAGGAACATGTCCATTGGGGATGTGTGTCCTAAGGAAACCGAAGAGCCTCCACAAGCACAAGATCAACAACCTTCATCTTCCTCCATGCAAGCATCTCCACCAACTCAAGGGAAATAGGGTCAAACCTTTTCCTATATGAATTTTGGTGGTTGAATTGTCCAACACAAATCATTGGACTAACTAGTTTGATCTAGAATATATGTTCTATAGGTGCCAAAGGTTCACAACAAACCAATACAAAGATAAAAGAAAGGGTTCAAAACAAAGGAGCAAAGTAAATCGAAGGCAACCCTGGTCTGGCGCACCGGACTGTCCGGTGCACCACCGGACAGTGTCTGGTGCATCAAGGAGGATCAACTCAAACTTGTCAGCTTCGAGAATTTGGGGAGGCCGCTCCGCTATAATTCACCGGACTGTCCGGTATAACACCGGACTGTCCAGTGTGCCAGCGGAGCAACGGCTACTTCGCGCCAACGGTCGTCTGCAGAGGAACAGTAAAAGCAAACAGTACGCGCCTGTGCGCGCAGAAGTCAGAGCAGGCGCCAGAAGGCGCACCGGACAGTGAACAGGACCTGTCCGGTGCACCACCGGACTGTCCGGTGGCCCCACATGTCTGAGCTCCAACGGTCGAACCCTAATGGTTGGGTGACGTGGCTGGCGCACCGGACAGTGTCCGATGGCGCATCGAACTGTCCGGTGCGCCCGTCGACAGCAGAGTTCCCCAACGACCATTTTGGTGGTTGGGGCTATAAATACCCCCAACCACCCCACATTCAAGGCATCCAAGTTTCAGCCATTTGCATTCAATACAAGAGCTCTAGACTTCACTCCAAGACACAAACAAGAGATCAAATCCTCTCCCAAGTCCAAAGATCATTCCAATCAAATAGTGACTAGAGAGAGTGACATTTGTGTTCAATTGAGTTCTTGTGCTTGGATCGCTTTTCTTCTTCTTTCTTTCTTGTTCCCAACTCAATTGTAATCAAGGCAAGAGACACCAATTGTGTGGTGGTCCTTGTGGGGACTTAGTGTCCCGATTGATTGAGAAGAGAAGCTCACTCAGTCTAGGTGACCGTTTGAGAGAGGGAAAGGGTTGAAAGAGACCCGGTCTTTGTGACCACCTCAACGGGGAGTAGGTTTGCAAGAACCGAACCTCGGTAAAACAAATCACTGCGTCTCACTCTTCATTTGCTTGTGATTTGTTTTTGCCCTCTCTTTCGGACTCGATTATATTTCTAGCGCTAACCCCGGCTTGTAGTTGTGCTTAAGTTTATAATTTTCAGATTCCACCTATTCACCCCCCTCTAGGCGACTTTCAATTGGTATCAGAGCCCGATGCTTCATTAGAGCCTAACCGCTCGAAGTGATGTCGGGAGATCACGCCAAGAAGGAGATGGTGACCGGCGAGAAGCCCGCTACAAGTCCTAGGAAGGCTCCATCAAGGGAGTTTGGCTCCAAAGGAAAGGGAGAATCACACTTCCACAAGTCGCATCGGAGTGGCGACAAGAAGAAAAAGATGAAGAAGGTGGTCTACTATGAGACCGATTATTCGTCGCCATCCACCTCCGGCTCCGACGCTCCATCCGTAACTTCTAAGCGCCATGAGCACAAGAAGTTTAGTAAGATCCCCCTACGCTATCCTCGTGTTTCCAAACATACTCCTTTACTTTCCGTACCATTAGGCAAACCACCCATTTTTTATGGTGAAGATTACAATATGTGGAGTGATAAAATGAGACACCATCTAACCTCACTCCACACTAGCATTTGGGATGTTGTTGAGATTGGAGTACAGGTACCATCGCCGGGGGATGAAGACTATGACTCGGACAAGGTTGACCAAATCTGGCACTTCAACTCCCAAGCCACCACTATACTCCTCACCTCTCTAAGTCGAGAGGAGTATAACAAGGTGCAAGGGTTGAAAAGCGCCAAAGAAATTTGGGACGTGCTCAAGACCGCGCACGAGGGAGACGAGGTGACCAAGATCACCAAGAGGGAGATGATTGAGGGGGAGCTCGGTCATTTTATGCTCAACCAAGGAGAAGACCCGCAAGCCATGTACAACCAGCTAAAGACCTTGGTAAATCAAGTGCACAACCTCGGGAGCACCAAATGGGATGACCATGAGATGGTCAAGGTTATTCTTAGATCACTCATATTTCTTAACCCTACTCAAGTTCAATTAATTCGTGGTGATCCAAGATATAAACTAATGTCTCCCGAGGAAGTGATAGGAAAATTTGTAAGCTTTGAGTTGATGATCAAAGGCTCTAAAAAGATCATCGAGCAAGGCGCCTCCTCCGTACCCGAGGCACAACCCGTTGCATTCAAGGCAACGGAGGAGAAGAAAGAAGACTCTACACTGAGTAGGGTCCCCATCGACGCCTCCAAGCTCGACAACAAGGAAATGGCGCTCATCATCAAGAGCTTTCGCCAAATCCTCGAGCAAAGGAGGGGGAAGGACTACAAGCCCCGCTCCAAGAAAGTATGCTACAAATGTGGTAAGCCCGGTCATTTTATCGCTAAATGCCCTTTGTCTAGTGATAATGACAGGGACAACGACAAGAGGGCGAAGAAGAAAGAGAAGAAGAGATATTATAAGAAGAAGGGCGGTGATGCCCATGTTTGCCGGGAGTGGGACTCCGACGAGAGCTCCATCGACTCCTCCGACGATGAGGACGCCGCCAACATCGCCGTCAATAAAGGACTTCTCTTCCCCAACATCGGCCACAAGTGGACGGCAAGAAGAAGAAGGTAAAATCAAGATCCTCCACTAAATATGCATCTTCTAGTGATGAGGAAAATTCTAGTGATGATGAGGACAACTTGCTTACTGTTTTTGCCAATCTTAACATGCAACAAAAAGAGAAATTGAATGAATTGATTAGTGCTATTCATGAGAAGTGAAAGTCGCCTAGAGGGGGGTGAATAGGCGGAATCTAAAAATTATAAACTTAAGCACAACTACAAGCCGGGGTTAGCGTTATAAATATAAACGAGTCTGAAAGAGAGGTTGAAAACAAATCACAAGCAAATAAGAATGGATGGCACGGTGATTTGTTTTACCGAGGTTCGGTTCTTGCGAACCTACTCCCCGTTGAGGTGGTCACAAAGACCGGGTCTCTTTCAACCCTTTCCCTCCCTCAAACGGTCACTTAGACCGAATGAGCTTCTCTTCTCAATCAAATGGGACACTAAGTCCACTATAAGGACCACCACACAATTGGTGTCTCTTGTTTTGATTACAAGTGTTATGGAAACAAGAATGAGGAAGAAGAAAAGCAATCCAAGCGCAAGAGCTCAAAAGAACACAAAAGTCTCTCTTTCTAGTCACTAATTTGTTTGGAGTGATTCCGGACTTGGGAGAGGATTTGATCTCTTTGTTTGTGTCTTGTATTGGACGCTATAGCTCTTGTATGAGGTTTGAAAGCTGAAAACTTAGATGCATTGAAGTGTGGTGGTTGGGGGGTATTTATAGCCCCAACCACCAAAAGAACCGTTGGTGAGGGCTTCTGTCGTATGGTGCACCGGACAGTCCGGTGCGCCACCGGACACTGTCTGGTGTGCCAGCCACGTCACTAGGCCATTGGGTTTCGACTGTTGGAGCTCTGTCAATTGGGGCCACCGGACAGTCCGGTGGTGCACCTGACAGGTCCTGTAGACTGTCCGGTGCGCCTTCTGGCGCCTGCTCTGACTTCTGCGCGCGTAGACGCGCACTGTAGCGCATTTAATGCCTGCCCCAGACGACCGTTGGCGCGAAGTAGCAGTTGCTCCGCTGGCACACCGGACAGTTCGGTGAATTATAGCGGAGAGGCCTCCCAAATTCCCGAAGCTGGCAAGTTCAGCGTCGATCTCCCTTGTGCACCGGACACTGTCCGGTGGCGCACCGGACAGTCCGGTGTGCCAGACCATGGCTGCCTTTGATATAATTTGCTCCTTAGCTTTGAACCCTTTCTTTTGACTTGTATTGGTTTGTTGTGAACCTTTGGTACCTGTAGAACTCATAATCTAGAGCAAACTAGTTAGTCCAATAATTTGTGTTGGGCAATTCAACCACCAAAATTCATATAGGAAAAGGTTTGACCCTGTTTCCCTTTCAATCTCCCCCTTTTTGGTGATTGATGCCAACATAAACCAAAGCAAATATAAGAGTGCAGAAATGAACTAGTTTGCATAAGGTAAGTGCAAAGGTTGCTTGGAATTGAAACCAATAAACTTATTTTAATAGATGTGCATGGATGGGTTTCTTCTTATTTAAAAATTTTGGACCTCATTTGCACCACGGGTTTTGTTTTTGCAAATCCTTTGTGAAATTCTTTTCAAAAACCTTTTGCAAATAGTCAAAGGTACATGAATAAGATTGAAAGAAGCATTTTCAAGATTTGAAATTTTCTCCCCCTGTTTCAAATGCTTTTCCTTTGACTAAAACAAACTCCCCCTAAATAAAATTCTCCTCTTAGTGTTCAAGAGGGTTTTGCAAGTTTTGAAGATACTACTTTCTCTCTCTTTTGAACACAATAAGATATCAATTTGAAAAACTTCATTTTTTTAAAATTCGGTGGTGGTGCGGTCCTTTTGCTTTGTGATCATACTTTCTCCCCCTTTGGCATGAATCACCAAAAACAGATACTTGTGAGTGAAATATAAGCCCTTGTTCAAACTTTCTCCCCTTTTGCAAACACATAAATAAAAGTGAAGATTATACCAAAGTGGAGAATGATGCGGAATACCGGCAAATATCGATGGAGTTGAGTGGAAGCGCCTTCTTTGCCAAATACTTCATTTCCCTTTCAATATCTAGGACTAAGCATAATATCATACTTGAAAATACATTAGTCATAGACATAAAAGAGATATGATCAAAGATATATAAATGAGCTAAGTGTGCAAAGAATCAATCAAAATTCCTAGAATCAAGAATATTTAGCTCATTCCTAAGTTTGGTAAAGGATTGCTCAACTAAAGGCTTGGTAAAGATATCGGCCAATTGATCTTTGGTGTTTATATAGGCTATCTCGATATCCCCATTTTGTTGGTGATCTCTCGGAAAGTGATACCGAATGGCTATGTGCTTAGTGCGGCTGTGTTCAACGGGATTATCCGCCATGCGGATGGCACTCTCATTGTCACATAGGAGAGGGACTTTGCTAAACTAGTAGCCATAGTCCCTAAGGGTTTGCCTCATCTAAAGCAATTGCGCGCAACAATGGCCTGCGGCAATATACTCGGCTTCGGCGGTAAAAAGGGCTACCGAGTTTTGTTTCTTTGAAGCCCAAGACACCAGGGATCTTCCCAGAAACTGACAAGTCCCTGCTGTGCTCTTCCTATCAATCTTACACCCTGCCCAATCAGCATTAGAATATCCTAATAAATCAAATGAGGATCCCTGGGGATACCAAAGACCAAACTTAGGTGTATAAACTAAATATCTCATGATTCGTTTCACGGCTCTAAGGTGAACTTCCTTAGGGTCGGCTTGGAACCTTGCACACATGCATACAGAAAGCATAATATTCGGTCGAGATGCACATAAATAGAGTAAGGATCCTATCATCGACCGGTATACCTTTTGATCTATGGATTTACCTCCCGTGTCAAGGTTGAGATGCCCATTGGTTCCCATGGGTGTCTTGATGGGCTTGGCATCCTTCATTCCAAACTTGGTGAGTATATCTTGAATGTACTTCGTTTGGCTGATGAAGGTGCCCTCTTGGAGTTGCTTCACTTGAAAGCCTAGAAAATACTTCAACTCCCCCATCATAGACATCTCGAATTTTTGAATCATGATCCTACTAAACTCTTCACAAATAGATTTGTTAGTAGACCCAAATATGATATCATCAACATAAATTTGGCATACAAACAAATCATTCTCAATGGTTTTAGTGAATAAAGTAGGATCGGCCTTGCCGACTTTGAATCCATTAGTGATAAGAAAGTCTCTTAGGCATTCATACCATGCTCTTGGGGCTTGCTTGAGCCCATAAAGCGCCTTAGAGAGTTTATACACGTGGTTAGGATACTCACTATCTTCAAAGCCGGGAGGTTGCTCAACATAGACCTCTTTCTTGATGGGTCCATTGAGGAAGGCACTCTTCACGTCCATTTGGTAAAGCTCAAAGCCATGGTGAGTAGCATATGCAAATAATATACGAATTGACTCAAGCCTAGCTACGGGTGCATAGGTTTCACCAAAATCCAAACCTTCGACTTGTGAGTACCCTTTGGCCACAAGTCGTGCCTTGTTCCTTGTCACCACACCATGCTCATCTTGTTTGTTGCGGAAGACCCACTTGGTTCCTACAACATTTTGGTTAGGACGTGGAACTAAATGCCATACCTCATTCCTTGTGAAATTGTTGAGCTCCTCTTGCATTGCCAGCACCCAATCCAAATCTTGAAGTGCTTCCTCTACCCTGTGTGGCTCAATAGAGGAAACAAAAGAGTAGTGTTCACAAAAATGAACAACACGAGATCGAGTGGTTACCCCCTTATGAATATCTCCTAGGATGGTGTTCATGGGGTGATCTCGTTGGATTGCTTGGTGGACTCTTGGGTGAGGCGGCCTTAGATCTTCATCCTCCTTGTCTTGATCATTTGCATCTCCCCCTTGATCATTGCCATCTTCTTGAGGTGGCTCATCTTCTTGATCTTCTCCTTCATCATCTTGAGCCTCATCCTCATCTTGAGTTGGTGGAGATGCTTGCATGGAGGAAGATGGTTGATCTTGTGCTTGTGGAGGCTCTTCAAGTTCCTTAGGACACACATCCCCAATGGACATGTTCCTTAGCGCGACGCATAGAGCCTCTTCATCTAATTCATCAAGATCAACTTGCTCCACTTGGGAGCCGTTAGTCTCATCAAACACAATGTCACAAGAAACTTCAACTAGTCTAGTGGACTTGTTAAAGACTCTATATGCCCTTGTGTTTGAATCATATCCTAGTAAAAAGCCTTCTACAGCCTTAGGAGCAAATTTAGATTTTCTACCTCTTTTAACAAGAATAAAGCATTTGCTACCAAAGACTCTAAAATATGAAACATTGGGCTTTTTACCGGTGAGGAGTTCGTATGATGTCTTCTTGAGGATTTGGTGTAGATATAATCGGTTGATGGCGTAGCAAGCGGTGTTGACCGCCTCGTCCCAAAACCGATCCGAAGTCTTGTATTCATCAAGCATGGTCCTTGCCATGTCCAATAGAGTCCTATTCTTCCTCTCCACTACACCATTTTGTTGTGGCGTGTAGGGAGAAGAGAACTCATGCTTGATGCCCTCCTCCTCAAGGAAACCTTCAATTTGTGAATTCTTGATCTCCGTCCCATTGTCGCTTCTTGTCTTCTTGATCCTTAAGTCAAACTCATTTTGAGCCTGTCTCAAGAATCCCTTCAAAGTTTCTTGGGTCTGAGATTTATCCTGTAAAAAGAATACCCAAGTGAAGCGAGAATAATCATCCACAATAACTAGACAGTACTTACTCCTGCCGATGCTTATGTAAGCTATCGGGCCGAATAGGTCCATGTGTAGGAGCTCGAGTGGCCTATCAGTTGTCATGATGTTCTTGTGTGGATGATGAACACCAACTTGCTTCCCTGCTTGGCATGCGCTACAAATCATGTCTTTCTCAAAATGAACATTTGTTAGTCCCAAAATGTGTTCTCCCTTTAGAAGCTTGTGAAGATTCTTCATCCCAACATGGGCTAGTCGGCGATGCCAGAGCCAACCCATGTTAGTCTTAGCAATTAAGCAAGTATCGAGTTCAGCTCTATTGAAATCAACTAAGTATAGCTGACCCTCTAACACTCCCTTAAAGGCTACTGAATCATCACTTCTTCTAAAGACAGTAACACATGTATCCATAAAAAGACAGTTGTAACCCATTTTGCATAATTGAGAAACAGAAAGCAAGTTGTAATCTAAAGAATCTACAAGAAAAACATTGGAAATAGAGTGGTCAGGTGATATAGCAATTTTACCCAATCCTTTGACCAAACCTTGATTTCCATCCCCGAATATGATAGCTCGTTGGGGATCTTGGTTTTTCTCGTAGGAGGATAACATTCTTTTCTCCCCAGTCATATGGTTTGTGCACCCGCTGTCGATGATCCAACTTGAGCCCCCAGATGCATAAACCTACAAAACAAATTTAGTTCTTGATTTTAGGTACCCAAACAGTTTTGGGTTCTTTGATATTAGATACAAGAACTTTGGGTACCCAAACACGTCTTTGACCCCTTGTGTTTGCCCCCAACATATTTGGCAACTACCTTGCCAGATTTGTTAGTAAGCACATAAGAAGCATCAAAAGTCTTGAATGAAACATTATGGTCATTTGATGCTTTAGGAGTTTTCTTCTTAGGCAATTTAGCATGAGTAGAACAACTAGAGCTAGAAACCTCATTCTTATAAATAAAAGCTTAATGCTAAAACCCCTTGTGCTAGACCCCTTGTGCTTCTATCGTATGGTCACCTTGCTATGATTAAACAACAAAATGATCATATAGCTAAATTAGATGCTAAAATTGCCGAGCATGAACTAGAAAATGAGAAATTTAAATTTGCTCGTAGAATGCTTTATAGTGGGAGACGCCCTGGCATTAAGGATGGCATTGGCTTCCAACAGGGAGACAATGTCAAGCTTAATGCTCCTCCTAAAAGATTGTCTAATTTTGTTAAGGGCAAGGCTCCCATGCCTCAAGATAACGAGGGCTACATTTTATACCCTGCTGGTTATCCTGAGGATAAGACTAGGAGAATTCATGCAAAGAAGACTCATTCTCACCATGCTTTTATTTATAAGAATGAGGCTTCTAGCTCTAGTTGTTCTACACATGTTAAAATGCCTAAGAAGAAAACTCCTATTGCATCAAATGATCATAATGTTTCATTCAAAACCTTTGATGCTTCTTATGTGCTAACTAACAAATCAGGCAAGGTAGTTGCCAAATATGTTGGGGGCAAACACAAGGGCTCCAAGACTTGTGTTTGGGTACCCAAGGTGCTTGTTTGTAATGTAAAAGGACCCAAGACCATTTGGGTACCTAAGAACAAGGCCTAAATTTGTTTTGTAGGTTTATGCATCCGGGGGCTCAAGTTGGATCATCGACAGCGGGTGCACAAACCACATGACTGGGGAGAAAAAGATGTTCTCCTCCTACGAGAAAAACCAAGATCCCCAAAGAGCTATCACATTCGGGGATGGAAATCAAGGTTTGGTCAAAGGATCGGGTAAAATTGCTATATCACCTGACCATTCTATTTCCAATGTTTTTCTGGTAGATTCTTTAGATTACAATTTAGTTTCTATTTCTCAATTATGCAAAATGGGCTACAATTGTCTTTTTACGGATGTAGGTGTTACTGTCTTTAGAAGAAGTGATGATTCAGTAGCTTTTAAGGGAGTGTTAGAGGGTTAGCTATACTTAGTTGATTTTAATAGAGCTGAACTCGACACTTGATTAATTGCTAATACTAACATGGGTTGGCTCTGGCATCGCCGACTAGCCCACGTTGGAATGAAGAATCTTCACAAGCTTCTAAAGGAAGAGCACATTTTGGGACTAACCAATGTTCATTTTGAGAAAGACAGGATTTGTAGCGCATGCCAAGCAGGGAAGCAAGTTGGTGTTCATCATCCACACAAGAACATCATGACGACTGACAGGCCAGTCGAGCTCCTCCACATGGACCTATTCGGCCCGATAGCTTACATAAGCATCGGCAGGAGTAAGTACTGTCTAGTTATTGTGGATGATTATTCTTGCTTCACTTGGGTATTCTTTTTGCAGGAAAAATCTCAAAACCAAGAAACTTTGAAAGGATTCTTGAGACGGGCTCAAAATGAGTTTGGGTTGAGGATCAAGAAAATAAGAAGCGACAACGGGATGGAGTTCAAGAACTCTCAAATTGAAGGCTTTCTTGAGGAGGAGGGCATCAAGCATGAGTTCTCTTCTCCCTACATGCCACAACAAAATGGTGTAGTGGAGAGGAAGAATAGAACTCTATTGGACATGGCGAGGACCATTGATGAATACAAGACTTCGGATCAGTTTTGGGCCGAGGCAGTCAACACCGCTTGCTACGCCATCAACCAGTTATATCTTCACCGAATCCTCAAGAAGACATCTTATGAACTCACCGGTAAAAAGCCCAATGTTTCATATTTTAGAGTCTTTGGTAGCAAATGCTTTATTCTTGTTAAAAGAGGTAGAAAATCTAAATTTGCTCCTAAGGCTGTAGAAGGCTTTTTACTTGGTTATGATTCAAACACAAGGGCATATAGAGTCTTTAACAAGTCCACTGGACTAGTAGAAGTTTCTTGTGACATTGTGCTTGATGAAACTAACGGCTCTCAAGTAGAGCAAGTTGATCTTGATGAACTAGATGATGAAGAGGCTCCGTGCATCGCGCTAAGGAACATGTCCATTGGGGATGTGTGTCCTAAGGAAACCGAAGTGCCTCCACAAGCACAAGATCAACAACCTTCATCTTCCTCCATGCAAGCATCTCCACCAACCCAAGATGAGGATGAGGCTCAAGATGATGAAGGAGAAGATGAAGAAGATGAGCTACCTCAAGAGGAGGACAATGATCAAGGGGGAAATGCCCATAATCAAGACAAGGAAGATGAACAAGATGCAAGGCCGCCACACCCAACAGTCCACCAAGCAATCCAACGAGATCACTCCGTGAACACCATCCTCGGCGATATTCATAAGGGGGTAACCACTCGATCTCGTGTTGCTCATTTTTGTGAACACTACTCTTTTGTTTCCTCTATTGAGCCACACAGGGTAGAGGAAGCACTTCAAGATTTGGATTGGGTGCTGGCGATGCAAGAGGAGCTCAACAACTTCACGAGGAATGAGGTATGGCATTTAGTTCAACATCCTAACCAAAATGTTGCAGGAACCAAGTGGGTCTTCCGCAACAAACAAGATGAGCATGGTGTGGTGACAAGGAACAAAGCCTAACTTGTGGCAAAGGGGTATTCACAAGTCAAAGGTTTGGATTTTGGTGAAACCTATGCACCCGTAGCTAGGCTTGAGTCAATTCGCATATTACTTGCCTATGCTACTTACCATGGCTTCAAGCTTTATCAAATGGACGTGAAGAGTGCCTTCCTCAATGGACCAATCAAGGAAGAGGTCTATGTTGAGCAACCTCCCGGCTTTGAAGATAGTGAGTATCGTAACCATGTTTATAAACTCTCTAAGGCGCTTTATGGGCTCAAGCATGCCCTAAGAGCATGGTATGAATGCTTAAGAGATTTTCTTATCACTAATGGCTTCAAAGTCGGCAAGGCCGATCCTACTCTCTTTACTAAGACAATTGAAAATGATTTGTTTGTATGCCAAATTTATGTTGTTGATATCATATTTGGGTCTACTAACAAATCTATTTGTGAAGAATTTAGTAGGATCATGATTCAAAAATTCGAGATGTCAATAATGGGGGAGTTGAAGTATTTTCTAGGATTTCAAGTGAAGCAACTCCAAGAGGGCACCTTCGTTAGCCAAACAAAGTACATTCAAGACATTCTCACCAAGTTTGGAATGAAGGATGCCAAGCCCATCAAGACACCCATGGGAACCAATGGGCATCTCGACCTCGACATGGGAGGTAAATCCGTAGATCAAAAGGTATACCGGTCGATGATAGGATCTTTACTCTATTTATGTGCATCTCGACCGGACATTATGCTTTCCGTATGCATGTGTGCAAGGTTCCAAGCCGATCCTAAGGAAGTTCACCTTAGGGACGTGAAGAGAATCTTGAGATATTTAGTTCAAACACCTAAGTTTGGCCTTTGGTACCCCAAGGGATCCTCATTCGATTTATTAGGATATTCCGTTGCTGATTGGGCACGGTGTAAGATTGATAGGAAGAGCACATCAGGGACTTGTCAGTTTCTGGGGAGGTCCCTGGTGTCTTGGGCTTCAAAGAAACAAAACTTAGTCACTCTTTATACCGCCGAAGCCGAGTATATTGCCGCAGGCCATTGTTGTGCGCAATTGCTTTGGATGAGGCAAACCCTTAGGGACTATGGCTACAAATTTAGCAAAGTCCCTCTCCTATGTGATAATGAGAGTGCTATCCGCATGGCAGATAATCCCGTTGAACACAGCCGCACTAAGCACATAGCCATTCGGTATAACTTTTTGAGAGATCACCAACAAAAGGGGGATATCGAGATAGCCTATATTAACACCAAAGATCAATTGGCCGATATCTTTACCCAACCATTAGATGAGAAAACCTTTACCAAACTTAGGAATGAGCTAAATATTCTTGATTCTAGGAATTTTGATTGATTCTTTGCACACATGGCTCATTTATATACCTTTGATCATATCTCTTTTATGTCTATGACTAATGTGTTTTCAAGTGCATCATTATGCTCAGTCATAGAATTGAAAGGGAAATGGAGTATTCGGCAAAGAAGGCGCTTCCACTCAACTCCATTAGTATTTGCCGGTATTCCGCATCGTTCTCCACTTTGGTATAATCTTCACTCATATTTATTTGTTTGCCATTGGGGAGAAAGTAAAAGGGCTTATATTTCACTCACAAGTATCCGTTTTTGGTGATTCATGCCAAAGGGGGAGAAAGTATTTGCCCAAAGCAAAAGGACCGCACCACCACCGAATTTTCAAAATGAAGTTTTCAAATTAGTATCTTATTGTGTTCAAAAAGGGGGAGAAAGTATCTTCAAAAATTTGTAAAACCCTCTTAACACTAAGAGGAGAATTTCATTGAGGGGGAGTTTTTGTTTAAGTCAAAGGAAAAGCATTTGAAACAGGGAGAGAAAATTTCAAATATTGAAAATGCTTCTATCAATCTTATTCATATACCTTTGCCTATTTGCAAAAGGTTTTTGAAAAGAATTTTACAAAGGATTTGCAAAAACAAAACTAGTGGTAAAAGCGTGGTCCAAAATTTTAAATAAGAAGAAAACCATCCATGCATATCTAAGTAGAAATAATTATTGGTTTCATTCCAAGCAACCTTTGCACTCACTTTATGCAAACTAGTTCAACTCAGCACTTTTATATTTGCTTTGGTTTGTGTTGGCATCAATCACCAAAAAGGGGGAGATTGAAAGGGAAATAGGGTCAAACCTTTTCTTAAATAAATTTTGGTGGTTGAATTGCCCAACACAAATTATTGGACTAACTAGTTTGCTCTAGATTATAAGTTCTACAGGTGCCAAAGGTTCAATACAAACCAATACAAAGTCAAAGAAAGGGTTCAAATAAAAAGAGCAAAAGACAGCCGAAGTGCACCCTGGTCTGGCACACCGGACAGTGTCCGGTGCACCAGGGAGGATCAACTCAAACTTGCTAGCTTCGGGAATTTGGGGAGGCCGCTCCGCTATAATTCATCGGACTGTCCGATGTAACACCGGACTGTCCGGTGTGCCAGCGGAGCAACAACTACTTCGCGCCAACGGTCGTCTGCAAATGAACAGCGAAAGTAAACAGTGCGCGCCTGCACGCGCAGAAGTCACAGCAGCGCCAGAAGGCGCACCGGACAGTGAACAGGACCTGTCCGGTGCACCACCGGACTGTCCGGTGGCCCCATTTATCAGAGCTCCAACGGTCGAACCCCAACGGTTGGGTGACATGGCTGGCGCACCGGACAGTGTCCAGTGGCGCACCAGACTGTCCGGTGCGCCATACGACAGTAGAGTTCCCAACGACCATTTTGGTGGTTGGGGCTATAAATACCCCCAACCACCCCACATTCAAGGCATCCAAGTTTTAGCCATTTGCATTCAATACAAGAGCTCTAGACTTCACTCCAAGACACAAACAACGAGATCAAATCCTCTCCCAAGTCCAAAGTTCATTCCATTCAAATAGTGACTAGAGAGAGTGATATTTGTGTTCATTTGAGTTCTTGCGCTTGGATTGCTTTTCTTCTTCTTTTTTCTTTCTTGTTCCCAACTCAATTGTAATCAAGACAAGAGACACCAATTGTGTGGTGGTCCTTGTGGGGACTTAGTGTCCTGATTGATTGAGAAGAGAAGCTCACTCGGTCTAGGTGACCGTTTGAGAGAGGGAAAGGGTTGAAAGAGACCCGATCTTTGTGACCACCTCAACGGGGAGTAGGCTTGCAAGAACCGAACCACGGTAAAACAAATCACCGTGTCTCACTCTTTATTTGCTTATGATTTGTTTTCGCCCTCTCTTTCGGACTCGTTTATATTTCTAACGCTAACCCCGGCTTGTAGTTGTTCTTAAGTTTATAATTTTTAGATTCCGCCTATTTGTGACGGAACCTTCCAAGTCATTAGGCCCACCTACAGTTGTCCTTGTCCAACAGACATCAGACAACCCTGTAGATGTTCCTAAATCACTTGATAAGTTCGTTATCTTCTTTCTTACCTTTCCAGGAACGTTTCACCCGTCTTGCAGACATTACAGAACATCGGAGATATCGAAAAGCAGAAGTGATTACATAAACTTACATTTATTTAAAAAGTAAGATCAAGTTGCTTATTACGGACCAGGATTATAAACGAGTGCTGAGTAGTATTATTACATAACCAAGGGAGGCAAAACTCCTCCCGAAAAGTCTTTACATAAAAAGTTTCTTAAGGAGGACCATGACCTCCCGCATCTTCACTCTTGTTTTTCCTCATGAGGAACCACCTTGGTATAGAAGCAACAGAAATCTGCTGCTTCCTCACCTAAAAACAACAAGGGAATAAACCCTGAGTATGGAATTACTCAGCAAGTCTTACCCGACTAAAGAAAAGACTCTCAAGGGTATGCTGGTTATAAAGGAGTCAAGGTAAGGTATCTCAAGATCAATGACTCTGTTGTTGCATAAATGCTTACTAAAAGTGGATCCTTAAAAATCCAGTTTTATTGTCAAGTTAGGTAAACTTACCTACATCTAGAGTTCTTTCTAACCTAGTTCAAACACTTATCCTGAACTAGCCAAGTTCTTAATTCTTCCTTCATCTTCACTGGATTGCTACGTGTAAGTCAGTGACCAAGTCTTCATAACCGCGAAGGTACGGCGATCCGAATCGATTATACTCAGCTGAGGATCTCCAATCACACGACATATGTAGCACTTAACCCTTGCATATGTCAACCCGCCACCGGGGTTCTTAAGACCAGGTCAGGTTCACGCAAACCGAGAGCACAGATACACCACCGTCCAGCCTCTTGCTACGGAGGGTACACGCTACTCTTGCCACCACTCCACGCCCATTTCGTGTTATCTTATTCTGGCCTTAGTCTGCCCGAGGCAAGGCTTACCCATGACGAGGCATGTGACCAGTTAAAGGGTCCACAGTCAGCAGGCCTAAATCGAGACGGTCCTTAATCGACTCAGACGGAGACACTACACCGAGACTCTCTTCTCGTGCAAGTCACCCACCCGGTCTCAGCTTAATCATTTAAAACCCAAAGCTTGGTACCTGGCAGAGGTACATCTTTTCCGATGTTGAATCCATCACGGCCATGATGGATCCACCATCAAGTTTTATTTTCAAAAACATACCACCCACTTTGCCAATCATCTTTTGTAAAACAAAATCTTTTGTTTTGCTAGAGCAATACTAAGCATAGTAAAAACCTTTTGTAAATCAAGGTATCAAGGAAGGTAATCAAAGATCAAGGAAGGTAATGCAAGAATTGTTTAAGCAATCAACTCCTATCACCTAATGCATCAAGCAAGTGAGAAAAGTTTAAAAACATCAAGGAGGTGGCAAATGCACCGGGGCTTGCCTTCGTTAGTAGGTGAGTCAGGCTCAGGCCCGCAGATGTCAAAGTAGAGACAAGATCCTGCCTGAGAGTCTGAAGGTGGTGGTGCCTTCTCTTCAGTTACTTCAAATTCTTCTTCATTTTCTAAACATAACCACATATGTGTATATAAGAATGAATGCCATGTAATGCTCATGAGAGTGCAAAGATAATAAAAACTTATCATCTAAGGTCTTGAATACAATTTTCCTTCACGGAACTCCGAGAACTTAGGGTTTCCGGAGTTAGTAAAGGAGTTCATAGAGCAGGGGTGGGGGATTTTGGGTTCTAGTTATCAAACAAGGTCCAAATCAACCCAAACTCTATCCAAGGCTTCTAAATAATGTATAGGACTTATATAAAAAGTTTGGACATTTTTGGAATTACCATATGTTTTTTAAAAATCCAGAACTAATACTTAAAACTACTTTAAATACCTTAAAATTCCTAAATTAACCTAAAAATCATGAAACTATTTTTATTAAATATTATAAAAAATAAGAAGTCTAGGAAAATTGGTTTCACAATTTTAGGATTTTTCTACAATTTTTAACAGATTTCCAAAGTTCTTCTGAAAAAGAAAAAGGAAAAGACTTAACAGTATTGTATTGGGCCAATACTAGCCCAAGCGGCCCAAATCCACGCAGAAGTGTGCCCGCGCGCGCGCCGGCGCTGGCGGCTTTGCGGAAAAGCCCTCGGGGTTTTCACTGACTGTGGATGGGTTCAGTTGCGGTTTTTCTGAGTCACTGACGCTTTGCAGAAGAGTCCTCCAACTTCTATCTATTCTCGGTTTGAAGTCCCCGACGATGGTGAACGCGGCCGCGCAACTCCGACGAGCTAGACCGGCTGGAGGGGGCCAAGACGGGTGCTCAGCTTTGGCCTAAACCAGATTCACTACCTGGAGAACGTTTCCCCTAACTTAATTGCACGAATGACCAATTAATGAGCTCTGGCCACGGTGACCGCGAGAACTATAGCAAGACTGCCATGTTCCCGGCGACCAGAGGCTGCTCTGTGCAATTGAGTGGGTCGATGGGCATCACAGGCATACGAGAGCACTTAAACAAGGTTTGAATCGGGCAGAGCTTTACCAGAACCGGATGGCCACGGTGAACTTGGTTTCACGGTGTTCTTCGACTGATTTGGGGGGAATATGAAATTGGAGCTTGCTAGTGATCGGCTGGGAGCAATACTAGACGTGGGGGTGCGCAATGATGTTGCGAAGCTAGTCACGGGCTCAATTTATAGGCAGCTTCGTCGGTGGCACTCAATTTGAGCGAACAACGCGGTGGCCGGAGGTGAAGACGAACGCGGGTGCGGTGAATACGTGTGCAGTGTCGTGGCAGTAATTCCGATGGTCGACAGGAAGCTAGAGGGAGTCACGGCGATGCGATGGCAAGGTTGGGACACGCGGCGCAAGGCCGGAGAACGGCGGTTCACCGGCGAGCTTATCGGCTCAAGCCACAGGGTAGAGGGAAAGCACGGGGGGGTCACCGGAGTGGAGTCCAGCTCACCGGCGGCGAAGATTCCCCCATCCCGCGATGTTATCCGTTAATCTCCAGCGCGAATCTGGGCGGCGGCAGCACGAATCCCAGCGCAGGGAGGTCACCGGCAACGAGCGAGCAGCGCTGGCAGTCTGATCTTTATCAGGCTACTGTACCATTGGATTGGGATTCAGTTAGCCTGACAGTCGATATTCAGGCATGATTTGCTCACAAATCCCAATGGGAACATACTCCATGCTCTGCAGCAAAGTTGGAGAGCTATATACCATCTACATTTCGACTATAGTGATTGAACTCATTTGATCACTAGATCAAGGTTCAATTCAACCCCAAAGATGGCTCTGTTACACTGAAAACCTGAATTTCAGAGTAAAACTAGCCTGACAGCCAGACTTTAGGCTTAATTATTTCTTAAATTTCCTTAACAACTATGCTCACAACCTTAAGCGAAGTTGTTCTCCTTAGTTTGGTCTACAACTTTGATGTGGTACCCTAGGGTAAAAACCCTATAGTTTGAAAGTTACAAAGCTCAAAAGTTGAGCCCATAACACTGTTTTTCAGACTTTATAGAACTCAATTGAGGTCTATTTTGCAATTAGGTCCAAAACTTAGGGTTTGGCTTGCAAATCATCCTAAATGTGAACCATGGGACTTTATATGTCTTGACATTGTAGTTTTTTTACACTTTAGTCCAAAAGTGGACTAATTTTGCACATAGGTCCCTAGGGTTTGGTTTTAGGGTTTTCCAGGGTTCAAATGGGGTTTTTTTGGATATCCTAGGGGCATAAATGTAATCCAAATTTATTTTTGGGAATATTTCATGACTATTTCCCCAAAGCTTTCAAGTTTTCACAACTTGGGCTAGGTTTTACCCCTTTACTCCCTATTTAGGGTTAAGTTTCCTACATCAGGGGCGTATTTGCAAAATGCTCTAACATTACAACTTGTTTGAATTTTTACCTAGTGAATGCACTCTAGGTGTGTCAAACATATGCAATGCCAATATTTATGATGCCATGCTCAAATTTTAGTTGAAGTAACACCAGGGTGTTACACTATTCACCCCCCCTCTAGGCGACTTTCATATACCTCCACCATATGTCCCAAATCAAATGTGGGGCACGCCACCATATCCATTTGGGATGCCATAGTACCTCGCTTGGGGGGCACCCCAAACATCTGTATTCAACAGGTTGGCACCTCCAGTACAAGACCGATTGAGCGTCGCTCAATCCGGTCACCAGACATAGGCCCAACAAGATTGCCGGAATACTCGGCCTCAAAGGCCGACCAATCCGGCAAGGGGGCATATACCCACCGCGACCGAAAGAACAACAAAAAAGGATATCATCAAAATAGGTACTGCAGATGTCATCGTACAGGAAGATAATGAAGGGCCGATGATTTTTGGGGAATCGGCCAACACAACCAAAAAAGAAGATACGACTACCATCAAAACAGTCGATCCAAAATACTCCATGCCTCGATGGTGCCCAGCGGGATTGACACGGTCCCAAAAGCGAAAATTACAATGCCTAAGAGCAAAAGAGAACCAGGAAAAGGAGGCGGAAAAGATATTCAATGATACACATCCACAATACCCGCCACCGCAAAAGAAATAGATACCAAAGGCCACCGAGGAAAAGCAAACGACCACAAAAATAGAAAATAAAACAACACTTGTGCAGCACCCTGCATGTATGGAAGACAGCATGACTAACAAGGCTGGACAATCTGCACCAGGCGCGGACCGTCTGACCCCTGAGTCCGGACCGTCCGCACCACACCAGGATGCCTCCGACGACGTACCGACATCAATGGAGGAGGACGACCTACTGGGAGAAGATCTGGTCGACTATGAAGCTTCTCCAGAACGCCCAAGTATGGATATAAATGTTATTACATTTTCCGCCGATTGTACTATTGTCGGTGATGATGAACCTGTTGTTGCCCAGTTTGATTTTGGTCCTAAAGAAGCCACCTTTACTAAACCAAAGGAATCGGTAAATCATTTAAAGCCGCTCTTCGTGCGCGGTCACATTGATGGGATACCGATTGCTAAAATGTTGGTAGATGGAGGGGCACCTGTAAATCTAATGCCTTATTCATTGTACAGAAAATTAGGTAAACAAGATGACGAACTTGTCAAGACCAACATGACCCTCAGCGGTGTTGGAACTGATAGTTCGATCAAAGCTAGGGGAGTCACATCCATTGAATTAACCATCGTGACTAAGACCCTTGCTGCTGCATTCTTCGTCGTTGATGTAGAAGGAAATTACAGTCTAATCCTTGGCAGAGATTGGATTCATGCTAATCAATGTATACTTTCTACATTACATCAAATGTTAATACAATGGATAGGCGATGATATAGAACAAGTACATGCTGATGTATCGGCCTGCATCGCTGTGGCCCATGCCCCTGTACTCTGAACTTATGAGACTGCTACATGTCTCACAGGAGTAGATTTTTCCGATTACCAGTTCATAAGTATAGGTAAGAAGGGTTTCATTCCTGTAATGCTAGAGCCGATGGAGAATCGGCTAAATCCAAAATAAAGTTTAAATGACGAGTACACACAAAATTCATGAGTCCTTGGTCACAGACAGTTCGGCTTCTAAGGCCGGATGGTCTGGTCTTTCACAAAACTGTTCGGACTTCAAGACCAAACATCTACCACAGCGTAAAGACAGTATTACAGATGATCCGACCCTCGAGATCGGAGAGTCTACCATCACACAAAGATCATCTGATTCCTCTGTGGGGGACATGATAGAGGAATTTAGAGATCTCGATAAACTAGGATAGGGGTTTACATCGGCCGATCCTTTGGAGGAGATCGACATAGGAGATGGTAAAACACCAAGGCCAACTTTTATAAACAAGACCCTGGAGACCGATTCTAGAAGTGAAATGATCGGTCTATTGAAAGAATATTCGGTTTGCTTTGCTTGGAATTACACTGAGATGCTGGGATTAAGCCAATAGATCGTAGAGCATCGGCTGCCCATTAATTCCGGTTTCAGACCTTTCAAGCAGAGAGCTAGAACATTTTGTCTAGATCTTCTCCCACGAATCAAGGACGAAATCCACCGGCTGCTAGAAGCTAATTTTATTAGACCTTGCAGATACGCAGAGTGGGTCTCCAATATTGTGCCGATGGAGAAGAAAGAGTCAGACAAGCTTAGAGTATGCATTGATTTTCGCAATTTAAATAGAGCAACTCCTAAAGATGAGTATCCCATGCCCATAGCCGACACATTAATCAATAATGCATCAGGAAATAGAATTATTAGCTTTCTTGATGGCAATGCCGGATATAATCAGATTTTTATGGCCGAAGAAGATGCGTCTAAAATGGCCTTTATATGTCCAGGCTTCATTGGTTTATTTGAGTGGGTTGTCATGACATTTGGTTTGAAAAATGCTGGTGCCACTTATCAGAGGGCTATGAATTTGATCTTTCACGAGCTATTAGGAAACACTGTGGAAGTCTACATTGATGATATTGTAGTAAAATCGGCTGAGTTCAGTTCTAATTTAGCTGATTTGCGTAAAGCCTTTGATAAGATGTGTCGGTATGGTTTGAAAATGAACCCACGTAAATGTGCTTTTGGAGTGTCGGCTGGTAAGTTTTTAGGATTTGTCATCCATGAACATGGTATAGAGATAGACCCTAACCGAATCAAGTCTATTCGGAATGTGAGACCTCTGACCTATAAGGTCGAAGTGCAGAAGTTTCTCGGCAAGGTGAATTATTTACGAAGGTTTATTTCTAACCTAGCCGGGAAGATTGATGCCTTCACCCCTATCCTTCGGCTTAAGAATGATGCCGAATGCACTTGGGGGTAGAACAGCAGGAAGCATTTGATCTCATTAAAAAATACTTGTCTTCGGCTCCCGTATTAAAAGCACCACAAGCAGGAGTACCATTCCGATTATACATTGCAACTGAAGATGAGGTCATCGGGGCTGTTCTGACACAGGAAACTCAAGGAAAGGAGCATGTGGTGACATATCTAAGTCGGAGATTGGTGGATGCTGAAACGAGGTACACTTTTATTGAGAAGTTATGCTTATGCTTGTTTTATGCATGCACCAAATGTAGATGTTATTTATTGTCTAGTCATTGCACTGTTTCTGGTCAAACCGATGTGATCAAATACATGTTGCATAACCCAATTATGAGTGGTAGAATTGGTAAGTGGGCTTATGCACTCATAGAATATGACTTGGCCTATGAACCATTGAAGTCTATGAAAAGCCAAGTATGCGGGTGCAAATGAACCTTCACAGACCGACATTCAGTCTCCGAAGTCTATATATGATAGGTACATTTCACTTATAACTCCTTTGCTTAAAATGTCGTCATATAATTACTAATTAAAATTATATTTTGTACTAGCCTTGTACTTGTGTCAGTTAGTGGCATACAATCTTCAAGTGTGTCAAGTGGAGAAGGTGGACCATCCACTATTTTGGAAACACAAGTGCAGCGCCAAGTGGAGAAGGTGGACCTGGCACACATGGAAGACCTCTTTTATTACTAGGACCATCCAGTGTAGCGCCAAGTCTTCTAGCTACTCTATCATGCCATCCAAGTATTGTAGAAGCAAGTGGAGGAGGTGGCATGGCACTGGTCCTAGAATGCTTAAAAAGAAGCTCACACCAAAAAAAGGAAGGCATGGGTACCTGATATGTAAACACTTGGCGCTAGGATATTGTGAACCAATGTGCAAACAATATGTTGTACCTGATATGTGAAGGAGAATGTGTAAAACAATATGTTCTGTGAACTATGTGTTATGTGAAATTCTTTTTTGTTTTGTGAACTATTGGGCACAGACGTAAACCTTATGCGTGTATTATGTGAAATTCCTTTTTGTTCCATGAACCTATTGGGCACATCGTTGAACTGAATGTTTCTGCAACACTGCCTGTAGCCCAGATTAAATTCCTTTTTGTTCTGTGAACTATTGGGCCCATGATGTTGTTGTTGTTGCAGAAACCATCCTCGTTAGAACTGTCAACCGCCAGTGTTCATCTGGGATACAGGCAGTAGCCGATGTCGCAGCTGCTATAAAGGTTTACATATCAGTTCTAACAGGGACTCTATAAAGGAATTTCGATAAAGGGACTCAGAGTAACAATTCAGTTCAACGCTGTGGTTGACAGGAATTTCGATGTTACTCTGAAATTGGGATTTGCACACAGAAACAAACTAACACAGTGTCTAGTACTCATAAACTTAAATTACCAAGTTCAACGCTGACATTCAGTTCACATTACAAACCCTTACCAGACACCATACATTCAGTTCACCATTACATCCAGAATTTCAGTTCACATAGACATCCAAACATACCATTACATCCATACATTCAGTACACCATAAACCCTGAACCTAGTCGGAGTAGCTAGGCATCTGGTCTGATGTAACGCCCTGAATTTGGGGGTAGAGTTTTTTCTTCTTTAATACTCACCAAATTCAAGCATTACTCTCTTTTCTCTTCCCGTTTCGCTCCTTCTTCCCAATTTCAAAGCAATATAACGACTGGTGTCTGTATCGTGTGTAAACAAAAACTTAAGTTGACATGGGTATTGCATCATGTCGAGCCATATTTCTTTTGTCTGATGTCGTGTTTAATCGCGTGTTCGTCTCATCTCATTTCGGATTTTGATCTGCGATTGGATTCTGATCTGTGGTCGCGTGTGTTGTGGGCTTCTATCCTGGCCCACGACCCAGCCCAGCCTGACCCGATCTAGCCCAGCCTGGTCCAGCCGGCCCGGCGTGCCCCTGGCGCCCCTGCCTCCCCCATGTGCCCCCTTTCTCTCTCTCCCTTTCCCTCATTCAATCTTCCCGCGCAACAACTCCCTCTCTTCCACCTCTCTCCCACCTTGCGCCCTAGGTGCTCCGGTGACGGTTAGCGCCAGATTTTGGATCCCAAGGTGAGCCCCCCTTCCTCTCTCTCTCTCTCCTTCCTCCCCTTCCCTTCCCTGCGCGCGTCCCTGTTTTCCCCCACGCGCGCGTCTTAGCAGCGCGGCCTCCCTAGCCCCCGGTGGCGCGGCTCTCCCAGCCCCAGCAGCCTCTCACCGCGGCCTCCCCGGCGCGGCTGTGTGCCTGCCCTAGCCCGGCGTGGCCCTCGCGCGCCCCGGCGGCGGCCCCGGCGCGGCTCGCGTGGCCCCCGGCGTGGCCTCGTGCGCCCCCGGCGTGGCCTGCGTGGCCCTCGACGTGCGCAGCGCGTTCCCATGCGCGCAACTCTAACGTGTGCGACATCTAAACCTCGATTTAATTAATTCTAAACTTAGCTTAGTTAGCGTGGTGCGTCGCGCGCTTCGTCGCGCGACGATTCAATTTATTTTTCAGATTTATCTAATAGGTTGCGTCGCGCGCTTCGTCGCGCAACGTCTCATTTTAAATTTAGTTTAAGTGATGTATGTTGTCGTGCGCTTCGTCGCCCGACGCTTGACGTTATTTTCATAATTAATTCAAGTGTCTCGTTGCGTGCTCCATCGCGCGACGATCTGTTTTATTTTCAATTCAGTCTAAGTGTTGTGTCGCGCGCTTCGCCGTGCGACGACTCATTTTATTTTTGGTATAATTCGCGTATGTCGTCGTGCGTTTCGCCGCGCGACAACCCTTTTTAAATTTACCTTCAATTGTTGATAATAATTAAACATATAGCACAACTCTATTCTATGTATAGTGTAATTGTTAAATTAATACGATTATGTTTAGACGAGTACTTTAATCTATAATCGCGTAATGCGATCGCTCTTCGACCGTAGCCTCGACCGTCACTCTCTTTTTCTCGCTTAGTCGTAGGTGTGAGCCCTGCACCGAACGTCTGCTTATTTATGATATTTTATTGTATGGTATACAGTTTTTTGTATTAAATTTGTGGAATGTATGTTTGAACTCGTATAGATAACGGTCAGTTTGTGGAGTCCGAAGGAGTTGCAGGTGAGGACCCTGAGCAGCAGCTAGTTGGTGAAGGCAAGTGTCCCTTGATTCATCTATGTCCTACTCATTTTATAATTCGCTTCCCGCATTTACACAATTTATACCTAAGGATTGACTAGCTTTTGTTTATCTTGTCCTTGTTTACCTATTTTGGTTGGGTTGTTTTGGTTTAGCCATATGCTAGTGCTTCACATTAATCAATGAACATGATGAGAATTATCTATGATACACTGTTTTCCCTTTTGATTATGATGATGGTACTGTGACATTTAAGGGGACTCGAGCTGTTTCTCGAGTGCCTCTTCATAAGGACTAGTTCGTTGGATGACCACCAGGGAAAAACAGTACAACGATGAGGGTGGAATGGGACGCCCTTAGCTGAATAATTAGAGGAAATGAAGTGTAGTTCGCTTCGCCGTCGTGCCGTCAAAGGGGCTCGGTGTATGCGGCTCGCTCTGCCAAGGTTGGTTTGTCCCTTGGGGGGGAGTGTGGTACATTTAGGAAACCTAACGGGCGACTACAGCCTCAGGGAATCTTTGTAAAGGCTACGTAGTGAAACACTGCATATTCACCTTGATAGTGTTTAAGGGTTTGATCGGCCCGAGGCAAGAGGAAATCACGGCTTGTGGGTAAAGTGCGCAACCTCTGCATAGTGTTATGAAACTGACATATCAGCCGTGCTCGCGGTTATGAGTGGCCAAGGGAGCTCCATTGATTAGAGATACTTTGATCAGAGATGGTTGGTTTACAGGTGGTGACGAGGATGATGGTTATGATTATGCTTATGCTAATGGTAAGTGGTATTCTTTCCGTTTGGAAAGGGTACTTTGGGTTAACAACTTGAGTTAATGCTAAAACATGGCTTTCTACTAGTAATAATAACCCGACCAACTAAAAGCAACTGCTTGACTTAACCCCACATAAAGCAAGTCCACTACAGCCAAACAGGACAATTGCTGAGTATGTTGATGTGTACTCACCCTTGCTTTACACACCAAATCCCCCAGGATGTCCATGTTGCAACCACTGCTCGGGAGAAGATGAAGTCATGGAGGAAGACTTCCTAAAGTTCCAAGAGTATGATGAGTTCTAGGCTTGGGTTAGCGGCAAACCCCCAGTCGCTGCCTGTAAAGGCCGCATGTATCTATGTTTCTTTTCCGCACTTCGATAACTGTTAATGACTATTTGGATGTTTCAGACATCTTGATGTAATCGACTATTACCTTCTTTTATGCTATTATTTGAGCATTGTGCGATGATGTCCAGTTATATAACTGCTGTGTACGTGAATTGTTGATCCTGGCACGTACATGAGTTGCATTCGGTTTGGCTTCTAAAACTGGGTGTGACATCTTAGTTGTAATCAACGCCCAAAACTTCTCAATGTGCTCTTCAAGGGATAGGAAGCAGTCCGAATCAGGAGAATGTAGTGGGCTTTCAATCCTCTCTAAAGCCACCATCTCGTCATGCTCCAATTATTCTTCCTTAACAGTTGCATCCAATTCCTCTTGGCAAAAAAGGGAGTCCTGATCCAATCCTTCGACGACGAATTCAAGTGCTTCCCGAAGTTCTTTAACCTCAAATGCAGTTTGAAAGGGAAATGTGCCCTTGGGCCATTTCTAAAGTGTTTTGGTGATTAAGTGCCCAACGCATATTCTCTAAGTGTTAAATTGTGCCAAAGATTTAAGAAGTGCAAATCATGTTACAAGGTATGTTTCTAGACTTAATACATTGTTTTGAGTACTAACATATGTTGTCTAAGTGCTAGAAACAGGAGAAAAGGAATTGGAAAAGAGTTACAGCCAACTCCTGCTCGGTCTGGGTGCACCAGACAGTGTCCGGTGCGCCAGGCCAGTCTCGGTGAACAGGCCGCTCTCGGGACTCGACGGCGACGTACGGCTATAATTCACCGGACTGTCCGGTGAGTCGTCCGCGGCGAAGTCGTCATTCTCGGAAAAAGGATCAGCGGCGTACGGATAAAATTCACCGGACTTTCTGGTGGTTCACCGGACTGTCCGGTGAGCCAACAGTCAACTGCGCAACGGTCGACCGCGCAATCCGCGGGCGACACGTGGCCCGCGCCAACGGTCGGCAGGGGGCACCGGACTGTCACAAATCTGCAACGGTCGGATGCGCCAGAAAAGGAAGGAGATCGCGCACCGGACAGCTACAGTGACTGTCCGGTGGCGCACCGGACTGTCCGGTGCGCCACCCGACAGAAGGCAAGATTAGCCTTCTAAGCTTGTCTCCAATGGCTCCTAGCTGCCTTGGGACTATAAAAGGGACCCCTAGGCACATGGAGGAGTTACCCAAGCTTACAAGAAAGATCCTAAGACTCCAAGACTCCATTCTCATGCATTCGATTCTTTGAGATAGTGACTTGAGCTTCATTTGAGTTGAGAACTCCTTGCATTGTGTTTTGAGCTCGAGTTGTGACTTGTGTGCGTGATTGTTCTCTCGTTTTGAGTCTTATGTGTGTTGCTCTACCCTCCCTTACTTCTGTGCTTCTTTGTGATCATCAATTGTAAGGGCGAGAGGCTCCAAGTTGTGGAGATTCCTCGTAAGAAAGAAGAACACCGTGGTATTCAAGTTGATCATTGGATCACTTGAAAGGGGTTGAGCGCAACCCTCGTCCATTAGGACGCCACAACGTGGAAGTAGGCAAGTATTGTACTTGGCCGAACCACGGGATAAAACACTGTGTCTCTTGTGATTGTTTTTCTGTGATTACTTGTGTGTTCGCAAGAGCTCGCTACTTAGCTGTAATAACACTTAACCAAGTTTTGTGGCTATTTAGTGTTGAATTTTACAGGATCACCTATTCACCCCCCTCTAGGTGCTCTCAATTGGTATCGGAGCCGTTCTCTTCACGTAAGGGACTAATCGCCTGAAGAGATGGATCCTAAGGGAAAGGGGATGGTGGTCAACGATAAGGAGAAGGAGTCCATCTTCAACGAGCTAAGGGATGACAAGCCCACTGACTCTGGCTCGAGTCACAAGAAGAAGGACGGGAAGAAGAATAGACATATCAAGAAGATCGTCTACTACGACAGCGACGAATCTTCTTCTTCACCAAGAGACGACAACGACGAGAAAAGGAAATCGGTTAATTCAAAATTTTCATTTGATTATTCTCGTATTCCTTTTAATTCCAATGCTCATTTGCTTTCAATTCCTCTTGGTAAATCTCCACACTTTGATGGAGAGGACTACGCTTTTTGGAGTCACAAAATGCGTAGTCACTTATTTTCTCTCCATCCTAGTATATGGGAGATAGTTGAAAATGGAATGCAATTCGATAGTTCGGATAACCCTGTATTTATTAATGAGCAAATTCATAAGAAAGCGCAAGCTACCACTGTTTTGCTAGCATCCTTGTGCAGGGACGAATACAACAAGGTGAGCGGCTTGGACAACGCCAAGCAAATTTGGGATACCCTCAAAATATCACATGAGAGAAACGACGCCACCATGATCACCAAAATGGAGTTGGTGGAAGGCTAGCTGGGAAGGTTCGTGATGATCAGGGGAGAGGAGCCAACACAAACGTACAACAGGCTCAAGACCCTGGTCAACAAGATAAGGAGCTATGGAAGCACGAGATGGACGGACCACGACGTCGCCCGACTTATGCTCAGGTCTTTTACTGTCATTGACCCTCATCTTGTGAACCTCATCCGTGAGAATCCCAGGTACACAAAGATGACGCCCGAGGAGATACTTGGAAAATTTGTGAGCGAGCGCATGATGGTCAAGGAGGCAAGGTATGTTGATGATGCACTAAACGACCCAATGCCCATCTATGAGTCGTAGCCCATTGCGCTCAAGGCAACAAGCAGCAAGGAGGCACTACCTAGCAAGGTGGCACAAGTTGAGGCTGCCAGGCTAAACGAAGATGAGATGACCCTTACCATAAAGCGCTTCAAGACTACATTAAAAGGACGCAAGGAGCACCCTAACAAGAACAAGGCAAAATGAAAGCGCTCCTGCTTCAAGTGCGGTAAGACTGGTCACTTTATAGCAAACTGTCCCGATAATGCTAATGACCAGGAACAAGAAAAGAGTGGGAAGAGGGAGAAGAAGAAGGCCTACAAGAAGGCGAAGGGCGAGGCGCACCTTGGCAAAGAATGGGATTCGGACTACTCTTCTTCCGACTCCGACGACGAAGGACTTGCTGCCTCAGCCTTCAACAAATCTTCACTCTTCCCCAATGAGTGCCACACTTGCCTCATGACAAAGGAGAAAAAGGTAAGCGTTCGAGAAACCCCTAAGTATACTACTTCGAGTGATGATGATTCAAGTGATGATGAAGTAGATTATACCGATTTATTTAAGGGCTTAGATAGAGCAAAAGTAGATAAAATTAATGAGTTAATTGATGCTTTGAATGAAAAAGATAGATTGTTAGAGAAGCAAGAAGATATTTTGTATGAAGACCATGACAAGTTTGTTAGTGTGCAAAAATCTCTTGCTTTAGAGTTTAAAAGGAATGAAATGCTATCTTCTGAATTATCTACTTGTCATGAAACTGTGTCTAGCTTAAAGATTGTTAATGATGATTTAAATGCTAAGCTAGAAGTAGCTAATAAAACTAGATCTTGTGTAGAACATGTTGCCATTTGTAATAGGTGTAAGGATTTTGATGTTGATGCTTGTGTTGAACACCTTACATCGATTACTAAACTAAATAATGAGGTGGCAAGTCTTAATGCTCAACTTAAGACTTGCAAAATTGACTTTGATAAGTTAAAATTTGCTAGGGATGCCTACACCGTTGGTAGACACCCCTCAATTAAGGATGGACTTGGCTTTCGAAAGGAAGCCAAGAACTTAACAAGTCAAAGGGCTCCCATTCCCAACAAGGAGAAAGGGAAGGCCCCTATGGCTAGTAGTAATCAAAAGAATCATGCTTTCATGTATAATGATAGAAAATTTTCTAGAAATTCTCATTATAATAGGAGTTATAATGCTTTTGATTCACATGCTATGATTGCTTCAAGTTCAAATGGTAGGCCTAGGAGAAATTTTGTGTCTCATGCTCCTAGGAAAATGTGTATTAAACCTACCACTGTCTTTCATGCTTGCAACACTACGTTTGTACTCTCATGCAAAAATGAAAAAGTGGTTGCTAGAAAGTTGGGGTCCAAATGCAAGGGATACAAGACTTGTATTTGGGTCCCAAAGGCTATTGTAACTAACCTTGTAAGACCCAACAAGAGTTGGGTACCTAAAACCCAAGCCTAATTTGCCTTGCAGGTTTATGCATCTGGGGGCTCAAGCTGGATTATCGACAGCGGATGCACAAACCACATGACGGGGGAGAAGAAGATGTTCACCTCCTACGTCAAGAACAAGTATTCCCAAGATTCGATCATCTTTGGAGATGGGAACCAAGGCAAGGTTAAAGGACTGGGAAAAATAGCCATTTCATTCGAGCATTCTATCTCAAATGTGTTCTTAGTTGAATCGCTCGGGTACAACTTATTGTCTGTCTGTCAACTATGTAATATGGGTTATAATTGTCTATTTACCAATATAGATGTGTCTGTCTTTAGAAGGAGTGATGGTTCATTAGCTTTTAAGGGTGTACTAGACGGCAAACTCTACTTAGTTGATTTTTCAAAAGAGGAGGCCGATCTAGACGCATGCTTAATTGCTAAGACTAGCATGGGCTGGCTGTGGCATCGCCGTCTAGCACATGTTGGGATGAAGAACCTTCATAAACTTCTAAAGGGAGAACATGTGTTAGGACTAACCAATGTATTTTTCAAAAAAGATAGACCTTGTGCAGCTTGTCAAGCAGGTAAACAGGTGGGAAGCACTCATCACAGCAAGAATGTGATGACCACATCAAGACCTCTGGAGCTACTTCATATGGACCTCTTCGGACCCGTCGCCTACCTCAGCATCAGGGGAAGTAAGTATGGTCTAGTTATTGTTGATGATTTTTCCCGCTTCACTTGGGTATTCTTTTTGCAGGATAAATCAGAAACCCAAGGGACCCTATAGCGCTTTCTAAGGAGAGCTCAAAACGAATTTGAGCTCAAGGTGAATAAGATTAGAAGCGACAACGGGTCCGAGTTCAAGAACTTACAAGTGGAGGAGTACCTTGAGGAGGAAGGAATCAAGCACGAGTTATCCACTCCCTACACACCATAACAAAACGGTGTGGTAGAGAGGAAGAACAGGACGCTTATCAACATGCCAAGGACGATGCTTGGAGAGTTCAAGACACCCGAGCGGTTTTGGTTGGAGGCTGTGAATACAGCTTGCCACGCCATAAACCGGGTCTACCTTCATCGCCTCCTCAAGAAGACCTCGTATGAACTTCTAACCGGTAACAAACCCAACGTTTCATACTTTCGTGTATTTGGGAGTAAATGTTACATTCTAGTAAAGAAAGGTAGAAATTCCAAATTTGCTCCCAAAGCTGTAGAAGGGTTTTTGCTAGGTTATGACTCAAATACAAAGGCGTATAGAGTCTTAAACAAATCATCGAGTTTGGTTGAAGTCTCTAGCGACGTTGTATTTGATGAAACTAATGGCTCTCCAAGAGAGCAAGTTGATCTTGATGATATAGATGAAGATGATGTTCCAACGGCCGCAATACGCACGATGGCGATAGGTGATGTGCGACCATAGGAACAACAAGAGCAAGATCAGCCTTCTTCCTCAACAACGGTGCACCCCCCAACTCAAGATGATGAACAGGTTCCTCAAGAGGAGGCGTGTGATCAAGGGGGAGCACAAGAAGACCAAGTTATGGAGGAAGAAGCACCACGGGCCCCTCCAACTCAAGTCCGAGCGACGATTCAAAGGAATCATCCCGTCGACCAGATTCTGGGTGATATAAGCAAGGGAGTAACTACTCGCTCAAGACTAGCTAACTTTTGTGAGCATTACTCGCTTGTCTCTTCTATTGAGCCTTTCAGGGTAGAAGAGGCCTTGCAAGATCCGGACTGGGTGTTGGCCATGCAGGAAGAGCTCAACAACTTCAAGAGAAATGAAGTTTGGAGCCTGGTGCCACGTCCCAAGCAAAATGTTGTTGGAACCAAGTGGGTGTTCTGCAACAAACAGGACGAGCACGGGGTGGTGACAAGGAACAAGGCTCGACTTGTGGCAAAAGGTTATGCCCAAGTCGCAGGTTTGGATTTCGAGGAGACTTTTGCTCCTGTGGCTAGGTGAGAGCACCTAGAGGGGGGTGAATAGGTGATCCTATAAAAACTTGAAACTTAAAGCCACAAAACTTGATTAGGAGTTAGCACAATGAAGTCAAGTGGCTAAGGAGAGTTCTTGTGAAGCACAATAGACACAGTGAGAACAAGCACAAGAGACACAAGGATTTATCCCGTGGTTCGGCCAAGTACAACACTTGCCTACTCCACGTTGTGGCGTCCCAATGGACGAGAGTTGCACTCAACTCCTCTCAAGTGATCCAATGATCAACTTGAATACCATAGTGTTCTTCTTTTCTTTACTCTTTCCCGTTTGCGAGGAATCTCCACAACTTGGAGTCTCCCGCCCTTACAATAAGGATCAAAGTGAAAGCAATAGAACAAGGGAGGGAAGCAACACACACAAATCCACAGCAATACGCACACACACGGCCAAGACTCGAGCTCAAATGAATATCACAAGGTTCTCACTAGAACGGAGCTCAAATCACTAAGAATGTCAAACGAGTGCGCAAAGACGGAGTGTGAATGATCAAGAATGCTCAAAGTATGCTTGGTGTACTCCTCCATGCGCCTAGGGGTCCCTTTTATAGCCCCAAGGCAGCTAGGAGCCGTTGAGAGCATTCCAGGAAGGCAATTCTTTCCTTCTGTTGGTTGCACCACCGGACACTGTCCGGTGTTGATTTCTTTCCAATTTTGGCGCAGCCGACCGTTAAAGATTTGGAGCCGTTGGCGCACCCGACACCGTCCGGTGCACACTGGACAGTCCGGTGCCCCCATCTGACGTTTGGCTCGGCCACGCGTCACGCACGGATTGCGCGGCCAACCGTTGGCCCGGCCGACCGTTGGCTCACCGGACAGTCCGGTGCACCACCGGATAGTCCGGTGAATTATAGCCGTACGCAGTTGACTTGATTCCCGAGAGCGGCGACTTCGCCGCAGCCGACTCACCGGACAGTCTGGTGCACCACCGGACAGTCCGGTGATTTATAGCCGTACGCCGCCGTCGAGACCCGAGAGCAGCCAGTTGACCAGACGCCAGCCTGGCGCACCGGACACTATCCGGTGCACCACCGGACACTGTCCGGTGTACCCAGACTGAGCAGAGTCTTGGCTGCTCGAGCCAAGTCTTTTCCAATTGTATTTTCTCTGATTCTAGCACTTAGACAAATATGTTAGTACACAAAAACCAATGTACTAAGTCTAGAATCATACCTTTGTGTTGATTTTCACTTCATCCACCATTTGGCATAGTTTCACACTTAAACCATTTGTGTTGGCACTCGATCACCAAAATACTTAGAAATGGCCAAAGGTCACATTTCCCTTTCAATCTCCCCCTTTTTGGTGATTTATGCCAACATAACAAAAAGCAACTAAAGGAAGTGCAACATCAATGCAAATGAGAACACAAATTTGTTTTGATTCAAATCTGGCATATTTGGATCATTCTTTGCCACCACTTGGTTTATTTTTGCAAATCAAACTCAATTTCCTATCTCTAAGTCAAACACACTTGTTGAGGCATAGAGATAGGTATTCCAAGAGAAATTGATCAAGAATTCAAAAACTCCCCCTTTTCCCATAATCAACCATTCTCCCCACAAGAGACCAACTTTTGACAATAAGAGACAATAAGAGTATTTTGACAAACCAAAAGCTCTAATTCTATTATTTTCAAAATTCTCAAGTGGTAGTTGATCCATTTCTTGCTTTGGCCTTATTTTCTCCCCCTTTGGCATCAAGCACCAAAACGGGATCAATCTTGGCCCTTAAACCCCATTGCCTCACCAAAATCTTCAAATAAGAGTAAAAAGGCAATAAGAATATGGAGATGAACTTGGAGTGAGTTACCCTCTCATCGGAGTGCAGTGGAAGTCTTGCATGGTCCAAGTTCACCTTTCCCTTTCAATCCACCTTTGAGACTAAATTAAGAAAACTAAAGCACACGGTTAGTCTCAAAGGGTCAAGTTGTAGCATTTCTCCCCCTAAATATGTGCATCAATCACACATGGACTTGTGAGGTCCGGGAGATCTTTTGCACAACTTGAGCACCATAAATAAGCAATAAAATGCATAATGGAACATGATCAAAGCCATAAAACACATGTATGCTCTATATCAATCCAAATTACGCGAATCTAAGACATTTAGCTCACTACGCAGCCTGCAAAAGGTCTTCTCATCTAAAGGCTTGGTAAAGATATTGGCTAGCTGGTTCTCGGTGCTAACATAAAACACTTCGATATCTCCCTTTTGCTGGTGGTCTCTCAAAAAGTGATGCCGGATGTCTATGTGCTTTGGGCGGCTGTGTTCAACTGGATTGTTCGCCATGCGGATTGCACTCTCATTATCACATAGGAGTGGGACTTTGCTCAGATTGTAGCCAAAGTCCCTGAGGGTTTGCCTCATCCAAAGTAGTTGCGCGCAACACTGTCCTGCGGCAACGTACTCGGCCTCAGCGGTGGATAGGGCAACAGAAGTTTGTTTCTTAGAACTCCACGACACCAGGGACCTTCCTAGGAATTGGCACGTCCCTGATGTACTCTTCCTATCGACCTTACATCCAGCATAATCGGAGTCTGAATATCCAATTAAGTCAAAGGTAGACCCCTTTGGATACCAGATCCCGAAGTAAGGCGTAGCGACTAAATATCTAAGAATTCGCTTAACGGCCACAAGGTGACACTCCCTTGGGTCGGATTGAAATCTAGCACACATGCATACACTAAGCATAATATCCGGTCTACTAGCACATAAATAAAGTAAAGACCCTATCATAGACCGGTATGCCTTTTGATCAACGGACTTACCTCCTTTGTTGAGGTCGACATGTCCGTCGGTTCCCATTGGTGTCTTTGCGGGCTTGGCGTCCTTCATCCCAAACCGCTTGAGCAAGTCTTGCGTATACTTCGTTTGAGAGATGAAGGTGCCGTCCTTGAGTTGCTTCACTTGGAATCCTAGGAAGTAGTTCAACTCGCCCATCATCGACATCTCGAATTTTTGAGTCATCACCCTGCTAAACTCTTCACAAGACTTTTGGTTAGTAGAACCAAATATTATGTCATCGACATAAATTTGGCATACAAATAGATCACCGTCACAAGTCTTAGTGAAAAGAGTTGGATTGGCTTTCCCAACCTTGAAAGCATTAGCAATTAAAAAGTCTCTAAGGCATTCATACCATGCTCTTGGGGCTTGCTTAAGTCCATAGAGCGCCTTAGAGAGCTTACACACGTGGTCGGGGTACCGTTCATCCTCAAAGCCAGGGGGTTGCTCCACGTACACCTCCTCCTTGATTGGCCCGTTGAGGAAAGCGCTCTTCACATCCATTTGGTACAACCTGAAAGAATGGTGAGCGACATAGGCTAACAAAATACAAATCGACTCTAGCCTAGCCACAGGAGCGAAAGTCTCCTCAAAGTCCAAACCTGTGACTTGGGCATAACCTTTTGCCACAAGTCGAGCCTTGTTCCTTGTCACCACCCCGTGCTCGTCCTGTTTGTTGCGGAACACCCACTTGGTTCCCACAACATTTTGCTTGGTACGCGGCACCAGTGTCCAAACTTCATTTCGCTTGAAGTTGTTGAGCTCTTCCTGCATGGCCAACACCCAGTCTGGATCTAGCAAGGCCTCTTCTACCCTGAAAGGCTCAATAGAAGAGACAAAAGAGTAAAGCTCACAAAAATTAGCTAATCTAGAGCGAGTGGTTACTCCCTTGCTAATGTCACCCAAAATCTGGTCGATGGGATGATTCCTTTGAATCATTGCTCGAACTTGAGTTGGAGGAGCCTGTGGCGCTTCTTCCTCCTCAACTTGGACTTCTTGTGCTCCCCTTTGATCACACGCCTCCTCTTGAGGAACCTGTTCATCATCTTGAGTTGGGGGTTGCACCATTGTTGAGGAAGAAGGCTGATCTTGTTCCTTGTGTTCCTGCGGTCGCACGTCTCCAATCGCCATGGTACGAATCGCGTCCGTTGGAACACCATCCTCATCTACATCATCAAGCTCAACTTTCTCTCTTGGAGAGTGTGATGGAACCTTCCAAGTCATTAGGCCCACCTACAGTTGTCCTTGTCCAACAGACATCAGACAACCCTGTAGATGTTCCTGAATCATTTGACAAGTTCGGTATCGTCTTTCTTACCTTTCCAGGAACGTTTCACCCATCTTGCAGACATTACAGAACATCAGAGATATAGCAATGCGGAAGTGATTACATAAACTTACATTTATTTAAAAAGTAAGATCAAGTTACTTATTACAGACCAGAGTTATAAAACGAGTGCTGAGTAGTATTATTACAATACCACGGGAGGCAAAAACTCCTCCCGATAATTTCTTTACATAAAAGTTTCTTATGGAGGACCATGTCCTCCCGCAGCTTCACTCTTGTTTTTCTTCATTTGGAGCCACCTTGGTACAAAAGCAACAAAAATTTGCTGCTTCCTCACCTAAAAACAACGAGGGAATAAACCCTGAGTACGGAATTACTCAGCAAGTCTTACCCGACTAAAGAAAAGACTCTCAAGGGTATGCTAGTTATAAGGGAGTCAAGGTAAGGTATCTCAAGATCAACGACTCTGTTTGCAAAAATGCTTACTAAAAGTGGATCCTTAAAAATCCAGTTTTATTGTCAAGTTAGGTAAATTTACCTACATCTAGAGTTCTTGCTAACCTAGTTCAAGCACTTGACCCGCACTAGCCAATTTCTTATCCACTCCTCATCTTCACTGGGTTGCTACGTGTAAGTCAGTGACCAAGTCTTCATAACCGCGAAGGTACGGCGATCTGAATCGATTTTACTCAGCTGAGGATCTCCAATCACACGACATATGTAGCACTTAACCCTTGCATATGTCAACCCGCCACCGGGGTTCTTAAGACCAGATCAGGTTCACGCAAACCGAGAGCACAGATACACCACCGTCCAGCCTCTTGCCACGGAGGGTACACGCTACTCCCGCCACCGCTTCACGCCCATTTCGTGTTATCTTATTCTGGCCTTAGTCTGCCCGAGGCAAGGCTTACCCATGACGAGGCATGTGACCAGTTAAAGGGTCCTCGATTAGCAGGCCTACATCGAGACGATCCTTAATCGACTCAGACGGAGACACTACACCGAGACTCTCTTCTCGTGCAAGTCACCCGCCCGGTCCCAACTTAATCATTTAAACCCAAAAACTTGGTACCTAGCAGAGGTACATCTTTTCTGATGTTGAACCCATCATGGCCATGACGGATCCACCATCAAGTTTTATTTCCAAAAAAACATCCCTCCCATTTTGCCAATCATCTTTTGTAAAACAAAACCTTTTGTTTTGCTAGAGCAATACTAAGCATAGCAAAAACCTTTTGTAAAATAGGGTATCAAGGAAGGTAATCAAGATCAAGGGAGGTAATGCAGGAATTGTTTAACAATCAACTCCTATTACTTAATGCAACAGGCAAGTGAGAAAGATTTAAAAACATCAAGGGAGGTGGCAAATGCACCGGGGCTTGCCTTCGTTAGTAGGTGAGTCAGGCTCAGGCCCGCAGATGTCAAAGTAGAGATAAGTTCTTGCCTGAGATTCCAAAGGTGGTGGTGTCTTCTCTTCGGTCACTTCAATCTCTTCTTCGTTTTCTAAACATAACCACATATATGTATATAAGAATGAATGCCATGTAATGCTCATGAGAGTGCAAATATAATAAGAATTTATTATCTAAGGTCTTGAATACAATTTTCCTTCACGGAACTCCGAGAACTTAGGGTTTCCGGAGTCAGTAAAGGAGTTCATAGAGCAGGGGTGGGGTTTTAGGTTCTAAGTATCAAACAAGGTCCAAATCAAGCCAAACTCTACCCAAGGCTTCTAAATAATGTATAGAACTTATATAAAAAGTTTGATCATTTTTGGGATTACCATGTGTTTTCTAAAAAATCCAGAACTAATGCCTTAAACTACTTTAAACGCCTTAAAATTCCTTATTTAATCTAAAAATCATGAAACTATTTTTATTAAATACCATGGAAAATAAGGAGTCTAGGAAAATTGGTCTGACAAATTTAGGATTTTTCTACAATTTTCTAAGGATTTTCAAAGTTCTCCTAAAAAAGAAAAAGGAAAAGACTGAATAGTATTGGGCTGGTTTCAGCCCCAGCGGCCCAGTCCAGAGGGGAAAAGCGCGAGCGCGCACCCGCGCGCTGGCAGCTTTGCAGAAACACCCTCGAGGTTCTGGCTAACTAGAAACGTGTTCTTTTACTATTTCTATGTGTCGCTGACGGTTTGCATATAACCCCTTCGGTTTCTAATTCTTCGCACGGCCAAGTCCTCGACGGTGTTACGCGCACCCGAGCTCCGGCGAGCACGCAGACTGGCTGGAGGAGGCCAAGACCGGTGTTCAGCTTCGGACTAAACCAAATTCACTACCTGGAGAACGTTTTTCCTAACTTAATTGCACGAATGGTGATCTATTCTCTTCTGCCCACGAGAACAGCGAAGACTACGGACATTTGATCGTGTTCCCGGCGACCAGAGGACTCCTTGCGCAATTGTGTGGGTTGTCGAGTATCACCAGCGTGCAGAGAGGCTAGAACATGAACAAAGAGGGTATGAGCAGACCTGTGGAGGGCTGGCCACGGTAGTGTGTGGTTCACGGTGGCGGAGAATTGATTTGGGGGAAAACCGGAATTCAAGCTCACTGGTGCACGATTGCTAACGATTCTTCGTGGCTAGGTGGGTGATGATGTTGTGAAGCTCGCTGCAGGGTCAATTTATAGATCCCAGGGGCGGTGGCGCTTAATTTGGTCGGACAGCGTGGGCGGCCGAAGATAAGGAAGATCATCGACTTCGCGAATTCGTGTCCACCGTCGTGGCAACTTCACCGGCGTTGATGAGACAGCGATAGGGAGTCACGGCGACGCGGTGGAAAGGCAGGACCACGTGGCACAAGGCCGAGAGGCGGCGGTTCACCGGCGAGCCTATCGCTCCAGCCACAAAGCAGAAGGGGCAGCCACGGTGAGTCACCGGAGTGACCTCCAGCTCACCGGCGGCGAGGATCCTTAACCCCGCAACGTTATCCATCCACCCCGAGTGCGAATCCTGGCGCCAGTGACATGAATCACGGCAAGACTTCATCAGCGGTGAGATCTTTTGGTCTGATCCCAGCCAGGTACTGTACCATGGCGATCGCCATTCAGTCGACTGACAGAGCATCTTGGAGCATGATTTACTCTCAATTCCCAATGACAACTCATCCCAAGCTCTGCAGCAAAATTGTAGAGCTATAAACCAGCAACAATTCGACTATAGGGGTTGAACTCATTTGAGCACTAGATCAAGGCTGACAGCCAAGCTTTAGGCTCAAAGCTGGCTCTGTTACACTGAATATCTGAATTTCAGAATGGAACCAGCCTAACAGCCAAGCTTTAGGCTTAATTATTTCCAAATTCTTCTTAACAACTATGCTTATGCTCTTAAGCAAAGTTGTTCTTCTATATTAGTTCTATAACTTTGATGTGGTAGCCTAGGGCAAAAACCCTAGTATTTGAAAGTTACAAAGCTCAAAAGTTGAGCCCTTAACACTAAAATTCAGACTTAGAATGAAATCTCAATTAGGGACCTTTTTGCAAATGAATCCAAAACTTAGGGTTTGGCTTGTGAATTCACATATGAGTGATCCAAATGACTTAAGATACTTATTTAACTTGGTTTTTGCACTTTAGTCCAAAAGTGGACTAATTTTGCACATAAGCCCCTAGGGTTTGGTTTTAGGGTTTTCTAGGGTTCCAATTAGGGTTTTTGGTACCCCAGGGGTATAAATGCAATTCAACTTTATTCTTGGGACCATTTTATGACCTTTTCCTTAAAGCTTTTAGGTTTTCTCAATTTGGGTTATGTTTTACCCCTTTAATCCCCCTTTAGGGTTAAGTGCCCTATTCAGGGCCTTATTTGCAAAACACTAGGACAATACAACTTATTTGAAATTTTTACCTAGTGAATGCACTCTATGTGTGTCAAACATATGCAATGCCAATGTTTATGATGCCATGCTCAAGTTTTAGTTACAGTAACACCAGGGGTGTTACATCCTTCCCCCCATAAAAGAATCTCGTCCCGTGATTAAAGGTCCTAGGGTAAGTAATGGAAAAGGAAATGTGTCACATTTTTATTTCCTTATTTCTGGTACAAGGCAGGGGGTGGTGTGGGGTTCACTCCTTTATTACAACAACTATACACACTTTACGAATTACATTAGGCTAAAAATCCTGGGAAATTCTTATCTAAAAAGTCTTGAGTTTCCCATGTAGCCTCATTGTCGGGGACCATAATTAGGGGTACCCCCAAGACTCCTAATCTCAGCTGGTAACCCCCATCAGCACAAAGCTGCAAAGGCCTGATGGGCGCTATTAAGGTCAAGGCTCAGTCCACTCAATGGACACGATCTCGCCTCGCCCGAGCCCAGCCTCGGGCAAAGGCAGCCAACCCCGGAGGATTCACGTCTCGCCCGAGGACCCCCTCAAGCAACGAACACACCTTCGGCTCGCCCAGGGCCCAGTCTTCGCAGAGAAGCAACCTTGGCCAGATCGTCACGCCAACCGACCGTATCACAGGAGCATTTAATGCAAGGATCGCCTGACATCTTATCCTGACGCGCGCTCCAGTCAATAAGGCCGAAGTGACCGCAGTCACTTCGCCGCTCCACTGACCGACCTGACAGGAATACAACGTCGCTTGCCCTGCTCCGACTGCCGTGCCACTCACCAGAGTGAGGTCGATAGCGGCTAAGTCCAGCCTCGGGCAACATAGGAAGCTCCGCCTCGCCCGACCCCAGGGCTCGGCCCCCGTCTTGGTCTCGGAAGATGGACTTCGCCTCGCCCAACCCCAGGGCTCGGACTCGGCCTCGGCTCCGGAAGACGACGGACTCCGTCTCACCCGACCCTAGGGCTCGGACTCGGCCTTGGCTCCAGAAGATGATGAACTCTGCCTCACCCGACCCCATGGCTCGGACTCGGCCTCGGCTCCGGAAGACAACGAACTCCGCCCCGCCCGACCCCAGGGCTCGGACTCGGCCTCGGCTCCGGAAGACGATGAACTCCGCCCCGCCCGACCCTAGGGCTCGGACTTGGCCTCGGCTCCGGAAGACGACGAACTCCGCCTCGCCCGACCCCAGGGCTCGGACTCGGCCTCGGCTCCGGAAGACGATGGACTCCGCCTCGCCCTACCCCAGGGCTCGGACTCAACCTCGACCTCGGAGGAATCGCCACCTCGCTCAAACTCGGGTCTGGACCAGCCACGTCGCCAGGGGGGCCATCATTACCCTACCCCTAGCTAGCTCAGGCTACGGGGAACAAGACCGACGTCCCATCTGGCTCGCCCCGGTAAACAAGTAATGATGACACCCCGCACGCTCCGTGACGGAGGCAGCTCCCAGCCCCTTATGTCAGCAAGGAGATGTCAGCAAGGCCCCGACAGCTGTACTTCCGCAGGGCTCCAGCGCTCCTCCGACGACCACGACATCACATGAACAGGGTGCCAAAACCTCTCCGACTGCCACGACGGCATGTACTTAGGGCTCTAGCTCCTCTCTGCTAGACACGTTAGCACATTGCTACACCCCCCATCGTACACCTGGGCCCTCTCCTTACGTTTATAAAAGGAAGGTCCAGGGCTCTCATACGAAGAGGTTGGCCGCGCAGGAGAACAGGCCGACGCGTAAGGCTCTCTCTCTCCCACGTGAACGCTTGTAACCCCTACTACAAGCGCATCCAGCCACCCTGGGCGCAGGACAACACGAAGGCCGCGGTTTCCCCTTGCTGTTCTCCCCCCTTTGTGTCCCGTCTCGCGCCGACCCATCTGGGCTGGGGCACGCAGCGACAATTTACTCGTCGGTCCAGGGACCCCTCGGGGTTGAAACGCCGACAGTTGGCACGCCAGGTAGGGGCCTGCTGCGTGTTGACGAATAGCTTCCCGTCAAGCTCCAGATGGGTAGTCTCCAGCAACCTTTCCAACCCGGGACGACGCTCCGTTTCGGCAGTCTTGAGTTCATGTCCCTCGACGGCAGCTACGACATGGTACTCCTTCTTCCGCCGCGCGACGACGACAATAGCGGTCGTCAGCCCGCCCGTCGGCGGCGGAATCGACGACGTCTTCCCCACGTGGCGGAAGAACAACATTCGGATTTGTCCCGTCATCTCCCCCACCGACGGAGGAGGAGGCGGGGCAACCATGGCCAAGCAGGAGGCGGCACCTCGTCGGCTGTCGAGCAAGTCAACAACGCCGGCGCCCCAGCGGGGGACACGTCGGGCGTCGACCATGCGTCTGAGACGAAGACGAGCGTCGTTTCCCCGCAACACGCCAACCCCAAGCAGACGAACGACGCCAGCACGCTCGCGAAGGACTTGCTGGACATCGCCCTCGTACCTGAGACAGCGTTGCAGTCTGCCCCCGACGCGACTTCGTCACCGTCCGTCGACCAAGAGGTACCGACCGATTCCCATCCCATGCCTTTCAGATTCAGCTTCGATCCACCAAGCGACCCCGCTTTGGTGGAGGCTTTCGCAAAGGCATGTCCAAACCCTCTGGGGTACCATATGTGGTCACCCTGGGACAGACTGACGGCCGTCTCGACCTACGGACCCTCGGGTTCCCAGGAAGATGACGAGCCCGACTTCTGTTGGGATTTCTCCGGGCTCGGTAACCCTAGTGCCATGCGGGACTTCATGACCGCATGCGACTACTGCCTCTCCGATTGTTCCGATGGTAGCCACAGCCTCGGCGACGAGGACTGTGGCTCGAGTCGCGAATGTTTCCACGTCGATCTAGGGGGTCTCGGTGAAGGCAACCATCTTGGTATGCCGGAGAACGGTGATCCCCCTAGGCATGCGCCTCGCGTTGACATCCTTCGGGAGCTAGCTGTGGTCCCAGTCCCTGCGGGGGGTCAGGACACACAGCTCGAGCAAATCCGCGAGATGCAGGCCAGGCTCGACGAGGAGGCAGGAACACTTGCGCAGCCTCGGCTTAACCTCGGACAGGAGTGGGCAGGCCGAGCTCTAGCCGGAGAAGTGCGTCATCTACCCCAGGACATCCAGCACCGCATCGCCGACGATACCAGGCCAAGGCTACCCCCGGCTTCCAATGGGGTCGGCCAGAACCTGGCTGCAGCAGCAATACTACTCCGCGCGATGCCGGAACCATCAACCACCGAAGGGCGGCGTATCCAGGGAGAGCTCAAGAATCTCCTAGAAGATGTCGTGGTCCGATGGGCCGAAAGCTCTGCCTCCCGAAGGCAGGGGTACCCCTCAGAGCATCGCGCCGTGACTTCCCGATTCGTGCGGGAAGCCTCGGTCCACACCGGGCGCACGCGCAACACGGAGCCTGCGGCCCCGGGTCGCCTCGACAACGAGCACCACCACCGTGACCGTCGAGCCCACCTCGACGAGAGGGTGCGCCGAGGCTACCACCCCAGGCGTGGGGGACGCTATGACAGTGGGGAGGATCGGAGCCCCTCGCCCGAACCACCTGGTCTGCAGGCTTTCAGTCGGGCCATACGACGGGCGTCGTTCCCAACCCGATTCCGAACCCCGACTACCATCACAAAGTACTCGGGGGAGACGAGGCCGAAACTGTGGCTCGCGGACTACCGACTGGCCTGCCAGCTGGGCGGAACGGACGATGACAACCTCATCATCCGCAACCTCCCCCTGTTCCTCTCCGACACCGCTCGAGACTGGCTGGAGCATCTGCCTCCGGGGCAGATCTCCAACTGGGACGACCTGGTCCAAGCCTTCGTCGGCAACATCCAGGGCACGTACGTGCGCCCTAGGAACTCCTGGGATCTTTGAAGCTACCGCCAGCAGCCGGGAGAGTCTCTCTGGGACTACATACGGCGATTCTCGAAGCAGCACACCGAGCTGCCCAACATCACCGACTCCGATGTCATCGGCGCGTTCCTCACCGGCACCACCTGCCGCGACCTGGTGAGCAAGCTAGGTCGCAAGACCCCCACCAGGGCGAGCGAGCTGATGGACATCGCCACCAAGTTCACCTCTGGCCAGGAGACGGTTGAGGCCATCTTCCGGAAGGACAAGCAGCCCCAGGGCCGCCAGCCGGAAGACGTCCCCGAGGCATCCGCTCAGCGCGACACCAAGAAGAAGAACAAGAAGAAGTCGCAAGCGAAACGCGACGCCGCCGACGCGGACCTTGTCGCCGCCACTGAGTACAAGAACCCTTAGAAACCTCCTGGAGGCGCCAACTTGTTCGACAAGATGCTCAAGGAGTTGTGCCCCTATCATCAGGGGCCCGTCAAGCACACCCTTGAGGAATGCGTCATGCTTCGGCGCCACTTTCACAAGGCCGGGCCACCTGCAGAAGGTGGCAGGGCCCACAACAATGACAAGAAGGAGCACCACAAGGCAGAGGAGTTTCCCGAGGTCCACGACTGCTTCATGATCTACGGTGGGCAAGTGGCGAACGCCTCAGCTCGGCACCGCAAGCAAGAGCGTCGGGAGGTCTGCTCGGTAAAGGTGGTGTCGGGGACCATAATTAGGGGTACCCTCAAGACGCCTAATTCTCAGCTGGTAACCCCCATCAGCATAAAGCTGCAGAGGCCTGATGGGTGCGATTAAGTAAGGGATCAGTCCATACGAGCGACTCGATCACGCCTCGCCCGAGCCTAGCCTCAGGCAAGGGCAGCCGACCTCAAAGGGTTTCCGTCTCGCCCGAGCCCCCCCTTTTTAGCGGCGGACCCATCTCCGGCTCGCCCGAGGCCTTGCCTTCGCTAAGAAGCAACCCTGACTAAATCGCCGCGCCGACCGACCGAGTCGCAGGAGCATTTAACGCAAAGGTAGCCTGACACCTTTATCCTGACGCGCGCCCCCGGCAGAGCCGAAGTGACCGCCGTCACTTCGCCGCTCCACTGACCGGTCTGACAGAAGGACAGCGCCGCCTGCACCACTCCGACTGCAGTGCCACTTGACAGAGTGAGACTGACAGGCAGTCAGGCCTTGCCAAAGGTGCCATAGGAAGCTCCGCCCGACCCAGGGCTCGGACTCGGGCTAAGGCCCCGGAAGACGGCGAACTCCGCTCCGCCCGACCCAGGGCTCGGACTCGGGCTAAGGCCTCGGAAGACGGCGAACTCCACTCCGCCCGACCCAGGGCTCGGACTCGGGCTAAGGCCCCGGAAGACGGCGAACTCCGCTCCGCCCGACCCAAGGCTCGGACTCGGGCTAAGGCCCCGGAAGACGGCGAACTCCGCTCCACCCGACCCAGGGCTCGGACTCGGGCTAGACCCCGGAAGACGGCGAACTCCGCTCCGCCCGACCCAGGGCTCGGACTCGGGCTAAGGCCCCGGAAGACGGCGAACTCCGCTCCGCCCGACCCAGGGCTCGGACTCGGGCTAAGGCCCCGGAAGACGGTGAACTCCGCCCCGCCCGACCCAGGGCTCGGGCTCGGGCTAGGCCCCAGAAGACGACGAACTCCGCTTCGCCCGACCCCAGGGGTCAGACTCCGCCCTGGCCTCTGCCGAACGACCTCCGCCTCGCCCGACCCAGGAGCTCGGGCTCGGCCTCGGCCATGAAAGACAGACTCGACCTCGGCTTCGGAGGAGCCTCCACGTCGCCCGACCTAGGGCACAAGCCCGCCACGTCAACAGGAAGCGCCATCATCACCCTACCCCGAGCCGACTCGGGCCGCAGAGAACAAGACCGGTGTCCCATCTGGCTAGCTCCGCCAGATAGGCAATGATGGCGCCCCGCTAGCACCGTGATGACGGCGGCTCTCAGCTCCCTTACGGAAGCAGGGGGACGTCAGCAAGGACCCAACCGCTCCGACAGCTGTCCCTCCGCCAGGCTCCGTTGCTCCTCCGACAGCCACGACACCACACCAGCTGGGTGCCAAGATCTCTCCGGCTGCCACATTGGCATGTACTTAGGGCGCTAGCTCTCCCCCGCTAGACACGTAGCACTCTGCTACACCCCCATTGTACACCTGGATCCTCTCCTTACGCCTATAAAAGGAAGGACCAGGGCCTTCTTAGAGAAGGTTGGCCGCGCGGGGACGAGGACGGGGCAGGCGCTCTCTTGGGGCCGCTCGCTTACCTCACCCGCGTGGACGCTTGTAACCCCCTACTGCAAGCACACCCGACCTGGGCGTGGGACGAACACGAAGGCCGCGGGATTTCCACCTCTCTCACGCCCGTCTCCGGCCGCCTCGCTTCCCCCCTTCGCGCTCGCCCACGCGCTTGACCCATCTGGGATGGGGCACGCGGCACACTCACTCGTCGGCTTAGGGACCCCCCGGTCTCGAAACGCCGACAGTTGGCACGCCAGGTAGGGGCCTGCTGCGTGTTGACGAGCAGTTTCCCGTCAAGCTCCAGATGGGCAGTCTCCAACGACCTCTCCAACCTGGGACAGTGCTCCGTTTCGGGAGTCTCGAGTTCATGTCTCTCGACGGCAGCTACGACATGATACTCCTTCCACCGCCGCGCGACGACGACAATGGCGGCCGACAGCCCGCCGGCGGCGGAATCGACGACGTCTTCCCCGCGTGGTGGAAGAACAACATTCGGGCTCGCCCCGTCCTCTCCCCCGCCGTCGGAGGAGGAGGCGGGGCAACCAAGGCCGAGCGGGAGGCCGCGCTCCGTCGGCTGTCGAGCGAATCGACGTCCCCAGCGTCCCAACGGAGGGCGCGTCGGGCGTCGACCTCGCGTTTGAGACGAAGGCGAGCGCCGTCCCCCCGCGACACGCCAATCCCGAGCAAGTGGACGACGCCAGCACGCTCGTGGAGGGCCTGCAGGACGTCACCCTCGTACCCAAGACGACGGCGCAATCAGTCCCCGACGTGACTATGTCGCTCCTCGTCGACCAAAAGGTACCGACTGATTCCCATCCTACGTCATTTCGACTCGGCCTCAACCCGCCTAGCGACCTCGCTTTGGCGGGCGCTCACGTTGAGGCGAGTGCAACCCCTCTGGGTTTCGTATACGGTCGCCTTGGGACCGATTGACGGACATCTCGACCTACAGGCCCTCTAGGTCCGAGGAAGATGACGATCCCAGCGTCTGTTGGGATTTCTCTGGATTTGGCAACCCCAGTGCCATGCGGGACTTTATGACCGCATGTGACTACTGCCTCTCCGACTGTTCCGACGGCAGCCGCAGCCTTGACGACAAGGACTACGGCCCGAGCCGCGAATGTTTCCACGTCGAGCTAGGGGATCCCTCCGAAGGCAACCATCTCGGCATGCTGGAGGACGGCGATCTCCCTAGGCTGGTGCCTCGCGCCAACATCCCGCGGGAGCTAGCTGTGGTCCCCGCTCCGGCGGGGGGTCACGACCCACAGCTCGAGCAAGTCCGCGGGGCGCAGGCCAGGCTCGACGAGGGAGCAGGAGCGCTCGAGTCGATCCGCCGGGACGTCGGGCAGGTATGGGCGGGCCAACCCCAGGCCAGAGAAATACGTCACCTGCCCCAGGGTTTCCAGCACCGCGTCGCCAACGATGTCAGGGACAGGCCGCCACCCGCATCCAGCGGGGTCGGTCAGAACCTGGCAGCCGCAGCGATGCTCCTCCGCGCGATGCCAGAACCATCAACCACCGAGGGTCGGCGAATCCAGGGAGAGCTCAAGAATCTCCTGGAAGGCGCTGCGGCCCGGCGGGCCGAGAGCTTTACCTCCCGAAGGCAGGGGTACCCCTCGGAACCTCATGTCGCGACTTCCCGATTCATGCGGGAAGCCTCGGTCTACACCGGGCGCACGCGCAACACCGCGCCTGCGGCCCCGGGCCACCTCGGCAACGAGCACCATCGTCGCGACCGTCGGGCCCACCTCGACGAAAGGGTGCGCCGAGGCTACCACCCCAGGCGTGGGGGACGCTACGACAGCGGGGAGGATCGGAGTCCCACGCCCAAACCACCCGGTCCGCAGGCCTTCAGCCGGGCCATCCGGCGGGCGCCGTTTCCGGCCCGGTTCCGACCCCTGACTACTATCACAAAGTACTCGGGGGAAACGAGGCCGGAATTGTGGCTCGCAGACTACCGCCTGGCCTGCCAACTGGGTGGAACGGACGACGACAACCTCATCATCCGCAACCTCCCCCTGTTCCTCTCCGACACTGCTCGCGCCTGGTTGGAGCACCTGCCTCCGGGGCAGATCTCCAACTGGGATGATTTGGTCCAAGCCTTCGCCGGCAACTTCCAGGGCACGTACGTGCGCCCTGGGAATTCCTGGGACCTCCGAAGCTGCCGGCAACAGCCGGGAGAGTCTCTTCGGGACTACATCCGGCGATTCTCGAAGCAGCGCACCGAGCTGCCCAACATCACCGACTCAGATGTCATCGACGCGTTCCTTGCCGGCACCACCTGCCGGGACCTGGTGAGCAAGTTGGGTCGCAAGACCCCCACCAGGGCGAGCGAGCTGATGGACATCGCCACCAAGTTCGCCTCTGGCCAGGAGGCGGTCGAGGCCCTCTTCCGAAAGGACAAGCAGCCCTAGGGCCGCCCGTCGGAAGAGGCTCCCGAGGCGTCTACTCCGCGCGGCGCCAAGAAGAAAGGCAAGAAGAAGTCGCAAGCGAAACGCGACGCCGCCGACGCGGACCTTGTCGCCGCTGCCGAGTACAAGAACCCTCGGAAGCCCCCCAGAGGTGCTAACCTCTTCGACAAGATGCTCAAGGAGCCGTGCCCCTACCATCAGGGGCCCGTCAAGCACACCCTCGAGGAGTGCGTCATGCTTCGGCGCCACTTCCACAAGGCCGGGCCACCCGCAGAGGGTGGCAGGGCCCGCGACGACGACAAAAAGGAAGATCACCAAGCAGGAGAATTCCCCGAGGTCCGCGACTGCTTCATGATCTACGGAGGGCATGCGGCGAATGCCTCGGCTCGGCATCGCAAGCGAGAGCGTCGGGAGGTCTGCTCGGTGAAGGTGGCAGCGCCAGTCTACCTAGACTGGTCCGACAAGCCCATCACCTTCGACCAAGCTGACCACCCCGACCACGTGCCGAGCCCGGGGAAATACCCGCTCGTCGTCGACCCCATCATCGGCGACGTCAGGCTCACCAAGGTCCTAATGGATGGGGGCAGCTGCCTCAACATCATCTACGCCGAGACCCTCAGGCTCCTGCGCGTCGATCTGTCCTCCGTCCGAGGAGGCGCTGCGCCCTTCCACGGGATCATTCCTGGGAAGCGCGTCCAGCCCCTCGGACGGCTCAACCTTCCTGTCTGCTTCGGAACGCCCTCCAACTTCCGAAGGGAGATTTTGACGTTCGAGGTGGTCGGGTTCCGAGGAACCTACCACGCGATATTGGGGAGGCCATGCTACGCGAAGTTCATGGCCGTCCCCAACTACACCTACCTGAAGCTCAAGATGCTGGGCCCCAACGGGGTCTTCACCGTCGGCCCCACGTACAAACACGCGTTCGAATGCGACGTGGAGTGCGTGGAGTACGCCGAGGCCCTCGCCGAGTCCGAGGCCCTCATCGCCGACCTGGAAAACCTCTCCAGAGAGGTGCCAGACGTGAAGCGACACGCCGGCAATTTCGAACCAGCGGAGACGGTTAAGGTCGTCCCTCTCGACCCCAGTGGCGACACCTCCAAGCAGATCCGGATCGGTTCCGGGCTCGACCCCAAATAGGAAGCAGTGCTCGTCGACTTTCTCCGCGCAAACGCCGACGTCTTTGCGTGGAGTCCCTCGGACATGCCCGGCATACCGAGGGATGTCGCTGAGCACTCGCTGGATATTCGGGCCGGAGCCCGACCGGTCAGGCAGCCTCTGCGCCGATTCGACGAGGAGAAGCGCAGAGTGATGGGCGAGGAGATCCACAAGCTAATGGCAGCAGGGTTCATCAAAGAGGTATTCCATCCCGAATGGCTTGCCAACCCTGTGCTTGTGAGAAAGAAAGGGGGGAAATGGCGGATGTGTGTAGACTACACTGGTCTCAACAAAGCATGTCCGAAGGTTCCCTACCCTCTACCTCGCATCGATCAAATCGTGGATTCCACTGCTGGGTGTGAAACCCTGTCTTTCCTCGATGCCTACTCAGGGTATCATCAAATCAAGATGAAAGAGTCTGACCAGCTCGCGAATTCTTTCATCACGCCCTTCGGCATGTACTGCTATGTCACCATGCCGTTCGGTTTGAGGAACGCGGGTGCGACGTACCAGCGGTGCATGAACCATGTGTTCGGCGAACACATCGGTCGTACGGTCGAGGCCTACGTCGATGACATCGTAGTCAAGACAAGGAAAGCCTCCGACCTCCTCTCCAACCTTGAAGTGACATTTCGGTGTCTCAAGGCAAAGGACGTCAAGCTCAATCCCGAGAAGTGTGTCTTCGGGGTGCCCCGAGGCATGCTCCTGGGGTTCATCGTCTCCGAGCGAGGCATCGAAGCCAACCCGGAGAAGATCGCAGCCATCACCAGCATGGGGCCCATCAAGGACTTAAAAGGTATACAGAGGGTCATGGGATGTCTCGCAGCCTTGAGCCGTTTCATCTCACGCCTCGGCGAAAGAGGCCTGCCTCTGTACCGCCTCTTAAGGAAGGTCGAGTGCTTCACTTGGACCCCTGAGGCCGAGGAAGCTCTCGGGAACCTGAAGGCGCTCCTCACCAAGGCGCCTATCTTGGTACCCCCAGCTGATGGAGAAGCCCTCTTGGTCTACGTCGCCGCGACCACTCAGGTGGTTAGCGCCACGATTGTGGTCGAAAGGCAAGAAGAGGGGCATGCATTGCCCGTTCAGAGGCCAGTTTACTTCGTCAGCGAGGTGCTGTCCGAAACCAAGATCCGCTACCCACAAGTTCAGAAGCTATTGTATGCAGTGATCCTGACGAGGCGAAAGTTGTGACATTACTTCGAGTCTCATCCGGTAACTGTGGTGTCATCCTTCCCCCTGGGGGAGATCATCCAGTGCCGAGAGGCCTCGAGCAGGATCGCAAAGTGGGCGGTGGAAATCATGGGCGAGACAATCTCGTTCGCCCCTCGGAAGGCCATCAAGTCTCAGGTATTGGCGGACTTCGTAGCCGAATGGGTCGACACCCAGCTGCCGACGGCTCCGATCCAACCGGAGCTCTGGACCATGTTTTTCGACGGGTCGCTGATGAAGACGGGAGTCGGCGCGGGCCTGCTCTTCGTCTCGCCCCTCGGGAAACACCTACTCTACGTACTGCGCCTCCATTTCCCGGCGTCCAATAATGTGGCTGAGTATGAAGCTCTGATCAACGGATTGCGAATCGCCATCGAGCTAGGGGTCCGACGCCTCGACGCTCGCGGTGACTCGCAGCTCGTCATCGACCAAGTCATGAAGAACTCCCACTGCCGCGACCCGAAGATGGAGGCCTACTACGATGAGGTTCGGCGCCTGGAAGACAAGTTCTACGGGCTCGAGCTTAACCACATCGCCCGGCGCTACAACGAGACTGCGGACGAGCTGGCAAAAATAGCCTCGGGGTGAACGATGGTTCCCCCGGACGTCTTCTCCCGGGATCTGCACCAACCCTCCGTCAAGATCAACGACACGCCCAAGTCCGAGGTACCCTCGGCCCAGCCCGAGGCGTCCTCGGTTTAGCCTGAGGTACCCTCGGCCCCCGAGGGCGAGGCGCTGCGCATCGAGGAGGAGCAGAGCGGGGTCACGCCTGATCGAGATTGGCAGACCCCGTACCTGCAATATCTCCGCCAAGGAGAGCTATCCCTCGACCAAGCCAAGGCTCGGCGGTGTCACACCCGGTTTTGGAAGGCAAACCAAGTGCGAACTATGTACGTGCCAGGATCAGAACTCACGTACACAGCGATTACATAAATGAACATCAATGCACATTGCTCGAATAATAACTTAAAAGAGTATTAACTTATTACATCACAGAGTCATAGACATCCACATAGTCATCGTCTTAACAGGTGAATCAAAGTGCTAGCGAAACGCAGTAAAGATAAGGCCTTCACAGGCAGCTGACTGGGGGTTGCCGCCAACCCACACCTAGAATTCGTTGTAGTCTTGGAACTCCTGGAAGTCTCCTCCCACGACTTCACCTTCTCCTGAGCAGTGGTTACAATGCGGACAACCTGGTGTTTTGTGGTGAAGCAAGGATGAGTACACATCAACGTACTCAGCAAATGTCCCGTTTGGCTGAAGTGGACTAGTTTTATGTGGGGTTAGGCTCAAGCAGTTGCTTTTAGTTGGTCAGGTATTTATCATTAGTAGAAGCCAGATTTTATCATTAACCAACCCATGAACCATTTCCTCATCGAGGAACAACATCATCATATTTGAACCAAAACCATAACATAATCCTTATATCTCGAACCATCTGTATCTCTAATCAAAGAGGATCCCAAGGCTGTTCTTAACCGTGAGCACGGCTGATATATCAGTTTCACTACCCTCTGCAGAGGTCGCACACTTTACCCATGAGTCATGATTCCCTTTCTGCCCGGGGAGAGCTAATCCCCATTGACCACTACCTAGGTGGTCTGGCAGGGTATCACTACGTAGCTGTTACAAAGATTCCCTAGAGATCGTAGCCGCCCGTTAGGTTTCTCCAGTTTGATAAACACAGTACTCCTCCCCGCAGGAGAGTGACTAACAAAAGCAAAACGAAAGAACCTCGGCACTCAGCCTCGGCAGAGCAAGCACTGTGCCTGGACCCCATTGACGGCACGACGGCGAAGCAACTACACCTCTAGTTCCTCTAATTAATTAGCTAAGGGCATCCCATTTCACCCTCATGGTTGCACTGTTATCCCGGGTGATCTCTCAACGAACAGGTCCTTACGGAGAGGTACTCAGGAAACAGCCTGAGCCCCCTAGAGTATCACAAGATCATCAATATCATCAGGATAACAGTATCATAAATATTCACATCATGTTCATTGATTAAGTTAAGGCAGTAGCAGAATGCTAACCATAATAGCCCATAAGGTCATCAAGGATAAAGTAAAGTGTAAAGCTAGTCAATCCTTAGGTTTCAAGTAAGTAATGCGGGGTAGTAAGTTATAAATGAATAGGACATAATGGGTCAGAGGACACTTGCCTTCACCAAACTGCTGATCAGGGACTTCCTCTGCAACTTCCTCGAGAAACACAGACTGCTCGTTGTCTACGTAAAGTAATCATTCACACTATGCACTTGGGAAATAACAAACAAAAACAATATACCAAACATATGCAGCAGAGAGATCACAAGTTCATAATAGAAAAGGGATAGGCACTCTGGTATTCTGTAGGTCTAGGGTAGAGGACTATACAAAAGGATTCATTATCCACTACTCAGGTTTAAGTCAGTGGTGGGGGTTAAATCATTACATAGTGTTAAGTCCATAAACTTAAGTGCTCCAACTTTTATTAAAGTCTACTATCTTTTATTTATCTCAAATAGGGTTCCCATAACATTAATTTTACCCTAATGATCAACTACTAATTGGGACATAGAAACAGCAGGGAAACATTGCTTAAATAGATAGATAATAATATTATGAACATTTTGCAATTTGAAGCACCTAATTTAGAGTTCATATGACAAAGTTATGAATTTTACAAGATTAGGGATTAAAAATATGCCTTAAATACTTATTTTGGATTAAATAAAAGGTCCGAGGACCTAACTGCGAAGATCCAGGGACGGCGGGTCAATTTACAGAAAACCGGGGGTCTCTTTAAGAATTTGCGCGGGCGAAGGGGTATCGGGCTTCTACGGCCGTTGGATCTCGGATCAACGCCCGAGATTAGATCGTGGGCGGGCGCGCGAGCGCGCGGCGGCGTGAGCGGCTGACAGGCAGGGCCGGGCGGGCAGCGCGGGCGCGGGCGGCTGACAGGCGGGGCCGGGCGGGCAGAGCGAGCGCGGGCGCGGGCGACTGACAGGCGGGGCCCGATTGACAGGAAGGCGGGGGGGAAACGGCCCTGGGCCGTCGGATCTCAGGCGGACGGCTGAGGTTGGGTTCGGGCTATTTGAAACAGGGCCGTCCGATCTAAGATGGACGGCGGAGATCTGGCGGCTGGCTTCTATCTTCTCCTCCGACCAGCAGCGGCGACGGCGCCCGTCCCGCGGCGGAGAACTCGCCGGAGACGAGGGGCGCAGGGGCTCTGCGGGTCCCAGGGGCGACCTGGGCGGCCGGGGAGGTTGGGGAGGGCGCGGGGAACCTTTTGGTGGGGGCTAGGTCGGGGCAGGGGCACCGGAGGGGGGCGGTCCACGGCGAAGCGGCTCGGCGGCGGCGCTATGGGACTCCAGCGAGCAATTAAACGCGATAGAGTGCAATAGAGGGGAAGAGAGGGGGCATGGGAGGTTCCTTACCTCAAGGCGAACTCCGGGGACTCCTTGGTGGCGACAATGGCGCGACGACGGCCCGGGTCGGCGGTGGCGGACCTCCGCGGCTGCACGGTGGACGGCGGGTGAGCGCGGGCAGAGGGAAATAGGGAGGGGAAGGGGAAATTGGAGCGCGTCCCGGGTTGTGGACGTCGGGGCGGAGCTCACCGTGGCAGAGGGCACGGTGGGGCTCCAACGGCGACGGAGGAATGAGCTCGGGCGGCGGTGGTTTAATGGCGGCGGCGCTTTGGCGTGCGCGTAGTGAGGGGGAGGTGAGAGAGAGGACTGCAGGTGCGCAAATGAGGGAGGGGGAGAGGGCGAGTGGGGTTCTGGGCTCAAGTGGCCGAGGCGAGGTGGTGGCGAGCTCCACGCGCGACGTGAGCGCGGAGTCCGCGGCACGCGCGGCTCGGGGCGGCGGTTACGCGGGGACGACGGGGCTGACAGCCCGGGCCCGCGAGCAGAGAGAGAGAGGAAAGCGGGCGCGGGCGTGGAGAACGGTTGCGCTGACGGGTGGGCCCGCCAGGGCAGAGAGAGCGGGGGAAGCGGGCGCGCGCGCGGAGAACGGTTGCGCTGACGGGGACTTCAATGTTACGGTCCTCTTGTCACAGCTAACACTCGCCTCATACTTCATTAACCAATTCATCCCTAGAATGACATCTATCCCAGGGGTGTCTATTACTATTAAGTCACTGGGGAACCCTATCCCCCTTATTTCCACCCTTATATTTGAGCATATTTTATCTGTTTGCACCTTGCCACCAACCGAATTAATCCTCATGGGCGGCATCATTGCCTCTACTGAGATGTTATGCAATTCTACCCAGGTTGCAGTGACAAATGAATGAGTTGCACCAGTATCAAATAGCACTTTTGTGGGATGAGATTCGACTGAGAACATACCTACTGCCACATCTGGTGCATCCTGGATCGCTTCGACCTCCAAGTGGTTCACCTTTCCACGGTTGTACGCTTGGTTACGATTGCCTGCCGTTGGCTGCAGTACACCTTGCCTTGTTGGAGCATTGGGGTTGGTCTGCTGCTGCGCCGCCTTCTTTGGGCACTGCATCGCCCAGTGGCCTTGTTCTCCACAGTGGAAACATCCTCTGCCTCCTCCTTGTGCTGGGGCTGCTTGGTTGCTCTGGTTTGCTGCTGGGGCAGGAAGGCGAGGTGCCTGGTTGTTCTGCTTCTGATACTGATTACCTCCCTGCTGGCTGTGCTGACGATACTGCTGCTGCTGCTGATACTGCCTCTGAAACTGCTGCTGATGTGGACGCTGGTTCTGATTCTGATATCCTTGTGGGTGACCAGGCCTGCCTTGCTGAGATGAACTGCCTGAGAAACGTGGACGGCTGATGCCTCCGGTCTGGGGTCCACTCATCTTGTGCTTCCGATCTTCCATATCCTTACGCTTCTTCTCAGTCATAACTGCCCTATCGATCAGGTGCTGGAAGGTGGGGAAGGTGTGATTCATCAGCTGGTAATGCAGGGGATCCACCAAACCCCTCATGAACCTGTACTGCCTTTTAGCATCAGTGTTGACATCCTCAGGTGCATAACGAGATAGCTGCAGAAACTTGTCTCTGTATTCACTAACAGACAGGGGTCCCTGCTTCAGAGCCAGAAACTCCTCCTTCTTCACGATCATCAGTCCCTCCGGCAAATGGTACCTACGGAAACTCTCGCTGAATTCTTCCTAGGTGATGGCTTCGGGGTCAGCATGTGTGGCGAGGTAGGACTCCCACCAGGACTGGGCTGCTCCCCTTAGCTGACGGGGACCATACAGAACCTTCTCCCTGTCGTCACATTGGGAGGTGCGCAGTTCTCTTTCCACTGCGCGCAGCCAGTCTTCTGCATCCATGGGGTCGGCAGAATGGGCAAAGGTAGGAGGGTGCCCTCTCATGAACTCACCACGCTTATCCCGTGGCATCTGGGGCATCTGCACTTGCAACTAGGGTTGGGGTTGCTGTTGAGCCTGCTGCATGGCTGCCAGAGTCTGCCCAATGGCCTGCACTGCCTGAGTCTGCATCAAGAACATCTGCTCCACTGTCATCGGGGGTGGTGGGGGAGGCTGCCTCTGTTGTTCCTCCTGCTGGTCATGCTGCTCTTGCTGAGCACACCTGTTGCATCGGCGCCTGTTGTCAGACATCTGTGGAAGACATCCATACATCAGCGTTGATCTTACAACCCTCCAGCATAAGAAAAGGAAATACAGAATTCTTCATGACACTGAGTGAACAAAGAGCTTCACTGATCCTCATTATGATTCAACACAGCTTCTCAGATAGAAAGGAAAGTAGAAGTAAATGGCCTCCCAACTAAATAACTGACTTTACTAACATTATAGCTAGGCCAAACTGCAGGGGAAACCCACAGGTTGGCAACAGTCATTACAAAGATTCAAATCCAGCACAAGTTCATCATAACAAGCATGCAAGCAACTGATAAGCAAACTAAGCTAATTGGAAGCAACTGATAAGCAAACTAAACTAACTATTTTAAGACTGAGACATCTGACTTAAGAATTATTACAAACTTCGACGCTAACGATCTAAGGATCCAGATCTATCCTGGTCTTACAGGCAGGGGAACCATAAGTGTGGTGACCACGTGGCGGCGAGCGGTATGGGTGCTGAGTCCCAACAGGAGCGGGAGAACCACCCTCCTGGTGATGGCGCTCTGCCAGCTCAGCACGCAACTCCGCAATCTCCGTTCGAGCCCTACTCAGCTCGTCCAGAGAGTGATCCAGCTCAGTGTTAAGCACTGCGACTAGGTTGACTGTGCTGCTCAACCTAGGGTTAGCCTCACCAACAGGGGAGACAACCACACTCTCTGTGCTGCCAGTAGGGTGGCGAGGGTAGTACCGAAGGTTAAGACCGTCGGCTACGCCACCGAACAAAGAACAGTACTGGGAGAGTGCACGTCGTGCTGCATCCTACATAGCCGCCTCTGCAGTGTCCCTCTCGGAGATGGAATAGTGCTCCGAAACGGCCTCCGCACCCCGGAGGTCATCCTCCGGACGGCGAACTAGGCAGGTAGCCTCCTAGCGGTCCGGGTACCTCCCGCGACTGTGCTGGTAGACTACACAACGATACTCGATCGACCAGGTGTGCCGGTCGAAAGCCTGGCGCAGCAAGGTGTCGAGTGCGTCGTGGAAGTGACAACCGCGGGCGGCGTCACGGGTGATGGGTCGGGCGACCCATCCTTCCGCCTCCTGCGGCTCAGAGGACTCCGTGCTGTGGTCTGAGTCGTCGTCGTCGGGGTCTCCTCCAAGACCTCCTCCAGTAGCTCCTCCAACAGCCGGGGCGTCCCGCGGTGGTGCAGGGGGCGCCTCCAGCTGGGCAACAGAGGAACGGGGCCTCACGGACTCCACCTCTTGCTGGGGTGGGGAGGAAGAGCCCTGCTGCTCTTTGTGCTGCCGCCGGCGTTCCTGCTCCTCACGCAGGCGGTGGTGCAGTCTCTCCAGGTGACTCGACTGACCGGACACGGTGCGGTGTAGAGGACGCTCCGCAAGTCGAGACGGCAGAAAAGGAATCACCGACTTACGTGCGGTGTGTCTAAGACGAGCCATCTACAAAAGACACCGTAAGCATAAGAGTAAGAGCAGAACTAATATGACAAGTGAATAAACCATAGACAGAATAAGATAAAAATTTTAACAAGGTATAATATAGTATATATATATATGTAGTAAAACATAGGGTTGGTCGAGGTGACCGACTTTTGAAGTAACATCAGAGGTCAAGGTGAGAGGGAAGGTCAATAGTCCTTAGTACGACCAGTGCTACTCTAGGTCAGCGGTCCTACAGTCAGCACGGCTTTGATACCACTTTTCTCCTATAGAAATGAGAAAGAGAAGATTGGGGAAGGATGAGAAAAGGGAAGTAACACCTGAATTTGTGAATATGAGCAAAGAAATTTTATACCCCCAAATTCAGGGTGTTACAGGCGGGTAGCGCGACGCGCCAAGTCGTTCGTCTTGCTGGGCGATGAGAAGGAGCTCTACCACCGCAGCCCCTCGGGCATCCTCCAGCGATGCATCTCCATCGCCGAAGGTCAGGAACTCCTGCAAGAGATACATTCGGGGGCTTGCGGCCATCACGCAGCGCCTCGAGCCCTCGTCGGGAACGCTTTCCGGCAAGGCTTCTACTGGCCGACGGCGGTGGCTGACGCCACTAGAATTGTCCGCACCTGCGAAGGGTGTCAATTCTATGCGAAGCAGACCCACCTGCCCGCTCAGGCTCTGCAGACAATACCCATCACCTGGCCCTTTGCTGTGTGGGGTCTGGACCTCGTCGGCACTCTGCAGAAGGCGCCCGGGGGCTACACGCACCTGCTGGTCGCCGTCGACAAATTCTCCAAGTGGATCGAGGTCCGACCCCTGAACAGCATCAGGTCCGAGCAGGCGGTGGCGTTCTTCACCAACATCATCCATCGCTTCGGGGTCCCAAACTCCATCATCACCGACAACGGCACCCAGTTCACCGGCAGAAAATTCTTGGATTTTTGCGAGGATCACCACATCCGGGTGGACTGGGCTGTCGTAGCTCATCCCATGTCGAATGGGCAAGTAGAGCGTGCCAACGGCATGATTCTACAAGGGCTCAAGCCTCGGATTTACAACGACCTCAACAAGTTCGACAAGCGATGGATGAAGGAACTCCCCTCGGTGGTCTGGAGCCTGAGGACAACGCCGAGCCGAGCCACGGGTTTCACGCCGTTCTTCCTGGTCTACGGGGCCGAGGCCGTCTTGCCCACTGACCTGGAATACGGCTCCCCGAGGACGAGGGCCTACGATGATCAAAGCAACCAAGCTAGCCGAGAAGACTCGCTGGACCAGCTGGAAGAGGCTCGGGATAGGGCCTTACTACACTCGGCGCGGTATCAGCAGTCCCTGCGACGCTACCACGCCCGAGGGGTCCGACCCCGAGACCTCCAGGTGGGCGACCTGGTGCTTCGGCTGCGGCAAGACGCCCGAGGGAGGCACAAGCTCACGCCCCCCTGGGAGGGGCCATTCGTCATCGCCAAAGTTCTGAAGCCCGGAACGTACAAGCTGGCCAACAGTCAAGGCGAGGTCTACGGCAACGCTTGGAACATCCAACAGCTATGTCGCTTCTACCCTTAAGATGTTTCCAAGTTGTTCATATACCTCGCACCCACGCAAAGTTTAGTCAACAAGGAAGGGTCGGCCTCGCCTCGGCAAAGCCCGACCCTCCCTCGGGGGCTAAAAGGGGGGAAACCCCCTCTGCGTCAAAATTTTCCTCGAAAAAAAAAATCTCTTTTACCAGAATATCTTTCGTGCTTTTTGACTACTTCAAAAAGTGGGTCCTAGAAACGACGGAGTACACGTAAGCAGCCAAGGCTGACCGAGCCGAGGGACTCCTACGCCTCCGGGATACGGATACCTCACTCATCACCTTCTGCGATAAGTAACTCGCGTTCGGATAAAGTGACTCCGTGGATCGAACAAGTCTTTACGTTCGGAAGCCCTTCTGCCGAAGCGATCCTTCGAGCCTTCTCGACCAAGTCGGTGACAGGGCCTCATGGACGGGTGAAAGTACGCGTAAGCGGCAAGGCCGACCGAGCCGAGGGACTCCCACGCCTCCGGGATACGGATACCTCACTCATCACCTTCCGCGAGAAGCAACTCTCGCTCGCACTAACATCCCTGTTACCGACAAAAAGTCTAGATACTCGAAACAAGAGGAAAAGAGACGCAGCTTTACAACGCAGCGAGGGTGTGTGTTCTGGCCTCGACGGCCACACAAGGCACACGCTACAAGACAATCTGATCCTGCAGGCTCGGGTCTTGACGCTGGAAGGGGGCAGCAACACCCTCGACATCGACGGCACCTTCGGCGAGGCCCGACCTAGCCTCGGACGACGACGTGGTCCGAGGGTCTCCGCTCCGAAGGACGACGTCATCACCACGCCCGGGCAATCGCTGCCAGGGACTTCTCCGGGAATCCGGCTCGAGCAGGCGGCTCAGCCGGTTACCCCTGGGGCCTCGGCCAACCATCTTCCGAGGGCGCCAGCCCGGTCCGAAGCCTCGGCTGATCGACTCCGACGTCGATCCCGCCAACGGACAACCCGGCTAGGCTCCGGCCAACCAGGTTTCATTTTCGAGCCAACTCCGCCTCTGTTCATGCTGATATCGCTACCCCTGGCCTCGGCTCATCGAAGAGCGGCCGAGGGGTCTCTTTAACTAAGCTAGAGGAACCTCGGACAGCAGGGCCGACCGAGCCGAGGGACTCCTACGCCTCCGGGATACAGATACCTCACTCGTCACCTTGACACGGGGCGACTCATGCTTGGTGAAGCGGTTCAGATAGTCAACAGACGAGTCTTAGTGCTCAAAAATGAGGAAAAAACACGGCTCCGTGCCGTAATTACATACATGTTCAGGCCCCGAAAGCCGAAATGAACAAAAAACCCTGGCATTCGAAGTGCCATTACAAACGGAACTCCGGTTCCCCCTCCGCAGGTACGAACAACCCCACTCGATAGGGGTGGGCCTGCGGGGCTACAGAAGACTGACGGGCAGCTCGCCGCCGCCCGCTCTGACTACGACGACAACGGCCCCCACTCCGGATGGCCGAACTGCAGCAGCGCAGGCCTCAGGGTAGGCACTGCTGCAGTCTTGCCCTCGCCCACGCCGACGCTCGAGGGGCGAGGACAAGTACAAAGAGCCGGAGGCCCAAAGCGCGGATGGTGGCGGTGATCCCGTCGGCGACGGGGACTTCTCAAGCCGCCTCCGCCTCGGCACCGACGGCAGGAGCCATCAGCCCTCCGGCAGATCCCCACTCAAGTCCTCCCAGATGAGTGGGGCACCGGCCTCCGCGTGAAGGCGCTGTCCCGGTGCAAAGGCAGGACCACCCCAGAACACGAGCGCCGCCCTAGCAGCGCACGGCATCTAGGGTGGTCCTCCCGTGTACACGGCGCGGCAGCCGCCCCCTGCAGAAGGGGCCGCCAGGAGCCAAGCCGACGAACCCGACACGCTGGAGGTGACGACGCCTGCCGTCGACCCGCCTCGCGTTGTCGAAGTCCGGGCCGCCTGCAGAGCCAGTGAGCGCCCTCTCCCTCGAACCCGTGCAGGAGGTAGAGCGTCGGCTCAGCCCGGCACCCACCCCAGCGAGGATGATGAACATCCTTGAAGCTGAGGGTGGGACCAAGATCGCAGCCCGGTTTGCTCCTCCCCACCCAGGAGCTGGTGGTCACCGTCTCGGGTGACCACTAGCGGAGGGGAGCAACCGGGCTGCATGATGAAAATCCTTGAAGCCGAACGATGGCTGAAAGGTACCAACTCCCACGGAGTTGCGTTCCTCCAATGATGGGGTGAAAAGACGGCGGTTTCCCCCATCCGGGGGCTTGGAAGGCGGAAAGATGCGGTGCATAAGGGAGCAAGAAGACATGGTCGCCTTACGAAAGGGGTCGCCCTCCTTTTAAAAGCGACTCTCCCTGCTTGCGCCCCTAACTGTCACGGGCTGAGTCTTCTCCAACACGCTCCAAAGCCCTCCCCTGCGGCGCGGGGGCTGGGTCCCGCATGTCATGCAGACCGGCTCCGAGCAGAAGAAGCCAAACCGCCGCGCGTGGTGCACGCAACCGCCCAGCGGTTACAAGTGACCCTCCACTCTTGCCCAGACCAACGGGCGAAAGGGGCGGGCAGCCATGCAGGCGGCATGCAGCCGCGCCAAGTGGACGCGTTTCTCCGACTCCCGACACGCCAGCACGGAGGCCCAGGCCCACGCGTCGCGCGACCGGCGCGCCGGATGCTACATGCAAGCAACTGTACCACTTGCGCCACCACCGCACCTCCTCGATTGCGGAACCAATACCGCGACTCGAGGCGACCCAGCGCGCGACCCAGCAGCGCCAGCCTGATGCAGCGGTCAACGCGGTCAAAAGTGGGCCGGCAGTAATGACGGTGGCAGGCGCGTGGGAGCAGCAGCCACGTCGTCAGCCAAGCTCACGTCCCATCCAGAGGCAGCGAGAGAACCCCCTCTCACGGCGTGAAGACAACGCGCCCGTGATCCGTTCCTCGAACGGCTCGCGCACGCGCAACGGCCGCCCTACCAACTACTCGCCCCGTCGCATTAACTCCGCGGCTTGACAGGCGGCGCTTCTGGCAGGCGCAGCGGGCGACGCTTCGCCTTCGCCGAAACAACCGCGCCAAAAAAAGGTACGCCGCGTCGTTCGGTTTCGTATCCTTTTTTCCTTTTTTCCTCTTTCACTATCTCTTGCGACAGGGACCGGGAAAGGGGGATACCCCGAAAGGGGTCCTTCCCCGTGAAGGAACCAGGCTCCGAGCCTCCTTACTGATCAGGGGTTCGAAAGCTGGCCCCCCGAAGGGTTCAACAGCCGCCTCAGATCGCGTGGGCCCTACACCCACTACTGGTCAGAGGTTCGAAGGCCGCCCCCCCCGAAGGGTTCCACGGCCGCCTCAGGCTACTCGGGCTCCGCGCCCATTACTGATCAGGGGTTCGAAGGCTGCCCCCGAAGGGTTCACAGTCGCCTCAGACACCGAGCGAGGGATGACCAGGGGTACGTTCGATACATAGCCAAGGCTCGGGCTGCGCTCCCGAGGTACCCTAGGACATTTCCGAGACCAGCGGGAGCAATTTTGTAACGGAATCCCATCGGAGGGAGGCATCGAGCCCTCGAACCCCGTCGCCAGGGGACCGGGTCCGGCAGATCACCCGCAGGTACTTTTGGGCGTGCCTCTGGGCTCCTAGCCGACCCCCAACGAACGGGGCACGGACGTCCACTCGGATTACCCGCTTGCAGCTCACCGGAGACACCATGTTCGGTGCCCATCGAGGGTAACATGGCGCTCTCCCCCCCTCCTCCTTGCAGAAAGGCGACGTAGGGGCGTATGTAAAAAAGCCGAGTCTGTCCCTGATCGCCCTCTCGCCCTGTGCGGAGGCTCGGGGGCTGCTCTCGCAAACCCGGCTCCGGCCGAACCGTTGACAGCGTCAACATACCAGCCCGAGAACTTGGGCCCCGACCATGCACCCGGGCTACGGCCAGTTCGCATGAGGGAACCACCAGACCAGCCGAAGCATTACGCAAGGCATTAAGACCTCGAACGAGTGAAACCACTCCTCCGAGGCCTCGGGGTCTACACCCGGCGGGTGCGCTCGCGCGCACCCACCGGAACAAAATGCAACCGAGAAAGGCTGGTCCCCTTGCAAAAAAGTGCGACAAAAGCCTCCAAGCGAGTGCTAACACTCCCTTCGAGGCTCGGGGGCTACTGTCGGGGACCATAATTAGGGGTACCCTCAAGACGCCTAATTCTCAGCTGGTAACCCCCATCAGCATAAAGCTGCAGAGGCCTGATGGGTGCGATTAAGTCAGGGATCAGTCCATACGAGCGACTCGATCACGCCTCGCCCGAGCCTAGCCTCGGGCAAGGGCAGCCGACCTCAAAGGGTTTCCGTCTCGCCCGAGGCCCCCCTTTTTAGCGGCGGACCCATCTCCGGCTCGCCCGAGGCCTTGCCTTCGCTAAGAAGCAACCCTGACTAAATCGCCGGGCCGACCAACCGAGTCGCAGGAGCATTTAACGCAAAGGTAGCCTGACACCTTTATCCTGACGCGCGCCCCCCGGCAGAGCCGAAGTGACCGCCGTCACTTCGCCGCTCCACTGACCGGTCTGACAGAAGGACAGCGCCGCCTGCGCCACTCCGACTGCAGTGCCACTTGACAGAGTGAGACTGACAGGCAGTCAGGCCTTGCCAAAGGCGCCATAGGAAGCTCCGCCCGACCCAGGGCTCGGACTCGGGCTAAGGCCCCGGAAGATGGCGAACTCCGCTCCGCCCGACCCAGGGCTCGGACTCGGGCTAAGGCCCCGGAAGACGGCGAACTCCGCTCCGCCCGACCCAGGGCTCGGACTCGGGCTAAGGCCCCGGAAGACGGCGAACTCCGCTCCGCCCGACCCAGGGCTCGGACTCGGGCTAGGCCTCGGAAGACGGCGAACTCCGCTCCGCCCGACCCAGGGCTCGGACTCGGGCTGAGGCCCCGGAAGACGGTGAACTCCGCTTCGCCCGACCCAGGGCTCGGACTCGGGCTAAGGCCCCGGAAGACGGCGAACTCCGCTCCGCCCGACCCAGGGCTCGGGCTCGGGCTAGGCCCCAGAAGACGACGAACTCCGCTTCGCCCGACCCCAGGGGTCAGACTCCGCCCTGGCCTCTGCCGAACGACCTCCGCCTCGCCCGACCCAGGAGCTCGGGCTCGGCCTCGGCCATGAAAGACAGACTCGACCTCGGCTTTGGAGGTGCCTCCACGTCGCCCGACCTAGGGCACAAGCCCGCCACGTCAACAGGAAGCGCCATCATCACCCTACCCCGAGCCGACTCGGGCCGCAGAGAACAAGACCGGTTTCCCATCTGGCTAGCTCCGCCAGATAGGCAATGATGGCGCCCCGCTAGCACCGTGACGACGGCGGCTCTCAGCTCCCTTACGGAAGCAGGGGGACGTCAGCAAGGACCCAACCGCTCCGACAGCTGTCCCTCCGCCAGGCTCCGTTGCTCCTCCGACAGCCACGACACCACACCAGCTGGGTGCCAAGATCTCTCCGGCTGCCACATTGGCATGTACTTAGGGCGCTAGCTCTCCCCCGCTAGACACGTAGCACTCTGCTACACCCCCATTGTATACCTGGATCCTCTCCTTACGCCTATAAAAGGAAGGACCAAGGACTTCTTAGAGAAGGTTGGCCGTGCGGGGACGAGGACGGGGCAGGCGCTCTCTTGGGGCCGCTCGCTTCCCTCACCCGCGTGGACGCTTGTAACCCCCTACTGCAAGCGCACCCGACCTGGGCGCGGGACGAACATGAAGGCCGCGGGATTTCCACCTCTCTCACGCCCGTCTCCGGCCGCCTCGCTTCCCCCCTTCGCGCTCGCCCACGCGCTCGACCCATCTGGGCTGGGGCACGCGGCACACTCACTCGTCGGCTTAGGGACCCCCCGGTCTCGAAACGCCGACAGGTGGCGGCGCCAGTCTACCTAGACTGGTTCGACAAGCCCATCACCTTCGACCTGGGCGACCACCCCGACCGCGTGCCGAGCCCGGGGAAATATCCGCTCGTTGTCGACCCCGTCATCGGCAACGTCAGGCTCACCAAGGTCCTCATGGACGGAGGCAGCAGCCTCAACATCATCTACGCCGAGACCCTTGGGCTCCTGCAGATCGATCTGTCCTCGGTCCGGGCAGGTGCGGCGCCTTTTCACGGGATCATCCCCGGGAAACGCGTCCGACCCCTCGGACAACTCGATCTGCCCGTCTGCTTTGGGACTCCCTCCAACTTCCGAAGGGAAACCCTCACGTTCGAGGTGGTCGGGTTCCGAGGAACCTACCACACAGTGCTGGGGAGACCATGTTACGCCAAGTTCATGGTCGTCCCCAACTACACCTACCTCAAGCTCAAGATGCCGGGCCCCCAACGGGGTCATCATCGTCGGCCCCACATACCGACACGCGTACGAATGCGACGTGGAGTGCGTGGAGTACGCCGAGGCCCTCGCCGAATCCGAGGCCCTCATCGCCGACCTGGAGAGCCTCTCCAAGGAGGCGCCAGATGTGAAGCGCCATGCCGGCAACTTCGAGCCAGCTGAGACGGTCAAATCCGTCCCTCTCGACCCCAGCAACGACGCCTCCAAGCAGATACGAATCGGCTCCAAGCTCGACCCCAAATAGGAAGCAGTGCTCGTCGACTTTCTCCGCGCAAACGCCGACGTTTTCGCGTGGAGTCCCTCGGACATGCCTGGCATACCGAGGGATGTCGCCGAGCACTCGCTGGATATTCGAGCTGGAGCCCGACCCGTGAAGCAGCCTCTGCGCCGATTCGACGAAGAAAATCACAGAGCCATAGGCGAGGAGGTCCACAAGCTGATGGTCGTAGGGTTCATCAAAGAGGTATTCCATCCCGAATGGCTTGCCAACCCTGTGCTAGTGAGAAAGAAAGGAGGGAAATGGCGGATGTGTGTATACTACACTGGTCTAAACAAAGCATGTTCGAAGGTTTCCTACCCTCTGCCTCGCATCGATCAAATCGTGGATTCCACTGCTGGGTGTGAAACCCTGTCTTTCCTCGATGCCTACTCAGGGTATCACCAAATCAGGATGAAAGAGTCCGACCAGCTCGCGACTTCTTTCATCATGCCCTTTGGCATGTACTGCTACGTTACTATGCCATTTGGTTTGAGGAATGCGGGTGCGACGTACCAAAGGTGCATGAACCACGTGTTCGGAGAGCACATTGGTCGAACGGTCGAGGCTTACGTCAATGACATCGTAGTCAAGACGAGGAAAGCCTCCGACCTCCTCTCCGACCTTGAAACGACATTCCGGTGTCTCAAGGCGAAAGGTGTAAAACTCAATCCCGAGAAGTGCGTCTTTGGAGTCCCCCGAGGCATGCTCTTGGGGTTCATCGTCTCCGAGCGGGGCATCGAGGCCAACCCGGAAAAAATCGCGGCCATCACCAACATGGGGCCCATCAAGGACTTGAAAGGCGTACAGAGGGTCATGGGATGCCTTGCGGCTCTGAGCCGCTTCATCTCGCGCCTCGGCGAAAGAGGCCTACCTCTGTACCGCCTCTTAAGAAAGACCGAGTGCTTCACTTGGACCCCCGAGGCCGAGGAAGCCCTCGGGAACCTGAAGGCGCTCCTTACGAATGCACCCATCCTAGTGCCTCCCGCTGCCGGAGAAGCCCTCTTGATCTACGTCGCCGCTACCACTCACGTGGTCAGCGCCACGATCGTGGTCGAAAGGCGAGAAGAAGGGCATGCATTGCCCGTCCAGAGGCTGGTCTACTTGATCAGTGAGGTACTGTCCGAGACCAAGATCCGCTACCCACAAATTCAGAAGCTGCTGTACGCGGTGATTCTGACGCGGCAGAAGTTGCGACACTACTTTGAGTCTCATCCGGTGACTGTGGTGTCATCCTTCCCCCGGGGGAGATCATCCAGTGCCGAGAGGCCTCGGGTAGGATTGCAAAGTGGGCGGTGGAAATCATGGGCGATACAATCTCGTTCGCCCCTCGAAAGGCCATCAAGTCCCAAGTCTTGGCGGACTTTGTGGCTGAATGGGTTGACACCCAGCTCCCGGTAGCTCCGATCCAACCGGAACTCTGGACCAAGTTTTTCGACGGGTCGCTGATGAAAACAGGGGCGGGCGCGGGCCTGCTCTTCATCTCACCCCTGGGGAAGCACCTCCGCTACGTGCTGCGCCTCCATTTCCCGGCGTCCAACAACGTGGCTGAGTACGAGGCTCTGGTCAATGGGTTGCGCATCGCCATCGAGCTAGGGGTCCGATGCCTCGACGCTCGCGGTGACTCATAGCTTATCATCGACCAAGTCATGAAGAACTCCCACTGCCGTGACCCGAAGATGGAAGCCTACAGCGACGAGGTTCGGCGCCTGGAAGACAAGTTCTACGGGCTTGAGGTCAACCACGTCGCCCGACGATACAACGAGACTGCGGACGAGCTGGCAAAGATAGCTTCGGGGTGGACAATGGTTCCCCCATACGTCTTCTCCCGAGACCTACATCAACCCTCGGTCAAGACCAGCAACACGACCGAGCCTGAGGCACCCCCGGCTCAGCCCAAGGCATCCTCGGCTTCGCCCGAGGCACCCTCAGCTCTGCCCGAGGCACCCTTGGCCCCCGAGGGTGAGGCACTGCGCGTCGAGGGAGAGCGGAATGAGGTCCCGCCTGATCGAGACTGGCAGACCCCGTACCTGCAATATCTCCACCGAGGAGAGCTGCCCCTCGACCGAGCCGAAGCTCGGCGACTGGCGCGGTGCGCCAAGTCATTCGTCTTGCTGGGTGACAGGAAGGAGCTCTACCACTGTAGCCCCTCCAGCATCCTCCAGCGATGCATATCCATCGCCGAAGGCCAGGAGCTCTTACAGGAAATACACTCGGGGGCTTGCGGTCACCACGCAGCGCTTCGAGCCCTTGTTGGGAACGCTTTCCGACAAGGTTTCTACTGGCCAACCGCGGTGGCCGACGCCACTAGAATTGTCCGCACCTGCCAAGGGTGTCAGTTCTACGCAAGGCAGATGCACCTACCCGCTCAGGCTCTGCAAACAATACCCATCACCTGGTCGTTTGCTGTGTGGGGTCTAGACCTTGTCGGTCCCTTGCAGAAGGCACCCGGGGGCTACACGCACCTGCTGGTCGCCATCGACAAATTCTCCAAGTGGATCGAGGTCCGACCCCTAAACAGCATCAGGTCCGAACAGGCGGTGGCATTCTTCACCAACATCATCCATCGCTTCGGGGTCCCGAACTCCATCATCACCGATAACGGCACCCAGTTCACCAGCAGAAAGTTCCTGGGCTTCTGCGAGGATCACCACATCCGGGTGGACTGGGCCGCCGTGGCTCACCCCATGATGAATGGGCAGGTAGAGCGTGCCAACGACATGATTCTACAAGGACTCAAGCCGAGGATCTACAACGACCTCCACAAGTTCGGCAGGCGATGGATGAAGGAACTCCCCTTGGTGGTCTGGAGCCTGAGGACGACGCCAAGTCGAGCCATGGGTTTCACGCCGTTCTTTCTAGTCTATGGGGCCGAGGCCATCTTGCCCACAGACTTAGAATACGGTTCCCCAAGGACGAGGGCCTACGACGACTGATACAACCAGACCAACCGAGAAGACTCACTGGACCAGCTGGAAGAGGCTCGGGACGTGGCCTTACTACACTCGGTGCGGTATCAGCAGTCCCTGCGACGCTACCACGCCCGAGGGGTTCGGTCCCGAGACCTCCAGGTGGGCGACTTGGTGCTTCGACTACGACAAGACGCCCGAGGGTGGCACAAGCTCACGCCTCCCTGGGAAGGGCCATTCATCATCGCCAAGGTTTTGAAGCCTGGGACATACAAGTTGGCCAACAGTCAAGGTGAGGTCTACAGCAACGCTTGGAACATCCGACAGCTACGTCGCTTCTACCCTTAAGATGCTTTCAAGCCGTTCATATACCTCGTTTACATATGAAGTCTAACCATCAAGGAAGGGTCGGCCTTGCCTCGGTAAAGCCCGACCCTCCCTCGGGGGCTAGAAGGGGCGAACCCCCTCTGCGTCAAAATTTTCCTCGAAAAAAGTCTTTCGGCAAGAACATTTTTCGTGTTTTTCGACTACTTCGATGGTGGGATCCTGAAAACGACGGAGTACACGTAAGCAGGCAAGGCTGACCGAGCCGAGGGACTCCTACGCCTCTGGGATACGGATACCTCACTCATCACTTTCTGCGATAAGTAACTCGCGCTCGGATAAATGGTTCCGCTGACCGAACAAGTCTTAACGCTCGAAGACTCTTCTGCCGAAACGATTTTTCGTGCCATCTCGACCATGTCGACAAAAGAATCCTACGGACGAGTAAGAGTACGCGTAAGCAGCAAGGCCGACCGAGCCGAGGGACTCCTATGCCTCCGGGATACGGATACCTCACTCATCACCTTCCATGAGAAGTAACTCTCGCTCGGATGAACGATTCTGCCACCGACAAGCAAGTCTTGATACTCGAAACAAGGGGAAAAGAAACGCAGCTTTACAACACGACGACAGTATGTTTGGGCCTCGGCGGCCGCAAAAAACATATGCATACTACAGGCGAACCGATCCTGCAGGCTCAGACGTCGATGGAGTGGGAGCAGCAGCACCCTCGGCGTCAACTCCACCATCGGCGAAGTCCGACCGAGCCTCGAACGGCAACACGGTCAGAGGATCTCCGCTCTGAAGGACGACGTCAGCACCACGCTCGGGCCATCGCCGCCAGGGTCTCCTCCAGGAACCCGGCCCGAGCAGACGGCTCGGCCGGCCGCCCCGAAGCCTGAGCCAGCCGTCCCCCGAGGACACCAGCCCGGCTCGTGGCCTCGGCAACTCGACTCCGGCGTTGGTCCCGGCCAAGCCCTGGCCGATGAAGCTCCCTTTTTCAAGCCAACTCTGCCTCTGTCCGTGCTGGCACCGCTGCCTCCGGCTCCGGCTCATCGAAGAGCGGTCGAGGGTTTCTTTGACTAAACAAGTGAAGCCTCGTGCGGCAAGGCCGACCGAGCCGAGGGATTCCTATGCCTCCAGGATACGGATACCTCACTCGTCACCTTCCGCACAGAGCAACTCACATTTGGTTAAGCGGTTCGGCTAGCCGATAGGTGAGTCCCAGTGCTCGAAAATGAGGGAAAAAACATGGTATTACACCCAAAAATACCTACATGTTCAGGCCTCGACAGCCACAATGAACAAACACCAGCACTTAAGGTGCCATTACAAACGGAACTCCGGTTCCACCCCCGCAGGTACGAACAACCCCCCACATTGGAGGGCCTGCAGGGCGACAAAACCCCTGGTGGCTCACCGATGCCCGCTCCGGCAGCAGCGGCAACGACCTCCATCCCGGGCGGCAAGACAGCTGCAGCAACGGCTTCCGGGCAGACACTGCGGCGGAAAGGCTTTCGCCCACGAAGGACGAGAACCAGCCATTCAAGCTAGGGGGACGGAGGTCCAGGGGTGCAGGCGGAGTTGGCGGTCTCGTCAGCAGAGAAACTTTCTCCGACTGCTGCCACCTCAACATCGCACCAGCAGGCGCTGGCCGCCTCAAAGCGCACCGGCAGGTCCTCGCTCCCACCCTCGCCGAGGCCACCCCAGAACATGAGCACCGCCCTCGCGGCACATGACGTGCTGGGCAACCCTCTAGCGCGGCTGACGGCGCGAGGAAGACCTGGACATGGCCGGCCTGTACGCGGCACGACCATCGCCCGAACAGAGGACGGAATGCTGCACCCTGGCTGGGCAGCAGCAGTTCGCCTTCCCCGGCATGGCTGAAGGAAGCCTCTGCGGGGCTGGAGGATGCCTTTCTCCCCCAAACACTGGGGGAAGAAAAGGGTTACCGACCCACGCGGAGGCAACCCCCCACTCGGTGCGCTCCCCCGCCTCAGCCCGGATGACGAAAATCCTTGAAGCTGAGGGCGGGGCGGAGGCCGCAGCCCGGCTCGCTTCTCTCCACCAAATTGCCCATTGGCGAGGGGATGCAGTCGGGCTGCCTGATGAAAATCCTTGAAGCCGAGAGATGGCTGAAAGGTACCAACTTCCGTGAAGTTGCGTTCCTCCAACAACAGCAAGACGAAAGCGACGCGAGCGCTCCCCATCCGGGGGCTCGGAAGGTGGAAGGATGCGATACATGGAGTGCGAAGACATTGCCCCCATCCAAGGGGTCACCCTCCTTTTAAAGGCGACTCTCCCCACCTGCGTCCTCAGTCGTCGCGGACTAAGTCTTCTCCAACACGCTCCAAGGTCCTCCCCCTACGACGCGGGGGCTGGGTCCCACGCGTCATGCATGCTGGCCCAGGACAGAAGAAGCCAGACCGCCACGCGCGGAGCGCACAACGGCCCAGCGGTTACAAGCATTCCTCCACTATCGACCAACCCAGCGGGTGAAAGGGCGGACCACCATGCAGGCGGCATGCAACCGCACCAAGGGGGCGCACCCTTTCGACTTCGCCGCGTCCAGCATGGAGGCTCAGGCCCACACGTCATGTAACCGGCGCGCCGGTTACTACGTGCGAGAAACTGCACCGCCACTCGCGCCAGTCCCGCGCCTCCTCGACTGCGGAACCGGTGCTGCAACTCGAGGCAACCCTACGCACGGCCAACAATGCCAACCGGGCACGCCGGTCACGGGCCAGTCAGCCGCGGGAGAAGGCGCGACGGTCGATACGGCCAAAAATGGGCCGGCAGTAATGGCGATGGCAGGCGGGCGGAAGCAGCACTCAAATCGTCTGCAGGCTCACGTCCCCTCCTGGAACAGCGAGAGAACCCTCTCTCACGGCGTGAAGATGACGCGCCCGTGTTCCGTTGTAAGACCCAAAATTAGTAGAGGAAAAAAAATATAAATAAAGTATCATAATGCTTTGGAAATTAGGGAATAAGAAAACGATGAGAAAAGAATTTTTCTTTTAAAGGAAACCATTTATACATCCCATGAAATAAATAACAAGGAGAATAAAACTTAAATTAGTAATATTAAAATAGCATGGTTTATATTCACCTTTGGGTTTCAATTGATACATTTGAAAAAAAATCTGAAAACTAAAATAGAAGTATAAATTTGAATTTGGAATAGAAAATAGAAAATAAATGGGAAGGGAAGAAAAGAGAAGTAATATGAAAACATGAGTAATATATTTGAATAAATATTCTCAAACCAAATACTTTTAATTGCACCAAAATGAACCAGTTACAAGTTTGAATTGAATTGGTATTTTAAATTTGAATTTGTGAAAGAATGGAGAAAGGAGAAAATAAAAGAAAAATAAAAGAAAAAGGAAAAGGAACACTATACCTAACTGGGCCGCCAACCTGAATTTCGGCCCATTTGGCCAGTTCCTCCGCGCAGCCCACCAATCCGCTCGGCGCCGACAGTAGGGCCCCATGGGGCAGCCTCTCATCCCCTCGCGCTCGTTCCTTCTCCGCTCGCTGGCGTGTGGACCCTGGCGGTCAGCCTCGCCTTGGCTCCCTCGCGCGCGCGCGTTCATTCGGCCACCGACCGGTGGGACCCAGCCGTCAGCCACGTTCTTCCCCAAGCACCGCGCTCCGCTCACCTCGCAACGGACTCCGTCGATTCCGCCGTGGATCTCGGCCACTCGCGTTCTCTCCACGTCCAGCTTCTCGGCCGTTGATCAGTCGTCCGCGCTGGTGCTTCCCTCCCTGCACCTAGCAATCGGCTTGCACGATCCGCGATTCACGCGGCCGGCTCAACAAACCCCGCATTGCGGCCATCGCCATCGGAGTCGGACCTCCGGCGGCCACGGAACCGAACCCGGACTCTAGGGAGATAAAAGCCGGGCGCGCCCACGATCTCCTCCTCCCCTCTACTTCCCTCGGCGTGTACATCACAGCGAGCGCAGCGCCGCGGCAATCTCAACCCGAAGGTGGGCCGCCGCCGGCTAGATCAGCACTACGGGGGTTTCCGGCCGTGGCAAGGCGTCCGGGGGGTTCGTGGGCAACGCCCGAAACTATCGGTGGCGCAATCGGGTGGAGTTAGTCAGCGGAGCACTCTGGATTGCTCGCCGTCGTTCTTCCACCACCACGGATCCGCCTAGCACCGTGTCCGGCCTCGTCGGGTCTCCAATTCCAGGTACGGATACCTCAGCCACGTCCGTCTCGTTTAGCGCAAGGTGTAGGGCTAGTTAATCGGTGTTTGGCGCGCTGGAGCATCGGTTCACGGTTCGCCGGTGTGACCGCCGCCGCAGAGCTCATCGCCGCCGTCTCGGTTGGCCGAGGGGAGAAGAGAGGGTCGCGCCCGTTGATCATCGCGTGGACGGCTGCGATTAGATCTGCGCGTACCGATTCGCTGGGTTGTCCTGGGCCGTTCGATCTCGATCGGGCGAATCCGGGGCGAGTTGGGGTATTTTAAATCCGTGTCGTCGGTCGTCGATCGGACGGTTAGGATCGCGTACCGTTTCATAATGAGTTAGGTATAATCCTGCGCGCTCGAATCGGATCGGACGGCTAGAAATCGTCGATACCCCTTCGCGGGTATATTTTGTAAAAGAGCCCCTGCTTTTAGTTGAAATAGAACCCGCCGTCCATGGGCACTGTTGACTGAGTCTCGGGAATCTTGCGCCGAGAACCCTGTGCTTCCCAGTAAATGAGGCCTAGTCCAGTGATCGTTTAAATTGAATAAATAAAATAGAAAATAGATTTTTAATATGAAAATAATTGCTAGAACTTAGATAATTCATAGAAAATTCATTTTAGCTCCAAATTGAACCATTCCAGTTTCTAAAATTTTGTAATAATATTCTTCATCATTTAGTGTCTCTGTTTTGACATGAACTCTGTCAGAAAATTTATTTATCATTTAATCATATTTTAATCACATAAAACCTTTGAAAATTCATAACTTAAAATCTACAACTCCAAATTTAGTGATTCTTGTTCCTACGATCTCGTAGCAACGCGTAGATTATTATTATTCAGTTTGTACTTATGTTTGGTGTAATGTTAATTTTGCCTATGCAATGTTTGTCTGTATTGCTACGACTAGCAAGTGAGGTCACGAGTCATCTGAAGATCATCCTGGTACCTGGAATCTCAAGTCCCAGGCAAGTTGTGCCCTTGATCACTTCTTTTTACCCACTCATGTTCTAATTAATCATAATGATCTGCATAGGTTAATTTTGATGGGACCCAATAGGTTACCCTAGTTTGTCTATCTTTATACCTTGTTTACCACTGAACTTTTTGGGTAGTACTTGCTAGTGCTTTATGTGGTTTTGGGTATGAAGGTATATTATTCATGATCACACTTTTATTATATGTTTATTATTACTGTTCATGACAAGATCATTATGTTAATTGGAACATGGAGAACCACCCGGGAAAACAGTGCTACCACAAGGGAGGAATGGGACCCCTTGGCTGATTAATTAGGAAAGCTAGTGGAAGACTACCTTACCCGAAAGGGGCAAGGGCAGTAGGGGAGTGGTCAGTGTAGGGAGGCCCTCGGGAGGATTTTGCTGCGATGGCGGTCCTGCAAGGGATTCCTGCATTGGAACTTCCTATAAACTGTAGCGGGTTTTCGGAAGCTAGTGGAACTTTGTAAAGGCCTCGTAGTGGATCCCTAGCCATTCACCTCGAAAGTGTCTAAGGGCCTTGCAAACCCTGGCGACATGGGATACACGACTTGTGGGTAAAGATGCGCAACCTCTGCAGAGTGTAAAACTAGTATACTAGCCGTGCTCACGGCCATGAGCGGCTCGGACACTCACATGATTAAATTATGGAACTTAAACTCAATTTGTCATATGCATTGCATCGCAGGTGAAGTTGTTACTTTTGTTCTACTATTTAACTGGGTTGGTATTTACTTATACTTAGTAACTGCTAATAAAATTTTGACCAACTTTAAAAGCAATGCTCAGCTCTAACCATCTTCTTTGGTAAGCCTTACACTTCACATGAGCTCCCACCTTTGGCGAGTTCATGCACATTATTCCCCACAACTTGTTGAGCGATGAACGTATGTGAGCTCACTCTTGCTGTCTCACACCCCCCCCCACACACAGGTCAAGAACAGGTACCGCAGGATGAGGCGCATGGAGGATGCTGCGATGTGTTCGTGAGAGATCTAGGCTGTCGTCTCCCAGTCAACTTTGGGTTGCTGGACCGTTGTCTCCTTACAATGTAATTATTATTTTGTATAGAACTCCTGTTATATAGTAAAGATGTGACATTCGATCCTGTGCCACTATACATCATATGTGTGAGACTTGGTCCCAGCATACCTGGTGTTTATGTTTGCGCCCGGGTCTTGGTGCCCCGAAATCCGGGTGTGACAGAAGTGGTATCAGAGGAATGTTGACTGTAGGACGAAACCTAGATAGAACTGGACAACCATTCTTTACTTACCTTACTCTGATCCTTTCTAAACTTTTCTTAATCTTTTCTCATCTAATTCCGCTTTACTCTGATTATTCTTACCTTTTTCCTTCTAAAGACAAATGTGGATTTCACACTTTGAAATCCTGTACCTAAAGTAACCTTTAGGAATAGGAGACCTACTCTTAGGAACAAAAATAAAACTAATTTTGTAAATATTTATATGTTTGAATGTTTGCTCTTATGAAATATGTCTGATTTGGATCTTTGTTTGAGTGTGATGGGTTGTGGTGTAATGCCCACAATTACATCTGCATATACGTATAGGCTTAAATAGAATTCATAAGAAAACTAAGCAATTTAGATTATCCTCCATTAAAATGTATCTATCTCATAGAGATCCCTCTAATCTTAAAAGACTCTCCCATATCTTAATAGATTCATTGTATCTTATAAGATTCCCTCATATCTTACTAGATCCACCTCATCTTAAAAAGTTATTCTTACCTTAATAAATTCATCTTATCTTGAAGAGATTCTATCTTATCATAACATATCTAACTAATCTCAAAACATCCTAACATATCTACCCTGTAGGACCTATCTAACCTAAACTAGTCTAATCTAGTCATATCCAATCTAATCTAGATCTTATCTTGCCTAATGTGACCTAATCTAGTGTGGTCTAATGTTATCTAACTTAATGTGGTCCACTTAAACAGATTAATGACACTAGTAGAAGAGATTAGACCCCACTAGCCATGTATTAACTTAACTTAGCACATTGGATCAACTCAACCATGAGCTAACCCAACCCATAGAGCCATGATGAATGGTATAACCTTTCTATTCCCACCTAACAACAAACAAACTTTTAACCTACATCTTGTAGTCTATCTCACCCATATATATCTCTCATCTTGACAGATTCTATCTTACCCTTGGATATTCACCTTATACGATTGGTTACCCCAATCTGGACATAAAACAAAGATTAAGTCCTACCAAAGAATCTTTAGATTATAACCAGCTACTAGCTTATTCATTCCGCTTATTGAATAATTTCCTTTGCAAAACTATTACCATATGCTTCTAACTTTCATGGTCAATACCAGGAAAGGAAAGATTATCATGTAACAACAAACAGAAAATGAATCCTCCAAATCCTCCACCTGTTGAAATCGATCAAGTGGTTGCTGCCCAAAGACTGGTAATACAACAATTAACAGACCTGGTGACCGAAATGCAAAATCAGATAAGACAAGAACGCGAGGAAATACGTCAGGTCCGCCAAGAAATAAGGCAAGCACGGTTGGAGAGACAACAACAACAACAACCTCCACCACCACCACCAGCTCCACCAAGCTACATAGATATAAATTATGATGATTTGTAAGATCTAGATGTTACTTTAGTTAGTAGATGATATGATATTAATTTAGAAGAAACAATAAGGTCTATTGACCCTATGTTTTGTTAAAGAATTATACCTCATGCTGAGATTTCTTTTGTTTGTGCATATGTTCCGAGAACAATATGAGTATACATCCCTTTTCTTACAAATCTCGAGGACGAGATTATTTTTAAGGGGGGTAGGATTTGTAAGACCCAAAATTAGTAGAGGAAAAAAATATAAATAAAGTATCATAATGCTTTGGAAATTAGGGAATAAGAAAACGATGAGAAAAGAATTTTTCTTTTAAAGGAAACCATTTATACATCCCATGAAATAAATAACAAGGAGAATAAAACTTAAATTAGTAATATTAAAATAGCATGGTTTATATTCACCTTTGGGTTTCAATTGATACATTTGAAAAAAAATCTGAAAACTAAAATAGAAGTATAAATTTGAATTTGGAATAGAAAATAGAAAATAAATGGGAAGGGAAGAAAAGAGAAGTAATATGAAAACATGAGTAATATATTTGAATAAATATTCTCAAACCAAATACTTTTAATTGCACCAAAATGAACCAGTTACAAGTTTGAATTGAATTGGTATTTTAAATTTGAATTTGTGAAAGAATGGAGAAAGGAGAAAATAAAAGAAAAATAAAAGAAAAAGGAAAAGGAACACTATACCTAACTGGGCCGCCAACCTGAATTTCGGCCCATTTGGCCAGTTCCTCCGCACAGCCCACCAATCCGCTCGGCGCCGACAGTAGGGCCCCACGGGGCAGCCTCTCATCCCCTCGCGCTCGTTCCTTCTCCGCTCGCTGGCGTGTGGACCCTGGCGGTCAGCCTCGCCTTGGCTCCCTCGCGCGCGCGCGTTCATTCGGCCACCGACCGGTGGGACCCAGCCGTCAGCCACGTTCTTCCCCAAGCACCGCGCTCCGCTCACCTCGCAACGGACTCCGTCGATTCCGCCATGGATCTCGGCCACTCGCGTTCTCTCCACGTCCAGCTTCTCGGCCGTTGATCAGTCGTCCGCGCTGGTGCTTCCCTCCCTGCACCTAGCAATCGGCTTGCACGATCCGCGATTCACGCGGCCGGCTCAACAAACCCCGCATTGCGGCCGTCGCCATCGGAATCGGACCTCCGGCGGCCACGGAACCGAACCCGGACTCTGGGGAGATAAAAGCCGGGCGCGCCCACGATCTCCTCCTCCCCTCTACTTCCCTCGGCGTGTACATCACAGCGAGCGCAGCGCCGCGGCAATCTCAACCCGAAGGTGGGCCGCCGCCGGCTAGATCAGCACTACGGGGGTTTCCGGCCGTGGCAAGGCGTCCGGGGGGTTCGTGGGCAACGCCCGAAACTATCGGTGGCGCAATCGGGTGGAGTTAGTCAGCGGAGCACTCTGGATTGCTCGCCGTCGTTCTTCCACCACCACGGATCCGCCTAGCACCGTGTCCGGCCTCGTTGGGTCTCCAATTCCAGGTACGGATACCTCAGCCACGTCCGTCTCGTTTAGAGCAAGGTGTAGGGCTAGTTAATCGGTGTTTGGCGCGCTGGAGCATCGGTTCGCGGTTCGCCGGTGTGACCGCCGCCGCGGAGCTCATCGCCGCCGTCTCGGTTGGCCGAGGGGAGAAGAGAGGGTCGCGCCCGTTGATCATCGCGTGGACGGCTGCGATTAGATCTGCGCGTACCGATTCGCTGGGTTGTCCTGGGCCGTTCGATCTCGATCGGGCGAATCCGGGGCGAGTTGGGGTATTTTAAATCCGTGTCGTCGGTCGTCGATCGGACGGTTAGGATCGCGTACCGTTTCATAATGAGTTAGGTATAATCCTGCGCGCTCGAATCGGATCGGACGGCTAGAAATCGTCGATACCCCTTCGCGGGTATATTTTGTAAAAGAGCCCCTGCTTTTAGTTGAAATAGAACCCGCCGTCCATGGGCACTGTTGACTGAGTCTCGGGAATCTTGCGCCGAGAACCCTGTGCTTCCCAGTAAATGAGGCCCAGTCCAGTGATCGTTTAAATTGAATAAATAAAATAGAAAATAGATTTTTAATATGAAAATAATTGCTAGAACTTAGATAATTCATAGAAAATTCATTTTAGCTCCAAATTGAACCATTCCAGTTTCTAAAATTTTGTAATAATATTCTTCATCATTTAGTGTCTCTGTTTTGACATGAACTCTGTCAGAAAATTTATTTATCATTTAATCATATTTTAATCACATAAAACCTTTGAAAATTCATAACTTAAAATCTACAACTCCAAATTTAGTGATTCTTGTTCCTACGATCTCGTAGCAACGCGTAGATTATTATTATTCAGTTTGTACTTATGTTTGGTGTAATGTTAATTTTGCCTATGCAATGTTTGTCTGTATTGCTACGACTAGCAAGTGAGGTCACGAGTCATCTGAAGATCATCCTGGTACCTGGAATCTCAAGTCCCAGGCAAGTTGTGCCCTTGATCACTTCTTTTTACCCACTCATGTTCTAATTAATCATAATGATCTGCATAGGTTAATTTTGATGGGACCCAATAGGTTACCCTAGTTTGTCTATCTTTATACCTTGTTTACCACTGAACTTTTTGGGTAGTACTTGCTAGTGCTTTATGTGGTTTTGGGTATGAAGGTATATTATTCATGATCACACTTTTATTATATGTTTATTATTACTGTTCATGGTAAGATCATTATGTTAATTGGAACATGGAGAACCACCCGGGAAAACAGTGCTACCACAAGGGAGGAATGGGACCCCTTGGCTGATTAATTAGGAAAGCTAGTGGAAGACTACCTTACCCGAAAGGGGCAAGGGCAGTAGGGGAGTGGTCAGTGTAGGGAGGCCCTCGGGAGGATTTTGCTGCGATGGCGGTCCTGCAAGGGATTCCTGCATTGGAACTTCCTATAAACTGTAGCGGGTTTTCGGAAGCTAGTGGAACTTTGTAAAGGCCTCGTAGTGGATCCCTAGCCATTCACCTCGGAAGTGTCTAAGGGCCTTGCAAACCCTGGCGACATGGGATACACGACTTGTGGGTAAAGATGCGCAACCTCTGCAGAGTGTAAAACTAGTATACTAGCCGTGCTCACAGTCATGAGCGGCTCGGACACTCACATGATTAAATTATGGAACTTAAACTCAATTTGTCATATGCATTGCATCGCAGGTGAAGTTGTTACTTTTGTTCTACTATTTAACTGGGTTGGTATTTACTTATACTTAGTAACTGCTAATAAAATTTTGACCAACTTTAAAAGCAATGCTCAGCTCTAACCATCTTCTTTGGTAAGCCTTACACTTCACATGAGCTCCCACCTTTGGCGAGTTCATGCACATTATTCCCCACAACTTGTTGAGCGATGAACGTATGTGAGCTCACTCTTGCTGTCTCACACCCCCCCCACAGGTCAAGAACAGGTACCGCAGGATGAGGCGCATGGAGGATGCTGCGATGTGTTCGTGAGAGATCTAGGCCGTCGTCTCCCAGTCAACTTTGGGTTGATGGACCGTTGTCTCCTTACAATGTAATTATTATTTTGTATAGAACTCCTGTTATATAGTAAAGATGTGACATTCGATCCTGTGCCACTATACATCATATGTGTGAGACTTGGTCCCAGCATACCTGGTGTTTATGTTTGCGCCCGGGTCTTGGTGCCCCGAAATCCGGGTGTGACTCCTTGAACGGCTCGCACACGCACAACGGCTACCCCGCCAACCACTCGTCCCGTCGCATTAACTCTGCGGCAGGGCAGGCGGCACCTTTTGGCAGGCGAAGCGGGCAACGCTTCACCTCCGCCATAATGACCGCGTCAAAAAAGGTACGCCACGACGTTCAATTTCGTATCCTTTTCCTCTTCCCCTTTCTCTCTCTTGCCACAGGGACCGGGAAAGGGGATACTCCGAAAGGGATCCTTCTCCGCGAAGGAAGCGGGCCCCGAGCCCCTCCTACTGATCAGAGGTTCGAAGGCTGGCCCCTCGGAAGGGTTCGACAGCCGCCTTAGAGCACTCAGGCTCCGCGCCCATTACTAGTCAGAGGTTCGAAGGCTGGCCCCTCGGAAGGGTTCAACGGCCGCCTCAGGCCACTCGGGCTCCGCGCCCACTACTGATCAGGGGTTCGTAGGCTGGCCCCCGAAGGGTTCGACAGTCGCCTCAGAGCACGCAGAGTGAGGGATGACCCTGGGTATGTTCAATACACAACCAAGGCTCGGGCTACGCTCCCGAGGTACCCTAGGACATTTCCGAGACCAGCGGGAGCGATTTTCGTAACGGAATCCGACCAGAGGGAGGCATCGAGCCCTCGGACCCCGTCAAAAGGGGACCGGGTCCGGCGAATCACCCGCAGGTACTTTTGGAGCGCGCCTCCGGGCCACTAGCTGACCCCTAACGAATGGGGCACGGGCGTCCACTCGGATTACCCGCTAGCAACTCACTGGAGACACCATGTTCGGCGCCCTCCGAGGGCAGCATGGCGCTTTCCCCCCCCCCCTCCTCCTTGCGGAAAGGCGACGCAGGGGCGTATGAAAAAAAGCCGAGTCTGTCCTTGACCGTCCTCTCGCTCTGTGCGAAGGCTCGAGGGCTGCTCTCGCGAACCCGGCTCTGGCCAAACCGTTGACAGCGTCAACATACCAGCCCGAGAACTTGGGACTCGACTATGCACCCGGGCTACGGCCAGTTCGCATGAGGGAACAACCAAACCGGCCGAGCCATCACGAAAGGCACTAAGACCTCGAAGGAGTCAAAACACTCCTCCGAGGCCTCGGGGGCTACACCCGGCGGGTGCGCTCGTGCGCACCCACCGGAACAAAATGCAACCGAGAAAGGCCGGTCCCCTTGCAAAAAAGTGCGACAAAAGCCTCCAAGCGAGTGCCAACACTCCCTTCGAGGCTCGGGGGCTACTGTCGGGGACCATAATTAGGGGTACCCCCAAGACTCCTAATCTCAGCTGGTAACCCCCATCAGCACAAAGCTGCAAAGGCCTGATGGGCGTGATTAAGGTCAAGGCTCAGTCCACTCAAAGGACACGATCTCGCCTCGCCCGAGCCCAGCCTCGGGCAAAGGCAGCCGACCCCGAAGGATTCACGTCTCGCCCGAGGACCCCCTCAAGCAACGAACACACCTTCGGCTCGCCCGGGGCCCAGTCTTCACAGAGAAGCAACCTTGGCCAGATCGCCACGCCAACAGACCGTATCATAGGAGCATTTAATGCAAGGATCGCCTGACATCTTATCCTGACGCACGCTCCAGTCGACAAGGCCGAAGTGACCGCAGTCACTTCGCTGCTCCACTGACCGACCTGATAGGAATACAGCGCCGCCTGCCCTGCTTCGACTGCCATGCCACTCGCCAGAGTGAGGTCGACAGCGGCTAAGTCCAGCCTCGGGCAACATAGGAAGCTCCGCCTCGCCCGACCCCAGGGCTCGGCCCCCCGTCTCGGCCTCGGAAGATGGACTTCGCCTCGCCTGACCCCAGGGCTCAGACTCGGCCTCGGCTCCGGAAGACGACGGACTCCGCCTCGCCCGACCCTAGGGCTCGGACTCGGCCTCGGCTCCGGAAGACGACGAACTCCGCCTCGCCCGACCCCAGGGCTCAGACTCGGCCTCGGCTCTGGAAGACGACGAACTCCGCCCCGCCCGACCCCAGGGCTCGAACTCGGCCTCGGCTCCAGAAGACGACGAACTCCGCCCCGCCCGACCCCAGGGCTCGGACTCGGCCTCGGCTCCGGAAGACGACGAACTCCGCCTCGCCCGACCCCAGGGCTCGGACTCGGCCTCGGCTCTGGAAGACGATGGACTCTGCCTCGCCCGACCCTAGGGCTCGGACTCAACCTCGACCTCGGAGGAATCGCCACCTCGCTCAAACTCGGGTCTGGACCAGCCACGTCGCCAGGGGGCCATCATTACCCTACCCCTAGCTAGCTCAGGCTACGGGGAATAAGACCGGCGTCCCATCTGGCTCGCCCCGGTAAACAAGTAATGATGACACCCCGCACGCTCCATGACGGTGGCAGCTCCCAGCCCCTTATGTCAGCAAGGAGACGCCAACAAGGACCTGACAGCCCCGACAGCTGTACTTCCACAGGGCTCCAGCGCTCCTCCGACGACCACGACATCACATGAACAGGGTGCCAAAACCTCTCCGACTGCCACGACGGCATGTACTTAGGGCTCTAGCTCCTCTCTGCTAGACACGTTAGCACATTGCTACACCCCCCATTGTACACCTGGGCCCTCTCCTTACGTCTATAAAAGGAAGGTCCAGGGCTCTCGTACGAAGAGGTTGGCCGCGCGGGAGAACGGGCCGACGCGTAAGGCTCTCTCTCTCTCCCACGCGAACGCTTGTAACCCCCTACTGCAAGCGCATCCAGCCGCCCTGGGCGCAGGACAACACGAAGGCCGCAGTTTCCCCTCGTTGTTCTCCCCCCTTTGTGTCCCGTCTCGCGCCGACCTATCTGGGTTGGGGCACGCAGCGACAATTTACTCGTCGGTCCAGGGACCCCCGGGGGTCGAAACACCGACACTCATCTTCAGAATGTTGGTTCCACTGTATCTTATAGAACTTGAGAGTTTTTCTCTAGGTAACCCTGTCCTTTTGATCCAAGACCCGAATAGGATGTTCAGAATATGTCAAGTCTAGTTCAAGGACAACATCTATCATTTCAATGGTTCAATCGGGAACCCGAAGACATTTCTTCAATTGGGACACGTGGAACACATTATGTACAGCAGACAAAGTTTCGGGGAGCTGGAGTCGATATGCTACTGGCCCATATCTTTCAAGTATAGGGAATGGACCAATGTACCTGGGTGCAAGCTTCCCTTTTATCCCGAAACGCGATACTCCCTTCATTGGTGAAACCTTCAGGTAGACATAGTCCCCTTCAAGAAAATACAAGGGCATTCACCGTTTGTCTGCATAACTCTTCTGACGAGTTTGGGCTTTCTTCAGATTATGAATTATTTTATGAACTTTTTCCTAAGTTTCTTTCACCATATCAGGTCTAAAGAAATACCTTTCTCCAGGTTCAGACCAATTTAGCGGAGTACGACAGCGTCGTCCATATAAAGCTTCAAAGGGTGCCATCTTTATACTTTCTTGATAGCTATTATTATATGAAAACTCCGCCAAGGGCAAACATTCATCCCATTTCTGTGAGAAGTCCAGAACACATGCCCGTAGCATATCTTCAAGTATTTGATTAATCCTTTCAGTCTGCCCACTTGTTTGTGGATGATAGGCCGAACTGTGGAGCAATTTGGTACCCAGGGACTTATGAAGTTCTTCCCAGAATTTGGATACGAATTGAGGTCCACGATCCGACACTATAGTCTTCGGAATCCCGTGCAAACTGAGAATGCGAGCAATATACAATTGGGCATAAACAGCAACTGGGTGCACTGTCTTGACGGGTAGAAAATGAGCAATTTTCATAAGTCGATCGACAATAACCCAGATAGAGTCATACCCCTTTGCGGTCCTGGGCAATCCCACAATAAAGTCCATACTTATGTCTTCCCATTTCCATGTTGGTATTGGTAGAGACTGTAATGGACTGGCAGCTTTCAAATGTATGGCTTTAACACGTCTGCAGGTGTCACACCTAGCCACATAGCGTGCAATCTCGATCTTCATCTTTGTCCACCAATAATGTTGCTTCAAGTCTTGGTACATCTTAGTGCTTCCGGGATGTATAGAATAGCGACTAAGATGTGCTTCATCAAGAATTTGCTGGCGGACCTCTTCATTCTTTGGTACCACGATGCGGTTATTAAACCATACAATGCCTTGATCATCTTCTTTGAAACATTTGGCTTTTCTAACCCTTATCTTCTCACGAATGTGTTTCATACCCTCATTATCCCTTTGAGCATCAATTATCCTTTGCAAGAGGACTGGCTCAAGCTTTAGCTGACTTAGGGTTCCTTGTTGGACCATTCCCAGGTTTAGCTTCTCCATCTCCTGACATAATGTATTGTCAGAAGTCTTCACCGTAAGACAGTGACAGGAAACCTTACGGCTAAGTGCATCTGCCACCACATTGGCCTTGCCTGGGTGATAATGAATTTCTAGTTCATAATCCTTAATAAGCTCCAACCATCGCCTTTGTCTCATATTCAATTCTGACTGGGTGAAGATATACTTCAAACTTTTATGATCTGTATAAATGTGATAGATATTACCCAGCAGATAATGACACCAAATCTTCAGGGCATGAACCACAGCAGCTAGCTCCAGATCATGAGTTGGATAATGCTCTTCATGTCGGTGCAACTGCCTTGAAGCATATGCAATTACTCGGCCTTCTTGCATTAATACACAGCCGAGACCACTGCCTCATGCATCACAATATATATCAAAGGGCTTAGTGATATCCGGTTGAGCCAATACCGGAGCAGTGGTTAATAATGTCTTCAATTGCTCAAAAGCTTCATTACACTTGGAAGACCAATTGAATTTAATATCATTCTTCAATAAACTTGTGATTGGCTTCACAAGCTTAGAAAAATCTGGTATAAATCGGCGGTAATATCCAGCTAGTCCAAGGAAACTTCGGACTTGATGAACAGTGGTCGAGGGTTTCCACTCCAAAATGTCCTTGAGTTTGCTGGGATCTACCGCAATCCCCCTGGCAGATAGAACATGTCCCAGAAACTGAATTTCCTCCAGCCAAAATGTGCATTTGCTGAACTTGGCATACAACTGATGTTCTCTCAAGCGCGTTAACACGATCCGTAAATGTTGAGCATGCTCCTCTTCATTTTTGGAATATATTAGAATGTTGTCAATGAAGACCACCACAAACTTGTCCAACTCGGGCATGAATACCGAGTTCATCAAATACGTGAAGTGGGCAGGAGCATTTGTCAATCCGAAAGACATTACCAGATATTCAAATAACCCGTACCGCGTAGTGAATGCGGTCTTTGGTATATCCTCGGGCCGAATACGGATCTGGTGATAGCCCGATCTGAGATCAATCTTGGAGAATACCCTCGCCCCGGTCAGTTGATCAAATAAAATGTCAATCCTCGGAAGAGGGTACTTGTTCTTGATAGTGACCTCATTCAGGGGTCGATAATCCACACACATCCGTAAAGTTTGATCCTTCTTCTTGACGAATATGGCTGGACAACCCCATGGCAACGAGCTTGGCCGGATAAATCCTTTCTCAAGTAGATCTTGTAATTGAATCTTCAATTCTGCTAACTCATTTGGAGGCATACGGTACGATCTTCGAGAAATGGGAGCCGTACCGGGCTTCAACTCAATTACAAACTCTACATCCCTTTCAGGTGGCAATCCAGGCAAATCTTCTAGAAAGACATCGGGAAACTCGCATACTACCTGAATATCCTTGATTTCCGGTACAATGGCTTCATACACTCTGCCAGTAGCTTTGGTTGGAATGGGGATAGGCAAAAGAATTTCTTCTTGATTATGACTCAACCTGATAGTTCTTTGATCAGTGTTGAGGGTTGCTTTATGCTTGGCCAACCAATTCATACCCAAAATGACATCTATGTCTTGGCCTTTCAGAACGATCATATTGGTAGGAAAGTCCCGTCCGGCCAATGATACGGGCACTTGATAGGCCACTTCTCTAGTAAAGATTTGTCCCCCAGGTGAGTGAATTTTAAACCCCTCTTTTGATTCATGACATGAAATGCGATGTTGCTCCACAAATTTCTTGCTAATGAATGTATGCGAAGCACCAGAATCAAAGAGAATGACTGCAGGATGATTGGCCACAAGGAACGTACCCATCATTACCGGCTCTCCGTCCGGTGTAGTGGCCACTTGTGTATAATATATGCATCCCGTCTTCTTGGTATTTTTGCCCGAAGTATTTCCCTTGACTTGAGACGAATTCCCAGATCCTTGCTGATTAGTTGACTAGTTTTGCTTTGGATAAGGGCAATCCTTGATGAAATGTCTAGATTTGCCACAATTGAAACATCCAGTCGATGAGCTGGGCAGAGCAGGGAATCGAGTGCCTGGGGCACCCGACTGACTTGGGACAGTGGGGGCATTATTGGGACGAATAAATATTGGTTGCTTAAAAGGGAAGGAGGGTGCACGAGAGCGATTCTGGTTGGAAGGCCGAAGAACAAACCGTTGCCTTTTCACCGGGCCCTGACTAGGCCTGTCACCTCCAAATCCTTTGGATTTTCCGACACCTGCATACTTCGCTTCTACTGCCAATGATGTACTGACAGCTCTTCCATAAGTAAGATCTATGCAGGTTGCCGTTTTTCTTTGCAGTCGATCATTTAGACCTCTCATAAAACAATTCTTCTTTTTCATATCAGTGTTCACTTGATCGATTGCATACTGTGACAAATGATTGAACTTATTGAGATACTGATTAGCAATATCCCCTCCTTGTTTTAGCTTCATAAATTCTTCTTGCTTCATGTGAAGAACACCTTTGGGTATATAATGCTCGTGGAAGGCCACTTTGAATTCTTCCCATGTTATCTGATGATTGGCCAGTTGAACGGCCACGAAATTTCCCCACCAGGTGCTGGCAGGGCTGCGCAGTTGCTGGGTTGCAAATAAAGGCTTCTGGGTCTCTAAACAACGCAGAAGTCCGAATTTTTGCTCAATAACCCGAATCCATTCGTCGGCTTCTAACGGGTCTTCGGCTTTAACAAATAAGGGTGGACGTGTCTCTGAGAAGTCCAAGTAAAAAGTTTCGCGGGGGCCCTGTTGATAACCCCGCCCGCCTTGTTGCTGAAACTGTTGACCTGCCATCTCTCTCAGAAAACGAGTATTATCAGCGGTCGCATTCACTAAGGCGGCAATCGCCTCGGCCAGTGTGGGAGGGACAGGAGGTGGATTTGGGGTAGACTCCCTCCCACTAGAGGTTCCAGCTGCATCCTGTGATCGGGTCTTGGACGGCATCTGTGGCAACAAACATTTGAAAGCAAATATAATATGCCAAAGACAAAACCATCCAATTTACATTACCATAAAGAGTAATGTTACAGACTCGATTTTTTTACAACAGGATACATTACCCAGTATACAATAGTACTACCTATTATACAATAGTACAACCTACAATACACTACTTCTATTCCTATTACTGCACCACTACTCCTGCTTTTGGTTGCTCCTGGCAGCCTCATCGTCAGGTGTGGGAGACCATTCATCGACCAGCCTCATAGAAGGAGGGGGCTTAAAAAGGTCTAGCTCACCACCAAGCGCTTCTCCCGCAACGTGCGAGGGTCCGGCTTCCGACCCGACAGGATCCATAGGTGCACTGGGATGTAGCTGCAAATACAGTACATGGACTTCCTCATGTAGGGTATTGTAATACGCCTACAAGTTATCAATGGCAGAGCTAAGTTCCTCGACTCTGACTCGAGCCTTTGCTTCCTTAGCCTAGGCCACTGAACAAGATTGTACCGCCCAATCGAGCACTAAATCTCGATCAGCAAGCCGATCTTGCAGATGGCGGATGTAACTCCTCAATTCGTTTATTCTGTCGCCATCCGCGACCCATATGCTGGTCCTGCGTTGCAGTTCCGTTTGAAGCTGATTCACGTGGGCTTCAAGATCCCCAATTGGATCGTTGCTTTCGCTACTACTATCCTCATCTCGTGGGGCAAGTTGGTGACGAGGTACTCCAATTGGGCCAGTTGACTTACGCGCGGTTTTCCTCGTTTGCGGCGGCATTTCTCTAGGGGAAGAATTTTATTAGTATAATTCTTAGCATGATGCATGTATAATTACAGAACCAACCTTAGTTGATTCATACCTTCTATACATTGCACTCCTCCTATCTGGTCTTTCATATAGATTCTTCAGATATGAAGGATAAGAATGGAAGAAATCTTTTTAGGTGAGTTTTTAGAAAATCCTTTTGAAGATGCCTCATAATATCTGCAAAGAAGGGCTTCGCTCCGATACCAGCTGTGACAGAACCTTCCAAGTCATTAGGCCCACCTACAGTTGTCCTTGTCCAATAGACATCAAACAACCCTGTAGATGTTCCTGAATCACTTGACAAGTTCGGTATCGTCTTTATTACCTTTCCAGGAACGTTTCACCCGTCTTGCAGACATTACAGAACATCGGAGATATAGCAATGCGTAAGTGATTACATAAACTTACATTTATTTAAAAAGTAAGATCAAGTTACTTATTACAGACTAGAGTTATAAAACGAGTGCTGAGTAGTATTATTACAATACCACGGGAGGCAAAAACTCCTCCCGATAAGTTCTTTACATAAAAGTTTATTATGGAGGACCATGTCCTCCCGCAGCTTCACTCTTGCTTTTCTTCATTTGGAACCACCTTGGTACAAAAGCAACAAAAATTTGCTGCTTCCTCACCTAAAAACAACGAGGGAATAAACCCTGAGTACGGAATTACTCAGCAAGTCTTACCCGACTAAAGAAAAGACTCTCAAGGGTATGCTGGTTATAAGGGAGTCAAGGTAAGGTATCTCAAGATCAACGACTCTATTTGCAAAAATGCTTACTAAAAGTGGATCCTTAAAAATCCAGTTTTATTGTCAAGTTAGGTAAATTTACCTACATCTAGAGTTCTTGCTAACCTAGTTCAAGCACTTGACCTGCACTAGCCAATTTCTTATCCACTCCTCATCTTCACTGGGTTGCTACGTGTAAGTCAGTGACCAAGTCTTCATAACCGCGAAGGTACGGCGATCCGAATCGATTATACTCAGCTGAGGATCTCCAATCACACGACATATGTAGCACTTAACCCTTGCATATGTCAACCCGCCACCGGGGTTCTTAAGACCAGATCAGGTTCACGCAAACCAAGAGCACAGATACACCACCGTCCAGCCTCTTGCCACGGAGGGTACACGCTACTCCCGCCACCGCTCCACGCCCATTTCGTGTTATCTTATTCTGGCCTTAGTCTGCCCGAGGCAAGGCTTACCCATGACGAGGCATGTGACCAGTTAAAGGGTCCTCGGTCAGCAGGCCTACATCGAGACGGTCCTTAATCGACTCAGACGGAGACACTACACCGAGACTCTCTTCTCATGCAAGTCACCCGCTCGGTCCCAGCTTAATCATTTAAACCCAAAAACTTGGTACCTGGCAGAGGTACATCTTTTCTGATGTTGAACCCATCATGGCCATGATGGATCCACCATCAAGTTTTATTTCCAAAAAAACATCCCTCCCATTTTACCAATCATCTTTTGTAAAACAAAACCTTTTGTTTTGCTAGAGCAATACTAAGCATAGCAAAAACCTTTTGTAAAATAGGGTATCAAGGAAGGTAATCAAGATCAAGGGAGGTAATGCAGGAATTGTTTAACAATCAACTCCTATTACTTAATGCAGCAGGCAAGTGAGAAAGATTTAAAAACATCAAGGGAGGTGGCAAATGCACCGGGGCTTGCCTTCGTTAGTAGGTGAATCAGGCTCAGGCCCGCAGATGTGAAAGTAGAGACAAGTTCCTGCCTGAGATTCCAAAGGTGGTGGTGTCTTCTCTTCGGTCACTTCAATCTCTTCTTCGTTTTCTAAACATAACCACATATATGTATATAAGAATGAATGCCATGTAATGCTCATGAGAGTGCAAATATAATAAGAATTTATTATCTAAGGTCTTGAATACAATTTTCCTTCACGGAACTCCGAGAAATTAGGGTTTCCGGAGTCAGTAAAGGAGTTCATAGAGCACGGGTGGGGTTTTGGGTTCTAAGTATCAAACAAGGTCCAAATCAAGCCAAACTCTACCCAAGGCTTCTAAATAATGTATAGAACTTATATAAAAAGTTTTGATCATTTTTGGGATTACCATGTGTTTTCTAAAAAATCCAGAACTAATGCCTTAAACTACTTTAAACGCCTTAAAATTCCTTATTTAATCTAAAAATCATGAAACTATTTTTATTAAATACCATGGAAAATAAGGAGTCTAGGAAAATTGGTCTGACAAATTTAGGATTTTTCTACAATTTTCTAAGGATTTTCAAAGTTCTCCTAAAAAAGAAAAAGGAAAAGACTAAATAGTATTGGGCTGGTTTCAGCCCCAGCGGCCCAGTCCAGAGGGGAAAAGCGCGCGCGCGCGCCCGCGCGCTGGCGGCTTTGCAGAAACACTCTCAGGGTTCTGGCTAACTAGAAACGTGTTCTTTTACTATTTCTATGTGTCGTTGACGGTTTGCATATAACCCCTTCGGTTTCTAATTCTTCACACGGCCAAGTCCTCGACGGCGTTGCGCGCACCCGAGCTCCGGCGAGCACGCAGACTGGCCGGAGGAGGCCAAGACCGGTGTTCAGCTTTGGACTAAACCAAATTCACTACCTGGAGAACGTTTCCCCTAACTTAATTGCACGAATGGTGATCTATTCTCTTCTGCCCACGAGAACAGCGAAGACTACGGACATTTGATCGTGTTCCCGGTGACCAGAGGACTCCTAGCGCAATTGTGTGGGTTGTCGAGTATCACCAGCGTGCAGAGAGGCTAGAACAGGAACAAAGAGGGTATGAGCAGACCTGTGGAGGGCTGGCCACGGTAGTGTGTGGTTCACGGTGGCGGAGAATTGATTTGGGGGAAAACCGGAATTCAAGCTCACTGGTGCACGATTGCTAACGATTCTTCGTGGCTAGGTGGGTGATGATGTTGTGAAGCTCGCTGCGGGGTTAATTTATAGATCCCAGGGGCGGTGGCGCTTAATTTGGTCGGACAGCGTGGGCGGCCGGAGATAAGGAAGATCATCGACTTCGCGAATTCGTGACCACCGTCATGGCAACTTCACCGGCGTTGATGAGACAGCGATAGGGAGTCACGGCGATGCGGTGGAAAGGCAGGACCACGCGGCACAAGGCCGAGAGGCGGCGGTTCACCAGCGAGCCTATCACTCTAGCCGCAAAGCAGAAGGGGCAGCCACGGTGAGTCACCGGAGTGACCTCCAGCTCACCGGCGGTGAGGATCCTTAACCCCGCGACATTATCCATCCACCCCGAGTGCGAATCCTGGCGTCGGTGACACGAATCACGGCGAGACTTCATCAGCGGTGAGATCTTTTGGTCTGATCCCAGCCAGGTACTGTACCATGGCGATCGCCATTCAGTCGACTGACAGAGCATCTTGGAGCATGATTTACTCTCAATTCCCAATGACAACTCATCCCAAGCTCTGCAGCAAAATTGTAGAGCTATAAACCAGCAACAATTCGACTATAGGGGGTGAACTCATTTGAGCACTAGATCAAGGTTGAATTCACACTCAAAGCTGGCTCTGTTACACTGAATATCTGAATTTCAGAATGGAACCAGCCTGACAGCCAAGCTTTAGGCTTAATTATTTCCAAATTCTTCTTAACAATTATGCTTATGCTCTTAAGCAAAGTTGTTCTTCTATATTAGGTCTATAACTTTGATGTGGTAGCCTAGGGCAAAAACCCTAGTATTTGAAAGTTACAAAGCTCAAAAGTTGAGCCCTTAACACTAAAATTCAGACTTAGAATGAAATCTCAATTAGGGACCTTTTTGCAAATGAATCCAAAACTTAGGGTTTGGCTTGTGAATTCACATATGAGTGACCCAAATGACTTAAGATACTTATTTAACTTGGTTTTTGCACTTTAGTCCAAAAGTGGACTAATTTTGCACATAAGCCCCTAGGGTTTGGTTTTAGGGTTTTCTAGGGTTCCAATTAGGGTTTTTGGTACCCCAGGGGTATAAATGCAATTCAACTTTATTCTTGGGACCATTTTATGACCTTTTCCTTAAAGCTTTTAGGTTTTATCAATTTGGGTTATGTTTTACCCCTTTAATCCCCCTTTAGGGTTAAGTGCCCTATTCAGGGTCTTATTTGCAAAACACTAAAACAATACAACTTATTTGAAATTTTTACCTAGTGAATGCACTCTAGGTGTGTCAAACATATGCAATGCCAATGTTTATGATGCCATGCTCAAGTTTTAGTTACAGTAACACCAGGGGTGTTACAAAGAGCCATTAGTCTCATCAAATACAACGTTGCTAGAGACTTCAACCAAACTCGATGATTTGTTGAAGACTCTATACGCCTTTGTATTTGAGTCATAACCTAACAAAAACCCTTCTACAGCTTTGGGAGCAAATTTTGAATTTCTACCTTTCTTCACCAGAATGTAGCATTTACTCCCAAAAACTCGAAAATACGAAACGTTGGGTTTGTTACTGGTTAGTAGCTCGTATGACGTCTTCTTGAGGAGGCGATGGAGATAGACCCGGTTTATGGCGTGGCAAGCCGTGTTCACAACTTCCGACCAAAACCGCTCGGGTGTCTTGAATTCTCCAAGCATCGTCCTCGCCATGTCTATGAGCGTCCTGTTCTTCCTCTCTACCACACCATTTTGCTGTGGTGTGTAGGGAGCGGAGAACTTGTGCTTGATTCCTTCCTCCTCAAGGTACTCCTCCACTTGCAGGTTCTTGAACTCGGACCCGTTGTCGCTCCTTATCTTCTTCACCTTGAGCTCAAATTCATTTTAAGCTCTCCTTAGGAAGCGCTTGAGGGTCCCTTGGGTTTCAGTTTTATCCTGCAAAAAGAATACCCAAGTGAAGTGGGAAAAATCATCAACAATAACAAGACCATACTTACTTCCCCCGATGGTGAGGTAGGCGACGGGTCCGAAGAGGTCCATATGCAATAGCTCTAGAGGTCTTGATGTAGTCATCACATTCTTGATGTGATGAGCACTTCCCACTTGTTTACCTGCTTGACAAGCTGCACAAGGTCTATCTTTTTCGAAAGTTACATTTGTTAGACCTAACACATGTTCTCCCTTTAGAAGCTTGTGAAGGTTCTTCATCCCCACATGTGCTAGACAGCGATGCCACAGCCAGCCCATGCTAGTCTTAGCGATTAAGGATGCATCTAGATCGGCCTCCTCCTTCGAAAAATCAACTAAATAGAGTTTGCCATCTAGTACACCCTTAAACGCTAATGAACCATCACTCCTTCTAAAGACAGACACATCTACATTTGTGAATAAGCAATTATATCCCATATTACATAATTGACTAACGGACAACAAGTTATATCTGAGCGATTCAACTAAAAACACATTAGAGATGGAATGCTCGGAAGAAATAGCTATTTTTCCTAGTCCTTTAACCTTGCCTTGATTCCCATCACCGAATATGATTGAATCTTGGGAATCTTTGTTCTTGACGTAGGAGGTGAACATATTCTTCTCCCCCGTCATGTGGTTTGTGCATCCACTATCGATAATCCAGCTTGATCCCCCAGATGCATAAACCTGCGAGGCAAATTAGGCTTGGGTCTTAGGTACCCAACTCTTGTTGGGTCCTACAAGGTTAGTTACAATAGCCTTAGGGACCCAAATGCAAGTCTTATCTCCCTTGCATTTTGCCCCTAATTTCCTAGTGTCGGGGACCATAATTAGGGGTACCCTCAAGACGCCTAATTCTCAGCTGGTAACCCCCATCAGCATAAAGCTGCAAAGGCCTGATGGGTTTGATTAAGTCAGGGATCAGTCCATACGAGTGACTTGACCACGCCACGCCCGAGCCTAGCCTCGGGCGAGGGCAGCCGACCCTAAGATGACTCCGTCTCGCCTGAGGCCTCCTCTTTCACGGCAGACGCATCTCCGGCTCGCCCTAGGCCCTGCCTTCGATAAGAAGAAACCCTGACTAAATCACCGCGCCAACCGACCGAGCCACCGGGGCGTTTAACGCAAAAGGTAAGACCGACGGGCGACCAGACTTCGCCAGAGGTGCCATAGGAGGCTCCACCCGACCCAGGGCTCAGACTCGGGCTAAGGCCCCGGAAGACGGCGAACTCCGCTCCGCCCAAGGGCTCGGACTCGGGCTAAGGCCCCGGAAGACGGCGAACTCCGCTCCGCCCAAGGGCTCGGACTCGGGCTAAGGCCCCGGAAGACGGCGAACTCCGCTCCGCCCAAGGGCTCGGACTCGGGCTAAGGCCCCGGAAGACGGCGAACTCCGCTCCGCCCGACCCCAGGGCTCGGACTCGGGCTAAGGCCCCGGAAGACGACGAACTCCGCCTCGCCCGACCCAGGGCTCGGACTCCGCCTCGGCCTCTGCCGAACGATCTCCGCCTCGCCCGACCCAGGGCTCGGACTCTGCCTCTGTCTTGCAGGACGGACTCGACCTCGGCTTCGGAGGAGCCTCCGCGACGCCCGACCTAGGACACGAGACCGCCACGTCAACAGGAAGCGTCATCATCACCCTGCCCTGAGCCGACTTGGGTCGCAGAGAACAAGACCGGCGTCCCATCTGGCCGGCTACGCCAGATAGGCAAATGATGGCGCCCCGCTAGACCATGACGACGGCGGCTCTCAGCTCCCTTACGAAAGCAGGAGGACGTCAGCAAGGGCCCAGCCACTCCGACAGCTGTCCCCCCGTCCGGCTCCGTTACTCCTCCAACAGCCACGACGCCACAACAACAGGGTGCCAAGACCTCTCCGGCTGCCACCTTGGCATGTACTTAGGCGCTAGCTCTCCCTCGCTAGACACGTAGCACCTTGCTACACCCCCATTCTGTACACCTGGATCCTCTCCTTACGACTATAAAAGGAAGGACCAGGGCCTTCTTAGAGAAGGTTGGCCTCGCGGGGACGAAGGGCAGGGGCAGGCGCTCTCTAGGGGCCGCTCGCTCTCCCTCACCTCGCGCGGACGCTTGTAACCCCCTACTGCAAGCGCACCCGACCTGGGCGCGGGACGAACACGAAGGCCGCGGGAATTCTCCGACTCCCTCACGACCCGGCTCCGGCCACCGACCTCTCTCTCTGTTCCCCCCTTCGCGCTCGCCCACGCGCTCGACCCATCTGGGCTGGGGCACGCGGCACTCTCACTCGTCGGCTCGGGGACCCCCCGGTCTCGGAACGCCGACAGTTGGCGCGCCAGGTAGGGGCACGCTGCGTGTTGACGTTTGATTTCCCGTCAAGCTCTAGATGGGCAGTCTCCAACAACCTCTTCAACCCGGGACGGTGCTCCGTTTCGGGGACCTCGAGTTCATGTCTCTCGACGGCAACTACGACATGATACTCCTTCCACCGCCGCGCGACAGCGACAATGGTGGCGGACAGCCCGCCCGCCGGCGGCGGAATCGACGACGTCTTTCCCGCGTGGGGGAAGGACAACTTTCGAGCTCGCCCCATCCTCTCCCTCGCCATCGGAGGAGGAGGAGGCGGGGCAACCGGGGCCGAGCGGGAGGCTGCGCTCCGACGGCTGTCGAGCAAATCGACACCCCCAGTGCCCCAACGGAGGACACGCCAAGCGTCGCCCTCGCGTTCGAGGCAAAGGCGGGCGCCATCCCCCCACAACACGTCGACTCCGAGCAGGTGGACGACGCCAGCACGCTCACAGAGGGCCTGCAGGACGTCGCCCTCGTACCCAAGACGACGACGTGATCTGCCCCCGACGTGACTTCATCGCTCCTCGTCAACAAAAAGGTACCGACTGCTACCCATCTTTCGTCATTTCGACTCGGCCTCAGCCCGCCTGGCGACCTCGCTTTGGCGGGCGCTCACATTGAGGCGAGTGCAACCTCTCTGGGGTTTCGTGTGCGGTCGCCTTGGGACCGATTGACGGGTGTCTCGACCTACGGACCCTCTGGGTCCGAGGAAGATGACGACCCCAGCATCTGCTGGGATTTCTCCGGATCTGGCAACCCTAGTGCCATGCGGGACTTCATGACCGCATGTGACTACTGCCTCTCCGACTGTTCCGACGGCAGCCGCAGCCTTGGCGACAAGGACTGCAGCCCGAGTCGCGAATGTTTCCACATCGAGCTAGGGGATCCCTCCGGAGGCGGCTGTCTCGGCATGCCGGAGGATGGTGATCCCCCTAGGCCAGCGCCTCGCGCCGACATCCCGCGGGAGCTAGCTGTGGTCCCCGTTCCGGCGGGGGGTCACGACCCACAGCTCGAGCAAGTCCGCGGGGCGCAGGCCGGGCTCGATGAGGAAGCAGGAGCGCTCGGGGCAATCCGCCAGAACATTGGGCAGGTGTGGGCGAGCCAACCCCCGGCCGGAGGAATACGTCACCTGCCCCAAGGTCTCCAGCACCGCATCGCCAACGATGCCAGGGACAGACCGCCACCCGCATCCGGCGGGACCGGTCAGGACCTGGCCGCTGCGGCGATGCTCCTCCGCGCGATGCCGGAGTCATCAACCACCGAGGGTCGGCGAATCCAGGGAGAACTCAAGCATCTCCTGGAAGGCGCTGCGGCCCGGCGGGCCGAGAGCTCTGCCTCCCGAAGGCAGGGATACCCCTCGGAACCTCATGCCGCGACTTCCCGACTCACGCGGGAAGCCTCGGTCTACACCGGGCGCACGCGCAACACCGCGCCTGCGGCCCCGGGCCACCTCGGCGACGAGCACCCTCATCGCGACCGTCGGGCACGCCTCGACGAGAGGGTGCGCCGAGGCTATCACCCCAGGCGTGGGGGACGCTACGACAGCGGGGAGGATCGGAGTCCCTCGCCCGAACCACTCGGTCCGCAGGTCTTTAGCCGAGCCATTCGGCGGGCGCCGTTTCCGCCCCGATTCCGACCCCCGACTACTATCACGAAGTACTCGGGGGAGACGAGACCGGAATTGTGGCTTGCGGACTACCGCCTGGCCTGTCAACTGGGTGGGACGGACGATGACAACCTCATCATCCGAAACCTCCCCCTGTTTCTCTCCGACACCGCTCGTGCCTGGTTGGAGCACCTGCCCCCGGGGCAGATTTCCAACTGGGAGGATCTGGTCCAGGCTTTCGCCGGGAACTTCCAGGGCACGTACGTGCGCCCCGGGAATTCCTGGGACCTCCGAAGCTGTCGGCAACTGCCGGGAGAGTCTCTCCGAGACTACATCCGGCGGTTCTCGAAGCAGCGCACCGAGCTGCCCAACATCATCGACTCCGATGTCATCGGCGCGTTCCTCGCCGGCACCACCTGCCGTGACCTGGTGAGCAAGCTGGGTCGCAAGACCCCCACCAGGGCGAGCGAGCTGATGGACATCGCCACCAAGTTCGCCTCTGGCCAGGAGGCGGTAGAGGCCATCTTCCGAAAGGACAAGCAGCCCCAGGGCCGCCCGTCGGAAGATGCCCCCGAGGCGTCCACTCCGCGCGGCGCCAAGAAGAAAGGCAGGAGGAAGTCGCAAGCGAAACACGACGTTCCCGACGCAGACCTTGTCGCCGCCGCCGAGCACAAGAACCCTCGGAAGCCCCCCGGAGGTGCTAACCTCTTCGACAAGGCACTCAAGGAGACGTGCCCCTACCATCAGGGGCCCGTCAAGCACACCCTCGAGGAGTGTGTCATGCTTCGGCGCCACTTCCACAGGGCCGGGCCACCCGCAGAGGGTGGCAAGGCCCGCGACGACGACAAAAGGGAGGATCGCCAAGCAGGAGAGTTCCCAGAGGTCCGCGACTGCTTCATGATCTACGGAGGGCATGCGGCGAATGCCTCGGCTCGGCATCGTAAGCAAGAGCGTCGGGGGGTCTGCTCGGTGAAGGTGGCGGCGCCAGTCTACCTAGACTGGTCCGACAAGCCCATCACCTTCGACCGGGACGACCACCCCGACCACGTGCCGAGCCCGGGGAAGTACCCGCTCGTCGTCGACCCCGTCATCGGCGACGTCAGGCTCACCAAGGTCCTGATGGATGGAGGCAGCTGCCTCAACATCATCTACGCCGAGACCCTCAGGCTCCTGCGCATCGACCTGTCATCCGTCCGAGCAGGCGCTGCGCCCTTCCATGGGATCATCCCTGGGAAGCGTGTCCAGCCCCTCGGACAGCTCGACCTCTCTGTCTGCTTCGGAACACCCTCCAACTTCCGAAGGGAGACTTTGACGTTCGAGGTGGTCGGGTTCCGAGGAACCTACCACGCGGTGTTGGGAAGGCCATGCTACGCGAAGTTCATGGCCATCCCCAACTACACCTACCTGAAGCTCAAGATGCCGGGCCCCAACGGGGTCATCACCGTCGGCCCCACGTACAAACACGCATTCGAGTGCGATGTGGAGTGCGTGGAGTACGCCGAGGCCCTCGCCGAGTCCGAGGCCCTCATTGCCGACCTGGAAAGCCTCTCCTGAGAGGTGCCGGACGTGAAGCGACATGCCGGCAACTTCGAGCCAGCGGAGACGGTTAAGGCCGTCCCTCTCGACCCCAGTGGCGACACCTCCAAGCAGATCCGGATCGGTTCCGGGCTCGACCCCAAATAGGAAGCAGTGCTCGTCGACTTTCTCCGCGCAAACGCCGACGTTTTTGCGTGGAGTCCCTCGGACATGCCCGGCATACCGAGGGATGTCGCCGAGCACTCGCTGGATATTCGGGCCGGAGCCCGGCCGGTCAGACAGCCTCTGCGCCGATTCGATGAGGAAAGGCGCAGGGTGATAGGCGAGGAGGTCCACAAGCTGATGGCGGCAGGGTTCATTAAAGAGGTATTCCATCCCGAATGGCTTGCCAACCCTGTACTTGTGAGGAAAAAAGGGGGGAAGTGGCGGATGTGTGTAGACTACACTGGTCTCAACAAAGCATGTCCGAAGGTCCCCTACCCTCTACCTCGCATCGACCAAATTGTGGATTCCACTGCAGGGTGCGAAACCCTGTCTTTCCTTGATGCCTACTCAGGGTATCATCAAATCAAGATGAAAGAGTCCGACCAGCTCGCGACTTCTTTCATCACGCCCTTCGGCATGTACTGTTATGTCACAATGCCGTTCGGGTTGAGAAACGCGGGTGCGACGTACCAGCGGTGCATGAACCATGTGTTCGGCAAACACATTGGTCGCACGGTCGAGGCCTACGTCGATGACATCGTAGTCAAGACGAGGAAAGCCTCCGACCTTCTCTCCGACCTCGAACTGACATTCCGGTGTCTCAAGGCGAAGGGCGTCAAGCTTAATCCCGAGAAGTGCGTCTTCGGGGTGCCCCGAGGCATGCTCTTGGGGTTCATCGTCTCCGAGCGGGGCATCGAAGCCAACCCGGAGAAGATCGCAGCGATCACAAACATGGGGCCCATCAAGGACTTAAAAGGCGTACAGAGGGTCATGGGATGCCTCGCGGCCTTGAGCCGTTTCATCTCGCGCCTCGGCGAAAGAGGCCTGCCCCTGTACCGCCTCTTAAGGAAGGCCGAGTGCTTCACTTGGACTCCCGAGGCCGAGGAAGCCCTCGGAAACCTGAAGGCGCTCCTCACCCAGGCGCCCATCTTGGTACCCCCAGCTGATGGAGAAACCCTCCTGGTCTACGTCGCCGCAACCACTCAGGTGGTCAGCGCCGCGATCGTAGTCGAAAGGCAGGAAGAGGGGCATGCTTTGCCCATTCAGAGGCCAGTTTACTTCGTCAGCGAAGTGCTGTCCGAGACCAAGATCCGCTACCCACAAGTCCAGAAGCTGCTATATGCAGTGATCCTGACGAGGCGAAAGCTGCGACATTACTTCGAGTCCCATCCGGTGACTGTGGTGTCATCCTTCCCCCTGGGGGAGATCATCCAGTGCCGAGAAGCCTCGGGGCGGATCGCGAAGTGGGCGGTGGAAATCATGGGCGAGGCAATCTCGTTCGCCCCTCGGAAGGCCATCAAGTCCCAGGTACTAGCGGATTTCGTAGCCGAATGGGTCGATACCCAGTTGCCAACGGCTCCGATCCAACCAGAACTCTGGACCATGTTTTTCGACGGGTCGCTGATGAAGACGGGAGCTGGCGCGGGCCTGCTTTTCGTCTCGCCCCTCGGAAAACACCTGCACTACGTGCTCCGCCTCCATTTCCCGGCGTCCAACAATGTGGCTGAGTACGAGGCTCTGATCAACGGATTGCGAATCGCCGTCGAGCTAGGGGTCCGACGCCTCGATGTGCGCGGCGACTCGCAGCTCGTCATCGACCAAGTCATGAAGAACTCCCTCTGCCGCGACCCAAAGATGGAGGCTTACTGTGAGGAGGTTCGACGCTTGGAAGACAAGTTCTACGGGCTCGAGCTTAACCACATCGCCCGGCGCTACAACGAGACTGCGGACGAGCTGGCGAAGATAGCCTCGGGGCGAACGACGGTTCCCCCGGACGTCTTCTCCCGGGATCTGCACCAACCCTCCGTCAAGATGGATGACGCGCCCGAGCCCGAAGCACCCTCGGCCTCGTCCGAGGTGACCTCGGCCCAGCCCGAGCCATCCTCGGCTCACCCCGAGGAACCCTCGGAGCCCGAGGGCGAAGCACTGCGCATCGAGGAGGAGCGAAACGGGGTCGTACCAGATCAAGATTGGCAAACCCCGTACCTGCAATATCTCCGCCAAGGAGAACTGCCCCTCGACCGAGCCAAGGCTCGGCGGGTAGCGCGACGCGCAAAGTCGTTCGTCTTGCTGGGCGATGAGAAGGAGCTCTACCACCGCAGCCCCTCGGGCATCCTCCAGCGATGCATTTCCATCACCGAAGGTCAGGAACTCCTGCGGGAAATACACTCGGGGGCTTGCGGTCACCATGCAGCACCTCGAACCCTCGTCGGGAACGCTTTCCGCCAAGGCTTCTACTGGCCAACGGCGGTGGCCGACGCCACTAGAATTGTCCGCGCCTGCGAAGGGTGCCAATTCTATGCGAAGCAGACCCACCTGCCCGCTCAGGCTCTGCAGACGATACCCATCACCTGGCCCTTCGCTGTGTGGGGTCTGGACCTCGTCGGCCCTCTGCAGAAGGCGCCCGGGGGCTACACGCACCTGCTGGTCGCCATCGACAAATTCTCCAAGTGGATCGAGGTCCGACCCCTGAACAGCATCAGGTCCGAGCAGGCGGTGGCGTTCTTCACCAACATCATCCATCGCTTCGGGGTCCCGAACTCAATCATCACCGACAATGGCACCCAGTTCACCGGCAAAAAATTCTTGGATTTTTGCGAGGATCACAACATCCGGGTGGATTGGGCTGCCGTAGCTCATCCCATGTCGAATGGGCAAGTAGAGCGTGCCAATGGCATGATCCTACAAGGGCTCAAGCCTCGGATCTACAACAACCTCAACAAGCTCGGCAAGCGGTGGATGAAGGAACTCCCCTCGGTGGTCTGGAGCCTGAGGACGACGCCAAGCCGAGCCACGGGTTTCACGCCGTTCTTCCTGGTCTACGGGGCCGAGGCCATCTTGCCCACGGACCTGGAATACGGCTCCCCGAGGACGAGGGCCTACAACGAAGAAAGCAACCAAGCTAGCCGAGAAGACTCGCTGGACCAGCTGGACGAGGCTCGGGACAGGGCCTTGCTACACTCAGCGCGGTATCAGCAGTCCCTGCGACGCTACCACGCCCGAGGGGTCTGACCCCGAGATCTCCAAGTGGGCGATCTGGTGCTTCGGCTGCGGCAAGACGCCCGAGGGAGGCACAAGCTCACGCCCCCCTGGGAGGGGCCGTTCGTCATCGCCAAAGTTCTGAAGCCCGGAACGTACAAGCTGGCCAACAGTCAAGGCAAGGTCTACGGCAACGCTTGGAACATCCAACAGCTACGTCGCTTCTACCCTTAAGATGTTTCCAAGTTGTTTATATACCTCGCGCCCACGCAAAGTTTAGTCAACAAGGAAGGGTCGGCCTCGCCTCGGCAAAGCCCGACCCTCCCTCGGGGGCTAAAAGGGGGGAAACCCCCTCTGCGTCAAAATTTTCCTCGAGCAAAAAATCTCTTTTACCAGAACATCTTTCGTGCTTTTTGATTACTTCGAAAAGTGGGTCCTGGAAACGACGGAGTACACGTAAGCAGTCAAGGCTGACCGAGCCGAGGGACTCCTACGCCTCCGGGATACGGATACCTCACTCATCACCTTCTGCGATAAGTAACTCGCGCTCGGATAAGGCGAACCCGCGGATCGAACGAGTCTTTACGTACGGAAGCTCTTCTGTCGAAGCGATTCTTCGAGCCTTCTAGACCGAGTCGGTGACAGGGCCTCATGGACGGGTAAAAGTACGCGTAAGCGGCAAGGCCGACCGAGCCGAGGGACTCCCACGCCTCTGGGATACGGATACCTCACTCATCACCTTCCGCGAAAAGCAACTCTCGCTCGCACTAACATCCCTGCTACCGACAAAAAGTCCAGATACTCGAAACAAGAGGAAAAGAGACGCAGCTTTATAACGCAACAAGGGTATGTGTTCTGGCCTCAACGGCCGCGCAAGGCCCACGCTACAAGACGATTTGACCCTGCAGGCTCGGATCTTGACGCTGGAAGAGGGCGACGACACCCTCGGCATCAACAGCACCTTCGGCAAGGCCCGACCTAGCCTCGGACGGCGACGCGGTCCGAGGGCCTCCGCTCCGAAGGATGACGTCATCATCACGCTCGAACAATCTCTGCCAGGGACTTCTCCGAGAACCCGGCCCGAGCGGACGGCTCGGCCGGCCACCTCCAGGGCCTCGGCCGACCACCTTCCGAGGGCGCCAGCTCGGTCCGAAGCCTCGGCTGATCAACTCCGACGTCGATCCTGCCAACAGACAACCCGGCTAGGCTCCGGCCAACCAGGTTTCATTTCCGAGCCAACTCCGCCTCTGCTCATGCTGATATCGCTACCCCTGGCCTCGGCTCGTCGAAGAGCGGCCGAGGGGTCTCTTTAACTAAGCTAGAGGGGCCTCGGACAACAGGTCCGACCGAGCCGAGGGATTCCTACGCCTCCGGGATACGGATACCTCACTCGTCACCTTGACACGGGGCAACTCACGCTTGGTGAAGCGGTTCAGACAATCAACAGGCGAGTCTTAGTGCTCGGAAATGAGGAAAAAACACGGCTCTGTGCCGTAAGTTACATACATGTTCAGGCCCCGAAAGCCGAAATGAACAAAAAAACCCGGCACTCGAAGTGCCATTACAAACGGAACTCCGGTTCCCCCCCGCAGGTACGAACAACCCCACTCGATGGGGAGAGGGCCTGCGGGGCAGCAGAAGACCGACGAACGGCACGTCGCCGCCCCGCCCCGGCAGCGGCGACGATGAAGACGTCTGTCCCGAGGGGCCCAACAGCAGCAGTAATGGCCTCAGGGTGGATACTGCTGCTGGAAGGCCCCCGCCCTTGCCCAAACTCGAGAGGCAAGGACGGGCAGAAGGCCGTAGAGTCGGAGGTCGGTCCGTGGCCAACCTCGGCCGTCGCGCCGGCGGAAGAACCTCTTCCAGTTGCCGTGGCGGAAGGCGACACCGGGGGCGGCTCCGAGATTGCTCGGCTCAGAGAGCCGGGCACGCTGCAGCTGTTGGCGCCACGGACGACTCCCGCCCTTCCCCCCGATCACTGAGGGAAGGAGCGGGTCACCACCCGCACAGGGGCCAACCCCGACCCGGCACACGCCCCTCCTCAGCCCTGGTGATGAAAATCCTTGAGGCTGAGGAAGGGGCGGATGCCGCAGCCCGGCTCGCTTTCCCCCACCATCAAGCCGGAGGTCGCCCTCTTGGGTGACCGCCGGTGGAGGGGTGCAGCCGGGCTGCATGATGAAAATCCTTGAAGCCGAACGATGGCTGAAAGGTACCAGCTCCCACGGAGTTGCGTTCCCCCGGCGATGGAGCGAAAAGACGGCGGTTTCCCCCCATCCGGGGGCTCGGAAGATGGAAGGACGCAATGCATTGGGGAGGAAAGAGACATGGTTACCTCACGAAGGGGGTCGCCCTCTTTTTAAAGGCAACTCCCCCTGCTTGCGCCCTCAACCGTCGCGGGCTGAGTCTTCTCCAACACGCCTCCAAAGCCCTTCCCTGCGGCGCGGGGGCTGGGGCCCGCCTGTCATACAGACCGGCTCTGAGCAGAAGAAGCCGAACCGCCGCGCACGACGCACGCAACCACCCAGCGGTTACAAGTAACCCTCCACTTTTGCTCGGACCAGCGGGCGAAAGGGGCAGGCGGCCGTGCAGGCGGCATGCAACCGCGCCAAGTGGACGCGCCTCTCCGACTCCTGACAGGCCAGCGCGACGGCTCAAGCCCACGCGTCGTGCAACTGGCGCGCCGGGCGCTGCATGCGAACCGCTATGCCACTCGCTCCACCACCGCACCTCCTCGATTGCGGAACCGATGCCGCGATTCGAGGCGACCCAGCCCGCGACCCGGCAGCGCCAGCCTGGCGCAGCGGTCAAAAGCGGTCAAAAATGGGCCGGCAGTGATGACGGTGGCAGGCGCGCGAGGGCAGCGGTCACGCCATCTGCCAAGCTCATGTCCCATCCGGAGGCAGCAAGAGAGCCCCCTCTCACGGCGTGAAGACGACGCGCCCGTGACCCGTACCTCGAACGGCTCGCGCACGCGCAACGGCAACCTCGCCAACTACTCACCCCCGGCGCATTAACTCCGCGGCTTGACGGACAGCACTACGGGCGGAGCGGCTGGTGACGTTTCGCCCTCGCCAAAACAACCGCGCCGGAAAAAGGTACGCCACGACGTTCAATTTCGAATCCTTTTTCCCTTTTCCTTCTTTCTCTATCTCTTGCAACAGGGACCGAGAAGGGGGATAACCCCAAAGGGATCCTTCCCCGTGAAGGAACTAGGCTCCGAGCCTCCCTACTGATCAGGGGTTCGAAGGCTGGCCCCCCGAAGGGTTCAACAGCCGCCTCAGATCGCGTGGGCCCGACACCCACTACTGGTCAGGGGTTCGAAGGTCGGCCCCCGAAAGGTTCCACGACCGCCTCAGGCTACTCGGGCTCCGTGCCCCCTACTGATCAGGGGTTCGAAGGCTGGCCTGTCGAAGGGTTCACAGTCGCCCCAGACGCCGAGCGAGGGATGACCAGGGGTACGTTCGATACATAACCAAGGCTCGGGCTGCACTCCCGAGGTACCCTAGGACATTTCCGAGACCAGCGGGAACGACTCTGTAACGGAATCCCATCGGAGGGAGGCAACGAGCCCTCGGACCCCGTCGCTAGGGGACCGGGTCCGGCAGATCACCCGCAGGTACTTTTGGGCGTGCCTCCGGGCCCCTAGCCGACCCCCAACGAACGGGGCACGGACGTCCACTTGGATTACCCGATTGCAGCTCACCGGAGACACCATGTTCGGTGCCCATCGAGGGTAACATGGCGCACTCCCCCCCTCCTCCTTGCGGAAAGGCGACGTAGGGGCGTATATAAAAAGTCGAGTCTGTCCCTGATCGTCCTCTCGCTCCGTGCGAAGGCTCGGGGGCTGCTCTCGCAAACCCGGCTCCGGCCGAACCGTTGACAGCGTCAACATACCAGCCCGAGAACTTGGGCCCCGACAGTGCACCTGGGTTACGCCCTGCTCGCATGAGGGAACCGCCAGACCAGCCGAGGCATTACGCAAGGCATTAAGACCTCGAAGGAGTGAAACCACTCCTCCGAGGCCTCGGGGGCTACACCCAGCGGGTGCGCTCGCGCGCACCCACCGGAACAAAGTACCACCGAGAAAGGCTGGTCCCCTTGCAAAAAAGTGCGACGCAAGCCTCCAAGCGAGTGTTAACACTCTCTTCGAGGCTCGGGGGCTACTGTCGGGGACCATAATTAGGGGTACCCTCAAGACGCCTAATTCTCAGCTGGTAACCCCCATCAGCATAAAGCTGCAGAGGCCTGATGGGTTTGATTAAGTCAGGGATCAGTCCATACGAGTGACTTGACCACGCCACGCCCGAGCCTAGCCTCGGGCGAGGGCAGCCGACCCTAAGATGACTCCGTCTCGCCTGAGGCCTCCTCTTTCACGGCAGACGCATCTCCGGCTCGCCCTAGGCCCCGCCTTCGATAAGAAGAAACCCTGACTAAATCACCGCGCCAACCGACCGAGTCACCGGGGCGTTTAACGCAAAAGGTAAGACCGACGGGCGACCAGACTTCGCCAGAGGTGCCATAGGAGGCTCCGCCCGACCCAGGGCTCAGACTCGGGCTAAGGCCCCGGAAGACGGCGAACTCCGCTCCGCCCAAGGGCTCGGACTCGGGCTAAGGCCCCGGAAGACGGCGAACTCCGCTCCGCCCAAGGGCTCGGACTCGGGCTAAGGCCCCGGAAGACGGCGAACTCCGCTCCGCCCAAGGGCTCGGACTCGGGCTAAGGCCCCGGAAGACGGCGAACTCCGCTCCGCCTGACCCCAGGGCTCGGACTCGGGCTAAGGCCCCGGAAGACGACGAACTCCGCCTCGCCCGACCCAGGGCTCGGACTCCGCCTCGGCCTCTGCCGAACGATCTCCGCCTCGCCCGACCCAGGGCTCGGACTCTGCCTCTGTCTTGCAGGACGGACTCGACCTCGGCTTCGGAGGAGCCTCCGCGACGCCCGACCTAGGACACGAGACCGCCACGTCAACAGGAAGCGTCATCATCACCCTGCCCTGAGCCGACTTGGGTCGCAGAGAACAAGACCGGCGTCCCATCTGGCCGGCTACGCCAGATAGGCAAATGATGGCGCCCCGCTAGACCATGACGACGGCGGCTCTCAGCTCCCTTACGAAAGCAGGAGGACGTCAGCAAGGGCCCAGCCACTCCGACAGCTGTCCCCCCGTCCGGCTCCGTTACTCCTCCAACAGCCACGACGCCACAACAACAGGGTGCCAAGACCTCTCCGGCTGCCACCTTGGCATGTACTTAGGCGCTAGCTCTCCCTCGCTAGACACGTAGCACCTTGCTACACCCCCATTCTGTACACCTGGATCCTCTCCTTACGACTATAAAAGGAAGGACCAGGGCCTTCTTAGAGAAGGTTGGCCTCGCGGGGACGAAGGGCAGGGGCAGGCGCTCTCTAGGGGCCGCTCGCTCTCCCTCACCTCGCGCGGACGCTTGTAACCCCCTACTGCAAGCGCACCCGACCTGGGCGCGGGACGAACACGAAGGCCGCGGGAATTCTCCGACTCCCTCACGACCCGGCTCCGGCCACCGACCTCTCTCTCTGTTCCCCCCTTCGCGCTCGCCCACGCGCTCGACCCATCTGGGCTGGGGCACGCGGCACTCTCACTCGTCGGCTCGGGGACCCCCCCGGTCTCGGAACGCCGACACCTAGCAATCACTTTCTTATTCTTTCTACAAATTGCAAAGGAAACATTGCAAGCATGGTAAATTGTAGAGTGTTCATTACTTACATTCCTAGGTACATGAACAACATTTCTTCTAGGCATATGATGAATAACATTTTTCCTAGCCAAATTTCTACCATGCATAATAGAAGAACTTGAAGCAATCGTGGTATTTGAATCAAAAGCATTATAACTTCTATCATAATGAACATTCCTAGAATATCTCCTATCATGATACATGAAAGAATGGTTCTTTTTAGCACTATTAGTCATTGGAGCCTTCCCTTTCTCCTTGGCGGAGATGGGAGCCTTATGACTTGTTAAGTTCTTGGCTTCCTTCTTAAAGCCAAGCCCATCCTTAATTGAGGGGTGTCTACCAATAGTGTAGGCATCCCTTGCAAATTTTAGTTTATCAAAATCATTTTTGCTAGTCTTAAGTTGGGCATTAAGACTAGCCACTTCATTATTTAATTTTGCAATAGAAGTAAGGTGCTCAAAACATGCATCAACATTAAAGTCTTTACACCTATTGCAAATTACTACATGTTCTACACAAGAGGTTGATTTATTAGCTATTTCTAACTTAGCCTTCAAGTCATCATTGATACTCCTTAAGCTAGAAATAGATTCATGGCACGTAGATAATTCACATGAAAGCATTTCATTTCTTCTAACTTCTAAAGCAAGAGAATTTTGCGCACTTACAAATTTATCATGCTCTTCATACAAAAGATCTTCTTGTTTTTCTAAAAGTCTATTCTTCTTATTCAAGGCATCAATCAATTCATTGATCTTATCAATTTTGGTTCTATCTAATCCTTTGAATAAACATGCATAGTCTATTTCATCATCACTAGATTCATCATCACTTGAAGGAGCGTAAGTACTAGTATTGCGAGTGCTTATGTTCTTCTCTTTTGCCATGAGACAGGTGTGATGCTCGTTGGGGAAGAGGGATGATTTGTTGAAGGCGGTGGCGGCGAGTCCTTCGTCGTCGGAGTCGGACGAAGAACAATCCGAGTCCCACTCTTTGCCAAGGTGTGCCTCGCCTTTAGCCTTCTTGTAAGTCTTCTTCTTTTCCCTCTTCTTTTCTTGATCCTGGTCACTATCATTATCAGGACAATTAGCAATAAAGTGACCAACCTTACCACACTTGAAACAGGAGCGCTTTCCCTTCGTCTTGTTCTTTTTGGGATGCTCCTTGCGACCCTTTAGCGTCGTCTTGAAGCGCTTGATGATGAGGGCCATTTCTTCCTCGTTGAGCCCCACCGCCTCAACTTGCGCCACCTTGCTAGGTAGCGCCTCCCTGCTACTTGTTGCTTTGAGAGCAACGGTTTGAGGCTCGTGGATTGGGCCATTCAACGCCTCATCAACGTATCTCGCCTCCTTGATCATCATTCGCCCGCTCACAAATTTCCCAAGTAATTCTTCGGGCATCATCTTGGTGTACCTAGGATTCTCACGAATAGAGTTAACAAGATGAGGATCAAGGACGGTGAAGGACCTTAGCATAAGTCGGACGACGTCGTGGTCCATCCATCGCGTGCTTCCATAGCTCCTTATTTTATTAACGAGGGTCTTGAGCCTGTTGTACGTTTGGGTTGGATCCTCCCCCTGATCATTGCGAACCTCCCAAGTTTGCCCTCCACCAACTCCATCTTGGTGAGCATGGTGACGTCATTTCCCTCATGAGAGATCCTGAGGGTGTCCCAAATCTGCTTGGCGTTATCCAAGCCGCTCACCTTATGGTACTCTTCCCTGCACAAGGATGCTAAAAGAACAGTGGTAGCTTGTGCATTTTTGTGAATTTGTTCATTAATAAACATGGGATTATCAGAAGTATCAAAATGCATTCCATTCTCTACTATCTCCCATATACTTGGATGAAGAGAGAACAAGTGACTACGCATTTTGTGACTCCAAAATATGTAGTCCTCTCCATCAAAGTGTGGAGGTTTACCAAGAGAAATGGAAAGCAAATGTGCATTTGAATTATGCGGAATACGAGAGTAATCAAAAGAAAAGTTTGAGTTAACCGTCTTCTTTTTCTCGTAGTCGTTGTCGTCGTCATCCTTTTGGGAAGAGGATGACTCGTCGCTGTCGTCGTAGTAGACAATCTTCTTGATACGCCTCTTCTTCTTCCCGTCCTTCTTCTTATGACTTGAGCCCGAGTCAGTGAGCTTGTCGTCTTTTGGCTCATTGATGAAGGACTCCTTCTCCTTGTCGTTGATCACAATCCCCTTTCCCTTAGGATCCATCCCTTCGGGCGATTAGTCCCTTTCTTGAAGAGAACGGCTTTGATACCAATTGAGAGCACCTAGAGGGGGGGTGAATAGGTGATCCTATAAAAACTTGAAACTTAAAGCCACAAAACTTGATTAGGAGTTAGCACAATGAAGTCAAGTGGCTAAGGAGAGTTCTTGTGAAGCACAATAGACACAGCGAGAACAAGCACAAGAGACACGAGGATTTATCCCGTGGTTCGGCCAAGTACAACACTTGCCTACTCCACGTTGTGGCGTCCCAATGGACGAGAGTTGCACTCAACTCCACTCAAGTGATCCAATGATCAACTTGAATACCATGGTGTTCTTCTTTTCTTTACTCTTTCCCATTTGCGAGGAATCTCCTCAACTTGGAGTCTCTCGCCCTTACAATAAGGATCAAAGTGAAAGCAATAGAATAAGGGAGGGAAGCAACACGCACAAATCCACAGCAATACACACACACACGGCCAAGACTCGAGCTCAAATGAATATCACAAGGTTCTCACTAGAACGGAGCTCAAATCACTAAGAATGTCAAACGAGTGCGCAAAGACGGAGTGTGAATGATCAAGAATGCTCAAAGTATGCTTGGTGTACTCTTCCATGCGCCTAGGGGTCCCTTTTATAGCCCCAAGGCAGCTAGGAGCCGTTGAGAGCAATCCAGGAAGGCAATTCTTTCCTTCTGTCGGTTGGTGCACCGGACAGTCCGGTGCACCACCGGACACTGTCCGATACTGATTTCTTTCCTATTTTGGTGCAGCCGACCGTTGAAGATTTGGAGCCGTTGGCGCACCGGACACCGTCCGGTGCACACCGGACAGTCTGGTGCCCCCATCTGACGTTTGGCTCGGCCACGCATCACCCGCGGATTGCGCAGCCGACCGTTGGCCCGGCCGACCGTTGGCTCACCGGACAGTCCGGTGCACCACCGGACAGTTCGGTGAATTATACCCGTACGCAGTTGACTTGATTCCCGAGAGCGACGACTTTGCCGCAGCCGACTCACCGGACAGTCCAGTGCACCACCGGACAGTCCGGTGCACCACCGGACAGTCCGGTGATTTATAGCCGTACGCCACCATCGAGACCCGAGAGCAGCCAGTTGACCAGACGCCAGCCTGGCGCACCGAACACTGTCTGGTGCACCACCGGACAGTCCGGTGTACCCAGACTGAGCAGAGTCTTGGCTGCTCGAGCCAAGTCTTTTTCAATTGTATTTTCTCTGATTCTAGCACTTAGACAAATATGTTAGTACACAAAAACCAATGTACTAAGTCTAGAATCATACCTTTGTGTTGATTTTCACTTCATCCACCATTTGGCATAGTTTCACACTTAAACCATTTATGTTGGCACTCGATCACCAAAATACTTAGAAATGGCCAAAGGGCACATTTCCCTTTCACTAGGCTAGAGTCTATTCGCATTCTATTAGCCTATGCCGCTCACCACTCTTTCAGGTTGTTCCAAATGGATGTGAAGAACGCTTTCCTCAACGGGCCAATCAAGGAGGAGGTGTACGTGGAGCAACCCCCTGGCTTTGAGGATGAACGGTTCCTGGACCATGTGTGTAAGCTCTCTAAGGCGCTCTATGGACTTAAGCAAGCCCCAAGAGCATGGTATGAATGCCTTAGAGATTTCTTAATTGCTAATGCTTTCAAGGTTGGGAAAGCCGACCCCACTCTTTTCACTAAGACTTGTGACAGTTATCTTTTTGTGTACCAAATTTATGTCGATGACATAATATTTGGTTCTACTAACCAAAAGTCTTATGAGGAGTTTAGTAGGGTGATGACACAGAAATTTGAGATGTCAACAATGGGCGAGTTGAACTACTTCCTTGGGTTCCAAGTGAAGCAACTCAAGGACGACACCTTCATCTCCCAAACAAAGTATACACAAGATCTTCTCAAGAGGTTTGGGATGAAGGACGCCAAGCTCGCGAAGACACCTATGGGAACCGACAGACATGTCGACCTCAACAAAGGAGGTAAGTCCGTTGATCAAAAGGCATACCGGTCTATGATAGGGTCATTACTTTATTTATGTGCTAGTAGACCAGATATTATGCTTAGCGTATGCATGTGTGCTAGATATCAATCCGACCCAAGGGAATGTCACCTTGTGGCTGTTAAGCGGATTCTTAGATATTTAGTTGCTACGCCTTGCTTCGGGATCTGGTGTCCAAAGGGGTCTACCTTTGACTTGATTGGATATTCAGACTCCGATTATGCTGGGTGCAAGGTTGATAGGAAGAGTACATCAGGGACGTGCCAATTCCTAGGAAGGTCCCTGGTGTCTTGGAGTTCAAAGAAACAAACTTATGTTGCCCTATCCACCGCTGAGGCCGAGTATGTTACCGCAGGACAGTGTTGCGCGCAACTACTTTGGATGAGGCAAACCCTCTAGGACTTTGGCTACAATCTGAGCAAAGTCCCACTCCTATGTGACAATGAGAGTGCAATCCGTATGGCGGATAATCCTGTTGAACACAGCCACACTAAGCACATAGACATCCGGCATCACTTTTTGAGAGACCACCAGCAAAAGGGAGATATCGAGGTGTACCATATTAACTCCGAGAACCAGCTAGCTGATATCTTCACCAAGCCTTTAGATGAGAAAAGGTTTTGCAGGTTGCGTAGTGAGCTAAATGTCTTAGATTCGCGTAACTTGGATTGATCTATAGCATACATGTGTTTTATGCCCTTGATCATGTTAATTTATGCATTTCAATCTATTTGTGTTCATTTGTGGTGCTCAAGTTGTACACATGATCCCCGGACCTCACAAGTCAATTTGCAAGTGATGCACTTATTTAGGGGGAGGCATGCTACAACTTGACCCTTTGAGACTAACCTTTGTGTTTGAGTTTACTTGATTTAGTCTCAAAAGTGAATTGAAAGGGAAAGGTGAACTTGGACCATGCAAAGACTTCCACTGCACTCCGGTATTAACTCCAAGTTCATATCTATGCTCTTATTGCCTTTTTGCTCTTAATTCACAATTTTGGTGAGGCAATGGAGTTAAAGGGCCAAGAATGATCCTGTTTTGGTGCTTAATGCCAAAGGGGGAGAAATTAAGGCCAAAGCAAATGGATCAGCTACCACTTGTGAAATTTCGAAAAGAGTAGAGTTAGAACTTTTTGATGTGTCCAAACCACTCTTATTGCAAAATTTGGTCTCTTATGGGGAGAATTTATGACTATGGGAAAAAGGGGGAGTTTTTGGCTCTTAATCAATTTTACTCTTGGATTATCTCTCTTTGTGCCCAAATAAGTGAGTTTGTTGTAGAGATAGGAAAATGAATTTGATTTGCAAAAACAAAGCAAGTGGTGGCAAAGTATGATCCAAATATGCCAAATTAGCGTCAAAAACAATTTGGTTCTCTTTTCCATTGATATTGCACTTCTTTTAGTTGCTTTTGGATGTGTTGGCATAAATCACAAAAAAGGGGGAGATTGGAAGGGAAATGTGCCCTTGGGCCATTTCTAAAGTGTTTTGGTGATTAAGTGCCCAACACATATTCTCTAAGTGTTAAATTGTGCCAAAGATTCAAGAAGTGCAAATCATGTTACAAGGTATGTTTCTACACTTAGTGCATTGTTTTGAGTACTAACATATATTGTCTAAGTGCTAGAAATAGGAGAAAAGGAATTGGAAAAGAGTTGGCTGCTCCTGCTCGGTTTGGGTGCACCGGACAGTGTCTGGTGGTGCACCGGACAGTGTCCGGTGCGCCAGGCTAGTCTCGGTGAATAGGCCGCTCTCGGGACTCGACGGTGGCGTATGGCTATAATTCACCGGACTGTCCGGTGGTTCACCGGACTGTCCGGTGAGTCATCCGCGACGAAGTCGTCGTTCTCGGAAAAAGGATCAGCGGCGTACGGATAAATTTCACCGGACTGTCCAGTGGTTCACCGGACTGTCCGGTGAGCCAACGGTCGACTGCGCAACGGTCGGCCACGCAATCCGCGGGCGACGCGTGGCCCGCGCCAACGGTCGGCAGGGGGCACCGGACTGTCTGGTGTGCACCGAACAGTGTCCGGTGCGCCAACTGCCACGAATCTGCAACGGTCGGATGCGCCAGAAAAGGAAGGAGATCACGCACCGGACAGCTACAGTGACTGTCCGGTGGCGCACCGGACTGTCCGGTGCGCCACCCGACAAAAGGCAAGATTAGCCTTCTAAGATTGTCTCCAACGGCTCCTAGCTGTCTTGGGACTATAAAAGGGACCCCTAGGCACATGGAGGAGTCACCCAAGCTTACAAGAAAGATCCTAAGACTCCAAGACTCCATTCTCACGCATTCGATTCTTTGAGATAGTGACTTGAGCTTCATTTGAGTTGAGAACTCCTTGCGTTGTGTTTTGAGCTCGAGTTGTGACTTGTGTGCTTGATTGTGCTCTCGTTTTGAGTCTTGTGTGTGTTGCTCTCCCCTCCTTTACTTCCATGCTTCTTTGTGATCATCAATTGTAAGGGCGAGAGGCTCCAAGTTGTGGAGATTCCTCGCAAACTGGAGAAAGTATAAGAAAGAAGAACACCGTGGTATTCAAGTTGATCATTGGATCACTTGAAAGGGGTTGAGTGCAACCCTCGTCCATTGGGACGCCATAACGTGGAAGTAGGCAAGTATTGTACTTGGCCGAACCACGGGATAAAACACTGTGTCTCTTATGATTGTTTTTCTGTGATTACTTGTGTGTTCGCAAGAGCTCGCTACTTAGCTGTACTAATACTTAACCAAGTTTTGTGGCTATTTAGTGTTGAATTTTACAGGATCACCTATTCACCCCCTCTAGGTGCTCTCAATTGGTACCCCTTACCCAAGGGTAGCTTCTCATTGCAAATATGATATATATGCTTAGCATGATCCTACATCAAGATGATTGCTTCATCTGTGATTTCAGTGCTCTTCGACATCCCTGCATCCATTATACTAGTGCAAGTAAACCAATGCTACTACATGGCTAGGAGCAGAGAAAGATTGACGACCGCAAATAAACCCTAAACCTAAAACCCTAAATTACAGGGGGCATAAGCATACTTAAATCAAATGCCTAACCATCGAAGAGGGTAGGGGAAAGGGTAGGGGAAAGGTTACAGAGGGTAGGCGGAAGTTCACCTGCAAAGGGGAGTGGGGGACGTCTGAAAGGGAAATAGGCTCAAACCTTTTCCTAAATGATTTTGATGGTTGAATTGCCCAATACAAACAATTGGACTAACTAGTTTGCTCTAGATTATAAGTTCTACAGGTGCCAAAGGTTCAACACAAACCAATAAAAAGTCCAAGAAAGGGTTTAAATAAAAAGAGCAAAAGACAACCGAAGGTTGTCCTGGTCTGGCGCACCGGACTATCCGGTGCACCAGGGAGAATTCCTCTGAACTCCTCAGCTTTGGGTTTCTGGAAATTGCTCTCCGCTATAATTCACCGGACTGTCCGGTGTAGCACCGGACTGTCCGGTGTGCCAGCGGGAGCAACGGCTAGCGCGCCAACGGTCGTCTGCAAAAGTGTATAGTGCGGTGAACAGTGCGGACTGCGCGCGCAGAAGTCAGAGCAGGCGCCAGAAGGCGCACCGGACAGTGAACAGGACCTGTCCGGTGCACCACCGGACTGTCCGATGGCCCCATTTGTCAGAGCTCCAACGGTCGAACTCTAACGGTTGGGTGACGTGGCTGGCACACCGGACTGTCCGGTGCGCCATTCGACATCAGCCCCTCCCAACGGCCACTTTGGTGGTTGGGGCTATAAATACCCCCAACCACCAATACTTCAAGGCATCCAAGTTTTCAGCCAACACATTCAATACAAGAGCTAGTGCATTCAATACAAGACACAATTAGAGTGAATCAAAATCTCTCCAAGTCCCAATTTCACCCAAAGCAATAGTGATAGAAGAGAGAGTTTTGCCGTGTTTTTTTGAGCTCTTGCGCTTAGATCGCTTTTCTTCTTCCCATTCTTGTTCTCAACACCTTTGTAATCAAAGCAAGAGACACCAATCGTGTGGTGGCCCTTGTAGGGACTTAGTGTCCCAATTGATTGAGGAGAAAAGCTCACTCGGTCTAGGTGACCGTTTGAGAGAGGGAAAGGGTTGAAAGAGACCCAGTCTTTGTGACCACCTCAACGGGGACTAGGCCTTCGAGGGCCGAACCTCGGTAAAACAAATCACCGTGTCATCCGCTCTATTTATTTGGTTGATTTATTTTCGCCCTCTCTTTCGGACTCAGTTTTATTTCTAAAGCTAACTCCAGCTTGTAGTTGTGCTTAAAGTTTATAAATTTCAGATTTGCCTATTCACCCCCCTCTAGGCGACTTTCAACGTCATTGTCACCGTCGCCGCTCCCAAGTTCGCCTCCGACGGCCGCTCTAAAGTCCCGCTGCGACGATAGAGAAGAAGGGGAAAGTGAGACGTCGTGCGTGAGACCGTAAGGGCATTAATGGAACAACGCCGCTATGGGCCCACCTGCCAGGTCCGTCAAAGTATCCGTGACCTGTTTTGACGAGCGAGATAGATTAAGTGACCCTCTTTCCCAACTGAATCTTGAAACGGTCCATTTAGCAGAGCGGCAACATAGAGTGACCCGTTTTGACAAATTCCTCTGGGCGAACCTAGTGGTGTTTTGATATGCCTCTGACTACTCGAATTACAAACTACTCCTTAGCATTTATGCTAAAAAATGCTAAAAGAAATAAATCTATGTAACTGGTAACCTAATTTAATGTATTATATGACTTTTTTGTTATTTTCTAAGGCTATATCCAGCAACGATCTGTATATGGTCCTGAATCCTAAATATAGCGGTCTATGTGCTTCTTTTCTTCTCCAACAAGGGCCGGTAAAAGGTGCGCTAAAATAGAGGACCATCACCACATCCGCTATCTATGGAGGATCCTGGTCCGCTATCTAGCGCTGACACGGCTCAGTTGGCGCTGTGCACATGCAAGCAACAATATGCATGTTCTTAAACCACATGCTTATAGTACAAACAATAGTATAATTTTTGTTTAGCTATTATCCTGCAGCCAGTATTAGTTTCTTAATAATATAAATGATGGAATTTAGAAGACGTTATTAAAGACGGTGGAGATATAGAAAACAGAATATTTTAAAAAGAACTGTAAAAAACAGAGAATATTTTTTTAGAGAATCAAATTTAGAGAACGTTGCCAAGATGGTCTAATCATATATGGCGGGTTTGCCGGTTTGGATTCGAGCGGGGCGAGAAAGTAGCAGGGGAAGCCTCTTCTGATCCTACGCTACCGTGCGAACTACAAAAAGGCATGTCGTATGGTAGTCGCGAAGCACCTTACTATTGTGTGGCAGCCATGTGTCGCTCATACCATAAATTTGATGTTAAAGGAGATTGGAAATTTTCCTGAGCATGATGCTGTGATTCAAAGTGCTAGACGGGTATCACGGTTTCTTTACAACCATAACAAGCTACATTCCATGATGAAGGAGGCAATTGGTGGGGAGTTGGTTCGATGGAATGCCACTAGGTTTGGAACAAATTATGCTTTCTTAGAGAGCTTTCTTCGTCGGAAGGACAAGTTCATGGCGTGGATGGGTTCTCAGGGATTCCTACAAAGCAAGTTTAGTAGTATGCCAGAAGGGAGGTACACTCATCAAACCCTTACGAGCCTGTCATGGTGGGATGAATTGAAGTATGTGGTTGATGCGACTGAGCCATTATTTGGTTTTCTTCGCTTCGCTGATGAGGACAGGAAGGGAACGCTTAGTGAGGTGCTCCTACAATATACCTTAGTGAAATCTCAATATGAAAGTTTGTTCCAAGGTCGTCCGAGCGAGTACAAAAAGTATATAAAGGTGATAAAAAAAAGAATGGCGGATCTTACAAATCAGACCTACGTCAATGGTGGTAAGTACTATAGTTAGCACAATTTCTTTAAATGTTACTATTATGAATCAGTACTAACTAGATGTCACACAGCTGCTGCTTTGAACCCTCGGACACACTATGCGTATGGCACTACCGTTTCAGTGATGAGTGATCTTCGGCATGCATTCGAATATATGATTAATGTGGATACCACAGCCGCAACACTGCAGGAGGTTGAGTTCTACAGAAGAAAGCAAGGGGAGTTTGGTAGACCTTTGGCTGAAAAAATGGCATACGATCACAACACTTCGCCTGGTAAGTAATTACCCGTTGTCGCAAGTACATTAAGGCTTTTGTACGTCATGTGAATGTGCTACGTTTTGCAGCATCATGGTGGACCATGTTTGGTTCAGACACTCCGACGTTACAAAAGCTTGCTTTGAGATTGGTTTCACAGTGTTGTTCCTCTAGTGGTTGTGAGCGCAATTGGAGCACATTTGCTTTGGTGCACACAAAGGTGAGGAGTCGGCTGTCGCATAAGAATCTCCATAAGCTTGTGTATGTTAACTACAACCTGAGGCTACGCCTAAAGGATGCAATTGGGTTCAAAGTGTGCAAGGGGAGGATGATCCATTTTCACAGTTGATGGAATTATCCTTATATGACACAAACAATCTAATCCGTCAGTGGATGGAAATGGGTCGCTCAAACGCGGATCCATTGCTAGATGAGGAGGACACCGAGAGTGACCCACCGTTGCCATCAAGCATCGTGGCTTAAGGCACTTCAAAAGACAATTTGGTTAAGTGGACAAAGAAGAATGTGGGGGACACTCATGTTGGTAAGAGAAAGGCGCGGTTCGTACAACGAAAAACAAGCAAGAAAGGAAAGAAAGCAGTGGCTAGCGATGATGATTCTGATAGTGGTGATAAAAGTCCACAATACATTGAGTCCGCCGATAGCAGTTCGGTGACGTCTTCTGATGATGATGATGGTGGTGGTGGTGCTGGCGGTAGCGGTGGTGGTGGTGCTGGTGGGTCTCAGATGGCTCCGATACAATTCACAGGTACCATTACATTTAGTTCTCAATAACTTAGTGATTGATATCTAACCATGTTTTCATAACTATGTAGGGGAGTCCCAGTTCGAATACGCTACACAAGACCAAGATCAAGGCGCACCTGAGGAGCGTAGGACCACTCACACAGGGATCGGACACCAAGGCCTACAACAAGCATATTGGATCCCCGATTCTAGCAACGAAAGACAAGGTTCATCTTCACCCCTGCTTCCCTATGTCAATTATCCGGTTGGTGAGGTAACACAGCAACCAACGAGGTGGGTGTACGAATGGGAGGACCCTGAGTACTACCAAATGTTGGTGGAGTCGTGGAGTACGACTTCTGCGTGGACCGGTCAGACTTGGGTAGAGTACAAGGCCCAGTTGATGCGTGACCAAGGTATTATGTTGCTATCAACGGAGGAGTACAATATGGCACAGGCACAATATTAGTGGAATGCCCCGTGGGAATGATCTTTCGACGGAGGATCAACTGTGAACTATAAAACATGTATCTGTATCTTCGATGTTGTTTGTGAGCTATGAAACAATGTCCTGTAATGTGTTTGAACTGCTAAATGTTGTTATTGGACTTGTGATAATGTTTGGGTCATCTTTTGTTTAAATTATGGGACCTCAATGTGCTTTATTTGCAAAAATACATATGGATCGGTTTTGGATTCTATGCGGCCGGTTTATCAGTCGTATCGGCCGTATCGGCCGGTTTATCATTTGGAAACCGGTTCGAATTTAAAAACTGTCCAAACTCGATATCGGCCGGTTTCTACCGGTTTTCGCCGGTTTATCGTGATAAATCGGTTATCGGTGTTGGCCGGTTTTAGCCCTAGAACCGGTTTCTTAAACCCTGACCGTGCGTCTCTTCCGAGATCTCGGCGCAGGTGGAAGCGAAACACGGTCACTGCCGTGTATGGCACTGTCACTGCCGTGTATGACACGTGGGGCCCGCATGGGCCCGGAACCCATTTTTTTAATTTGCCAAAGGGGCCTGGTGCGACTCTTCGAATTTCTCACTCCGATGTGCTAACCTAGTGGGATTTATTTCTCCTCAAATCACACGCTGCCGCCGGCTGATCAGATCCAGCGCCTAACCCGGCGGCTCCTGCGACGGTGAGTCACCGGCGTCCATGACACCGGCCGCGGCGTGGTGCGCGCAGCACCGCCTCCGGTTCCTCCTACCGTCCCTCTTCCTCGCGCCCGTCCTCTTCTTCCTCCTGTCGCCGCCGTCCTCTCCGCCCTTCGTCAGCCTCCCCGCCTCCGGGTACGCGCTTCGCCCCTCGCGTACTCCTAGATCATTCTGGCACATTCCTTAATCCCGCGTTCGGTTTCTGGCAGAGAGCTGCCTCCTTCAAGCTCGCGGCTCATATGGGCGCAGCGGCGGTTGGTGGAGTGGCGCCCCTGCGGGTGGTGGCGGACGGCGCCATTGCAAGGTAAGGCCTCGCAGTTTGTGGGTGGAATCTGGAACTGGATGCGCTGATGATCGACGCCTGCACTCTGTGTGCAGCTCCGTCCAGGAGGAACGGGTACATCCGAATAGATTGCTACGGCGGTCTCAACCAGCTGCGACGTGATGTACGTTAAGAGACCTCGGTTAGAGTTTCCTCCTTCCTGTACATTTAGCTCTGGTTGTCAGTGTCGCAGCAGCACTGCATGGAGTAGTGACTAGTGAGACTCGAGGCTGAGAGTGCTGAACTTTCAGTCTGAAGCTCTTGATGTTCCATAAAGAAATTGTGCTTTCTTCTGCTCATAACTTCATATCTTGTGCTTCTGGGTTCCAATCGATCCCACTGTGATGGACCTGCAGTTATGTGACGGAATTGGGGTTGCACGACTTCTGAACGCAACAATGGTTCTACCCAAGTTTGAGGTTGCCGCCTATTGGAATGAATCTAGGTATGCTGATTGAAGGTTTTGTAATTCAGTCCTGTTTGAAATAAGATTACAGTAGTTCTTATTGTACTGTTCTGTCAGTGGCTTTGCAGATGTTTTTGATGTTGATTACTTCATTGAGCAGACTAGAGGATATGTGGAAATTGTTAAGGACTTGCCTGCAGAGATAGCATCCAGAGAACCGTTTAAGGTTGACTGCAGTAAACGGAAAGGACATTTTGATTATGTTGAAACGGTACTTCCAGCTCTCTTGGAGCATCAATACATCTCATTAACACCTGCCATGAATCAAAGAAGGGATAGGTAGTGCTCCTTATCTCATAGATCCTTAGCATTCACCGTCCATTTCCATAATACTATTGCTCTTATTCATTCTTACAAGCAATTTGTCTCACAAAATATATTGAGCTTTGCATGCCATCTAATAGAATATGTTATTTTATGTTCATTGTATTAGTATGTTGGAAGGGGTGATAATAAATCGGTTAGCAATAAAGTAGGGCTACAGGATTGCCATCTTGGGTGCACTATATTATAGTGTATATGGAGTTTATATTTCATATCAAAGGGAAAATAGTTTATGAAATATAATAGTTTTATCACTGCTGAATTCCTGAGTGGTAATATGTGAAAGTACTACAACTAAGCCGTGATGAAGTATGAATCAGTATTTTTATCATTTATGATTTAGACTTTAACAGTTGATATGACCAAGCAGTTGGTAATTGCTACTTTCCATGGACAGGTGTGTTCATTGATTTCATTATTTAAATATAACTTTCTTGCTTCTAACAACTATCAGCATAGCATATTTTTGTAAACCTTCAAAATCTGTTAGCTACTGGATTTCCTTAATCTCACAAGTTACTGTAAAAAGCTGTGGTGATCTACATTCTGCATTTGTACTCTCTTTATCCCTCTGCAGTAAGGCCATCTCCAGTGGAGCGTATATGTGGACGTGCAAAACAATGTTTTGCACTGTAGACTGCACTCTTTACAGAGTGAAATTTGAAATAGGTAGTGAGATATGGAGTGGTATAGGGAGGCTTTTGGAAATAGCCTAAATGAACCTGATCTTTATTAGGCCCCTTTAGTTGGGTTTTTCAAACTGGCTTGGCTTCCCAAAATACCAAAAGACAACAAAGGGTTGACTTTCAACCAATACAGCTTTTGGCTAGTACAAATTTTACAGCACCCTAGCTCATGCTTTTACCTGTTGTTCTAAATTTTCGCGAAAATTACCTACCTGTCACTGATTATGTTGGAGTCAACCCTTCTTTCCTCTTCTTTCCCGTCCACAACTTTAGTTTGACTGTACACACTTAATTTTGATGGCAATGATGCCTGCCTATATGTTATCAGAATTTGGGTACCATCTATTTGTTGGTTATATGATTTTTTTTCGTAACAGCGACCACTTCAATTTACCTAATATTAGTTTCCTATTATCTTCTAAACATTGTCATCTTCTCAATAGTCCTTTATGCCCAACCGTAACGTCAAAGATGTAGGTTGAGTGAGACAAGATATTTAGGCAACGAGTTGTTTAGTCCTTCCAGCTTATGTATGTACCAAAAAATTTGCATGGTTAGCTGTTCTAGGCTTCACTATTGTGGCAATAACAATGTATATCCTAGAAATCATATTATTAACTCTTATATTCTTCATATTTGTATCATCAGTCTTATTAGGATCTTTGGTGATAAATATTTATTCGCAATGTTATTTATTCATCTTGAGGCTGATTCAGTGCCAAACTGATATATGTCTGCGTGTTTTCAGAAACCCCGCGTATGCCAAAGCTTCATACTGTCAAGGCTGTTACAGCGCTCTCAGGTTGAATAAGAATGTGGAATCCAAAGCTGTTGAGCTCCTCCAAGCCATACCAAAACCCTTCTTATCCCTTCACCTGAGATTCGAACCAGATATGGTCGCCTACAGTCGGTGTTCATACACTGGCCTTTCTTCCAAATCAATGGACTCCATCGAAGCTGCACGCAGGGAGGGTAGGAAGGTATTGACCGGTGACGCTGCCCGCCTGTGGAGGAACCGTGGCAAGTGTCCTCTGACACCAAGCGAAACAGCATTCATCCTCCAGGCGCTAGGCATTCCTACAAACACAAACATTTATTTAGCTGCTGGTGATGGGCTAATGGAACTCGAGGGTTTCACGTCCGTTTACAAGAACACGTACACCAAATCGTCTCTCCTGACCCATGAAGCTTTCGAGAACATGCATGGCAACACAAAGGCTGTTCTCGACTACTATGTTTCGGTCAACAGCGACGCCTATGTCGCCACATTCTTTGGAAATATGGACAAGATGGTAACTGCGATGAGAACAATGCAAGGTCTCCAGAGGACACTGGTCTTGAGCAGGAGGGCCTTCGCAAACTACACTGCCGCTGGGCTAGCAGGGCAGCAGCTGGCTAAGGCTATGTGGGACGCTCATCGAGAGGAGTATGTCAGAGGCAGGGGGTCGGCTCTGCCTGAGTACTGCTTTTGTGAGTTCAAATTGTAGCACTAGTGGCTAAGTGATATGAGGTTTACCTAGACAGACACCTGTTGGCTTGGCGCAACTCTTAGATCTCGCTGTGATTGTGTAGACATGAATGAGCTGTTACTGCAAACGAGATTTCAGTCAGATGAGCTTCAACTGGGTACAGCTGAGAGACATTGATGTGTTATGACCTGGCCTTCTGCGCGAATCAGCTGCGCTGTAGTATCTAGACCAAGTGGAAATGCTCTTGTCATATCCCATAACAGAGATGCAGTTCAGGTGCTGCCGGACGTGAAACAGTAGTGTGTGTATGTGAGCTACAACACGCGGGAAGGTTCGAGTATGATGGTCCACAGCCGAGCTAAGAGGAAAGGGGTACTTAACCGGTTTGGGGGACAAGCGGGCGACAGTTTTGGAAATTCTGTTACTCTTCTCTAACAAACTGTATTCTTCTCCCTTCCAGTCTCTTCATCTGTTTTCGTTGTAATTCTGTATGCTGTTGAACTTGTGGAGAAAGGAGAGGAACCATTTTCTTCTGAGATTTGTGTGTTTGCACCGTTTTATCCCTGGTGATCATGTCAGAGCTCTCTGGATGGCTTCATTGTAATTGGATGCCTTTGGGTTTGGGGGACATGTTCTGGCGCACACACCGGCCAGAACATTTTCCGACGTCTGGGTTTTTGCCAAACTCTTTGATTTTTTTTATTTTAGCTCATCCCTCCATCCTAAAATAGTTGACATTTCTCTGTTCTGAAATAGTTTTTAATCTTACCTTCTAACGACTTTTCTTTTTTTTAATATACCTTTTCTTGTGCTAATATCTCTCTATCTCTATTTCTCTATCTTTTTATTTATTTTCTGTGTACTATATCTTTTTACTACTACTAAATTTCCGTGTATAAACTTGAAACGTCAACGGAGGGAGGAGGAATTTAAGCCATGATTTGCACAAACTAATGTGCCAGACCGAGCTCCAGCTAATCTAGTGGTACGTGATGATGGGATTGTTTTCTCAACCGCCACGTTGGTGATGTGTTTGTACAGGTTTTGCGTGATGTGCCAATTCAAAATTATGGTTTGGGAGATATTTAAGAAAGATCGCCTTTCCCATACCACTAGATTCGGTGTTAGTGGTGGGAAATGGCTAATACCTTCGATATCCAGGAGCAAAATCTGTCTTTCTTTTTTTTTCCTACCGAAGACAATTTGTTCCAGCAGACTATTGAACCATATACACCCAATGAACCATCGTTGTTGTGATCTAACTCAAATTGTTCCGGTAAAACATATATCAATTATAATAATCTAGTGTTATTATTAATCGTTGAAACTCAACTAGCGACCTACTAGATGCTTTTATTACCAACCAGCACTAAATGTCATCTGATACCTATAAAATTTAGACCCGGGACTACTCATGTTACTCATGGTTTTAGCTCTAGTCAAGACTGAATCAAAATCTGTTGTGTGCTGGCGTCATCACTCGTCTTTACCAACAAATATTCTCAGTCGCCTCATGCAGTTCAGCAAATGGATTGATTCGCTTTACTCGTCTGACCACCTGTCTGTCCCATCCGGAATCGTTGCTCCTGGTGAGCTCTCAACTGCTGACTTAGCTAGAGAGACTCTCGGATGGCATCATCTGCACAGAACCACAGATAGATGCCTATGCTTCTCTGTAGCTTCACACTCTTTGTTATGCATATATATCTTGATCTTGATAAGGGAGTTGTTTGGTCGTCTCTAGAAGGAGAATCAGGTCCCAGCAACTACTGTTTAAACTGGTTACAAGTCAAGAAACATCCACGCTATAGCTGGTAAAGTGCGTGTTCAACGATAATCACCCATGTGCTGAGACTGTGAAACCATTATTCTGCAGATTTGGTCCATGTGCTCACAGTCACAGAATACCATTCAGTTATCAAAATTATATTCAACCGCACTAACAAAAAACGAAAGTCGAATGCATTAGAGTGATGCATGCAAGAGTAGTTGAGAGTTGAGCAAGTGAAGCTTTATTTGCATTGGCCCCTCCAATGCCAGGTTAACCATAAAGGGTTGTTCAGCACAGCGAGACACGGAAGTACCATAAAGGTTAACCATTTGATTTGAGGCGCACTTGTATTTGTTACCGCTATCAAGAAAGCCCTTGTCATTAGATATTTTCCTTTAGAAAAAGATTGTCATTAGATTTTTTTTCTTTAGAAAAACAGATACTTCCTTTTACCTTGCACCAAGATGGTTTATAGTAAAATAAAATTTGAATACGAGTGTGAACAGAAAGGACTACAAGTCAATTACTTGACCTCAATTGCCGTGCTGCAGCTTCCAACAGAGCTGCACTGTTGCCTAGTACCAAACCTTATCTTTGCATGCTTCAAACTACAGGAGATTGACGTTAACAAGGAAATTAGGTGATTATAAATGAAGCCAGACTAGATAAGTATCAATCCGAAGGAAATCAATAAGTGGTTATCTTGCGAAAAGTAAGTTGTGGCCCTTGGTTACACGTGGGTAGGCCTAGTAAAATAAATCGAAACCCAAAAACCGAACCGAATTAACTGGAACCAAAACCGATTTAACCATTAGAAATTTTGGTTCCATGTTTTAGAATACCGAAAGAACCAAGGTAATTTCCGTTCTAGTTCTCAGAAAACCGAATAAAAAACCGAAATGTAATAGAAGCACAATAGACCAATATAATTTTAGGCAAATCTCAATATGTCCTTCCCAAATCCTAAGTATATAAGTACACGACCCTTCCAAATCAATACATCTCCAACCCTAATCCTCCATCCAGTCATCTACGCACTTTTGCTAAACTCTAAAATTGTGTTGTTTTGCTATTTTTTTTCTAAATTTCGGTCTATTCGGTTAGGAATCGAAACCGAACCGAAAGAACCGAAACTGATTTTTTCGGTTTCGCCTATCTTGAATACATATTTCGGTTCCATTTTTTAAAAAACCGAGGAACCGAACCGAATGCTCACTCCTACCGGTGGGTGTACTAGCCGTGTGATTGGTTACAGGACAGAACAACTGAGGATGGGATGGACTCTGGTTCAAGGGGTGAAATAATCTCTAGTCTTTTTGGTTGAAGGGTTGAACGATCAGTGTTTTCTATTTGGTTTGAGGGATTGATCCCGTCCTTTGTTTAGTTGGAGAGATAAAATGGGACGTGAGGAAGAAATATTGGGATGGAGATATGTGGATAGCCACATCCGTCGGTGCCCTCTTTCGTTCGTCCAGTTCCGAGGGACACCTAGTGACAACATCAAATTAGAATATTCTTTTAGAAACAGTTCCGTCTTATCTCCAACTCTAAACCAAACAACCTTATCCGAGGGATCTTTCATGTGTCTTCATTGCAATGAAACACATGCTAGGTGAATACCCCTATAATGCTACGACTACGAGAGTTTAGAAAATGGTGTCTTATGAATGAAAAAATGAATTAATCATGTAAGAAACTGCTTTAGAATTTCATGAAAGCGAACGTCGAATGTATTATCAACTTGCACAAAAGTGAAACAAAACCTTATAATATTAAGGTTTAGTTGATCCATCCACCAAAATAGTATATATACATGAAGGGGAAAAATGTGGCTTAAGCTAACTATAACTATGAAACAATGTCCTAACAAGATTGAGACAAAAAAATGATGTACAAGGAACAGTAGGTGTTGAACTCTTATAAACTTATCTATCATAATCTTCCTGACTTGTTGCACCATGTTTAGGCATTGGTGATTCTCCTTGTGCTAATTCTGGCCCTCGGAAACAATGGTGAAAAAAAGAAACATTCAACAAAAAAAACTGCGAGCAAGTACTCCGCTACTTTATCGGATGTTTTAGTTTTTGTTGTTGGAGAATGAACTGGAGGTTGGAATCGCTAAATTTAGTATACGAAAGGCTATATCGAACCTTGTTGGAGAGAGCTTTAGAGAGATATACAAAGAGAATATTCCATGTGATAGCTCTTTCAATCAGAGGCGGATCTACAGTGTGGGCAATATGGGCCATGGCCCCACCTTAAATTTTATAATATCCATAATACCATATAGAATTAGATTAGAGGGAGCCATGTCCATTCACCGTCCAGCGTCCATCCGCGGTCCGCCGTCCACCCACCGCCCACGGCCCATGCCTCATTAGCTGATTGGCCCATTCGTTGTTCACCCAGCCACCAGGAATCTTAGTCTTAGGTCACGTCTTCGGTTTTCGTCGGCCTCCTACCGCCGCCGGCCGCCTCAGATCCCACCGCGACACCACAGCATCGCCGACTGCGGCACCGCCCCACACCACAGGTAAACCCCTCCTCTGCCGGCCTGCCCCTTCTTCTTTCTCTTGCTCTCCCACTCCGCCAGAGCAGGCGAGCAGCTGCACCGCTGCGCGCTGCAAGCTGCTACTGCTACTCTGCAGTCTCTGCTCTGCTAGACTGCTAGTGCTAGCAAATATTGTTTTTATAGAATTTTAGGGTTAACAACTGTTGTGTGTTATCAAATATCAAATATTGTTTCTATAATTTTCTTTTTCAGAGCAAATGAGAAGGTTTTTCCAATCACTTTCAAGAGGCTCTGACACTGGTGAAAGAGAAATGTGTCTTTGTGCCATTTCTATAATATTTTGGTGATTAAGTGTTCAACACATATTAAGTGAGTTGATTATGTGCCAAATAAGAAAGAAGTGCAAATCATGTAACAAGGTATGTTTTTAGACTTAGTACATTGTTTTGAGTACTAACATATATTGTCTAAGTGCTAGAAACAGAGAAAAGAAGAGAAGAAAAGAAATGCAAAAGACTTGGCTTGGTACAGCCAAAGTCCAGCTCGGCTTGGCACACCGGACAGTGTCCAGTGGTGCACCGGACAGTGTCCGGTGTGCCAGGCCAGCCTCCGGTGAACAGGTCACTCTCGGGAAAAATCGGCGGCGTACGGCTATAATTCACCGGACTGTCCGGTGGTGCACCGGACTGTCCGGTGAGCCAACGGCCGCCAGCGCAACGGTCGGCCGCGCAATCCGCGGGCGACGCGTGGCCCGCTCCAACGATCGGCAGGGGGCACCGGACTGTCCGGTGTGCACCGGACAGTGTCCGTTGCGCCAACTGCCACGAATCTGCAACGGTCGTCTGCGCCAGAATAGGAAAGAGTTCGGCACCGGACCGTCTACAATGACTGTCCGGTGGCGCACCGGACTGTCCGGTGCGCCACCCGACAGAAGCCAACTTTGGCCTTCCTTGTTGGTCTCCAACGGCTCCTAACTGCCTTAGAGCTATAAAAGGGACCCGTAGGCGCATGGAGGAGTAACCCAAGCTTACAAGAAACATTCTAAAACTCCAGCTTCGCGCATTTGATTCTTTGAGATAGTGACTTGAGCTCCATTTGAGTTGAGAACTCCGTGGGTTGTGTTTTGAGCTCAAGTTGTGACTTGTGTGCGTGATTGTACTGTGATTTGGGTCTTGTGTGTGTTGCTCTCCCCTCCCTTATTTCTGTGCTTCTTTTGTGATCATCATTGTAAGGGCGAGAGGCTCCAAGTTGTGGAGATTCCTCGCAAACGGGAGAAAGAAAAAGAAAGAAAAAATTGTGGTATTCAAGTTGATCATCGGATCACTTGAAAGGGGTTGAGTGCAACCCTCGTCCATTGGGACGCCACAACGTGGAAGTAGGCAAGTATTACTTGGCCGAACCACGGGATAAAAATTGTGTGTCTCTTGTGTGCTTTCTCTTTGATTGTCCGTGTTCACAAGAGCTCGTTGTAAGCTACTTAGCCGTTCTAACTTTAATAACTAAGTTTTGTGGCTATTAGTGTTGAATTTTACAGGATCACCTATTCACCCCCCCTCTAGGTGCTCTCAATTGGTATCGGAGCCGTTCTCTTCACGTAAGGGACTAATCGCTCGAAGAGATGGATCCTAAGGGAAAGGGGATGGTGGTCAACGACAAGGAAAAGGAGTTCTTCCTCAACGAACCTAGAGACGACAAGCTAACCGACTCAGGCTCGAGTCATAAGAAAAGAGATGGAAAGAAGAAGAGGCACATCAAGAAGATCATCTACTACGACAGTGATGCCTCGTCTTCTTCACCACATGACGATGATGACTCCTCGTCAAAGAAGAAACAGTTAATCAAAATTATTCATTTGATTATTCTCGTATTCCTTTCAATTCCAATGCTCATTTGCTTTCAATTCCTCTTGGTAAACTCCACACTTTGATGGAGAGGACTACTCTTTTTGGAGTCACAAAATGCATAGTCACTTATTTTCTCTCCATCCTAGTATTTGGGAGATAGTTGAAAATGGAATGCATTTCGACAGTACCGATAACCCTGTGTTTATTAATGAGCAAATTCATAAGAATGCATAAGTGTAGCATCCCGAAAACTCAAATCTTGAAATTTTCTCAAACTCGCTCTAAATTCAAAATGAATTTTAAATTTCGTTTCAAAATGTTTGTTTGCAAGTTGATATCAACAAATAAAATTATAGTGGTCTATATTCTCTCTAAAATCCTCCTAAAAATATCCTACAAATATTTCCCGAGTGATCCCCCTCAAATTCTTTCCAGAAATACTGCCCAGATATTTCCCTAGTGATCCCCTTCAAGTTCTTTCCAGAATTACTGTCCAAATATTCCACCGATATATCTCCAGGTATTTTCTTCTTGAGAAATACCTTCCGAATCATATTTCAAGTCCCTACAAATATTTTCTTCATAACTTTCCTCATGCTCATACGTATACGTATGCCTCCAGTGTCATACGGTGAGCTCTACAAGCTAATTACACTCATACAAGACAAATCCATGTTAATCTCCCACTAATCCTCTCATCCTCCCACTAATCCTCTCATCCCTCCCCCTAATCCCCCCACCATGGCTATAAATAGAGGGGCAAGGGCCTCCTCTCATCCCACCCCAAGTCATTTCATGACAACTCTCCCCCCCACACACACCCACTCCATGTTCCACACAAGCACACACTAGCACAAGGATCGTTCGGTCGTTCTTCAATCGTTCGTCCCCCTGTTCTTAGTTTGTTCGTTCGTTCGTTCGTCCGATCCTTCGATCGTTCGTCCGATCGTTCATGGTTCGTTCGTCCATTCGTCCGATCGTTCGATCGTTCGTCCATTCGTTCGTCCAAATAATCTTTTTCCTGCCGTTATGCTGCCGAAATTCCGATTGTTTGTTCGTTCGATCATTCGATCGTTCATCGTTCGTTCATAGTCCCTATTCACCATTCTTCGTTCGTTCATAGTCCCTATTCATCGTTCTTCCAGATAATCTTTGTCCTACCGTTATGCTGCCGAAATTCTGATCCTTCGTTCGTCCGATCATTCGATCGTTCGTCCGTTCGTTCATAGTTCATATTCATCGTTCATCGTTCGTTCATCGTCACTATTCATCGTTCATCGTTCGTTCATCGTCACTATTCACCATCACTATTCACCATTACTATTCACCATTACTATTCAGCATCGTTACTATTCATCGATGATATCTGTGGCAACCTTTTCGTCGTCACTATTTATCGTTACTATTCATCGATCATCCGATCACCCCAAATTTCAACTACTCATCCGTCATGCTGACCAGTCCACCTAAGACCAGCCAGACCAATATTTCAGTCATACGAACTCCGGTGACTGTGATTTTCCTTCCAGTAGGGAACTTCCCATCTGGTCACCCATCCTAGGTTTCTCCAAGTTGAGCATGCTTAACTTTGAGACTCATTTGAACCAGGCTTCCAAACTCAGATTCCAATAATTCTTGTTTCTAAATTCTTATCAAACTATTCCCTATCCAACCATGTCATCTTTTAAGCCTGGTCCATATTCCAGAAAACTCCCAAAATACTCTTGTCCCATATTCTGCCTATAACTCTCCTGTTCATACTAAGTCAGACGATTCATTCGTCACTATTCTCACCAATAGTGAACTTCACTGTGCTACACCACATACACTCAGCTATAAATACACCCAGCTACCCTCTCCCTCTCCACACACACTCAACACCCTCAGCCAAGGCAAACACCCCACCCACTTAGTTACTCTGCTCTGCCGGCTACACGCATAGTGTCGCTTCACCTCCAGTCCACCCTCCTGGTAAGCACCTCCGCTCCACCACCAGTAATATCACAACACCACATGACACAGATTCTACTCAAGACTCTACCCATCCATATATCGCTATTCTGACCACTATACTAAATATTTGTTGGTATACTTGCTGGTTTGTATGTTTGCTTATTCATGTTGCATAGTTATCAGAGCGTTCGTGCCGTCTCGTGGAGGCCAGATCTGCAAGTCTACGCCAGGCAGTGGAGCTAGAAGCCAGTTCCGCGAGCTCCCCTTCCCCCCTTTGCTGAATAAGCACGACAAGCTCATTGGATCCCTTTGACGCATAAATTACCTATGATTTTTCAACCATAACCCTCAACCTATTATTTTATGCATGATATGATTTTGAGACAAGTTATTATGGCCACCCAAGCCGCTTGCCGCAATCAATCCTTGATATATTTGTTATAAATGATTTGAGAAAAGGTGTGAGTTTTCAAAAGAAAATGCTTTTCAAAATGTGTATGATGAAGGGTTTTCACCCTTATCACCTTGTGAGTGGGATAATCAGGGACTCCCTGGTTTAGGGGAGGGCCTAAGGTGATGGCTCAGCTGGTTTAGGCGTGAGCAGAAGGATTGTCCCCTCGTATAAGGACCGGTTTGTCATCTTTCACTACCTATACTCATGATAAGTACAACCACTCGAGACTGTGTGGGCAGTCACTCAATCTGAACTCGTACGGTCCAACCCCAAGGTTATGAAGGCTGGGGAGCACCGGGAGGATAAGGAGGGGGAATGTTTTGTCCGGTTTGGACATGGTGGTGGCCTGACTCCTTCCGGTATAACTGTTAAGGTTAGGACGTGCGAGGAAGGAAAGGGATTCAGATTCGGATCTCATTGATCATGAGATCGCAGAGCCAGACTAGTGGGTAAAGTGTACACCTCTGCGCAGAGTTTGAAAACCTATTCGAATAGTCTGTGTCCACAGGAATGGACGAGTCTGGTGTGGTATGGCAATTAGTGTTTGTTTTAAAAAAAGAGGTGCTTTTGAGAAAAGTGGTTTTTAATAGGTCCGGCGGTTGAGCCGTGAGCTATGGTGGACGGGAAGTCCAGTAGCTGTTTTTAAAAATGAAAACCAGTGGGAAACTGCTGAGATACCTGGATGGTTTAGTCTAGGGGATTTTGTTCTAATATTGAAAAACTTCCTGCTCCTTTTGGAGAGGATGCGCTTTGCAAAAATACAAAATGTTTTTCAAAACAACCCTGCATAAAATATTGTTGTTTCTACCAAATATCCTGAGCTCTACATATTCCATGCATTGTATCTGATTTCCCCATTCCGCGGGTGAAGGTGGGCTGCTGAGTACGTTTGTACTCACCCTTGCTTATTTGTTGTTTTTCAGAAAAGGAGATCGGGTAAGAGTTATGACTATTCCCAACCTTGCCTATGGCTGTTGGAGCGCTGAATTGCTTCGCTGCGTATATCGGGCTGCTTCAGCCCCACTCTGATGATATGTCTCGAGTTGTGGACCAACTCTTAAAGTTGATCGCCACCTTTATAGGTTTGTCTCGTTTAAGCAGATCTGAAATCATCTGTTGTATAAATGTGTTTACTAGCCTCCTGGGACTAGTAATTGTATCACATTTGAGTCCCAGAGGATTGGGGCGCTTCAGGTGGTATCGGAGCTGTTAGGTTGGCCGCAGGACGTAACCCTTAGCCTGATCCAAATGTTTTTTGAGTCAAAACTATTTTCTTAAAAAAATCATTGCTCTCATCCCTTCATTTCAAAAATGCTTTCCCCCTTTTCTTCTCTCAGAAGTCGGATGGAGGTCCGCTGCCAAACTAGCTTGTGCCAGAATGAAGATGGTTTCCCCAAGTTGTTGAGAGCATGCACAGTTCGCCTCGGAATAAGGAGCCAGCCAAAGTATGATGGTCGTGAATTCGTCGAGCATGGCACAGAGAAGTGTGTCGTGACTGTATACATTGGATCCAGTCCGCACCATGTGGAATGGAGTGTCACTGCTGCTGGGCACAGATTCAAAGACACCTGCCAAGTCGTCGCTCGCAAGGCATTGAGGACCCTGTGTCAACTGTATGAAGAAGAAGTGGCCGACACACCGCTCAGATTCTTTCCACCCTTTCAGAGAAACCGTCCCGTTTGGATGGCCAGGATGCGTGCATTGGAAGGTCAGCAGCTGCTTGAGGACGACCCCTCAGTCGCGTACCTCACTGCATACCTGCTCACCCTGGATGCACATTATGATTTCTTGGCTCGGCACCACCGTCAGATGATTGCTCGAGCAGAAGATGTAGAGAAGCGCAACCGTCAGCTCCATGTGGATCTCACCACAACTCAAGCCCGTGCAACTGCCTTGGAAAGTCGTGAAGTCATTGCTGTTGAAGCCCTGAAGCAAGCCAAGGATGAGCACGTCCAGAAGTTGATGGAGGCCTACTTGGTAACCCATAACCAACGTAGAGCCCTACGGATCCAAGAGCCCACTTCATCCAACCCAGTTCAATCCGTCAGAGCTGAAGACCCCCAGATTTTTGAAGGTCACCCGGTCTCTATCAGAGGAGAGAAGAAGGCTTGGGAACTCCCAAAAGGAGCCATAGTCTTGGAAGGAATTCCAGTCTTCCCTCAGGCTATGGATAAGCAAGAGCACCCTGAGTCCTCCCAAGATCCCCCGCAAGAGTTGTTTGAGCCCCTCACCGTGAAGAAGATTCCAACACCCTCCCTTGAGATTAAAGAAGCCACAAGCACCCCACCAGCACCGCCGCCCTCTGAGGAGCTACAAGAGCCAGTCCCGCTTGAAGAAGAGCTCAACCCCGTCTTGCCATCTCAGTTGCCGCCAGAAGAAGTCATCAACATCAGCTCCCTCTTGACCCATCCAGGAGATGTCTCAAATTGAAGTTGTGTGCAAGCCTTGCCAGAAGAGAGTTGCCTGGTCTGAAGTTAGTTATGCCCAGTCCTCTGCATGCATTGGGTAGTGAAGTTTTTCTTCGCTTTGGCTAGAACCCTGCATGTATGAGAGGTAATCGTGCAGGCCCGTGTTTTGCAAAACTCTAATTGTGTGGCCCCCTAAGGCATTTCAAAATGAATTTCGCTTGATGTTTTCTCCCCTTTTGAGTGCATATGTGATGCTTTAACGTTAGTGCTCATAAGTCCTATTTAGCATAGTTCTCAGTTCAGGAGCCAAGCAATAGTAGTTATGCTTAGCCCCCCGAATCTGAGTAGTCGGTGGTTTGGAAAAACTCTATTCTTCCCTTATTCAAAACATTTGATTTGTTTGTGCTTATCATCGCTGAGCTCGTGTGTTTTCTTTCTTTTTTTAAGAAAGGTTTTCTCTTAAAACATAGATCACAAATTAGAGCTAATTCTCACCTTATGCTTCCATTCTCATCTTAACCCATCTCAAGAGAAAAGTGCCTTATCCAAGAAGATACCGGGAAGCTTACCATTGAAGCCTGGAATAAGCTACAGAAGAAACCTGTCCAGTCGCTCAATCAAAAGGACCGATCGTGAGAATCAAAGCACTGCCCCTGAGTCAAAGTAAACAGAAAAAGAGGACAAAAGGAGTTATTACCATACAAAGAGGCAAGGATTCTTAGAACCAGAGACCACAAACAACAGGGTCATTGACCCCACCACTCACCCGTGCCCCCCGCACGCGTGCCCGCCTCCATGCGCACTAGCACCACCGCCCATGCCCCCTTTGCAGTGCACTACCGCCGCCCACCCCCCTTTGCAGCGCACCCACCGCCGCCATCATCGCCGGCAACACCAAGTCCCCCCTCCATCGTGCTTGCTTCCACGTAGCACCTGCTCCATCACCACCACTCCACACCCTTACATACCGCTCGCCTATAAAACCCCCCACCAGCTCCCTCAACTCCCATCTCGCTCAAAGCAAAGCACACTCCAGATAAATCCCCTCTGCCAAATCGCAAGCAACTCCATTTTCCACTCCCTCGCCCCTGAGATCACAATGCTTGGTGATTCTTGGGTTGAAGACTGTTGTACATGGTTCAACATCTTCGGTTTCCTCCTCTGTATGATAGTAATACTCTTTGATAGAATCCTCGAGTGGGAAGAGCAAAGAGAAAGAAAGGGTCAGTGAAAAGAAGATAGTGAAGAGAAGATAAGAAGAAGGTTCTCCCAGAATCAACCCTATGACAGTCATCTCTCTGTAGCCTGGTCAAGCAGCAACAGCAGAAGAAGGCCTCGTAACACCCTTGTTATGTGGTACTTCAAGGAGTTCAAATCCCCAAGATTCAAGAGTTCTACCTCATTCTTTTTAAGTGGGGTAGTGTTCCAGTAAGGTTCCTGCTATGGAGAAAAAGAAGAAGGCCTGTAGCAAGCTTGTGGAGGACCAAATCATCGAAGGATATAAGTTTCTGGATGAGAAGTGGTCACCCAAGTTTTGTTGATGAAGCACCAGAAGACCAATCAAGGAAGGAATCCATGTGGGAGTTTGCAAGAGAAAGGTTTGCGTGTTGGCATTGTTGCTTCCTCAATAAGCTAGCTGCCAAGCGAAACCTAGAAGCCCGAAGATGATCTTTGAGTAGCCAGAATCAGCGTTTGCAATCGGCAACCAGATGCTCCTCCAAGGCCAGATTTTGTTGAAGTTCCATCTCCTCGAAGAGTCTGCAAAGTGAAGATATGTAGCTGAAGTAAAGCTATACCCATAACCCTTCTAAGCCGAATCTCGAGGACGAGATTCATTTTAAGTGGGGTAGATCTGTAGCATCCCAAAAACTCAAATCTTGAAATTTTCTCAAACTCGCTCTAAATTCAAAATGAATTTTAAATTTTGTTTCAAAATGTTTGTTTGCAAGTTGATATCAACAAATAAAATTATAGTGGTCTATATTCTCTCTAAAATCCTCCTCAAAATATCCTACAAATATTTCTCGAGTGATCCCCCTCAAATTCTTTCCAGAAATACTGCCCAGATATTTCCCTAGTGATCCCCTTCAAGTTCTTTCCAGAAATACTGCCCAAATATTCCACCGATATATCTCCAGGTATTTTCTTCTTGAGAAATACCTTCCGAATCATTTTTCAAGTCCCTACAAATATTTTCTTCATAACTTTCCTCATGCTCATACGTATACGTATGCCTCCAGTGTCATACGGTGAGCTCTACAAGCTAATTACACTCATACAAGACAAATCCATGCTAATCTCCCACTAATCCTCTCATCCTCCCACTAAACCCCCCACCATGGCTATAAATAGAGGGGCAAGGGCCTCCTCTCATCCAACCCAAGCCATTTCATGGCAACTCTCCCCCCCACACACCCACTCCATGTCCCACACAAGCACACACTAGCACAAGGATCGTTCGGTCGTTCTTCGATCGTTCGTCCCCCTGTTCTTAGTTCGTTCGATCGTTCGATCGTTCGTCCGATCGTTCATGGTTCGTTCGTCCGTTCGTTCGTCCAAATAATCTTTTTCCTGCCATTATGCTGCCGAAATTCCGATCGTTTGTTCGTTCGATCGTTCATCGTTCGTTCATAGTCCCTATTCATCGTTCTTCGTTCGTTCATAGTCCCTATTCATCGTTCTTCCAGATAATCTTTGTCCTGCCGTTATGCTGCCGAAATTCTGATCGTTCGTTCGTCCGATCATTCGATCGTTCGTCCGTTCGTTCATAGTTCCTATTCATCGTTCATTGTTCGTTCATCGTCACTATTCATTGTTCATCGTTCGTTCATACGAACTATTCACCATTACTATTCACTGTTACTATTTATCGATGATATCTGTGGCAACCTTTTCGTCGTCACTATTCATCGTTACTATTCATCGATCATCCGATCACCCCAAATTTCAACTACTCATCTGTCATGCTGACCAGTCCACCTAAGACCAGCCAGACCAATATTTCAGTCATACGAACTCCGGTGACTGTGATTTTCCTTCCAGTAGGGAACTTCCCATCTGGTCACCCATCCTAGGTTTCTCCAAGTTGAGCATGCTTAACTTTGAGACTCATTTGAACCAGGCTTCCAAACTCAGATTCCAATAATTCTTGTTTCTAAATTCTTATCAAACTATTCCCTATCCAACCATGTCATCTCTTAAGCCTGGTCCATATTCCAGAAAACTCCCAAAATACTCTTGTCCCATATTCTGCCTATAACTCTCCTGTTCATACTAAGTCAGACGATTCATTCGTCACTATTCTCACCAATAGTGAACTTCACTGTGCTACACCACATACACTCAGCTATAAATACACCCAGCTACCCTCTCCCTCTCCACACACACTCAACACCCTCAGCCAAGGCAAACACCCCACCCACTCAGTTACTCCGCTCTGCCGGCTACACGCATAGTGTCGCTTCACCTCCAGTCCACCCTCCTGGTAAGCACCTCCGCTCCACCACCAGTAATATCACAACACCACATGACACAGATTCTACTCAAGACTCTACCCATCCATATATCGCTATTCTGACCACTATACTAAATATTTGTTGGTATACTTGCTGGTTTGTATGTTTGCTTATTCATGTTGCATAGTTATCAGAGCGTTCGTGCCGTCTCGTGGAGGCCAGATCTGCAAGTCTACGCCAGGCAGTGGAGCTAGAAGCCAGTTCCGCGAGCTCCCCTTCCCCCTTTGCTGAATAAGCACGACAAGCTCACTGGATCCCTTTGATGCATAAATTACCTATGATTTTTCAACCACAACCCTCAGCTTGTTATTTTATCCATGATATGATTTTGAGACAAGTTATTATGGCCACCCAAGCCGCTTGCCGCAATCAATCCTTGATATATTTGTTACAAATGATTTGAGAAAAGGTGTGAGTTTTCAAAAGAAAATGCTTTTCAAAATGTGTATGATGAAGGGTTTTCACCCTTATCACCTTGTGAGTGGGATAATCAGGGACTCCCTGGTTTAGGGGAGGGCCTAAGGTGATGGCTCAGCTGGTTTAGGCGTGAGCAGAAGGATTGTCCCCTCGTATATGGACCGGTTTGTCATCTTTCACTACCTATACTCATGATAAGTACAACCACTCGAGACTGTGTGGGCAGTCACTCAATCTGAACTCGTACGGTCCAACCCCAAGGTTATGAAGGCTGGGGAGCACCGGGAGGATAAGGAGGGGGAATGTTTTGTCCGGTTTGGACATGGTGGTGGCCTGACTCCTTCCGGTATAACTGTTAAGGTTAGGACGTGCGAGGAAGGAAAGGGATTCAGATTCGGATCTCATTGATCATGAGATCGCAGAGCCAGACTAGTGGGTAAAGTGTACACCTCTGCGCAGAGTTTGAAAACCTATTCGAATAGTCTGTGTCCACAGGAATGGACGAGTCTGGTGTGGTATGGCAATTAGTGTTTGTTTTAAAAAAAGAGGTGCTTTTGAGAAAAGTGGTTTTTAAAAGGTCCGGCGGTTGAGCCGTGAGCTATGGTGGACGGGAAGTCCAGTAGCTGTTTTTAAAAATGAAAACCAGTGGGAAACTGCTGAGATACCTGGATGGTTTAGTCCAGGGGATTTTGTTCTAATATTGAAAAACTTCCTGCTCCTTTTGGAGAGGATGCGCTTTGCAAAAATACAAAATGTTTTTCAAAACAACCCTACATAAAATATTGCTGTTTCTACCAAATATCCTGAGCTCTACATATTCCATGCATTGTATCTGATTTCCCCATTCCGCGGGTGAAGGTGGGCTGCTGAGTACGTTTGTACTCACCCTTGCTTATTTGTTGTTTTTCAGAAAAGGAGATCGGGTAAGAGTTATGACTATTCCCAACCTTGCCTATGGCTGTTGGAGCGCTGAATTGCTTCGCTGCGTATATCGGGCTGCTTCAGCCCCACTCTGATGATATGTCTCGAGTTGTGGACCAACTCTTAAAGTTGATCGCCACCTTTATAGGTTTGTCTCGTTTAAGCAGATCTGAAATCATCTGTTGTATAAATGTGTTTACTAGCCTCCTGGGACTAGTAATTGTATCACATTTGAGTCCCAGAGGATTGGGGCGCTTCAGGTGGTATCGGAGCTGTTAGGTTGGCCGCAGGACGTAACCCTTAGCCTGATCCAAATGTTTTTTTGAGTCAAAACTATTTTCTTAAAAAAATCATTGCTCTCATCCCTTCATTTCAAAAATGCTTTCCCCCTTTTCTTCTCTCAGAAGTCGGATGGAGGTCCGCTGCCAAACTAGCTTGTGCCAGAATGAAGATGGTTTCCCCAAGTTGTTGAGAGCATGCACAGTTCGCCTCGGAATAAGGAGCCAGCCAAAGTATGATGGTCGTGAATTCGTCGAGCATGGCACAGAGAAGTGTGTCGTGACTGTATACATTGGATCCAGTCCGCACCATGTGGAATGGAGTGTCACTGCTGCTGGGCACAGATTCAAAGACACCTGCCAAGTCGTCGCTCGCAAGGCATTGAGGACCCTGTGTCAACTGTATGAAGAAGAAGTGGCCGACACACCGCTCAGATTCTTTCCACCCTTTCAGAGAAACCGTCCCGTTTGGATGGCCAGGATGCGTGCATTGGAAGGTCAGCAGCTGCTTGAGGACGACCCCTCAGTCGCGTACCTCACTGCATACCTGCTCACCCTGGATGCACATTATGATTTCTTGGCTCGGCACCACCGTCAGATGATTGCTCGAGCAGAAGATGTAGAGAAGCGCAACCGTCAGCTCCATGTGGATCTCACCACAACTCAAGCCCGTGCAACTGCCTTGGAAAGTCGTGAAGTCATTGCTGTTGAAGCCCTGAAGCAAGCCAAGGATGAGCACGTCCAGAAGTTGATGGAGGCCTACTTGGTAACCCATAACCAACGTAGAGCCCTACGGATCCAAGAGCCCACTTCATCCAACCCAGTTCAATCCGTCAGAGCTGAAGACCCCCAGATTTTTGAAGGTCACCCGGTCTCTATCAGAGGAGAGAAGAAGGCTTGGGAACTCCCAAAAGGAGCCATAGTCTTGGAAGGAATTCCAGTCTTCCCTCAGGCTATGGATAAGCAAGAGCACCCTGAGTCCTCCCAAGATCCCCCGCTAGAGTTGTTTGAGCCCCTCACCGTGAAGAAGATTCCAACACCCTCCCTTGAGATTAAAGAAGCCACAAGCACCCCACCAGCACCGCCGCCCTCTGAGGAGCTACAAGAGCCAGTCCCGCTTGAAGAAGAGCTCAACCCCGTCTTGCCATCTCAGTTGCCGCCAGAAGAAGTCATCAACATCAGCTCCCTCTTGACCCATCCAGGAGATGTCTCAAATTGAAGTTGTGTGCAAGCCTTGCCAGAAGAGAGTTGCCTGGTCTGAAGTTAGTTATGCCCAGTCCTCTGCATGCATTGGGTAGTGAAGTTTTTCTTCGCTTTGGCTAGAACCCTGCATGTATGAGAGGTAATCGTGTAGGCCCGTGTTTTGCAAAACTCTAATTGTGTGGCCCCCTAAGGCATTTCAAAATGAATTTCGCTTGATGTTTTCTCCCCTTTTGAGTGCATATGTGATGCTTTAACGTTAGTGCTCATAAGTCCTATTTAGCATAGTTCTCAGTTCAGGAGCCAAGCAATAGTAGTTATGCTTAGCCCCCCGAATCTGAGTAGTCGGTGGTTTGGAAAAACTCTATTCTTCCCTTATTCAAAACATTTGATTTGTTTGTGCTTATCATCGCTGAGCTCGTGTGTTTTCTTTCTTTTTTTAAGAAAGGTTTTCTCTTAAAACATAGATCACAAATTAGAGCTAATTCTCACCTTATGCTTCCATTCTCATCTTAACCCATCTCAAGAGAAAAGTGCCTTATCCAAGAAGATACCGGGAAGCTTACCATTGAAGCCTGGAATAAGCTACAGAAGAAACCTGTCCAGTCGCTCAATCAAAAGGACCGATCGTGAGAATCAAAGCACTGCCCCTGAGTCAAAGTAAACAGAAAAAGAGGACAAAAGGAGTTATTACCATACAAAGAGGCAAGGATTCTTAGAACCAGAGACCACAAACAACAGGGTCATTGACCCCACCACTCACCCGTGCCCCCCGCACGCGTGCCCGCCTCCATGCGCACTAGCACCACCGCCCATGCCCCCTTTGCAGTGCACTACCGCCGCCCACCCCCCTTTGCAGCGCACCCACCGCCGCCATCATCGCCGGCAACACCAAGTCCCCCCTCCATCGTGCTTGCTTCCACGTAGCACCTGCTCCATCACCACCACTCCACACCCTTACATACCGCTCACCTATAAAACCCCCCACCAGCTCCCTCAACTCCCATCTCGCTCAAAGCAAAGCACACTCCAGATAAATCCCCTCTGCCAAATCGCAAGCAACTCCATTTTCCACTCCCTCGCCCCTGAGATCACAATGCTTGGTGATTCTTGGGTTGAAGACTGTTGTACATGGTTCAACATCTTCGGTTTCCTCCTCTGTATGATAGTAATACTCTTTGATAGAATCCTCGAGTGGGAAGAGCAAAGAGAAAGAAAGGGTCAGTGAAAAGAAGATAGTGAAGAGAAGATAAGAAGAAGGTTCTCCCAGAATCAACCCTATGACAGTCATCTCTCTGTAGCCTGGTCAAGCAGCAACAGCAGAAGAAGGCCTCGTAACACCCTTGTTATGTGGTACTTCAAGGAGTTCAAATCCCCAAGATTCAAGAGTTCTACCTCATTCTTTTTAAGTGGGGTAGTGTTCCAGTAAGGTTCCTGCTATGGAGAAAAAGAAGAAGGCCTGTAGCAAGCTTGTGGAGGACCAAATCATCGAAGGATATAAGTTTCTGGATGAGAAGTGGTCACCCAAGTTTTGTTGATGAAGCACCAGAAGACCAATCAAGGAAGGAATCCATGTGGGAGTTTGCAAGAGAAAGGTTTGCGTGTTGGCATTGTTGCTTCCTCAATAAGCTAGCTGCCAAGCGAAACCTAGAAGCCCGAAGATGATCTTTGAGTAGCCAGAATCAGCGTTTGCAATCGGCAACCAGATGCTCCTCCAAGGCTAGATTTTGTTGAAGTTCCATCTCCTCGAAGAGTCTGCAAAGTGAAGATATGTAGCTGAAGTAAAGCTATACCCATAACCCTTCTAAGCCGAATCTCGAGGACGAGATTCATTTTAAGTGGGGTAGATCTGTAGCATCCCAAAAACTCAAATCTTGAAATTTTCTCAAACTCGCTCTAAATTCAAAATGAATTTTAAATTTTGTTTCAAAATGTTTGTTTGCAAGTTGATATCAACAAATAAAATTATAGTGGTCTATATTCTCTCTAAAATCCTCCTCAAAATATCCTACAAATATTTCTCGAGTGATCCCCCTCAAATTCTTTCCAGAAATACTGCCCAGATATTTCCCTAGTGATCCCCTTCAAGTTCTTTCCAGAAATACTGCCCAAATATTCCACCGATATATCTCCAGGTATTTTCTTCTTGAGAAATACCTTCCGAATCATTTTTCAAGTCCCTACAAATATTTTCTTCATAACTTTCCTCATGCTCATACGTATACGTATGCCTCCAGTGTCATACGGTGAGCTCTACAAGCTAATTACACTCATACAAGACAAATCCATGCTAATCTCCCACTAATCCTCTCATCCTCCCACTAAACCCCCCACCATGGCTATAAATAGAGGGGCAAGGGCCTCCTCTCATCCAACCCAAGCCATTTCATGGCAACTCTCCCCCCCACACACCCACTCCATGTCCCACACAAGCACACACTAGCACAAGGATCGTTCGGTCGTTCTTCGATCGTTCGTCCCCCTGTTCTTAGTTCGTTCGATCGTTCGATCGTTCGTCCGATCGTTCATGGTTCGTTCGTCCGTTCGTTCGTCCAAATAATCTTTTTCCTGCCATTATGCTGCCGAAATTCCGATCGTTTGTTCGTTCGATCGTTCATCGTTCGTTCATAGTCCCTATTCATCGTTCTTCGTTCGTTCATAGTCCCTATTCATCGTTCTTCCAGATAATCTTTGTCCTGCCGTTATGCTGCCGAAATTCTGATCGTTCGTTCGTCCGATCATTCGATCGTTCGTCCGTTCGTTCATAGTTCCTATTCATCGTTCATTGTTCGTTCATCGTCACTATTCATTGTTCATCGTTCGTTCATACGAACTATTCACCATTACTATTCACTGTTACTATTTATCGTTACTATTTATCGATGATATCTGTGGCAACCTTTTCGTCGTCACTATTCATCGTTACTATTCATCGATCATCCGATCACCCCAAATTTCAACTACTCATCCGTCATGCTGACCAGTCCACCTAAGACCAGCCAGACCAATATTTCAGTCATACGAACTCCGGTGACTGTGATTTTCCTTCCAGTAGGGAACTTCCCATCTGGTCACCCATCCTAGGTTTCTCCAAGTTGAGCATGCTTAACTTTGAGACTCATTTGAACCAGGCTTCCAAACTCAGATTCCAATAATTCTTGTTTCTAAATTCTTATCAAACTATTCCCTATCCAACCATGTCATCTCTTAAGCCTGGTCCATATTCCAGAAAACTCCCAAAATACTCTTGTCCCATATTCTGCCTATAACTCTCCTGTTCATACTAAGTCAGACGATTCATTCGTCACTATTCTCACCAATAGTGAACTTCACTGTGCTACACCACATACACTCAGCTATAAATACACCCAGCTACCCTCTCCCTCTCCACACACACTCAACACCCTCAGCCAAGGCAAACACCCCACCCACTCAGTTACTCCGCTCTGCCGGCTACACGCATAGTGTCGCTTCACCTCCAGTCCACCCTCCTGGTAAGCACCTCCGCTCCACCACCAGTAATATCACAACACCACATGACACAGATTCTACTCAAGACTCTACCCATCCATATATCGCTATTCTAACCACTATACTAAATATTTGTTGGTATACTTGCTGGTTTGTATGTTTGCTTATTCATGTTGCATAGTTATCAGAGCGTTCGTGCCGTCTCGTGGAGGCCAGATCTGCAAGTCTACGCCAGGCAGTGGAGCTAGAAGCCAGTTCCGCGAGCTCCCCTTCCCCCTTTGCTGAATAAGCACGACAAGCTCACTGGATCCCTTTGATGCATAAATTACCTATGATTTTTCAACCACAACCCTCAGCTTGTTATTTTATCCATGATATGATTTTGAGACAAGTTATTATGGCCACCCAAGCCGCTTGCCGCAATCAATCCTTGATATATTTGTTACAAATGATTTGAGAAAAGGTGTGAGTTTTCAAAAGAAAATGCTTTTCAAAATGTGTATGATGAAGGGTTTTCACCCTTATCACCTTGTGAGTGGGATAATCAGGGACTCCCTGGTTTAGGGGAGGGCCTAAGGTGATGGCTCAGCTGGTTTAGGCGTGAGCAGAAGGATTGTCCCCTCGTATATGGACCGGTTTGTCATCTTTCACTACCTATACTCATGATAAGTACAACCACTCGAGACTGTGTGGGCAGTCACTCAATCTGAACTCGTACGGTCCAACCCCAAGGTTATGAAGGCTGGGGAGCACTGGGAGGATAAGGAGGGGGAATGTTTTGTCCGGTTTGGACATGGTGGTGGCCTGACTCCTTCCGGTATAACCGTTAAGGTTAGGACGTGCGAGGAAGGAAATGGATTTGGATTCGGATCTCATTGATCATGAGATCGCAGAGCCGGACTAGTGGGTAAAGTGTACATCTCTGCGCAGTGTCTGAAAACCTATTCGAATAGTCTGTGTCCACAGGAATGGACGAGTCTGGTGTGGTATGGCAATTAGTGTTTTGTTTTCAAAAAAAAAGAGGTGCTTTTGAGAAAAGTGGTTTTAAAAGGTCCGGCGGTTGAGCCGTGAGCTATGGTGGATGGGAAGTCCAGTAGCTATTTTTAAAAATGAAAACCAGTGGGAAACTGCTGAGATACATGGATGGTTTAGTCCAAGGGATTTTGTTCTAATATTGAAAAACTTCCTGCTCCTTTTGGAGAGGATGCGCTTTGCAAAAATACAAAATGTTTTTCTAAACAACTCTGCATAAAATATTGTTGTTTCTGCAAAATATCCTGAGCTCCACATATTCCATGCATTATATCTGATTTCCCCATTCCGCGGGTGAAGGTGGGCTGCTGAGTACGTTTGTACTCACCCTTGCTTATTTGTTGTTTTTCAGAAAAGGAGATCGGGTAAGAGTTACGACTGTTCCCAACCTTGCCTGTGGCTGTTGGACCGCTGAATTGCATCGATGCGTATATCGGGCTGCTTCAGCCCCACTCTGATGATATGTCTCGAGTTGTGGACCAACTCTTAAAGTTGATCGCCACCTTTATAGGTTTGTCTCGTTTAAGCAGATCTGAAATCATCTGTTGTATAAATGTGTTTACTAGCCTCCTGGGACTAGTAATTGTATCACATTTGAGTCCCAGAGGATTGGGGCGCTTCAATAAGCTACCACTGTTTTGCTAGCATCTTTATGCTGGGATGGATACAACAAGGTGAGCTGCTTGGGCAACGCCAAGCAAATTTGGGATACCCTCAAGATATCACATGAGGGAAACGACACCACCATGAACACCAAAATGGAGTTGGTGGAAGGCGAACTGGGAAGATTCATGATGATCAGGGGAGAGGAGCCAACACAAACATATAACAGGCTCAAGACCCTGATCAACAAAATTAGGAGCTATGGAAGCACAAGATGGACGGACCACGACGTCGTCCGACTAATGCTAAGGTCATTTACGGTAATTGACCCCCATCTTGTCAACCTTATTCTTGAGAATCTCAGGTACACCAAGATGACGCCTGAGGAGATACTTGGGAAGTTTGTGAGCGGGCGCTGTGGGGGATAGATATCCCCCGGGTCCACTGAAGAGTAAAAGACCTCGCGAAAGGCCCAAGGGCCCAATAAATCATAAGGTCATTCTCTCGTGGGCCCGGGGAAAGACGACTAGCAGAGCAAATCGACATGAGGCCGGATTGATGTAAAACCGGACGGCCCATGACGTCAAGCGAGTGACCACAACAGAGATCCGATTTTCCCGCGCTGGAGCCCCCATGCAACGGAGCCATGCAGGGATAAGTCGGCGAGGGTTACGCGGGGATAAACTCAAGAGGTTCACTATCTTTTAGCTACTCGTTGTTATCATATCCACATGTATTGCCCCACGGTCGAGTATATAAGGCCTAGGGGGCACCCCTTCAGAACGATCGACCCTTTACTTAGCCACCCACGTCAACTCTCTGTAATCTCAATCCAGAGAGCTCTTTTGTAACCACATTCGCCAAGCATACTCACCAGGACGTAGGGTGTTACGCATCTCTAAGCGGCCCGAACCTGAAAACCCTGTCCACTGTTCCTCGTGCGATCGGCACGAACCATTTTGCTACAGTCATCGACACCGTCCTACTCCAAAAAACACCTTGAGGGGCAACCCCGGGTGTGCGGTCGGACCCAAAACACCGACAGCTGGCGCGCCAGGTAGGGGGTGTGTCGACGATCCAAGCTAGCTCAATGGCCGTCACCTTCTATAGCAAGATCACCCTGCGTCCCGGATCCGTATTCTGCTTCGGAACAATCTCATCTGTAGCGGATGAAGAAGGAATCCTGCACCGTATCGCGGATCCGCAGGAAAAGAAGTCTCTCCCAACGAACTCCGAAAATACCGGAGAAGCACAACCTCCAGCTTTCCGGAAGAAGATCGTCTCCGGAAAGTCGGGGGCCGAGGGCTCGCTGACCCGGAGAACTCCACTGCCTACCTCTCCGACAAAAGAGTGGACACAGATCGCAAGGAAGAAGGAAACCGGGGAAAAGCGAGTTGCTCTTTCCATTCCTCATGCCTCAAAGGAAAACGGGAAGAAGCTCACCACGACAGCAGCACCATTCTACCCCGACGTCCTCTTCATCGGGAGAGTGGAGTCGCCTATCGTCTCCGACGACGAGCCGACCGTACCCGGGGAAGAACCGCCTCAACGAGAGTCCCAACGACGGAGAAACCGGCGCAGGAACCTTCGACGACATCACGCGGCCGGAGAGCGGGATCCGGAGCAGTCTGTCTCGCGAGACGAGGTCTCGGAGATAGAAGAAACTCCGGAAGAACGCGTCTTCAGAGAACGAAGGAACTCCCGACGACGTGATCGCCGACGAGCTCAGGAACAGGCTGAGCAAGATGCAAGGCAACGCCGGGAGAATCCATTCTTCGGGCGTAACCTGAATCCCGACTTCGCCCGAGCTATGAACACGCCGAGCGAAGTCGGAGGGGTATTGGCTCGGATAGCTGATGGACTTCCTCGAACTCCTGACGCTGAGGGCTACCGACGACTATTCACCCAGGCGGCCAACCATCTTCTACCGCTTGCTCACCCGCCGAACGATCTACGACACGCCATCAACAGTCGCCGAGACGCGCGAAGCTCCATCAATGCTTCGCGCGAGCGGCGACATGAGAACGAGATTCGCCGTCGGGAGGAGTACGACAGGGATCATGGCATCCCGACTCAGAGCCAAGCCACCGGAACTAAGTCGGCAACGGCCTCAACTGGCGGAACCACCCGGGGACGGTCGAGGAACCACAATCACAACTCCCCTCCCCGGGACGGACGTCGTCCCCGACGACAGGAGGACACGTGCGGAGTGTCCGCTCTTACTCCGCGCCTTAGGGCCGTCCAATGGCCTCCCAACTTCAAGGTATCCAATGTCGACAAATATGAACCTAAACAGGATCCAGGGGGTTGGCTAGCCGTCTACACCACCGCTGCTCGGGCTGCCGGGGCATCCGAAGACGTGATGACCGCTTATTTACCCATCGTCCTCGGGCAAGACACGTTGCAGTGGCTGCGACATCTACCCCGACACTGCATCGACGACTGGGGGGACTTCAGTCGACGCTTCACCGCCAACTTCCAGTCCCTCTCCGACAAGCCGGCACAACCGTGGGACCTCAAATCCATCAAGCGCCGGGGGGATGAGACTCTTCGGTCGTACCTCAAAAGGTTCCAGACCATGAGAAATCGTATCCCCGAGGTCACAGAGGCGGCCGTGATCGAGGACTTCTACAGAGGATCCAATGACTCGGCTTTCGTCCGAGCCATACTACAGAAGGCGCCGACTACCTCCGAGGAACTATTCCGGGAAGCCGACCTCTACATCACCGCCGACGAGCGAGCTCAGGACCTTATCGGAGGAGCAAAGCCTGCGCCGGCAGCACCACGACACGACGCGAACCAGCCACCCGACAAACGCTGGGAGAAGAGGCCTCGCGAAGAAGTACACACCGTCGGACCACCTGCCTCTCGCGCCCGAGGAGGACCTCGCGGAGGCGAACGCACGCTGGACGACATCCTCGACGCCCAGTGCCCGTACCACAAGGACATGCGCCACACTCTTCGAAACTGTCGGGACTTCAAGCATTCTGTCGGACACGGCCGACCCTTCCAACCTCTACCTCCTCCTCCACCGAGGGGAGGACCAGATGAACCACGACAACCTCATCGGCAGGAGGAGGGAGGAGGAGGAGCTTTCCCACGCATCGACAGGGAGGTCAACATCATCTTCGGCGGACATGGGTCGCAGGAGAGCAAAAGACAACAAAAGCTCAACAACCGCCAGATACTGGTGGCGACCACCGGTCCTCCCGCCCCATACCAGTGGTCGGAACACCCGATCACTTTCACTCGGGGGGATCAATGGCTCAACTTCGACCATCCAGGCAAATATCTGCTCCTCGTCGATTCGGTGATCCGAGAAAGCCGGGTAAAGAAAGTGCTGGTGGACGGGGGGAGCAGCATCAACGTCACCTTCCCCCGGACACTTCAAGGCTTAGGAGTTCGCCTCAAAGAGCTCCACGAGTCGGACACTCCTTTCTTCGGCATCGTGCCGACAGAAGGGGAGTACCCGCTGGGCCACATCTACATGCTAGTCACCTTCGGAACTCCGGAGAACTACAGAACCGAGTTCCTGAGGTTTGAAGTGGCGAACTTCGACTGCGGGTACAACGCCATCATCGGGAGGCCTGGATTGGCCAAGTTCATGGCCATTCCGCATTACACATACATGATACTGAAGATGCCAGGACCGCAAGGGATCATAACTGTGCGCGCCGACTTTCAAGGTGCCGCAGAGTGTTTCCGAGTGGCTATTCAAGCAGCCCTCACCGCCAAGCCATCGACGGTCCCTTCCACACTGGCGAACTCTAAGCCTGAGGAAGACCTCGCAGTACCAGCAAGCGAAGCTCAGACCGCGACTTCTATGCGGCCGACTGAAGAAACCAAGAGAATCAACCTGGGGTTCGCTGATGAGCGCAAGACGGCTATCATCAGCTCCAGCCTGGATGACAAATAGGAAAGCGCGCTCGTCCAGTTTCTGCAAGATAACCAAGATGTATTCGCATGGCAACCTGCGGATATGCCGGGAGTCCCAAGAGAACTGGCCGAGCACAAACTGAAGGTCTATCCCCAGGCAAAGCCGATTCGGCAAAAACTACGTCGTTTCACGCCCGACAAGAGAGAGGCCATTCGCACCGAGTTAGCTCGCTTGGTCGCGGCTGGATTCATTAGAGAAGTGTTACATCCCGAGTGGTTAGCCAACCCTGTTCTTGTACTAAAAAAGAATAAAGTGGATTGGCGCATGTGTGTTGATTATACTGATCTCAACAAACACTGTCCGAAGGATCCTTTCGGGCTCCCGAGGATAGATCAGGTGGTGGACTCCACCGCTGGATGTTCTATGCTGTCTTTCCTGGATTGCTATTCCGGATACCATCAGATTAGTCTGGCAAAGGAAGATGAAGAAAAAAACGGCATTCATTACTCCGTTTGGTGCTTTCTGTTATACCTCCATGCCGTTTGGCCTCAAAAACGCTGGGGCAACTTACCAGAGAGCCATTCAAACATGCTTAGCCGATCACTGGGGCAAGCGTGTGGAGGCCTACGTGGATGACGTGGTAATCAAAACGCAGGACTCAAAAAACTTCATCGAAGACTTACAACTGGTTTTCAACAGTCTGAGGTGGTATAGATGGAAGCTTAATCCCGAGAAATGTGTTTTCGGGGTACCAGCAGGAAAGTTGCTCGGGTTTATCGTCAGCCACCGGGGAATTGAGGCTAATCCAGAAAAGATTGAAGCTATCATGAAGATGGAAGCACCTCGATCGCAAAAGAAGGTTCAGCGACTTACTGGATGTATGGCAGCTCTGAGCAGATTTATATCCAGGCTAGGAGAAAAAGGTTTGCCATTTTACAAGTTACTCAAGAAGGTGGATAAGTTTCAATGGACTTCAGAAGCACAAGAAGCTCTAGATGCTCTGAAAAAATTCTTGACCACACCACCAGTACTGAAACCACCCCGGCGAGCTACGTCAACTCAACCAGCTGAAGATTTGCTACTGTATATCTCTTGCACGACTCACGTGGTAAGCACCGCGTTGGTAGTCGAGCGAGTAGAAGAAGGACATGCCTATCCAGTACAACATCCTGTTTACTTCATTAGTGAAGTCCTAGGCCCCTCAAAGAAAAAGTATCCTCAAGTTCAGAAGCTATTATACGCAGTACTTCTAACTGCCCGCAAGCTGCGTCACTACTTTGACGACCACAAAGTCATAGTAGTTACAAGTTTTCCAATAGGGGATATTCTTCACAACAAGGAAGCCATCGGTCGAATAGCCAAGTGGGCTTGCAAGCTGGGATCTCATGACATCGAGTTCCGACCTCGCACTGCCATCAAAACTCAAGCACTGGTTGATTTCGTATCAGAGTGGACCAAACAACAAGTACCAGATAACCCGGAGACTGCAGAAGTATGGCGAATGTATTTTGATGGCTCACTGAAGCTGCAGGGAGCAGGAGCAGGGATTCTCTTCACTGCACCTGGAGGCGAACACCTCAAGTACGCCCTCCAGTTGCTATTCCCAGCCTCCAACAATGCAGCCGAGTATGAAGCTTTGATCCATGGATTGAACATTGCCATATCGTTGGGCGTCAAAAGATTAATGGTATACGGAGACTCTCTGGTAGTCATCAGCCAGATAAACAAGGAGTGGGATTGCTCAAGCGATTCAATGGGAAAATACTGCACTGCCGTCCGAAAACTGGAAGATAAATTCGAGGGTCTGGAATTTCATCATGTAGAAAGAGATCGGAACACAGCAGCCGATGTATTGTCCAAGCTAGGGTCCAGTCGAACTCAGGTCCCATCCGGAGTTTTCGTGCAAGAAATTCTGCAGCCGAGTATCTCAATGGATCAAACAGAAGAGTGCAACATCATAGATCAACCCGAGTCAGACCCTGATGACTGGAGAAGGCCGATCATTAAGTATATAAAGAATGAAGAAGAACCAGACGACAAGAATTCGGCAGAGCGCATTGCAAGACAGTCAGCTCACTATACACTTATTGGGGAGACATTATACAGAAGGGGTGCATCAGGCGTCCTCATGAGGTGCATTCTCTCGTCCACTGGGAAGCAACTTCTGGAGGAGGTCCATGCTGGGCAATGTGGAATACATGCAGCCTCCAGAACACTAGTCGGGAAGGTCTTCAGGTCAGGATTCTATTGGCCAACAGCAAAGAACGATGCAGCCGAGTTAGTTCAGAGGTGCGAAGCCTGCCAATATTTGTCAAAGCAACAACATATGCCAGCACAGCAACTGCAGACCATACCAGTAACTTGGCCTTTCGCATGCTGGGGACTGGATATGATTGGACCTTTCAAGAAAGCTCAAGGGGGATACACTCATGTATTGGTAGCGATTGACAAATTCACTAAATGGATAGAGTTCAAGCCCATTGCCTCTTTAACCTCTGCTAAGGCCGTGGAATTCATACAAGACATAATATTCAGATTCGGGATACCAAACAGCATCATAACCGATTTAGGATCCAACTTCACAAGTTCAGAATTCTTCGACTTCTGCGAGCAAAAGAGCATTCAGATCAAGTATGCATCTGTAGCCCATCCAAGAGCTAATGGGCAGGTTGAGCGAGCCAACGGGATGATATTGGAGGCACTCAGGAAAAAGGTCTTCGATAAGAATGAAAAATTCGCAGGAAAGTGGATAAGGGAATTGCCCTATGTCGTTTGGAGCCTAAGAACCCAACCTAGCCGAGCTTTGCATGGAAACACTCCTTTCTTCATGGTCTATGGGTCGGAGGCAGTGCTACCCGCTGATCTCAAGTTTGGGGCGCCGAGGTTGATTTTCGAAAGCATAGCAGAAGCTGAAGCCACCAGGCTGGAGGACATAGATGTGCTTGAAGAAGAACGGCTTAATGCAGTAATCCAATCAGCACGGTACCAGCAGACTCTAAGGCGCTATCACGACAAGGCTGTGCGACAGCGATTCTTCTCAGTAGGAGATCTCGTCCTCCGCCGAATTCTAACGGGGGAGGGACGACACAAGTTATCACCCTATATGGGAAGGACCCTTCATGGTAGCAGAAGTCACTCGGCCCGGATCGTATCGCCTCACTCAGATGGATGGCACAGAAGTTGGGAACTCCTGGAACATAGAACACCTCAGAAAGTTTTATCCCTAGGTGTATCTCAAAACTGCTGGGATGACGATGTACTCTGTAAAGTGGGAATATGTCATCAATAAAAAAGAGGTTTCAAAGATACTCAGTTCATTTACAATTGACTTGCATTCTTACTTAACTCAGGGTGACCACTATGCCCTACTAACGGAGCAATCGACTTAAGTTGGTGATGACTTAAGGCGGTGCAACATGCTCACGCTTACTTAACTCAGGGTGACCACTATGCCCTACTAACGGAGCAATCGACTTAAGTCGGCGACGACTTAAGGCGGTGCAACATGCTCACGCTTGCTTAACTTAGGGTGACCACTATGCCCTACTAACGGAGCAATCGGCTTAAGTTGGTGACGACTTAAGGCGGTGCAACATGCTCACGCTTACTTAACTCAGGGTGACCACTATGCCCTACTAACGGAGCAATCGACTTAAGTCAGCGACGACTTAAGCCGGTGCAACATGCTCACGCTTACTTAACTCAGGGTGACCACTATGCCCTACTAATGGAGCCATCGACTAAAAGTCAGTGGCGACTTAAGCCGATGCAACATGCCTTTACAATTCAGGGGATGACTTCCATATCCCACAAACGAATTTCATAATCATCATGCGTGATTTCATTACTATAAATTTACGAACTAATGAATTCTGATACAATAAGAAAGTCATTATATCATTCGAGTGCTGAACTAATGTCCTCTGACAAATACTCGATTATGCTAACCGCACGCTCAAAGCACGCAAAAGTTTTTCTTTATTTTGCAAAGTCTTTCTCAGGAGCGACTGACGAAGAAGGGCGACTCGAGGAATCAGGGGCAGCATTCACATCAGCCCTTATGTCTTCAGGAACAACCACGTCGGGTCTCCTCATCAATATTCGTCCTGCCCGAATAGCCTTGTCCATAGCTCTGTCACGCTGGGCTTTGAGAGTAACAGAAGTTTCTTCGGCAACTTTAGCAGCCAGTCGAGCAGTCTCTAACTCCTGGGCAATGGATTTCTTGGAAGCTCGGAGTTCTTTAATGGTGGCATCCTTTGCTAATATCAGTTGCTTGAGGCGAGTCACTTCGTCCGCGGATTCCTGCAGCCTGCAACGTTGATTGTCCAATTCCTCCATGGTAAAGCGGTGACTCCTCTCTAAGATGGTCAGCGAATTGCTAGAATCACGATACAATCTGTCAAGATTGTCACAAGAAGCAGCAAGGATACGCTTTTCTTCCTGCGAGCAAAAGTCAGCTCCTTCAAAAACCAAGCAAGTAATAGGAGCACAGCAAGGCAAGGCACAGTTTCGTAAATTACCTTTTCAGAATCAAGCTGAGCATGAAGGGAAGAACTCAGGGCATTGGCGTCATCCAAGGCAGCAGAGACTTGACCCAGTTCAATTTGGCCCTGAGAGTACTTCTCCTCAAAGTCAGTGCACCGCTGAGCCAATTCAGCCAGATCTCGGGAGTGTTTTTCTTCAAGAATTGAAATCTACCGAGTCACTCCTAGCGAGAGATAATCAAACAAAATGGGGTCAGAAGGTAAGGCAGTCCACAGCGAAGGCAGAGAGAAGCAAAAAAGCACTAACTAGCGTTGGTTGCCTCCAATTCAGAGACGCGACGTTGAAGTGACACTGGATTCCAACATGCAAGAGATGAAGCTACCTCTAGGGCGGAGGCACCCTGTAGCCTCAGCTGGCTAGCCATCCCATCCACCAAAGCCTGATGAGGAAAACATACGAGTGTGACGACAGCGGTTTAAGCAATGTAAAAGTCAAGTTAAAATACATCACAGTACCTAGAGGTTGGAGAAGAACGAAGGGATCCCCAAATCAGGAGAGATCAGTTGATAACCAGGCGTAAGACCACTACCCGAAGCAGCTTGCAATAAACCAGTGGGAATCAGCTCGGTGCCTTCAGCAGAGCCCAACGCTCGATCAGCGGGGACGCTGCCTTCTAAAGCGACTCCCTGGTCCAAGGTTTGAGCTACCACCATACAGCCGGAGTGTGGAGGAGATCCCGCGTGAACGTCCATGGAGGTACAGGAAGGAGACCCCGCTCGGGCATCCTCGGGGGCTGGGTCATAGTTGGCACTGCCCATTTGAGCCGGATCATCCCCGGCAGCACCCTCGGGGGCTGGGCAGTGGCTTACACTCTTCACCCGAGCTAAGTCATCCCCGGCGACACCCTCGGGGGCTGGGCATGTGTCAGCACCACTCTTGAGGTCCAAGCTCTCTGCAGTAACCACTTCTAAGGTTGATGGGCCCTCATCTACTTCCATAGGACCAGGACGATTCAAGTCAGTCTCCCGGCCCTCAAGATCGCGCTCTAAGGTCGACGAGGCACGGGATGACCTCAACCCAGCATCGGGCACGTCAGCACAAGCCTCCATTGCACCATCATCCACTGGCTCCGATAACCAGTCCTCTGGGACCATATCCTCAAGAGTTTGATCAAAGTTGGCCAGAGACAGTCCTTGTAGACCAATGAGGGCAGACAAAGCAGGAGAGGGAACTCCACTACTCTCACCACTGGCGATGAATTGCTGACTGTTCTTTCGAGTCTAAGGAACCTCATTCTCTTCCTCCTCGTCATCCACACCGACAACACAAGCAGCACCCCCATTGGGGTCAGCAATAGGCGGAGCACCCACATTGAGATCAGCAGCAGATTGGGGACACCCATTGGGGTCAACATCAATAAGTCCAGTCGCAGGCGTCTCTTCGGTAACATGAACCGAGGTACCAGCATCCTGATCAAAACTAGATACTCGTCGGAGGCGCCTTCTTTTCTTCTTTTGCTCATCAACAGAAGGCTCAAGCTGATTGGTTCGGCAAGGGCGCCTCGGGCGAGCACTGACAGGCCTTCGAACATCCAAAGTCGTATCAACCTCTGGAAGGGGCACCACTGCCAACGCCCCAGCAGGAGCAGCGTCGGAAGAATCCTCAGCTAGCAAATCGAGCATAGTGTTTATATCTGCATCACTAGGGTTCAGGGGCACCTCGAAATGGACCTGCCGTTCGTCATCAGGAATCTCCCCAAGTGAAGCAACCAAAGCACTGACTTCTTCAGCAGAGGGTCGCACTCTAAGGCCCAAACTGCCATTAGTAACAGGTGGATTCGATACAAATAGGGTAAAGGCTTTGGGAGGAGGCAAATTCCAGGCCGAGTACGCCACTGGAGCACCAACATTTGACACCTTGCCCCTAAGGATCATTTCAAGTCGACTCACCAAGTCTGCAGAAGGGATTCTCCTGTTAGTAACCCGAGTTGAGTCGGCTAGCCCTCAGTACAGATAAGCTGGATAGGCCCTGTCTTTCAGTGGCTGGATATTCTTGAAAACAAAGTCAGCAACCACAGCTTCATCAGTTAGACCTTTCTCTTTCAGCAGTCCAACTTCAGCTAGCAACACACCTGCCTCAGCTACCTCCTGGTCTGTGGGAGACTCGGTCCAGCTCGGGGTACGAACGTCTGGCTGTCTTCCCGACCGGGAGGGGAGAGAATTCCCATAATTATCAACTATAAACCACTCTAGGCGCCATCCCTTAATACTGTCCTTAAGGGGGATCTCAAGATATTCAGTTTTCCGCCCGCGGCGCATCTCCAAGCTGGCACCCCCGACCAACTGATGTTGTCCCCCGGCCATCCCAGGGCGACAATGATACAAATACTTCCATAAACTAAAATGTGGCAGCACGCCAAGAAAGGCTTCGCATAAGTGAACGAAGATGGAGATTTGCAAAATTGAATTAGGGTTTAAATGGGTCAAGTTAACATGATAGAAATCAAGGAGGCCGCGGAAAAAGGGAGAGATGGGAAGGCCAAGGCCGCGGAGGAGAAAAGGGGCGTAAACAACAGACTCGTGGGTATCTTCTGTCGGAACGGTAGACCCATGGCAAATCCGCCAAAAACAGAGTTCCCGCGGAGGAAGAACCCCGATGGATACGAGATGAAGGAGTTCGGTTTCAGAAATGATGGACATATGGTTACCTGCGAAAGGCAATTGGCTGTTGGGGTCGATTGGAGGAATCACCACAGCAGACGAGCTCGCAGTCTTCCTCTTGGGTGCCATCTCGATTCCACCAGCGAGCAAAGTGGGAGGCGAATGGCAGAGAGGATTCAGAAGCGGGAAAGCAAGAACTAGGGCACGGAAAGCAAAGGCGGCTAAAAGCACAACTCTTATGGGATATTCTTGAGCCAGATACCGTTTCAAAAAGTGCCCAGTCATCACCCGGCGGTTATTTCCAAAACCCCAGCATGCCACGTGGAACCCCGACAGTTATCTCCAGAACACTGGTGTGCCACCTCATCACTCGGCCATCGTCCTCAAAGTGGCTCGCGCGGCCTGCTATCACTCGACGTTGCCTCCAAAACGCCGATTTCATACCCAGTCGCTCGGCATTACCTCTAAAATGCCGACGTCGCTTCCCAGTCGCTCGGCATTACCTCTAAAATGCTGACGTCGCTTTCCAGTCGCTCGGTGTTGCCTCTAAAACGCCGATTTCATGTTCAGTCGCTCGGCATTACCTCTAAAATGCCGACGTCGCCTTCCAGTCGGTGGGCGTTGCCTCCAAAACGCTGATTTTGTTTTCAGTCGCTCGGCATTACCTCTAAAATGCCGACGTCACCTTCCAGTCGGTCGGCGTTGCCTCCAAAACGCCGATTTCATTTTCAGTCGCTCGGCATTACCTCTAAAATGCCGACGTCACCTTCCAGTCGCTCGGTGTTGCCTCCAAAACGCTGATTTGGTGTTCAGTCGCTCGGCATTGCCTCTACAACGCCGACATCACCTTCCAGTAGCTCGGCATTAACTCTAAAATGCCGATGTTGCTCTCCAAACACTCGGCGTTGCTTCTAACACACTACAGTCTTCAGTTGCTTGATGTTACCTCTAAAACGTCAACATCGTTTACAATTTACTCGGCAGCTATTTCTGGAAGCATCAGTTTGATCCCCAAGTCATTCGTCTACTGTTTCAAAGAAATCAGCTTTATGAACAAGCGAGACCAGTCATCAATAGGAAACCAACGTCATTCTTTCATTCAAAGGGAAGATAATAAGCTTACAAATCAACTCTTTGCGAGTTGATACTTCCCTACTATTACTACATTACATTACTACTACTACTACACTACGCTATACTACTTTACATAACTACTACATTATTCTAACTATACTATACTAATATCTAAAAGACCAGTGGCATCTAGCCACTGGCCCTGTTGCTGCTGCCGCCGCCGCTGCCCCTGCTGCTGCCGCCCCGGTTGCTGCCCCTGCTGCCGCCGCCGTCACCGTCCTTGCCGCCGCCGCTCCTGCCGCTGCCGCTGCCGTCACCGTCACCGTCGCCATCGTCGTCGTCACCGCCGTCATCGTCGTCGTCATCCTCGTCCTCGCCGCCGCCGTCCGAGTCCTCCTCGTCCGAGGAGTACTCCGACTCATCCGAGCCCTCGAGCCCGGAGCGCTCGACGGCCCGGATGTACGTCCAAACCTCCGCCGCAAGCCCCTGGGAGTCGTCTGAGTCGTCAGACGACTCACGCAGGGGGACGGGAGCCGGAGACCCCTCAGACCCAGAGGAGAACTCCTCCTCTGAGTACTTCGAGTCACCAAACTCCTCCGATGGAGGAGTTGGCTCGCGCTTGCGCTTGTTGTTCTTGCCCATGGTGGAAGCAGAAAGGAGAGGAGCGAGGAAGGCAGCAGAAGAACAGCGAAGAGATGTGAAAAAGCCAGAGAGACAATGGCATTATTTATAGAAGGAGGAGGCAACCGCTCACCTCCAACCGCGGTCACCGAACAGTCGCAAAGCATTCAATAAGCACTTCAACCCGTCTGAAGACACGTCAGGCGGCTGACGCCGTTTCACGCAACACTACACCCATTGGGACTCCAGTCAACAGCGCGAAGGATATGATTACACTCGCCGTCACATCACATTACTACTCAGAAGCAGCCGGCTAAAACACTCAGCGTACCAAGCCGTCCCTTGCCCACACCCATTGGGGGGGGACGCCCAGGAATTATCAGTGTATTTTTCAAATTGGTCACATCTGTGCAGGGCACGCAGTGAATGCCTCAAGACAAAAATGAGATATCAGTGAGAATTAGAGGGAAGCCAAATATAGCCGGTGGAGTACAAAATATGGTCGACAGAAATGACTTGAAGACTAGACAGAGAACGTCCATCAAATGTCTAATCAGTCACAGAGCAAATAAATTGCACTACCCAGCAAGATATGGATGGATTGCGAACTCGGCTGCAAAAGACAAAATACATGCTGACCTCTGAAGCATAATATTGATGACATAGTGCGGATGACATCATGCCAATTTTTTACAAGCAGAAAGGATAATCTTCAGCAAAAAGACACAAAAGGAAGACCTTCGAGCGGATTATCCTCAAAAATCCACTTGAAGGTCGGGGGCTACACCCATTGGGTGCACCTCCGGTGCACCCCATGGATTATCATTCCAAGCTAAGATAGTGCCAATTTCTAAGGCGTGGGGCAAGATTAAAAGGCTAGCCCTCAATCAAAACGCAGGAGCACAAATGGAAACAATTTCTGAGGAAGACCTTCGAGTAGATTATTTTTTAAAAAAATCTACTCGAAGCTCGGGGGCTATTCCGGTGCACCCAATGAAGTTCAGAATCCTACAAATTGAAATGCCGACCTCTAAGGCACAAACTCGAAACTAAGCTTCGGTCAACGAGTGATCGAAGCAGGAGAGGACAACAGGAGGTCATTTTCTTCGAATCACCTGCAAACTGGACCTGGGATCTTTGGGCTGATTACCTCTAAATTAACCCAAAGATCGGGGGCTTGTGGGGGATAGATATCCTCCGGGTCCACTGAAGAGTAAAAGACCTCACGAAAGGCCCAAGGGCCCAATAAATCATAAGGTCATTCTCTCGTGGGCCCAGGGAAAGACGACCAGCAGAGCAAATCGACATGAGGCCAGATTGATGTAAAACCGGACGGCCCATGACGTCAAGCGAGTGACCACAACAGAGATTCGATTTTCCCGCGCTGGAGCCCCCATGCAACGGAGCCATGCAGGGATAAGTCGGCGAGGGTTACGCGGGGATAAATTCAAGAGGTTCACTATCTTTTAGCTACTCGTTGTTATCATATCCACATGTATTGCCCCACGGTCGAGTATATAAGGCCTAGGGGGCACCCCTTCAGAACGATCGACCCTTTACTTAGCCACCCACGTCAACTCTCTGTAATCTCAATCCAGAGAGCTCTTTTGTAACCACATTCGCCAAGCATACTCACCAGGACGTAGGGTGTTACGCATCTCTAAGCGGCCCGAACCTGAAAACCCTGTCCACTGTTCCTCGTGCGATCGGCACGAACCATTTTGCTACAGTCATCGACACCGTCCTACTCCAAAAAACACCTTGAGGGGCAACCCCGGGTGTGCGGTCGGACCCAAAACACCGACAGGCGCATGATGGTGAAGGAGGCTCAATATGTGGACAATGCTCTAAACGGTCCACTACCCGTCCACGAGTCTCAAACCGTTGCCCTCAAAGCAACCAGCAGTAGGGAGACGCTACCAAGCAAGGTGGCACAAGTGGAGGCCACTGGCCTCAACGAAGATGAAATGGCGCTTATCATCAAGCGCTTCAAGACCACATTAAAAGGACGCAAGGAGTATCCCAACAAGAATAAGACAAGGGGAAAGCGCTCCTGCTTCAAATGCGGTAAGGCTGGTTGAGAGCACCTAGAGGGGGGTGAATAGGTGATCCTATAAAACTTGAAACTTAAACCACAAAAACTTGGTTAAGTGTTAGCACAATAATCGCCAAGTGGCTAGAGAGGAGTCTCAACAACACAATAACCACAAAGATATCAATCACTGAGATGACACGGTGGTTATCCCGTGGTTCGGCCAAGACCAACGCTTGCCTACTCCACGTTGTGGCGTCCCAACGGACGAGGGTTGCAATCAACCCCTCTCAAGCGGTCCAAAGACCCACTTGAATACCACGGTGTTTTGCTTTGCTTTTCTTAATCCCGTTTGCGAGGAATCTCCACAACTTGGAGCCTCTCGCCCTTACACTTGAATATCACAAAGAAGCACGGAGTAAGGGAGGGATTAGCAACTCACACAAGACACTAAGATCACAGCAAATACACACACACAAGACCCAGACTTAAGCTCAAAAGACTAGCATACTAGAACGGAGCTCAAATCACTAGAATGTCGAACAAGTGCGCAAGAATGGAGTGTGAGTGATCAAGAGTGCTCAAGGAATGCTTGGTGTACTCCTCCATGCGCCTAGGGGTCCCTTTTATAGCCCCAAGGCAGCTAGGAGCTATTGAGAGCATTCTAGGAAGGCTGATCTTGCCTTCTGTCGCCTGGCGCACCGGACAGTCCGGTGCACCACCGGACACTGTCCGGTGCAGATATCCTTCCTTATTTGGCGAAGCTGACCGTTGGAGTCTGAGAGCCGTTGGCGCACCGGACAGTCCGGTGCACCAATGTGACCGTTGGCTCAGCCACGCGTCACGCGCGGAATCTTCGGCCGACCGTTGCCCCGGCTGACTGTTGACTCACCGGACAGTCCGGTGCACCACCGGACAGACCGGTGAATTTTAGTCGTACGCTGTTGATCATCTCCCGAGAGCGACGAGTTCACCTGTGAACGGCTCACCGGACAGTCCGGTGCACCACCGGACAGTCCGGTGAATTATAGCCGTACACCGCCGTCGAAGTCCCGAGAGCAGCCTGTTCGCCAGAGCCAGCCTGGCGCACCGGACACTGTCTGGTGCGCCACCGGACAGTCCGGTGCACCCAGACTGAGCAGACTTTGGCTGAACAAAACCATCTCATTTCCAATTCAATTTTTCTTGTTTCCAGCACTTAGACACAATACATTAGTCCATAAAACAATGTACTAAGTCTAGAAACATACCTTTTGACATGATTTGTATTTTGTCCACCACTTTGCATAGATTAGCACAAAAGCACTTGTGTTGGCACTCAATCACCAAAATACTTAGAAATGGCCCAAGGGCACATTTCCCTTTCAATCTCCCCCTTTTTGGTGATTTATGCCAACACAACATAAAGTGACTAGAATAAGTGCAATGTCAATGCAAATGAAAACCAAAAGTTGTTTTGAATCAATTTTGGCATATATGGATCACTCTTTGCCACCACTTGGTTTGTTTTTGCAAATCAAACTCAAATTCCTATCTCTAAGTCAAATTCACTTGTAGAGAGATAAAGAGAGGTATTCCAAGAGAAATTGATCAAGGATTTCAAAAACTCCCCCTTTTTCCCATAATCAACACTTCTCCCCACAAGAGGCCAACTTTTGACAAAAGAGACAATAAAAGAGTTTTGACAAACCAAAAGCTCTAATCTACTATTTTTAAAATCTAAAATTTCTCAAGTGATAGCTGATCCATCTATTGCTTTGGCCTTTATTTTCTCCCCCTTTGGCATCAAGCACCAAAACGGGATCAATCTTGGCCCTTAAACCCCATTGCCTCACCAAAATCTTCAAATAAGAACATAAAGGCAATAAGAGTACATGAGATGAACTTGGAATAAGTTACCCTCTCATCGGAGTGCAGTGGAAGTCTTTTCATGGTCCATGTAACACCCCTGGTGTTACTATGACTAAAACTTGAGCATGACATCATAAGCATTGACATTGCATGTGTTTGACACACCTAGAGTGCATTCACTAGGTAAAAATTTCAAACAAGTTGTATTGTTTTAAGGTTTTGCAAATAGGACCCTGGGTGGGAAGCTTTACCCTCAACAGGGATTAAAGGGGTAAGACGTAACCCAACTTGAGAAAATCTAAATACTTTAGGGTAATAGTTATAAAATATCCCCAAAAACAAAGTTGAACCACAATTATACCCCTGGGATACTAAAAACCCTAATTGGAACCCTGGAAAACCCTAAGACTAAACCCTAGGGGCCTAAGTGCAAAATTAGTCCACTTTTGGGCTAAAGTGCAAAAACCAAGTCAAATAAGTGTTTTAAGTTCTTTGGTTCACAAAAATGTGGACTTGAAAGCCAAACATTGAGTTTTGGACTCATTTGCAAAAAGGACCCCAACTTTGAATTCTATACTAAGTCTGAAATGCAGTGTTGAAGGCTCAACTTTAGGGCTTTGTAACATTCAAAGCATAGGGTCTTTGCCCTAGGTCACCACACCAAATTTGTAAAGCAATTAAAGGAGAACAACTTTGCTTAAGAGTGTGAGCATTGTTGTTAAGGAAATGTTGGAGATAATTAAGCCTGAAGATTGGCTGTCAGGCTGATTCAGTCTGAAATTCAGAAGTACAGTGTAACAAAGCCATCTTTGGGGTTGAATTAAACCTTGATCCATTGCTCAAATAGGTTTAATCCCTATAGTCGAATTGTAGCTGGTATGTAGCACTACAACTTTGGTGCAGAGACTTGGGCCTGTTGCCACATGAAATTGGAAGAAAACTCCCCTGCAAATTGCTCTGTCAGACTGTCTGAACCGAGCTCGCCATGGTACAGTGCTTCAGACAGATCAGAACGACAGCACGGCAATCCCTCACCGCCGACGACCAACCTCCGCTGAGATTCACGCCGCCGCCGTTGCGATTCACGTCGCCGGTGATCGGATGAGGCCACCAGGTAAAAGCCACCCCCTGGGGATAACTCCGGTGACTCACCGTGACTGCCCCTTTTTCTCTGCGGCTGAGCGATAGGCTCACCGGTGAACCGCCGCCTCCCGGCCGTGCGCCGCGTGGATCTCACTTTCCACCGCACCGCCACGACTTACTCTAACTCCCTGTCGATCGCCGGAACAACCGCCACGCCTCTGGGCACGTATTCACCGCGCCAGGATTCTTCCTCACCTCCGGCCGCCGCGTTGCTCGTCCAAAATTTGCGGCCACCGCTCACTCCGCCTATAAATTGAGCCCTCCCCTAGCTGCATAACATCACCACCCACTCATCCACCAACAATCGCTAGCACCCGTGCCTCCGAGAACTCGAATTTTGGTTTTGCCCCAAATCCACTCTCCGCCACCGTGAAAATCCGTTCGTCGCGGCCAGCTCAACTCAGGTTAGTTCAAGCTGTACCGTTGCCTGTTCTAGCATCCCTAAGCTCTCCACATGATCCCTGACCCTTTTGATTGAACCAAACCACCATGGATTACCGGGAACACCTTCACCCATCCGCAATGTTCTCGGTTCATGCGGACAAAGCTTGATAGCTCATTATTCGTGCAATTAGATTAGGGAAAACACTCGGGCTTGGTCCAATTTGATGTCCGCCGCTCAGGAGTACCGGCCGTTGCTTAAATCAGCCGGCACGACCTCGCCGGAGTTCATCCTCCACGCGGCCGTTGTCGTGGACCTCCCACTGCGAAGAAATAGAACATGGAGGGCTTATCTGCAAGTTGTCAGTGACACAGTAGAATAGTAATCAAGCCTATCTCCAATTAGTTAAAACCCCAAGGGCCCTATTGCAAAAACTCCACGGCGGGCGCGGGCGCGCGCGCGTGGACGTGCTTCTGCTGGTAGTGGGCCGACCTGGGCTGGTTTTGGTCCAATACTATTCATGTGTTTTTCTTTTTCTTTTATCTCCAGAGCCAAAACAATTATAGAAAACAGTAGAAAAATGGCAAAATTGTGAAACCAATTTTCCTAGGCTTGTTATTTTCCCTAGTATTTAATAAAAATAATTTCATGATTTTTAGTTTAAACAGAGAATTTTAGGGCATTTAAAGCAGCTTAAAGAATTAGTTTTGGATTTTTAGAAAATAATTAGTAAGTCCAAAAATGCCCAAACTTTTTATGGGCACTTAAAACAATATTTAGAAGCCTTGGGTAGAATTTGGATTGATTTAGACCTTGTTTGATCACTAAACCCCAAAACACCCCCCCTGCCCTATGAACTCCTTTACTGACTCCGGAAACCCTAGGTTCTCAGAGTACCGTGAAGGAAAGTTGTACTCAAGACTTAGATAATAAGTTTATATTATCTTTGCATCCTCATGAGCATCCCATGGCATCCATTCTTATGCATATATATGGATATGTTAGAACACGAAGAAGAAGAAGAAGTCACTGAAGAAAGGACACCACCACCCTCAGATCCTCAAGCAGGCAACTGCTTTTACTTTGATATTTGCGGATCCGAGCCGGACTCACCTGTTAACAAAGGCAAGCCCCGGTGCATTTGCCACCTTCCTTGATATTTTTAAAATCTTTCTCACTTGATTGCTGCATTAGGTGATAGGAGTTGATTGCTAAAACAATTCCTGCATTACCTTCCTTGAACTTGATTACCTTCCTTGATCACCCGTTTTATAAAAGATTTTTTGCTTAGTCTTGCTTTAGAAAAACAAAATGTTTTGTTTTTACAAAATATGATGTGGCAAAAGTGGGTGGGATGTTTTCAAAAATAAAACTTGATGGTGAATCTGTCAAAGGCCTTGATGGATTCAACATCGGAAAAGATGTACCTCTGCCAGGTACCAAGTTTTTGGGATAAAATACTTAAGCTGAGACCGGGCGGTTGACTTGCACGAGAAGAGAGTCTCGGTGTAGTGTCTCCGTCTGAGTCGATTAAGGACCGTCTCGATGTAGGCTTGATGATCGAGGACCCTTTAGCTGGTCACATGCCTCGTCATGGGTAAGCCTTGCCTCGGGCAGACTAAGGCCGGAATAAGATAACACGAAATGGGCGTGGAGCGGTGGCGAGAGTAGCGTGTACCCTCCGTAGCAAGAGGCTGGACGGTGGTGTATCTGTGCTCTCGGTTTGCGTGAACCTGATCCGGTCTTAAGAACCCCGGTGGCGGGTTGACATATGCAAGGGTTAAGTGCTACATATGTCGTGTGATTGGAGATCCTCAGCTGAGTATAATCGATTCGGATCGCCGTACCTTCGCGGTTATGAAGACTTGGTCACTGACCTACACGTAGCATTCCACTAAAGATGATGGGTTTTTGTTGAAGAAATTGGCTAGTACAGGACCAGTGATTGAACTAGGGTAGAAAGAACTCTAGTTACAGGTAAATGTACTTAACTTGACGAATAAAATTTGGATTTTTAAGGATCCACTTTAGTAAGCATTTCCGCAAAACAGAGTCTTTGATTATTGAAAAGCCTTACCTTGACTCCCATATAGCCAGCATATCCTTGAGAGTCTTTTCTTTAGTCGGGTAAGTCTTGCTGAGTAATTCCATACTCAGGGTTTATTCCTTCGTTGTTTTTAGGTGAGGAAGTGGCAGATTTCTACTGCTTCTGTGCCAAGGTGGTTCCTAAAGAAGAAACACAAGACTGAAGTGCGGGAGGACTTGGTCCTCCATCTAGATCTTTTACTTAAAACTTATCGGGAGGAGTTTTTGCCTCCCTTGGTTTGTATAATATTACTACTCAGCACTCGCTCTTAGTTCTGGTCTGTAATAAAACAACTTGAGCTTGTTTTTAAATAAATGTAAATTATGTAATCGCTTCCGCAATGCCTTATCTCCAATGTTCCGTAATGTCTGCATGACGGGTGAATCGTTCCTGGTAAGGTAAGGAAAGATACCGAACTTGTCAAGTAGTTCAGGGGCACCTATAGGGTTGTCTTAGGTCTGTTGGACAAGGACAACTGTAGGTGGGCCTAATTACTTGGGAGGTTCCGTCACAGTCCAAGTCCACCTTTTCCCTTTCAAACCTCCTTTGAGACTAAAACAAGCAAACTCAAGCACACGGTTAATCTCAAAGGGTCAAGTTGTAGCACAGCTCCCCCTAAATATGTGCATCACTTGCAGAGAGGACTTGTGAGGTCCAGGGAGTGTTTGTACAACTTGAGCACCACAAGTAAGCAACAAAATGCATAAGGAATATGATCAAAGGCATAAACACATGTATGCTATAAATCAATCCAGGTTCCGCGAATCTAAGACATTTAGCTCACTCCGCAGCCTGCAAAAGGTCTTCTCATCTAAAGGCTTAGTGAAGATATCGGCTAGCTGGTTCTCGGTGCTAACATGAAACACTTCGATATCTCCCTTTTGCTGGTGGTCTCTCAAAAAGTGATGCCGGATGTCAATGTGCTTTGTGCGACTGTGTTCAACAGGATTTTCCGCTATTCAGATAGCACTCTCATTGTCACATAGGAGAGGGACTTTGCTCAGATTGTAGCCAAAGTCCCGGAGGGTTTGCCTCATCCAAAGTAGCTGCGCGCAACACTGTCCTGCGGCAACATACTCGGCCTCAGCGGTGGATAGGGCAATGGAAGTTTGTTTCTTAGAGTTCCACGACACCAGGGACCTTCCTAAGAATTGGCACGTCCCCGATGTACTCTTCCTATCGACCGTACATCCAGCATAGTCGGAATCTGAATATCCAATCAAGTCAAAGTTAGACCCCTTTGGATACCAGATCCCGAAGCAAGGCGTAGCGACTAAATATCTAAGAATTCGCTTCACGGCCACTAAGTGACACTCCCTTGGATCGGATTGAAATCTAGCACACATGCATACGCTAAGCATAATATCCGGTCTACTAGCACACAAATAAAGTAAAGACCCTATCATAGACCGGTATGCTTTTTGATCAACGGACTTATCTCCTTTGTTGAGGTCGGTGTGTCCATCAGTTCCCATCGGCGTCTTTGCGGGCTTGGCGTCCTTCATCCCAAACCGCTTTAGCAAGTCTTGCGTGTACTTCGTTTGGGAGATGAAGGTGCCGTCCTTGAGTTGCTTCACTTGGAACCCAAGGAAGTAGTTCAACTCGCCCATCATTGACATCTCGAATTTCTGCGTCATCACCCTGCTAAACTCTTCACAAGACTTTTGGTTAGTAGAACCAAATATTATGTCATCGACATAAATTTGGCACACAAAAAGATCACCATCGCAAGTCTTAGTGAAAAGAGTTGGATCGGCTTTCCCAACCTTGAAAGCATTAGCAATTAAAAAGTCTCTAAGGCATTCATACCATGCTCTTGGAGCTTGCTTAAGTCCATAGAGCGCCTTAGAGAGCTTACACACGTGGTCGGGGTACCGTTCATCCTCGAAGCCAGGGGGTTGCTCCACATACACCTCCTCCTTGATCGGCCCGTTGAGGAAAGCGCTCTTCACATCCATTTGGTAAAAGCTGAAAGAATGGTGAGCGGCATATGCTAGCAAAATACGAATTGATTCTAGCCTAGCCACAGGAGCAAACGTCTTCTCAAAGTCCAAACCTGCGACTTGGGCATAACCTTTTGCCACAAGTCGAGCCTTGTTCCTCATCACCACCCCGTGCTCGTCCTGTTTGTTGCAGAACACCCACTTGGTTCCCACAACATTTTGCTTGGAACGAGGCACCAGTGTCCAAACTTCATTGCGCTTGAAGTTGTTGAGTTCCTCCTGCATGGCCAACACCCAGTCCGGATCTAGCAAGGCCTCTTCTACCCTAAAAGGCTCAATAGAAGAGACAAAGGAGTAATGCTCACAAAAATTAACTAATCTTGAACGAGTAGTTATTCCCTTGCTAATATCACCCAAAATTTGGTCGACGGGATGATTCCTTTGAATCATTGCTCGAACTTGGGTTGGAGGTGCCTGAGGTGCTTCTTCCTCTTCACTTTGAACATCATGTGCTCCCCCTTGATCATGCGCCTCCACTTGAGGTACCTGTTCGTCATCTTGGGTTGGGGGATGCACCATTGTTGAGGAAGATGGTTGATCTTGCTCCAATTGTTCCTGTGGTCGCACATCGCCAATCGCCATGGTGCGTATTGCGGCCGTTGGAACGTCTTCTTCATCTACATCATCAAGATCAACAACTTGCTTTCTTGGAGAGTCATTAGTCTCATCAAATACAACGTCGCTAGAGACTTCAACCAAACCCGATGATTTGTTGAAGACCCTATACGCCTTTGTATTTGAGTCATAACCTAATAAAAACCCTTCTACAGCTTTGGGAGCAAATTTAGACGTTCTACCTTTCTTCATAAGAATATAACACTTGCTCCCAAATACACGAAAGTAAGACACATTGGGTTTGTTACCGGTTAGAAGCTCATACGAAGTCTTCTTGAGGAGGCGGTGAAGGTAGACCCTGTTGATGGCGTGGCAAGCCGTGTTCACGGCTTCCGACCAAAAGCGCTTGGGGTCTTGAACTCTCCAAGCATAGTCCTCGCCATATCGATGAGCGTCATGTTCTTCCTCTCTACCACACCATTTTGCTGTGGTGTGTAGGGAGCGGAGAACTCATGCTTGATTCCTTCCTCCTCAAGGAACTCCTCCACTTGAAGGTTCTTGAACTCGGACCCGTTGTCGCTCCTTATCTTCTTCACCTTGAGCTCAAACTCATTTTGAGCTCTCCTGAGGAAGCGCTTGAGGGTCCCTTGGGTTTCAGATTTATCCTGCAAAAAGAATACCCAAGTGAAGCGGGAAAAAATCATCAACTATAACAAGACCATACTTACTTTCTCCTATGCTTAGATAGGTGACGGGTCCGAAGAGGTCCATATGAAGCATCTCCAAGGGTCTTGATGTGGTCATCACATTTTTGTTGTGATGAGAGCTTCCCACCTGTTTCCCTGCTTGACAAGCTGCACAAGGTCTATCTTTTTCGAAATGCACGTTAGTTAGACCTATCACGTGTTCTCCCTTTAGAAGCTTGTGGAAGTTCTTCATCCCCACATGTGCTAAGCGGCGATGCCATAGCCAGCCCATGCAAGTCTTAGCAATTAAGCATGCATCTAAACCGGCCTCTTCTTTTGCAAAATCAACCAAATAAAGTTTGTCGTCTAGTACACCCTTAAAAGCTAGTGAACCATCACATCTTCTAAAGACAGACACATCTACATTTGTGAATAGACAATTATATCCCATTTTGCATAATTGACTAACAGACAACAAATTATATCCAAGAGACTCAACTAAAAACACATTAGATATAGAGTGCTCGGATGAAATAGCAATTTTACCTAACCCTTTTACCTTGCCTTGGTTCCCATCACCGAATATTATTGAATCTTGGGAATCCTTGTTTTTGACGTAGGAGATGAACATCTTCTTCTCCCCCGTCATATGGTTTGTGCATCCGCTGTCGATAATCCAGCTTGAACCCCCGGATGCATAAACCTGCAAGGCAAATTTAGGCTTGGGTCTTAGGTACCCAACTCTTGTTGGGTCCTACAAGGTTAGTCACAATTGTCTTAGGGACCCAAATGCAAGTCTTGTCTCCTTTACATTTGGCCCCTAACTTCCTAGCAATCACCTTCTTATTTTTTCTACAAATGGTAAATGAAGCATTGCAAGCATGATATATTGTAGAAGGTTCATTAACTTTCCTAGGAACATTAACAACATTTCTCATAGGCATATTATGAACAACATTTCTCCTAGCAATATTTCTACCATGCATATAGGAAGAACTAGAAGCAAACATGGCATGAGAATCAAAAGCATCATAAGCATTACAACTTCTATAAGCATTTCTAGATTGTCTCCTATCATGGTATATAAAAGCATGGTTCTTTTTAGCACTACTAGCCATAGGGTCCTTCCCTTTCTCCTTGGCGGAGATGGGAGCCTTATGGCTTGTCAAGTTCTTGGCTTCCCTCTTGAAGCCAAGTCCATCCTTAATTGAGGGGTGTCTACCAATCGTGTAGGCATCCCTTGCAAATTTTAACTTATCAAATTCACTTTTGCTAGTCTTAAGTTGGGCATTAAGACTAGCTACTTCATCATTTAATTTAGAAATGCAAACCAGGTGTTCACTACAAGCATCAATGTCAATATCTTTACACCTATTGCAAATCCTAACATGTTCTACACAAGAGTTAGATTTACTTGCTACTTCTAGTTTAGCAATTAAATCATCATTTACACCTTTTAAAGTAGAAATAGTTTCATGACAAGTAGATAGTTCATAAGAAAGCATTTCATTTCTTTTAACTTCTAAAGCATGAGATTTTTGTGCCTCTACAAATTTATCATGTTCTTCATACAACAAATCCTCTTGCTTTTCTAAAAGTCTATCCTTTTCATTCAAGGCATCAATCAATTCATTGATTTTATCAATTTTATTTCTATCCAATCCCTTGAACAAACTAGAGTAATCTATTTCCTCATCGCTAGACTCATCATAAGTAGTATTGTCTCGAGTACATACCTTCTTCTCCTTCGCCATGAGACATGTGTGACACTCGTTGGGGAAGAGGGATGACTTGTTGAAGGCGGTGGCGGTGAGTCCTTCATTGTCGGAGTCAGAGGAGGAGCAATCCGAATCCCACTCCTTTCCGATATGTGCCTCGCCCTTGGCCTTCTTGTAATTCTTCTTCTTCTCCCTCTTGTTCCCTTTTTCCTGGTCACTTTCATTATCGGGACAGTTGGCAATGAAATGACCAATCTTACCACATTTGAAGCATGAGCGCTTCCCCTTGGTCTTGGTCTTGCTTGGCTGTCCCTTGCGACCTTTTAGCGCCGTCTTGAAGCGCTTGATGATGAGGGCCATTTCTTCATCATTGAGCCCGGCCGCCTCAACTTGTGCCACCTTGCTAGGTAGCGCCTCCTTGCTCCTTGTTGCCTTGAGAGCAATGGGTTGAGGCTCATTGATTGGACCATTCAGTGCATCGTCGACGTATCTCGCCTCCTTGATCATCATTCGCCCGCTTACGAACTTCCCAAGGACTTCTTCGGGCGACATCTTGGTGTACCTAGGATTTTCACGAATATTGTTCACCAGATGTGGATCAAGTACAGTAAAGGACCTTAGCATTAGGCGGACGACGTCGTGGTCCGTCCATCGCGTGCTTCCGTAGCTCCTTATTTTGTTGATAAGGGTCTTGAGCCGGTTGTATGTTTGGGTTGGCTCCTCGCCCCTTATCATCGCGAATCTTCCAAGCTCTCCCTCTACCAATTCCATCTTGGTGAGCAAGGTGACATCGTTCCCCTCATGAGAGATCTTGAGGGTGTCCCAGATTTGCTTGGCATTGTCCAAGCCGCTCACCTTATGGTACTCGTCCCTGCACAAGGAGGCTAACAACACAGTAGTAGCTTGCGCATTTCTATGAATCTGTTCATTAATAAATATAGGACTATCCGAGCTATCAAATTTCATTCCATTCTCAACAATCTCCCATATGCTTGGATGGAGAGAGAACAGGTGACTACGCATTTTGTGGCTCCAAAATCCGTAGTCCTCCCCATCAAAGTGTGGAGGCTTGCCGAGAGGAATGGAGAGAAAATGTGAATTTGAACTCTGAGGAATACGAGAGTAATCAAAAGAAAAATTCGAATTAACCGTCTTTTGTTTCTCGTAGTCGTAGTCATCCTTTTGGGAAGAAGTGGACTCATCGCTGTCGTCGTAGTAGACGATCTCCTTGATGCGTCTCGTCTTCTTCTTCTTCCCATCTTTGCGTTTGTGGCCCAAGCCCGAGTCGGTAGGCTTGTCATTCTTCGGCTCGTTGACGAAAGACTCCTTCTCCTTATCGTTGATCACGATTCCCTTCCCCTTAGGATCCATCTCTTCGGGCGATTAGTCCCTTTATGAAGAGAACGACTCCGATACCAATTGAGAGCACCTAGAGGGGGGGTGAATAGGTGATCCTGTAAAACTTGAAACTTAAACAACAAAAACTTGGTTAAGTGTTAGCACAATAATCGCCAAGTGGCTAGAGAGGAGTCTCAACAACACAATAACCACAAAGATATCAATCACTGAGATGACACGGTGGTTATCCCGTGGTTCGGCCAAGACCAACGCTTGCCTACTCCACGTTGTGGCGTCCCAACGGACGAGGGTTGCAATCAACCCCTCTCAAGCGGTCCAAAGACCCACTTGAATACCACGATGTTTTGCTTTGCTTTTCTTAATCCCGTTTGCGAGGAATCTCCACAACTTGGAGCCTCTCGCCCTTACACTTGAATATCACAAAGAAGCACGGAGTAAGGGAGGGATTAGCAACTCACACAAGACACTAAGATCATAGCAAATACACACACACAAGACCCAGACTTAAGCTCAAAAGACTAGCATACTAGAACGGAGCTCAAATCACTAGAATGTCGAACAAGTGCGCAAGAATGGAGTGTGAGTGATCAAGAGTGCTCAAGGAATGCTTGGTGTACTCCTCCATGCGCCTAGGGGTCCCTTTTATAGCCCCAAGGCAGCTAGGCGCCGTTGAGAGCATTCTAGGAAGGCTGATCTTGCCTTCTGTCGCCTGGCGCACCGGACAGTCCGGTGCACCACCGGACACTGTCCGGTGCAGATATCCTTCCTTATTTGGCAAAGCTGACCGTTGGAGTCTGAGAGCCGTTGGCGCACCGGACAGTCCGGTGCACCAATGTGACCGTTGGCTTGGCCACGCGTCACGCGCGGAATCTTCGGTCGACCGTTGCCCCGGCTGACTGTTGACTCACCGGACAGTCCGGTGCACCACCGGACAGACCGGTGAATTTTAGCCGTACGCCGTTGATCATCTCCCGAGAGCGACGAGTTCGCCTATGAACGGCTCACCGGACAGTCCGGTGCACCACCGGACAGTCCGGTGAATTATAGCCGTACACCACCGTCGAAGTCCCGAGAGCAGCCTGTTCGCCAGAGCCAGCCTGGCGCACCGGACACTGTCCGGTGCGCCACCGGACAGTCCGGTGCACCCAGACTGAGCAGACTTTGGCTGAACAAAGCCATCTCATTTCCAATTCAATTTTTCCTGTTTCCAGCACTTAGACACAATACATTAGTCCATAAAACAATGTACTAAGTCTAGAAACATACCTTTTGACATGATTTGTATTTTGTCCACCACTTTGCATAAATTAGCACAAAAGCACTTGTGTTGGCACTCAATCACCAAAATACTTAGAAATGGCCCAAGGGCACATTTCCCTTTCACTGGTCATTTTATTGCTTAATATCCCGATAATGAAAATGACTAGGGGGAAGAAAGACATGGGAAGAAGGAGAAGAAGAAAAGCTATAGGAAGGCAAAAGGCGAGGCTCACCTTGGCAAAGAATGGGATTCGGACTGCTCTTCATCCGACTCCGACGATGAAGGACTGGCAGCCTTAGCCTTCAACAAGTCCTCTCTCTTCCCCAATGAACGACACACTTGCCTCATGGCCAAGGAAAAGAAGGTAAGTGTTCGAGATACCCCGAAGTACACTACTTCTAGCGATGATGATTCTAGTGATGACGAAGTAGATTATACTGATTTATTTAAGGGTTTAGATAGAACTAAAGTAGATAAAATCAATGAGTTAATTGATGCTTTAAATGAAAAAGATAGATTGCTAGAGAAGCAAGAGGATATTTTATATGAGGAGCATGATAAGTTTGTTAGTGTGCAAAAATCTCTTGCTTTAGAAACTAAGAGAACTGAAATACTATCTTCTGAGTTATCTGCTTGCCATGAATCTATCTCTAGTTTAAAAATTTTGAATGATGATTTAAATGCTAAGCTAGAGGTATCTAACAAATCTAGTTCATATGTAGAACATGTTGTAATTTGCAATATATGCAAGGATTTTGATATTGATGCTTGTGATAAACATCTTGCGTCTATTACCAAATTAAATGATGAGGTGGCAAGTCTTAATGCTCAACTTAAGACTTGCAAGGTTGATTTTGTTAAGTTAAAATTTGCTAGGGATGGCTACACCATTGGTAGACACCCCTCAATTAAGGATGGACTTGGCTTTCGAAAGGAAGTCAAGAACTTAACAAGCCAAAAGGCTCCCATTCCCAACAAGGAGAAAGGGAAGGCCCCTATGGCTAGTAGTACTCAAAGGAATCATGCTTTCATTTATAATGATAGAAAATTTTCTAGGAATGCTCATTAGAATAGGAGTTATGATCATGATGTCTTTAATTCACATGCTATGATTGCCTCTAGCTCTACTTTTGTGCATGGTAGAAGTAGGCCTAGGAAAAATCATGTTGTGCATCATGTGCCTAGGAGAGTATGTAATAAGCCTTCTACCATTTACCATGATTGCAATACTTCATTTGCGCTCTTATGTAAGAATGATAAAGTAGTTGCTAGAAAGTTGGGATCCAAATGCAAGGGAGACAAGACTTGTATTTGGGTTCCAAAGGCTATTGTGACTAATCTTGTAGGACCCAACAAGAGTTGGGTACCTAAAACCCAAGTGTAAATTGCCTTGCAGGTTTATGCATCCGGGGGCTCAAGCTGGATTATCGACAGCGGATGCACAAACCACATGACGGGGGAGAACAAGATGTTCACCTCCTACGTCAAGAACAAGGATTCCCATGATATGATTATTTTTGGAGATGGGAACCAAGGCAAAGTTAAAGGTTTGGGAAAGATAGCCATCACAAGCGAGCACTCTATTTCAAATGTATTCTTAGTAGAGTCATTAGGGTATAATCTCCTATCTATAAGTCAATTGTGCCACATGGGCTACAATTGTTTGTTTATAAATGTTGATGTTTCTGTCTTTAGAAGGAGTGATGGTTCATTAGCGTTTAAGGGTGTATTAGGCGGCAAACTCTACTTAGTTGATTTTTCGAAAGAGGAGGCCGATCTAGATGCATGCTTAATAGCTAAGACTAGCATGGGCTGGCTGTGGCATCGCTGTCTAGCACATGTTGGGATGAAGAACCTTCATAAACTTCTAAAGGGAGAACATGTGTTAGGACTAACCAATGTCTGCTTTGAAAAAGATAGACCTTGTGCAGCTTGTCAGGCAGGGAAACAGGTGGGAAGCACTCATCACAGCAAGAATGTGATGAAAACATCAAGACCACTGGAGCTTCTTCACATGGATCTTTTTGGACCTGTCGCCTACCTCAGCATCGGGGGAAGTAAGTATGGTTTAGTAATTGTTGATGATTTTTCCCGCTTCACTTGGGTATTCTTTTTGCAGGATAAATTAGAAACCCAAGGGACCCTCAAGCGCTTTCTAAGGAGGGCTCAAAACGAATTTGAGCTAAAGGTGAAAAAGATAAGGAGCGACAACGGGTCCGAGTTCAAGAATCTGCAAGTGGAGGAGTATCTTGAGGAAGAAGGCGTCAAGCACGAATTCTCCGCTCCCTACACACCATAGCAAAATGGTGTGGTAGAGAGGAAGAACAGGACGCTTATCGACATGGCGAGAACAATGCTTGGAGAATTCAAGACGCCCGAGTGGTTTTGATCAAAAGCTGTGAACACAGCTTGCCACGCCATAAACCGGCTCTACCTACATCGCCTCCTCAAGAAGACCTCGTACGAGCTTCTTACCGGTAACAAACCCAATGTTTCTTACTTTCGTGTATTTGGGAGCAAATGCTACATTTTGGTGAAGAAAGGTAGACATTCTAAATTTGCTCCCAAAGCTGTAGAAGGGTTTTTACTAGGGTATGACTCAAATACAAGGGCGTATAGAGTCTTCAACAAATCATCGGGTTTGGTTGAAGTCTCTAGCGACGTTGTATTTGATGAGACTAATGGCTCCCCAAGAGAGCAAGTTGATCTTGATGATGTAGATGAAGATGATGTTCCAATGGCCGCAATACGCACGATGGCGTTAGGTGATGTGCGACCACAGGAACAACAAGAGCAAGATCAGCCATCTTCCTCAACTATGGTGCATCCCCCATCTCAAGACGGTGAACAGGTACCTCAAGAAGAGGGACAGGATCAAGGGGGAGCACAGGAAGAACAAGTGATGGAGAAAGAAGCACCACGGGCCCCTCCAACTCAAGTCCGAGCAACGATCCAATGACATCACCCCGTTGATCAGATACTGAGTGACATAAGCAAGGGGGTAACAACTCGCTCACTTCTAGCTAATTTTTGTGAGCATTACTCGTTTGTCTCTTCTATTGAGCCTTTCAGGGTAGAAGAGGCCTTGTAGGATCCGGACTGGGTGTTGGCCATGCAGGAAGAGCTCAACAACTTCAAGAGGAATGAAGTTTGGAGCCTGGTGCCACGTCCAAAGCAAAATGTTGTGGGAACCAAGTGGGTGTTCCACAATAAGCAAGACGAGCACGGGGTGGTGACAAGAAACAAGGCTCGACTTGTAGCAAAAGGTTATGCGCAAGTCGCAGGTTTGGATTTCGAGGAGACTTTTTCTCCTGTGGCTAGGCTAGAGTCTATTCGCATTCTATTAGCCTATGCCGCTCACCGTTCCTTCAGGTTGTTTCAAATGGATGTGAAGAGCGCTTTCCTCAATGGGCCGATCAAGGAGGAGGTATACGTGGAACAACCCCCTGGCTTTGAGGATGACAGGTATCCCGACCACGTTTTTAAGCTCTCTAAGGCGCTCTATGGACTTAAGCAAGCCCCAAGAGCATGGTATGAATGCCTTAGAGATTTCTTAATTGCTAATGCTTTCAAGGTTGGGAAAGCCGATCCCACTCTTTTCACTAAGACTTGTGACGGTGATCTTTTTGTGTGCCAAATTTATGTTGATGACATAATATTTGGTTCTACTAATCAAAAGTCTTGTGAGGAGTTTAGCAGGGTGATGACTCAAAAGTTCGAGATGTCGATGATGGGCGAGTTGAACTACTTCCTTGGGTTCCAAGTGAAGCAAATCAAGGACGGCACCTTCATCTCCCAAACGAAGTACACTCAGGATCTTATCAAGCGATTTCAGATGAAGGACGCCAAGCCCGCGAAGACACCAATGGGAACCGATGGACATGTCGACCTCAACAAAGGAGGTAAGTCCGTTGATTAAAAGGCATACCGGTCTATGATAGGGTCATTACTTTATTTATGTGCTAGTAGACCGGATATTATGCTTAGCGTATGCATGTGTGCTAGATTTCAATCCGACCCAAGGGAATGTCACCTTGTGGCCGTTAAGCGGATTCTTAAATATTTAGTTGCTATGCCTTGCTTCGGGATCTAGTATCCAAAGGGGTCTACCTTTGACTTAATTGGATATTCAGACTCCGATTATGCCGGATGCAAGGTTGATAGGAAGAGTACATCTGGGACGTGCCAATTCCTAGGAAGGTCCCTGGTGTCTTGGAGTTCAAAGAAACAAACCTCCGTTGCCCTATCCACCGCTGAGGCCGAGTATGTTGCCGCAGGACAGTGTTGCGCGCAACTACTTTGGATGAGGCGAACCCTCTGGGACTTTGGCTACAATCTGAGCAAAGTCCCACTCCTATGTGACAATGAGAGTGCAATCCGCATGGCGGATAATCCTGTTGAACACAGCTGCACTAAACACATAGACATCCGGCATCACTTCCTGAGAGACCACCAGCAAAAGGGAGATATCGAGGTGTTCCATATTAGCACCGAGAACCAGCTAGCCCATATCTTTACCAAGACATTAGATGAGAAAACCTTTTGCAGGCTGCATAGTGAGCTAAATGTCTTAGATTCGCGTAACTTGGATTGATCTATAGAATACATGTGTTTTATGCCTTTGATCATGTTACTTATACATTTATGCAATTTGTTGCTTATTTATGGTGCTCAAGTTGTGCAAGGGATCCCCAGACCTCACAAGTCCATGTGTGAATGATGCACATATTTAGGGGGAGAAGTGCTACAACTTAACCCTTTAAGACTAATCCTTGTGTTTGAGTTACTTAATGTAGTCTCAAAGGTGCATTGAAAGGGAAAGGTGAACTTGGACCATGCAAAGACTTCCAATGCACTCCGGTATTAGTGTACTCACCTCCAAGTTCATTCTTATGCTCTTATTGCCTTTTGCTCTTGATTGACAATTTTTGGTGAGACAATGGGGTTAAAGGGCCAAAAATGATCCCATTTTGGTGCTTAATGCCAAAGGGGGAGAAATTAAGGCCAAAGCAAATGGATCAGCTACCACTTGAGAATTTTGAAAATAGTAGAGTTAGAATTTTTGATTTGTCCAAAATACTCTTATTGCAAAATTTGGTCTCTTGTGGGGGAGAATTTATGATTATGGCAAAAGGGGGAGTTTTTGGCTCTCGATAAATTTTTCCATTGGAATATCTCTCTTTGTGCCCAAACAAGTGAGTTTGACTTAGAGATGAATTTGATTTGCAAAAACAAACTAAGTGGTGGCAAAGAATGATCCAAATATGCCAAATTAGAGTCAAAAACAATTTGGTCCTTATTTGCATCGATGTTGCACTTATTTGTGTTGCTTTTTGATGTGTTGGCATAAATCACCAAAAAGGGGGAGATTGAAAGGGAAATGTGCCTTTGGGCCATTTCTATAATATTTTGGTGATTAAGTGTCCAACACATATTAAGTGAGTTGATTATGTGCCAAACAAGCAAGAAGTGCAAATCATGTAACAAGGTATGTTTTTAGACTTAGTACATTGTTTTGAGTACTAACATATATTGTCTAAGTGCTAGAAACAGAGAAAAGAAGAGAAGAAAAGAAATGCAAAAGACTTGGCTTGGTACAACCAAAGTCTAGCTCGGCTTGGCACACCGGACTGTCTGGTGGTGCACCGGACAGTGTCCGGTGCGCTAGGCCAGCCTCCGGTGAACAGGCCACTCTCGGGAAAAATCGGCGGCGTACGACTATAATTCACCGGACTGTTCGGTGGTGCACCGGACTGTCCGGTGAGCCAACTGCCGCCAGCGCAACGGTCGGCCGCGCAATCCACGGGTGACGCGTGGCCCGCTCCAACGGTCGGGAGGGGGCACCGGACTGTCCGGTGTGCACCGGATAGTGTTCGGTGCGCCAACTGCCACGAATCTGCAACGGTCGTCTGCGCCAGAATAGGAAAGAGATCAGCACCGGACCGTCTACAGTGACTGTCCGGTGGCGCACCGGACTGTCCGGTGCGCCACCCGACAGAAGCCAACTTTGGCCTTCCTTGTTGGTCTTCAATGGCTCCTAGCTGCCTTAGGGGTATAAAAGTGTCGGGTACCATAATTAGGGGTACCCCCCAACACTCCTAATCACGGCTGGTAAACACCCTCAGACCAACTGACAGGCGCGGTTCAAGTCAAGGCTTCGTATACCCAAGGGACGCGACCTCACCCGAGCCCAGCCTCGGGCTGGAGCAGTAGTCCCAGACGAGTTCATGCCTCGCCCGAGGGCCTCCTCAGGCAGCGGGCGCCTCCTCGGCTCTCCCGAAGCCCGGCTCGGGCAGGCTTTGTTGTGAAGCAACCTTGGCCGGACCACCTCACCAACCGACCGCTTCGCACGCGCATTCAATGCAGGGGACGCCTGACGCCGTATCCTGACACACACGCCTCAGTCGGCCAGGCCGAAGTGACCACAGTCACTTCGCCCCTCTTCTTTACTGTCCGATATGACGGGAAAACAACGCCGCTCGCCCCGTTCCGACTGCCGTGCCAACCACCCAGGCAAAGACTGACAACAAGTCACGATCAACCACCAAGTTTGGTCTCGGGCGCAACAGGAAGATCCGCCTCGCCCGACCTCAGGCTCCAGCCTTGGGAGGAGGTCTCCGCCTCGCCCGACCCCCAGACTCGGCCTCGACCTTGGTCTTGGGAGGAATCGCGTCCTCGCTCGACCCCGGCCTTGGCCTCAAGAGAAGTCTTCGCCTCGCCTGACCTTGGGCTCGGACCGACCGCGCCAACAGGGGATACATCATTACCCTATCCCAAGCCACGGCTACAAGGAACAAGACCGACGTCCCATCTGGCTTACCCCGACGACGGGTAATGATGGTGCCCCACATGCAACCATGACGCCGGTGGCTCTCAGCCCCTTATGGCAGCAAGGAGACGTCAGCAGGATCCTTGCCGCACTGCTAGCTGTGCTCCTACAGGACTCAGGCGCTCCTCCGACGGCCACGCTATCACGTGTACAGGGCCCAATCTCTCCCCCGACAACCACGTTGGCATGTACACAAGGCTTAGGCATCTCTCTGCCGGACACGTTAGCGCATAGCTACACCCCCCATTGTACGTCTGGATCCTCTCCTTGCGTCTATAAAAGGGAGGTCCAGGGCCATCCTGGAGGGGGGTTCGCGCGGGGGAAGGAGTGGACGAACAGGCTCTCCCTCTCTCTCTCTCTCCCTCTCGCGACATGCTTGTAACCCCTACTACGAGCGGCACCCCTGGTGCAGGATAATACAAGGCTTGTCCCGCCTCTTGTGTTCCATCCCGCGCCAACCCATCTGGGCAGGGGCACGCAACGACAATCTCACTCGTCGGTCCAGGGACCCCCCGGGTCCGAAACGCCGACAGTTGGCGCGCCAGGTAGGGGCCTGCTGCGTGTTAACGAACGCCTTCCCGTTGAGTTCCAGATGGGGAGTCTTCAGCAACCTCTTTAGCCCGGGACGGTGCTCCGCTTCGGGAGTCTCGAGTTCATGTCCCTCGATGGCAGCTACGACATGGTACTCCTCCCCTCGCGGCGCAACGACAGCGACGGTCTTCGACTCGCCCGGCGGTGGCGAGCTTGGCGACAACATCTCCCCGCGGCAGAAGAGGAGCACTCCGGTCGTCCCCGCCACCCTCCTTGCTGGAGGAGGCAAAGACAGGGCAACCATGGCCACGCCGGAGGCGGCACCTCGTCAGCTGTCGCACCAGAGCGAGTTGATGACGCCGGCACTCCCCCGCGGGACATGTCGGGCATTGTCCTCGCACCTGAGACGACGGCGGGTGTCACTTCTCCGCGACGTGTCAACCCCAAGCGGACTGATGACGCCAGCACCCTCGCAAAGGATCTGCTGGGCGTTACCCTCGTACCTGAGATGACGATGTGCTCCGCCCCCGACGCGACTTCACCACTGTCCATCGACCAAGTGGTACCATCCGTTTCCATCCCGTACCCTTTCGATTCAGCTTCGATCCACCTAGCAACCCCGCTACGGTGAGCGCCTTTGTAAAGGCGTATCCAAACCTTCCGGGGTACCATATGTGGTCGACCTGGGACCGACTGACAGCTGTCTCAACCTTTGGGCCGGCGGGTTTCGAGGAAGAGGACGGCCCCGACTCTGGTTGGGATTTCTCTAGCCTCGATGACCCCGGTGCCATGCGGGACTTCATGTCCGCATGTGACCACTGTCTCTCCGGTTGTTCTGACGATGGCCACGGCCTTGACAACGAGGGTTACGGCCCAAGTCGCGAATGTTTCCATGTTGATCAGGGAGATCACAACGAAGGCAACCACCTCGGTATGTCGGAGGTTGATGATCCCCCTGGGCCCGCATCTCGCGTTGACATCCCGCGGGAGCTAGTTGTGGTCCCAGTCCCTGCGGGGGGTCGGGACATACAGCTCGAGCAAATCCGTGAGATGCAGGCCCGGGTCGACGGGGAAGCAGGCCGGCTTGTGCAGCTCCGACAGAACATCGAGCAGGAGTGGGCAGACTGGACACTCGCTGGAGGGGCCTGTCATTAGGCTCAAGACGTCCAGCGCCGCATCGTCGACAATGCCAAGGCAGCGCTGCCCCCAGCCATCAGTTGGTCCGGCCAGGACCTAGCTGCAGCGGCGATGCTACTTTGAGCCATGCCGGAGCCATCCACCACCGAGGGACGGCGTATCCAGGGCGAACTCAAGGATCTCCTAGAAGGCGCCGTAGTTCGACGAGTTGAGAGCTCTGCCTCCCGGAGGCGAGCTGACCCCTCGGAGCATCACGCGGTGTCCTCCCGACGCATGCGGGAAGCCTCGATCCATCCCGAGCGCACGCGGGACAAGGCGCCTGCTGCCTGGGATCGCCTCAGCAACGAGCACCACCATCTCGACCATCGAGTCTGCCTCGACGAGAAGGTGCGCCGAGGCTACCATCCCAGGCGTGGGGGACGCTGCGACAGCGAGGAGGATCGCATTCCTTCGCCCGAACCACCCGGTCTGCGAGTCTTCAGCCGGGCCATACAACGAGCGTCGTTCCCTGCCCGTTTCCGAGCCCCGACTACCATCACCAAGTACTCGGGGGAGACGAGGCTAGAGCTGTGGCTCGCGGACTACCGACTGGCATGCCAGTTGGGAGGGGCGGATGATGACAACCTCATTATCCGTAATCTACCCCTTTTCCTCTCCGACACCGCCCGAGCCTGGCTGGAGCATTTGCCTCCTGCGCAGATCTCCGATTGGGACGATCTGGTCAAGGCTTTCGCGGGGAACTTCCAAGGCATGTACGTGCGCCCTAGGAACTCGTGGGATCTCCGAAGCTACCGCCAGCAGCCAGGGGAGTCCCTCCGAGAGTACATCTGCGGTTTTCGAAGCAGCGCACCGAGCTGCCCAACGTTACCGACTCGGATGTCATCGGGGCTTTCCTTGCCGGCACCACTTGCCGAGACCTGGTGAGCAAACTGGGGCGCAAGACTCCCACCCGTGCGAGCGAACTGATGGACGTCGCCACCAAGTTCGCCTCGGGTCAAGATGCGGTCGAAGCCATCTTCCGAAAGGACAAGCAGCCTTAGGGAGAGCCAAAGAAAGACGCCCCTGAGGCGTCCGCCCAGCGGGGCACAAAGAAGAAGGCCAAGAACAAGTCGCAAGCGAAGCGCGACGCCGCTGACGCGAATCTCGTCGCTGCGGCCGAGCACAGGAACCCTCGGAAACCTCCTGGAGGGGCCGGCGCGTTCAACAAGATGCTTAAGGAGTCGTGCCTCTATCACCAGGGGCCCGTCAAGCACACCCTCGAAGAATGTGTCATGCTCCGGCGCTACTTCCATAAGACCGGGCCCCTGACGGAAGATGGCAAGGGCCATGACAACAACAAGGAGGGCGGCAAGGAAGAGGAGTTCCCGGAGGTCCACAACTGCTTCATGATCTACGGCGGGCAGGCGGCGAACGCCTCGGCTCGGCACCGCAAGCAGGAGCGTCGGGAGGTCTACTTGGTGAAGATGGCAGCGCCAGTCTACCTAGACTGGTCCGACAAGCCTATCACCTTCGACCGAGGCAACCACCCCGACTTCGTGCCAAGCCCAGGAAGGTACCCGCTCGTCGTCGATCTGATCATTGGCAACGTTAGGCTCTCCAAAGTCCTCATGGACGGAGGCAGCAGCCTTAACATCATCTACGCCGAGACCCTGGAACTCTTGGGGGTTGATCGGTCCGAGGTCCGGGCCGGTGCGGCACCCTTCCACGGGATCGTGCCTGGAAAGCGTATCCTCCCCCTCGGATGGATCGACTTACCCATCTGCTTCGGGACTCCCTCCAACTTCCGAAAGGAAGCTCTCACCTTCGAGGTCGTCGGGTTCCGAGGAACCTACCATGCGGTGTTGGGAAGGCCGTGCTACGCCAAGTTCATGGCCGTCCCCAACTACACCTACCTCAAGCTCAAGATGCCGGGCCCAAACGGGATAATCACCGTCGGATCCACGTACCGCCACACGTACGAATGCGACGTGGAGTGCGTGGAGTACGCTGAGGCCCTCGCCGAGTCCGAGGCCCTCATCGTCGACCTGGAACGCCTCTCCAAGGAGGCGCCTGATGCGAAGCGGCACGCCGGCAACTTCAAACCAGTCGAGGCGGTCAAGTCCGTCTCCCTCGACCCCAGCAACGACGCCAGCACGAAAGTCCGGATCGGCTCTGAGCTCGACCCCAAATAGGAAGCAGTGCTCATTGACTTTCTCCGCGCAAACGCCGAAGTCTTTGCGTGGAGTCCCTCGGACATGCCCGACATACCGAGGGATGTCGCCGAGCACTCACTGGACATCAGAGCTGGAGCCCGACCTGTGAAGCAAACCCTACGTCGTTTTGACGAAGAAAAGCGCAGGGCCATAGGCGAGGAGATCCATAAGCTACTCACGGCAGGGTTCATCAAAGAGGTATTCCATCCCAAATGGTTAGCTAACCCTGTTCTTGTAAGGGAGAAGGATGGGAAATGGAGGATGTGTGTAGACTACACTGGTCTAAACAAGGCATGTCCGAAAGTTCCCTACCCTCTACCTCGCATCGATCAAATTGTGGACTCCACTGCTGGGTGCGAAACCCTGTCATTCCTCGATGCCTACTCAGGCTATCACCAAATCAAGATGAAAGAGTCCGACCAGCTCGCGACTTCTTTCATCACACCTTTTGGCATGTACTGTTACACTACAATGCCATTTGGTTTGAGGAATGCAGGCGCCACCTACCAGAGGTGCATGAACCACGTGTTCGAAGAACACATCGGCAGAACGGTCGAGGCTTACATCGATGACATCATTGTCAAGACGAAGAAAGCCTCCGACCTCCTCTATGACCTTGAAACGACATTCAAGTGTCTGAGAGCGAAAGGCATGAAACTCAATCCTGAGAAGTGTGTCTTCGGAGTCCCCCGAGGCATGCTCCTGGGATTCATCGTCTCCGAGCGGGGCATCGAGGCCAATCCGGAGAAAATCGCGACCATCACCAACATGGGACCGATCAAAGATTTGAAAGGAGTACAGAGGGTCATGGGATGCCTTGCGGCTCTGAGCCGCTTCATCTCACGCCTTGGCGAGAAAGGCTTGCCTATGTACCGCCTCTTAAGGAAGGTCGAGCGCTTCACTTGGACCCCCGAGGCCGAGGAAGCCCTCGGAAACCTTAAGACGCTCCTTACAAACACACCCATCCTGGTGCCCCCCGCTGCAGGAGAAGCCCTCTTGCTCTACGTAGCCGCAACCACTCAGGTGGTCAGCGCCGCGGTCGTAGTCGAGAGACGAGAAGAAGGGCATGCACTGCTCATCCAGAGGCCAGTCCACTTCATCAGCGAAGTGCTTTCCGAGACCAAAGTCCGCTACCCGCAGATCCAGAAGCTGCTCTACGCAGTGGTTCTAACACGACGAAAGTTGCGACACTACTTCGAGTCTCATCCGGTGACTGTGGTGTCATCCTTCCCCCTGGGGGAGATCATCCAGTGTCGTGAGGCCTCGGGTAGGATAGCGAAGTGGGCGGTGGAACTCATGGGCGAAACGCTATCATTCGCCCCTCGGAAGGCATAAAATCCTAGGTCTTGGTAGACTTCCTGGCTGAGTGGACTGACACCTAGTTACCAACAACTCCAATCCAACCCGAGCTCTGGACCATGTACTTCGATGGGTCACTCATGAAAATAGGAGCAGGCGCTGGCTTGCTCTTCGTTTCACCCCTCGGAAAGCATCTTTGCTACATCATACGCCTCCATTTTCCGGCATCAAACAACGTGGCCGAGTATGAGGCTCTGGTTAACGGGCTGCGCATCGCCACCGAGCTAGGGGTCCGGCGCCTCGACGCTCGTGGTGACTCGCAGCTTGTCATCGACCAAGTCATGAAGAACTCCCACTGCCGCGACCGGAGGATGGAAGCCTACTGCGACGAAGTCCGGCGCCTGGAAGACAAGTTCTACGGGCTGGAGCTCAACCACATCGCCCGACGGTACAACGAGACTGCGGATGAGCTGGCGAAGATAGCCTCGGGGCGGATAACGGTTCCCCCGAACGTCTTCTCCAGAGACCTACATCAACCATCCGTCAAGATCGACGACACGCCCGAGCCCGAAGAAGCCTCGGCCCAGCCCGAGGTACCCTCGCCCGAGCCCGAGGAGGCCTCGACCGAGCCCGAGGTACCCTCGGCCATCAAGGAGGAGGCCTTGCCCGTCGAGGGGAACAGAATAGGGTCACGCCAGATCCGAACTGGCAGACCTCGTACCTAGAATATCTCCTCCGAGGAGAGCTTCCCCTCGACAAGGCCAAAGCTCGGCGACTGGCTTGGCGCGCCAAGTCGTTTGTCTTGCTGGGTGATGAAAAGGAGCTCTATCACCGCAGCCCCTCGGGCATCCTCCAACGATGCATATCCATCGCCCAAGGACAAGAGCTGTTACAAGAAATACACTCGGGGGCTTGCGGCCACCATGCAACACCTCGAGCCCTCGTCGGGAATGCCTTCCGACAAGGTTTCTACTGGCCAACCGCGGTGGCCGACGCCACTAGGATTGTTCGCTCCTGCCGGGGGTGCCAATTCTACGCAAAGCAGACACGGCTGCCCGCTTAGGCCCTACAGACAATACCCATCACCTGGCCATTTGCTGTGTGGGGTCTAGACCTCGTCGGTCCCTTGCAGAAGGCACCCGGGGGCTTCTCGCACTTGCTGGTTGCCATCGACAAATTCTCCAAGTGGATCGAGGTCCGACCCTTGACCAGCATCAGGTCCGAGCAGGCGGTGGCGTTCTTCACCAACATCATCCATCGATTCGGGGTCCCAAACTCCATCATCACCAACAATGGCACATAGTTCACTGGAAAAAAGTTCCTGGACTTCTGCGACGACCACCACATCCGTGTGGACTAGGCCGCCGTAGCTCACCCCATGACGAATGGGCAGGTGGAGTGTGCCAACGGTATGATTTTGCAGGGACTCAAACCGAGGATCTACAACGACCTCAACAAGTTCAGCAAGCGGTGGATGAAAGAGCTACCCTCAGTGGTCTGGAGTCTGAGGACGATGCCGAGCCGTGCCACGGGTTTCTCGCCATTTTTCTAGTCTATGGGGCCGAGGCCGTCCTCCCCACGAACTTAGAATACGGCTCCCCGAGGACCAGGGCGTACGACGACCGAAGAAACCAGACCAGCCGAGAGGACTCGCTGGACCAGCTCGAAGAGGCTCGAGACGTTGCCTTACTACATTCGGCACGGTACCAGCCGTCGCTGCGACGCTACCACGCCCGAAGCGTTCGGCCCCGAGGCTTCCAAGTGGGAGACTTGGTGCTTCGTATGCGACAGGACGCCCGAGGGCGCCACAAGCTCACTCCTCCCTGGGAAGGGCCCTTCATCATCGCTAAGATTTTGAAGCCTGGAACATACAAGCTAGCCAACGACCAAGGCAAGGTCTACAGCAACGCTTGGAACATCCAACAGCTACGTCGCTTCTACCCTTAAGATGTTTTAAGTCATTCATGTACCTCGTTTTCTTTACATACACAAAGTCTAACCGTCAAGGAAGGGTTGGCCTTGCCTCAGCAAGGCCCGACCCTCCCTCGGGGGCTAGAAGGGGGGAACCCCCTCTGCGTCAAAATTTTCCTCGAAAAAAATTTTCTACCAAAACGACCTTCGTGCTTTCGACTTCCGTATCGATAGCGGGATCCTGAAAACGACGAGAGTACACGTAAGCGGCAAGGCCGACCGAGCCGAGGAACTCCTACGCCTCTGGGATACGGATACCTCACTCATCACCTTCCGCGAGAAGTAACTCACGCTCGGGTAAGCGATCCTGCTACCGAACAAGTCCAAACACTCGGGTAGAAAACGACTTTCGTGCCTTCTCGACTGTATCAATAACGGAATCCTACGACCGAATGAGAGTGCACGTAAGCGGCAAGGCCGACCGAGCCGAGGAACTCCTATGCCTTCGGGATACGGATACCTCACTCATCACCTTCCGCGAGAAGTAACTCTCGCTTGGATACACGATTCTGCTACTGACAGACAAGTCGTGATGCTCGAAATGAGAGGAAAGAAAACGTAGCTTTTTAACACAACGATAAAGTGTTTAGGCCTCGGCGGTCACGAAAAACATGTGCATGCTACAGACAAACTGTTCCTGCAGGTTTAGGCATCGGCAGGGGGAGCAGCAGCACCCTCGGTGTTGTTTCCACCCTCGGCGGGACCTGGCCCGGCCTCGGACGGCGACCCGGGCGAAGAGACCTCCACCCAAGGGAGGACGCCAACACCGCGCCAGCGGATGTCTTGGCCAAGCTTCAGCTGCTGCTGCCACATCTTCCTTGGCCTGGGAAGCCGCCAGCTCCCGGGCCAACGAAGTCTCTTTTCGAGCCGACTCCGCCTATGTCCGCGCCAACACCGCTGCCTCCGGCTCCGGCTCATCGCAGAGCAGCCGAGGGTCCTAAAAACTGAGCAAGAGGGGCCTAGAGTGGCAAGGCCGACCGAGCCGAGGGACTCCTACGCCTCTGGGATACGGATACCTCACTCGTCACCTTCCGTGAAAGGCAACTCACGCTCGGTTAAGTGGTTCAGCTAGCCAACATGCAAGTCCCAGTGCTCGAAATGAGGAAGAAACGCAGCTTTATACTCGAATACCCAAATGTTCAGGCCTCGACAGCCGCAAAGAACAAACACATATACTTGGGGTAACTATGCTACACAGATTTAGACATCGGCAGAACCCTTGGCGGTTCTCCCGACCTACGACAAATGTCTAAGTACTTGGAGCGGTTACATTTTGCTCCGGCAAAAACCCAGTATATCCCCTTACATACGGGACTCTGGTTCCGTTCTCGCGGGTATGAACAACCTCCACACCAGGGGGCCCGCGGGATAACGAACTCCAAGCGGCTCGCCGGCGACCTCTGCAGCAGCAGAGACAGCAACCTCCACCTCGGGCGGCTAAACAGCAGCAGCGATGACCTCAAGACAGACGATGCTGTGAAGAGGCCCTCGCCCACGTCCCCACACGAGGGGCGAGGACAAGCCGTTAAGGCCGAAGAGTCGGAGGGCGCTGTCCGTGGGATCGAACCCACCGACACCTCGCCGACGAACAGCGGCCGCCCCAAAGCGCACCGGTAGGTCCTCACTCCCGTCCTCGCCGAGGCCGTCCCAGAACACGAGTACCGCCCTCGCGGCATACGACGTGTTGAGCGACCCCCGGCGCGGCTGACGGTGCGAGGAGGACCTGGAGGTGGCCGACCCGCGCGCGGCACGACCGCCGCTTGGATAAAGGACGGAAAGCTGCACCCTGTCCAGGGAGCAGCAGTTCGCCTCCCCCCGCATGGCTAGAGGACGCCTCCGCAGGGCTGGAGGATGCCTTTCTCCCCCAAACGCTGGGGGAAGAAAAGGGTCACCGACCCACGCGGAGGCAACCCCTCACTCGGTGTGCTCCTCCGCCTCAGCCCGGATGACGAAGATCCTTGAAGCTGAGGGCGGGGCGGAGGCCGCAGCCCGGCTTGTTTCTCCCCACCAAACTGACCATTGGTGAGGGAATGCAGTCGGGCTGCATGACGAAAATCCTTGAAGCCGAGTGATGGCTGAAGGGCGCCGATCTCCACGAGGCCACGCTCCTCCAACGACAGCAAGAAGAAGGCGACGCTGGTGCACCCCATCCGGGGGCTCGAAAGGTGGAAGGACGCAATGCATGAGGGGAGAACGAAGGCATGGCCACTGCCCGGGGGATCGAGCCCCTTTTATAGGCAAGCCTCCTCGCTTGCACCCCCTAGCGTCACGGGCGAAGTCTTCGTCGACATACTCCAGGGTTCTCCCCCTACGACACGGGGGCTGGGTTCCACACGTCATACAAGCTGATCCAAAGCGCGAAGAAGGCGAACCGCCACACGTGAGGCATGCAACCGCCCCGCGGTTACAGGCGTTCTCCCATCTTCGCAGAAACCGGTGGCCGAAAGGGTGGACTGCCACATGACAGGAATCCAACCGCATCGTGACTGTGCACCCATTCGGCTTCGACCACATCCGGTGGACCAGCGCAAAGGAAGCGGGCCCGCATGTCATGTAACCGGCGCGCCGGTTACGACGTGCAAGAAACTACACCGCCACCTGCGCTAATGCCACGCCTCCTCGGCTGCAGAACTAGTGCCGCGACTCGAGGCGGCCCCGCGCATGACCCAACAAGTGCCAATTGAAGGCGACAGCCACGGGACAGTCAGCCACGGGGATAGGCACGACGGTTGGCATGGCCAAAAGTGGGCCGGCAGTAACTACAGCGGCAGACAAGCGGAAGCAATGGTCAAATCACCTGCATGCTCGTGTCCCCTCCTGAAGCGACGGGAGAGCCCTCTCCCACGGCGTGAAGACGATGCACCCGTGTCCCATTCCTCGAATGGCTCTCACGCACAACGGGAGCCACGCGAATTGCCCGTCCCGTCGCATTAACTCCCCGGCAGAGCAAGTGATACCTCTGGCAGGTGAGGCAGGCGTCGTTTCACCTCCACCATGACGACCGCGTCAAAAAAGGTGCGCCACCTTATTTAAATTCGTATCCTTCCCCTCCTCCTCTCTCTCTCTCTCTCTCTTGCTACAGGGACCGGGAAAGGGGACATTGTGGAAAGGATCCTTCTCAGCGAAGGAAACAGGCCCCGAGCCCTCCTACTGATCAGGGGTTCGAAGGCTAGCCCCTCGGAAGGGTTTCGACAGCCGCCCCAGAGCACTCGGGCTTCAAGCCCATTACTGATCAGGGGTTTGAAGGCTGACCCCTCGGAAGGGTTCGACAGCCGCCCCAGAACACTCGGGCTCCGTGCCCACTACTGATCAGGGGTTCAAAGGCTGGCCCCTCGGAAGGGTTCGACAGTCGCCCCAGAGCATGCAGAGTGAGGGATGACTCTGGGTACGTCCGATACATGGCCGAGGCTCGGGCTATGCTCCCGAGGTACCCTAGGACATTTCCGAGACCGGCGGGAACGATTTGTAACGGAATCCCACCGGAGGGAGGCATCGAGCCCTCGGACCCTTTCGAAGGGGTCCAGGTCCGGCGAATCACCTGCAGGTACTTTTGGAGCGCGCCTCTGGGCCACCAGCCGACCCCTAACGAACGGGGCACAGGCGTCCACTCGGATCACCCGTTAGCAGCTCACTGGAAACAGCATGTTCGACGCCCTCCGAGGGCAACATGGCGCTTTCCCCCCTCCTCCTTGCGGAAAGGCGACGCAGGGGCGTATGATAAAAGTCGGGAAAGTCCTTGATCGTCCTCTCGCTCCGTGCAGAGGCTCGGGGGCTGCTCTCGCACCCGGCTACGGCCAAACTGTTGACAGCGTCAACAAACCAGCTTGATAACTTGGAACCTAACCATGCACCCGGGCTACGGCCAGGCCGCATGAGGGAACGATCAGACCGGCCGAAGCACCACGAAAAGCATTTAGACCTCAGAGGAGTCAAACCACTCCTCCGAGGCCTCGGGGGCTACACCCGGCGGGTGCACTCACGCGCACCCCCAGAACAAAGCAAAACCAAGAAAGGCCGGTCCCCTCACCGAAAATGCGGCAAAAGCCTCCAAGCGAGTACCAACACTCCCTTCGAGGCTCGGGGGCTACTGTCGGGTACCATAATTAGGGGTACCCCCAACACTCCTAATCACGGCTGGTAAACACCCTCAGACCAACTGATGGGCGCGGTTCAAGTCAAGGCTTCGTCTACCCAAGGGACGCGACCTCACCCGAGCCCAGCCTCGGGCTGGAGCAGTAGTCCCAGACGAGTTCACGCCTCGCCCGAGGGCCTCCTCAGGCAGCGGGCGCCTCCTCGGCTCTCCCGAAGCCCGGCTCGGGCAAGCTTTGTTGTGAAGCAACCTTGGCCGGACCGCCTCACCAACCGACCGCTTCGCACGTGCATTAAATGCAGGGGACGCCTGACACCGTATCCTGACACACGCGCCTCAGTCGGCCAGGCCGAAGTTACCGCAGTCACTTCGCCCCTCTTCTTTACTGTCCGATATGATGGGAAAACAGCGCCGCTCGCCCCGCTCTGACTGCCGTGCCAACCACCCAGGCAAAGACTGACAACAAGTCACGATCAACCACCGAGTTCGGTCTCGGGCGCAACAGGAAGCTCCGCCTCGCCCGACCTCAGGCTCCAGCCTCGGGAGGAGGTCTCCGCCTCGCCCGACCCCCGAACTCGGCCTCGACCTCGGTCTCGGGAGGAATCGCGTCCTTGCCCGACCCCGGCCTCAGCCTCAAGAGAAGTCTCCGCCTCGCCCGACCTTGGGCTCGGACCGACCGCGCCAACAGGGGATACATCATTACCCTATCCCAAGCCAGCTTCGGCTACAAGGAACAAGACCGGTGTCCCATCTGGCTTACCCCGGCGATGGGTAATGATGGTGCCCCGCATGCAACCATGACGCCGGTGGCTCTCAGCCTCTTACGACAGCAAGGAGACGTCAGCAGGATCCTTGCCGCACTGCCAGCTGTGCTCCTACAGGACTCAGGCGCTCCTCCGACGGCCACGCTATCACGTGTATAGGGCCCAAGCTCTCCCTCGACAGCCACGTTGGCATGTACACAAGGCTTAGGCATCTCTCTGCTGGACACGTTAGCGCATAGTTACACCCCCCATTGTACGTCTGGATCCTCTCCTTGCGTCTATAAAAGGGAGGTCCAGGGCCATCCTGGAGGGGGTTCGCGCGGGGGAAGGAGTGGACGAACAGGCTCTCCCCCTCTCTCTCTCCCTCTCACGACGTGCTTGTAACCCCTACTACGAGCAGCACCCCTAGTGCAGGATAATACAAGGCTTGTCCCGCCTCTTGTGTTCCATCCCGCGCCAACCCATCTAGGCAGGGGCACGCAGCGACAATCTCACTCATCGGTCCAGGGACCCCCCAGGTCCGAAACACCGACAAAAAGGGACCCCTAGTCGCATGGAGGAGTAACCCAAGCTTACAAGAAACATTCTAAGACTCCAGCTTCGCGCATTTGATTCTTTGAGATAGTGACTTGAGCTCCATTTGAGTTGAGAACTCTGTGGGTTGTGTTTTGAGCTCAAGTTGTGACTTGTGTGCGTGATTGTGCTGTGATTTGAGTCTTGTGTGTTGCTCACCCCTCCCTTATTTCTGTGCTTGTTTTGTGATCATCATTGTAAGGGCGAGAGGCTCCAAGTTGTGGAGATTCCTCGCAAACGGGAGAAAGAAAAAGAAAGAAAAAAATCGTGGTATTCAAGTTGATCATCGGATCACTTGAAAGGGGTTGAGTGCAACCCTCGTCCATTGGGACGCCACAACATGGAAGTATGCAAGTATTACTTGGCCGAACCATGGGATAAAAATCGCGTGTCTCTTGTGTGCTTTCTCTTTGATTGTCCGCGTTCATAAGAGCTCGTTGCAAGCTACTTAGCCGTTCTAACTTTAATAACTAAGTTTTGTGGCTATTAGTGTTGAATTTTTGTCACACCCGGATTTTAGGGGTCCAAAACCCGGGCGCGAACATAATCACCAGGTGTGCTGGGACCAAGTCTCACACATATGATGAATCATGGCACAGGATCAAATGTCACATCTTTACTATATAACAGGAGTTCTATACAAAATAAATAATTACATTATAAGGAGACAACGGTCCAGCAACCCGAAGTTGACTGGGAGACGATGGCCTAGACCTCTCACGAACACATCACAGCATCCTCCAAGCGCCTCATCCTGTGGTACCTGTTCTTGACCTGTGGGGGGGTGTGAGACAGCAAGAGTGAGCTCACATACGTTCATCGCTCAACAAGTTGTGGGGAATAATGTGCATGAACTCGCCAAAGGTGGGAGCTCACGTGAAGTGTAAGGCTTACCAAAGAAGATGGTTAGAGCTGAGCATTGCTTTTAAAGTTGGTCAAAATTTTATTAGCAGTTACTAAGTATAAGTAAATACCAACCCAGTTAAATAGTAGAACAAAAGTAACAACATCACCTGCGATGCAATGCATATGACAAATTGAATTTAGTTCCATAAATTAATCATGTGAGTGTCCGAGCTGCTCATGACCGTGAGCACGGCTAGTATACCAGTTTTACACTCTGCAGAGGTTGCGCATCTTTACCCACAAGTCATGTTACCCATCTGCCAAGGGATCGCGACTTCCCATACACCTCTACCGAGGAGGCGAGGCAGGGTAACACTACGAGGCCTTTACAAAGTTCCACTAGCTTCAGAAAACCCGCTACAGTTTATAGGAAGTTCCAATGCAGGAATCCCTTGCAGGACCGCCATCGCAGCAAAATCCTCCCAAGGGCCTCCCTACACTGACCACTCCCCTACTGCCCTTGCCCCTTTCGGGTAAGGTAGTCTTCCACTAGCTTTCCTAATTAATCAGCCAAGGGGTCCCATTCCTCCCTTGTGGTAGCACTGTTTTCCCGGGTGGTTCTCCATGTTCCAATTAACATAATGATCTTATCATGAACAGTAATAATAAACATATAATAAAAGTGTGAGCATGAATAATGTACCTTCATACCCAAAACCACATAAAGCACTAGCAAGTACTACCCAAAAGGTTCAGTGGTAAACAAGGTATAAAGATAGACAAACTAGGGTAACCTATTGGGTCCCATCAAAATTAACCTATGCAGATCATTATGATTAATTAGAACATGAGTGGGTAAAAAGAAGTGATCAAGGGCACAACTTGCCTGGGACTTGAGATTCCAGGTACCAACTTGCTCTTCAGATAACACGTGTCCTCACGCTAGTCGTAGCAATACAAATAAACATGGTATAGGCAAAATTAACATTACACCAAACATAAAAATAAACTATGTAATAATAATCTACACTGCGTAACGAGATCGTAGAAACAAGAACCACTAAATTCGGAGCTACGGTTATAAAGTTATGAATTTCTGGAGTTATTAAGCACTTAGAATAAATTAATTCAAATGAACCATTTTAATTCAAGTTTCATGGTTAAACAATGTTACTAGTTGATAGACAATATTAATACAAAATTATTGCAACTGGAATGGGTCAAAACGGACTTAATATGAATTTTCTAGGAATTAAACAACATCTAGGAATTATTTATACATTAAAAATCAATTTCTAAATTTATTTATTGAATTACTCGGGTCTCTGGTTCGCGCGCATAAAAATAGAAAACTAGAGGGGCCCCTGCGCAAATAAACCTAAGACTCAGAGCCACAGTAGCGAGGGACGGCGGGTTGTTTTTGAAATAAGTCAGGGTCTCTTTAGAAAAATAGACATCGTGAAGGGGTATCCTGGCGTTACAGCCGTTGGATTAAAAATGGATGGCTCGGATTAAATTCCTCCGGATCCCGCGCGCGATTATCACCCGAGCCGTATGATCACCGATCTACGCACACGATTTAATGATACCTAGCGTAAGCATCGATCGTCTGATCCCGATCGGACGCTCCTCGTCTTACCCTCCTTAACCGGTACACTCGTGTGATCTGCACCACCTGTACTTAGATCAACGGTCCACGTTCTTTCTTCCCCCCATCGCCGCACCACCACGGCGAACCGATACACGGCACGGCGGAGACCATGGATGGCGACACGATCTCCCGCTTCCCTGCTCCAAACCTCGTTTCGAGGTGCGTAGCACGTAGCAAAGACATAGGGGAAACCGATTAGGGACTTCTTACCAGCAATCGAACCACGCAGCGCTCTGGCGACGAATGGTGGCGGAGGACGAGTTACGGCGAGCAATTCCCGATGTTGCAGAGGTTAATCCCGCCCGCGACGCTGCGGAGGGACTTCCCCTGGGCCCGGTGAACGTCGCGGACACCACACGAGATGCGGATGGCGGTTCCGCAGAGAATTTCCCCCGCGACGGCACCCATCCTCTCTCTCTCTTTCTCGGTTCTTCAACTCGCGCCGGCGATGGTGCTTCCGTCTCGGGTGGGATGAGGAGGAGGGGTCGCGGTCCGTGCTTTATAGCCAGAGGAACGCGGATTTCGAAGACCCAATCCCGCCGGCATGATCGGACTTCGTTTGCGGTGTATTCGTTGATTCGGTTATGAGGTTGGGGACGATTCTGCCCAACGGGACCCACCTGACAGTGTCACGGAGGCAAGCCCAGGTGTGTGCAGAAGACAGACATGTGGGGGCCGCGCGCAAGTGACACCGTATGAGAAAAGGGGAGGGGAAGAGAAATGGGCCGGCCAGGGATCGGTGGACTGGTGGGTTGAGTGGGCCGGCCAGAAGTCAGCCCAGCCGAGTCTTCACTGTTTTCTTTTCTTTTCTATATTCTTTTCTCAATTCTAATTCCTTATTTTAAATCCAATTCAAATTCAACTCATATTTTGAGCTTCAAAATCTGCAAGTGTCTAAAATATTCCTAATGAATATAAATTCTACTGTTTATACTATTGTTCTTTATTTATTTATTTTTCCTATTATTCATTTATGGAGAGAATAAATGCCTTCATTAAAATTCTCATTCCCATTTTCTGTTTATAATTCGAGGTCAAATTTAAGTTATGACTCCTTAATCTTGACAAAATGCATTGCAACAAATTCATCGACACACGATGCACGATTCTTTATTTATCTATGGATTTCTTGGCAAATTTAATATTATTAATTGAACATGAGGGAGAGCCCGATGGATTTTCAAAGGTCTTCAAAAAAATTCAAAATCCTATCGAAAATGCATTTATTTCTTTGTTTTATTATTATTATTTTTATTTTCTTTTCCTTTACCAATTTTAGGGCTTTACAATTTTATAGGATCACCTATTCACCCCCCTCTAGGTGCTCTCAACTGGTGCTAATAATAATGTGAATAACACACCAACTGTTGGAGGGACGTTCAATCCGGATGACATAGTTGTTGTAGATCCCGCTTTAAGGCGGCAAATTTATGAATATGATAAAGATGTCCAAGACCAAGTGAGAAGGGCATATGTTCTGAATGGTCCATGCCAACCAAAGGGTTTAGATTTCCCTCGTAGACAGTATGGACAAAGTTCAAGGCCTTTTAAAGAGGAATGGTATGACAAGTATGATTGGTTGGAGTATAGTGAATCAAAAGATGAAGTGTATTGCTTTTATTGCTTTCTTTTTAAGCAAGCAGTGAAGGGTGATAAATATGAAGCTTTCAGTAAAGTTGGGTATAATAATTGGAAAGTGTCGGTACCCTGAAATAGGGGTACCCCTTATTACAGCATGAAGACACGGTGCCCACGCGGCTATCTCTAGTCGCGTGGTGAACAGCACCCGACCCCACCACGTGGACGGCTCCGGGGCCGCCACGTGGCCAGAGAAGACAATATCCTCCAAGGTGTCAACAGTGGGTCCGGACCCCCATGGGAAAGCACCGGACCCCTGCATATACAGATCGGACCTCCGGGTAAGATCCAGGAACCCCGCGAGTGCAGCTCGGACCTCCGGGTTGGGTCTGGACCCCTCTATGTGGGATCCAAACTACCCGCCACCGGGTCTCGGGACTTAGGGGCAGGGAATACCTAGGCCTTGCTCAGGCTGGGGTCCGGTGCCGGTATGTGTCTAGGCCCAGCCTGGTGTGGACCTGTCCGCATAGCGCTACTGCTCCCCGCCCAGGCGGAGACCCGATGCTGCCGCGTGGCCTACCACGCGTGACGTAAGCCAGCGGGCGGAGCCTGACGTAAGACCTCTGGGTCGTGCTGTCTCTGCATTTATTGTAGAGAGGACGTGCCGCCTGACTATCCCGCTGAAGGGCGATGTGCCCCTTCAGCATTTAATGCGTCCTGTCCACTCCGCCGGCAGGAGATGTGCCGCCTCAGCATTTAATGCGCCCTCTCTATCTCTCTGGTGGACAGCGACCGAGTCATCTTGTAGACGGCAAACCTGTCCAATCTATTGGTAGGTGGCGTGCTCATACTGCAGCCTGTTCTGTGCTCATGATGACTCACGCGTTACCGAGGAAGCTTCCGCTGCACGCCAATACTAGGCACGAGGAGGATGCCCAGGCGACGAGCATTAGTTGCTCCAAGTATAACATCCGTTATGTCCCTGGGCCCATATGTCGGGGCCCAGCACCCATGTACGTGCCCCCCTTGGACTATAAAAGGGAGGGCACACAACGTTGAGACACTTAGACACAAGTCATTCAGGCTTACACTCAACTCAAGCTCTCAAAGCAATACAACACACAGTGGAGTAGGGTGTTACGCTCCGGTGGCCCGAACCACTCTAAACCCCTATGTGTTCTTGTGTTCATCCATCCAATCTCCAACAGGCAAAACGCTTAAGCCCCCTCCGCATCTTAGGACTTAGGGCGGGTGCACTCCGCCACCCGGCCGAAGAATTTCCTCTCCGACATTTGGCGCGCCAGGTAGGGGCTTGGCTTTAGGTTTTCGCTTGTTTTCCCGCTCGGCATCATGGTCCATATCGTCGAGCATCGTGACGTGGCCTCTGAGGACTTCCTCATGTAGGAGGAGGCCGCATCTTCTGCGCCGCAAAGCTCCAGCCGCCCGGCGCCTGGTGCTGCAGCTGTGCGCCCCGCACGGCAGCACGCACCTGCATAGGCATCCCGGACTCCATCAGAGGTTGCTCCCGTCGGAGCGCTTTCCACTGCTAGGGAGTTGTTGCGCCACCCACCAAGCTCCACGGCTTCGCCAGGGGCTATGAAGCAGTGGCGCGGCGACGTGGATCACCTCCTTGGCATGGCAGAGTACGAGGCACTTATCTTCGGCTTGTCTGCGGCCCTATCCCTGGGGATCTGCCAGCTCCTCATGAAGGGGGACTCCCAGCTAATCATTAAGCAAGTCCGCGGAGAATGTAGCTGCAACGAGCATAGGCTCGCAGCTTACCTCCTCCACGTAAGGAAGCTGGAGAAAGACTTCACGGCCCTGGAACTACAACATGTTCCTCGGGCTGACAACTCGGTGGCAGATGACCTCTCCGTGAGGGCATCAACTTGGGCACACGTGCCTGAGGGTGTCTTCGAAAGACAGCTGCTGAGACCCACCGCCCAGCCTGCCGAACTGGGCGAAGGGGGTGAGACTGGCACCTCAAAGCCAGCAGTCTCGGTGGCGTCCTAGAACCCACCAAAGGTTGTGTGTGCTCTGGGGCACTCCGCCGACCCCTTAGCACCGCAGCCGACAGCTCAGAGTGGTCCTGATGCATGGATCTCCGAGATCCGAGACTACCTGAAGGAAAATACCCTTCCTGAAGAACATGTCTCCGCAGAGCGCATAATGCAGTTGGCTAAACGCTACATGGTGGTGGGAGGGGATCTCTACCACCGTGGCACCAACGGCATTCTCATGCGGTGCATCACCCAGGAGGAGGGCCATGAGGTTGCTCACGGAGATCCATGGAGGGGAGTGTGGAAGTCATTCTTCATCCCACACACTGGTCGGTAAGGCCTTCTGGCATGGCTTTTACTGGACAACCACCCTCCAGGATGTGGCCGAGCTGGTAAAGTCCTGCGAAGCGTGCCGGTTCCACGCAAAGTAGATACACACACCGGCTCAGGCTCTGCAAATGATTCCGCCCTCCTGGCCATTCGCCGTATGGGGGTGGATATCTTAGGACCGTTTCCCAGGGCCGTCGGCGGGTACCGGTACCTCTTTGTCGCCATCGACAACTTCACTAAGTGGCCAGAGGCCACCCCTGTGGTCAGTATCACCCAGGGTGCTGCTGTCGCCTTCCTCAAGTCAATCGTTTGTAGATTTGGGGTCCCAAGTCGTATCATTACGGACAACGGGACCTAGTTTACAAGTCGGATCTTCCAGGAGTACTGCGAGGGCATCGGCACCCAGCTCTGCTTCGCATCCATGGCTCATCCTAGGAGCAACGGCTAGGTGGAGAGGGCAAATGCAAAGATCCTCAGGGGACTCAAGACGCGCACCTATGATTGCTTGAAGAAGCATGGTGCAAATTGGGTCAGTGAGCTACCGTCCGTGCTGTGGGGGAACCGGACCACACCCAGCTGAGCTACCGGGGAGACCCCATTCTTCCTGGTCTACAGGTCTAAAGCCTGTCTTCCCCTGGAAACCCTTCTGGACTCCCCATGGGTCTAGTTTTCTTTTCGATGAGCCTATGCAGGGGCGGTTACAGCGCAAGGACGTGGACTCCATCGGCGAACTCAGATGTCAAGCGGCAACCCGAAATGCACATTGCGACCAGGCGCCCATGCACTATAGCCAACGGTTCGTGCATAGTAGGGAGCCTAGGGTCAGGACCTAGTCCTGCGGCAAGTACTGAACCAAGAAGGGGTCCGCGTTCTCTCCCCTATCTAGGAGGAACCCTTCAAGGTAACGGAGATATGCCAGCCCAAGGGGGTGCCTGCCTTGCTATAACTGAAGGAGTATCCCTTCCTAACCCCTGGAGCATCTCTGTAAGTTAAATCCATAGGAGCAGGACTGAGGGGTTAAGTTTTTCCTCTTTTGTAATTAGGTTTCGCATATGTGCGCACCAGCCCGGTGAGGTCCGCCCTCATAAACCTGGCCTGTTGTTTTGCACCCATGCTTATCAAGTTATAAAGAGGGAATTTACCCCCTCAGATGTGCTTCTATGATAACTTTATCCTCCTGCTCCATGGATTTATCCTGCAGTTTTCGAATAATGCTTTTTATCTAACCCACCCGTACGGTTCCCATCTGTCCTGACATGACGACATCCGAATTGAGTAGCCAGGCTTGCAGCATAAGACCCCTCTACGAAAGCGGGGGGGGGTCCGACAGCTTGGGGGCCGGTTCTAAGGAACGGGAGCTCGTTCCATGAGGTGGTCCGGAGCAGTGTAGCCGCTTAGCCTGGTCCCGTACCATAAGCCTGCACAGTCCACCACTCTGTGACGAGAACCCTAGTATTTGGAGCTATAGTCCTGTGGGTCCGACAACATGGCGTCCGACTCCAGAGAATGGATGCTTGTCTCCTGGGGTGGTCCGGAGCCGTGTAGCCGCTTAGCCTGGTCCCGTACCGTAAGCCTGCACGCTCCACCACTCTGCGACGGGTATCCTAGTATCTGGAACCGCAGCCCATGGGGTCCGGACACACAACTTGGCTTCCCGGACTAAATACCGCAAGTCCCGAGCATGTATCAAAGGATGGCTAATGTCAGACGAGGGACCCTATGGGTGTGCTACTAACGCTCCCTAGCCGAAGCTATGTACAGGTCCAAGTCCCAGACGAGACTACCTCCTGGGGGTCGGATCACCAATTCTTTTCTTAGGTACGCTGGTATCCAGCCTCGACACGTCGAGCCTACATCTCAGGGTGGCCAGGTATCAGGGAAAAGTTGGTAGCGCTGCACTCAGCGAGGGCAAATGGCATACAGATAAGTGCTGTTAAATTAATGGTTCTCAAAAGTATGTTATGTGTCTAAAAGATTATTACATCCCCCTTCAAGCGGAGCCATAGCCTTATCTGTGCAGGTACGAGCTACTCGGCATCGGCAGGGTCGCACCAGAAGCGCGTGGCCACCGTCTCCACGGTGTCTTGGATGCTCCTCGGGCGACGTCTCCTATGGCAGACACTAGACCATCGGGCACCGACGCCAAGACAACCCAGTCTATGGCGCGGGGGCCTGAGCCCACAAGTCATGCAGCTGGTGCGCCGGTCTCCGAGTGCGGAAGAAGTGAACCGTCACGCGGAGAGCGAACCGCCACTCACACCAGTGCTGCGCCTCCCCGGGGCCGCCGCAGAAGACAGACACGACAGTTGGCGTGATCGAAGGCGAATTGGCGGTGATTACGTCAGCAAACGCACGGAAGCGACACACCAATCGCCAATCAAGTTTTGGCCCCACCTGCAGGCTCGTATCCTCCCCTGAGGTGGGCCCGGGGGCCATTGTCGGTACCCTGAAACAGGGGCACCCCATATTACAGCATGAATACGCGGTGCCCACGCGGCTATCTCTAGTCGCGTGGTGAACAGCACCCGACCCCACCACGTGGACGGCTCTGGGGCTGCCACGTGGCCAGAGAAGACAATATCCTCCAAGGTGTCAACAGTGGGTCCAGACCCCCATGGGAAAGCGCCGGACCCCTGCATATACAGATCGGACCTCCGGGTAAGATCTAGGAACCCCGCGAGTGCAGCTCGGACCTCCGGGTTGGGTCCCGGACCCCTCTGCGTGGGATCCAGACTACGCACCACCGAGTCCTGAGACTCAGGGGCAAGGAATACCCAGGCCTTGCTCAGGCTGGGGTCCAGTGCCGGCATGTGTCCAGGCCCAGCCTGGTGTGGACCTGTCCGCATAGCGCTACTGCTCCCCGCCCAGGCGGAGACCCGATGCTGCCGCGTGGCCTACCATGCGTGACGTAAGCCAGCGGGCGGAGCCTGACGTAATACCTCTGGGTCATGCTGTCTCTACATTTATTGCAGAGAGGACGCGCCGCCTGACTATCCCGCTGACAGGCGATGTGCCCCTTCAGCATTTAATGCGTCCTGTCCACTCCGCTGGCAGGAGATGTGCTGCCTCGGCATTTAATGCGCCCTCTCTGTCTCTCTGGTGGACAGCGGTCGGGTCATCTTGCAGACGGCGAACCTGTCCAATCTATTGGCAGGTGGCGTGCTCATACTGCAGCCTGTTCTGTGCTCATGATGACTCGCGCGTTACCGAGGAAGCTTCCGCTGCACGCCAATACCAGGCACGAGGAGGTTGCCCAGGCGACGAGCATTAGTTGCTCCAAGTATAACATCCGTTATGTCCCTGGGCCCACATGTCGGGGCCCAGCTCCCATGTACGTGCCCCCCTTGGACTATAAAAGGGAGGGCACACAACGTTGAGACACTTAGACACAAGTCATTCAGGCTTACACTCAACTTAAGCTCTCAAAGCAATACAACACACAGTGGAGTAGGGTGTTACGCTCCAGTGGCCCGAACCACTCTAAACCCCTACGTGTTCTTGTGTTCATCCCTCCAATCTCCAACTGGCAAAACGCTTAAGCCCCCTCCGCATCTTAGGACTTAGGGCGGGTGCACTCCGCCACCCGGCCGAAGAATTTCCTTTCCGACAGAAAGATACAGTTGAAAGGTTGAAATCACATGTTGGTGGTGTTAACAGTATCCACAACAATGCTAGGTTACATTTTGATGATTTTTACAACCAAAGACAAAGCATGTCTACTATCATGTCTAGTGCTAGTCGTGAGGCTGAAGACCTTTATAAAATTCGTTGACTTCTTCATTGGCTTGTTCAAGATTTCTTTTGATGCAAGGTTTGGCTTTTCGTGGTCATGATGAATCATCTAGTTCGTTAAATAAGGGAAATTTTCTAGAATTGGTTTATTGGATGAAAAATAAAATTAAAGAAGTGAGAGATGCTTTTGAGCATGCTCCAAGAAATTGCATTATGATATCACCACATATTCAAAAAGATCTTGCAAAGTGTTGTGCTCAACAGATCATAGAGAACATCCTAGGAGAAATAGGAGATAGAAACTTCTCTATTCTTATTGATGAATCACGTGATGTATCTGTTAAAGAACAAATGGCGGTGATATTGAGGTAATAGTACTTTCATATTTTATTTGCATATTGTAGTTTCGTATTTTATTTTCATGTTATGTTGCCTAGCTAACTAATGTTTTTTTGTAAGATAGATATGTGAATAATCAAGGCCATGTGATGGAACGGTTTCTTGCCCTCAAGCATGTCAAGGATACTACATCAGATGCCTTGAAGGAAGCTATTTTTGGCCTTCTTGATCACCATGGATTATCTATATCCAAGATCAGAGGGCAAGGATATGATGGAGCATCGAATATGCGAGGTGAATTTAATGGCTTATAAAGAAAAATACTTGATATTAATCCACATACCTATTATGTTCATTGTTTTGCACATCAACTCCAACTTGTGGTGGTTTCTATTGCTAGTAGTGCTTGTTGCCAATCGGTTCATGACTTCTTTGAGTACATTCACTTAATTGTCACCACCACAAGCTTGTCTTGCAAGAGAAGGGATGCTCTAAAATAAAATCACCACCAGAATATTTTAGAAAAACTAGAAAGGGGTGAAATTTTATCTGGTAGAGGTGTGAATCAAGAAACTAACCTTGCTAGACCTGGTGACACAAGATGGGGTTCACATTATTTAACATTGCTTCGATTAGAGACAATGTGGGACTCAGTATTGCATGTTCTTACCATTGTGCATGAAGATGGTCGTGTACCAACACAGGCAGCGGGATTGATTGAAAAAATGGAGAGCTTCAAATTTGTTTTCATTTTAAAATTGATGTTGAAAATGCTTGCAATCACAAATAAGCTCTCTCAAACCTTGCAAAGGAAGAATGCCAACATTGTTCATGCTATGGAGTTGCTTGATGTTGTGAAAACCCGAATGGCTACAATGAGAACAGATAGTGGTTGGGAGTCATTCTTTCAAAGCGTGAAAGAATTCTGTGCTCAAAAGGGTATTCCTGTGGTAGATATGGATGAAGAAGTGCCTATTAGAGGTCGTTCAAGGCGAGATGGCTTCACAATCACAAACCTTCACTGCTACCGCACCGAGATATTCTCTATTGTTCTTGATAAAATCAACACTGAGTTATGCCATCGCTTTAATGAAGTTTCTAACGAGTTGCTTGTTTGCTTTTCTTGCCTCGATCCAAAGAACTTATTTTGCAGTTTTGATATTGAGAAACTTGTTCGACTTGGTACTCTATATGATAAGGATTTTTTAGTTATTGAATGTGCAATGTTAAGAGAGCAACTTGAGACATACATTGTCCACGTGCGAAGGCATGCTGCTTTTGGTACTTGTGAAGATATTGCATCTCTATCTACGAAGATGGTTGAAACTAAAAAGCATCTTGTGTTCCCTTTGGTTTTCAAGCTAATTGAGTTGGCCTTGTTATTACCTGTCTCAACAACAAGTGTTGAGAGAATATTTTCGGCAATGAACATCATTAATAGAGAATTGCGTAACAAAATTGAAGATGATTGGATGAATGATTTGATGGTTTGCTATACGGAGAAAGAGATATTCAAATCCCTTGATGATGAAACTATTACTAGAAGATTCCAGCGTCTTAAAACTAGAAGAATGCAATTGCCTCGAGTCACAACTACAAGATTGACAACTTAGTGGTATATTCACTGCACTATTTTCATCAATGTACTTTTCTTGTATTGATGTTCATCTAATATACATCTTTTCTAATTGTAGATTGGATTTTTGTTGGTGATTTTGGTGCCGCACTGCAGATTAAGAGAGAAATTTCGATATGCATGTTATTATGAAACATTTCTAATATTATTACTTAGCCTCTATATTGTCATCATAAAACTAGTTTTATCTAGTGAGTTGTGATCTAGTCTAGTGATTAGCTTTTATAATGTCGCCCCACCCATAATTTTATCCTGTGTTCGCCACTGCTTTCAATAGAAATATACAAATTGAAGTTAGGACTTGGAAGGAACTCTTGAAATTGCTCTTGACAAATCTAAAGGAAGGCCTCGGTACTCTACCTCTTCACCTCTCCCCGACAAAGAGAAAAAATGATCATGTTGTTGTTGTTGTCTCAACCAATAGAAGGTATAAACTAATAATACCCTCTCCGTTCCACAATAGTGTTTGTTTTGGCTCCTCATTTTTTGTCCATATCCATATGGATGACAATAAATCTAGATACATATATAAAACATATACACCAAATATTGTATGAACCAACTGACACTTTAAAACAAATATTCTCTTTGTTTCAAAATAGAAGTTGTTTTAGGCTTTTAACAAATTCATTTAATAATTGATGTACGTGTTCAGATTTATTGTCATTTATTTGAATATATTCATAAAAATGAAAACTAAAATGACTACTAATTTGATAGAAAGGGAGTATTATTTTGAAACGGACGGAGTAATAAGATTCTGACCCTTAAACAAAACTTCATTTTATTTAACGAAATGTTTATGACTTGACGACGGCACTCAAATCGAAGATTTGGACCAGTGGCAATTGGTCGTATTACTTTATACATACTTTGGACCCGTGAGCAAAAAGAATTATTGGCACAACGTGTCAGCCGTTCTCAAATAAAATGTCTTTGTGATAATAACAAGCACAAGTAAAGATATAACCGCTTTAATCGGTGACAGTAACTAGGCTAGGCGCGTGCTGTCGGGAGGCGGTTGGTTATAAAGGGATGGAGCCTGATCGAGTCAGTCCCGTCCTTATCGCCTCTCTCTGTTCGCACGCGACTAACAGCCAGCCCCCGACACGTGAACAAGCACAAGGGCGTCGCCTCGCCTCGCCTCGCGCGCGCTGGCGCCGCTCACAGACACGCAAGCGTGGATCGCGCCGCCGCTCATCGGGGCATCGTCCGTCGCGACAGGGATCCGTCGCCGCCGCCGCCGGCCGAGCCACAGGCGGCGGGAGACGCCGGAGGCGGCGGTGTCTCGTGGGGCGGCCCCCGGTTGCGCGCCGAGGACGAGCACGCCGTCATCGTCGCGGCGCTGGCTCACGTCGTCGGCGCCGGGACGCGGAGCTCGCCACCGGCCGGGCTCGGCCAGCAAGGTACGTGCGCACGTGTTCGTAGTGCACGGGCCCACGTGCAGTGCTCCACACTTTTTACCTACAGCGGGGTGGATATGGATGAACCGATTTTACTCCCTGTTACATTTGTGTGACGACGACCTGACAGGCCGACACGCTCCCCTCTCCTGCGTGGATTCAGTGACGCACCGCAGGGCCGTCCACGCGCCGGCGACGGAGCCACAGCGGCGGCCCCGGTACCGCGGCGTGCGGCAGCGGCCGTGGGGCAAGTGGGCGGCGGAGATCCGGGACCCGGTGAAGGCGGCGCGCGTGTGGCTCGGCACCTTCGCCACCGCCGAGGACGCCGCGCGCGCCTACGACGACGCCGCGCTCCGCTTCCGGGGCGCCAAGGCCAAGCTCAACTTCCCCGCGAACGCGGGCCACGGCACCGCTGCCGCCTTCCAGCCCCAGTACCATTGCCAGCATCGGCCGGGGACGCCGAGCGCTGCTGCTGCTCCTGCTCCTGTTGGTTGTCACGAGGAGCCGTCGTTGTCGTTCCCCGACCTCGGCCAGTACGCGCGCATCCTGCAGAGCGGCGGCGGCGACCTGGACATGCAGGCCGCCTTCGCGGGCGGGGTGGCGCCGGTGGGGCGGTCCTCGACTTCCGCGGCGTCGGCGTCGGCGTCGGTGGATCGGTCGCCGTGGCAAGGTGCTACCTGAGCAGTTTCATGTTGTATCGCGCGACGATCAGCACACATGTATAGTTAGCTAGGTAGTGTCTTTCAGTCCTTCGAATCCATGGAATATATAATCCTATAGTAGCTACGTTTCATCATGTGTAGGAAATTAAAATTGACAAGTTTTGCGAGTGATCGGCTTTGCATGTGAATGGAAAATATACTAATGACAATATAATACTACCTCGGTCAAAAATAGAGAGATGAATTGTTCAAGTTAATTGGTTTTAATCCGTATCAGTTTATACTGGTTCTACAATATTTTTATCTCTATATTATAGCTGTCGTAGTCTAAACAGTAAAACAGACGACTTTAATCAAAACGAACAATCTAAAATTTGAGCAATATAATAGTAACGACACCTATTACTACTCCAAGTAAGTAGGTTTACTATGAAAAAAACATATTTGGTGACAAATTTAATGATATACGTGTAGCATAATTAACAGCTATATATTACTCCAAGGAGGAGTACCCCTCAATGTCAGACGTGGAACTGAGAGTAGTGGACTAGTGGTACGTGCAATTTGCGCAATGTGGGGTGACCGAAATTGAGTACCCGGGACCGTCCACGTCATTTTATTCTTATCTGATTTCTCAAGCCGAGTTGACACACCCACACCACACTGATCAGCATAGCTCCGGCTCTATCTATCTATCTATCCATTTATTACTGTACAGTCCCCAGCGAGTCTCCCCATTCACCTAGCTGTTTCTGGCCAATTTTATACTACTGCTTTTTTACCGGAAGAGTGTGAATCCAAGATGCATTGCCAGACAGTGTTTTTGCGTCCGACTGCATACGTAAATCATTCCCTCTGCTCTACTCATTTTTTTGTACTACACCCTTGGAGCAAAAAGTACCTGCTCACCCAGATTCTCTCCCTGGTTATCTCATTTGCTGATGCGAGAGTCACATTGAGCTAATCTTCTTTGCCAAACAGCTGTAGGACTATTTTTTTTCTAGCAACGCACGAGCCTGATGCTGGTGAAAATACAAATCGAATAAACTTACGTTTACGTGGACTTCTATCAAGCGGAATCGGTGAAGTTTGTGAAACCTGTACACAGGTCCATGAGCTTGTTTTCGTATTAAATCAAACACGGGGGGTCCCAATGCACATTCCTCAACGATCTTCGCGTGTGTTTGGTTGGGATTCTGGGCGGCTTGTGGCCGCCAGAAGCTGAAGCCGCGGCCAAACGCCTAGCTTCTGGCCAGCTTCTGGCGGTCGCGCTTCTCACAGAAGCCGCACGCCTTCAGGAAACCCAAAAGCCGCCCGAGCGACGCTTCCGCTGGAAGCCGGCCTTACTCGCGAGGGTTTCCACAACCGCCGCCCGAGCGACGCGTCGTCTCCGCGCCTCAGCTCTCCGTCGGCTGCCGCCTCCTCCTCCGCCGCATCGGGTCGGGGACCTCGACCACACTCCCTTCCGCGGTATTCGCTTCTCAGGTACATTCCTCCATTCCGTTCCGTCTCCGCTCGTCCCCGGCTGCCTCCTATCGCAAACCTCCCTGACCGTTGACGTCGCTAGGGTTTGGGCCGCGCCGCCGCCAGTTCGTCCACAAGGTTGGAGTCGTCCCGTTTCCGAACTCCTCGTAATCGCAGGTACATTAATCGTCTCGTCCCCTAAGCGCTGTTACGGATCCGGTATTCCCCATGAACTGATTAGGGTCTAGGTTGCATGAAAACTTGGTCGTGCAGTGAAGCAAATTTGTGAACTGCTTAGTAACGAATATCATCTGATATTTGATGTTCAGATCTCGTGGAGTTCGGTGTTTGTCTCTGTTGCATCGCAATCTCCTCTCCTACGAAGGTGATGTTCACATCAATTTTTCCATCCCTCTTACTGCTTTACAATTTTAAGATTGTTGTGTATGTTTTCGAAGATCCAGTTGCAAATATGTTCACGGTGTCTGGTAAATCCGTTCATACTGTCTTCGTATTGTTATTAGTGCATAGGAGACTAGTAATTAGTCATAGTTGTACCCTCCTTTGTCACCAGCCTAGGCAGTGGACATATAAGTACGCCTAATTTGTGTAGATAGTACCCATGTCTGGTATACTAACGACCTAATAAATCCACATCAGATGGATTCAGCAGACTCCATAGCCGACAAGACAATTGGACGGATGCAAGAGATTTCGGACAAGATATTTTCCGTAGCGAGGGAAACAATCCGTCCTGGACGCGGGTTGACCTCATTTGATGCTACCAAACTTCGTGTAGCTTTGGAGGAGATAGCTTGCATGCTGGAGCAAGACTCTCTGGTGTTGCAAGAGCATTTGGACATCGTGAACAACGTAAACATCCCGGTTGACAGCAGCTATGAACCTTCTACCTTGTCGTCACCACCCCCATTTGACGACGACCTTACTCCACATTGGGACTTTGCGGAGCATTTCCAAAACTTCTGGGGTGTTGAATATGACTCCGATCAGATGCCTTCGTTTAGTGACAATGATGTTTAAGGTAGAAGGGAGTGAACCTTGGAGTTAGGTGTTTGAATAACAGGGATGAAGTCCCTTAGCTTTTGTGTACTAAGGGCGTAGGGAAACAGGGAATTAGTTTGTTCTTTTGGTTAATGGGCTGCTGTAAATGTGTTCCCTGTCATTTTGTGTCCAGTACCAGTTTATTTAAGGTTCTCGTTGTGTAATTAAGCAAATTGGAATCTTAGTACTTATGGTATTATCTGAACATAATATGGCCAGTATATTCTTCATCTTTTTTGTTGTTTTTAATCCGAGACCACTACTACGTATGTTGAAAACTATATACTTGTTATGCACTAGATGGACAAGTCCAGCAAAGTGATTGCAAAGTGGGATAGTGAGAGCACCTAGAGGGGGGGGGTGAATAGGTGATCCTGTGAAACTTTAAAACTTAAGCCACAAAAACTTGTTAAGTGTTAGTATAATAATCACCAAGTGGCTAGAGAGGAGTCTCAACAAAACACAATACCACAAGAGATCAAACACAGAGATGACACAGTGGTTTTATCCCGTGGTTCGGCCAAGACCAACGCTTGCCTACTCCACGTTGTGGCGTCCCAACGGACGAGGGTTGCAATCAACCCCTCTCAAGCGGTCCAAAGACCAACTTGAATACCACGGTGTTTTGCTTTGCCTTTCAATATCCCGTTTGCAAGGAATCTCCACAAATTGGAGTCTCTTGCCCTTACAAGTATATGATCACAAAGAAGCACAGAGTAAGGGAGGGAAGCAACACACACAAATCCACAGCGAAATGCGCACACACACGGCCAAGAATCGAGCTCGAATGACTATCTCAAAGTTCTCACTAGAACGGAGCTCGAATCACTTAGAATCACAAACGAATGCGCAAAGAATGAGTGTGGATGATCAAGAATGCTCTCAGGTTGCTTGGTGTTCTCCTCCATGCGCCTAGGGGTCCCTTTTATAGCCCCAAGGCAACTAGGAGCCGTTGAGAGCAAATTTGGAAGGCCAATCTTGCCTTCTGTCGTCGGGGGCACCGGACAGTCCGGTGCACACCGGACACTGTCCGGTGCCCGATTTCCTTCCATAAATAGCGAAGCCGACCGTTGGCAGACTTGGAGCCGTTGGCGCACCGGACATGTCCGGTGCCGTCTTCTAGCCGTTGGCTCGGCCACGTGTCCCGCGCAGATTGCGCGGCCGACCGTTGGCCCGGCCGACCGTTGGCTCACCGGACAGTCCGGTGCACACCGGACAGTCCGGTGAATTTTAGCCGTACGTCGCCGGTGAATTCCCGAGAGCAGACACTTCGCGCCGAGCCAGCCTGGCGCACCGGACACTGTCCGGTGCACACCGGACAGTCCGGTGTGCCAGACCGAGCTGAGTCTTGGCTGTACACAGCCAAGTCTTTTGCACCTTTCTTCTTTTCTTCTTCTTTCTGTTTCTAACACTTAGACAAGTATATTAGTACACAAAACCAATGTACTAAGGCTTAGAAACATACCTTTACTTCATGATTTGCACTTTGTTCAACCATGGACATAAATTCACATTTAAGCACTTGTGTTGGCACTCAATCACCAAAATACTTAGAAATGGCCCAAGGGCACATTTCCCTTTCAATCTCCCCCTTTTTGGTGATTTATGCCAACACAACATAAAGCAACTAGAACAAGTGCAAACTCACTTCAAATAAAACTCAAATTTATTTTGATTCAATTTTGGCATATATGGATCATCCTTTGCCACCACTTGGTTTGTTTTTGCAAATCAAACTCAAATCTCTATCTCTAAGTCAAACACACATGTTGAAGCATAAAGAGAGTCATTCCAAAAGAGATTGATCAAAGATTTCAAAAACTCCCCCTTTTTCCCATAAACACTACTTCTCCCCACAAGAAGCCAACTTTTGATAAGAGAGACAAGAGACAACAAAAGAGTTTTGACAAACCAATCAAAGATTTCAAAAACTCCCCCTTTTTCCCATAAACACTACTTCTCCCCACAAGAAGCCAACTTTTGATAAGAGAGACAAGAGACAACAAAAGAGTTTTGACAAACCAAAAGCTCTATTCTACTATTTTCAAAATCTCTCAAGTGGTAGCTGATCCTTTATTGCTTTGGCCTTTATTTTCTCCCCCTTTGGCATCAAGCACCAAAACGGGATCAATTTTGGCCCTTTAACCCCATTGCCTCACCAAAATATTCAATTAAGAGCAAATGGCAATAAGAGTTCATTAGATGAACTTGGAATAGGTTACCCTCTCATCGGAGTGCAGTGGAAGTCTTTCATGGTCCAAGTCCACCTTTTCCCTTTCACTTCTCCTTTTGAGACTAAAACAAGCAAACTCAAGCATATGGTTAGTCTCAAAGGGTCAAGTTGTAACACATCTCCCCCTAAACATGTGCATCACTTTGCAACGGACTTGTGAGGTCCAGGGAGTGTTTGTACAACTTGAGCACCATAATAAGCAACAAAATGCAGAATGAACATGATCAAAGGCATAAACACATGTATGCTACATTTCAATCCAAGTTCCGCGAATCTAAGATATTTAGCTCACTACGCAGCCTGCAAAAGGTCTTCTCATCTAGAGGCTTAGTAAAGATATCGGCTAGCTGGTTCTCGGTGCTAACATGAAACACTTCGATATCTCCCTTTTGCTGGTGGTCTCTCAAAAAGTGATGCCGGATGTCAATGTGCTTTGTGCGGCTGTGCTCAACAGGATTTTCCGCTATTCGGATAGCACTCTCATTATCACATAGGAGTGGGACTTTGCTCAGATTGTAGCCAAAGTCCCTGAGGGTTTGCCTCATCCAAAGTAGTTGCGCACAACACTGTCCTGCGGCAACGTACTCGGCCTCAGCGGTGGATAGGGCAACGGAGGTTTGTTTCTTAGAGTTCCATGACACCAGGGACCTTCCTAAGAATTGGCACGTCCCCGATGTACTCTTCCTATCGACCTTACATCCAGCATAATCGGAATCTGAGTACCCAATCAAGTCAAAGTTAGACCCCTTTGGATACCAGATCCCGAAGCAAGGCGTAGCGACTAAATATCGAAGAATTCGCTTCACAGCCACTAAGTGACACTCCTTCGGATCGGATTGAAATCTAGCACACATGCATACACTAAGCATAATATCCGGTCTACTAGCACATAAATAAAGTAAAGACCCTATCATTGACCGGTATGCTTTTTGATCAACGGACTTACCTCCTTTGTTGAGGTCGGTGTGTCTGTCGGTCCCCATCGGCGTCTTTGCGGGCTTGGCGTCCTTCATCCCAAACCTCTTTAGCAAATCTTGTGTGTACTTCGTTTGGGAGATGAAGGTGCCGTCCTTGAGTTGCTTCACTTGGAACCCAAGGAAGTAGGTCAACTCGCCCTTCATCGACATCTTGAATTTCTGCGTCATCACCCTGCTAAACTCTTCACAAGACTTTTGGTTAGTAGAACCAAATATTATGTCGTCGACATAAATTTGGCACACAAAAAGATCACCATCGCAAGTCTTAGTAAAAAGAGTTGGATCGGCTTTCCCAACCTTGAACGCATTAGCAATTAAAAAATCTCTAAGGCATTCATACCATGCTCTTGGGGCTTGCTTAAGTCCATAGAGCGCCTTAGAGAGCTTACACACGTGGTCGGGGTACCGTTCATCCTCGAAGCCAGGGGGCTGCTCCACGTACACCTCCTCTTTGATCGGCCCATTGAGGAAAGCGCTCTTCACATCCATTTGGTACAACCTGAAAGAATGGTGAGCGGCATATGCTAGCAAGATACGAATTGATTCTAGCCTAGCCACAGGAGCAAAAGTCTCCTCAAAGTCCAAACCTGCGACTTGGGCATAACCTTTTGCCACAAGTCGAGCCTTGTTCCTCGTCACCACCCCGTGCTCGTCCTGTTTGTTGCGGAACACCCACTTGGTTCCCACAACATTTTGCTTGGGACGAGGCACCAGTGTCCAAACTTCATTGCGCTTGAAGTTGTTGAGTTCCTCCTGCATGGCCAATACCCAATCCGGATCTAGCAAGGCCTCCTCTACCCTGAAAGGCTCAATAGAAGAGACAAAAGAGTAATGCTCACAAAAATTAACTAATCGAGATCGAGTAGTTACTCCCTTGCTAATGTCACCCAAAATTTGGTCGACGGGATGATCCCTTTGAATCACCGTTCGAACTTGGGTTGGAGGTGCCGGTTGCGCTTCTTCCTCCATCACGTGATCATCTTGTGCTCCCCCATGATCACACGCCTCCTTTTGATGAACCTGTTCATCGTCTTGAGTTGGGGGATGTACCGTTGTTGAGGAAGAAGGTTGATCTCGTTCATCTTGTTCCTGTGGCCGAACGTCTCCAATCGCCATGGTTCGTATCGCGGCCGTTGGAACATCTTCTTCATCTACATCATCACAATCCACAACTTGCTCTCTTGGAGAGCCATTAGTTTCATCAAATACAACGTCGCTAGAGACTTCAACCAAACCCAATGATCTGTTGAAGACCCTATACGCCTTTGTATTTGAATCATAACCTAATAAAAACCCTTCTACAGCTTTGGGAGCAAACTTAGAATTTCTACCCTTCTTCACTAGAATGTAGCACTTGCTCCCAAAAACACGAAAGTAAGATACATTGGGTTTGTTACCGGTTAGAAGCTCATACGACGTCTTCTTGAGGAGGCGGTGAAGGTAGACCCTATTGATGGCGTGGCAAGCCGTGTTCACGGCTTCCGACCAAAAGCACTCGGGGGTCTTGAATTCTCCAAGCATAGTCCTCGCCATATCTATGAGCGTCCTGTTCTTCCTCTCTACCACACCATTTTGCTGAGGTGTGTAGGGAGCGGAGAACTCGTGCTTGATCCCCTCCTCCTCAAGAAACTCCTCCACTTGAAGGTTCTTGAATTCGGACCCGTTGTCGCTCCTTATCTTCTTCACCTTGAGCTCAAACTCATTTTGGGCTCTCCTTAGGAAGCGCTTGATGGTCCCTTGGGTTTCAGACTTATCCTGCAAAAAGAACACCCAAGTGAAGCGGGAAAAGTCATCAACAATAACTAGACCATACTTACTTCCTCCTATGCTTAGATAGGCGACGGGTCCGAAGAGGTCCATATGAAGCAGCTCTAGAGGTCTTGACGTGGTCATCACATTCTTGCTGTGATGTGCTCCTCCCACTTGTTTACCTGCTTGACAAGCTGCACACGGTCTATCTTTTTCGAAATAAACATTGGTTAGACCTATCACGTGTTCTCCCTTTAGAAGCTTGTGGAGGTTCTTCATCCCCACATGTGCTAAGCGGCGATGCCACAGCCAGCCCATGCAAGTCTTAGCCATTAAGCATGCATCAAGACCGGCCTCTTCTTTTGCAAAATCAACTAAGTAAAGCTTGCCGTCTAGTACACCCTTAAAGGCTAGTGAACCATCACTTCTTCTAATGACAAACACATCTACATTTGTAAAAAGACAATTATATCCCATATTGCACAGTTGACTAACAGATAGCAAATTGTAACCAAGAGACTCAACTAAAAACACATTTGAGATTGAGTGCTCATTAGAAATTGCAATTTTACCTAACCCTTTTACCTTGCCTTGATTCCCATCACCGAATATAATTGAATCTTGGGAATCCTTATTTTTGACGTAGGAGGTGAACATCTTCTTCTCCCCTGTCATATGGTTTGTGCATCCGCTGTCGATAATCCAGCTTGAACCCCCGGATGCATAAACCTGCAAGGCAAATTTAGGCTTGGGTCTTAGGTACCCAACTCATGTTGGGTCCTACAAGGTTAGTGCAAATATCCTTAGGGACCCAAATGCAAGTTTTGTCTCCCTTGCATTTTGCCCCTAACTTCCTAGCAACTATTTTCCTATCCTTTCTACAAATAGCAAAGGAAGCATTTAAAGCACAATAAATTGTAGAAGGTTCATTCACTACTTTCCTAGGAGCATGAATAATATTCTTTCTAGGCACATGATGAATAGCATTTCTCCTAGACACATTTCTACCATGCATATAGGAAGAACTAGAAGCAAACATGGCATGAGAGTCAAAATCATCATAAGCCTTATAACTCCTATAAGCATTTCTAGTTTGTCTCCTATCATGATACATAAAAGCATGGTTCCTTTTAGTACTACTAGCCATAGGAGCCTTCCCTTTCTCCTTGACGAAGATGGGAGCCTTATGGCTTGTTAAGTTCTTGGCTTCCCTCTTGAAGCCAAGCCCATCCTTAATTGAGGGATGTCTTCCAATTGTGTAGGCATCCCTTGCAAATTTTAACTTATCAAATTCACTTTTGCTAGTCTTAAGTTGGGCATTAAGACTAGCCAATTCATCATTTAGTTTGGAAATTGAAACTAGGTGTTCACAACAAGCATTAATATCAACATCCTTACACCTAGTGCAAGTTTCAACATGTTCAACACAAGAGTTAGATTTACTTGCTACTTCTAGTTTCGCATTTAAATCATTAATTTCACCTTTTAGAGAGAAAATGGTTTCATTACAAGTAGAAAGTTCACAAGAAAGCATTCCATTTCTTTTAACTTCTAGAGCAAGTGAATTTTGTGCACTAACAAATTTATCATGCTCTTCATATAAAAGATCTTCTTGTTTCTCTAAGATTCTATCCTTTTCATTCAAGGCATCAATCAATTCATTAATCTTAGCTATCTTAGTTCTATCCAATCCCTTGAATAAACTAGAATAATCTATTTCATCCTCACTAGACTCATCATCACTAGAAGAATCATAAGTATTAGCATTACTAGTGATTACCTTCTTCTCCCTTGCCATGAGGCAAGTGTGATGCTCGTTTGGGAAGAGAGCCGATTTGTTGAAGGCAGTGGCGGCGAGTCCTTCGTCGTCGGAGTCGGACGAAGAGCAATCCGAATCCCACTCCTTTCCAAGGTGTGCTTCGCCTTTGGCCTTCTTGTAAACCTTCTTGTTCTCCCTCTTCCCATTCTTCCCTTGCTCCTGGTCACTATCATTTTCGGGACAGTTAGCAATAAAATGACCAACCTTACCACATTTGAAGCATGAGCGCTTCCCCTTTGTCTTGGTCTTCCTTGGTTGCCCCTTGCGACCATTTAGCGCCGTCTTGAATCTCTTGATGATGAGAGCCATCTCTTCATCATTGAGCCCGGCCGCCTCGACTTGCGCCACCTTGCTGGGTAGCGGCTCCTTGCTCCTTGTTGCCTTGAGAGCGATGGGTTGAGACTCGTGGATTGGACCGTTCAATGCTTCGTCGACGTATCTCGCCTCCTTGATCATCATCCGCCCGCTTACGAATTTTCCGAGTACCTCCTCGGGCGTCATCATCGTGTACCTGGGATTCTCACGAATATTGTTCACGAGATGAGGATCAAGAACGGTAAAGGACCTTAGCATTAGGCGGACGACGTTGTGGTCCTTCCATCGCGTGCTTCCATAGCTCCTTATTTTGTTGATGAGAGTCTTGAGCCGGTTGTACGTTTGGGTTGGCTCCTCTCCCCTTATCATGGCGACTCGTCCAAGCTCGCCCTCCACCAACTCCATTTTGGTGAGCATGGTGATGTCATTTCCCTCGTGAGAGATCTTGAGGGTGTCCCATATTTGCTTGGCATTGTCCAAGCCGCTCACCTTGTTGTACTCTTCCCTGCACAAGGACGCTAAGAGAACAGTAGTAGCTTGTGCATTTCTATGGATTTGTTCAGTTATGAGCATAGAGTTATCCGAGCTATCAAACTTCATTCCATTCTCTACAATCTCCCAAATGCTTGGATGGAGAGAGTGAAAGGGAAATGTGCCCTTGGGCCATTTCTAAGTATTTTGGTGATTTAGTGCCCAACACAGGTGCCTAATTGTAAAATGTTGGACAAAGTACAAATCAAGGATAAAGGTATGTTTCTAAGCCTTAGTACATTGGTTTTGTATACTAATATACTTGTCTAAGTGTTAGAAACAGAAAGAAGAAGAAAAGAAGAAAGGTGCAAGAGACTTGGCTGTGTACAGCCAAGACTCAGCTCGGTCTGGCACACCGGACTGTCCGGTGTGCACCGGACAGTGTCCGGTGCGCCAGACTGACTCGGCGCGAACTGACTGCTCTCGGGAATTTGCCGACGGCGTACGGCTAAAATTCACCGGACTGTCCGGTGTGCACCGGACTGTCCGGTGAGCCAACGGTCGGCCGGGCCAATGGTCGGCCGCGCAATCTGCGCGGGACACGTGGCCGAGCCAACGGCTAAAAGACGGCACCGGACATGTCCGGTGCACCGGACATGTCCGGTGCGCCAACGGCTCTCAGATCTGCAACGGTCTGCAACGGTCGGCAGCGCCATTTTTGGAAAGAAATCGGGCACCGGACAGTGTCCGGTGTACACCGGACTGTCCGGTGCACCCGACGGCAGAAGGCAAGGATAGCCTTCCAGATTTGCTCTCAACGGCTCCTAGCTGCCTTGGGGCTATAAAAGGGACCCCTAGGCGCATGGAGGAGACATCCAAGCAACCTTAGAGCATTCTTGATCATCCACACTCATTCTTTGCGCGTTCGTTTGTGATTCTAAGTGATTCGAGCCCCGTTCTAGCGAGAACTCTGAGATAGTCATTCGAGCTCGACTCTTGGCTGTTTGTGTGCGCATTTCGCTGTGGATTTGTGTGTGTTGCTTCCCTCCCTTACTCTGTGCTTCTTTGTGATCATATACTTGTAAGGGCAAGAGACTCCAATTTGTGGAGATTCCTTGCAAACGGGATATTGAAAGGCAAAGCAAAACACCGTGGTATTCAAGTTGGTCTTTGGACCGCTTGAGAGGGGTTGATTGCAACCCTCGTCCGTTGGGACGCCACAACGTGGAGTAGGCAAGCGTTGGTCTTGGCCGAACCACGGGATAAACCACTGTGCCATCTCTGTGATTGATCTTCTGTGGTTATTGTGTTTTGTGGAGACTCCTATCTAGCCACTTGGCATTATCTGCGCTAACACTTAACAAGTTTTTGTGGCTATAAGTTCAAGTTTTTTTAGGATCACCTATTCACCCCCCCCTCTAGGTGCTCTCAATTGGTATCGGAGCCATTCTCTTCACAAAAGGGACTAACCGCCCGAAGAGATGGATCCTAAGGGGAAGGGAATTGTGATCAACGACAAAGAGAAGGAATCCTTCGTCAATGAGCCGAAGGACGACAAGCCTACCGACTCCGGCTCGGGCCATAGACGGAGGGAAGGGAAGAAGAAGAAGACGAGGCGCATCAAGGAGATCATCTACTACGACGATAGTGATGAATCTACTTCTTCCCAAAAGGACGACGACAACGACTATAAAAAGACGGTCAATTCGAACTTTTCATTTGATTATTCTCGTATTCAACATAGTTCGAATTCGCATTTGCTTTCCATTCCTCTTGGCAAACCTCCACACTTCGATGGGAAGGACTACGGATTTTGGAGTCACAAAATGCGTAGTCACTTATTCTCTCTCCATCCAAGCATATGGGAGATTGTAGAGAATGGAATGAAATTTGATAGCTCGGATAGCCCCTTGCTTATAAATGAACAGATCCATAGAAATGCACAAGCTACTACTGTTCTCTTAGCATCCTTGTGCAGGGAAGAGTACAACAAGGTGAGCGGCTTGGACAATGCCAAGCAAATATGGGACACCCTCAAGATCTCTCACGAGGGGAACGACATCACCATGCTCACCAAGATGGAGTTGGTGGAGGGCGAGCTTGGACGATTCACCATGATAAGGGGAGAGGAGCCAACTCAAACGTACAACCGGCTCAAGACCCTTATCAACAAAATAAGGAGCTACGGAAGCACACGATGGACGGACCACGACGTCGTCCGCCTAATGCTAAGGTCCTTTACCGTTCTTGATCCTCATCTTGTGAACAATATTCGTGAGAATCCCAGGTACACGATGATGTCGCCCGAGGAAGTACTTGGAAAATTTGTAAGCGGGCAGATGATGATCAAGGAGGCAAGATACGTTGATGAAGCGTTGAACGGTCCAATCCACGAGCCTCAACCCATTGCTCTCAAGGCAACAAGGAGCAAGGAGTCGCTACCTAGCAAGGTGGCGCAAGTTGAGGCGGCCGGGCTCAATGATGAAGAGATGGCTCTCATCATCAAGAGATTCAAGACGACGCTAAATGGTCGCAAGGGGCAGACAAGCAAGACCAAGACAAAGGGGAAGCGCTCATGCTTCAAATGTGGTAAGGTTGGTCATTTTATTGCTAACTGTCCCGAAAATGATAGTGACCAGGAGCAAGGAAAAAACGGGAAGAGAGAGAACAAGAAAGTTTACAAGAAGGCCAAAGGTGAAGCACACCTTGGAAAGGAGTGGGACTCGGATTGCTCTTCGTCCGACTCCGACGACGAAGGACTCGCCGCCACTGCCTTCAACAAATCGGCTCTCTTCCCCCACGAGCATCACACTTGCCTCATGGCAAGGGAGAAGAAGGTAATCACTAGTAATGCTAATACTTATGATTCTTCTAGTGATGATGAGTCTAGTGAGGATGAAATAGATTATTCTAGTTTATTCAAGGGATTGGATAAAACTAAGATAGCTAAGATTAATGAATTGATTGATGCTTTGAATGAAAAGGATAGAATCTTAGAAAAACAAGAAGATCTTTTATATGAAGAGCATGATAAATTTGTTAGTGCACAAAATTCACTTGCTCTAGAAGTTAAAAGAAATGGAATTCTTTCTTGTGAACTTTCTACTTGTAATGAAACCATTTCTTCTTTAAAAGGTGAAATTAATGTTTTAACCGCTAAACTAGAAGTAGCAAGTAACTCTTGTGTTGAAAATGTTACAATTTGCACTAGGTGTAAGGATTTTGATGTTAATGCTTGTAGTGAACACCTAGTTTCAATTTCAAAACTTAATGATGAATTGGCTAGTCTTAATGCTCAACTTAAGACTAGCAAGAGTGAAGTTGATAAAATAAAATTTGCAAGGGATGCCTACACGGTTGGTAGACACCCCTCAATTAAGGATGGTCTTGGCTTCAAGAGAGAGGCCAAGAACTTAACAAGCCATAAGACTCCCATCTTCGTCAAGGAGAAAGGGAAGGCCCCTATGGCTAGTAGTGCTAAAAAGAACCATGCTTTCTTATACCATGATAGGAGACATGCTAGAAATGCTTATAATGATTTTGATTCACATGTTTATGATTCTCATGCCATGTTTGCTTCTAGTTCTTCCTATAAGCATGATAGAGATATGTGTAGGAGAAATGTTGTGCATATGCCTAGGAGAAATTTTGCTCATGTTCCTAGAAAAGTTGTGAACAAACCTTCTATCATTTATTATGCTTGCAATGCTCCCTTTGCTATTTGTAGAAAGGGTAAGAAGGTAATTGCTAGGAAGTTAGGGGCAAGATGCAAGGGAGATAAAACTTGCATGTGGGTCCCTAAGGATATATGTGCTAACCTTGTAGGACCCAACATGAGTTGGGTACCTAAGACCCAAGCCTAAATTTGCCTTGCAGGTTTATGCATCCGGGGGTTCAAGCTGGATTATCGACAGCGGATGCACAAACCATATGACGGGGGAGAAGAAGATGTTCACCTCCTACGTCAAAAATAAGGATTCCCAAGATTCAATTATATTCGGTGATGGGAATCAAGGCAAGGGTGATGACGCAGAAATTCGAGATGTCGATGATGGGCGAGTTGACCTACTTTCTTGGATTTCAAGTGAAGCAACTCAAGGACGGCACCTTCATCTCCCAAACGAAGTACACGCAAGATTTGCTAAAGAGGTTTGGGATGAAGGACGCAAAGCCCGCAAAGACGCCGATGGGAACCGACGGACACACCGACCTCAACAAAGGAGGTAAGTCCGCTGATCAAAAAGCATACCGGTCAATGATAGGGTCTTTACTTTATTTATGTGCTAGTAGACCGGATATTATGCTTAGCGTATGCATGTGTGCCAGATTTCAATCCGATCCTAAGGAGTGTCACTTAGTGGCGGTGAAGCGAATTATTAGATATTTGGTTGCTACGCCTTGCTTCGGGATCTGGTATCCAAAGGGGTCTAACTTTGACTTGATTGGGTACTCAGATTCCGACTATGCTGGATGTAAGGTCGATAGGAAGAGTACATCGGGGACGTGCCAATTCTTAGGAAGGTCCCTGGTGTCATGGAACTCTAAGAAACAAACATCTGTTGCCCTATCCACCGCTGAGGCTGAGTATGTTGCCGCAGGACAGTGTTGCGCGCAACTACTTTGGATGAGGCAAACCCTCAGGGACTTTGGCTACAATCTGAGCAAAGTCCCACTCCTATGTGATAATGAGAGTGCTATCCGAATAGCGGAAAATCCTGTTGAGCACAGCCGCACAAAGCACATTGACATCCGGCATCACTTTTTGAGAGACCACCAGCAGAAGGGAGATATCGAAGTGTTTTATGTTAGCACCGAGAACCAGCTAGCCGATATCTTTACCAAGCCTTTAGATGAGAAGACCTTTTGCAGGTTGCGTAGTGAGCTCAATATCTTAGATTCGCGGAACTTGGATTGAAATGTAGCATACATGTATTTATGCGTTTGATCATGTTCCTTTTTGCATTTTGTTGTTAAGTATGGTGCTCAAGTTGTACAAACACTCCCTGGACCTCACAAGTCCGTTGCAAAGTGATGCACAGTTTTAGGGGGAGATGTGTTACAACTTGACCCTTTGAGACTAACCATCTGCTTGAGCTTGCTTTAGTCTCAAAGGAGAATTGAAAGGGAAAGGTGGACTTGGACCATGACAGACTTCCACTGCACTCCGATGAGAGGGTAACCTATTCCAAGTTCATCTAATGAACTCTTATTGCTATTTGCTCTTAATTGGAGATTTTGGTGAGGCAATGGGGTCATAGGGCCAAAATTGATCCCGTTTTGGTGCTTGATGCCAAAGGGGGAGAAAATAAAGGCCAAAGCAATAATGGATCAGCTACCACTTGAGAGAGATTTTGAAAATAGTAGAATAGAGCTTTTTGTTTGACAAAACTCTTTTGTTGTCTCTCTTATCAAAAGTTGGCTTCTTATGGGGAGAAGTATTGATTATTGGAAAAAGGGGGAGTTTTTGAGTTTTTGAAATCCTTGATCAATCTCTTTTGGAATGACTCTCTTTATGTTTCAACATGTGTGTTTGACTTAGAGATAGAGATTTGGGTTTAATTTGCAAAAACAAACCAAGTGGTGGCATAGAGTGATCCATATATGTCAAAAATGAATCAAAACAATTTTGAGTTCTTATTTGATTTGATTTTGTACTTGTTCTACTTGCTTTATGTTGTGTTGGCATAAATCACCAAAAAGGGGGAGATTGAAAGGGAAATGTGCCCTTGGGCCATTTCTAAGTATTTTGGTGATTTAGTGCCCAACACAGGTGCCTAATTGTAAAATGTTGGACAAAGTACAAATCAAGGATAAAGGTATGTTTCTAAGCCTTAGTACATTGGTTTTGTATACTAATATACTTGTCTAAGTGTTAGAAACAGAAAGAAGAAGAAAAGAAGAAAGGTGCAAGAGACTTGGCTGTGTACAGCCAAGACTCAGCTCGGTCTGGCACACCGGACTGTCCGGTGTGCACCGGACAGTGTCCGGTGCGCCAGACTGACTCGGCGCGAACTGGCTGCTCTCGGGAATTTGCCGACGGCGTACGACTAAAATTCATCGGACTGTCCGGTGTGCACCGGACTGTCCGGTGAGCCAACGATCGGCCGGGCCAACGGTCGGCCGCGCAATCTGCGCGGGACACGTGGCCGAGCCAACGGCTAAAAGACGGCACCGGACTGTCCGGTGTGCACCGGACATGTCCGGTGCGCCAACGGCTCTCAGATCTGCAACGGTCTGCAACGGTCGGCAGCGCCATTTTTGGAAAGAAATCGGGCACCGGACAGTGTCCGGTGTACACCGGACTGTCCGGTGCACCCGACGGCAGAAGGCAAGGATAGCCTTCCAGATTTGCTCTCAACGGCTCCTAGCTGCCTTGGGGCTATAAAAGGGACCCCTAGGCGCATGGAGGAGACATCCAAGCAACCTTAGAGCATTCTTGATCATCCACACTCATTCTTTGCGCGTTCGTTTGTGATTCTAAGTGATTCGAGCCCCGTTCTAGCGAGAACTCTGAGATAGTCATTCGAGCTCGACTCTTGGCTGTTTGTGTGCGCATTTCGCTGTGGATTTGTGTGTGTTGCTTCCCTCCCTTACTCTGTGCTTCTTTGTGATCATATACTTGTAAGGGCAAGAGACTCCAATTTGTGGAGATTCCTTGCAAACGGGATATTGAAAGGCAAAGCAAAACACCGTGGTATTCAAGTTGGTCTTTGGACCGCTTGAGAGGGGTTGATTGCAACCCTCGTCCGTTGGGACGCCACAACGTGGAGTAGGCAAGCGTTGGTCTTGGCCGAACCACGGGATAAAGCACTGTGCCATCTCTGTGATTGATCTTCTGTGGTTATTGTGTTTTGTGGAGACTCCTATCTAGCCACTTGGCATTATCTGCGCTAACACTTAACAAGTTTTTGTGGCTATAAGTTCAAGTTTTTTCAGGATCACCTATTCACCCCCCCTCTAGGTGCTCTCAGAGAGAATAAGTGACTACGCATTTTGTGACTCCAAAATCTGTAGTCCTCCCCATCGAAGTGTGGAGGTTTGCCAAGAGGAATGGAAAGCAAATGCGAATTCGAACTATGTTGAATACGAGAATAATCAAATGAAAAGTTCGAATTGACCGTCTTTTTGTAGTCGTTGTCGTCGTCCTTTTGGGAAGAAGTAGACTCATCACTATCGTCGTAGTATATGATCTCCTTGATGCGCTTTGTCTTCTTCTTCTTCCCTTCCTTCCGCTTGTAGCCCGAGCCGGAGTCATTGGGCTTGTCATCCTTTGGCTCGTTGACGAAAGACTCCTTTTCGTTGTTGACCACCATCCCCTTTCCCTTAGGATCCATCTCTTCGGGCGATTAGACCCTTTGTGAAGAGAACGGCTCTGATACCAATTGAGAGCACCTAGAGGGGGGGTGAATAGGTGATCCTGTGAAACTTTAAAACTTAAGCCACAAAAACTTGTTAAGTGTTAGTATAATAATCACCAAGTGGCTAGAGAGGAGTCTTAACAAAACACAATACCACAAGAGATCAAACACAGAGATGACACAGTGGTTTTATCCCGTGGTTCGGCCAAGACCAACGCTTGCCTACTCCACGTTGTGGCGTCCCAACGGACGAGGGTTGCAATCAACCCCTCTCAAGCGGTCCAAAGACCAACTTGAATACCACGGTGTTTTGCTTTGCCTTTCAATATCCCGTTTGCAAGGAATCTCCACAAATTGGAGTCTCTTGCCCTTACAAGTATATGATCACAAAGAAGCACAGAGTAAGGGAGGGAAGCAACACACACAAATCCACAGCGAAATGCGCACACACACGGCCAAGAATCGAGCTCGAATGACTATCTCAAAGTTCTCACTAGAACGGAGCTCGAATCACTTAGAATCACAAACGAATGCGTAAAGAATGAGTGTGGATGATCAAGAATGCTCTCAGGTTGCTTGGTGTTCTCCTCCATGCGCCTAGGGGTCCCTTTTATAGCCCCAAGGCAGCTAGGAGCCGTTGAGAGCAAATCTGGAAGGCCAATCTTGCCTTCTGTCGTCGGGGGCACCGGACAGTCCGGTGCACACCGGACACTGTCCGGTGCCCGATTTCCTTCCATAAATAGCGAAGCCGACCGTTGGCAGACTTGGAGCCGTTGGCGCACCGGACAGTCCGGTGCCGTCTTCTAGCCGTTGGCTCGGCCACGTGTCCCGCGCAGATTGCGCGGTCGACCGTTGGCCCGGCCGACCGTTGGCTCACCGGACAGTCCGGTGCACACCGGACAGTCCGGTGAATTTTAGCCGTACGTCGCCGGTGAATTCCCGAGAGCAGACACTTCGCGCCGAGCCAGCCTGGCGCACCGGACACTGTCCGGTGCACACCGGACAGTCCGGTGTGCCAGACCGAGCTGAGTCTTGGCTGTACACAGCCAAGTCTTTTGCACCTTTCTTCTTTTCTTCTTCTTTCTGTTTCTAACACTTAGACAAGTATATTAGTACACAAAACCAATGTACTAAGGCTTAGAAACATACCTTTACTTCATGATTTGCACTTTGTTCAACCATGGACATAAATTCACATTTAAGCACTTGTGTTGGCACTCAATCACCAAAATACTTAGAAATGGCCCAAGGGCACATTTCCGTTTCAGATAGTAGAGCAACAAAAATTTACACAGAAATTTGTGTAGAAGAGGTCAATGCTCGGAACAGGCCACAACAATTTCTAAATGCAGAAGGCTATGCTAACCTCATAAGGAAGTTTAAGGAACGCACTGGTCGCACTTACACCAGGGATCAAATGAAGAATAGGTGGGATTCGTTGAAGAGAATGTTCACCCAGTGGAAAACTCTTAATGAAAGGGCTACAGGTCTTGGTCGAGACCCTCATACTGGTTCAATCAGTGCGCCAGATGAGTGGTGGGCCAAGCAAAATGAAGTAAGTTCATCTTTTTTTCGTAGACTAACATTAGTATTGGCCATCTAAAAGTAGGACTACGAATTGGTGCAGGCAATGCCAGGTTGTATTATGTTCAAAACAGCCCCCCTAGAGAATGAGGACGAGCTAAAGGTTATGTTTGGACCCATTGTCTGCACAAATGAAAGAACCCTGGTTCCTGGCGTGGAGGATGCTAATTCATCTTCTGATGATCATTTGGAATACACTTTAGGTGGGGGTGAAAACAGCACACCTGACCCCTGCACAAATGCCACTGGGAAGCGTAAGATGCGCCATGATTCCCCAAAACCAAAGAAGAAAAAAGATTCGAGGGAAGAGTACATGAAAAGACTTGTGGAGGCTTTTGAGTCCCGCTCATTGACCACAAACAAGTCCATTACCTCTTCTGACAATGACCCAGTTCGAATAGAGCTTAAAAAGCAGATGCAACAAGTCAAGGAAGATGGATCACCAGAAGGGAGCGAACTACATTTGTTTGCGACTCATCTTCTGATTCAGAAGAAGTATAGAGATGTTTTTGCAACCTTGGAGACAAAAGAAGGAAGAATCGCTTGGCTTCGCAATGCTTACGCGTTAGAAACTAAAAAGAGCACTTAGCTGGTGGACGTCCGACAACAGAGGCCTACATGTTTACTATTATCGTTGGTTATGTGTTTTCATCAGTCATGTCGTTTCAGTATATGTTGCTGGTCCGAGAACTGAGGCTTATATGTTCAGTATTATGTTAGTTGTGTCTGCTTAATGAGTCATGTCGTGTCAGTTTTCGTACGTATCATTTTCGCTTTCAAACAATTTTCCAAATATTCGAGTTGAACATGTATTAGAATAATCAGAGTTGTAACTTTGTGCGCTATGTGAATCTGTGAACTTCATATGCCTGTAAACTGTTCGGCTTCTTTAATATGTGTTTTATAAACTGTGGTTGCATATGAAATTGTGGCTCTTGGTTGTGTCCATGCAGATGTGTGATCCTTATGAACACACATATGATGATGAAATGGATGCACACACATCTGATGATGAAATGGATGCACACACATCTCATGATGAAATAGATGGAGAAATGCTTGTTGCTCTATATGCTGTAGACATTTGGGGCAGGCATTTCAGTCAGGCTCCTAGAAGAACATTGGTCGAATCTGGTATTCAATGGGTTCAAAGAACGTTGGAGATTAGTAACGACTGTTTTGACATGTTTCGCATGCGAAGAACTGTTTTTAGACGATTGCATGACACGTTGGTACAAAATTATGGTCTGCTTCCAAGCAGGGGTGTCAGTACTATGGAAGCTCTTGGCATATTCTTGTGGGCATGTGGGGGTCCACAATCGTTTAGGCAGATCAGAAATAAATTTGGTCACTCATTGGAAACAATTAGCCGCAAGTATAGTGATGTCCTTAATGCACTTTATAAGATGTCATCTGACATAATCAAGCCGAAAGACCCACAATTCGTCGAGATTCATCATCGTTTGCGAGAGGCGAGGTTTTGGCCACACTTCAAGGATTGCATAGGCGCAATAGATGGTAGTCACTTTCCAGCGGCAGTCCCGGCTTCGGAACAAGCGAAATATATTGGCCGACACGGTTACACGTCGCAGAATGTAATGGCCGTATGTGACTTCGATATGAGGTTCACATTTGTGGTGACAGGCTGGCCAGGTTCCGTACATGACACAAGAGTACTACAGGATACTTTAATAACTTATGCGGACAGGTTCCCCCATCCACCGGAAGGTATATAAATATTTTGTACATTTGTAGAATACAGTACTATTTTATGTCACATGTACGTAACATTTGTATTTTGAGTTTGTGCAGGTAAATACTATCTTGTCGATTCGGGTTATCCAAATAGAAAGGGGTACCTTGCACCTTATAAGGGGCAGAAGTACCACATTACGGAATGGCAAAATGCGAGGCAACCTATTGGGAGTAAAGAAGTATTCAACTATGCGCACTCATCCCTACGAAATGTTATTGAGCGATCATTTGGGGTGCTAAAAATGAAGTGGAGAATTCTATTAAGTCTCCCTTCATTTTCGCTTGAGAAACAATCGAAGATAATTATTGCATGTATGACACTGCATAACTTCATTAGAGATAGTGCTCTACACGATAGAGATTTTGATGAAGTAGGACCTAATAGCCTAAGTCATGATCTACCTGCAGGTGAGAGTAGTACGAGCACATCTGATGAGTTAGACATGAGTGATTTTCGAGATGCAATTGCAAATGCATTAGTGGCGTAGTTGACTTAGTGCAATTGTAACGGTACTTATGATGTAATCAACTCCACTAATTATTTTGTAATGAACTTTATGTGCGTTATGGGTTTCATTTTATCGTTTGTTCGAACAGAATCTGCAATTTGAGAATCTGTATCCAAACACGTAGATTCTGACGAACAGCTTTTTTGCACAGCTGGCGAACCAAACACCTAAATTCTAACCACCAGCTTTTCCCAACAGCCAGCTTTTTCCCACAGCCAGCTTTTCAGATAAGCTGGCCAGAAAAAAAGCCGAACCAAACACGCCCGTGTGGGGGCAACGAAACCGGGACGCTCAAGGCGCTCAAACCCAGAACCCAGTTGTTCATTTTCGTTGCCGCGGCCGCATTCATCAAATGGTCTTTATGCGATTCCGCCCCCAGTTCATTTTCTTCTCACTCTCCGGCTCCACTCCTAAACCCAGAACCCAGCCCCAGAACCCAGCCCGCCGCAACCCTAGCCGCCGCCGGCACCACACCACCGCCATAGCCACCTCCATGGCCGCGGCGTCGGAGGACGCGTTGCGGCGCTCGCTCGCGGAGCTCCAGGCCGCCGTGGACGCGCAGGCCGAGGCCGTGCGCGCGCTCAAGGCCGGCGGCGGCGCGTCCAAGGCCGACGTGGACGCCGCGGTTGAGGCGCTCAAGGCGCTCAAGGTCGAGGCCGGCGCCGCCGCGCGCCGGCTGCAGCAGGCGGTCGGAGCGGGCGCGGGTGGCGCCGCGAGGGAGGAGCTGCGCCAGGCGGTGGTCAACACGCTGGAGCGGAAGCTGTTTTACATACCCTCCTTCAAGATCTACCGCGGTGTCGCGGGGCTCTACGACTACGGGCCGCCCGGGTGCCGCGTTAAGGCCAACGTGCTTTCCTTCTGGCGCCAGGTGATGCCCACGATCTGTCTCTGAATGCTTTGGATTTTTTTTTTGCCCGTAGTTTCGTCTCAGCTGATGTGCGTTGTTGCTGCGCGTCAACGATTGTGACATGTGTGGATGCGGAACAATTGGATCTATACCATTAAAAGATCCAAACTTTAGATATATACCATGGACCCCACATGTCATTGACTCATGTGGACCCACATGTAAGTGAGATAGTAATGGTATGGATCCAAAGTGGTGATCTTTTAATGGTATGGATCCAAATTTCCCTTTATTCATTAACTGATTGATTTGTATAATTTTGTTTTCCACTGAGATTTTGTCTATATTCCGGAGGATGATCACGATTTTCTGCTATGACATGAGTATTACATTGATCCCTTTTCAAATTTGTATGCATTGTTCTGTCAGCTGATAACAAAAATCTTTTCCGTGCTTAGTTGTACATTGCATGGTTCTTAGGCGCCTTATCAACCTGAGAATCAGCAAAACAGCCCCATGGAGGAGGAAGAAAAAGAAAAAAAGAAAAAGAAAAAAGGAGAAGGAAGGGGTAGGAGGCCCAGCCCATATAGTCCTTCCTCTGGCAACCCTAGGTTGCCTCTCTCCCCCACCATTCAGCTGCTGCTGCGCCCGATTGAGCCGCCGCCGCCTCAGATTCGCCGTCGCCGCCGCTGCCGCCAACGATTCAGCCTCCGCCGCCCTGGATTTGGCCTCCGCCGCTCCCGATTCGGTGCTGCCACCCCGAAACGGCGCCGCCCCTTTCCCTTCCCCTCTGCCCTATGCCCTCTTGCTGATTCTTACCTAGGCGCGACGGGGACGCCTTGGATCTTTCGGGCGCCTGGACGCCTAGGCGTCGTCTAGGCGATGCCTTTAAAACAAGGGTACATTGTTGACATTAATCTTATAAAAGTTTGCTCATGCCAATTAGTGAGTACTAGTTGGAAAATGTGCAGTGAAAAAAAATTCTAGCTTTCCTTGGTGCAGTTTGTGTTGTGATTTGCTAGTTTTGTTATTTCTTGTGGTTGATGATTCATCATGTTCTACTTTTTCTTTGCTAAGGTTACTGATATTCTTAATTTCTCCCCAGCACTTTGTTTTGGAAGAGAATATGTTGGAGGTTGACTGCCCCTGCGTGACGCCTGAGGTTGTCTTGAAGGCATCGGGCCATGTCGAGAAGTTTACTGACCTCATGGTTAAGGACGAGAAGACAGGCACATGCTACCGTGCTGACCACTTGTTGAAAGATTTTTGCAAGGAGAAGCTTGAGAAAGACCTTGCTTTGCCCCAAGAGAAGGCTGATGAATTTAAGCGTATTCTTGCCATTTTGGATGACCTCTCAGCAGAGGAACTTGGTGCAAAGATTAAGGAATACGGCATTGTTGCCCCTGATACAAAAAACCCGCTTTCTGATCCCTACCCATTCAATCTTATGTTCCAGACATCTATTGGCCCCACTGGTCTTAGCGTGGGGTAAGAATATGTCCATTCTGTCTGCAATTATGTTCCATTTGTGGTGATTTGCTAAAAAAAGATCCAATTTTGTGTGGCGGAAATAGGTATATGCGACCAGAGACAGCACAGGGTATTTTTGTAAATTTCAAGGATCTATACTATTACAATGGCCAAAAGCTCCCCTTTGCAGCTGCTCAAATTGGGCAAGCTTTTAGAAATGAGGTTTGTATTTTTTATTACATTTTTATGAGTGGTTTCTAATGATAGTTGTAGTATTATATACCATTTCACTTGTTGCTTCTGCAATTGTGGCATGCTTCAGTCACTGTTCAGAATTTACATGATGTTTCAGTGCTTCATATTCTGTTATTGAATTTAATAAAAGTTCTATAGTATGATAGTTGACAGTACATTTGTTAGTGTTAGCAATACTTTGCTTCAAAAAGCAGTTATTGGCTATGCAATAGTTGCTTAGATATTCCTTTTTTTAATGTACTCACTACGTCTGGAACTTGACAATCAGATCTCGCCACGACAAGGTCTTCTCCGAGTGCGTGAATTCACATTGGCAGAGATTGAGCATTTTGTGGACCCAGAGGACAAATCACATCCAAAATTTGTTGATGTTGCTGATTTGGAGTTCCTGATGTTTCCAAGAGAGCTACAACTCTCAGGGGAGTCGGCCAAACTAATGAAGCTTGGGGAAGCAGTTGCAAAGGTTAACAAGTTGTGGCAATATTTGTCTTTCAAATTTAATCTCATTCCTTTTGTTCTTTTGTTTATATGTGTTGTTCTTACCCTGGATATAATCTTGAACTTTTACACTGTTGCTATTTACAGGGAACTGTTAATAACGAGACACTTGGTTACTTCATTGGAAGGGTCTATCTTTTCCTGACATGCTTGGGAATTGATAAGGGTCGGTTGCGCTTCAGGCAGCATTTACCTAATGAGATGGCTCATTATGCTGCTGATTGTTGGGATGCTGAGATAGAGTGCTCTTATGGGTGGATAGAGTGTGTGGGTATTGCTGATAGATCTGCATATGATTTGAAAGCTCACAGTGTAAGCTCACTGGATCTTTTTCACACACTGGATAATTTACCAGACATATTTTTCTCCTTTGGATATGTTGATACGTCAATTGAGTTGCTCATCTCATGTTGTAGCTGCACTCCCTAAATGAAATTTGTATCGTTGTTCTCTGTTTGCTGTGCTACTAATATTCTCATGATTGTCTACTTTTATCTCACAGGAGAAAAGCGGTGTCCCACTTGTTGCTCATGAAAAATTCTCCAAACCTAGAGAGGTTGAGGTGAGATATCATATCCAGTTTCTGCAGTAGCTATATCTTAGTTTTCATGTTAAATACATGCATGGTTTTTAAAGCGGTAGCGAGACAAGGTGTTATATAATTTTTTTCCATTAAAATGAAAAGTTGTTATTTATGGCATTAACATGTGCTTATATGTTTGCTGATATTTATTATTGCAGAAACTTGTCATAGTTCCCTCGAAGAAAGACCTGGGGCTGGCGTTTAAGGGCAACCAAAAGATGGTCCTTGAAGCTTTGGAGGTAACAAGTCCTGTCATTATCCTTGTTATATGTGTGTTTTAGCTTTTCTGATGTCTCCCTTCCCTGAGTAAACTACTTTATTCTGTTGGTATTACCATATCAGGCTATGAGTGAGAAAGAAGCATTTGAGATGAAAGCTGAACTAGAAACCAAGGGGGAGACAAATTTTAAAGTCTGCACGCTTGGAAAAGATGTGGTGATTACAAAGAAGATGGTATCAATCAGCATGGAAAAGAAGCTGGAACATCAGCGAGTCTTCACCCCTTCAGTTATTGAGCCGTCATTTGGAATAGGCCGGATCATCTACTGCTTGTTTGAGCACTCATTTTACACAAGGCCTAGCAAATCAGAAGAGGAACAACTGAATGTCTTCCGGTTTCCTCCTCTTGTGGCTCCTATCAAGTGCACCGTGTTCCCCCTCGTCAAGAATCAAGAGTTTGATGCTACTGCCAAGGAAATCGCCAAGGCATTAACAACTGCTGGTATCTCACACATTATTGATACTACTGGTATGTGCTGTACGATCTTAAGTACTCCATTCTGTATAGCCTAGGCTGAATGGACTACACATGCGAGCTTAGCCTTGTGTTTGTTATCTTGCAGCAATTTCTATTGGGAGGAGATACGCGAGGACCGATGAGATTGGTGTTCCATTTGCCGTGACAGTGGATTCGGCAACAAACGTGACGATCCGAGAGAGGGACAGCAAGGAGCAGATCCGTGTGGACATCAACGAGGTGGCGTCCGTGGTGAAGCAGCTGACAGAAGGACAAAGCACCTGGGCAGATGTTTCTGCAAAGTATCCTGCCCATGTTGGACCCCAAGGTGACCAGGAGTGAAAAATCCTGCCACCCTTATGTCTAGCCATGGACCGAGAAGGAGCCAGGATGGATTTCATTCTCCGATTGCCGAGAAGATTGACTAGCCTAAACATAACCGCATTTGGTATTTGACACGATCCAGCGCGCTAGTCCCCCTTCTCATACATACATGATACGTGCTGTTATAAAATCGGCAGAGCTCACCAATGTTTTTGTTTCTTGTAAATGTCTTTTTTTCTTAATATATTGTCTCACCCACACAAAACTTACTATTTGAGTTACTTCTGAACTAGTTGCCCTTTTGTAAGGTCAAACCGAGAATTGAACTGGGATCCACAGTGGAATTGGAATTTAAAGAGTTTGGTTGTTTGCCCATAAAAGGCCCGTATCCAGGCTCCAACACCAAAAGGAGGGCCTCTCCGTAGCCTGACTCCTTATTTCACTCTTTATTTTTAAATTTCACTATGTAAACGGTATACTCTATAATGTATTCCCTTGTCTTAGAATATAAAAAGGCATAACCATTTTTTTATTGTCCCACAATATAATATGTGTTCTTTCTATGCACATACGTACATCAATACAATGGTATAGAGAGAATTGTATAGATTTCTTGGTCTTTAAATAAGAGATAGTTACGTCTTATATAATGAGACGGAGTATGTATTTTTTACACGAGAATGCAGCCTTAGCGCTTTCCTTGTTTGGTTGAGGAAAGTGGTATATTTTTTTTGCACGGCTATATGTATGCTGCTAGAGGCAGCCTTAGCGGTTTCTTGTTTAGTTAAGGAAAGTGGTTACGAGAAGAATGTTTTTAGGGCTAGTTTCGAAACTTAAATCTACTCTGGGATTTTTGGAGATTGAAGAGCAATCATCGAGAATTCTGGAGTGGATTTAAGTTTCTAAACTAGCCCTTAATATGCTAAAAATAGTGGATGTTTTCGCTCGCGAGCCTGTTTGAAGCCCCTTCATGCACCAAGTCCGCTGATGTTTTAAGTGGCACACGTGAGTAAGAAACATTTTGAAAAATGATAACTACCCTCTATTATATTTGGCAAAACATTTGAGAGTAAGCATGCTTGAGGAGAGAGAAGAAAGTACTCTTAGTGCAAATTTATAGAGTGCATCGAGCATATTCAATGGAGCACCTCACATGGCACTGGATACAAAGTTGGTTCATACTTCACATTTTTTTGTCCAGCACCATGATGTCTAGTATGCACTGGACAAGATGCACCAGATAGCCCACTGGACACGATACTCAGAGAACATGTCGAATATGTTGTTCAACTTTATAGTACATTGAATGTATTAGGTGTGGCATGGTACACCACACTGAACATAGCACTCAGAGAGCTAATAAATTGCATATATCGACCCTATACTCATCGATCTAGTGGTCTTTCCGTTGAGTACACCAAACATATGACATTATTTAACTAGTTTGTGTGCTTTGGAGACATAGCCATTAGAAAGGCACATGTCATGTTTGATGCAACAACGTCGGTGCATCAGGCATATCTGGTGCTCTTAAAATCTATGTTTTAACAGGTAACAATTAAATTTCTTTATGGGATTATAAATAGACCCCTTGGTCGATCTTGGCTGGCATCTCTCTACTCCATACACTAGTGGACACTTCTTGAGGCTAGTGAAACAAACTCCAATCAGTTGTAACTTGTAGTTCATCATTTAGATGAGATGGAGCACTCGTAGTGCACTATTTAGAGTTCTTGTATCTTGTGGCACTAGTTGGGTAACTTGGGATAGTTACACTTTTATTACTCTTGGTGATTGTCGTTACCTAGATGGTCTGTAGTTTGTGTGATGTTGAGACTCTAAGAGGCTATTGCAGATTGCCATAAGCTCCTATCATCATTGTGGGGAGCTCTTGTACTCATTCATCATGGAAGATTCACGAAGTGCAATTATAGTAAAATCATGACTTGTTGTAGTGCCTTCCTAGAGTGATTCTTAGGATGTTTGCTTATGGTGGTTTTGGCATGTGATATCAACCAGTGTGTGAATCACTTGGCTTGGGCTCTCCACAATAAGGGTGTAGGTTGGCGCTAAGCAACTGAACTTAATGGGTAAATCTTATATCATCTATTATCCCATACGATTTGCACTCCAAATTATTTTTACAATTCCATTTGCTTGTTGTATCATATTAATCTATCTATTTTTTGTGTAGTTTGTGATTAATTTTTATCTCTTGCTAAGTGAGTAGCTTGACTACAATCCTTTACCAGCAACTAGTTTGATTAAGAGGTAGTTTAGAGAAAATCAAAACTAGAGCAAGTAAACACTTTCACATATTTAAATATCTTATCTCTAGTTATTATTATAAGTTTTGTAAAATATTTTATAGGCTGTCCACTCCCTCTAGCCATATTATCCTATCATCTTTTTGCGATCGAGTTGTAACCCAACTCTCTGATCCTCTGTGTGCACGAAAAGTTGGTAGATTAGGTGTCCAAAAATAACGCCTACATCAGAGACACATGGTCGGGTGTGTAGATGCTTAGTTTTTAGGAGCATCGTGGAGACTTCCTGATTCCTGGTGTTGTTGTAGATCTTCTTCTTTTTCTTCTTCCCGATGGACACTTAAGGGACACCATTGTGAACATTGAACTGCAAGGATTATGCTCTATATATGGTATCGAACAACATACAATATCAATAGCGACGTGTGACCATGTCTTGAGTATAGGTCCTTTCGTCGGATACACTCTGATTTCTAATTTTGTTAAATAGCAACTCGTGTGATCATGCCTTGAGTATAGGTCCTTTCGCGCGATACAATCTAATTTCTAAATTTGTTAAATCCAGTTTAGTTTTGATTAGCGTATTCTCTACTATACTTAAAGCACCAGTTTCAACGGCCGTCGTGCGTCATTTTTTACAAAAAACACCCTCAGTTTTTCTTGGATCAACCCGCCGTCCTCTCCGCGATAGGATCCACGATCCTCGCGCCGCCGCTAACACTGCCCTGCCCGATCCACGATCGCCGTCTATCCCTGCACGATCCAACTGTGCTCCCACCTCCCCTGCATGCGCAACAACCCCACGCCCCACCCAGCGATACGGTAGCCGACGCCCCTACCCCTAGGTCGTGCCTGTTTCCTCCCCCACCCTCGCGTCCCCGCCGTCACGGCGTCACCCATCCACTTCCTCTCCCTGCTGCCGCAGCTCGCGCAACCCCCATCTCACCCTCTTCCTTCCTGCCACACTGTTGCTACCACCGCCCTGCCCTGAGAGGGTCCGACGCCATGGACCTCCTCGAGAAGATGATGGCGTGGGGAGTGCTCTCGGACCTGCAGAACTTCTCCGGCCTGATGGAGCACCTGGCCAGCGTTGTCAACCTCAATGGCATGGCTGGACGGTAGGTTGCTAGCTCATTCTTGGGATCGTCTTCGATTCGTTCGTCGCCTCCGTGGCTCTGGTCCGTGCCCCCCCGCCCCCAGCGGCTACCGATGCGGTCCGCCGTCCAGTACAATGTCCCCCTTTGAGCATGGTGAAGTGTCTGTTCTTGATTTTCTTGATAACGGTGGATAGGTACATCTCCCTAACACTTCCATTTAATACACATTTTTAAAATTTGCAGCCTCGATGGTATCTACCTAACATGTGGTATTTGTAGGTTGACTTGGATTTGGGGAATTATGCGTGTTTCATAGATGTTACTCTGACGAGGGATAATATTACCTCTAGAAATATATACCAGTATCTTCTAGCTCAAGGAAATACTTGTGTTTTCTCATTTGAGATTGTAACTGATAGTTTCTACTTCTTTCGGTCTATCATTGAGAAGGAGAGAAGGGGTGATTATATTGGAAAGACTTTATAGGTAATTTTTCTGTGGCATTTATTACTCATGTTGCATTGGACTGTCCATATCACATAATCTAAAATACCTATGGTTTCAAATATCCAGGTTGTTCCTCATGTCGCCGATGAAATAAAATAGTGGATACAGTCAGTGTCTTTAGTTCTTGTGGATGGGCAGATCTGTCCAGCTGATGTTTGTGTTATTGAATTAGGAGGCACTGTATGTAGGGTTTTATGACATCTTACAATATGACACTTATGTAATTATTATAATATAACAGATAAATTGATTTCACTTTTTATTTTAGGTAATATTGAGTCAATGCCCTTCATTGAAGCTTTGCGCCAATTATCCTTTTCTCCTGGTATAGCTGGTTTTTCCATTGCAATTTCCACAATTTATGGTTGTGGTGATATGTTTTGGTTTTACAACTTCACTCTTATGAGACTTGTATTGTTTCTCATGGTTTTTTTTCTATCTATTTGTTTGGGAACGATTGGACCCTTAGATTAGGGTACACTCTTTGCACTGCCATTTCTTTTATGCTAATGTAGCATTCACACATTTTATATTTCTTAGAATTAAAGCCATCAAAATTGTACATTCATCTTATGATGTTGGGGTTATTTGCCAGACACATTCAGTGAAGATTTGTTCTCAGGTTGTGATAGTCGCCTAGAGGGGGGGTGAATAGGGCGAAATTGAAATTTACAAATATAAACACAACTATAAGTCGGGTTAGCGTTAGAAATAAAAACGAGTCCGAGAGAGAAGGTGCAAAACAAATCTCAAGCAAATAAGGCGTGTGACACAAGGATTTGTTTTACCGAGGTTCGGTTCTTGCAAACCTACTCCCCGTTGAGGTAGTCACAAAGACCGGGTCTCTTTCAACCCTTTCCCTCTCTCAAACGGTCCTTCCGACCGAGTGAGCTTCTCTTCTCAAATCAAAACCGGGAACAAAACTTCCCCCGCAAGGGCCACCACACAATTGGTGCCTCTTGCCTTGATTACAATGGAGTTTTGATCACAAGAACAAGTGAGAAAGAAAAGAAGCAATCCAAGCGCAAGAGCTCAAAAGAACACGACAAATCTCTCTCGCTAATCACTAAAGTCTTGTGTGGAATTGGAGAGGATTTGATTTCTTTGGTGTGTCTAGAATTGAATGCCTAGCTCTTGTAAGTGGTTGAGAAGTGGAAAACTTGGATGCAATGAATGGTGGGTGGTTGGGGGTATTTATAGCCCCAACCACCAAACTAGCCGTTTGGTGGGGCTGACTGTCGTATGGTGCACCGGACAGTCCGGTGTACACCGGACATGTCCGGTGCGCCAGCCACGTCACCAAAGCCGTTGGGATTCGACCGTTGGAGCACTGTCTTCTGGGCCCGCCTCGATGTCCGGTGGCGCACCTGACTTCTGCGCGCGCTGGCGCGCAATAAATGTTGTTGCAGGTGACCGTTGGCGCGAAGTAGCCGTTGCCCCGCAGTTACACCGGACAGTCCGGTGTACACCGGACATGTCCGGTGAATTATAGCGGAGTAGCCGCTGTGGTTTCCCGAAGCTGGCGAGTTCCTGAGGCCGCTCTTCCTTGGAGCACCGGACACTGTCCGGTGTACACCGGACAGTCCGGTGAATTATAGCGGAGCGCCTCTGGAAATTCCCGAAGGTGGCGAGTTTGAGTTGGAGTCCTCTGGTGCACCGGACACTGTCCGGTGTACACCGGACAGTCCGGTGCTCCAGACCAGAGGTGCCTTCGGTTGTCCCTTGCTCTCTTTGTTGAACCCCATACTTGGTCTTTTTATTGGCTAAGTGTGAACCTTTGGCACCTGTATAACTTATACACTAGAGAAAACTAGTTAGTCCAATTATTTGTGTTGGGCAATTCAACCACCAAAATTATTTAGGAACTAGGTGTAAGCCTAATTCCCTTTCAATCTCCCCCTTTTTGGTGATTGATGCCAACACAAACCAAAGCAAATATAGAAGTGCATAATTGAACTAGTTTGCATAATGTAAGTGCAAAGGTTGCTTGGAATTGAGCCAATATAAATACTTACAAGATATGCATGGATTGTTTCTTCATTTTTAACATTTTGGACCACGCTTGCACCACATGTTTTGTTTTTGCAAATTCTTTTGTAAATCCTTTTTTCTTTTCAAAGTTCTTTTGCAAATAGTCAAAGGTAAATGAATAAGATTTTGCAAAGTATTTTCAATATTTGAAATTTTCTCCCCCTGTTTCAAATGCTTTTCCTTTGACTAAACAAAACTCCCCCTTAATGAAATCTTCCTCTTAGTGTTCAAGAGGGTTTTGATATATCTTTTTGAAATACTACTTTCTCCCCCTTTTGAACACAATAAGATACCAATTGAAAATACTCTTTGAAAAAACTAAGTTTTTGAAATTGGTGGTGGTGCGGTCCTTTTGCTTTGGGCTCATACTTTCTCCCCCTTTGGCATGAATCGCCAAAAACGGAATCATTAGAGCCCTTGATTTACTTTCTTTCCCTTTGGTCATAAATAAATGAGTGAAGATTATACCAAAGATGAAGTTCTTTTGCTTTGAACTCTCCCAAAAAGATGGAGAGATGCGCGGAGCGACGGCGAAGGATGAGTTACGGAGTGGAAGCCTTTGTCTTCGCCGAAGACTCCCATTCTCTTTCAATACACCTATGACTTGGTTTGAAATAGACTTGAAAAACACATTAGTCATAGCATATAAAAGAGACATGATCAAAGGTATACAAATGAGCTATGTGTGCAATTTAGCAAAAGAAATTGCGCGAATCAAGAATATTGAGCTCATGCCTAAGTTTGTTAAAAGTTTGTTCATCAAGAGGCTTGGTAAAGATATCGGCTAATTGATCTTTAGTGTTAATGTAAGAAATCTTGATATCTCCCTTTTGTTGGTGATCCCTAAGAAAATGATACCGAATGGCTATGTGTTTAGTGCGGCTATGCTCGACGGGATTATCCGCCATCTTGATTGCACTCTCATTATCACATAGCAAAGGGACTTTGGTTAATTTGTAACCGTAGTCCCGCAGGGTTTGCCTCATCCAAAGCAATTGCACGCAACAATGGCCTGCGGCAATGTACTCGGCTTCGGCGGTGGAAAGAGCGACCGAATTTTGCTTCTTTGAAGCCCAAGACACCAAAGATCTTCCCAAGAACTGGCAAGTCCCCGATGTGCTCTTTCTATTAATCTTACACCCTGCCCAATCGGCATCCGAATAACCAATCAAATCAAAAGTGGACCCCCTAGGATACCAAAGCCCAAACTTAGGAGTGTAAGCCAAATATCTCAAGATTCGTTTTACGGCCGTAAGGTGAGCTTCCTTAGGGTCGGCTTGGAATCTTGCACACATGCATACGGAAAGCATAATATCCGGTCGAGATGCACATAAATAGAGTAAAGAACCTATCATCGACCGGTATACCTTTTGATCCACGGACTTACCTCCCGTGTCGAGGTCGAGATGCCCATTAGTTCCCATGGGTGTCTTAATGGGTTTGGCATCCTTCATTCCAAACTTGTTTAGAATGTCTTGAGTATACTTTGTTTGGCTAATGAAGGTGCCTTCTTGGAGTTGCTTTACTTGAAATCCTAAGAAATACTTCAACTCCCCCATCATAGACATCTCGAACTTTTGTGTCATGATCCTACTAAATTCTTCACATGTAGACTCGTTAGTAGACCCAAATATAATATCATCAACATAAATTTGGCATACAAACAAGTCATTTGCAAGAGTTTTAGTGAATAAAGTAGGATCGGCCTTTCCGACTTTGAAGCCATTAGCGATAAGGAAATCTCTAAGACATTCATACCATGCTCTTGGGGCTTGCTTGAGCCCATAAAGCGCCTTAGAGAGCTTATAAACATGGTTAGGGTACTCACTATCTTCAAAGCCGAGAGGTTGCTCAACATAGACCTCTTCCTTGATTAGTCCATTGAGGAAGGCACTTTTCACGTCCATTTGATAAAGCTTAAAGCCATGGTAAGTAGCATAGGCCAATAAAATACGAATTGACTCAAGCCTAGCTACGGGTGCATAGGTTTCACCAAAATCCAAACCTTCGACTTGGGAGTATCCCTTGGCCACAAGTCGAGCTTTGTTCCTTGTCACCACACCATGCTCATCTTGCTTGTTGCGGAAGACCCATTTGGTTCCTACAACATTTTGATTAGGACGTGGAACTAAATGCCATACCTCATTCCTAGTGAAGTTGTTGAGCTCCTCTTGCATCGCCACCACCCAATCTGAATCTTGGAGTGCTTCCTCTACCCTGTGTGGCTCAATAGAGGAAACAAAAGAGTAATGCTCACAAAAATGTGCAACACGAGATCTAGTAGTTACCCCCTTATGAATGTCGCCGAGGATGGTGTCGACGGGGTGATCTCGTTGGATTGCTTGGTGGACTCTTGGGTGTGGCGGCCTTTGTTCTTCATCCTCCTTGTCTTGATCATTTGTATCTCCCCCTTGATTATTGCCATCATCTTGAGGTGGCTCTTTTGCTAGATCTTCTACTTCATCAACTTGAGCTTCATCCTCATTTTGAGTTGGTGGAGATGCTTGCGTGGAGGAGGACGACTGATCTTGTGCATTGGGAGGCTCTTCGGATTCCTTAGGACACACATCCCCAATGGACATGTTTCTTAGCGCGATGCATGGAGCCTCTTCATTACCTATCTCATCAAGATCAACTTGCTCTACTTGAGAGCCGTTAGTCTCATCAAACACAACGTCACAAGAAACTTCAACTTGTCCAGTGGACTTGTTAAAGACTCTATATGCCCTTGTGTTTGAATCATATCCTAGTAAAAAGCCTTCTACAGTCTTAGGAGCAAATTTAGATTTTCTACTTCTTTTAACAAGAATAAAACATTTGCTACCAAAGACTCTAAAATATGAAATATTGGGCTTTTTACCGGTTAGGAGTTCATAAGATGTCTTCTTGAGGATTCGGTGTAGATATAACCGGTTGATGGCGTAGCAGGCGGTGTTGACCGCCTTGGCCCAAAACCGATCCGAAGTCTTGTATTCATAAAGCATGGTCCTTGCCATGTCCAATAGAGTTCGATTCTTTCTCTCCACTACACCATTTTGTTGTGGTGTGTAGGGAGAAGAGAACTCATGCTTGATGCCCTCCTCCTCAAGGAAGCCTTTGATTTGAGAGTTCTTGAAATCCGTCCCGTTGTCGCTTCTAATTTTCTTGATCCTTAAGCCGAACTCGTTTTGAGCTCGTCTCAAGAATCCCTTTAAGGTTTCTTGGGTTTGAGATTTTTCCTGCAAAAAGAACACCCAAGTGAAGCGAGAATAATCATCCACTATTACAAGACAATACTTACTCCCGCCGATGCTTATGTAAGCAATCGGGCCGAATAGATCCATGTGGAGTAGCTCAAGCGGCCTGTCGGTCGTCATGATGTTCTTGTGTGGATGATGGGCTCCAACTTGCTTTCCTGCTTGGCATGCGCTACAAACCCTGTCTTTCTCAAAATGAACATTGGTTAGTCCCAAAATGTGCTCTCCCTTCAGAAGCTTATGAAGATTCTTCATCCCAACATGGGCTAGTCGGCGGTGCCAGAGCCAACCCATGTTAGTCTTAGCAATTAAGCAAGTGTCGAGTTCAGCTCTATCAAAATCTACCAAGTATAGCTGACCCTCCAACACTCCCTTAAATGCTATTGAATCATCACTTCTTCTAAAGATAGTGACACCTACATTAGTGAAAAGACAGTTGTAACCCATTTTGCATAATTGAGATACAGAAAGCAAATTGTAATCTAATGAATCTACAAGAAAAACATTGGAAATAGAATGGTCAGGAGATATAGCAACTTTACCCAATCCTTTGACCAAACCTTGGTTTCCATCCCCGAATGTGATTGCTCGTTGGGGATCTTGGTTTTTCTCGTAGGAGGAGAACATCTTCTTCTCCCCTGTCATATGGTTTGTGCACCCGCTGTCGAGTATCCAACTTGAGCCCCCGGATGCATAAACCTACAAAACAATTTTAGTTCTTGACTTTAGGTACCCAAACGGTTTTGGGTCCTTTGGCATTATAAACAAGAACTTTGGGTACCCAAACACAAGTCTTGGAGCCCTTGTGTTTGCCCCCAACAAACTTGGCAACTACCTTGCCGGATTTGTTAGTCAAAACATAAGAAGCATCAAAAGTTTTAAATGAAAGATTATGTTCATTTGATGCATTAGGAGTTTTCTTCTTAGGCAACTTAGCATGGGTTGGTTGCCTAGAGCTAGATGTCTCACCCTTATACATAAAAGCATGGTTAGGGCCAGAGTGAGACTTCCTAGAGTGAATTCTCCTAATCTTGCTCTCGGGATAACCGGCAGGGTACAAAATGTAACCCTCGTTATCCTGAGGCATGGGAGCCTTGCCCTTAACAAAATTAGACAATCTTTTAGGAGGGGCATTAAGTTTGACATTGTCTCCCCTTTGGAAGCCAATGCCATCCTTGATGCCAGGGCATCTCCCACTATAGAGCATACTTCTAGCAAATTTAAATTTTTCATTCTCTAAGTTATGCTCGGCAATTTTAGCATCTAATTTTGTTATATGATCATTTTGCTGTTTAATTAAAGACATGTGATCATGAATAGCATTAATATCAACATCTCTACATCTAGTACAAATAGATACATGCTCAACGATAGATGTAGAGGGCTTGCAAGATTTTAATTCTACAACCTTAGCATGTAACATATCATTCTTAGTTCTAAGGTCGGAAATAGTAACATTGCAAACATCAAAATCTTTAGCCTTAGCAAGCAATTTTCATTTTCATTTCTAAGGCTAGCAAGAGAAATGTTCAATTCTTAAATTCTAGCAAGTAAATCATCATTATCATCTCTGGAATTGGAAATTGAAACATTACAAACATGAGAATCAACCTTAGCTAACAAATTAGCATTTTCATTTCTAAGGTTGGCAATAGTGTCATGGCATGTGCTTAGCTCACTAGTTAATTTCTCACATTTTTCTACCTCTAGAGCATAAGCATTTTTAACCTTAACATGCTTTTTATTTTCCTTGATTAGGAAGTCCTCTTGAGAGTCCAAGAGATCATCCTTCTCATGGATGGCACTAATTAGCTCATTTAATTTTTCCTTTTGTTCCATGTTAAGGTTGGCAAAAAGGGTACGCAAATTATCTTCCTCATCACTAGCATTATCATCACTAGAGGACTCATATCTAGTGGAGGATTTAGATTTAACCTTCTTCCTTTTGCCGTCCTTTGCCATGAGGCACTTATGGCCGACGTTGGGGAAGAGAAGTCCCTTGGTGACGGCGATGTTGGTGGCGTCCTCGTCGTCGGAGGAGTCGGTGGAGCTCTCGTCGGAGTCCCACTCTCGACAAACATGGGCATCGCCGCCCTTCTTCTTGTAGTATCTCTTCTTCTCCTTTCTTCTCCCCTTCTTGTCATCGCCCCTGTCACTGTCACTAGAAATAGGACATTTAGCTATAAAGTGACCGGGCTTACCACACTTGTAGCAAACCTTCTTGGAGCGGGGCTTGTAATCCTTCCCCCTCCTTTGCTTGAGGATTTGCCGAAAGCTTTTGATGACAAGCGCCATCTCCTCGTTGTCGAGCTTTGAGGCGTCGATTAGTTGTCTACTCGATGTAGACTCCTCCTTCTTCTCCTCCGTCGCCTTAAATGCGACCGGTTGTGCCTCGGATGTGGAGGGATCATCAAGCTCGTTGATCTTCTTTGAGCCCTTGATCATACATTCAAAGCTCACAAAATTCCCGATAACTTCCTCGGGAGTCATTAGTGTGTATCTAGGATTACCACGAATTAATTGAACTTGAATGGGGTTAAGGAAGATGAGTGATCTAAGAATAACCTTAACCACCTCGTGGTCATCCCATTTATTGCTCCCGAGGTTGCGCACTTGGTTCACCAAGGTTTTGAGCCGGTTGTACATATCTTGTGGCTCCTCCCCTTGGCGAAGACGGAAGCGACCGAGCTCCCCCTCGATCGTTTCCCGCTTGGTGATCTTGGTGAGTTCATCACCCTCGTGCGCGGTCTTGAGTAGATCCCAAATCTCCTTTGCATTCTTCAACCCTTGCACCTTGTTATATTCCTCTCTACTTAGAGAGGCGAGGAGTATGGTTGTGGCTTGGGAGTTGAAGTGCTCGATTTGGGCTACTTCATCCTCATCATAGTTTTCATCCCCTACGGATGGTACCTGTGCACCAAACTCAACAACATCCCATATACTTTTGTGGAGTGAGGTTAGATGAAATCGCATTAAATCACTCCACCTAGCATAATCTTCACCATCAAATGTTGGTGGTTTGCCTAATGGGACGGAAAGTAAAGGTGTATATTTAGAAATGCGAGGGTAGCGTAGGGGAATCTTACTATACTTCTTACGCTCTTGGCGCTTAGAAGTGACGGACGCCGCGTCGAAGCTGGAGGTGGATGCCGATGAAGAATCGGTCTCGTAGTAGACCACCTTCCTCATCCTCTTTTTCTTGTCCCCACTCCGATGCGGCTTATGGGAAGAGGATTTCTCCTTCTTCTCTTTGTGGTGTGAAGAAGATCTCTTCTCCTTCCCTTTGGAGGAGTCCTTCTTCTTCTCCTTCCTCTTGGTGCGGGACTTTTCCGATGAAGTGCTCCCGTGGCTTGTAGTGGGCTTTTCGCCGGTCTCCATCTCCTTCTTGGCGTGATCTCCCGACATCACTTCGAGCGGTTAGGCTCTAATGAAGCACCGGGCTTTGATACCAATTGATAGTCGCCTAGAGGGGGGTGAATAGGGCGAAACTGAAATTTACAAATATAAACACAACTACAAGCCGGGTTAGCGTTAGAAATAAAAACGAGTCCGAGAGAGAAGGTGCAAAACAAATCTCAAGCAAATAAGGCGTGTGACACAAGGATTTGTTTTACCGAGTTTCGGTTCTTGCAAACCTACTCCCCGTTGAGGTGGTCACAAAGACCGGGTCTCTTTCAACCCTTTCCCTCTCTCAAACGGTCCTTCCGACCGAGTGAGCTTCTCTTCTCAAATCAAAATCGGGAACAAAACTTCCCCCGCAAGGGCCACCACACAATTGGTGCCTCTTGCCTTGATTACAATGGAGTTTTGATCACAAGAACAAGTGAGAAAGAAAAGAAGCAATCCAAGCGCAAGAGCTCAAAAGAACACGGCAAATCTCTCTCGCTAATCACTAAAGTCTTGTGTGGAATTAGAGAGGATTTGATTTCTTTGGTGTGTCTAGAATTGAATGCCTAGCTCTTGTAAGTGGTTGAGAAGTGGAAAACTTGGATGCAATGAATGGTGGGTGGTTGGGGGTATTTATAGCCCCAACCACCAAACTAGCCTTTTGGTGGGGCTGACTGTCGTATGGTGCACCGGACAGTCCGGTGTACACCGGATAGTCCGGTGTACACCGGACATGTCCGGTGCGCCAGCCACGTCACCAAAGCCGTTGGGATTCGACCGTTGGAGCACTGTCTTCTGGGCCCGCCTCGATGTCCGGTGGCGCACCTGACTTCTGCGCGCGCTGGCGCGCAATAAATGTTGTTGCAGGTGACCGTTGGCGCGAAGTAGCCGTTGCCCCGCAGTTACACCGGACAGTTCGGTGTACACCGGACATGTCCGGTGAATTATAGCGGAGCAGCCGCTGTGGTTTCCCGAAGCTGGCGTGTTCCTGAGGCCGCTCTTCCTTGGAGCACCGGACACTGTCCGGTGAATTATAGCGGAGCGCCTCTGGAAATTCCCGAAGGTGGCGAGTTTGAGTTGGAGTCGTCTGGTGCACCGAACACTGTCCGGTGGTGCACCGGACACTGTCCGGTGTACACCGGACAGTCCGGTGCTCCAAACCAGAGGTGCCTTCGGTTGTCCCTTGCTCTCTTTGTTGAACCCCATACTTGGTCTTTTTATTGGCTAAGTGTGAACCTTTGGCACCTGTATAACTTATACACTAGAGCAAACTAGTTAGTCCAATTATTTGTGTTGGGTAATTCAACCACCAAAATTATTTAGGAACTAGGTGTAAGCCTAATTCCCTTTCAGGTTGATCTGTGCAATTTTGATGGCACTCATGGTGTCAAGTGAGGACTGGTTAGGATCCTTGACAAATATTCTTTATGTTTCCCACCCTTGCTTCCACTAGGCTAATTAAATTTCTCTCTTATTAAGGCAATTTCCACCAGGGTTCAAAATAAAACAGAAGTTCACTTGGCAACAAACTATACAAAGCCACTTATTCTTCACTAGTCATTAGCAAAAAAGACTAGAGAATGGAAGGTAAAACTCCAAATTTTTTCATTTGTTTAAGATGCAAGCAACTGTATTAACACTGCCATCAGTTCCAATGCAGTGTTATTTAAGTGTGCAAGAACTCCTTCAAATGTATTGCCATCTCCTTTCAAATTGCTTGATAGGGCGTGTGAAATTGAATTTACTAGACAAGAAAATAATTAAGCTCATTCATTGTTTAGGAGTAAAGACAAATGTATGATATTCTTTAGGACTAAGAGAAACAATTTCACAATATTCAGCCAATTGATTCTACTACCTTAAAAAATTTATTCTAAAAGAATACTCAAACCTGGTGACCTTATGGCAATGAGCAAAAGACAATGTTTCTAGGTGGATAGACTTGATTTTAGGTACTCCTTCAATACCAAATTAGAAGTCATTTTAGCTTTTCTAAATACAAAGCTTTTGCTATGTGTCTTATTCTACAGTGTATCTACATACACAGTAAAAGTTATGAACCTAAAAAGGACAAAAATGTCTATATACACTATAAAAGCCAAAACGACCTACAATTTAGAAAGGAGGGAGTGGCTGAATTATGTTGAAGAAGTTATCACTCTGTAGTAGGTATAACTGGTATGCCAAAGTTCGAGCTCATTTTATTTTCCATCATTTCACATTATTTTACTAGGATTTTTTTTTGTTTTGGGTGTAGATAGATTTTAGTTTCCTTTTTTGTGAATCGGCCATGAGGTCCTGCTTAACATATTACCATGAAGATGCATTAATTACTCAGGACAATGGTTTGTTCAATCCCCATGCAAAAATGTAATTGAGCAATTGAGGTTGTTTAGGGGAACTTCCTGTTGCGTCTGTGTTTCAGGCATTAAACTCACCAGAAAAATTATAACGATCACTTACTTGCCTTGAAATCACAATCAATGTGGACACTTATTATCACAACTATATGGTTTTGTTTGTTTTGATAATGGGCTCAGATCCAAAGTTTGTTGCCATATATTACCGGTTGTACATTTCAACATATTTGAATTTGTGGAAGTGTCAGCTATGTACTCACCAAGGCACCCATTACGAGGCGTGGAACATCGGCGTCCTTGTTCCGGTGACGTTGTCCTGCCTCAATGAGGGGAAGAGGAAACTCAACAACCAAAAATGGACCTACCAGGTTGGTACCTCACCTACTCATATCATCTAATGTCAAACTGCTACTCTCCCCAGCCCCTCTCTGTTACTTCGAACCTATACACAAATAATGATTGTGAGACTTCGCGCATGAAGATCAGCCTGCACCGTGAGGTGCTAGGCGTGCATTCCATCGTCAGGAGCTCCTCCGCCGAGTGAGGTTGTGTGGCCAGAAAGCAGCCCATGACATGGCACAATGACACAAGGTCAGTGGTGTACTAATACTACAGGGTATGTCCCACCTTGTCGTTGGTTGTGTCTCTATATCGCACCCTGTCGCTGGTTGTGGCTCTAAAATGTGGATAGTTAGTACAAGTGGATGTTTTGCTGAAAATGTAGAATGGACTGATTGAAAAATGTGGTTTTCGAGTTGTCACTTGTCTGCTTAGAATAAAAGTTTGGGAAGTTTCAAGGTGGTACACAACGTATTATGATACAACTATAGTTGCCTCGCTCGCTTTTGGTGTGGCTTTCATCATTGAATAAGGACCTGCTTGTTTACCCTCTAGATTATGGAATCCAACTTAAATAAGTTAAGTGACAAACAAACAACATAGATTATCAACTGGATTATATAATCTAAAGTTCACGCAATAATAGCAAAATTTTAGATGCTACTATACATGGTTTTTTATCACATTAGAAGATCAAACATGCCTCCACCAGAAACAAAGGACTTTGAAGGCAAATTTTATTTGCCTCTTTATCAGACATGGTTCCTCCATTCTCGTTAGTCCCTCAAAGTCGGGTGTTGAAAACTCATGCATGAAAATTGACCTAGACTACTGTGAATAATATATGTAAATTATTTTATCATGAAATAGATAAGGAAGCGCAGAACTTAAAAGCATGTAGTTCCGCTCTCAGCAGTGTGTTGTAGCAGGCTGTGTGCAGCCATCAGAAGCCAATTGTCTAATGAGTGATGTTGTCATGCTCTGTCAGGTTGATTTGTTATCTATATGTTGATTGCTCCTGCAAATCAGTGGTGGATTTACTGCAGTGTGCATAATCTGTAGTCTTTCTTTTACACTGCTTCGATGAAATCTGATGTATTCACTGCATGCAATTTCTGGTTATTATTCATATTTCGTAAGGTATGTCATCCGAAAGAGGATCTTTGTCTGGTTTCACTCTACATACATTCAACTGTTAAACTGTAGATAAAATGAATTTTCAAAACGTCACTTGTTTGTGAGAGCACCTAGAGGGGGGGGGGGGGTGAATAGGTGATCCTGTGAAACTTGAAACTTAATCCACAAAAACTTGATTAGGCATTAGCACAATAATGCCAAGTGGCTAGAGAGGAGTCTCAACAAAACACAATAACCACAAGAGATCAATCACATAGATGGTACAGTGGTTTATCCCGTGGTTCGGCCAAGACCAACGCTTGCCTACTCCACGTTGTGGCGTCCCAACGGACGAGGGTTGCAATCAACCCCTCTCAAGCGGTCCAAAGATGCACTTGAATACCATGGTGTTTTGCTTGCTTTACTATATCCCGTTTGCGAGGAATCTCCACAACTTGGAGCCTCTCGCCCTTACACTTGAAATTCACAAAGGAACACGGAGTAAGGGAGGGATGAGCAACTCACACAAGACACAAAGATCACAGCAAATACGCACACATAAGACTCAGACTTGAGCTCAAGAGACTATCACAAGTTCCTCACTAGAACAGAGCTCAAATCACTAAGAATGTTAAACAAGTGCGCAAGAACGAAGTGTGAGTGATCAACTATGCTCAGAGAATGCTTGGTTTTCTCCTCCATGCGCCTAGGGGTCCCTTTTATAGCCCCAAGGCAGCTAGGAGCCGTTGAGTGCATTCAAGGAAGGCAATTCTTGCCTTCTGTCGCCTGGCGCACCGGACAGTCCGGTGCACCACCGGACACTGTCCGGTGCGGATTTCTTTCCTTCTTTGGCGAAGCCGACCGTTGGCGCCTGGGAGCCGTTGGCGCACCGGACACTGTCCGGTGCACACCGGACAGTCCGGTGGCCCCTTCTAGCCGTTGGCTCGGCCACGCGTCGCGCCCGGATTAAGTGGCCGACCGTTGGCCCGGCGACCGTTGGCTCACCGGACACTGTCCGGTGCACACCGGACAGTCCGGTGAATTATAGACGTACGCCGTTAATTTCTTCCCAAGAGCAGCAAGTTCGTCTGAGCCAGCCTGGCGCACCGGACACTGTCCGGTGCACCACCGGACAGTCCAGTGCACCCAGACAGAGCTAGCTTTGGCTGAACAAGGCCATCTCTTCTCCAATTCGATCTCTCCTGTTTCTAGCACTTAGACACAATACATTAGTCTCTAAAACAATGTACTAAGTCTGAGAAACATACCTTTATACTTGATTTGTACTTTGTCCACCATTTAACACTTAGGTACTTGTGTTGGACACTAAATCACCAAAATACTCAGAAATGGCCCAAGGGCACATTTCCCTTTGAATCTCCCCCTTTTTGGTGATTTATGCCAACATAACATAAAGCAAGTAGAACAAGTGCAAAATCAATTCAAATAAGAACTCAAATTTGTTTTGACTCAAATTTGGCATATATGGATCATTCTTTGCCACCACTTGGTTTGTTTTTGCAAATCAACCTCAATTTCCTATCTCTAAGTCAAACACACATGTTGAAACATAAAGAGAGATATTTCATGAGAAATTGATCAAGGATTCAAAAACTCCCCCTTATTCCCGTAATTAAGCCATTCTCCCTACAAGAGGACAACTTTTGACAATAAGAGGCAAACAAGAGTATTTTGACAAACAAAAACTCTAACTCTATTATTTTCAAAACTCACAAGTGGTAGCTGATCCATTTATTGCTTTGGCCTTATTTTCTCCCCCTTTGGCATCAAGCACCAAAATGGGATCAATTTTGGCCCTTTAACCCCATTGCCTCACCAAAATCTTCAACTAAGAGTAAAAAGGCAATAAGAGTACAAAGATGAACTTAGAAAAGTTACTCTTTCATCGGAGTGCAGTGGAAGTCTTACATGGTCCAAGTCCACCTTTTCCCTTTCAAACCTCCTTTGAGAATAAGCAAACTCAAGCACACGGTTAGTCTCAAAGGATCAAGTTGTAGCATATCTCCCCCTAAATTTGTGCATCACTTACAAAGGACTTGTGAGGTCCGGGGAGTGCTTGTACAACTTGAGCACCATAAGCGACAAAATGCGTTAAGGAACATGATCAAAGGCATAAACACATGTATGCTATAAATCAATCCAGGTTCCGCGAATCTAAGACATTTAGCTCACTACGCAACTTACAAAAGGTCTGCTCATCTAAAGGTTTGGTAAAGATATCGGCTAGCTGGTTCTCGGAGCTAACATGAAACACTTCGATATCCCCCTTTTGCTGGTGGTCTCTCAAAAAGTGATGCCAGATGTCTATGTGCTTTGTGCGGCTGTGTTCAATAGGGTTATCCGCCATGCGGATAGCACTCTCATTATCACATAGGAGTGGGACTTTGCTCAGATTGTAGCCAAAGTCCCGGAGGGTTTGCCTCATCCAAAGTAGTTGCGCGCAACACTGTCCTGCGGCAACGTACTCAGCCTCAGCGGTGGATAGGGCAACGGAAGTTTGTTTCTTAGAGCTCCATGACACCAAGGACCTTCCTAAGAATTGGCACGTCCCCGATGTACTCTTCCTATCGACCTTACATCCAGCATAGTCGGAGTCTGAATATCCAATCAAGTCAAAGGTAGACCCCTTTGGATACCAGATCCCGAAGCAAGGCGTAGCGACTAAATATCTAAGAATTCGCTTCACCGCCACTAAGTCACACTCCCTTGGATCAGATTGAAATCTAGCACACATGCATACGCTAAGCATAATATCCGGTCTACTAGCACATAAATAAAGTAAAGACCCTATCATAGACCGATATGCCTTTTGATCAATGGACTTACCTCCTTTGTTGAGGTCGGTGTGTCCGTCGGTTCCCATTGGAGTCTTTGCGAGCTTGGCGTCCTTCATCCCAAACCTCTTGATCAGATCTTGCGTGTACTTCGTTTGGGAGATGAAGGTCCCATCCTTGAGTTGCTTCACTTGGAACCCAAGGAAGTAGCTTAACTCGCCCATCATCGACATCTCGAATTTTTGAGTCATCACCCTGCTAAACTCTTCACAAGACTTTTGGTTAGTAGAACCAAATATTATGTCATCGACATAAATTTGGCATACAAAAAGATCACCATCACATGTCTTAGTGAAAAGAGTTGGATCGGCTTTCCCAACCTTGAAAGCATTAGCAATTAAAAAGTCTCTAAGGCATTCATACCATGCTCTTGGGGCTTGCTTAAGTCCATAGAGCGCCTTAGAGAGCTTACACACGTGGTCGGGCTACCATTCATCCTCGAAGCCAGGGGGTTGCTCCACGTACACCTCCTCCTTGATTGGCCCGTTGAGGAAAGCGCTCTTCACATCCATTTGGAACAACCTAAAAGAATGGTGAGCGGCATATGCTAGCAAAATACGAATGGACTCTAGCCTAGCCACAGGAGCAAAAGTCTCCTCAAAGTCCAAACCTGCGACTTGGGCATAACCTTTTGCCACAAGTCGTGCCTTGTTCCTTGTCACCACCCTGTGCTCGTCTTGTTTGTTGCGGAACACCCACTTGGTTCCCACAACATTTTGCTTGGGACGAGGCACCAGTGTCCAAACTTCATTTCTTTTGAAGTTATTGAGCTCCTCTTGCATGGCCAACACCCAGTCCGGATCTAGCAGGGCCTCCTCTACCCTGAAAGGCTCAATAGAAGAGACAAAGGAGTAATGCTCACAAAAATTAACTAATCGATACCGAGTAGTTACTCCCTTGCTAATGTCTCCCAAAATCTGGTCGACGGGATGATCCCTTTGAATCATCGCTCGAACTTGGGTTGGAGGTGCCAGTTGTGCTTCTTCCTCTATTACTTGATAATCTTGTGCTCCCCCTTGATCACACGCCTCTTGTTCATCATCTTGAGTTGGGGGTTGCACCATTGTTGAGGAAGAAGGTTGATCTCGCTCCTTTTGTTCCATTGGCCTCACATCTCCAATCGCCATGGTGCGCATTGCGGCCGTTGGAACGTCTTCTTCATCTACATCATCAAGATCAACAACTTGCTCTCTTGGAGAGCCATTAGTCTCATCAAATACAACGTTGCTAGAGACTTCAACCAAACCCGATGATTTGTTGAAGACTCTATACGCCTTTGTATTTGAGTCATAACCTAACAAAAACCCTTCTACAGCTTTGGGAGCAAATTTGGAATTCCTACCCTTCTTCACTAGAATGTAGCATTTGCTCCCAAAAACCCAAAAATACGAAACATTGGGTTTGTTACCGGTTAATAGCTCATACGACGTCTTCTTGAGGAGGCGATGAAGGTAGACCCTGTTGATGGCGTGGCAAGCCGTGTTCACGGCTTCCGACCAAAAGCGCTCGGGGGTCTTGAACTCTCCAAGCATCGTCCTTGCCATGTCTATAAGCGTCCTGTTCTTCCTCTCTACCACACCATTTTGCTGTGGTGTGTAGGGAGCGGAGAACTCGTGCTTGATCCCTTCCTCCTCAAGGTACTCCTCCACTTGAAGGTTCTTGAATTCGGACCCATTGTCGCTCCTTATCTTCTTCACCTTGAGCTCAAACTCGTTTTGAGCTCTCCTTAGGAAGCGCTTGAGGGTCCCTTGGGTTTCATTTATCCTGCAAAAAGAATACCCAAGTGAAGCGGGAAAAGTCATCAACAATAACTAGTCCATACTTACTTCCTCCTATGCTTAGATAGGCGACGGGTCTGAAGAGGTCCATATGTAGCAGCTCCAGAGGTCTTGATGTGGTCATCACATTCTTGCTGTGATGCGCTCCTCCTACCTGTTTACCTGCTTGACAAGCTGCACAAGGTCTATCTTTTTCGAAAGTAACATTGGTTAGACCTATCACGTGTTCTCCCTTTAGAAGCTTGTGAAGGTTCTTCATCCCCACATGTGCTAAGCGGCGATGCCACAGCCAGCCCATGCTTGTCTTAGCAATTAAGCATGCATCTAGACCGGCCTCCTCTTTTGCAAAATCAACTAAATAAAGTTTGCCGTCTAATACACCCTTAAAAGCTAATGAACCATCACTTCTTCTAAAGACAGACACATCTACATTAGTGAATAGACAATTATATCCCATATTGCAAAGTTGACTAACAGATAACAAATTATATCCAAGAGACTCAACTAAAAACACATTAGATATAGAGTGCTCGGATGAAATAGCAATTTTACCTAACCCTTTTACCTTGCCTTGGTTTCCATCACCGAATATTATTGAATCTTGGGAATCCTTGTTTTTGACGTAGGAGGTGAACATCTTCTTCTCCCCCGTCATATGGTTTGTGCATCCACTGTCGATAATCCAGCTTGAACCCCCGGATGCATAAACCTGCAAGGCAAATTTAGGCTTGGGTCTTAGGTACCCAACTCTTGTTGGGTCCTACAAGGTTAGTCACAATTGTCTTAGGGACCCAAATGCAAGTTTTATCTCCCTTGCATCTTGTCCCTAACTTCCTAGCAATCACCTTCTTATTCTTTCTACAAATGGCAAATGAAGTATTGCAAGCATGATATATTGTAGAAGGTTCATTAACTTTCCTAGGAATATTAACAACATTTCTCCTAGGCATATGAACAACATTTCTCCTAGACATATCTCTACCAAGCATATAGGAAGAACTAGAAGCAAACATGGCATGAGAGTCAAAAGCATTATAAGCATTACAACTCCTATAAGACTGTCTTCTATCATGGTACATAAAAGCATGGTTCTTTTTAGCACTACTAGCTATAGGGGCCTTCCCTTTCTCCTTGGCGGAGATGGGAGCCTTATGGCTTGTTAAGTCCTTGGCTTCCCTCTTGAAGCCCAGTCCATCCTTAATTGAGGGATGTCTACCAATCGTGTAGGCATCCCTTGCAAATTTTAGCTTGTCAAATTCATTCTTGCTAGTCTTAAGTTGGGCATTATGTAATACTCAAATTTGTATACAAAGGATGTAGTAGATCTCCTCAATTCTATGTGCCTCATTTGCATCATAAAAAGAGCATACACAAAATTTAGAGATTAATTCAAACAAATGATAAAAAAATGCATCATGTGGGAGTTTACATGTTTGTGCAGTGAATAAAAATAATAAGGATAATAAGATAATAAATGTTAGAAGTTAAACCAAACCCTAAATTAAAAATTAGGGTTTTATAAAATAGGAAGAAGAGAAATGATATAAAATATATATATCATGTCTAAATTATATCTCTAAAATTGTAAGTTAACCTCACACAAATAAATGAGAAGGAATTTGGCACAAATTCGAATTTAAATTCGAATTCAAACTAAACCTTAGAAATGAAGAAAATAGAAAGAAAAAGATAAAAGAAAAAGAAAAGGAGAACTTACCGGGCTGCAGATCTCCCATTTGGCCCACCAGGACATTCATCCCGTGCAGCCCATTAGCCCCGTGGCCGAGCGCGCCAACAGCTGGGTCCGTGTGGTAGCCTCACCCCTGTTGCGTGCTCATTGTGGTGTGGGTCCCACTGGCAGCCATCGCCGCTTGTCCCGCTCGTGCTCCGTTTCACTGAACTCGGGACCCCACCTGTCACCCCCTTCCTTCGCACGGCTGCGTCAACAGCGGTCGCGTGATCCGCAGAGAGCACCTTCCGGGGATCTCGCTGACGCCGTTGCAGCTGCGGCTCAGCCCACCCCTATATCCATGGCCACGATCCATTGCCTCTCTCCGTTCCACAGTTTCCCCTAATTTCCAGTGCCGCCCTATCACCGAGAGAGAGAAAGAGTAGTCCCGCTGCCGCGGCCACGGATTTTCATGGTCCTATCGCCGTTTTAGCCTCAAGTTGTGATCGGAGCCCGTCGCCAGGATATATCGCTTGATTCGGGAGCCTCCTCGTGTGACTTGGGTGACCTGGCGCGGGTGAATCGCTCGCCGGAACCTTACATCCGCCGCGGTACCGCACCTCACCGTGGCCAGGGCTGTCCGCGCTACCAACTGAGGTGAGAAACCCCTTTCCGTAATCGCCATCACCCCCTCTAGGTTTGGCACCGACCAATTTTGAGTTTGGAGCGTCCAGCCGTGGAATTGCGCGTCCGCCGATGATGCTCTGCCGTGGGCGGACTGTGCGTCTCCGTCGTGTAGAATAGGGCGAGAAGAAGAACTGTGGACCGTAGGATCTCGGGTTGACGGTTCTGATTAGATCAGTGATACTCCCTTCGTTCGGACCGTCGATCTCGAATCGGACGATAGGCGCTTACCTCTGCATTCATTAAATGGTGACCGTTGATCTTAGATCGTGTGGATCCCTTGGCGTACCGGTTCGCGCGTCTGCTGATTTAATCTGGACGCGTGATTTCTAATCGGACGACCGATATTAGCCGATACCCTTTCGGCTGTTAGTCTTGCGTAAGAGCCCCTGGAATATTATAGAATCAACCCGCAGTCCTCAGAGTACTATTCATTATGTCTCGGTAAACTTGCGCCAGAACCCCTGCGCTTTCTAGAATTCGAGGCCCAGTCCAGAGACGTTTAAAAATAGAGAAATAATATTAGAAATTCATTTTTAATACAAAAACAAATCTAGAAACTTGTAAAATTCATAGAAATTTCATTTTTGGTCCAAATTGAACCATTCCAATTTCTAAAATTTTGTAATAATATTCTCTATCAATTAGTATCACTGTTTTGACATGAACTCAGTTAGAAAATTAATTTATCATCTAATCCTATTTTAATCACATTAAACCTTAGGAAATTCATAACTTGAAATCTATAACTCCAAATTTAGTGATTCCAGTTCCTATGATCTCATTTTAATGTATAGATTTTTACTGTATATTTATTTACATGTTTGGTGTGATGTTGATTTTGGCTATACTATGTATGTATTGTGTTGATGCAAATAGACGAGCAAGCCACTGTGGAATCTGAGGTTCAGCTGGTAGAGACTGCTGAGCAGGAGCTCATTGAAGGAAAGTTGTGCCCTTGATCACTTCTTTTACCCATTCATGTTCTTATTATTCATAATGATCTGCATAGGATAATTTTGCTGGGACCCAATAGGATACCCTAGATTTGACTATCTTTATACCTTGTTTCACCACTGATTTTACTACTAAAGTTTTGGGTAGTTCATGCTATTGCTTTATGTGGATTTGGGTATAGAGATATTCATCACTCATTGTTATACATTTTATTATCTGTTTTATTCTCTACTGTTCATGTTAAGATCATTATGTTAATGGGAACATGGAGAACCACCCGGGAAAACAGTGCTACCACAAGGGTTTAATGGGACGCCCTTGGCTGATTAACTAGGAAAGCTAGTGGAGGGCTACCTTACCCGAAAGGGGCAAGGGCAGTAGGGGAGTGGTCAGTGTAGGGAGGTCCTTGGGTTGATTTTTGCTGCGATGACGGTCAGGCAAGAACCCTGCACTGGAGCTTCCTATAAACTGTAGCGGGTAGTCTGAAGCTAGTGGAACTTTGTAAAGGCCTCGTAGTGGTACCCTGCCTCGCTTCCTTGGTAGAGGTGTATGGAGTCTGATCAACTCTGTGGCAAATGGGTAACACGACTTGTGAGTAAAGATGCGCAACCTCTGCAGAGTGTAAAACTGGTATACTAGCCGTGCTCACGGTCATGAGCGGCTCGGACACTCACATGATTAATTTATGGAACTTAAACTTAATTTGTCATATCATTGCATTTGGGATTATTTTATTATTACTTGTACTTATTATTACTATGGTTTGGTATTTACTTACACTTAGTAACTGCTAATAAAATTTTGACCAACTTATAAAAGCAATGCTCAGCTTCAGCCTTTATTTCATTGATCAGCCTTACACTTCATGAACTCCCACCTTTAGTGAGTTCATGCCACATTATTCCCCACGACTTGTTGAGCTATGAACGTATGTGAGCTCACTCTTGCTGTCTCACACCCCCCCCACAGGAGAAGAACAGGTGGTCGAAGAGGAGCTACCTAACACTGAGGCATTCGACTTGATCTAGGTGGCGTTTCTCAGTCGACATTGGCGCCGTCGATCCTTAGTTCGTTTTATATTTATTGTTTTCTTTTGTAATAAGTCTTCCGCTATGTAATAAATACTCTGATGTTTTATGACATTTATCTCTATACACTCTGTTATTATATATGTTGTCTTCTTGGCGCATATATGAGATGCACCCGGCTTTGTCTTTTAAAACCGGGTGTTACAGAAGTGGTATTAGAGGAAATGTTGACTGTAGGACGAAACCTAGATAGAAATGGTCAAACCCTTACCTACTTATCTTACTCTGATTCATTCTACACTTACCTTACTCTGATTCTCTCTATACTTATCTTGATCCTGTCTCACCTTCTACTGTTCTACTCTGATCATTCTTATCTTTTCTATTCTGAGACAAGATGGATTTCACACCTTGGAATCCTACATTTATGACCTTTTAAGGGATAGGAGACCTAAGACAAAAAAAATTATTTTCTATATTTAAAAATGTTGTTTGATTGTTCTGATGATCAATGCCTAATTTGCTTCTTTGATTGATTGAAATATTATATGGACATCTTAGCATGTACCACTATAAGGTATTGTATTAGCTTTAGTAGGTGACACACTAATCTACTTAGCTAATAAATCCCCCAAAGAAACATGATTGTAATTACTGCCTTGGCTGCTGCTCTTTCTTACCATATGTATCTAACTCAGATGGTCAATACCAGGAGGGGTGGTGGAATTGATTTGCCTCCTAACCGACACACTCGAAGGATATATAGACAACCTCAGCCACAGCCTGCAGAGATGAATCCTCCTAATCCTCCACCAGGCGGAGTTGACCCACTGGTTGCTGCTCAGATGGCAGTGATGCAGCAAATGGCGGACACTATGGCTGATATGCGTGCCCAGATGCAGCAAGAACGCCAGGAAATGCGTCAGGAAAGAGAAGATATATGCCAGGAGTTGCGCCAGGAGAGAGATGAGATTCGCCAAGAAAGGAGGGCGCAACAACAGCAGCTGCAACAACAACTTCAACAACAGCAACAACAGCAACAAGTGCCATTGCCTCCACCGCCACCACCAGTTCCACCGCGTGATAAGCACCGGGAGTTTATGAGTCATAAGCCACCGACCTTCGCCAGTTCGCCAGATCCACTTGATGCAGACGATTGGTTGAAGTCAATCGAGAAGATGCTGAATATTGCACAATGCACTGACCGGGAGAAGGTTTTATATGCTTCTGGACGTCTGACTGGTCCTGCTGCTGACTGGTGGGATTCTTATACTGCTGCCCATGATGCTGCTGATACTATTACTTGGGCAGAGTTCAGTACACAATTCAGGAACTACCATATTCTAGCTGGTATGATAAAGATCAAGAAGAAGGAGTTTCTGTCTTTGAAGCAAGGCAACATGTCGGTTAGCGAGTACAGAGACAAATTCATTCAGCTGTCGAGATATGCTCCGGAGGAAGTTGCTGAGGATGAGAGGAAGCAGGAGCACTTCATTGGAGGACTTAATGGACCCTTGCAGTATGCACTGGTTGCACACACCTTTCCATCATTTCAGAGGCTACTGGATAAGGCCCTGGCTATTGAACACAAGCGTGTTCAGCTGGGAGATTTGAAGAGAAAGGCTATATCTCAAGGACAGGGTAGCAGCAGTGTTCGTCCTCGCTACAGTTCACCACAGGGTACACCGACTCGACCCGGAGGACCACGCCCAGTTCAGCAATCACCACTGAGGACTCCACCTCCTCGACAGGCCACTCCCACTGGCACCCCGACAAAGTTTTCAGGACAGAGTTCAGGCACTACTTGTTTCAAGTGTGGGAAGGCTGGTCATTATGCAAATGTCTGCCCACAGAGGATTGCTACTACTCCAGTTCAGAACAAGCAGCAGACTCGTGGCAAGGGATATTCTATAGCCAGGGTGAATCAAGTCAGCGTTGATGATACTCCTGATGGTGGTGACCTCGTAATTGGTATGTTTTATGTGAATGCAATTCCTGCAACCATATTATTTGATTCTGGTGCTACACATTCATTCATGTCTGCTAGATATGCCAACACAAATGAAATACCACTGCTAAATATGAGAAAACCCATGATAGTAATTACACCTAAAGGGCCTGTTGAGGCGAATCAAATGACACGTAGATTGACATTAACCATTATGGGTAGAGAATTTGGAGCTACTGCTATAATATTAGAGTCAAGCAGTATAGATCTGATCCTTGGTATGTCATGGCTAAGAAAGGCAAAGGCCGTTATAGCATGTGGTAGAGGTACCGTAGAGCTCACTACCACTAAAGGAGAAAGATTTCAAGTTAATATTGCAGTAACCTCCTCATCCATGCGTGCAATGTTCTTTATGCTTGAGGAGTTTGTTGGTAACAACATCCGGGTGGTTAGAGATTTTCCGGATGTCTTTCCAGAGGAGTTACCAGGGATGCCACCTGATAGAGAAGTTGAATTTGTTATTGATCTCTTACCTGGAACCGCCCCTATTTCTAAATGGCCCTATAGAATGTCCGTAGAGGAGTTGAAGGAACTTAAGAAGCAGTTGACGGAGTTACAAGAGGCTGGTTACATTCGTCCGAGTTCCTCACCTTGGGGAGCACCGGTTCTATTTGTACAGAAGAAGGATGGATCCCAGAGGATGTGTGTGGACTATAGATCACTTAATGATGTTACTGTGAAGAACAAGTATCCGTTACCCCGTATAGAGGATTTATTTGATCAGATGAGAGGTGCTAGAGTATTCTCGAAGATTGATCTCTGATCCGGTTACCATCAGATGAGGATTAGACCATCGGATATTCCCAAGACGGCTTTCTCGACTCGATATGGATTATATGAGTTTACGGTTATGTCGTTTGGATTAACCAATGCGCCGGCTTATTTCATGAATTTGATGAATAAGGTGTTTATGGAGTATTTGGACAGATTCGTCGTGGTGTTCATCGACGATATTCTTATCTATTCTAGGAATGAAAGTGATCATGAACAACATCTAAGGTTGGTGCTACAGAAGTTACGAGATAATCAACTCTATGCTAAGTTCAGCAAGTGCGAGTTTTGGATTGACAAGGTGCCATTCCTTGGTCATATTATTTCAAATGGAGGAATAGCAGTGGATCCTGCTAAAGTGAAGGAGATAATGGAGTGGAGAGTGCCCAATACAGTTACTGAGATTCAGAGTTTCTTGGGACTCGCATGATATTATCGGAGATTTATTGAAGGGTTCTCTAATATTGCCAAGCCTATGACATCGCTTTTGGAGAAAGGAAAAGAATTTAAGTGGGATGAGAAATGTCAAGAGAGCTTTGATCAATTGAAGGAAAAATTGATGTCACCTCCGGTATTGATTATGCCAGATCTGCAGAAGGGATTTGACATTTATTGTGATGCATGTGGCCAAGGACTTGGATGTGTGCTTATGCAAGAAGGTCATGTGATTGCCTATGCATCTCGTCAGTTGCGGAAGCATGAATTGAACTACCCCACTCATGACTTAGAGCTGGCAGCAGTTGTGCATGCACTGAAGATTTGGAGACACTACATTATGGGAACTAAGTGTCAAGTGTACACGGATCACAAGAGTTTGAAGTATATATTCACTCAGAAGGATCTCAACCTTAGGCAACGCCGTTGGTTGGAGCTCATTAAGGATTATGATTTGGAGATTCACTATCACCCGGGCAAGGCGAATTTGGTTGCAGATGCCTTGAGTCGGAAGGAGCGTGTTCACTCCGCTTGTGTCGTCCAACTGCCCGATGAATTAGCTAAAGACTTTGAGAGACTCAATTTGGGAATTGTTACTCATACCGAAGGAGTTACCATTGAATTGGAACCTACCTTGGAGCAAGAGATTCGTAAAGGTCAGGTTGGTGACGCTAAGATTCAAGAGATTAAGGATCTGATTACGGAAGGTCGAGTTCCGGAATTCATGGAGGATGAGCAAGGTACTATATGGTTCAAAGATCGGATATGTGTTCCAGAGATCGATAGCCTCCGTGAGGCTATATTGAAAGAAGCTCATGATTCTGATTACTCCATCCACCCTGGAAGCACTAAGATGTATCAAGATTTGAAGCAAAAGTATTGGTGGTATGGACTGAAAAGAGATGTTGCTGCACATGTGGCTAAGTGTGATGTGTGTCAAAGAGTCAAGGCCGAACATCAAAGACCCGCTGGACTAATGCACCCATTGAAGATACCCGAGTGGAAATGGGAAGAAATTGGTATGGATTTTATTGTTGGACTACCCCGCACTCCTGCTGGGTATGACTCTATTTGGGTAATTATAGACAGATTGACAAAAGTGGCTCATTTCATACCTGTGAGGACTAATTATACGGGAGCCAAGTTAGCAGAATTGTATATGACTCGGATAGTTTGTCTACATGGAGTGCCTAAGAAGATCGTGTCTGATCGAGGATCACAGTTTACTTCTCGATTTTGGAAGAAGTTGCATGAAAGCTTGGATACAAAGTTGAATTTTAGTTCAGCCTACCATCCCCAGACTGATGGACAGACAGAGAGAACAAATCAAGTGCTGGAAGATATGTTAAGAGCTTGTGCTCTCAAGCATGGTGGCAGTTGGGAGAAGAGTCTACCCTATGCTGAGTTTTCTTATAATAATAGCTATCAGGCCAGTTTGAAGATGTCACCATTCGAGGCTTTGTATGGCAGAAAATGCAGGACTCCCCTATATTGGGATCAAACTGGAGAAAGACGGTTCTTTGGGCCTGAGCTTATTCAAGAGGCGGAAGAACAAGTTCGAATGATAAGAGAAAATTTGAGAATTGCACAATCAAGGCAAAAGAGCTATGCTGATAACAGAAGGAGACTACTGGAGTTTAAGGAGGGTGATCATGTCTATTTGAAGGTGTCACCACTTCGTGGTATGAGGAGATTTAAAGTTAAAGGGAAGTTGTCCCCTCACTTTATTGGACCTTTCTTGATCTTAAAGCGAGTGGGAGAAGTTGCATATCAACTGGAGTTACCCAATCATCTGTCAGATGTACATGATGTGTTTCATGTGTCCCAGCTAAAGAAGTGCCTCAGGGTACCTAAGGAGCAGTTACCAATGGAGGACCTTAGTGTGCAAGATGATCTGACATATACTGAGTACCCTATCAAGATTCTGGACACTTTGACTCGAGTTACAAGAAATAAGGTGATCAAGATGTGCAAAGTGCAATGGAGTCACCACGGTGAAGATGAAGCCACCTGGGAAAGAGAAGAAGAGCTTCGCATAGACTTCCCCCATCTTTTCCCTAGATCTTCTTAAATCTCGAGGACGAGATTATTTTTAAGGGGGGTAGGATTTGTAATACTCAAATTTGTATACAAAGGATGTAGTAGATCTCCTCAATTCTATGTGCCTCATTTGCATCATAAAAAGAGCATACACAAAATTTAGAGATTAATTCAAACAAATGATAAAAAAATGCATCATGTGGGAGTTTACATGTTTGTGCAGTAAATAAAAATAATAAGGATAATAAGATAATAAATGCTAGAAGTTAAACCAAACCCTAAATTAAAAATTAGGGTTTTATAAAATGGGAAGAAGAGAAATGATATAAAATATATATATCATGTCTAAATTATATCTCTAAAATTGTAAGTTAACCTCACACAAATAAATGAGAAGGAATTTGGCACAAATTCGAATTTAAATTCGAATTCAAACTAAACCTTAGAAATGAAGAAAATAGAAAGAAAAAGATAAAAGAAAAAGAAAAGGAGAACTTATCGGGCTGCAGATCTCCCATTTGGCCCACCAGGACATTCATCCCGTGCAGCCCATTAGCCCCGTGGCCGAGCGCGCCGACAGCTGGGTCCGTGCGGCAGCCTCACCCCCTGTTGCGTGCTCACTGTGGTGTGGGTCCCGCTGGCAGCCATCGCCGCTTGTCCCGCTCGCGCTCCGTTTCACTAAACTCGGGACCCCACCTGTCACCCCCTTCCTTCGCACGGCTGCGTCAACAGCGGTCGCGTGATCCACGGAGAGCACCTTCCGGGGATCTCGCTGACGCCGTTGTAGCTGCGGCTCAGCCCACCCCTATATCCGTGGCCACGATCCATTGCCTCTCTCCGTTCCACAGTTTCCCCTAATTTCCAGTGCCGCCCTATCACCGAGAGAGAGAAAGAGTAGTCCCGCCGCCGCGGCCACGGATTCATGGTCCTATCGCCGTTTTAGCCTCAAGTTGTGATCGGAGCCCGTCGCCAGGATATACCGCTTGATTCAGGAGCCTCCTCGTGTGACTTGGGTGACCTGGCGCGGGTGAATCGCTCGCCGGAACCTTACATCCGCCGCGGTACCGCACCTCACCGTGGCCAGGGCTATCCGCACTACCAACTGAGGTGAGAAACCCCTTTCCGTAATCGCCATCACCCCCTCTAGGTTTGACACCGACCAATTTTGAGTTTGGAGCGTCCAGCCGTGGAATTGCGCGTCCACCGATGATGCTCCGCCGTGGGCGGACTGTGCGTCTCCGTCGTGTAGAATAGGGCGAGAAGAAGAACTGTGGACCGTAGGATCTCGGGTTGACGGTTCTGATTAGATCAGTGATACTCCCTTCGTTCGGACCGTCGATCTCGAATCGGACGATAGGCGCTTACCTCTGCATTCATTAAATGGTGACCGTTGATCTTAGATCGTGTGGATCCCTTGGCGTACCGGTTCGCGCGTCTGCTGATTTAATCTGGACGCGTGATTTCTAATCGGACGACCGATATTAGCCGATACCCTTTCGGCTGTTAGTCTTGCGTAAGAGCCCCTGGAATATTATAGAATCAACCCGCAGTCCTCAGAGTACTATTCATTGTGTCTCGGTAAACTTGCGCCAGAACCCCTGCACTTTCTAGAATTCGAGGCCCAGTCCAGAGACGTTTAAAAACAGAGAAATAATATTAGAAATTCATTTTTAATACAAAAACAAATCTAGAAACTTGTAAAATTCATAGAAATTTCATTTTTGGTCCAAATTGAACCATTCCAATTTCTAAAATTTTGTAATAATATTCTCTATCAATTAGTATCACTGTTTTGACATGAACTCAGTTAGAAAATTAATTTATCATCTAATCCTATTTTAATCACATTAAACCTTAGGAAATTCATAACTTGAAATCTATAACTCCAAATTTAGTGCTTCCAGATCCTATGATCTCATTTTAATGTATAGATTTTTACTGTATATTTATTTACATGTTTGGTGTGATGTTGATTTTGGCTATACTATGTATGTATTGTGTTGATGCGAATAGACGAGCAAGCCACTGTGGAATCTGAGGTTCAGCTGGTAGAGACTGCTGAGCAGGAGCTCATTGAAGGAAAGTTGTGCCCTTGATCACTTCTTTTACCCATTCATGTTCTTATTATTCATAATGATCTGCATAGGATAATTTTGCTGGGACCCAATAGGATACCCTAGATTTGACTATCTTTATACCTTGTTTCACCACTGGTTTTACTACTAAAGTTTTGGGTAGTTCATGCTATTGCTTTATGTGGATTTGGGTATAGAGATATTCATCACTCATTGTTATACATTTTATTATCTGTTTTATTCTCTACTGTTCATGTTAAGATCATTATGTTAATGGGAACATGGAGAACCACCCGGGAAAACAGTGCTACCACAAGGGTTTAATGGGACGCTCTTGGCTGATTAACTAGGAAAGCTAGTGGAGGGCTACCTTACCCGAAAGGGGCAAGGGCAGTAGGGGAGTGGTCAGTGTAGGGAGGTCCTTGGGTTGATTTTTGCTGCGATGGCGGTCAGGCAAGAACCCTGCACTGGAGCTTCCTATAAACTGTAGCGGGTAGTCTGAAGCTAGTGGAACTTTGTAAAGGCCTCGTAGTGGTACCCTGCCTCGCTTCCTTGGTAGAGGTGTATGGAGTCTTATCAACTCTGTGGCAAATGGGTAACACGACTTGTGGGTAAAGATGCGCAACCTCTGCAGAGTGTAAAACTGGTATACTAGCCGTGCTCACGGTCATGAGCGGCTCGGACACTCACATGATTAATTTATGGAACTTAAACTTAATTTGTCATGTCATTGCATTTGGGATTATTTTATTATTACTTTTACTTATTATTACTATGGTTTGGTATTTACTTACACTTAGTAACTGCTAATAAAATTTTGACCAACTTATAAAAGCAATGCTCAGCTTCAGCCTTTATTTCATTGATCAGCCTTACACTTCATGAACTCCCACCTTTGGTGAGTTCATGCCACATTATTCCCCACGACTTGTTGAGCTATGAACGTATGTGAGCTCACTCTTGCTGTCTCACACCCCCCCCCACAGGAGAAGAACAGGTGGTCGAAGAGGAGCTGCCTAACACTGAGGCATTCGACTTGATCTAGGTGGCGTTTCTCAGTCGACATTGGCGCCGTCGATCCTTAGTTCGTTTTATATTTATTGTTTTCTTTTGTAATAAGTCTTTCGCTATGTAATAAATACTCTGATGTTTTATGACATTTATCTCTATACACTCTGTTATTATATATGTTGTCTTCTTGGCGCATGTATGAGATGCACCCGGCTTTGTCTTTTAAAACCGGGTGTTACACATTAAGACTAGCCAATTCATCATTCAGTTTGGAAATTGAAACTAGGTGTTCACTACAAGCATCAATGTCAAAATCTTTACACCTATTGCAAATCATAACATGTTCTACACAAGAGTTAGATTTACTAGCTATCTCTAACTTAGCATTTAAATCATCATTTATGCTCCTTAAGCTAGAAATTGTCTCATGGCAAGAAGATAGTTCACAAGAAAGCATTTTATTTCTTTTAACTTCTAAAGCATGAGATTTTTGTGCCTCTACAAATTTGTCATGTTCTTCATATAAAAGGTCCTCTTGTTTCTCTAAAAGTCTATCCTTTTCATTCAAGGCATCAATCAATTCATTAATCTTATCTATTTTAGTTCTATCCAATCCCTTGAACAAACTAGAGTAATCTATATCTTCATCACTACACTCATCATCACTAGAAGAATCATAAGTGGCATTGTTTCGAGTACATACCTTCTTCTCCTTAGCCATGAGGCATGTGTGACGCTCGTTGGGGAAGAGGGGTGACTTGTTGAAGGCAGTGGCGGCGAGTCCTTCATTGTCGGAGTCGGATGACGAACAATCCGAGTCCCATTCCTTGCCAAGGTGTGCCTCGCCCTTAGTCTTTTTGTATGCCTTCTTCTTCTCCCTCTTGTTCCCCTGTTCCTGGTCACTATCATTATCGGGGCAGTTAGCGATAAAATGACCAATCTTACCACATTTGAAGCATGAGCGCTTCGCCTTTGTCTTGGTCTTGCTTGGCTGCCCCTTGTGACCCTTTAGCGTCGTCTTGAAGCGCTTGATGATGAGAGCCATCTCTTCATCATTGAGCCCTGCCGCCTCAACTTGTGCCACCTTGCTAGGTAGCGCCTCCTTGCTTCTTGTTGCCTTGAGAGCAAAGGGTTGAGGCTCATTGATTGGACCATTCAACGCGTCGTCCACGTATCTAGCCTCCTTGATCATCATTCGCCCGCTCACGAACTTCCCAAAAACTTCTTCGGGCGACATCTTGGTGTACCTAGGATTTTCACGAATATTGTTCACCAGATGTGGATCAAGTACAGTAAAAGACCTTAGCATTAGGCGCACGACGTCGTGGTCCGTCCATCGCGTGCTTCCATAGCTCCTTATTTTGTTGATGAGGGTTTTGAGTCGGTTGTATGTTTGGGTTGGCTCCTCGCCCCTTATCATTGCGAATCTCCCGAGCTCGCCCTCTACCAACTCCATCTTGGTGAGCAAGGTGACGTCGTTCCCCTCATGAGAGATCTTGAGGGTGTCCCAGATCTGCTTGGCATTGTCCAAGCCGCTCACCTTATGGTACTCGTCCCTGCACAAAGAGGCTAACAACACAGTAGTAGCTTGTGCATTTTTATGAATCTGTTCATTAATAAATATAGGACTATCCGAGCTATCAAATTTCATTCCATTCTCAACAATCTCCCATATACTTGGATGGAGAGAGAACAGGTGACTACGCATTTTGTGACTCCAAAATCTGTAGTCCTCCCCATCAAAGTGTGGAGGTTTGCCAAGAGGGATGGAAAGCAAATGTGCATTTGAGCTATGCGGATTACGAGAGTAATCGAAAGAAAAGTTCGAATTAACCGTCTTTCTTTTGTCGTAGTCGTTGTCGTCGTTGTCCTTTTGGGAACAAGTGGACTCATCGCTGTCGTCGTAGTAGACGATCTCCTTGATGCGTCTTGTCTTCTTCTTCTTCCCATCTTTGCGTTTGTGGCCCGAGCCCGTGTCGGTAGGCTTGTCATCCTTTGGCTCGTTGACGAAGGATTCCTTCTCCTTATCGTTGATCACAATTCTCTTCCCCTTAGGATCCATCTCTTCGGGCGATTAGTCCCTTTGTGAAGAGAACGGCTCTGATACCAATTGAGAGCACCTAGAGGGTGAAAGGGAAATGTGCCTTAGGCCATTTCTAAGTATTTTGGTGATTTAGTGTCAGACACAAGTGCTTAAGTATAAAATGGTGGACAAAGTACAAACCAAGGATAAAGGTATGTTTCTCAGACTTAGTACATTGTTTTAGAGACTAATGTATTGTGTCTAAGTGCTGGAAACAGGAAAAATCGAATTGGAACTGTCTTGGCTCGAGCAGCCAAGACTCTGCTCAGTCTGGGAGCACCGGACTGTCCGGTGGTGCACCGGACAGTGTCCGGTGCGCCAGACTGGCTCGAGCGAACTGGCCGCTCTCGGTATTCTCTAGCGACGTACGGCTATAATTCACCGGACTGTCCGGTGTGCACCGGACTGTCCGGTGAGCCAACGGTCGGCCGGGCCAACGGTCAGCCGCGTGATCTGCGCGGGACACGTGGCCGAGCCAACGGCTAGAAGGGAGCACCGGACTGTCCGGTGTGCACCGGACATGTTCGGTGCGCCAACGGCTCTCTGGTTGCCAACGGTCGGCTGCGCCAGTTAAGGAAAGAAATCGGGCACCGGACAGTGTCCGGTGCGCACCGGACTGTCCGATGCGCCAGACGACAGAAGGCAAGAATTGCCTTCCGAGATTGCTCTCAACGGCTCCTAGCTGCCTTGGGGCTATAAAAGGGATCCCTAGGCGCATGGAGGAGAACAACCAAGCATCCTCTAAGCATTCCTAAGCACTAAGACATCGATTCCGTGCCTTTGATTCTTTGCGATAGCAATTAGATCTCTAGTTGAGTTGTGAACTCATTGAGTTGTGTTGTGAGCTCTTGTTGCGACTTGTGTGCGTGGTGTTGCTGTGATTTCCTGTCTTGAGTTTGTTGCTTACCCCTCCCTTAGTCCGTGCTTCTTTGTGATCATCTAAGTGTAAGGGCGAGAGGCTTCAAAGTGTGGAGATTCCTCGCAAACGGGATATAGTAAAGCAAGCAAAACACCGTGGTATTCAAGTGGGTCTTTGGACCGCTTGAAAGGGGTTGATTGCAACCCTCATCCGTTGGGACGCCACAACGTGGAGTAGGCAAGCGTTGGTCTTGGCCGAACCACGGGATAAACCACTGTGCCATCTCCGTGATTGATCTCTTGTGGTTATTGTGTTTTGTTGAGACTCCTCTCTAGCCACTTGGTGATTATTGTGCTAACACGTAACCAAGTTTTGTAGCTTAAGTTTTAAGTTTTTCAGGATCACCTATTCACCCCCCCTCTAGGTGCTCTCAATTGGTATCGGAGCCGTTCTCTTCACGAAGGGTCTAATCGCCCGAAGAGATGGATCCTAAGGGAAAGGGGATGGTGGTCAACAACGAGAAGGAGTCTATCTTCAATGAATCGAAAGATGACAAGCCCACCGACTCGGGCTCGGGCCACAAAAGAAAAGACGGGAGGAAGAAGAAGACAAGGCGCATCAAGGAGATCGTCTACTACGACAGCGACGAATCTTCCTCTTCCCAAAAGGACGACGACGACTACGAGAAAAAGAAAACGGTCAATTTGAACTTTTCTTTTGATTACTCTCGTATTCCTCACAGTACAAATGCTCATTTATTATCTATTCCACTTGGTAAACCTCCTCATTTTGATGGAGAGGACTACGGATTTTGGAGTCAAAAAATGCGTAGTCACTTGTTCTCTCTCCATCCTAGTATATGGGAGATTGTAGAGAGTGGAATGCACTTTGATAGTACGGATAGTCCCATGTTCATTAATGAGAAAATTCATAAAAATGCACAAGCTACTACTGTTCTTCTAGCTTCATTGTGTAGGGATGAATACCACAAAGTGAGCGGCTTGGATAACGCTAAGCAAATTTGGGAAACCCTCAAGATCTCTCATGAGGGGAATGACGTCACAATGCTCACCAAGATGGAGTTGGTGGAGGGCGAACTCGGGAGATTCGCTATGATAAGGGGAGAAGAGCCAACCCAAACGTACAACCGGCTCAAGACCCTTGTCAACAAGATAAGAAGCTATGGAAGCACGCGATGGATGGACCATGACGTCGTCCGCCTAATGTTAAGGTCTTTTACTGTCCTTGATCCTCATCTTGTGAACAATATTCGTGAGAATCCTAGGTACACCAAGATGACGCCCGAGGAGATACTTGGAAAGTTCGTGAGCGGGCGAATGATGATCAAGGAAGCAAGATATGTAGACGACGCATTGAATGGTCCAATCAATGAGCCTCAACCCCTTGCTCTCAAGGCAACAAGAAGCAAGGAGATGCTACCTAGCAAGGTGGCACAAATTGAGGCGGCCGGACTTAATGATGAAGAGATGGCCCTTATCATCAAGAGATTCAAGACGACGCTAAAAGGTCGCAAGGAGCACCCCAACAAGAACAAGATGAAGGGGAAGCGCTCCTGCTTCAAATGTGGTAAGATTGGTCATTTCACAGCTAATTGTCCCGACAATGATAGTGACCAGGAAAAGAAGAGTGGAAAGTGGGAAAAGAAGAAAAACTACAAGAAGGCAAAGGGCGAGGCACATCTTGGAAAGGAGTGGGATTCGGATTGCTCCTCGTCCGACTCCGACAATGAAGGACTCGCCGCCACCGCCTTCAACAAGTCATCCCTCTTCCCCAACGAGCGTCACACATGCCTTATGGCAAGGGAGAAGAAGGCATGTACTCGAAACTCTACTTATGCTTCTTCAAGTGAGGACGAATCTAGTGATGAGGATGAAATAGATTATTCATGTTTATTTAAGGGCCTAGATAGAACCAAGGTAGATAAAATTAATGAATTGATTGATGCCTTGAATGATAAGAATAGGCTTTTAGAAAAGCAAGAGGACTTGTTGTATGAAGAACATGACAAATTTGTAGAAGCACAAAAATCTCATGCTTTAGAAGTTAAAAGAAATGAAATGCTTTCTTGTGAATTATCTTCTTGCCATGAGACAATTTCTAGCTTAAGGAGCATTAATGATGATTTAAATGCTAAGTTAGAAATAGCTAGTAAATCAACATCTTGTGTAGAAATTGTTGCAACGTGTAATAGGTGTAAAGATTTTGACATTGATGCTTGTAATGAACACCTAGTTTCAATTTCCAAATTAAATGATGAAGTGGCTAGTCTTAATGCCCAACTTAAAACTAGCAAAAGTGAATTTGATAAGCTAAAATTTGCAAGGGATGCCTACACGATTGGTAGACACCCCTCAATTAAGGATGGACTTGGTTTCAAGAGGGAAGCCAAGGACTTAACAAGCCATAAGCCTTCCATCCCCGCCAAGGAGAAAGGGAAGATCCCTATGGCTAGTAGTGCTAAAAAGAACCATGCTTTTATGTATCATGATAGAAGACAGTCTCATAGGAGTTGTAATGCTTATAATGCTTTTGATTCACATGCCTATGATTCTTATGCTATGTTTGCTTCTAGTTCTTCCTATATGCATGGTAGAGATATGCCTAGGAAAAGTATTCATCATGTGCCTAGAAAGAATACTGTTCATGTTCCTAGGAAAGTTATGAATGGACCCTCTACAATTTATCATGCTTTAAATGCTTCCTTTGCTATTTGTAGAAAGGATAGGAAGATAGTTGCTAGGAAATTAGGGGCAAAATTCAAGGATGATAAAACTTGCATTTGGGTCCCTAAGACAATTGTGACTAACCTTGTAGGACCCAACAAGAGTTGGGTACCTAAGTCCCAAGCCTAAATTTGCCTTGCAGGTTTATGCATCCGGGGGTTCAAGCTGGATTATTGACAGCGGATGCACAAACCATATGACGGGGGAGAAGAAAATGTTCACCTCCTACGTCAAGAACAAGGATTCCCAAGATTCAATCATATTCGGTGATGGGAATCAAGGCAAGGTGAAAGGCTTAGGCAAGATTGCAATTTCAAATGAGCACTCTATTTCTAATGTGTTTTTAGTTGAGAGTCTTGGATATAATTTGCTATCTGTTAGTCAATTATGTAATATGGGTTATAATTGTCTATTTACAAATATAGATGTGTCTGTCTTTAGAAGAAGTGATGGTTCACTAGCTTTTAAGGGTGTATTTGACGGCAAACTTTATTTAGTTGATTTTGCAAAAGAGGAGGCCGGTCTAGATGCATGCTTAATTGCTAAGACTAGCATGGGCTGGCTGTGGCATCGCCGCTTAGCACATGTGGGGATGAAGAACTTACACAAGCTTCTAAAGGGAGAACACGTGATAGGTCTAACCAATGTTACTTTCGAAAAAGATAGACCTTGTGCAGCTTGTCAAGCAGGTAAACAAGTGGGAGGAGTGCATCACAGCAAGAATGTGATGACCACATCAAGATCCCTGGAGCTGCTACATATGGACCTCTTCGGACCCGTCGCCTATCTAAGCATAGGAGGAAGTAAGTATGGTCTAGTTATTGTTGATGACTTTTCCCGCTTCACTTGGGTGTTCTTTTTGCAGGATAAGTCTGAAACCCAAGGGACTCTCAAGCGCTTCCTAAGGAGAGCTCAAAATGAGTTTGAGCTCAAGGTGAAGAAGATAAGGAGCGACAACGGGTCCGAGTTCAAGAACCTTCAAGTGGAGGAGTTTCTTGAGGAGGAAGGGATCAAGCACGAGTTCTCCGCTCCCTACACACCTGTCACACCCGGTTTTTAGAAGGTAAACCGAATGCGAACCATGTACGTGCCAGGATCAGTTATTCACGTACACAGCAGTTACATAACATGGACATCATCACACAGTGCTCAAAATAGTATTAAAAGGGGAAATAATAGTCGATTACATCATACGTCTGAGACGTCCATATAGTCCTTACAATAAATCAAAGTGCGGAAAAGAAACGTAGATAACCGCGGCCTTCACAGGCAGCCGACTGGGGGTTGCCGCTAACCCACACCTAGAACTCGTCGTAGTCTTGGAACTCCTGGAAGTCTCCTTCCACAGCTTCATCTTCTCCTGAGCAGTGGTTGCAATGCTGACAACCTGGGGGGGGGGGTTTGGTGTGTAGAGAAAGAGTGAGTACACATCAACATACTCAGCAAGTATCCTGTTTGGCTGTAGTGGACTAGCTTTATGTGGGGGTAAGTCAAGCAGTTGCTTTTAGTTGGTCAGTTTGTTATTTACTAGTAGAAAGCCAGGTTTTAGCATTAACCCAAGTTATTAACCCAAAGTACCCTTTCCAAACGGAAAGAATACCACTTACCATTACCATAAGCATAATCATAACCATCCTCATTGTCACCTGTAAACCAAAATGTCTCTGATCAAGTACCACTAATCACTGGAGCTCCCTTGGCCGCTCATAACCGCGAGCACGGCTGATATATCAGTTTTCAAACACTCTGCAGAGGTTGTGCACTTTACCCACAAGCCGTGATTCCCTTTCTGCCCGGAGATCATGACTCTCCATTGATCACTACCAAGGTGACCCAGCAGGGCATCACTACGTAGCCTTTACAAAGATTCCCCGGGACTGTAGTCGCCCGTTAGGTTTCCTAAATGTACCGCACTCCTCCCCAAGGGACAAATCAACCTTGGCAGAGCGAGCCGCATACACCGAGCCCCATTGACGGCACGACGGCTAAGCGAACTACACCCCGGTTCCTCTAATTATTCAGCTAAGGGCGTCCCATTCCACCCTCATGGTTGCACTGTTTTCCCGGGCGGTCATCCATAGAACAGGTCCTTACGGAGAGGCACTCGAGAAACCGCTCGAGCCCCCTTGAAGGTCACAAGTATAACATCTCAATAAAAGAGGGGAAAACAGCGTATCATAAATAATTCTCATCATGTTCATTGATTAGAGTGGAGCAATAGCATAAAGCTAACCAATAATAAACCGACCCAAATAGGTAAACAAGGACATGGATAACAAAAGCTAGTCAATCCTTAGGTATAAATGTGTAATGCGGGAGGTGAATTAAAGAATGAATAGGACAGAGATAGGTCAAAGGATACTTGCCTCCACCAACCGACTGCTGCTCAGGGGCTTCTCCTACGGGTTCTTCGGGCTCTCCGACCGGATCGTCCTCTATGCGAGCGCAAACATACATACATCCACATATTTAATACAAAAGAATAGTACACCATACAATAGAATGCAATAAGTAAACTGACGTTCCACGCGGCTCGCAGTTATAGTTAAGAGAGAAAGAGAACAAGACAGTCGGGAAACGGTCACGTTACATGATTATAATTTAACCACTCGCTTAATGGAAGGAAATTTAACGTAGACACTATGTTTAGCGTAAAGTAAAGTCATGTTTCATGTCTAATCATTATAAGCAGGTAGAGATAAATAAAAAGGATGGTCGCGCGGCGAGACGCACGACATAGCACTCTAAAACAAATTAAGAAGTTAACGACTCGTCGCGCGACCGAGCACGCAACGAGACACTTCGCCTTAGTTATGAGGAGACGTTAAGCGTCGCGCGACAAAACGCACGACGGCATACGTCGACTAAACTGAGTCCAAAGTGGAACATCACGTGAATACACACGCGGCGTTACACCTTAAACAACCTGAAATTAAAATGAATCGTCGCGCGACGAAGCGCACGACGCAACACACAGATAGAATCTGAAATTAGACAAATCCGTCGCGCGGCGAAGCGCGCGACGCAGCACGCTAACTAACGAAGTTTGACGTTAACTACCGATTAAAAATAATCACCGCGAGCGCGGGCGAGCGGGGACACGGTCGGACGAGGCCGGGCGCGGGAACGGGCGGCCGAGCCGGGGCACGGGGCGGTTGAACCGGGGCCGGGGCGGTTGAACCGGCCAGGGGCCACACCGGGGGCGGGACCGCGCCGGGGGCGCGCAGGGCCACGCCGGAGGCCGCGCCGGGCGAGCAAGGAGCCGCCGGGGCCGCGCCGGGCGAGCGGGGGCCACCGGGGCCGCGCCGCCGCCGGGGAGGGAGGCCGAGCGGGGGTCGCGCGCGGGCAGGGGGAGAGGGAGGGCGCGCGCGGGGGGGGGGGGGGGGAAGAAGAGGAGGGAGAGGGAGAGAGAGAGGAGAAGGGGAGGGGAGGGGGAGCTCACCTCGGGGTCCAAAATCCGGTGATCGCCGTCTCCAAATCCTAGGGCACCACGGGGAGAGAGAGGTGGAAGAGGGAGAGGAGAGGTTGTTGCGCGGGAGATCCAAATGAGAGAGGAGAAGGGGAGGGGAGGGGGAGCTCACCTCGGGGTCCAAAATCTGGTGATCGCCGTCTCCAAATCCTAGGGCACCACGGGGAGAGAGAGGTGGAAGAGGGAGAGGAGAGGTTGTTGCGCGGGAGATCCAAATGAGAGAGAGAGGGAGAAGGGGGGCGCATGGGGGGTTTGGGCGCCAGGGGCGCGCAGGGCCGGGCTGGACCGGGCCGGGCTGGGCTTTATCAGACAGTTATTCAAAAATGTACCTGAAACCAATAGTACGTTGGAGAACGTTGCTTCGACTAGGATTACTATCTTCGATCAGTCACTCTGATAAGCAGAATTGAAGACAAACGATCGGGTACTTGGGGAATATGTAGAATGGAATTTATTTACTGTTGGTTTACCTAGTACTTGCCTACCAGCTAGGCGCCCCAGGGGACGACGGCACAGATACAGTCTCGGGTATTAGGATGGCAAAGGCAGCGATAGATAAACTAGGCTGGGCCGGGCCACTTCGCGGATCGAAAACCCACGACGAGCGCGGACCACTAAATGGAATTAAATCGCGAATCGAAATCCGGAACGGAACGAGACGAACACTCAACATCAGACAAAGAAATGTGCTTCGGCATGATGCAACACCCAAAATAAAGTATTTTAAGGTTTTGCTTTACACGGGGTCTAAAGCCAAAACCCGCTATAACTTTGGAAAAGATCAAGGTTTAGCGAGGGAACGAGAAAAAAGAAAAAGGGTAACGCCTGAATTTGGTGAGAGAAAAGAAGAAAAAACTCTACCCCCAAATTCAGGGCGTTACAAACCTATCCCCCTAAAAGAATCTCGCCCTCGAGATTCAGGGTTGGCTAGCAAAGAGTTCAGGGTATTTAGCCATCAGATCATCTTCACGCTCCCAGGTTGCTTCTTCCTCAGAGTGGTGATTCCATTTAACCTTGCACATTCTGATGGTCTTCCTTCGGGTGACTCGGTCTGCAACCTCAAGGATTTGCGCTGGCTTCTCTGTGTAGGTCAAGTCCTCTTGGACTTCAAGACCTTCCACTGGCAACTGCTCTTCCGGCACACGCAGGCACTTCTTCAACTGAGACACATGAAAGACATCATGCACAGTGGACAAATTCTCTGGCAAACCGAGCTGATAGGCCACTTCTCCACGTCTTGCAAGAATCTGATACGGACCAATGTAGCGGGGTGCTAGCTTGCCTTTCACTCCGAATCTTCTGACTCCTCTGATCGGTGACACTTTCAGATAGACAAAGTCTCCGACTTCAAAACTCAGCTCTCTTCTTCTAGTGTCTGCATAGCTTCGCTGCCTTGATTGCGCTATCTTCAGATTCTCTCGGACCATCTTGATGTTCTCTTCGGCTTCAAGCAGAATGTCTGGCCCAAACACCTGCTTTTCTCCAGGCTGATCCCATTGCAACGGAGTTCTGCAACTCCTTCCATAGAGCGCCTGAAACGGTGACATCTTCAAGCTGGCCTGGTAACTGTTGTTATAGGAAAATTCTACATAAGGCAATCGCTTGTCCCATCCGGACTGATCTTGCAGCGCACAGGCTCTCAACATATCTTCGAGAATTTGATTGGTCCTTTCAGTCTGGCCATCTGTCTGCGGATGATAAGCTGAACTGAAATTCAGATGTGTGCCCAAGGCTTCATGCAACTGCTGCCAGAAATGAGAGGTGAACTGCGTTCCTCTGTCTGACACTATCTTCTTTGGCACACCATGAAGACAAACGATCCGAGACATATACAACTCTGCCAGTACTGCACTGCTGTAGTTGGTCTTGACTGGTATGAAGTGGGCTGACTTGGTCAAGCGGTCCACTACTACCCAAATGGAATCGTAGCCGGCTCGAGTGCGAGGCAATCCGACTATGAAATCCATACCGATTTCATCCCATTTCCACTGAGGGATCTGCAACGGTTGCAACAATCCAGCTGGTCTCTGGTGCTCTGCCTTAATTCTTCGGCAACTATCGCACATAGCCACATGCTCTGCGATTTCCCTCTTCATTCCGTACCACCAGAATTTCTTCTTCAGATCCTGATACATCTTCTCACTACCAGGGTGAATCGAATAGGCTGTCTCATGAGCTTCCTTGAGAATCAACTCCCGAATGGACTGGACACTGGGAACACACAAGCGGTCTTTGAACCATATCACGCCTTCTGCATCTTCTCGAAAATCTTTGCCTCTGCCATCTAGAATCAGTCGCCGGATCTCACTGATCTTCTCATCATTCTTCTGCGCTTCTTTGATTTCGCGCTCCAAGGTAGGTTCCAATTCAACTGTGACTCCTCGCGAATTGTTCAGAAATCCGAGACTCAACCTGTCGAACTCCTTGGCCAACTCATAAGGCATCGGACGAGCGACCATCAGATTGACTTGACTCTTTCTGCTCAAAGCATCTGCCACTACGTTTGCTTTGCCTGGATGGTGATGGATCTCCAACTCATAGTCTTTGATCAACTCTAACCATCTTCGCTGTCTCATATTCAATTCTGACTGAGTGAATATGTACTTCAGACTCTTGTGATCTGTGTAAACATCGCATTTCTGTCCATACAGATAGTGCCTCCATGTCTTCAGCGCGTGAACCACTGCTGCCAACTCTAGATCATGGATTGGGTAGTTCTTCTCATGAACCTTTAGCTGTCGGGACGAGTAAGCCACAACTCTTCCCTCTTGCATCAACACGCATCCCAAACCTGTGTAACAAGCATCGCAATACACAGAGAAGGGCTTGTGCACATCAGGCAAGACTAGGACAGGCGCTGTAGTCAACTTCTCTTTCAGCGCTTCGAAGGCCTCTTGACATTTCTGGGTCCACTTGAACTCAACCTTGTTGCCTAGCAACGCTGTCATGGGTTTCGCAATCTTCGAAAACCCTTCAATGAATCGCCGATAATATCCGGCCATTCCAATGAAGCTCTTGATTCCTCGAGCATCCGTTGGCGCTTTCCAGTTCAGAATGTCTGCCACTTTCTTCGAATCCACAGCCAATCCTTCTTTGTTGATTATGTGACCCAAGAACAGGACTTCACTGATCCAGAACTCACACTTGCTCAACTTTGCATACAACTGGTGCTCTCGCAATCTCTGCAATACCATCCTCAAAGGATCTGCATGCTCTTCTTTGCTTTGAGAATAAACCAGAATGTCATCGATGAATACCACCACAAACTTATCAAGGTAATCCATGAATACACTGTTCATCAAGTTCATGAAAAACGCTGGTGCATTGGTCAAACCAAAAGACATCACTGTGAACTCATACAAACCATACTTGGTAATGAATGCCGTCTTCGGAATGTCCGAAGGTCGGATCCTGAGCTGATGATAACCTGACCTCAGATCAATCTTGGAGAACACACTGGCTCCTCTCAACTGGTCGAACAGATCTTCTATTCTGGGCAAAGGGTACTTGTTCTTGATCGTGACTTCATTCAAAGCTCGATAATCGATACACATCCTCTTGGTGCCATCTTTCTTTTCCACAAACAAGACAGGAGCGGCCCAAGGCGAGGTGCTTGGCCGGATGTAACCTTTCTCTGACAGCTCATCAATCTGCTTCTTAAGCTCAACCAACTCTGGTCCAGATATTCTGTAAGCTCTCTTAAAGATAGGGGTGGTTCCAGGAAGAAGCTCTATGGCAAACTCAACTTTCCGCTCTGGTGGCATACCCGGTAAGTCCTTTGGAAACACATCTGGGAATTCAGACACAACCTTGATACTCTCAATTGGGTCTGCTTCACTGCTATCGACAGCCATCTGATAACAACTTCCTCTCTTTGGCTCAGGCGGGACTAACTCGGTCACCACTTCCTGTCCTAGTGGGGACACCAACTTGATTGTCCTTTTATCACAACTGATAACTGCCTGATACTTATCTAGCCAATTCATCCCTAGGATGACATCTATTCCCTGAGTACCCATTACTATAAGGTTAGCGGGAAACGCTATCCCCCTTATTTCCACACTTACATTCAAACAAATGCTATCGGCTCGAATTCTACCACCGGCTGAGTCAATTTGAATGGGGGTTGACATGGTAGTAATTGGAAGATTATGTGCTTCTACCCATGATGCAGTAATGAAAGAATGCGTTGCTCCAGTATCAAATAACACTTCTGCAATATGGGAGTCGACTGGGAACATACCTACTATCATGCCGGGAGTCTCCTGAACTGCTTCAGCCTCCAAGTGGTTCAGTCTCCCATGATTATAGCGCGGTTGAGAGCGGTTGCCTGCTCCAGGCTGAGACACATTCTGCTTTGCTGGGGCATTGGGGCCTGACTGCTGCTGGGCTGCCTTCTTCGGACATTGCATCACCCAGTGGCCTTGCTCTCCACAGTGGAAACATGCTCTGTTTCCAACCTGAGCTGGTGCTGCCTGATTGTTCTGCTGGCTTGCTGGGGCAGGAAGACGAGGTGTCTGCTAATTCTGCCTCTGAAACTGACCTCCTGACTGATTGCTCTGACGGTTCTGGTACTGATGCTGAGGATATTGCCTTTGGAACTGCTGATGCTGCTGAGGTGGACGCTGGTTCTGCCAGAACTGCTGAGGTTGATTGCCTGAGAAACGAGGGCGACTGTTGCTTCCAGGCTGGGGTCCACTGATCTTGCGCTTACGATCCTCCATATCCTTACGCTTCCTTTCTGTCATGATTGCTCTGTCAATCAGGTGCTGGAATGTCGGGAAGGTATGATTCATCAGTTGGTAGTGCAGAGGGTCAACCAAGCCTCTCAAGAAACGGTACTGTCGCTTGGCGTCGGTGTTGACATCCTCAGGAGCATAGCGAGATAACTGCAGAAACCTGTCTCGATACTCACTGACAGATGATGACCCTTGCTTAAGGGCCAGGAACTCCTCCTTCTTCACTGTCATCAGACCTGCAGGCACACGGTACTGACGAAAGCTACCTCTGAACTCTTCCCAGGTGATGGCATTGGGGTTGGCATGGGTGGCGAGGTAAGACTCCCACCATGATTGGGCTGCTCCTCTCAACAGACGGGGACCATACAAGACTTTCTCCCTGTCGTCACACTGAGCGGTATGCAACTCCCGCTCCACAGTGCGCAGCCAATCTTCAGCATCCATGGGGTCAGAAGAGTGAGCGAACGTTGGGGAATGACCTCTCATGAATTCAGCACGCTTGTCTCTGGGCATCTGAGGCATCTGAGGCTGGGGTGGTGCTTGCTGCTGTTGCTGCTGCTGCTGCTGAATGGCGGCCAGAGTCTGACCGATGGCTTGAACCGCTTGAGTCTGCATCAGAAACATCTGCTCGATCGACATCGGGGGCGGGGGTGGCAGGTGCTGCTGCTGGGGCACCTCATCCTGCGGAGCGGCTCGCTCCTGCTGAGCACGCCTTCCTCCTCTGCGCCTGTTCTCTGGCATCTGCAGAATGCAACCACACATCAGAACTGATCTGGCAAATCTTGCAGCATAAGAAAAGAGTATAGAATTCTTCAACAGCACTGAACAGATGAGCATCTTCACTGATCTCCAACACAGACCACACAGCTTCTCAGATAAAGAGGAAAGTAGAATAAAGGGTTTCCCAACTATATAACTAACTCCATTAACATAATAGGTAAGCCAAAATGCAGGGGATACCCACACTCTGGTGACAATCATTACAAAGATCCAAACCAAACATAGTTCATCATGACAAACATAAATGCACAGGATATAGCAAACTACCCTGTCTAACTAAGACTAACTAAGACCGAGACTAACGCTAAGACTGAAGCTTCTATGTATATATATTTCGTATTAATTACAAGATCCAACTCTAACGAGCTATGGTTCTAGATTTATCTTGGTCTTGCAGTCGGGATTGCCATAAGACTGGTGTCCACGCCGAGGTGAGCGGTACGGGTGCTGAGTCCCAACGGGGGCGGGGGAACCATCATCCAAGTGACGACGTTCCGCGCGCTCAGCCCGCAGCAGGGCGATCTCAGCATGAGCCCTACTCAGCTCGTCTAGTGCATGGTCCAGCTCCGTGTTTAGCACGGCGGCTAGGTTGACTGTGCTGCTCAACCTAGGATTGTCCTCACCAGCAGGTGAAACAATCACGCCTCCTGTGCTGCCAGATGGACGGCGGGGGTAATACTTCAGGTCGAGACCGTCAGCTACCCCACCGAGAACCGAGCAGTAGTGCGAAAGCGCACGCCGTGCAGCATCCTGCATGGCTGCCTCAGCTGAGTCCCGCTCAGAGATAGAATAGTGCTCTGAGCAAGCCTCCGCGCCCTGGAGACTGTTCTCCGGACGGCGCACCAAACAGGTCGCCCCCCAGCGGTCCGGGTAGACCCCGCGACTATGCTGGTAGACCACACAGCGATACTCGATGGACCAAGTATGCCGGTCAAGTGCCCGACGTAGCAGGGTGTCGAGCGCGTCGTGGAAGTGACACCCGCGAGCAGCGTCGCGAGTGATGGGTCGAGCAACCCATCCTTCCGGCTCATGGTCAGCAGGGAGGTCGGTGTCGTGGCTCGGGCTGTCGTCGCCACCTCCGTCGTCTGGGTCTCCTCCAGCAGCTACTCCAGAAGCTAGGGCGCCCAGTGGTGGTGCAGGGGGCGCCTCCAGGGGAAGCACAGGAGAGCAGCTCCTCACAGACTCTATCTCCTGTTGGAGCGAGAAGGAAGAGCCCTGCTGCTCCTGTCGTCGACGTTCCTGCTCCTCATGCAGGCGGTGGTGCAGTCTCTCCAAGTGGCTGGACTGTCCGGCCACGGGACGGCGAAGCGGACGCTCAGCAAGGCGGGAGGGTAAGAAGGGGATGACGGACTTTCGTGCAGTGTGTCTAAGTCGAGCCATCTACAAAAGACATCGCAAGCAAAAGGGTGAGAACAGAATCAATATGACCAGCAAGTAATGAATCATAAATAAATGAAGGATCGGAATAAAACATAATTTTCAGCAAGGTATAATATATAGTAGAACATAGGTTTGGTCGGTATGACCAACTTTTGAAGGGATATCAAAGTCAAGGCAGTGACAGAGGTCTATAATCCTTAGAACGACCATTCTACTCTAGGTTAGCGGTCCTACAGTCAGCACGGCTTTGATACCACTTATGTCACACCCGGTTTTTAGAAGGTAAACCGAATGCGAACCATGTACGTGCCAGGATTAGTTATTCACGTACACAGCAGTTACATAACATGGACATCATCACACAGTGCTCAAAATAGTATTAAAGGGGAAATAATAGTCAATTACATCATACGTCTGAGACGTCCATATAGTCCTTACAATAAATCAAAGTGCGGAAAAGAAACGTAGATAACCGCGGCCTTCACAGGCAGCCGACTGGGGGTTGCCGCTAACCCACACCTAGAACTCGTCGTAGTCTTGGAACTCCTGGAAGTCTCCTTCCACAGCTTCATCTTCTCCTGAGCAGTGGTTGCAATGCTGACAACCTGGGGGGGGGGGTTTGGTGTGTAGAGCAAGAGTGAGTACACATCAACATACTCAGCAAGTATCCTGTTTGGCTGTAGTGGACTAGCTTTATGTGGGGGTAAGTCAAGCAGTTGCTTTTAGTTGGTCAGTTTGTTATTTACTAGTAGAAAGCCAGGTTTTAGCATTAACCCAATGTCACACCCGGATTTTAGGGGTCCAAAACCCGGGCGCAAACATAATCACCAGGTGTGCTGGGACCAAGTCTCACACATATGATGAATCATGGCACAGGATCGAATGTCACATCTTTACTTCATAACAGGAGTTCTATACAAAATAAATAATTACATTATAAGGAGACAACGGTCCAGCAACCCAAAGTTGACTGGGAGACGACGGCCTAGACCTCTCACGAAAACATCGCAGCATCCTCCATGCGCCTCATCCTGCGGTACCTGTTCTTGACCTGTGGGGGGGTGTGAGATAGCAAGAGTGAGCTCACATACGTTCATCGCTCAACAAGTTGTGGGGAATAATGTGCATGAACTCGCCAAAGGTGGGAGCTCACGTGAAGTGTAAGGCTTACCAAAGAAGATGGTTAGAGCTGAGCATTGCTTTTAAAGTTGGTCAAAATTTTATTAGCAGTTACTAAGTATAAGTAAATACCAACCCAGTTAAATAGTAGAACAAAAGTAACAACTTCACCTGCGATGCAATGCATATGACAAATTGAGTTTAAGTTCCATAATTTAATCATGTGAGTGTCCGAGCTGCTCATGACCGTGAGCACGGCTAGTATACCAGTTTTACACTCTGCAGAGGTTGCGCATCTTTACCCACAAGTCATGTTACCCATCTGCCAAGGGATCGCGACTTCCCATACACCTCTACCGAGGAGGCGAGGCAGGGTAACACTACGAGGCCTTTACAAAGTTCCACTAGCTTCAGAAAACCCGCTACAGTTTATAGGAAGCTCCAATGCAGGAATCCCTTGCAGGACCGCCATCGCAGCAAAATCCTCCCGAGGGCCTCCCTACACTGACCACTCCCCTACTGCCCTTGCCCCTTTCGGGTAAGGTAGTCTTCCACTAGCTTTCCTAATTAATGAGCCAAGGGGTCCCATTCCTCCCTTGTGGTAGCACTGTTTTCCCGGGTGGTTCTCCATGTTCCAATTAACATAATGATCTTATCATGAACAGTAATAATAAACATATAATAAAAGTGTGATCATAAATAATGTACCTTCATACCCATAACCACATAAAGCACTAGCAAGTACTACCCAAAAAGTTCAGTGGTAAACAAGGTATAAAGATAGACAAACTGTCACACCCGGGTTTTAGGGGTCCAAAACCCGGGCGCGAACATAATCACCAGGTGTGCTGGGACCAAGTCTCACACATATGATGAATCATGGCACAGGATCGAATGTCATATCTTTACTACATAACAGGAATTCTGTACAAAATAAATAATTACATTATAAGGAGACAACGGTCCAGCAACCCAAAGTTGACTGGGAGACGACGGCCTAGACCTCTCACGAACACATCGCAACATCCTCCATGCGCTTCATCCTGCGGTACCTGATCTTGACCTGAGGGGGGGTGTGAGACAGCAAGAGTGAGCTCACATACGTTCATCGCTCAACAAGTTGTGGGGAATAATGTGCATGAACTCGCCAAAGGTGGGAGCTCACGTGAAGTGTAAGGCTTACCAAAGAGGATGGTTGAAGCTGAGCATTGCTTTTAAAGTTGGTCAAAATTTTATTAGCAATTACTAAGTATAAGTAAATACCAACCCAATTAAATAGTAGAACAAAAGTAACAACATCACCTGTGATGCAATGCATATGACAAATTGAATTTAGTTCCATAAATTAATCATGTGAGGGTCCGAGCTGCTCTTGACCGTGAGCACGGCTAGTATACCAGTTTTACACTCTGCAGAGGTTGCGCATCTTTACCCACAAGTCATGTTACCCATCTGCCAAGGGATTGCGACTTCCCATACACCTCTACCGAGGAGGCGAGGCAGGGTAACACTACGAGGCCTTTACAAAGTTCCACTAGCTTCAGAAAACCCGCTACAGTTTATAGGAAGCTCCAATGCAGGAATCCCTTGCAGGACCGCCATCGCAGCAAAATCCTCCCGAGGGCCTCCCTACACTGACCACTCCCCTACTGCCCTTGCCCCTTTCGGGTAAGGTAGTCTTCCACTAGCTTTCCTAATTAATCAGCCAAGGGGTCCCATTCCTCCCTTGTGGTAGCACTGTTTTCCCGGGTGGTCGCTCCATGTTCCAATTAACATAATGATCTTATCATGAACAGTAATAATAAACGGATAATAACAGTGTGATCATGAATAATGTATCTTCATACCCAAAACCACATAAAGCACTAGCAAGTACTACCCAAAAAGTTCAGTGGTAAACAAGGTATAAAGATAATCAAACTAGGGTAACCTATTGGGTCCCATCAAAATTAACCTATGCAGATCATTATGATTAATTAGAACATGAGTGGGTAAAAAGAAGTGATCAAGGGCACAACTTGCCTGTGACTTGAGATTCCAGGTACCAGGATGATCATCAGGTGACTCGTATCCTCACGCTAGTCGTAGCATTACAAACAAACAGTGTATAGGCAAAATTAACATTACACCAAACATATATGCAAAGTACATATTAATAATCTACATGTTGAAATATGATCACAGGAACAAGAATTATTAATTTTGGAGTTATAGATTTTAAGTTATGTATTTCTAAAGATCCTATGTGTTTAGTACAAGATTAATTAAGATCACAATTTTAATGTGACTTTTATGTAAAAACAGTGGCACTATTTGATAGAGAATAATATTACAAAATTATAGGAACTTGAATGGTCCAATTTGGAGTTCATATGCATTTTCTATGAATTATACAAATTCTATGAATTGTTTTTATATTAAAAACTCATTTTCTAATTCATTTTCTTGATTTTATAACTCTCTGGACTGGGCCTCAATTAAACGGGAACGCAGGGGCTCAAGCGCAATAAAACCCAAGACTCAGTCTTCCCCCGCACAGGACGGTGGGTTTATTTTAAAATTACCGAGGGGCGTTTATGCAAAGATGGCTCGGTGAAGGGGTATCGTGCATCTTAGGCCGTTGGATCAACACCAGACGCGCCAGATTAGAACGGCACAAAATCGAACCGGTACACAGCAGGAACCCTTGGATCTAAAATCAAGGGCAGGGATTTAAAGAAGTCGAGATCCCCCTAGATCCATCCGATCCACGACACACGGCCACGATTCATTGAGACGAAAGGGTACGCCAAATCAAATCGTGGCCACCCATATCTAATCCGTCGCTCAGGATTTATTTCATCTAGATCTAATCCTAGCCGTTTGCTATGGGATCAACGGCCCGTATTTCATTTGACGAAAAGGGTACCCTGGAATCAATCTCCACCGCCGGCCGACGATCCAACGGCCCTGGCGAATCGTCCTCCTCCCTCGCCCAAACAGAGGCGTCGACACGCTGAGCACGGCGGAGCTCCGCCGGAGCACAGGCGATCTAAGGCCTCGGCGCCCCAATTCATGCTACACAGGCGGCTACACGAGGGAAAGGTGAAATCGAGTTGATTGGGAGGGTCCTTACCACCGTTTGCCGCACCAGTGACGCTGCCCACGACGCCGCGGCGGATCCAAAGCGAAGAAACGCACTGACGAGCAATTCCATTAGCTCCAGTCGGCCCTCTCAACCGCGAAGACCACAGACGTCTTCCCCGAGGTCTCGTCAGGGGCACCAACCAGTCGCCGCGGATCTACCGACGCTGGTAGCCCATCGCCCACGACGGCGGCGCAAGGAGATGAGAGGAGAGAGGAGTTCGGTGCCCTGGCTTTATACCCCGAAGTCGCGAGTCTAAAGGGGATGGGATCGGGGAAATCGCGCGGAGCTCGCGCAGTTCGTTGTGGTGGACACCGAGTCGGTGGTGATAAGGTCGCCCGAGCTCGCGGAGTCCGCGCGGTCCGTCCGTCGCGATCGATTCGGAAGGTGGGTGGAGCTCCTGTCTTCACGGGGCCACGCGCAGTGACAGCAACGAGCCAGCGCGCGCGAAGGGAGGCTGCCCGGTGGGGCCCCGGTGTCAGCAGGCGCGGGAGATGGAGCCTGGGCCGCACGCGCGTGGGAGGGAAAAAAAAGGAAATGGGCCGACAGGTATGGTTTCGGCCCATGTACCGGCTACAGGTGAGTTTTTCCATTTCTTTTCTTTTCTATTCCCATCTCTATTTTCTATTTCCTCTCATTTTCATATTTAGGTTTTGAATTTGAATTCAACTATGAATATGAATTTTGTACTCAAATTAAAGGTAGATTTTAATATTACTTAGTATGGATAGAGTTTACATTTTTTTATTATGAATTTTATAATATTTCTTTTCTTCCTTTATCCACATCTTAATTTCCAAATTTAGGTTTAATACCTATTTCACCATTTGTATATTCCTATTATTATTATTATTTTTAAATGCACAATCAAATAAACTCCAACATGATGCAAAGTGTATAAATATTTATTATTATCTCATTTATGTATCATGTTTTTTTTAAATATGCAAATTCACATACACAAAAATAGTTGCTTTTAAGAGGAGCAAATTTCTAGTGTACAACTTTTACTAGAAGATGCTTTATCTGAATTTTATATTTCAAATAAAATAGGGAGATGAGACTTCAAATGTTATGGGAGTTCTAAAGAGGAAAAACAAAAAAAATTTACTATATTCTCAAAATGAGATTTAGGGTGTTACAAATCCTACCCCCCTTAACAGAAATCTCGTCCTCGAGATTTATAAGAAAAGGGACATAGAAGAATTGGTTTATACTTTTAGCCTTAAATTTCTAATTGGTTCAAAATTCCAGAGTCTCACATTTTTTTAGTCCATAATGTGTAATTAGGAGAGTATAGGTATCCAGCTACTTATTATGTAGGATATAAGTGATGGGTAGGTCAGGGCAAGAATAGCCAGGGTGAGAAAACTTATGGTAAGGAAGAACTCCGTGTTGGGTGGTAATGCATCTGGATATATTGAATTTGACTTCTCTCCTTCCTTGACGAGGTTGATCCTTTCTTCTCTGGTCTTGAGCTCATTGATTCGAGGTTAGTGTATATTATCGGAGTTGGGGCAATATGGTTAGAATAGTTTATGGGTGAGATAGACTACATGATGTAGGTCAAAATCTGGTTGGTCAGGTGGGGGTTAATAGATTATGCAATCCATCAAGACTCTATTGGGTGGGTTAGACCTCATGCATGTGACTGAGTTGGTTTAAGGCACTAGTTTAGTTTTAAGTGCATGAGGGGTATGGCCTTATCTTTTGTACCAGCATTAAGTAACTTACACTAGATTAGATCTTAGTAGATTAGATGGGATATGACTAGATTAGACTAGTTAAGATCTAATTAATTTGCATTGGATCATGGTTGTTAAATTAGGGTGGATAAGTATGCTTATTAGGATAAGATGGATCCATAAAGATAAGATAGAATCTTTTGAGGCCAGTTAGATCTATTAGGATGACATAAAATCTTTTCAAGGTAAGATGGATCTAGATACGTTAGGATAAGTTAAGATCTTTTGAGATAAGATAGATCTATGAGTGTAGGATAGAATCTTTTAAGATGAGATGAATCCATTAGGCTAGATACATTTTTTTTAATGAGGGATAATCTAATTTGTCTAGTTACTTTTATAAGAATTTTTTTTTCTATATGCATATGCAGGTGTAATTGTGGACATTACTCCACAACCCATCACACTCAAACAAAGATCCAAATCAGACATATATCATAAGAGCAAACATTCAAATACATAGACACTTATAAAAATAGTTTTGTTTTTTTTTGTTCCTAGGATTAGGTCTCCTATTCCTAAAGGTCACTTTAGGTACTGGATTTCAAAGTGTGAAATCCACATTCGTCTTTAGAAAGAAAAGATAAGAATAATCAGAGTAAAGCGGAATTAGATGAGAAAAGATTAAGAAAAGTTTAGAAAGAATCAGAGTAGCAAAGGTAAGTAAGTATTGGTTGTCCAGTTCTATCTAGGTTTTGTCCTACAGTCAACATTCCTCTGATACCACTTCTGTCACACCCGGGTTTTAGGGGTCCAAAACCCGGGCGCGAACATAATCACCAGGTGTGCTGGGACCAAGTCTCACACATATGATGAATCATGGCACAGGATCGAATGTCATATCTTTACTACATAACAGGAATTCTGTACAAAATAAATAATTACATTATAAGGAGACAACGGTCCAGCAACCCAAAGTTGACTGGGAGACGACGGCCTAGACCTCTCACGAACACATCGCAACATCCTCCATGCGCTTCATCCTGCGGTACCTGATCTTGACCTGAGGGGGGGGGGTGTGAGACAGCAAGAGTGAGCTCACATACGTTCATCGCTCAACAAGTTGTGGGGAATAATGTGCATGAACTCGCCAAAGGTGGGAGCTCACGTGAAGTGTAAGGCTTACCAAAGAGGATGGTTGAAGCTGAGCATTGCTTTTAAAGTTGGTCAAAATTTTATTAGCAATTACTAAGTATAAGTAAATACCAACCCAATTAAATAGTAGAACAAAAGTAACAACATCACCTGTGATGCAATGCATATGACAAATTGAATTTAGTTCCATAAATTAATCATGTGAGGGTCCGAGCTGCTCTTGACCGTGAGCACGGCTAGTATACCAGTTTTACACTCTGCAGAGGTTGCGCATCTTTACCCACAAGTCATGTTACCCATCTGCCAAGGGATCGCGACTTCCCATACACCTCTACCGAGGAGGCGAGGCAGGGTAACACTACGAGGCCTTTACAAAGTTCCACTAGCTTCAGAAAACCCGCTACAGTTTATAGGAAGCTCCAATGCAGGAATCCCTTGCAGGACCGCCATCGCAGCAAAATCCTCCCGAGGGCCTCCCTACACTGACCACTCCCCTACTGCCCTTGCCCCTTTCGGGTAAGGTAGTCTTCCACTAGCTTTCCTAATTAATCAGCCAAGGGGTCCCATTCCTCCCTTGTGGTAGCACTGTTTTCCCGGGTGGTCGCTCCATGTTCCAATTAACATAATGATCTTATCATGAACAGTAATAATAAACGGATAATAACAGTGTGATCATGAATAATGTATCTTCATACCCAAAACCACATAAAGCACTAGCAAGTACTACCCAAAAAGTTCAGTGGTAAACAAGGTATAAAGATAATCAAACTAGGGTAACCTATTGGGTCCCATCAAAATTAACCTATGCAGATCATTATGATTAATTAGAACATGAGTGGGTAAAAAGAAGTGATCAAGGGCACAACTTGCCTGTGACTTGAGATTCCAGGTACCAGGATGATCATCAGGTGACTCGTATCCTCACGCTAGTCGTAGCATTACAAATAAACAGTGTATAGGCAAAATTAACATTACACCAAACATATATGCAAAGTACATATTAATAATCTACATGTTGAAATATGATCACAGGAACAAGAATTATTAATTTTGGAGTTATAGATTTTAAGTTATGTATTTCTAAAGATCCTATGTGTTTAGTACAAGATTAATTAAGATCACAATTTTAATGTGACTTTTATGTAAAAACAGTGGCACTATTTGATAGAGAATAATATTACAAAATTATAGGAACTTGAATGGTCCAATTTGGAGTTCATATGCATTTTCTATGAATTATACAAATTCTATGAATTGTTTTTATATTAAAAACTCATTTTCTAATTCATTTTCTTGATTTTATAACTCTCTGGACTGGGCCTCAATTAAACGGGAACGCAGGGGCTCAAGCGCAATAAAACCCAAGACTCAGTCTTCCCCCGCACAGGACGGCGGGTTTATTTTAAAATTACCGAGGGGCGTTTATGCAAAGATGGCTCGGTGAAGGGGTATCGTGCATCTTAGGCCGTTGGATCAACACCAGACGCGCCAGATTAGAACGGCACAAAATCGAACCGGTACACAGCAGGAACCCTTGGATCTAAAATCAAGGGCAGGGATTTAAAGAAGTCGAGATCCCCCTAGATCCATCTGATCCACGACACACGGCCACGATTCATTGAGACGAAAGGGTACGCCAAATCAAATCGTGGCCACCCATATCTAATCCGTCGCTCAGGATTTATTTCATCTAGATCTAATCCTAGCCGTTTGCTATGGGATCAACGGCCCGTATTTCATTTGACGAAAAGGGTACCCTGGAATCAATCTCCACCGCCGGCCGACGATCCAACGGCCCTGGCGAATCGTCCTCCTCCCTCGCCCAAACAGAGGCGTCGGCACGCTGAGCACGGCGGAGCTCCGCCGGAGCACAGGCGATCTAAGGCCTCGGCGCCCCAATTCATGCTACACAGGCGGCTACACGAGGGAAAGGTGAAATCGAGTTGATTGGGAGGGTCCTTACCACCGTTTGCCGCACCAGTGACGCTGCCCACGACGCCGCGGCGGATCCAAAGCGAAGAAACGCACCGACGAGCAATTCCATTAGCTCCAGTCGGCCCTCTCAACCGCGAAGACCACAGACGTCTTCCCCGAGGTCTCGTCAGGGGCACCAACCAGTCGCCGCGGATCTACCGACGCTGGTAGCCCATCGCCCACGACGGCGGCGCAAGGAGATGAGAGGAGAGAGGAGTTCGGTGCCCTGGCTTTATACCCCGAAGTCGCGAGTCTAAAGGGGATGGTGTAACACCCAAATTCTGGATTTGGAATTAGTAGAAGAAATTTGAACAAAATATCATAATGTTTTGGAAATTGAGAAATAAGAAAATGATGGGAAAAGAATTTTTCTTTTTCTTTTAAGAGAAACCATTTATACATCTCATAAAATAAATAAAAAGGAGAATAAAAACTTAAGTTAGTAATATTAAAATAAGTATGGTTTATATTCACCTTTGGGTTTCAATTGATACATTGGAAAAATTTGAAAACTAAAATAAAAATATAAATTTGGATTTGAACTAGAAATAGAAAAGAAAAGGAAAGGCTATATACTTATTAAAAATAAGTAAGTGACCCAAACAGTAAAGTCAAAAATTTCCTTCAGGATTATATTTGATTTTAGGAACCTGAAATTCAAAGTAAAATGTGAATTGGATTTTGAATAGTTAAAATTGAATTTGAATTTGAAAACAAAAACAGAAAACATATAAAAGAAAAAGAAAGAAAATAGGAAAAACGTACCTGGGCCGAATTCTCCGCGGCCGGCCCACTAACTCGCGCGCGCGCAGCCCACACCAGAAACCTGGCGCCGACAGACCGGGCCCGCGCGTCATCCTCACGCTTGCCGCGCTCCTGTCACCGCTGACGGGTAGGGCCCCCTGCTCAGTCGCTCTCACCCGCGCCCGCGTGTTCTTCTCTCGCTGACATCGCGGGGCCCGCTGCCCGGTCTCTCGCCCGGCGCTCGCCTGCGCTCGGACTCACTGCTCCGCGGGGCCCGCATGTCAGTCCGTTCTTCTTCGTCTTAACAAACCCGCGCGTGTTCGTCGCCGCGCGCGCCGTGGTCGCTGGGGCCGTCCCAACCACCGGCCGTGATTCCCTCGCGCTAGTGGATAAAAGGGGGATCCCTCGACCTCGCTCTCCATGCTCGTATCACCGCGGAATTTCCCAGCCACCATCACCGTTTCTCGCCGAGAGAGAGAGATCGGAAGAGAGAGTGGTGAGATCCGCCGCCACCGGTGTTCCCCCTCCTTGACGACGCCCGGGGATTCATCTTGTGGTCGTGGGGGATCGCCTGCATTCACCGCGCGTGTTGGTGGCCGTCCCGTGCCTGTTGGTGCGCTGGGGCTCCGTGAATCGCTCGTCGGAGCTGGGGCACCGTCGCGCGTCCGCCTCCTTCCGTGGACAGACCACACCATAACGCCTTCCTCGGTGAGTCCCTAACCATTCTATTCTCCTCATTCTTCTCGACATGTTGAACCAGTCGCCCATTGGGATTGGCCTCCCTGGCGTCTATCGCGCTTGTCGTCGGAGTGCTCCGCCGCGCGGAGTACTCGCGCCGCCGAGCCCGGCCACCACGGTAGAAGACAGCTTGGTAACCGTCGATCTCGTAGGTTGCGGCTCGGATTAGATCTGGCATAGGATGGCCCTCGTCCGTAGATCATGTAACAAGCGGTCGCGATTAGATGTGGATACCGGTTCGCGTTATTGAATCAGGACCGTTGGATCCTCGTTGGAGAGTGGGGATTTGATTTCACAGTTTTAAAATACCGGCCGTGGATCTCGGATCCAAGTGCCCACGTAGCGTACCGGTTCGGAGCGTTGATGATCTAATCTCGACCATCCATATCTGATCGGGCGGCCGATATTAGGCAATACTCTTTCGCTCGGGCGTTTTGCTTATGAGCCCCTGGACGTTTGAAAATAGAACCCGCGGTCCATTGCGACTGTGCCCTGTGTCTCGGTAAACTTGCGCAGAGCCCCCTGCGCTTCTGATTAATTGAGGCCCAGTCCAGAACATAGTAAAATCAGAGAAAATAGTTATTAAATAGATTTTTAATATGAAAATAATTGCTAAAACTTAGATAATTCATAGAAAATCCATTTTAGCTCCAAATTGAGTCATTCCAATTCCTAAAACTTGGTAGTAATATTCTCTACCATTTAGAATCACTGTTTTGACATGAACTCTGTCAGAAAATTTATTTATCATTTAATCATATTATAATCACCTTAAATCTTAGGAAATTCATAACTTGAATTCTACAACTCCAAAATTAATAATTCTTTTTCCTGTGATCTTATTTAAATATGTAGATTATTAATATGTATTTTGCATATATGTTTGGTGTAATGTTAATCTTGCCTATACCATGTATGTTTGTATTGCTACGACTAGCAGTGAGGTCACGAGGATCTGAAGGAATCATCCTGGTACCTGGAATCTCAAGGCCCAGGCAAGTTGTGCCCTTGATCACTTCTTTTTACCCAGCCATGTTCTGATTAATCATAATGATCTGCATAGGTTAATTTTGATGGGACCCAATAGGTTACCCTAGTTTGTCTATCTTTATACCTTGTTTACCACTGATCTTTCTGGGTAGTACTTGCTAGTGCTATATGTGGCTTTGGGTATAGAGATACACCTTACTATTCATGATTATACTTTTGTTATCAGTTGTTATTTATGGTTCATGTTAAGATCATTATGTTAATTGGAACATGGAGCGACCACCCGGGAAAACAGTGCTACCACAAGGGTAGTATGGGATGCCCTTGGCTGATTAATTAGGAAAGCTAGTGGAAGACTACCTTACCCGAAAGGGGCAAGGGCAGTAGGGGAGAGGTCAGTGTAGGGAGGCCCTCGGGAGGATTTTGCTGCGATGGCGGTCCTGCAAGGGATTCCTGCACTGGATCTTCCTATAAACTGTAGCGGGTTTTCGGAAGCTAGTGGAACTTTGTAAAGGCCTCGTAGTGTTACCCTGCCTCGCTTCCTTGGTAGAGGTGAATGGGATTCATGACCCCTTGGCAGATGGGTAACACGGCTTGTGGGTAAAGATGCGCAACCTCTGCAGAGTGTAAAACTGGTATACTAGCCGTGCTCACGGTCATGAGCAGCTCGGACCCTCACATGATTAAATTATGGAACTAACTTCAATTTGTCATATGCATTGCATCGCGGGTGAAGTTGTTATTTTTGTTCTACTACTTAATTGGAATTGGTTTGGTATTTATTTATACTTAGTAACTGCTAATAAAATTTTGACCAACTTTAAAAGCAATGCTCAGCTCCAACCATCTTCTTTGGTAAGCCTTACACTTCACATGAGCTCCCATCTTTGGCGAGTTCATGCACATTATTCCCCACAACTTGTTGAGCGATGAACGTATGTGAGCTCACTCTTGCTGTCTCACATACACCACAGGTCAAGATCAGGTACTGCAGGATGATGCTCATGGAGGATGCTGCGATGAGTTCGTGTGAGGTCTAGGTCGTCGTCTCCCAGTCAACTTTGGGGTTGCTGGACCGTTGTCTCCTTATAATGTAATTATTTATTTTGTATAGAACTCCTGTTATATATAAAGTTGTGACATTCGATCCTGTGCCACTATACATCATATGTATGAGACTTGGTCCCAGCATACCTGGTGTTTATGTTAACCCCGGGTTTTTGATCCCTAAAATCCGGGTGTTACAGAAGTGGTATCAGAGGAATGTTGACTGTAGGACGAAACCTAGATAGAACTGGACAACCAATACTTACTTACCTTTGCTACTCTGATTCTTTTCTAAACTTACCTTAATCCTTTTCTCATCTATTTCCGCTTTACTCTGATTATCCTTACCTTTTTCCATCTAAAGACAAACTTGGATTTCACACTTTGAAATCCTGTGCTTAAAGTGACCTTTAGGAATAGGAGACCTAATCCTAGGAACAAAAACAAAACTATTTTTATAAGTGTCTATATATTTGAATGTTTGTTCTTATGATACTTGTCTGATTTGGATCTTTGATTGAGTGTGATGAGTTGTGGAGTAATGTCCACAATTGCATCTGCATATACACATAAGTATAAGGATATATATATAAAATAACTAGACAAACTAAATTATCCTTCAATGAAGTAACTAGCCTAACAATACCCATCTTAACTTAAAAAAAAAAATTCTCCCTTATCTTAATAGATTCATCTCATCTCAAGAGATTCTATCCTACACTCATAGATCTATCTTATCTCAAAAGGGTCTTAACTTATCCTAATATATATAGATCCATATTATCTTAAAAGATACTCTATTACTATTAATAGATTCATCTTGTCTTGAAAAGATTCTATCCTATCCTAATAGATCTAACTGGCCTCAGAAGATTCTATCTTATATTTATGGATCTGTCTTATCCTAATAAGCATGCTTATCCCACTCTAGACTAACAACCATGATCTAATGCAAATTAATTAGATCTTATCTAGTCAAACTAGTCACACCAATCTAACCTAGATCTGATCTAATCTAAACTAACTTATCAAACATGTTAGATAATACTGATGAAATAGTTTAGACTCTACTTCTATAGAACAAGTCTTAACTTAGTTCACCCTGCACTAAATTAAGAATGATAGATCGACTTGGCCATATGCAACTACCTTAACCATCTGATAGTTGCATAACCTCTCAATTATAAACTAGCAAGAGACTCTATCTTATCATAACATATCTAACTAATCTCAAAACATCCTAACATATTCTACCCTGTTGGACCTATCTAACCTAAACTAGTCTAATCTAGTCATATCTAATTCTTATCCTACCTAATGTGACCTGATCTATTGTGGTCTAATGTTATCTAACTTAATGTGGTCCACTTAAACAGATTAATGACACTAGTAGAAGAGATTAGACCCCACTAGCCATGTATTAACTTATCTTAGCACATTGGATCAATTCAACCATGAGCTAACCCAACCCATAGTGCCATAATGAATAGTATGACCTTTCTATTCCCACCTAATAACAAACAAACTTTTAACCTACATCTTGTAGCCTATCTCACCCATGTATATCTCTCATCTTGACAGATTCTATCTTACCCTTGGATGTTCACCTTATATGATTGGTTACCCCAATCTGGACATAAATTAAGCCCTACCAAAGAATCTATAGATTATAACCAACTACTAGCTTATCCATTCCGCTTAGTAATTTCCTTTGCAAAACTATTACCACATGCTTCTAACTTTCATGGTCAATACCAGGAAAGGAAAGATTATCACATAACAACAAACAGAAAATGAATCCTCCAAATCCTCCACCTGTTGACCTCAATCAAGTGGTTGCTACCCAAAGACTGGTAGTACAACAGTTAACAGACATGGTGACCGAGATGCAGAATCAGATAAGACAACAACGCGAGGAAATACGTCAGGCCCGTCAAGAAATAAGGCAAGCACGGCTGGAGAGACAACAACAACAACAACCCCCACCACCACCAGCTTCACCAAGCTACATAGATATAAATTATGATGATTTGTAAGATCTAGGTGTTACTTTAGTAATATGATAATATTTTAGAAGAAATAATAAAGGTCTATTGACCCAATGTTTTGTTAAAGAATTATACCTCATGCTGAGATCTCTTTGTTTGTGCATATGAGTATGCATCCTTTTTCCTTACAAATCTCGAGGACGAGATTATTTTTAAGGGGGGTAGGATTTGTAACACCCAAATTCTGGATTTGGAATTAGTAGAAGAAATTTGAACAAAATATCATAATGTTTTGGAAATTGAGAAATAAGAAAATGATGGGAAAAGAATTTTTCTTTTTCTTTTAAGAGAAACCATTTATACATCTCATAAAATAAATAAAAAGGAGAATAAAAACTTAAGTTAGTAATATTAAAATAAGTATGGTTTATATTCACCTTTGGGTTTCAATTGATACATTGGAAAAATTTGAAAACTAAAATAAAAATATAAATTTGGATTTGAACTAGAAATAGAAAAGAAAAGGAAAGGCTATATACTTATTAAAAATAAGTAAGTGACCCAAACAGTAAAGTCAAAAATTTCCTTCAGGATTATATTTGATTTTAGGAACCTGAAATTCAAAGTAAAATGTGAATTGGATTTTGAATAGTTAAAATTGAATTTGAATTTGAAAACAAAAACAGAAAACATATAAAAGAAAAAGAAAGAAAATAGGAAAAACGTACCTGGGCCGAATTCTCCGCGGCCGGCCCACTAACTCGCGCGCGCGCAGCCCACACCAGAAACCTGGCGCCGACAGACCGGGCCCGCGCGTCATCCTCACGCTTGCCGCGCTCCTGTCACCGCTGACGGGTAGGGCCCCCTGCTCAGTCGCTCTCACCCGCGCCCGCGTGTTCTTCTCTCGCTGACATCGCGGGGCCCGCTGCCCGGTCTCTCGCCCGGCGCTCGCCTGCGCTCGGACTCACTGCTCCGCGGGGCCCGCATGTCAGTCCGTTCTTCTTCGTCTTAACAAACCCGCGCGTGTTCGTCGCCGCGCGCGCCGTGGTCGCTGGGGCCGTCCCAACCACCGGCCGTGATTCCCTCGCGCTAGTGGATAAAAGGGGGATCCCTCGACCTCGCTCTCCATGCTCGTATCACCGCGGAATTTCCCAGCCACCATCACCGTTTCTCGCCGAGAGAGAGAGATCGGAAGAGAGAGTGGTGAGATCCGCCGCCACCGGTGTTCCCCCTCCTTGACGACGCCCGGGGATTCATCTTGTGGTCGTGGGGGATCGCCTGCATTCACCGCGCGTGTTGGTGGCCGTCCCGTGCCTGTTGGTGCGCTGGGGCTCCGTGAATCGCTCGTCGGAGCTGGGGCACCGTCGCGCGTCCGCCTCCTTCCGTGGACAGACCACACCATAACGCCTTCCTCGGTGAGTCCCTAACCATTCTATTCTCCTCATTCTTCTCGACGTGTTGAACCAGTCGCCCATTGGGATTGGCCTCCCTGGCGTCTATCGCGCTTGTCGTCGGAGTGCTCCGCCGCGCGGAGTACTCGCGCCGCCGAGCCCGGCCACCACGGTAGAAGACAGCTTGGTAACCGTCGATCTCGTAGGTTGCGGCTCGGATTAGATCTGGCATAGGATGGCCCTCGTCCGTAGATCATGTAACAAGCGGTCGCGATTAGATGTGGATACCGGTTCGCGTTATTGAATCAGGACCGTTGGATCCTCGTTGGAGAGTGGGGATTTGATTTCACAGTTTTAAAATACCGGCCGTGGATCTCGGATCCAAGTGCCCACGTAGCGTACCGGTTCGGAGCGTTGATGATCTAATCTCGACCATCCATATCTGATCGGGCGGCCGATATTAGGCAATACTCTTTCGCTCGGGCGTTTTGCTTATGAGCCCCTGGACGTTTGAAAATAGAACCCGCGGTCCATTGCGACTGTGCCCTGTGTCTCGGTAAACTTGCGCAGAGCCCCCTGCGCTTCTGATTAATTGAGGCCCAGTCCAGAACATAGTAAAATCAGAGAAAATAGTTATTAAATAGATTTTTAATATGAAAATAATTGCTAAAACTTAGATAATTCATAGAAAATCCATTTTAGCTCCAAATTGAGTCATTCCAATTCCTAAAACTTGGTAGTAATATTCTCTACCATTTAGAATCACTGTTTTGACATGAACTCTGTCAGAAAATTTATTTATCATTTAATCATATTATAATCACCTTAAATCTTAGGAAATTCATAACTTGAATTCTACAACTCCAAAATTAATAATTCTTTTTCCTGTGATCTTATTTAAATATGTAGATTATTAATATGTATTTTGCATATATGTTTGGTGTAATGTTAATCTTGCCTATACCATGTATGTTTGTATTGCTACGACTAGCAGTGAGGTCACGAGGATCTGAAGGAATCATCCTGGTACCTGGAATCTCAAGGCCCAGGCAAGTTGTGCCCTTGATCACTTCTTTTTACCCAGCCATGTTCTGATTAATCATAATGATCTGCATAGGTTAATTTTGATGGGACCCAATAGGTTACCCTAGTTTGTCTATCTTTATACCTTGTTTACCACTGATCTTTCTGGGTAGTACTTGCTAGTGCTATATGTGGCTTTGGGTATAGAGATACACCTTACTATTCATGATTATACTTTTGTTATCAGTTGTTATTTATGGTTCATGTTAAGATCATTATGTTAATTGGAACATGGAGCGACCACCCGGGAAAACAGTGCTACCACAAGGGTAGTATGGGATGCCCTTGGCTGATTAATTAGGAAAGCTAGTGGAAGACTACCTTACCCGAAAGGGGCAAGGGCAGTAGGGGAGAGGTCAGTGTAGGGAGGCCCTCGGGAGGATTTTGCTGCGATGGCGGTCCTGCAAGGGATTCCTGCACTGGATCTTCCTATAAACTGTAGCGGGTTTTCGGAAGCTAGTGGAACTTTGTAAAGGCCTCGTAGTGTTACCCTGCCTCGCTTCCTTGGTAGAGGTGAATGGGATTCATGACCCCTTGGCAGATGGGTAACACGGCTTGTGGGTAAAGATGCGCAACCTCTGCAGAGTGTAAAACTGGTATACTAGCCGTGCTCACGGTCATGAGCAGCTCGGACCCTCACATGATTAAATTATGGAACTAACTTCAATTTGTCATATGCATTGCATCGCGGGTGAAGTTGTTATTTTTGTTCTACTACTTAATTGGAATTGGTTTGGTATTTATTTATACTTAGTAACTGCTAATAAAATTTTGACCAACTTTAAAAGCAATGCTCAGCTCCAACCATCTTCTTTGGTAAGCCTTACACTTCACATGAGCTCCCATCTTTGGCGAGTTCATGCACATTATTCCCCACAACTTGTTGAGCGATGAACGTATGTGAGCTCACTCTTGCTGTCTCACATACACCACAGGTCAAGATCAGGTACTGCAGGATGATGCTCATGGAGGATGCTGCGATGAGTTCGTGTGAGGTCTAGGTCGTCGTCTCCCAGTCAACTTTGGGGTTGCTGGACCGTTGTCTCCTTATAATGTAATTATTTATTTTGTATAGAACTCCTGTTATATATAAAGTTGTGACATTCGATCCTGTGCCACTATACATCATATGTATGAGACTTGGTCCCAGCATACCTGGTGTTTATGTTAACCCCGGGTTTTTGATCCCTAAAATCCGGGTGTTACAGATGGGATCGGGGAAATCGCGCGGAGCTCGCGCAGTTCGTTGTGGTGGACACCGAGTCGGTGGTGATAAGGTCGCCCGAGCTCGCGGAGTCCGCGCGGTCCGTCCGCCGCGATCGATTCGGAAGGTGGGTGGAGCTCCTGTCTTCACGAGGCCACGCGCAGTGACAGCAACGAGCCAGCGCGCGCGAAGGGAGGCTGCCCGGTGGGGCCCCGGTGTCAGCAGGCGCGGGAGATGGAGCCTGGGCCGCACGCGCGTGGGAGGGAAAAAAAAGGAAATGGGCCGACAGGTATGGTTTCGGCCCATGTACCGGCTACAGGTGAGTTTTTCCATTTCTTTTCTTTTCTATTCCCATCTCTATTTTCTATTTCCTCTCATTTTCATATTTAGGTTTTGAATTTGAATTCAACTATGAATATGAATTTTGTACTCAAATTAAAGGTAGATTTTAATATTACTTAGTATGGATAGAGTTTACATTTTTTTTATTATGAATTTTATAATATTTCTTTTCTTCCTTTATCCACATCTTAATTTCCAAATTTAGGTTTAATACCTATTTCACTATTTGTATATTCCTATTATTATTATTTTTAAATGCACAATCAAATAAACTCCAACATGATGCAAAGTGTATAAATATTTATTATTATCTCATTTATGTATCATGTTTTTTTTTAAATATGCAAATTCACATACACAAAAATAGTTGCTTTTAAGAGGAGCAAATTTCTAGTGTACAACTTTTACTAGAAGATGCTTTATCTGAATTTTATATTTCAAATAAAATAGGGAGATGAGACTTCAAATGTTATGGGAGTTCTAAAGAGGAAAAACAAAAAAAATTTACTATATTCTCAAAATGAGATTTAGGGTGTTACACAAACTAGGGTAACCTATTGGGTCCCATCAAAATTAACCTATGCAGATCATTATGATTAATCAGAACATGAGTGGGTAAAAGAAGTGATCAAGGGCACAACTTGCCTGGGACTTGAGATTCCAGGTACCAGGATGATCTCCAGATGACACGTGTCCTCACGCTAGTCGTAGCATTACAAACAAACAGTGTATAGGCAAAATTAACATTACACCAAACATAAGAATAAACTACACAAGAATATTCTACGCATTGCTACGAGATCGTAGAAACAAGAACCACTAAATTCGGAGCTACGGTTATTAAGTTATTAATTTTCGAAATTATTTAGTGCTTAGAATAGATTAATCCAAACGAACAATTTTAATTCAAGTTTCATGGCTAAACACTACTACTAATTGATAGACAATATTAATACAAAATTATTGCAACTGGAATGACTCAATTTGGAGTTAGAATGGATTAAATATGATCTATACAAGTTTATGGATTTATTTTTATACTAAAAACCTATTTCTTTATTAATTTCTGAATATCCTAAGTGTTCTGGACTGGCTCAATATTTAAAAGATTAGGGGCTAATCTTCAAAAACTCCAGAGACTCAGAGCTAACCCCGCAGAGGACGGCGGGTTTATTTTAACTTTGCTCAGGGTTCCTTTAGCAAAATTGACTCAGCTGAAGGGTACGCATGGATCCTGATCGTCCGATCAAAAATGGACAGCCACGATTAGAATTGAGCCGTGGTGAACCGGTACGCACACGAGACCCTCGGATCTAGATCTGACGGCCCACATTTAATGAGTCGTGCGATGCCCGCTGACCGCCCGATGGAAGATCAACGCCCCAGATCGCGATCGGGCGAAGCGGTATCCTCCAACTAATCTTAGCCACTCGTGTACGATCGGACGATGCTCCATCATCTCCCCCACATGACTAGCCAGGACGGCGGCGCCGCCACGCCCTGTGGCGGAAGTTCACCGGCGCCCAGTCAATGCGCACTTCCCCCGACAATTACCTGACCCGAAACGGTCCTACCCCTAGAGGCGACCCAGGCGAACGCGTAAGCGACATTCATACCTCTAATTATGGCGACGACTGCACAGTTCATGGCGCGAGGCGGATCCACGGTCGCGCCCATACTCTGACGAGGATTAGCCATGGATTCGTGGCCTCCCGCGCTGATTTTCTGGTAGCTACAGCTCCCCCGCGTTAAGGCGATGCTCCTGGTCTCCCTTCCATGGCCAGAGACGCAAGTCCGACCGATTGCCATGGCAGCGACAACTTCTTCTCTCTCTCTCCTAATCGCGAGCTCACTGATGGCGCTGGTTCGACATGGAGAGAGGGCGAGGATGCGCGTCGGTATTTATACACAGCGGGGAGGGTCCGAGTGGTCGCAACAACCCCGAGATTCCCTCAAGCCCTGCGATTCCGACGCCGGAGTCCGCGCGTTTTGTTCTCAGCGGTGAATCCGACCCGAGGAGGGAGACGACTGACGAAGTGGGCCCATTCGTCAGTTGGCGACGTGAGTACGAGTGTGCGCGGGGAGGCGCTGGCCAGTGGGGTATGTATGCCAGTGTCAGGGCGCCAGCAGGCCGAGGAAGGAGGAATGGGCCAGCGCGGGAAGAGGTAAAGTGGGCCGCGCAGATGGAAAAACGGCCCATGGGGCGGTTTGGGGATATTTTCGATTTTCTGTTTTATTTCTTTTGATTTTTTTTAATTCAAATTTCCTTTCAAATTTAAATCTGCCACTATGGCAAACTTGTCTTCAAATTACCTTGCACATTTAAAGTACCAACTCTGAAAATATAATTCTAGGTATATTTTATGTAATTCTCTTATCCCTCTATTTCTTTTCTTACTTCTCTTTTATCTCTAATTTTATTTCCCAATCCTATAATTGAATTTTAATTAACTCCCTAATCCTCATCATTAATGTTCCCTTAGTAATATTATCAGTATTATTGAATATACAAGAAATCAAAGCTCCCACATGAGACATGATTTATTTTAGTGGTCTTAATCATTTGTTTTTCTCATATGTAATTATTACCATGTGATGATGAGTACGAGGAAATACATAGGTTGAGATGTACTCTTTTTATTTTTATTATTTTTTTATCTATAAATTGGGTGTTACAAATCCTACCCCCCTTAAAAAGAATCTCGTCCTCGAGATTTGTAAGAAAGAGGTTATAGAGAGATTGGTTGTAATGTAGCTTTTAGTTTCTAGTTGGTACCAAAATCAAGAGATTTTTTTTAGTCTTTGATACAAGTGAGTAGGTGATTAGGAAGGCATGGTTATATATATGTATAATCACCTTATTATGTAGGATAAAAGATAGGTTAGGGCAAGAATAGCCTAGGGTAAGCAGATTTATGATGGGAAAGAATTCTGTGTTGAGTGGTAATGCATCTAAAGGTCGAGTTTGACTTCTCTCCTTCCTTGGCGAGGTTCATCCTTTCTTCTCCTTCTTGCTCTTTGGTGTCTCCATCCGGGTTTGGGATAAGAGGCTAAGATAGATCTGTTAAGTAGGTCATGTTGTTGGGTATAGCCGAGTTGATTTAAGTCACCAATTTAGTCTTAAGTGAATTTAGGAGTATGGCCTTATCTTTTGTACCAGCATTAAGTAACTTACTCTAGATTAGATCATAATAGATTAGATAAAATCTAGATTAGGATGGATATGACTAGTGTAAAATAGATAGGATCTAATAGATTTGGTTTAGATCATGGTGGTTACCCTAGGATGGGATATGTATGCCTATTAGGACAAGATGGATTCATAAGGATAAGGTAGAATCAGTTAGATCTATTAGGATGACATAAAATCTTTTCAAGATAAGATGAGTATCTTTTAAGATGAGATGGATCTATTAAGATAAGGGAGAATCTTTTAAGATAAGATGAATTGGTTAGAATGAGATCTTTTAGGATAAGATAAATCTCTTAAGCTAGATATGTTCCAATGGGGACAATCTAGGTTGTCTAGTTATCTTTCAAATGCTATCCTTTACACCTAGATGTATATGCAGATGTAATTGTGGACATTATTCCACCACTCATCACACTCAATCAAAGATTCAAATCAGACAAGTATCATAAGAACAAACATTCAAGTATATAGATATTTATAAAATAGTTTTGTTTTGGTTCCTAAGAGTAGGTCTCCTATTCCTAAAGGTCACTTTAGGCACAAGATTTCAAAGTGTGAAATCCACATTTGTCTTTTGGAAGAAAAGATAAGAATAATCAGAGTAAAGCGGAAATAGATGAGAAAAGATTAAGAAAAGTTTAGAAAAGAATCAGAGTAGCAAAGGTAAGTAGAGAATGGTTGTCCAGTTCTATCTAGGTTTCGTCTTACAGTCAACATCGCTCTGATACCACTTCTGTCACACCCGGATTTTAGGGGTCCAAAACCCGGGCGCAAACATAATCACCAGGTGTGCTGGGACCAAGTCTCACACATATGATGAATCATGGCACAGGATCGAATGTCACATCTTTACTTCATAACAGGAGTTCTATACAAAATAAATAATTACATTATAAGGAGACAACGGTCCAGCAACCCAAAGTTGACTGGGAGACGACGGCCTAGACCTCTCACGAAAACATCGCAGCATCCTCCATGCGCCTCATCCTGTGGTACCTGTTCTTGACCTGTGGGGGGGGGGGGTGAGACAGCAAGAGTGAGCTCACATACGTTCATCGCTCAACAAGTTGTGGGGAATAATGTGCATGAACTCGCCAAAGGTGGGAGCTCACGTGAAGTGTAAGGCTTACCAAAGAAGATGGTTAGAGCTGAGCATTGCTTTTAAAGTTGGTCAAAATTTTATTAGCAGTTACTAAGTATAAGTAAATACCAACCCAGTTAAATAGTAGAACAAAAGTAACAACTTCACCTGCGATGCAATGCATATGACAAATTGAGTTTAAGTTCCATAATTTAATCATGTGAGTGTCCGAGCTGCTCATGACCGTGAGCACGGCTAGTATACCAGTTTTACACTCTGCAGAGGTTGCGCATCTTTACCCACAAGTCATGTTACCCATCTGCCAAGGGATCGCGACTTCCCATACACCTCTACCGAGGAGGCGAGGCAGGGTAACACTACGAGGCCTTTACAAAGTTCCACTAGCTTCAGAAAACCCGCTACAGTTTATAGGAAGCTCCAATGCAGGAATCCCTTGCAGGACCGCCATCGCAGCAAAATCCTCCCGAGGGCCTCCCTACACTGACCACTCCCCTACTGCCCTTGCCCCTTTCGGGTAAGGTAGTCTTCCACTAGCTTTCCTAATTAATCAGCCAAGGGGTCCCATTCCTCCCTTGTGGTAGCACTGTTTTCCCGGGTGGTTCTCCATGTTCCAATTAACATAATGATCTTATCATGAACAGTAATAATAAACATATAATAAAAGTGTGATCATAAATAATGTACCTTCATACCCATAACCACATAAAGCACTAGCAAGTACTACCCAAAAAGTTCAGTGGTAAACAAGGTATAAAGATAGACAAACTAGGGTAACCTATTGGGTCCCATCAAAATTAACCTATGCAGATCATTATGATTAATCAGAACATGAGTGGGTAAAAGAAGTGATCAAGGGCACAACTTGCCTGGGACTTGAGATTCCAGGTACCAGGATGATCTCCAGATGACACGTGTCCTCACGCTAGTCGTAGCATTACAAACAAACAGTGTATAGGCAAAATTAACATTACACCAAACATAAGAATAAACTACACAAGAATATTCTACGCATTGCTACGAGATCGTAGAAACAAGAACCACTAAATTCGGAGCTACGGTTATTAAGTTATTAATTTTCGAAATTATTTAGTGCTTAGAATAGATTAATCCAAACGAACAATTTTAATTCAAGTTTCATGGCTAAACACTACTACTAATTGATAGACAATATTAATACAAAATTATTGCAACTGGAATGACTCAATTTGGAGTTAGAATGGATTAAATATGATCTATACAAGTTTATGGATTTATTTTTATACTAAAAACCTATTTCTTTATTAATTTCTGAATATCCTAAGTGTTCTGGACTGGCTCAATATTTCTTAAAAGATCAGGGGCTAATCTTCAAAAACTCCAGAGACTCAGAGCTAACCCCGCAGAGGACGGCGGGTTTATTTTAACTTTGCTCAGGGTTCCTTTAGCAAAATTGACTCAGCTGAAGGGTACGCATGGATCCTGATCGTCCGATCAAAAATGGACAGCCACGATTAGAATTGAGCCGTGGTGAACCGGTACGCACACGGGACCCTCGGATCTAGATCTGACGGCCCACATTTAATGAGTCGTGCGATGCCCGCTGACCGCCCGATGGAAGATCAACGCCCCAGATCGCGATCGGGCGAAGCGGTATCCTCCAACTAATCTTAGCCACTCGTGTACGATCGGACGATGCTCCATCATCTCCCCCACATGACTGGCCAGGACGGCGGCGCCGCCACGCCCTGTGGCGGAAGTTCACCGGCGCCCAGTCAATGCGCACTTCCCCCGACAATTACCTGACCCGAAACGGTCCTACCCCTAGAGGTGACCCAGGCGAACGCGTAAGCGACATTCATACCTCTAATTATGGCGACGACTGCACAGTTCATGGCGCGAGGCGGATCCACGGCCGCGCCCATACTCCGACGAGGAATAGCCATGGATTCGTGGCCTCCCGCGCTGATTTTCTGGTAGCTACAGCTCCCCCGCGTTAAGGCGATGCTCCTGGTCTCCCTTCCATGGCCAGAGACGCAAGTCCGACCGATTGCCATGGCGGCGACAACTTCTTCTCTCTCTCTCCTAATCGCGAGCTCACTGATGGCGCTGGTTCGACATGGAGAGAGGGCGAGGATGCGCGTCGGTATTTATACATAGCGGGGAGGGTCCGAGTGGTCGCAACAACCCCGAGATTCCCTCAAGCCCTGCGATTCCGACGCCGGAGTCCGCGCGTTTTGTTCTCAGCGGTGAATCCGACCCGAGGAGGGAGACGACTGACGAAGTGGGCCCATTCGTCAGTTGGCGACGTGAGTACGAGTGTGCGCGGGGAGGCGCTGGCCAGTGGGGTATGTATGCCAGTGTCAGGGCGCCAGCAGGCCGAGGAAGGAGGAATGGGCCAGCGCGGGAAGAGGTAAAGTGGGCCGCGCAGATGGAAAAAACGGCCCATGGGGCGGTTTGGGGATATTTCTGATTTTCTGTTTTATTTCTTTTGATTTTTTTTTAATTCAAATTTCCTTTCAAATTTAAATCTGCCACTATGGCAAACTTGTCTTCAAATTACCTTGCACATTTAAAGTACCAAGGGACCCTCAAGCGCTTCCTAAGGAGAGCTCACTTGGGTGTTCTTTTTGGGTGTTCTTTTTGCAGGATAAGTCTGAAACCCAAGGGACCCTCAAGCGCTTCCTAAGGAGAGCTCAAAATGAGTTTGAGCTCAAGGTGAAGAAGATAAGGAGCGACAACGGGTCCGAGTTCAAGAACCTTCAAGTGGAGGAGTTCCTTGAGGAGGAAGGGATCAAGCACGAGTTCTCCGCTCCCTACACACCTGTCACACCCGGTTTTTAGAAGGTAAACCGAATGCGAACCATGTACGTGCCAGGATCAGTTATTCACGTACACAGCAGTTACATAACATGGACATCATCACACAGTGCTCAAAATAGTATTAAAAGGGGAAATAATAGTCGATTACATCATTCGTCTGAGACGTCCATATAGTCCTTACAATAAATCAAAGTGCGGAAAAGAAACGTAGATAACCGCGGCCTTCACAGGCAGCCGACTGGGGGTTGCCGCTAACCCACACCTAGAACTCGTCGTAGTCTTGGAACTCCTGGAAGTCTCCTTCCACAGCTTCATCTTCTCCTGAGCAGTGGTTGCAATGCTGACAACCTGGGGGGGGGGGTTTGGTGTGTAGACCAAGAGTGAGTACACATCAACATACTCAGCAAGTATCCTGTTTGGCTGTAGTGGACTAGCTTTATGTGGGGGTAAGTCAAGCAGTTGCTTTTAGTTGGTCAGTTTGTTATTTACTAGTAGAAAGCCAGGTTTTAGCATTAACCCAAGTTATTAACCCAAAGTACCCTTTCCAAACGGAAAGAATACCACTTACCATTACCATAAGCATAATCATAACCATCCTCATTGTCACCTGTAAACCAAAATGTCTCTGATCAAGTACCACTAATCACTGGAGCTCCCTTGGCCGCTCATAACCGCGAGCACGGCTGATATATCAGTTTTCAAACACTCTGCAGAGGTTGTGCACTTTACCCACAAGCCGTGATTCCCTTTCTGCCCGGAGATCATGACTCTCCATTGATCACTACCAAGGTGACCCAGCAGGGCATCACTACGTAGCCTTTACAAAGATTCCCCGGGACTGTAGTCGCCCGTTAGGTTTCCTAAATGTACCGCACTCCTCCCCAAGGGACAAATCAACCTTGGCAGAGCGAGCCGCATACACCGAGCCCCATTGACGGCACGACGGCTAAGCGAACTACACCCCGGTTCCTCTAATTATTCAGCTAAGGGCGTCCCATTCCACCCTCATGGTTGCACAGTTTTCCCGGGCGGTCATCCATAGAACAGGTCCTTACGGAGAGGCACTCGAGAAACCGCTCGAGCCCCCTTGAAGGTCACAAGTATAACATCTCAATAAAAGAGGGGAAAACAGCGTATCATAAATAATTCTCATCATGTTCATTGATTAGAGTGGAGCAATAGCATAAAGCTAACCAATAATAAACCGACCCAAATAGGTAAACAAGGACATGGATAACAAAAGCTAGTCAATCCTTAGGTATAAATGTGTAATGCGGGAGGTGAATTAAAGAATGAATAGGACAGAGATAGGTCAAAGGACACTTGCCTCCACCAACCGACTGCTGCTCAGGGGCTTCTCCTACGGGTTCTTCGGGCTCTCCGACCGGATCGTCCTCTATGCGAGCGCAAACATACATACATCCACATATTTAATACAAAAGAACAGTACACCATACAATAGAATGCAATAAGTAAACTGACGTTCCACGCGGCTCGCAGTTATTGAGAGCACCTAGAGGGGGGGTGAATAGGTGATCCTGTAACACTTCAAAAACTTAAACCACAAAACTTGGTTACTTGTTAGCACAGTAATTTGCCAAGTGACTAGAGAAGGATCTCAACACAACACAATAACCAAGAGATATCAATCACAGAGATGGCACAGTGGTTATCCCGTGGTTCGGCCAAGACCAACGCTTGCCTACTCCACGTTGTGGCGTCCCAACGGACGAGGGTTGCAATCAACCCCTCTTAAGCGGTCCAAAGACCAACTTGAATACCACGGTGTTGCTTTGCTTCTCTTAATCCCGTTTGCGAGGAATCTCCACAGCTTGGAGCCTCTCGCCCTTACACAAGATGTTCACGAAGAATCACAGAGCAAGGGAGGGATTAGCAACTCACACACGACACAAAGATCACAGCGAATACGCACACGCAAAACCCAGACTTGAGCTCAAGAGACTAGCACACTAGAACGGAGCTCAAATCACTAAAATGTCGAACAAGTGCGCAAGAATGAAGTGTGAGTGATCAATGATGCTCAAAGGATGCTTGGTGTACTCCTCCATGCGCCTAGGGGTCCCTTTTATAGCCCCAAGGCAGCTAGGAGCCGTTGAGCACAAACTTGGAAAGCCATTCTTGCCTTCTGTCATCGGGGGCACCGGACAGTCCGGTGCACACCGGACACTGTCCGGTGCCCGATTTCCTTCCTTAAATAGCGAAGCCGACCGTTGGCAGCCTGAGAGCCGTTGGCGCACCGGACATGTCCGGTGCCATCTTCTAGCCGTTGGCTCGGCCACGTGTCCCGCGCAGATTGCGCGGCCGACCGTTGGCCCGGCCGACCGTTGGCTCACCGGACAGTCCGGTGCACACCGGACAGTCCGGTGAATTTTAGTCGTACGTCGCCGGTGAATTCCCGAGAGCATCCACTTCGCTCGAGCCAGCCTGGCGTACCGGACACTGTCCGGTGCACCACCGGACAGTCCGGTGCTTGCAGACTCAGCAGATTCTTGGCTGCTCGAGCCAAGACATTTCCAATTGGATTTTTCCTATTTCCAGCACTTAGACACAATACATTAGTCCATAAAACAATGTACTAAGTCTGAGAAACATACCTTAATTCTTGATTTGTACTTTGTCCACCTTTTTACACTTAGGCACTTGTGTTGGACACTAAATCACCAAAATACTTAGAAATGGCCCAAGGGCACATTTCCCTTTCAATCTCCCCCTTTTTGGTGATTTATGCCAACACAACATAAAGCAAGTAGAACAAGTACAAAATCAAATCAAATAGGAACTCAAAATTGTTTTGATTCAATTTTGACATATATGGATCACTCTATGCCACCACTTGGTTTGTTTTTGCAAATCAAACTCAAATTTCTATCTCTAAGTCAAACACACATGTTAAGACATAAAGAGAGTCATTCTAAGAGAAATTGATTTAAGATTTCAAAAGCTCCCCCTTTTTCCCATAATCAATACTTCTCCCCACAAGAAGCCAACTTTTGACAATAAAAGAGTTTTGACAAACCAAAAGCTCTATTCTACTATTTTCAAAATCTCTCAAGTGGTAGCCGATCCATTTATCGCTTTGGCCTTTATTTTCTCCCCCTTTGGCATCAAGCACCAAAACGGGATCAATCGTGGCCCTTTAACCCCATTGCCTCACCAAAATCTTCAACTAAGAGCAAATAGGCAATAAGAGTATAACGATGAACTTGGAAGAGTTACTCTTTTCATCGGAGTGCAGTGGAAGTCTCGCATGGTCTAAGTCCACCTTTTCCCTTTCAATTTTCCTTGGAGACTAAAACAACCAAACTCAAGTACATGGTTAGCCACAAAGGGTCAAGTTGTAGCACAGCTCCCCCTAAATATGTGCATCACTTGCAAACAGGACTTGTGAGGTCCAGGGAGTGTTTGTACAACTTGAGCACCATAATAAGCAACAATATGCAGAATGAACATAATCAAAAGCATAAACACATGTATGCTACATTTCAATCCAAGTTCCGCGAATCTAAGATATTGAGCTCACTACGCAGCCTGCAAAAGGTCTTCTCATCTAAAGGCTTGGTAAAGATATCGGCTAGCTGGTTCTCGGTGCTAACATGAAACACTTCGATATCTCCCTTTTGCTGGTGGTCTCTCAAAAAGTGATGCCGGATGTCAATGTGCTTTGTGCGGCTGTGCTCAACAGGATTTTCCGCTATTCGGATAGCACTCTCATTATCACATAGGAGTGGGACTTTGCTCAGATTGTAGCCAAAGTCCCTGAGGGTTTGCCTCATCCAAAGTAGTTGCGCACAACACTGTCCTGCGGCAACGTACTCGGCCTCAGCGGTGGATAGGGCAACGGAGGTTTGTTTCTTAGAGTTCCATGACACCAGGGACCTTCCTAAGAATTGGCACGTCCCCGATGTACTCTTCCTATCGACCTTACATCCAGCATAGTCGGAATCTGAGTACCCAATCAAGTCAAAGTTAGACCCCTTTGGATACCAGATCCCGAAGCAAGGCGTAGCGACTAAATATCGAAGAATTCGCTTCACAGCCACTAAGTGACACTCCTTCGGATCGGATTGAAATCTAGCACACATGCATACACTAAGCATAATATCCGGTCTGCTAGCACATAAATAAAGCAAAGAACCTATCATGGACCGGTATGCTTTTTGATCAACGGACTTACCTCCTTTGTTGAGGTCGGTGTGTCCGTCGGTTCCCATCGGCGTCTTTGCGGGCTTGGCGTCCTTCATCCCAAACCTCTTTAGCAAATCTTGTGTGTACTTTGTTTGGGAGATGAAGGTGCCGTCCTTGAGTTGCTTCACTTGGAACCCAAGGAAGTAGGTCAACTCGCCCATCATCGACATCTTGAATTTCTGCGTCATCACCCTGCTAAACTCTTCACAAGACTTTTGGTTAGTAGAACCAAATATTATGTCGTCGACATAAATTTGGCACACAAAAAGATCACCATCGCAAGTCTTAGTAAAAAGAGTTGGATCGGCTTTCCCAACCTTGAAAGCATTAGCAATTAAAAAGTCTCTAAGGCATTCATACCATGCTCTTGGGGCTTGCTTAAGTCCATAGAGCGTCTTAGAGAGCTTACACACGTGGTCGGGGTACCGTTCATCCTCGAAGCCAGGGGGCTGCTCCACGTACACCTCCTCCTTGATCGGCCCGTTGAGGAAAGCACTCTTCACATCCATTTGGTACAACCTGAAAGAATGGTGAGCGGCATATGCTAGCAAGATACGAATTGATTCTAGCCTAGCCACAGGAGCAAAAGTCTCCTCAAAGTCCAAACCTGCGACTTGGGCATAACCTTTTGCCACAAGTCGAGCCTTGTTCCTCGTCACCACCCCGTGCTCGTCCTGTTTGTTGCGGAACACCCACTTGGTTCCCACAACATTTTGCTTGGGACGAGGCACCAGTGTCCAAACTTCGTTGCGCTTGAAGTTGTTGAGTTCCTCCTGCATGGCCAACACCCAGTCCGGATCTAGCAAGGCCTCTTCTACCCTGAAAGGCTCAATAGAAGAGACAAAAGAGTAATGCTCACAAAAAATAACTAATCTTGAGCGAGTAGTTACTCCCTTGCTAATATCACCCAATATCTGGTCGACGGGATGATCCCTTTGAATTGTCGCTCGAACTTGGGTTGGAGGTGCCTGAGGTGCTTCTTCCTCTTGAACATCCTGTGCTCCCCCTTGATCATGTGCCTCCACTTGAGGTACCTGTTCGTCATCTTGGGTTGGGGGATGCACCATAGTTGAGGAAGACGGTTGATCTTGCTCCAAATGTTCCTGAGGCCGTACATCTCCAATCGCCATGGTGCGTATCGCGGCCGTTGGAACGTCTTCTTCATCTACATCATCAAGATCAACAACTTGCTCTCTTGGAGAGCCATTAGTCTCATCAAATACAACGTCGCTAGAGACTTCAACCAAACCCGATGATTTGTTGAAGACCCTATACGCCTTTGTATTTGAATCATAACCTAATAAAAACCCTTCTACGGCTTTGGGAGCAAATTTGGAATTCCTACCTTTCTTCACTAGAATGTAGCATTTACTCCCAAAAACACGAAAATACGATACATTAGGTTTGTTACCGGTTAGCAGCTCATACGACGTCTTCTTGAGGAGGCGGTGAAGGTAGACCCTGTTGATGGCGTGGCAAGCCGTGTTCACGGCTTCCGACCAAAAGCACTCGGGGGTCTTGAATTCTCCAAGCATAGTCCTCGCCATATCTATGAGCGTTCTGTTCTTCCTCTCTACCACACCATTTTGCTGAGGTGTGTAGGGAGCGGAGAACTCGTGCTTGATCCCCTCCTCCTCAAGAAACTCCTCCACTTGAAGGTTCTTGAATTCAGACCCGTTGTCGCTCCTTATCTTCTTCACCTTGAGCTCAAACTCATTTTGAGCTCTCCTTAGGAATCGCTTGAGGGTCCCTTGGGTTTCAGACTTATCCTGCAAAAAGAACACCCAAGTGAAGCGGGAAAAGTCATCAACGATAACTAGACCATACTTACTTCCTCCTATGCTCAGATAGGCGACGGGTCCGAAGAGGTCCATATGTAGCAACTCCAGGGGTCTTGATGTTGTCATCACATTTTTGGTGTGATGAGAGTCTCCCACCTGTTTCCCTGCTTGACAAGCTGCACAAGGTCTATCTTTTTCGAAATGAACATTGGTTAGACCTATCACGTGTTCTCCCTTTAGAAGCTTGTGGAGGTTCTTCATCCCCACATGTGCTAAGCGGCGATGCCACAGCCAGCCCATGCAAGTCTTAGCCATTAAGCATGCATCTAGACCGGCCTCTTCTTTTGCAAAATCAACTAAGTAAAGCTTGTCGTCTAGTACACCCTTAAAAGCTAGTGAACCATCACATCTTCTAAAGACAAGCACATCTAAATTTGTAAACAAACAGTTATATCCCATATTGCATAATTGACTAACAGATAGCAAATTATATCTAAGAGACTCTACTAAAAACACATTAGAGATAGAGTGCTCATTTGAGATTGCAATTTTACCTAACCCTTTTACCTTGCCTTGATTCCCATCACCGAATATTATTGAATCTTGGGAATCTTTATTCTTGACGTAGGAGGTGAACATCTTCTTCTCCCTCGTCATATGGTTTGTGCATCCGCTGTCAATAATCCAGCTTGAACCCCCGGATGCATAAACCTGCAAGGCAAATTTAGGCTTGGGTCTTAGGTACCCAACTCATGTTGGGTCCTGCAAGGTTAGCACAAATATCCTTAGGGACCCAAATGCAAGTTTTGTCTCCCTTGCATCTTGCCCCTAATTTTCTAGCAACTATCTTCCTATCCTTTCTACAAATAGCAAAAGAAGCATTTAAAGCATGATATATTGTAGAAGGTTCATTAACTTTCCTAGGAACATTTACGACATTTCTCCTAGGCATATTATGAATAACATTTCTCCTACCAACATTTCTATCATGCACATAAGAAGAACTAGAAGCAACCATGGCATGAGAATCAAAGGCATTATATACATTACAACTCCTATAAGCATTTCTAGGTTGTCTTCTATCATAGTACATAAAGGCATGGTTCTTTTGCACACTACTAGCCATAGGGGCCTTCCCTTTCTCCTTGGCGGAGATGGGAGCCTTATGGCTTGTCAAGTTCTTGGCTTCCCTCTTGTAGCCAAGTCCATCCTTAATTGAGGGGTGTCTACCAATCGTGTAGGCATCCCTTGCAAATTTTAGCTTGTCAAATTCATTCTTGCTAGTCTTAAGTTGGGCATTAAGACTAGCTAATTCATCATTTAATTTGGAAATTGAAACTAAATGATCACTACGAGCATCAATGTCAAAATCTTTACACCTATTACAAGTTTCAACAATTTCTACACAAGAATTAGATTTACTAGCTACTTCTAGTTTAGCATTTAAATCATCATTAAAACTTTTTAACTTAGCAATAGTTTCATGACAAGAAGATAATTCACTAGAGAGCATTTCATTCCTCTTAATTTCTAGAGCAAAAGATTTCTGTGCTTCTACAAATTTATCATGTTCTTCATACAACAAATCCTCTTGTTTTTCTAAAAGCATATTCTTGTCATTTAAGGCATCAATTAATTCATTAATTTTGTCTACCTTGGTTCTATCTAATCCCTTGAATAAGCATGAGTAATCTATCTCATCATCATCACTAGACTCATCTTCACTCGAAGAAGCATAAGTACTAGTATGAGTGCTTACTTTCTTCTCTCTTGCCATGAGGCAAGTGTGACGCTCGTTGGGGAAGAGGGATGACTTGTTGAAGGCGGTGGCGGCGAGTCCTTCATTGTCAGAGTCGGAGGAGGAACAATCCGAATCCCACTCCTTTCCGATATGTGCCTCGCCCTTGGCCTTCTTGTAATGCTTCTTTTTCTCCCTCTTGTTCCCTTGGTCCTGATCACTATCATTGTCGGGACAGTTAGCAATAAAATGACCAAGCTTACCGCATTTGAAGCATGAGCGCTTCCCCTTGGCTTTGGTCTTGCTTGGCTGCCCCTTGCGACTTTTAAGCGCCGTCTTGAAGCGCTTAATGATGAGGGCCATCTCCTCATCATTGAGTCCGGCCGCCTCAACTTGTGCCACCTTGCTTGGTAGCGCCTCCTTGCTCCTTGTTGCCTTGAGAGCAATGGATTGAGGCTCATGACTAGGACCGTTCAACGCGTCGTCCACGTATCTTGCCTCCTTGATCATCATTCGCCCGCTTACGAACTTCCCAAGAACTTCTTCGGGCGACATCTTGGTGTACCTGGGATTTTCATGTATATTGTTCACCAAATGAGGATCAAGAACGGTAAATGACCTTAGCATTAGGCGAACGACGTCGTGGTCCGTCCATCGCGTGCTCCCGTAGCTCCTTATTTTGTTGATAAGGGTCTTGAGCCGGTTGTATGTTTGTGTCGGCTCCTCGCCCCTTATCATCGCGAACCGTCCAAGCTCGCCCTCCACCAACTCCATTTTGGTGAGCAAGGTGACGTCGTTTCCCTCATGAGAGATCTTGAGGGTGTCCCAGATCTGCTTGGCATTGTCCAAGCCACTCACCTTGTGATACTCGTCCCTGCACAAAGAGGCTAGCAACACAGTAGTAGCTTGTGCATTTTTATGAATCTGTTCATTAATAAACACAGGGCTATCCGAGCTATCAAATTTCATTCCACTTTCCACAATCTCTCAAATGCTTGGATGGAGAGAAAACAGGTGAGTACGCATTTTGTGGCTCCAAAATCCGTAATCCTCTCCATCAAAGTGAGGGGGCTTGCCAAGTGGAATGGGGAGCAATTGAGCATTTGAACTATGTGGGATGCGCGAATAATCGAAAGAAAAGATTGAGTTAACCGTCTTTCGTCTATCGTAGTCATCGTCGTCCTTTTGGGAGGAGGAAGATTCGTCGCTGTCGTAGTAGACAATTTCCTTGGTGTGCCTTGTCTTCTTCTTCCTCCCGTCTTTTCTTTTGTGGCCCGAGCCTGAGTCGGTGGGCCTGTCATCATTGGGCTCGTTGACGAAGGACTCCTTCTCCTTGTCGTTGATCACCATCCCCTTGCCTTTAGGATCCATCTCTTCAGGCGGTTAGTCCCTTTTTTGAAGAGAACGACTCTGATACCAATTGAGAGCACCTAGAGGGGGGTGAATAGGTGATCCTGTAACACTTCAAAAACTTAAACCACAAAACTTGGTTACTTGTTAGCACAGTAATTTGCCAAGTGACTAGAGAAGGATCTCAACACAACACAATAACCAAGAGATATCAATCACAGAGATGGCACAGTGGTTATCCCGTTGTTCGGCCAAGACCAACGCTTGCCTACTCCACGTTGTGGCGTCCCAACGGATGAGGGTTGCAATCAACCCCTCTCAAGCGGTCCAAAGACCAACTTGAATACCACGGTGTTGCTTTGCTTCTCTTAATTCCGTTTGCGAGGAATCTCCACAGCTTGGAGCCTCTCGCCCTTACACAAGATGTTCACGAAGAATCACAGAGCAAGGGAGGGATTAGCAACTCACACACGACACAAAGATCACAGCGAATATGCACACACAAAACCCAGACTTGAGCTCAAGAGACTAGCACACTAGAACGGAGCTCAAATCACTAAAATGTCGAACAAGTGCGCAAGAATGAAGTGTGAGTGATCAATGATGCTCAAAGGATGCTTGGTGTACTCCTCCATGCGCCTAGGGGTCCCTTTTATAGCCCCAAGGCAGCTAGGAGCCGTTGAGCACAAACTTGGAAAGCCATTCTTGCCTTCTGTCATCGGGGGCACCGGACAGTCCGGTGCACACCGGACACTGTCCGGTGCCCGATTTCCTTCCTTAAATAGCGAAGCCGACCGTTGGCAGCCTGAGAGCCGTTGGCGCACCGGACATGTCCGGTGCACACCGGACAGTCCGGTGCCGTCTTCTAGCCGTTGGCTCGGCCACGTGTCCCGCGCAGATTGCGCGGCCGACCGTTGGCCCGGCCGACCGTTGGCTCACCGGACAGTCCGGTGAATTTTAGCCGTACGTCGCCGGTGAATTCCCGAGAGCAACCACTTCGCTCGAGCCAGCCTGGCGCACCGGACACTGTCCGGTGCACCACCGGACAGTCCAGTGCTTGCAGACTCAGCAGATTCTTGGCTGCTCGAGCCAAGACATTTCCAATTGGATTTTTCCTGTTTCCAGCACTTAGACACAATACATTAGTCCATAAAACAATGTACTAAGTCTGAGAAACATACCTTAATTCTTGATTTGTACTTTGTCCACCTTTTTACACTTAGGCACTTGTGTTGGACACTAAATCACCAAAATACTTAGAAATGGCCCAAGGGCACATTTCCCTTTCAGTTATAGTTAAGAGAGAAAGAGAACAAGACAGTCGGGAAACGGTCACGTTACATGATTATAATTTAACCACTCGCTTAATGGAAGGAAATTTAACGTAGACACTATGTTTAGCGTAAAGTAAAGTCATGTTTCATGTCTAATCATTATAAGCAGGTAGAGATAAATAAAAAGGATGGTCGCGCGGCGAGACGCGTGACATAGCACTCTAAAACAAATTAAGAAGTTAACGACTCGTCGCGCGACCGAGCACGCAACGAGACACTTCGCCTTAGTTATGAGGAGACGTTAAGCGTCGCGCGACGAAACGCACGACGGCATACGTCGACTAAACTGAGTCCAAAGTGGAACGTCGCGTGAATACACACGCGGCGTTACACCTTAAACAACCTGAAATTAAAATGAATCGTCGCGCGACGAAGCGCACAACGCAACACACAGATAGAATCTGAAATTAGACAAATCCGTCGCGTGGTGAAGCGCGCGACGCAGCACGCTAACTAACGGAGTTTGACGTTAACTACCGATTAAAAATAATCACCGCGAGCGCGGGCGAGCGGGGACACGGTCGGACGAGGCCGGGCGCGGGAACGGGCGGCCGAGCCGGGGCACGGGGCGGTTGAACCGGGGCCGGGGCGGTTGAACCGGCCAGGGGCCGCGCTGGGGGCGCGCAGGGCCACGCCGGGGGCCGGACCGCGCCGGGGGCACGCAGGGCCACGCTGGAGGCCGCGCCGGGCGAGCAGGGAGCCGCCGGGGCCGCGCCGGGCGAGCGGGGGCCACCGGGGCCGCGCCGCCGCCGGGGAGGGAGGCCGAGCGGGGGTCGCGCGCGGGCAGGGGGAGAGGGAGGGCGCGCGCGGGGGGGAGAAGAGGAGGGAGAGGGAGAGAGAGAGGAGAAGGGGAGGGGAGGGGGAGCTCACCTCGGGGTCCAAAATCCGGTGATCGCCGTCTCCAAATCCTAGGGCACCACGGGGAGAGAGAGGTGGAAGAGGGAGAGGAGAGGTTGTTGCGCGGGAGATCCAAATGAGAGAGAGAGGGAGAAGGGGGGCGCATGGGGGGTTTGGGCGCCAGGGGCGCGCAGGGCCGGGCCGGATCGGGCCGGGCTGGGCTGGGCTAGGCTAGGCTGGGCCGGGCCACTTCGCGGATCGAAAACCCACAACGAGCGCGGACCACTAAATGGAATTAAATCGCGAATCGAAATCCAGAACGGAACGAGACGAACACTCAACATCAGACAAAGAAATGTGCTTCGGCATGATGCAACACCCAAAATAAAGTATTTTAAGGTTTTGCTTTACACGGGGTCTAAAGCCAAAACCCGCTATAACTTTGGAAAAGATCAAGGTTTAGCGAGGGAACGAGAAAAAAGAAAAAGGGTAACGCCTGAATTTGGTGAGAGAAAAGAAGAAAAAACTCTACCCCCAAATTCAGGGTGTTACAACACCACAACAAAATGGTGTGGTAGAGAGGAAGAACAGGACGCTCATCGATATGGCGAGGACGATGCTTGGAGAGTTCAAGACCCCCGAGTGCTTTTGGTCGGAAGCCGTGAACACGGCTTGCCACGCCATCAACAGGGTCTACCTTCATCGCCTCCTCAAGAAGACGTCGTATGAGCTGCTAACCGGTAACAAACCCAATGTATCGTACTTTCGCGTATTTGGGAGTAAATGCTACATTCTAGTGAAGAAGGGTAGGAATTCCAAATTTGCTCCTAAAGCTGTAGAAGGGTTTTTGTTAGGTTATGACTCAAATACAAAGGCGTATAGAGTCTTCAACAAATCATCAGGTTTGGTTGAAGTCTCTAGCGACGTTGTATTTGATGAGACTAATGGCTCTCCAAGAGAGCAAGTTGTTGATCTTGATGATGTAGATGAAGAAGACGTTCCAACGGCCGCAATACGCACCATGGCGATTGGAGAGGTGCGGCCACAGGAACAAAATGAGCGAGATCAACCTTCTTCCTCAACTATGGTGCTTCCCCCAACTCAAGACGATGAACAGGTTCATCAACAGGAGGCGTGTGATCAAGGGGGAGCACAAGATGATCATGTGATGGAGGAAGAAGCGCAACCGGCACCTCCAACCTAAGTTCGAGCGATGATTCAAAGGGATCATCCCGTCGACCAAATTCTGGGTGATATTAGCAAGAGAGTAACTACTCGATCTCGATTAGTTAATTTTTTTGAGCATTACTCTTTTGTCTCTTCTATTGAGCCTTTCAGGGTAGAAGAGGCCTTGCTAGATCCGGACTGGGTGTTGGCCATGCAAGAAGAGCTCAACAACTTCAAGAGGAATGAAGTTTGGACGCTGGTGCCTTGTCCTAAGCAAAATGTTGTGGGAACCAAGTGGGTGTTCCGCAACAAACAAGACGAGCACGGGGTGGTGACAAGGAACAAGGCTCGACTTATGGCAAAAGGTTATGCCCAAGTCGCAGGTTTGGACTTTGAGGAGACTTTTGCTCCTGTGGCTAGGCTAGAGTCCATTCGTATTTTGCTAACATATGCCGCTCACCATTCCTTCAGGTTGTTCCAAATGGATGTGAAGAGCGCTTTCCTCAACGGGCCAATCAAGGAGGAGGTGTATGTGGAGCAACCCCCTGGCTTCGAGGATGAACGGTACCCCGACCACGTGTGTAAGCTCTCTAAGGCGCTCTATGGACTTAAGCAAGCCCCAAGAGCATGGTATGAATGCCTTAGAGATTTCTTAATTGCTAATGCTTTCAATGTTGGGAAAGCCGATCCAACTCTTTTCACTAAGACATGTGATGGTGATTTGTTTGTGTGCCAAATTTATGTCGATGACATAATATTTGGTTCTACTAACCAAAAGTCTTGTGAAGAGTTTAGCAGGGTGATGACGCAGAAATTCGAGATGTCGATGATGGGCGAGTTGAACTACTTCCTTGGGTTCCAAGTGAAGCAACTCAAGGACGACACCTTCATCTCCCAAACGAAGTACACGCAAGACTTGCTAAAGCGGTTTGGGATGAAGGACGCCAAGCCCGCAAAGACTCCGATGGGAACCGACGGACACACCGATCTCAACAAAGGAGGTAAGTCCGTTGATCAAAAAGCATACCGGTCAATGATAGGGTTGTTACTTTACTTATGTGCTAGTAGACCGGATATTATGCTTAGCGTATGCATGTGTGCTAGATTTCAATCCGATCCTAAGGAGTGTCACTTAGTGGCGGTGAAGCGAATTCTTAGATATTTAGTTGCTACGCCTTGCTTCGGGATCTGGTATCCAAAGGGGTCTACCTTTGACTCAATTGGATATTCAGATTCCGACTATGCTGGATGTAAGGTTGATAGGAAGAGTACATCGGGGACGTGCCAATTCTTAGGAAGGTCCCTGGTGTCATGGAACTCTAAGAAACAAACTTTCGTTGCTCTATCCACCGCTGAGGCCGAGTATGTTGCCGCAGGACAGTGTTGCGCGCAACTACTTTGGATGAGGCAAACCCTCAGGGACTTTGGCTACAATCTGAGCAAAGTCCCACTCCTATGTGATAATGAGAGTGCTATCCGCATGGCGGAAAATCCTGTTGAACACAGCCGCACAAAGCACATTGACATCTGGCATCACTTTTTGAGAGACCACCAGCAAAAGGGGGATATCGAAGTGTTCCATGTTAGCTCCGAGAACCAGCTAGCCGATATCTTTACCAAGCCTCTAGATGAGCAGACCTTTTGCAGGTTGTGTAGTGAGCTAAATGTCTTAGATTCGCGGAACCTAGATTGATTTATAGCATACATGTGTTTATGCCCTTGATCATGTTCCTTATGCATTTCGTTGCTTACTTATGGTGCTCAAGTTGTACAAACACTCCCCAGACCTCACAAGTCCTTTCTGCAAGTGATGCACATATTTAGGAGGGAGCTGTGCTACAACTTGACCCTTTGAGACTAACCATGTGCTTGAGTTTGCTTGTTTTAGTCTCAAAGGAGGTTTGAAAGGGAAAAGGTGGACTTGGACCATGAAAGACTTCCACTGCACTCCGATGAGAGGGTAACTTATTCCAAGTTCATCTCATGTACTCTTATTGCCTTTGTATTCTTATTGAAGATTTTGGTGAGGCAATGGGGTTCAGGGGCCAAGATTAATCCCGTTTTGGTGCTTGATGCCAAAGGGGGAGAAAATAAAGGCCAAAGCGATAAATGGATCAGCTACCTCTTGAGATATTTTGAAAATAGTAGAATAGAGCTTTTGGTTTGTCAAAACTCTTTTATTGTTTCTCTTGTCAAAAGTTGGCTTCTTGTGGGAGAAGTGTTGATTATGTGTTGATTATGGGAAAAAGGGGAGTTTTTGAAATCTTGAATCAATTTCTCTTGTAATGTCTCTCTTTATGGTTCAACATGTGTGTTTGACTTAGAGATAGGAAATTGAGGTTGATTTGCAAAAACAAACCAAGTGGTGGCAAAGGATGATCCATATATGCCAAAACTGAATCAAAACAAATTTGAGTTCTTATTTGAATTGATTTTGTACTTGTTCTACTTGCTTTATATTGTGTTGGCATAAATCACCAAAAAGGGGGGGATTGAAAGGGAAATGTGCCTTGGGTCATTTCTAAGTATTTTGGTGATTTAGTGTCAGACACAAGTGCTTAAGTATAAAATGGTGGACAAAGTACAAACCAAGGATAAAGGTATGTTTCTCAGACTTAGTACATTGTTTTAGAGACTAATGTATTGTGTCTAAGTGCTGGAAACAGGAAAAATCGAATTGGAACTGTCTTGGCTCGAGCAGCCAAGACTCTGCTCAGTCTGGGAGCACCGGACTGTCCGGTGGTGCACCGGACAGTGTCCGGTGCGCCAGACTGGCTCGAGCGAACTGGCCGCTCTCGGTATTCTCTGGCGACGTACGGCTATAATTCACCGGACTGTCCGGTGTGCACCGGACTGTCCGGTGAGCCAACGGTCGGCCGCACGATCTGCGTGGGACACGTGGCCGAGCCAACGGCTAGAAGGGGGCACCGGACTGTCCGGTGTGCACCGGACATGTCCGGTGCGCCAACAGCTCTCTGGCTGCCAACGGTCGGCTGCGCCAGTTAAGGAAAGAAATCGGGCACCGGTGCGCCAGACGACAGAAGGCAAGAATTGCCTTCCCAGATTGCTCTCAACAGCTCCTAGCTGCCTTGGGGCTATAAAAGGGACCCCTAGGTGCATGGAGGAGAACAACCAAGCATCCTCTAAGCATTCCTAAGCACTAAGACATCGATTCCGCGCCTTTGATTCTTTGCGATAGCAATTAGAGCTCTAGTTGAGTTGTGAACTCATTGAGTTGTGTTGTGAGCTCTTGTTGCGACTTGTGTGCGTGATGTTGCTGTGATTTCCTGTCTTGAGTTTGTTGCTTACCCCTCCCTTACTCCGTGCTTCTTTGTGATCATCTAAGTGTAAGGGCGAGAGGCTTCAAAGTGTGGAGATTCCTCGCAAACGGGATATAGTAAAGCAAGCAAAACACCATGGTATTCAAGTGGGTCTTTGGATCGCTTGAAAGGGGTTGATTGCAACCCTCGTCCGTTGGGACGCCACAACGTGGAGTAGGCAAGCGTTGGTCTTGGCTGAACCACGGGATAAACCACTGTGCCATCTCTGTGATTGATCTCTTGTGGTTATTGTGTTTTGTTGAGACTCCTCTCTAGCCACTTGGTGATTTTTGTGCTAACACGTAACCAAGTTTTGTAGCTTAAGTTTTAAGTTTTTCAGGATCACCTATTCACCCCCCCTCTAGGTGCTCTCAGAGGGGGGGGGGTGAATAGGTGATCCTGTGAAACTTGAAACTTAATCCACAAAAACTTGATTAGGCGTTAGCACAATAATGCCAAGTGGCTAGAGAGGAGTCTCAACAAAACACAATAACCACAAGAGATCAATCACAGAGATGGCACAGTGGTTTATCCCGTGGTTCGGCCAAGACCAACGCTTGCCTACTCCACGTTGTGGCGTCCCAACGGACGAGGGTTGCAATCAACCCCTCTCAAGCGGTCCAAAGACGCACTTGAATACCACGGTGTTTTGCTTGCTTTACTATATCCCGTTTGCGAGGAATCTCCACAACTTGGAGCCTCTCGCCCTTACACTTGAAATTCACAAAGGAACACGGAGTAAGGGAGGGATGAGCAACTCACACAAGACACAAAGATCACAGCAAATACGCACACACAAGACTCAGACTTGAGCTCAAGAGACTATCACAAGTTCCTCACTAGAACAGAGCTCAAATCACTAAGAATGTTAAACAAGTGCGCAAGAACGAAGTGTGAGTGATCAACTATGCTCAGAGAATGCTTGGTTTTCTCCTCCATGCGCCTAGGGGTCCCTTTTATAGCCCCAAGGCAGCTAGGAGCCGTTGAGTGCATTCAAGGAAGGCAATTCTTGCCTTCTGTCGCCTAGCGCACCGGACAGTCCGGTGCACCACCGGACACTATCCGGTGCGGATTTCTTTCCTTCTTTGGCGAAGCCGACCGTTAGCGCCTGGGAGCCGTTGGCGCACCGGACACTGTCCGGTGCACACCGGACAGTCCGGTGGCCCCTTCTAGCCGTTGGCTCGGCCACGCGTCGCGCCCGGATTAAGTGGCCGACCGTTGGCCTGGCGACCGTTGGCTCACCGGACACTGTCCGGTGCACACCGGACAGTCCGGTGAATTATAGTCGTACGCCGTTAATTTCTTCCCGAGAGCAGCAAGTTCGCCTGAGCCAGCCTGGTGCACCGGACACTGTTCGGTGCACCACCGGACAGTCCGGTGCACCCAGACAGAGCTGGCTTTGGCTGAACAAGGTCATCTCTTCTCCAATTCGATCTCTCCTGTTTCCAGCACTTAGACACACTACATTAGTCTCTAAAACAATGTACTAAGTCTGAGAAACATACCTTTATACTTGATTTGTACTTTGTCCACCATTTAACACTTAGGTACTTGTGTTGGACACTAAATCACCAAAATACTCAGAAATGGCCCAAGGGCACATTTCCCTTTCAGTTTGACATATTCAGGATCATTTTGTCATTTGCTTTATTGGTTTATTTGAATGTATGTAGTATTATATTACAGCATTACATAACTAGGCACATGACAAAATTCTGCTTATGAAATAGTTGGTACAGTAGTGTGCTTAACGATCTCAACTATCAAACTTCTATCGTGATGCATTTGGATTTTCCATGTCTATATCACCCTTGTATATCCTTCCTGTATTACTAATGTCATGAATTGGGGCGCTCTATGAAGTAGTAGGTGCTGATGTAGGTTTCCTCTAGGGAATGCTTTTTAATGATTTGTGCAGTTCATGCTACAATACTTAACAGAAACATTGAAATAGTCTTTTAGATGCATTGAATCCCAAATTTGTAGCTGAATTCGAATTTCATATCTATTGTTCTGTAATTTAAAAGCTTCAAATACTCTATAAACAACTTTGTGCTTCAAATGTGCAGAGACTCCATGTGGAGCTCCACATTGAACATCACAATGCATCAAGATGATTGGGTCCCTGCATTTGAGCGGGGGATGGGTCCTTGAGACCCCTGTGTATCAAAGCACGCGACATGCTGAATTATTTTCTCGGCTATAATGACATCATATATTGGCTAAAATGGACAATAAATTTTAGTGTTTTACAAGGGAAAAAGATTTTGTTGTATCTCATACTGAAATCTAACATGCACCTCTTGTAGAATTGATTATGGATACCCTAGATCTAACTTGCACCTCTTGTAATATAAGAAACCGTAGCAACACAAAGACATTATACTGTCGTATATAGAAGTTTGCATGGTACTGATGGTTGCAACGTAGTGGTGAATTAGCTAGATTAAAATAAAAAAAAATTAGGTATGGCTAGAATCATAAATCGATTATGAAATATTTTCTCATAAGAGTATAATACACATTTGTATATAAGTTATTGTGATATTATATGTTCTCATTGCAACGCACGGGCATTCACCTATTTTTATGTATGTGTTACCTACTGTTAGCCTGTTACAAATAATAATATTACATAGGGGCAAATTTAGAGGAGTTTGTTGGGGTCAACCTACCCTAATAAAATTTATAAATCTTTTAGTACAACACTATTAAAGTTCAAGAAAATTTACATCATATAGCAAAGCTGACGTTGCTGGTCTCGACAATATTCACAGCTAGATTCACCACTGATATTACATACATGATGTGCACATGTTGTCACAAAAGCCACTATAGTTTCTTTGAATCTATACTACCATATAATCCACCACTACAAATAAATCTAGAGCCATCATAACAAATGCACCCATGTAACCAACACATTAAAAATAAACGGTATCTAAACTTCTTCTTTCTCTTACTCATTCACATCATCGAACGATATTCTTTAAATCATTGCTCATTCCATGTTTCCACCCCACAAGCACCGCATGGACAAGATGATTTATTTATTTATTTATTTTCTATTTTTCCTTTATTTTCTTCTTTTCTTTATTTTCTTTCTTATGCGCCTTCAATCATGTAGACGACATCAATCATATACGCTTTTTTTTTCTTAATTTTCTCTTTCTTTCCCTCAATTTTCTTGTTTTTCTCATCTGATTTCTTTATGTTTTAAAAATTCTAATTAATTCTGTTATTTTATTTTTTATTAACATATTGTTGCCGCCTGCATAAGAACGTAAATGGTACAAATTATCTGTATGTATTTGAATTTGATCTATCTAAAAGGGCTAAGATCCGATTTGTATCTGAGCCATGATATTTAGTATCCGATTTATAATTGTATCTATATAATCAAAGTCGGATATTTAAGATGTCGATATCCATTTAAATCTTATCTGACACAACTCACTAATATTCGTATCTGATTCAAATCTAAAGAGTAAAAATGAAAACAAATATGGTACGAGTAATATCCATCCGTATTCAATTCGATTACAACCATATTACTGTGTATGGTGTGTACTGTGGATGGAGCTGGTGCAGGTTCGATCGGTTCAATTAGGGTGCTTGGTTTGTCTGACTAAAATTTAGTATGTGTCACATCGAACATTTGAATGTCAGCTACGGGTATTAAATATAGTCTAATTATAAAACTAGTTAATAAGACAAAAACTAAACGACGGGCAGTATTCTGCCAAATCCTTTTGCTTTTTTGTTTACCCGTATGTTGGCATATATAATCTATACTACTCTATAAGACAGTAGTGTAGACATCCACACCCGTGGTGCACGGTTCTGCCCCTCTGCTCCGCGATCCTCCCCTCCCCCGCATCGCGTGTTGCCCGCCGTGACTCCCGCCGGCGTGATGGCCATGCTTGCCCTCAGCTCCTTCGTATCGCGATTCTAGGACCCGCCATCAGCTCCTTCCTACCGCGATTTCAGCAGTCAGATGCATGGTGCCTTCCAAACCTAACGCCTTCTATCGCCGAGGTTCCATCCCTCCCCGTCTTGCTCCCCCAGGCTTCGGCCTCCCGAATATCAAACCCTAACCCTGAATTGCTCGAGTGAGGGGTGGGGTTTCGGCGCCCGTTGCTTGAGGATGGAGGAGAGGCCATCGCCCGAGGCAAGCGCGGGCAACTCGAGGGCCGAGGATGACTTCAGGAGCTGCTGCGGGGACGAGGAAGAGTGGGAGGACACGGAGGAGTCGTTCACGGCCGGCGTCGCCAAGGGGGAGCTGGACGAGGCCTCGGTGCGCCTCTTCTTCAAGGGCGTGTCGAGCCCTGAGGCGGAGGGGAAGAAACTGTCTAGCATCGGAGTCAGAATCGTCCCCGGGGTGCCTGTTCTGCCTCGGTCCCCACCATCAACGCCCGCGGATCCGCCCCCGCCATCCTCCCCACCGCCCGTCATGGAAGGCGTTGCGGATCCACCGTGCCCCTGCCCTGGCGCCTCCGGCCTCCACCTGCGCGTCCGCGCCCGAGCCCTGAAATCTCGCATCCACATCAATGGAAGGTCCGCGCGTCCGTGCCCCTACGCCACCTCCTCCTCCTCCTCCTCTCCCCCTCACTGTGCCGCCTGCCCTCCACCGCGTCCGCGTCGTCCATGTCCATAGAACCCACCCCGGATCGGCGCGCCCTAGCCTCCATGGAAGCCGTCAGCGATCTGCGCGCCCCACCTTCCAACTACGCCCCGTGTCCGCACCGTCCATTGAAGTTGCCCCTGATCTGCAGTAGCCGAGTGGAGGCCCTGATCTGCAGTACCCAGCCGCGTCAATGGACAGCGAGAGAAACCTCGTATCTGACCTGCTGCTGCTGATCTGCCCAGGTGCGTCCATTGAAGCCGCCGCTAACCTCGACCCAACTGCGCACAGATCCCTCCATGGAAGCTGCCGCTAACCTCGACCCAACTGCCAAATACGCTGTCTCCCACTGGGATCTGCGCGCAGCACAGCGCAGACGTCCGCTAACCTTCCATGTACAACGCGTAGATCATCCGGGGCGGCCCTATAAGATGTCAAGTGTGTACGCCCCAAAAACCCACAGATGCGGCTCGACGCTCTCTATCATTCGGTATACCAGGTACGCACATACCTCATTTGTGTGTTGTTTTATGTAATAGCATGTTCAACGGACATCTGTAGTATTGTTTTGTGTGCAAAGAATTTTTTCATTTGCATTTGCACAGAACGCCCCAGATTCTGTTTATTGCTGTTGTGCCTAATATGGCCGCCTATGGTTGCCAGTTGCCACAATGATACAACACTGCTCATTGAAAAATCATAGGAAATGTTCTGCAATTTAACAAATATCTGTCAAAGTTCTGCACTGCATATAGTTCTTCACTTTGTTTGCTAGGACATCAAGCAGAGGGATGAGTTCATCTGCCCCTTCCTTTTCTTTAGCATCTCCCTCTTTCGTTTTGCCCTGAACTTCAGATGACATGCAGCTACCTTCGTTGGGTTCTCCAGCTACTACTTTGTCTCCATCAGATTCAACCTTTGTGCCTTCTGCCTTGTCACTGGTTTCAACAGGTTGAGGTGGTGCTTCAGTTGTGGCACTGGAGTCATTATTTACACCAGAGCCTGCATTCTTGTCTGGCACAGACAGTATTTTTCCCAGTACCCGTGGGACAGGGGCGCCACCTCAGACTCTGTGGGGTGCACGCCCGCCCCCTCCAGCGCATCCATAATCTCCTTATCCTTGTGCGCCAACACTATTAGCGAATGGTAAAGATACTACAAATGACGCATTAGGCATTATGAAATACCCAGTTTTTACATATTGGCCTTTTTAGTAGATTTCAAGGAGATTAATGGACAGGCAGTGGCAACTTAATTAGAAGTACCTGGCATTAGCTATACATTGTAGTGCTTAATTTAGAGTGGTTCTACAGATTTTAGATGTATTTCTGTGGTTAACGCCGAGCATGCTATCTGTGTTATGGTTACTGAGTAGCTAATGCCAGGTACTTCTAATTAAGTTACCACTGCCTGTCCAGAAAGTGAAGTGGCAAAGGTTGGGGGAGGGCGCTGCAACCACCATGTGCATGGAGAAAAAAGGAGACAGCGACGAGGGTCGAGGGGTCAACGGGAAGTCTTTGAGCATGGTAAGATAACCTATGTGGCATCTTTGGTAACCCATCAACATAATTGTTATTTGCCTATTTGCTCGGCTTGTTTGTTCCTTGGAGGGCTATACCCTGATACACTAATGGGACTGTTGTTGTTATTACTGTTAGTTTGCACTTCAATTCTGATATTTCAGGTCGCATGATCAGAAACATAAAATGCTTTGAGCAATATATTGAATAATTGAAATAAGGCAGACAAATATTTTTGTTCTGGCCCTATTTGAAATAAGTTCTATCCTAAAGCGTGTGATGCCATACTTGTAGGAACCTTGCCCTGCATAGTGTTGATACCTGGCCTTTTCTTCATTCCGGAATCTCCAAGATGGCTGGTATATACATGCACAAGTGGGATAATGAACTTTGCATCGCTGTGCCAAACTGAAATTTCCAATGGATGTTTCTTTCCCTTATATTTCTAGGCAAAGATGAATATGATTAATGATTGCGAGACTTCTCTACAAGTTCTGAGAGGATTCGATGCTTACATCACTACAGAATTGAATGATATAAAGGTTAGCACTTCCCTTTGTTCTTAGACTGACTGAATATGATTTATGTGAGCAATCTTCCCTTTGGGTATCTTTATTTCTTTAACATTGAACACATGTTTATATGTAATTCATTTTTTAGAAATCAGTGGGATTAACTCTTTAGGTTTGGTCCCCATTATGCAGAGAGCAGTAATGTCAGCAAACAAAAGGACTACAATTCGTTTCCAAGAGCTGAACCAAAAGAAATATCGAACGCACTATTACTGCCATAGTTATGATTTGTTGGAATGGTTTTAAGTATGACTTCTAGGCTCTAGCTGTGAGAATGATGTTTCTGAAGTGAGTTCATTTTTCGGTGCAGATTGTTGCAATAAGGGATATCATACCTCCTGCGCAGAGGGCTGCATTCAATGATGTGTATATTGCATACGAATTGATGGATACTGATCTGCATCAAATTATTCGTTCAAAATCAAGCTTTGTCAGAGGAGCACTGTCAGGTACTTGTTTCGTTCAATATAAGGAATGCACTATTACTGTCGTTCTTTCTCTTGATATTTCTTTTAGCTGTGGTGTGAGATTAGCTCGAAATCTGTTATGTTCTTCTGTTTCTATAAATTCCTTGTTTATCTGGTATGTGTTCAAATTTAGTCTTCTGGTGTGTCAGGATATTTGAATATTGACCTAGAACGTATCAACCACTGTTGATACATATTTGGGGGTTGTCAAGTATTATTGACAATTTGTTTTTTCCACTGTTTTAGTTGGAGTCTCCTATTGCTCACTGGCCAGTGCTTTCACTGTGCTACAAGTAGGTAATAATACTGAAACCCATACATGCTTATATGAAATAGATCAAGGGTCATTTTATTTGTTATCTCAAGAGAATATTTTGTAGCCCATTCGGAGATAGCATAATATGCAGCACATCTATATACTACTTCTTAAGACAATAGTGTAGACGTTCACACGGTGCACGGTTCTGCCCCTCCACACCCACCCCTGCCTCTGTGACCCCCTTCCCTCACCCCGCCCGTCGGCAAACCCGACGTCATCCTCGTCCCCCGCCTCCCTTCCATCCTAGCCTGTCCATCCCATGCCCGCGTCATCGCGTCCGCCATCTCCTCGCCCGTGCCGTCGTGTCCGCCATCTCTCCTCGCCCCACTCTCATCTCTCCCGCAATCCCCGCGGTCTCTCTTAGATCCACGTTCGCGACATCCTCGTCCCTAAACCTCGCCCCGGCTCTCTCCATGGAAGGCAACATCCTCCCCTCGCCACCTCCCCCGACCCCGTCGTGCCCTGCATCTAGGCCACCGCGCGCACCCCCCCTCCCCCTCGACTGGTTGCAACTCTGTACCAGGCTATACCAGCAGCAGCAGAGCAAAGAGACAACGTGCTTGAGACTTGAGAGAGGAAAGTGATCGGGGTGCCGCTCCGGCCAGGTCAAGGTGAGCCCCCATCCCCTGATCCGACATATCTCCCTATCCTCCCCTCCCCTCATCAGGACACCGCCTCACCCCCGATCCCCTATTCCACCACCTCTGGATTTTGAATCGATTCACCCCTTCCGCCCCTCTCTTTTGGCGGATCCAATAATGAGCCCCCTTGCACTATCAGATCTTCCTGCCCTCGATCTTCTCTCTAACGGCTGCGTGGATCGGGCAGATCACGCGCTATGATTCACGTCCATCGTATGGTAGACTTGGGGTGAGCTCCGAGCGGAATGATCAACGGTTGGCGATTCTGCAGGTGGTGAAGGAAGTGGGTGCGAAGGAAGTTGGGGCTCGCGTTCGGAAAGCTTTTCAGCCTCTCTTCGCCAAGAAGGAGATTCCGATTTTTGGCGCCCACACGCATGTTGTACAATGGCTTGTTCGTTCTGGTACGCATGGATTTGATTGAGTTCGGTTAGTCGGCTCCTATTTTAGACTCAGTTAATTGGTTTGTTCATTTGGTGATGATTTTGGAGCCAGTTGCAGTATCTTATTCTTGCGGTTTCGGAATGTAATCCAGCTCTGATTCAAGATTTATTAGGTATGGCTTCTTGTTTAATGAGAATTACCTTGCCATATATGAATAGTGAATATTATACTCAAGGATATTGAAGTATGAATGTAATTACTTCTGGTTTGTTTGTTTCTATATATGTGAATTTGCTTACAAATAATTGCTACTCCAGTGGATGATACTGTAATGTGCAGCTTAGGTGGAATTTTGTTGGCATTGTAATTCCAAAATTTCTTTTTTGGATTAATTTGATAGCTTTTGAGATTATTTTATCGTAATATTGTATTGGTGAGCCATGGTTGTATGGTCAAACAGCTTGTCCAATGGATCAAATTATAGAAATGAAGTTGTGCTCTAAATGTATGCAAGCATATTGTTTGTACAAACCATCATTTCATTCAAATGGTTATTGGTTTCTACCTTTCAATGCTTCTTGGGTATTTGGATTGGCAAGCTGGATCATTTCTGCAGATAATACCACTCATTGCCTTTTTTAGCACCCAACTCTTGCCGCACTTTAAAAAGCTACATGTGGCTACACAAAGCTTATTCTGTTAAATTTTAGCTTACAACTAGAATGAGTTGATGCCTGAACCATATATTTCTTTTTCTTCGAATGACTGCCATTTCTATTCTTTTTGTACTAATTGTTGATAACAACATTCCCTACATATCTCTTCTTCATCATTAGCTTAACACTCTCATATTTTTATTAACATTTCCTAGGCTGGAGAGATTATTTCTCGCTTTGAGAAGACAAAGTTTTTGTTGAAATGCTAAAAACTTTTCCAGTGCACCAAAGACTTGGCTCAGGTTTGCTTTCCAAAACACATCAATACAATTTCTTTGAAGGAATAGAAATGAAGTTGTGCTCTCCTTTAACTGGAGAGATTATTTCTCGCTTTGAGAAGACAAAGTTTTTGTTGAAATGCTAAAAACTTTTCCAGTGCACCAAAGACTTGGCTCAGGTTTGCTTTCCAAAACACATCAATACAATTTCTTTGAAGGAATAGAATGTATATAATCTATGCAATATATTGCCCTTGAGATTAAGTTGGTATTATCACAACTCCAAAACCCTACTCCCCATAATCTAGGTACCATTATCCTAAAACGTTTACTACACCTTATACTAGGCTGCGGGCAAGCATTTATTTACCAAATTGTAGGCATGATATATGGTGCACCTGTGTTGATCAGTTAACAATTCAAATGCTTGACATTTTTTACTGAAAGATAAAAACAAGGAATGAAACATATACTACTCAAACATACAAACAAGGAATGAAACTAATACTGTTATATTGGGAATGAAACTAATACGATGATAAAGGTGTTCATTATTAAAAATAGTTCCATTGTCATATGCAAGAGGTTTGGTATCCTCACAGTTAGTAGCAGTGGGAGATGATTAAAGGAGATGCAGTTGATGACCTTAACCATTCTAGATCCTATATCAGTCTTGATATCCTCAGTTAGCCATTTTCTAAATTGCACTATGCAAATAGGTTAACTATTATTTTCTAAATTGCAATATGTTATTTCTATTTTTTTCATCCTATGTTAGTTCAGAAGCAGCTGCACAGTCAGCTACTACTACCACCCGAGGGATTTGGGGTCACTTCAGTTGCTTTTGATTCGACTCATGGAGTATCAATTATTACAGTTGTAATAGTTGAAGGTGAGAGTACAACTTTATTTAGGAGTTTCTGGTGCTATATGTTTTCGTGTGTTAAGTCATAGTAATAACATATTTTTTGTGAAAGATGACATAAATGTGATATCATTAGTGTTCTCCTACATATCATGTCTACCCTAACCAAACATGGTTGAGGTAAAAGGCTTTGTTGTTCTTGTATATCATTGATAACAAGATATCTCAGTGACATCTAACATACAAGTTTAATACAACAAAGACTTTTCGATATATCTAAAAAGATTAGATTAGTGTACAAGGTGTCGGCATTTGTTTATGATTAAACATTCTATATTTACTCTTTATAAATAATTTATGTGATATTAATAATGTTTTTGACCAAGAAATGTCAGATTGTTCGATGACTGTTTAGTGACTACTTCTCTTCCCAGATTTATGTGGTACTAGATGGGAATGGATGTTTCTAACAGTCTGTTAACCCTCCTCTTCAGTTCAAGATTGTGATGATTTGTAGTACTGAATTGGAGGCTTTAATCCCCTGCAATTTATGTGGTACAAGTAAGGGTGTTGTGTGATAATGCGAAAGAGATTCTAATGGAGGAAAGAAATGTTCAGGTTTGCTATTTTGATCACTTTGACTTAAAATTATCAGCAATTCCATTCTATGACCATTTGAGATAGCATCTTGTTTGGGTCCGCCTAACATTCCTTCTATTAGACTGGCAATTATATTTTTGTACTGACAATCCAGTATATTTTTGTACTGGATAAATCCTTCTATTAGACTGGCAATTATAATTACTGGGATGGTACTGGTATATTTTTCTTCCTTTCAAAATTCATATGTTGTTAGTATCTAATAATGGATAAATCTGACCTTCTACTATTTATTTTGTAGGATAGTTCTGACATCATTGCCATAGTGCTGGTTTACTGCATGGTAAGGCATCAGTCGATTATGAACCTTTTGCTATGCATGAATAATTTTCAATTTGTCTTGACAATATTTTTCAGGCTAATAACAACATTATTCGTTTCCATCCCACAAGAAGGAATATCAATGGTCTTCTACGAAGGTAGAGTTTACCACATTTTGTACACAAAAATTGGCACTGATTACAATAAGCCTATACTAGATTGGCTTGAGAATTCCAATGATGAGGTATCAGAGAAGTGTGATGCCATAACATCTGGTGTTCTGAAAGAAGCGGCAAAAGAACTTGCTAGCCGTTTGAGTATTTCTAACGTGCTTGAATTTTAATCTAAAAAATGCAAATCAGAGACAAGGCTGCTACTATGAGGGATAAGTGAGTCATTCATATCTTACTTACTCACACAACATGGTATTCTTTGCAGAAATCTCATCTTTGCATGAATCATATGTGTATCTAATTTGGATCGTCACTTAGAAGTTTTAGACATCTATGTGTTCGTCCGAGCCTCTTAATCTATTATGTTCATTGTGCCATGCACTTGGAGTTCTTATGGGCAGACTTGTGAAAGCTGCAGATTCAGTTTCGGTATGTTACAATTTTCAGAGCACTATGCTTAGCTACACTGCTCAGTACTTACATATGAATGGAATACAAACACATGTATGGTGATGCTTCTATTTCTCTTTGAAACTGAAACTTCAGATGTGCCTATCTAAAGGTTTAGGTGTCCCTATTGGATTCAAAGGCTCTTGTTGACAAGGTCTATCCATGTGTGTTTCTAAGTCTAAATTGTAGTGTTGTATTACTGCAAAATGAAAAGAATTGTATATTATAATGGAAATATGACCAATACCTTCAGACCAAAAAATCTTCGAAAGATCCTAGGTGGTGGAATGAGGCAGGTTGGATTTCTGTGTGCTGGTGCTCATACAATATGGGAAAGCTTGCTGGTGAGGATAGAAAGGCTAAAGTTGTGGCAGGTTTATTTTTTCCTTCTTTTCTAAAAATTTTAGAATTGGTTGTATGTTATTTAAGGCAAAATGTTTTTCTATTGTCTAAAAAATGATTAATTTTTTCCCAGAATATTTATTTCCTAGCTTTTTATCCTACTTAAAACAAATCGAAACTGTCATTGGCTTGAAGTCCTGAACTTGTCACTCTTGTCCATTTTCCTAGAAGGGCCAAATAGAATTGAACAGTTCACAGTGGATTCAACTTTAGTCGTGCCCAATATGGTTAGCCTCCTACATTTATTTTCTCATTGTCTACTATATGTGTAACTATAAATGTCCCATTTGTAACATACCTATACTTTCTAAGTCATTCTTGGATATTGTGGATTCACACATATCATATGACAAGCTGTGCCAAGTCTTGGGAACACACAATGTGCTTGCAAGGAGTTCAAAAACATGAAGCTCCTTTGATGTTCAATAAGATTTAGCATGTTAAGTAATTTTCTAATAACATTTAGCATGTTGAAAAAGGTGAAGTTCCACACAGTAGTTTAGGATTTAGCGTCTACATTATTTTTAAAATGTGATTTGACATTTTCAATATCCTTGTTGATGCTACCTTATTATCATTCTTCTAGACTTTCTGGAGTATTACCATTACTAACTTAACTAAGACTACCAAAATTAGCAATGCCAGTTTTTTTGAACCTAGACAACATCATTATACTATATCCATTCTAGCTGTTCATATGACCTCCTTTACTTACGCAGTGTGAGGCTTGTCCTTCATTGCCAAATTTTAGATACCGATGTTGAATATGAAGTGGCACCGTTTTTTACTATTATTGTTCGGGCTCGTGTAACAAAGGTATGCAGTAATGGTACACAAGGCATTACATCTTCATTCTTCTTTAAGTATGCAATAATGGTGTTTGACATTTGCTCTTCATTATTATTGAAGTTACCACAACTATTGTTTGACTGAAATATGCTACAGACACAATTTTGAAGAAATATTCGTCAACTCTTGCCACAATATTGACTGGTCTAGCTTCTGCTGTATTTTTGGGACATTCCTTGACCATTAATTTTCTCCTAGGCATATCAGTGGTGTTTATTTCAATGCACCAGGTAAACTGACCTTTTTATTAGTATTTATTTTGTTGAACAAGTTTTGTTGTATTTCATGTATCTTACCATTGTATGTCCTTAGTTCTTCTCTCCACTTGCAAAAGTCGAAGATGACAAATCAGCCGACTCAATAGAGTTGGAAGACACAAAATGACCGGTAAGTTTTTATCATGCTTCAAACGGTATTGAAATGTTACTTGGCTTAGGTTCCACTTAGCTTTAGCCTTTGAAGAAGTGTTGTTTTGCAATGCGTCCATGATCTCATTTCCGCCCTTTATAGCTCTAGCATGTGCCTTGGGATGACTGTTAATGTTGTTATAGAAATAGCACACTATTTATTAAGTTCCTTTTAATGTGTGGCCTCATGGTGCTTTTTACAGTCCATCTGAATCTTCTTTTGTAAATATAACTATTGGTGCTGCTGATGATGTAAGTATCTCATCTTCCATTTTAGATTTGTACATCATGAAGCCATTTGCTAAATGTTAGGATAGTTTATCTGTACATCATGAAGCCATTTGCTCAATCAGCTTTCTTAAAAGAATCTACAAGTTTTTCAGCTTCACTAAATGTGCCGCGAATGGCTTAGTTTATTTGTAAGTTGGAAAGCTAAACAATGTTGTAAAAAATAATCTGCAAGTTTTTTTAGCTTCACTAAATGTTAGGATAGTTTATCTGTACATCATGAAGCCATTTGCTGAATCAGCTTTCGTAGGGTGAGAATGAGATGTTATTTACTTGACATTGTTGTGCCAATGGTTGTACCATCTTTATAGTAAAAACATCATCTCTCTATTTTCTCTCATTACTGATTTTTATGTCTTCACTTTGTTTAGGAGTTTGACACATGGACAAATACCTAACAGTCGGTGGATTTTTACTCACCTGCTAACTCTGATGTGGAGTCTAAACTGAGAAGTGCTTGAGTTGGGAAGCGACAAAATTTTAGGAATACAAGTAGGACCAACCTGATAATCTATGATTCAACTACGCTTGCAGAATTATGTACAAAATATAGTAGTTGTGTGTAACACTTACATTTGTTTCTTCCCTAGGTCTGCGCTTATAAAGATGGAAATGTCATAATAGATATTGCTGTCGGTATGTTGGGGAAGTATGATTGCCGACCTGTTCAACTTGATTCTCTCTTTCCTATTTTCTCAGTGACTAAGGCCCTAGAAATTAGATTCTCAGTTTCTTAAAAACCAAGAAGCTGGCCTCTCCTAGCTAAAAAATAAAAATTGGTTTCTTAAAAAGCTTCCAAACAGGGCTTAAGGGTATCCCTTATGGGATGGTATATTGGCTTGTGGACAAAGGGTGAGTATTAATTTAGTGCCAGGGTTCTTTTAACCTTGCTAGTTTAAATGTGTTTAAATGTCAGCATGATATTAGTATACACTATATTATAGGATTTAGTGTGCTCATAAATTGTTTCTCACCTTTACATATACCATTGTCATGGATTTTTACCTTACGGGAGGGGGCTGTAACATCATATCATTTCACTCCTTTATAACACCCAACTGGTTTATTCGTTTTTTATATGCTTAGATGGAAAATTGCTCGCTCAATGTACCTAGGACTATTTTAAGAAAAATGGTCAAACAACCATTTCTAACTTGTTTGTTGTTGTGAGTGTAATGGAGACTTGCCAAAATAGATGTTAAGAATTCTAACTGTGCATTTTAACTACCTTTATGTTTGTTATTATTGTAGGTTGCCAATAAATTTGTGAGATATGGACCTTTTAGATTTGTCGTATACTTAGCACGAGCACCTTATTATATGATTTATGTCATCGTGACGTATAGGCATTGTACTCACTTCGTAGACTTAGTTTTTTTTTTCTAATATTCACATTGTAGTATAAATTGATTTGTATCAGATTAGTTCTATATTGGTTGTTGCCAACGAAAATGAGAGACATTCAGGTCAATAATATATATAGTGCCTGTTTTTCTGTAATCGTTGTGCACTAATATTCTGTTCAATATTTTGTATGTCGTTGCAACGCACGAGCACCTAAAAGAACCCACTCACCTAAATTCAGTTGGGAAGTTTTGTCCTTATGCCTTCACTAATTGAGTAGGTTCCAACGCGAGTAGAACTCGACTAGGTGAGTGCTCATGCGTTGCAACGGGGACATATAATATCACGGTAACTTATGTATTATATGTCTCCGTTGCAACGCACGGGCACTCACCTAGTCATCCTATAAGCTATGAGACAAAACCGCATGTGTAGTGCTGCTATTGTGACTGAAAAGATACATGTCATGTAAAGTTATCGATGATGATCTATAAAGGACCTAATTGAACAGAAACGATTATTCTATTATTACTTTAGCTTAGCAATAATATCAGTGCTATAGGTGGAAATACGCGGTCGCGACTCAAGATTTTTTGTGCCTCCTTGTTATCCTCGTCACTTTTGTTATGATTTCTAATATGTATTCACTTCAAGATCTTTTAAATCTATCGTATTATTAGCACAAGCATCTTAATCTCTACTACTTATTAAGGCTCTAAGGGTAGCCTGCCACTTTTGGTTCTGCCACCCGAACTCCCGCCCAGCGCCCTGCGAAATCTCCAAAATTCCCGCCCAACGCGCCCTGCGAAAATCTCCGAAATTCCCGCCCAACGCCCCTGCGAATTCCCGCCCAGCAAAAAAATAAGCAGGGCCGCGAGGATCAAACCCGGGCCATTTCAGCCACCACGCGCAACACAATGCAACAACCAACCTCTTGCTCATATGGCATGCAACAACCAACCAACCTCTTGCCCAACCCCTCGCGTGCGACAAATCCGCGCAGAAGTCGCCTAAGGGTGCAGCCGGATTAGCACAACAAGTGCAGAAAAAATGTAAGTCTATCGCGAAGACTATCCGTGCAGAAGTCGCCTAAGGGTGCAGCCGGGAAAAAATCTAAGTCTATCGCGAAGACTATCCGCACCGAAGTCGCCTACGGGTGCAGCCGGATTAGCACAACAAGTGCAGAAAAAATCTAAGTCTATCGCGAAGACTATCCGTGCAGAAGTCGCCTAAGGGTGCAGCCGGGAAAAAATCTAAGTCTATCGCGAAGACTATCCGTGCAGAAGTCGCCTAAGGGTGCAGCCGGGAAAAAATCTAAGTCTATCGCGAAGACTATCCGCGCCGAAGTCGCCTACGGGTGCAGCCGGATTAGCACAACAAGTGCAGAAAAAATCTAAGTCTATCGCGAAGACTATCCGTGCAGAAGTCACCTAAGGGTGCAGCCGGGAAAAAATCTAAGTCTATCGCGAAGACTATCCGTGCAGAAGTCGCCTAAGGGTGCAGCCGGGAAAAACTCTAAGTCTATCGCGAAGACTATCCGCGCCGAAGTCGCCTACGGGTGCAGCCGGATTAGCACAACAAGTGCGGACAAAATCTAAGTCTATCGCGAAGACTATCCGCGCAGAAGTCGCCTAAGGGTGCAGCCGGAAAAAAAATCTAAGTCTATCGCGAAGACTATCCGCGCAGAAGTCGCCTAAGGGTGCAGCCGGAAAAAATCTAAGTCTATCGCGAAGACTATCCGCGCGGAAGTCGCCTAAGTGTACAGCCGGTTTAACACAACAAGTGCGAAAAAACCGAAGACTATCTATGCAGAAGACACTTAAGGGTACACCTGGACTAGCACAACAACGGCCGAAACGACAACATCGAACCATTCACGCCAAGACCAATTATAATCAAGCAAGCACAGCGCAGCCGAACGAATCAGTTAGTACAAAACGCCTTCACACACATACACAAGCGAGGGCACCACACTCTACATCGGCTCAACCTTAGGAATAATTCCCATCTCCCTATAATTAAATAACATTATCCTGAGCTCCTCACCCGCAAAAAGCCTTCGCAGTTCCCCTTCACCTACACTCTCGGCGGTCGGCAGAGACAACAGTTCCTGCCGACCAGCCCCACTCACACGGAGCAGAGCCCGCTCCTCCGCGCTAACCCTACGTTTTGCAACCGCCCTTCGTCGACGGCGCCCGGCGCTAGGGCCTGGCACGTCCGACGCGTCCGCGGCGTGTGGCGAGGCCTCCGCCGCAGCCACGTCCAAGGCCGCAAAATAATCCAAATCCTCCTCCGACGACTCCTCAGTCCACTCAACCGAGCTCCCGGAGTCAGCAAAGTCAAAAAACTCAGATGCAGACCCACTATATTGATTACCACCTTCCGCGGTCGAGGCCGCCAAAAACTCAGTAGCAGTGGTTGCGTGCGCAGGCCCAAAATCTTGAACCTGCGCAGCAACCAAAGTTCAGTACAACATCCAAAATTCCCTAACCCTAAACAACCACTACGCCACCTGCGAGGGTGCCTCGCCGTTGTCTCCGCCGCTTCTTCCGCCATTGTTTCCACCGCCTCCGCCGTCGGATCTTCGACGGTCGGCGCAGCTGCTGCGAGGGCATCGGGAGCGCCTTCGGCCACCTTCAGGGGCAGGTCTTCAACTGTCGCAGCAGATGTGGGGGCGCCTGGTGCGTCCTCCGTGGTCTCCGGGGCCGGCTCCGGGTCAGGCAGGGCGTCGTTCAGTGCTCCGAAATCGTCCACCCACTCGCCTCGCTCCGCCTAAAACAAAACATACAAAAAGTCAGCAAACACACGCACAGACCACATCCAGCAAACGCCGAACAAACGACAACGTTACCTGAGCCCTCGCAGCCTCGGCCCGCTCCCTGACCACTTCACCACCATACAGACCCCACATCCGGTCATAGAGGGCGCCGGCGGACTCCTTCACCACGGGGTCTTCGACCTTATAGATGTCTCGCCCAAAATCTTCATCTGCCTGGTCGAAGGCCTCATAGTGCCGGCACCCTTCGCGAGAGAGTGCGTTCATCGCCCCCTCGCAGGTGACCAGGGAGGCGAACGACATTAACCCCCCCAGGACAGTGGGGAGCTCCTGCAGCTCCTCTTGCACCCATTCCAAACAGCGAAGCCCGGCCTCTCGCTCCGGCACCACGAAGTCACCGGTCCGCGCACCCAGCTCGCGATATGTGGCCATAAGCTGTGTGCGCGTCCGTTCGGCCTCCGTTCGCACCGCGGCTTCGGCCCCCTTCGCGCGGCTCTCCAGAGCGGTGAGCCGCCCCCGCAGGTCTTCGGCGAGATCCTTGGCAAGATTGGCCTCCGCCCGTGCCAGCCTAGCCTCCGCCTGCGCGGCCTGCTCCTTGGCGATGGCCTCGTTGGTTTCCCTCCTCTCCCCCGCCAGCTGGCGCCGGAGGTCAGCCTTTTCCTCCTCCAGGGCAGCCACCTTGTCCGCCAGTTTACGACACTTGCTGTCGGAGGCAGACTTCTCACGGACAGCGTCAGCATGTTGCGTCCGAAGTCTCTCGACTTCGGCAGATAAGGCTGCCGTAAGTGCCCCCGACGCAGTACGGCTGGTGAAGTCAGCCACCTGCAGAGCACACGTAAGGCCATGGCCGGAAAAAAAAAAAGCTCGGCGGACCTGACTCAGCGCCTCCGTCGCCTGACTCAGCGCCTCCGTCACTCCTTTCAGCCGGCGGGTCGCCGCGCCAGCCTCGTCTCTGACCAACGCGAGGGCCGACACCTCGCCTCCGGCGCCAAGGGTCCCGCCCCTCGCCTTTGACGACAGCGCAGCCGTCGCGATTGCCCCAGCAGGCACAGCTATAGCAAGCCGGCCCTCGTCCGACCCTGCAGTGCATCAACGGTTTAAAAAAAAAAAGAGGGACGGCCGGGTAGCTTACCCCCAAGATAATCGTCCACACTAATGTCGGTGCCGAAGTCGGCAACGCGTTTGCCCGGTGGCGGCAACGTTCGGGCCGCCTTCGAAGCCTCCGCCACCCCGCTGGCCGGCGGCACCACCTTCGTCAGCTTGGAGACTCCGGCGCCCGCCGTTGTCTCCGGCGCCTTGCTGGGTGCAGAGGCGCCCGCCTTCGCCGCCAGCGGCGGTTTGCCTCCGCTGGAGGCCGCAGCCTTCGCCGTTCCCCGCTGCCTTTTCGGCCGGGGATCGTGAATCCTGACGGTCGCCTGGCGTTTTTTGCGCCGCCCCTTGGCGATCCTTGTCCATCACTGCCCACACAACAGCACCGATATTTCGCCCGTAAGGAAAAACCCTCCACCGACGAACCATACGAGATATAAAACAGTCTTCCTCAGCCGCGCAGGGGACAGGAACATTTCTAGGCCAACAGCCCCCGGTAACCCTCAGCATCCGAGCCGAAGACTCCCGGAGCTCGGGCGAAGACATCCTCTCCCCCGGGGCCGCACACGTCCTCATTAAATCCCTAGCAAAACTATCAGACACCCCGATTCCTCCCATCGCAGTACCTAATTTTCTCTTTTTTGAGGAGGGGGCGGCCGTCAGCGCAGGGTCGCCTCCAGTCTCCACCGCCGGCTTCTTCCCACGGCGGTCCGCTTCGTCTTGACCAGGGTAGCCGTCGTACGGCAATTGATTTAATTCGAAGACCCTGTTCAAACGTTCATTTGACCCGCGAATATCAAAGCTGCGCTGGCCTTCCGTCCTCGCCACGTACCGCCCCACGAGCCGCACCGCCAAGTCCTCCGCATCACGCACAAAGGTGGCCGGATCACGGTTTCGCAAATTCAGTGCAAAGGCAGGACTTCGCACCACCCTTCCTCCGTGAAAAGGCATCTGGCGAGGGCACACTTCGCCCAGCGCCCAGCCGTGCGCCAAGGGCCAGACCCCGTACGCCACGAATTCTTCAACTAAATCACGACCGCTGCTCTGGCCGGCGGCACACCGAAGGGCCCCTTCGTCTGCATCCTCTTCTGCCACTTCAAAAGGCGGATACGCAGAGTAATAGTGAGAGCACATCTCAGACACGGGGAGTCCTTCATGGCCTTCGACAGTAGCCTCAGCAACGTAAAACCAAAATTCATTCCAATTGCCCCACTTGTTGCGGGCGCACGGAACCAACTCTACTACTGGCATTGTGGTCTTGCCGGTCTTCGGCGTGAATGTACACGACCCAAACTGGGCAACTCCGTCCTCAATCACCCTCTTCTGCCAATGCAAGCAGTAATTCTTCGCAAAAACTTCAACCGACGGCTGTCCGCCGTACGAAGTCGTCGCCCAGACATACTTCGCCAGCGCCACCACGGCGTTCGGTGTCAGCTGATGAATTTGAACATTGAATCTACGCAGGACTTCGCCAACAAACCGGTGCGCAGGCAAGCGGAGACCGGCGACGAAGAACGCCTCGAAAACAACCAACTCACCCTCCGGCTCGGGGACTTCCTCCGTCCCCGGAGCACGAGCGACTCCGCCGCCAAAGTAGCCCAAGCGCTGCATTTCTTCGACGCGGGCCGACGTCATCCGTGACACACCAAAATCAACAGAGTCGCCGGCGCGCAGCTCCTCCACCATCACGCTACTCAACGTCTCCTCAGACGAGGCGGCGGCCGGCGGCGTGGCGTCGGCGGAAGAAGAAGAGGATGGCATTGCTACGTACCGTCGGCGGCGGCGGGCGGTCTGCTTCACTCGAGCCAGATCTCCGACGAGCAAAGGGAGCAGTAGAAGAAGAGGAGCAGAAAGACGGCGGGCGCCTAGGGTTTTCACGGAGCGCGGAAGGCAAAGTGCAAACAGCGCCGTCCCCCGCCCCCCTTTATAGGCAGGGCGCGGCTCCTCGGGAAACCCGCAATCCCACAGGGCGCGACGCTTCGGAAAACCCGCAGTCCAACAGTACGATGTCCATCAACGGTCACATCAAAAACCCCCGCGGAACCACTTCGAGCGAGGGCAGCGTCTCCGCCATCTAGCGACGTCTTCGGCACCAGGTGACTTTGTCGAACTGGTCCCTCGGAGGGCAAATGTTGGAGCGAAGGCAGAAACGCCACCCTTCGCCCGAAGTCTCCACCGCTTAGCCCCTGCCCTGACAGACAAAGCAGGCAGGGACACCCTTCGCTTCATCGGCACCAGAGACAACACGGAGACCCTTCGCTCCATCCGGCACCGCGGCTTCGGCCCCCTTCGCGCGGCTCTCCAGAGCGGTGAGCCGCCCCCGCAGGTCTTCGGCGAGATCCTTGGCAAGATTGGCTTCCGCCCGTGCCAGCCTAGCCTCCGCCTACGCGGCCTGCTCCTTGGCGATGGCCTCGTTGGTCTCCCTCCTCTCCCCCGCCAGCTGGCGCCGGAGGTCAGCCTTTTCCTCCTCCAGGGCGGCCACCTTGTCCGCCAGTTTACGACACTTGCTGTCGGAGGCAGACTTCTCACAGACAGCGTCAGCATGTTGCGTCCGAAGTCTCTCGACTTCGGCAGATAAGGCTGCCGTAAGTGCCCCCGACGTAGTACGGCTGGTGAAGTCAGCCACCTGCAGAGCACACGTAAGGCCATGGCCGTACAAAAAAAAAAGCTCGGCGGACCTGACTCAGCCGTGAAACCCTGCCCCCGCCCGCGGCCTCCAGCCCTGCGCGGCTGCGCCCCCGCCCGCATGCTCACCTTGCGCCGCCGCCCCCGCATGCTCGCCTTGCGCCGCCGCCCTCTTGTTCGCCTTCGTTGCGGACGCGGCCTCCAGTGTCCAGCGCAACCGCCGCTCCACCACCGCCGCTTCACCACCGCCGCTCTACCACCGCCGCTCCATCTTCTATCCCGCCGGCAACCTCCAGCCCTGCGCCATCCCCATTTGTGCGGCCTCTACTGTCCCCACCCCCGCACAGTTCGTGCAACCGTCTCCCCCTCTACAGTCCCCACGTCGTCCACTACTGCATGCTTCCTCCCCACGACCTCCACTTCCTCAGACACCTTATAGAGCTCGATGAAGATAAACCGGGAGCATGTGTGGACTCTATCTCGTCCGAGCACGCGTTTTCACCAGAGTCGGGTTCCTGTACCACGCCGCCGCGCCGGGCCTCTACAGTGTCCGAGCGCGCCTGCAGTGGACCGAGGGGGCGCTCAGCAGAGGCGAGGAGGGGCTTGCTCGGCCGACAACCGGGACTGCGCAGGCTACAAGGGGAGTAGTGAAGATCGACGGCGAGTTGCTCCACGACCGGTCTCTCCCGCTTGAGGAGTAAGGTAGTTTTTTTATTTAGAATCAAGACTGGTAGAGCGATTCTCTAGGCTGTGTATGGTAATTCCATCATTCCTGCATTTGGTGGTACGATATACAAACCACACGATGAAAGAACCACTCTGCGCTTATTGTAGGTCATATAGTTCTCTAGGCTGTTGCTTGCTTATTTTTCCATGCTTATTACTTTGTTTAGCATCCTCGTACTATATTTCCTTAGTCCTGTGCCCCTGTTTCTGAGTGGTGATATATAATGTTTGACCCTTTCATAAATTGTGTTTCATGCTTTAGTTTAGGTTACTAGATGTAGGAAAGGGGATATCTTGATTTTTAAGTCATTTTTACTAATTCGACTCACTCCTAGAGTTAGTTGGCTCGGTCAAGTCTTACCTTTTCAAACTGTGGAAGTGATCACTGCTCTTGATAGCTTGACCTGTCAAACTGTCTACTGGTATAAATCAGCAATCTGAGTTAATGTTTCATGAGCTCACAATTGCAAAAAGACTCTTTTTTAAGACCGATCAAAACCGTATTTCATTACCAAAGTAACGAAATTACAGAGTTCAACAAGTGCTATCTTTCTTTTTTCTTCTTCAGCACATTTCGTCATCTCTGTGTGCCTCTACTTGCTTTGGTGCACAATTATTGGTGTCTAATTCAAACTGCACATGCGAAATTCTATCGATGCACTACTTTTTAGCGATGAATTAAAAAAAAGGTAAACTTCAGCACATTCCAGTTTTATTTGCTTTCAACGCCATACTTAAACTACGTGCTTTCCTGGAAATCTGGTGTATGGCCTTTGGATCCAGCAACCAATTGTCCTAAAATCTAATGCATGGTCTTTGGAGTATCATTTTCGTTGTTTCTTAGTGGTAACTTGGCTGCTTACCGTGGTCAGGGTTACTTGTACTGTTGCACTACTCCATATCAGCAGACTTTGTTTGGTAAGAAGCTGACCATTCAAAACTAGGCACCAATGCAATATATCATGATTGAACAATTTAAGTTATCCAGTTTTATTTGCTTTCAACGCCATACTTAAACTACGTGCTTTCCTGGTCAGTTTGTGTTTATTTCAAATATTTTGTTCATTACCGAGCTAGCAAATAGCAATGATTAGTTTCTCAAAACATGTAGTGTGTTGTGTCGTTGCATCCGAATTGAGAAGGATCTTTGAATATGTTCCTATAGTTGTTACCTACTTACCATTGTGTTTTCTTAGAGTTAATATTTGCTTCTCTAATTACCATTTTGTTTTTCTCAGAGTTAATCCCAAGCAGTGCAGACTCTCAAGCATCCGTGTTGCCTTTTTCTTCTTGTGCCCACAAGTATGGAGCATCTGTCTTTTACAACCTCGTGTTGCTTCCAGTATACTGTCTTTCCATGAATTATGTCTACCTTTGAATTTATTGCTGATCCCAGACATCTAGGTGGTCCATTTATGGATATGTAGTTCTTTGCTTGGCACACAATCTTCCTTGTACTGTTTACTAAATTTAGGTGGACAAACAAAATGCTTCTGTAGTTTTCTTTGTCCATTAGCAAAATAACAAGTATTATCAGCTTTGATGAATGTTAAATATTGATGAGCAAAACTATGAAACATCTTATTATGTAACCTAATCTAAGATTATTATGGGAGCGAGTGGGATTGTCATTGATTCAGTAACCTTAATATGATGTTCTCTTCGACTTGCCTTTCTGCTCACCTGGTCAGTTTGTGTTTATTTCAAATATTTTGTTCATTACCGAGCTAGCAAATAGCAATGATTAGTTTCTCAAAACATGTAGTGTGTTGTGTCGCTGCATCCGAATTGAGAAGGATCTTTGAATATGTTCCTATAGTTTTTACCTACTTACCATTGTGTTTTCTCATCAACATTTAACATTGTATAGCAGTTCTGTCATCATTGTATAGCAGTTCTGTCATCTTAGTTTGGCGTTGCTATGAAAATTCTGATAGAGAATACCAGTTTCTTTTCTCAGAATGTGAATACTTATGTTTTCTATAATAATCATGGGTCGTTGTGACTATCCAGGGAAATTCGGAATTGTGTTCGCCTCAATTTCTGTACCCATCTTTGCAGCTCTGTATTGTCCAACAAAACTTTGGTTAGTGCTTTCATGCTTTCATTTTGTGTTCTTAATACTATTTCTTTTATTATATTGAATATTTGAATGACCTGTTCTACTATTACAGTTTGAACATGTTTTGTTATGTCATGTCTATTACCAAATTGTAAAAGCGAATGAATTGTATTGAGAACAAATTTAAATTAAAATTCCAACTAATATATATGGACATGACAAATTTGTGTGTATTAGGGGTATTTATTGGGGTATGAAGTTTATATACAAGCATGCTTCCGGTATATAGAGGTTGATGCTAAATGATAGTTGAAAGGATTAGCTGGTAGTATGCTTTCTGTACGGTGCACTTGCACCTGCGCAACTTCATTCTTCTTCGCTTCTCTTAATTCTTCTTTCTATGTCTACAGTTCAATACAAAGTGAAACACCCTTAAGTGAGACTAGGTGTGTGCTCGTGCGTTGCCACGAGAGTTAAAGATTAGTATAAAATATAGATACGGAACGATAAACATCACTATGATATTCAAAATTCATATGATAAAATATCATGTAACACTAATATCATGAACTGATGTCGAATAAACATTATAAGAAGTCGAACAGCCATGCTAAAATATTTATTCACAAGTACGACCAAGTACAGTTCAAGGAACAAATAACATGAAATGAAATACAAAAGGGCAACACATACAAACACCTGACCGGACTTCAGAAGCTAGCTCCAGCTTAAACCAGCTATAGAACTCCCCACCTTTCATCATGCTGATCATCAGGCTTTATCTGAGATGTCATACAGACACATACAGATTTTTCTCTGGTTTCTATTGATGCAGAACCTTCTCATCTGCATGTCATCTGGCTTGACATGTTGCATAGGCTTCTCCAATCCATAAGAATGAAGTATAAACGCTATTGTTTGGTGCACTGCCAACCTTTGCTTTGCTGGAACTAAGTCCTATGAAAGCTACATCTACTTTTATCTGAGATGGCCTTGTTCTGGAAATAACGAACACGTCAGTATGACGTTCAGTAAATGATACTGTGGAATATAAATTGAAAAATCTTCAGTTGCTTTCCAGCCATACAAAAATAAAAGTAGAAAACTGATTGTAGAAAGTGAATGTATTGATATTTATTTTTATCAATACAGATTGGATTAAGCCCTGCATCACCCTAGACATGAGTTACCAGACACAAAAAGGGCATCATATAATCCTGTTGATCATAGGGAAAGAAAACGTCACAATATCCTCTTTTGGGTAGTGAAGTCCGGTCAGGTGTTTGTTCAAACCTTGCCAAAAGTCCTTTCGCCAACAAGAACAGCTTTGCAATTGTCATGAAGTGCTAAAGCAACCTAAAAAATTATTGGTGCGTGAGCTTTGACTACATGCCATTTCATTACTGTCGGTGGACGCAAATGTGTACTTACTATTTCACTGGCGCTTGCTGTCCTATTATTCACCAGCAACTGTCACAAGATGTAGATAAACATATGAGACATATTATGTTACATTTTATGATTTAACTTTAAATATTGTTATATGAAAAATCTTCAATTTGATGCTAGGTTTCTTAAAGAACAAAGACGTAGATAGAGTCTACACTTTCTACAAAATAGTTTCCTGTAATTTCATTATGATGTAAAAGAAATCTATTTGTTTGACAGATGGACTTTGTCATTTAATCCTTTTAATGATGTTTTCTTTGCAATAATGTCATGATTGGTCCTACAAGATCAATGGCAGGATCCGGTAGAATAAACCAAAATAGGACAGTTCCAGACATTCGTCCCTTTCCTCCGTAAGTATATAGTTCACTTGTCACATTTATATATGAATTACAAACTTAAGCTACAGTTTGTGTTTTATATAGTTTCGTGTTATTTGATGATATTCAAGATTTCAATAACTTACCACACGTAAAGAGTATCTTTGCGAGGGTAGTTGTTAAGTTTCCTAGGCGTCATGATAGTCAACACTTCATCCTACAGGATATCACAGTGAGTTACTTCAAGCTTTAAAATAGAGTCCATATAGTCATGTTATAATAAAATTCTTTGACTCATACGACCTGTATTCCCATATATCTAGGGATCCAAAATGGAAGCAATTTCAAGTCGCAATAATGTTCCACGTTTCGATGCCTTACTCACACAAGGATGCACATATACATTGTATAGAGTGGGATTCTGTCTAAATAGGGAGGGGATTCAATTTCGGAATATTGGACATGGGCTAGAGATCGGACTGATAACACATACTATTGTGGAGCCATTCATTAAGCCAATCCAATTTCCTCCATTTCCAAAGTATCTTATGCCATTCCATAAGGTGTATCAACAACCGCATAAGTCGTTCGTAGGTAATGATCATTCCTTCCATATGGTTTATATATATATATATATAGTACTAATGGCTGATGTATAAGTTATTCAAAGATAACTAATCACATGTGAATTGCTCAGACATTATTGGCATAGTTCTTCATTTAGAGCCATTAAAGCATATCGGTGGAAGGCCGTATAGAGAGGCTGTACTAATGGATTCCAGGTGACACTAATTTATAGCTACATTATTTTTTGAAAGTATTAAGTAATTGTTAGGTCTTATTCAGACAACATTAATGTTTTTATAGGTGGGATCTAATCGCCGTGGGGGTATGGACTGACCTCTTGCAAAGAAATGCTCTACGATGGTCGTTAGCTAGAGTTGACAATAACATCATTATTGGAACTATGTTGCGTCGTAACAATAAACACAGTAATTTCTCTTGTACCTAAATTCTTTCAACTTGAACTCAATTCTTATGCTTATTTATTATCCTAACAATAGGATGCTTGGAAACCTCGGATTACAGCACCGTTCATTTCAACCCAGATCATCACACTACATACCACTTGAAGAGTGAGTGGTTCTTATAATAGATTTATAAACTATAGCTAAAATTAAAATGCTAATAATTTAAAATAATCATCTTCTTACAAATTATGTTCTAAATTGCAGCTATTCGACGTTCGTTGATTCAAAATCCAAGGCGTCGTATCGTCGACAAATTTCTTGAGAACAGACGGGCACATCTCACAACTGTGATATCTGATTGAGACGTATTCTAGCTTGTTATAGTAGATACTTTGTTAGTTATGATTTAGATGAAACTTAGTAGTAATGATTTGTTCTCTATTTTGTATTAGTCGTGTGTTCGGTCTCAATGGTGATCACTTTGTATAAAACTATGTGACCTTTCTATGAGCTAATAAATAAGTTCACCATCATTATTCTTCATTCATCTTTCTTCATCACTGTTAGCATGGTTCTTGATCTATACAAGCCTATGTCATTTGCATTTAGTCCACTGTAATCCTTGGCCTGGTAATCACAAAACTATTGAAAACAATATCCGCTTACGAAAGATATGTGGAAAATGCGGTAGGAACGACATAATGATGATAGCATTTTTGCAAATTGAAAGAACAAAAAAATTGCTCACCGAAGAGGATCACTTCATTCTTCATCTCAAAACACTCCAGACGATGCAGCAGTTTTGGAACAAAAACTTGAACCTTGCAACAGTAGTAACACTTGAGACGGGTGTTTCCTTCTTTAACTGAAGGCACTCAGATCATACGACACTCTTGGAAAAAAATGAAACCTTTCCAAAAACTAAACCAGCAAATATCACCTCTTCCCTTTTTTTACGAAACTCGCCGGCACCTCTTCGAGGGGGGAGGCAGAAGCAAGATAACACTTAAACGACAGTAAACAATACACAAACCAGTTAAAAATATGAAAAATCTCTCATTACAAGAGTTATAGGCTGTAGCATGGTTATTAACACACAACTGAGGATGGACTTGGTTTGATAATAACATATGCATTCTGGCTTTTACATGTTGAATTTATGGACATCTACTACATATGGGATTGCTCAACCTATCCGAGCATTTAAATGGAAAACAACTTCCTGCAATCATCAATTAAGAGATTCAAGTATACACCACACTCCACTGCACTAATATTCTTAGCAGCATCAATTGAACATAATCACAAAAGGACTGGCAAGAAGATTCAGAGTAAGATAACATTCTTGGTAGGCATAGAACATAATCTTACTGGATAAATATATTGTTTTATTGTTTTCCTCTTCGTTTTATTTTTCTTTCTTCTTGCTCTGTTGTTCAGTCAGTCTGTCATCCCCATAAACCAGTTCTAGATAGTAGTACGAAAGGCATTTTCCTCTTCACACTCTTGGTTGCTGCCTTGGCCCCTCCTCAACCCTGTTTTACTTGACTTCAGCTTTGACAATATATTAGTCAGTACTCCCATAATCCATATCCATAATTCAGCTTTGACAATATATTTTTGTCCTGTAAATTTAGTAGACCATTTAAAGGACGCTGCCGGAGGGAGTAGAGGATGACCTCATCCTCTAAATTTAGGGTATAGGACCCTTTAGAGGTCCGTGTTGGAGTTAGTCTTATATGTTGACTTTGATTCTCATTGATTGTCTACCATTTAACTGAACGTACCAATTTGCTCGTTAGTACTTTCCCTATCTCTAAGAATCAATGTTATCTGATTAGATTAGAAATTGAGCGTATCTTATCCTTTGGTGAAGTATGATAAGGTGATTCATCCTCTCATATAGGTTTTGTGGCTGCCTGAAATACGTAAATGGATCCGCTCCAAACTAATGATGTTCGTTCTCCATTAAAAGAACTGTCCAACATCACTGTTGAAGGTATGTCTACTAATAATATAAGATGCCTTATTTGACATTTCAATAAGGTTGTAAAAAATAAAACCTATAATGGTTTAGTAGGATGTGCGGATGCAAGGCAATGTAAACGGGAAAAGGAAAGAGCACGATACGCGGCGATGAGTGATGAAACAAAAAATGAATTGAAGAAACGTCGTGCGTCACGCAACAAAGAAAATGTTGTACACCATGAGTATTCAAAAGTGTTAGATCCAAAGGAACGTAAGAGAATCCGAGAAAGAGCTCGATGTGCAACTCAAACTAAGGAACAAAGGACGTTGCGTAATATGAAACCATGTCAAAAGAGAGCAAGGGAAAACTATAGAATAAGACAACAAGTTATGCTAAGTCAGGACTCAATCGCCATTGAGAACCCTACTTTTACCCCGGAGCTTGTGTGGAGTTCAACAGATGCTCAAGCACCTACTGGGTCTCTATTTAGCTCCGAGCTCATGGCTATTCCTGAATTGATCCCAACTCCATTTGTTCCTACTCCATAGGTGACTGAGGATGTTGAGACAAAGATACTGACAAAGTCTCCTAGACGACAAAGACATCCGTGTACAGTCCCTGCCACAAATAGTGACAAAATGACCGAAGGAGTAGACGTTGGGAAGCAGCACTTGACATCTTCGACTATTACCACCAATGGTAATTACAAGCTCATTCCATCATTAGTTCCCTAATTATTCTTAGTGGTTAATATGATTAAGGTGTGCTCTTTACAGAGGATGCTGATGAGACTGTACTTTTTAAAGAAGATGATGATGACGAAGAAGGATACCTATTCGCTGGGCAAGGTACTTACGTAATGTTTTTAATATAGGATATATGATTTAAAAGTTTCTAAAGTTGTATGTCTTATCCCTTGTTCTTTCAAAACAAATTTAGATGGTGAATCTGGTGAGGATATTGAGATTGATGAAACCCAAGATGCCTTTACTGTCAACCCTGACGTACCTGACTTGTACGACAAGGTGTATAGTAACATACCTGAAGAAACACATTTGCTGAGCACTGTTGCTGACTGCGATTACTGCAAAGCGAAGAAGTTTCAGTATGAACCACCTGGATTTTGTTGTCGTAATGGACAGATTAATTTAGCCGCATTCGAGACACCGCTCCAGCTTAGGAGGTTGTGGGAGTCTGCAGATGCTGATGCGAGGCACTTTCGTGATAACATTCGATTTTTTAACGGCCATTTCTCGTTCACTTCTCTGTACTGTTGCCTTGACAGTATGACTACAAACATGGATTGTGGTATCTATACGTTTCGTGCACATGGCATGATGTACCACAACGTAAGGTCGTTCGGTAGGGAAGTTGGGGCAGAACATAAACACCTTGAACTCTACTTCTATGATGATGATCCCAGCCTCGAGCATAGATATCGTAAATGTCGTCAACAACAATTTGAGAAAGATAAGGCAGTTATTAAACAATTGGTTGAAATACTTAAGGGAAATCCATACTCTGAGCACCTTAGGAGTATGGGGCACGTTGATAACATTGAAGACTACCACATCGCCTTGAACCTTGACCAAACGCTGAACCAGAAGTTATATAATTCACCCATTACTTCGGAGGTAGCTGCAATTTGGATTGAGGGGAGTGAACGTCGAGGTCAATTCAGTAATAGTGTTATGCTACATGGGAAGGATAGATCAAGCCACGGCATCCGTTCATATCATGGATGCTATGATGCACTATCATATCCATTGTTCTTCCCTAAAGGTGAACTTGGATGGCATGCCAATATTCCTAAGTCCAATGTTTCCATGGACGAAGTAGACGCGTACCGCGATCAACATAGGAGAAGTGATGCAAACAATGATGATACAGGTTAGTTCTTTCTTTGTGATTCTTATATAATCCTTTGTTAAATATGTTTTTTGCAACACTAATTAATAAACCTTGCTGTTGCAGAACGACCTAGCCATCTATGCGTGTCTGTACGTGACTATTACTGCTACAGATTCCAAATTCGTCCAAGTATATTCAATCCAATACTTCATGGGAAGCGGCTTTTCCAACAGTTCGCGGTTGACACCTACATCAAGATTGAGAGCTCTCGTTTGGATTTCATACGTAAAAACCAAGACAGATTAAGGGCGGATCTATACAAGGGTTTGGTAGATAGCTTGCATGAAGGCGAGAACAGAGCAGACAAAATTGGAAAGCGAACCGTGCTGTCTACATCATTTATCGGTGGTCCTCGTGACATGAGACGTCGGTATATGGATGCTATGGCCCTTGTGCGGAAGTTTGGGAAGCCAGACATATTCCTCACTATGACGTGCAACCCCAATTGGGATGAAATAACCAGAGAGCTTCTCCCTATGCAGTCACCACAGGATCGTCCGGACCTTGTTGTTCGCATATTCCGTGCAAAACTAGAGGAACTGAAGAAGCGATTGACTAAGCATCATATTCTTGGAAAAATCCGAGCTTATGTCTATGTCGTGGAGTTCCAGAAGCGAGGTTTGCCTCATGTCCATTTCCTACTCATCATGCAGAGAAAGTACAAGCTAACTTGTCCTGATCAGTATGATCACCTTATCTCCGCTGAGATCCCTGACAAGAAGAAGTACCCTGAACTATATAAGATGGTTATCAAGCATATGATGCATGGACCGTGCGGGTTGCTAAATCCTAAATGCCCATGCACTAAGGGTCGTGCTTCATGCAAAAACCATTATCCTAGAGCTTTTAGCAATGCAACGTCTCAAGGAAAGGATTCATATCCTATTTATAGGCGTCGTGATGATGGGCGTAAGGAAACGGTTCGAGGTTGTGAATTGGACAACAGATGGGTCGTCCCTTACAACCCTTACCTCCTCCGGCTCTTCAACTGTCACATCAATGTTGAGGCGTGCGGGAGCATCAAGGCTGTCAAATACTTGTTCAAATACATATACAAAGGCCACGATCGTGCGTCTGTGGCTGTGACAGACGCAAACAAGGCTGATGGTGACGTTGATGAGATCAAGCAGTATAGAGATGCTAGGTGGGTGACCCCTCCAGAAGCCCTTTGGAGGATATTCAGCTTTGATCTAAGTCAAAACTCTCCACCAGTGATGCAACTGCAGCTCCATCTTGAAAACATGCATATGGTGTCATTTCACGAGCGTGCTAAAGTAAATCATGTTGTCCAACGTCCAGGTGCCGATAGGTCAATGCTTACGGCATATTTTGAGGCAAATAGGCTACACGAAGAGGCTCGGGGCATCCTTTACCGTGATTTTCCTGAGTGGTACACTTTGCAGCAGGGCAAGGTGTGGCAAAGGAGGAAACGAAACACGGGTGGACAGGTTGGTAGAATAGTCTCTGCTCATCCAGCTGAGGGGGAGCGCTTTTATCTTCGACTTCTCTTAAACCATGTGACGGGTGCTACCTCCTATGCGGATCTAAGGACAGTAGATGGTGACACACTACCAACTTTTCGTGAGGCAGCACAAAGGAGGGGACTGCTTGAAGCAGACGACACAATAGATGAGTGTCTCAACGAAGCCGCTATTTACCAAATGCCTTCAGCACTACGAAGGTTGTTTGCAACAATACTGGTATACTGCGAGCCGAACGATGTGGCAGAATTATGGCAGAGACACCTTGACTCAATGTCAGAGGACTATCACCGTAGTACTCAAAGCAAAATCCATGTGCAGCAGATGGTCTTGATTGACATTAGAAACATTTTGCAGTCAATGGGTAAAGACATAAAGACATTCCCTCTCCCTGCTATCATTGATAGATATGACGATTTACATGGTACTGATAGAGAGATTTATGAGGAGGAAAGTATAGTGCCGACGACAGAAGACGTTGCTCTGAAAGAAACCCTAAACGAGGAGCAGAGGTCTGCTTATGATAAGATCCTATCTGTCGTTGACACCAATAACGGTGGAGTGTTCTTTGTGGATGGGCCTGGTGGGACTGGAAAGACCTATCTGTATAAGGCATTGCTTGCAGCACTACGCAGTCAGGACAAGATTGCAGTTGCAACAGCTACATCTGGTGTTGTGATAGTCGCCTAGAGGGGGGGTGAATAGGGCGAAACTGAAATTTACAAAAATAATCACAACTACAAGCCGGGTTAGCGTTAGTAATAAAGAAACGAGTCCGCGAGAGAGGGCGCAAAACAAATAGCAAGCAAATAAGAGTGTGACACAAGGATTTGTTTTACCGAGGTTCGGTTCTTGCAAACCTACTCCCCGTTGAGGAGGCCACAAAGGCCGGGTCTCTTTCAACCCTTCCCTCTCTCAAACGATCCCACGGATCGAGTGAGCTTTCTCTTCTTCTCAATCAACCGGGAACAAAACTTCCCGCAAGGGCCACCACACACTTGGTGCCTCTTGCCTTGGTTACAATTGAGTGATGATCACAAGAACAAGTGAGAAAGAAAGAAAGCGATCCAAGCGCAAGAGCTCAAAAGAACACGGCAAATCTCTCTCGCTAGTCACTAAGGGCTTGAGTGGAATTGGAGAGGATTTGATCTCTTTTGTTTGTGTCTAGAATTGAATGCCTAGCTCTTGTAAGTGGTTGAGAGTTGGAAAACTTGGATTGGCAATGAATGTGGGGTGGTTGGGGTATTTATAGCCCCAACCACCACAAGTGACCGTTGGCTGGAGTCCTCTGTTCGATGGCGCACCGGACAGTCCGGTGCACACCGGACAGTCCGGTGCCCCTGCCACGTCACGGTTGCCGTTGGATTCTGACCGTTGGAGCTTCTGACTTGTGGGCCCCCCTGGGTGTCCGGTGCACACCGGACAAGCACTGTTTGATGTCCGGTGCACCGGCATGGGCGTGCCTGACATCTGCGCGCGCTGCGCGCGCATTTAATGCACCGCAGAGAGCCGTTGGCGCCGCAGGGAGCCGTTGCTCCGCTGGCACACCGGACAGTCCGGTGTACACCGGACAGTCCGGTGAATTTTAGCGGAGCGGCTCCCGAGCAAACCCGAGGCTGGCGAGTTCCGAAGGCCGCGTTCCCTTGGGGCACCGGACATGTCCGGTGCACACCGGACAGTCCGGTGAATTATAGCGCGCCGGCCTTGGAGAATACCCGAGGGTGAAGAGTTGGAGTCGAAGTCCTCTGGCCACACCGGACAGTCCGGTGCACACCGGACAGTCCGGTGCCTCCGGCCAGAGGAGCCCTCGGTTGCCTTGCTGCTCCTTTGTTGAATCCAACATTTGGTCTTATTATTGGCTGATTGTGAACCTTTTGCACCTGTATAACTTATGCACTAGAGTAAACTAGTTAGTCCAATGTTTGTGTTGGGCAATTCAACCACCAAAATTATTTAGGAACTAGGTCTAAGCCTAATTCCCTTTCAATCTCCCCCTTTTTGGTGATTGATGCCAACACAAACCAAAGCAAATATAGAAGTGCATAATTGAACTAGTTTTCATAATGTAAGTGCAAAGGTTGCTTGAAATTGAGCCAATATAAATTTATATGATGCGCATGGATGGTTTTCTTTATTTTTCACATATTGGACCACATTTGCACCACGAGTTTTGTTTTTGCAAATTCTTTTGTAAATTCTTTTCAAAGTACTTTTGCAAGATAGTCAAAGGTAAATGAAAAAAGATTTTGCAAAGCATTTTCAAGATATGGAATTTTCTCCCCCTATTTCCAATGCTTTTCCTTTGACTAAGCAAAACTCCCCCTCAAATGAGGTCTCCTCTTAGTGTTCAAGAGGGTTTTCAATTAATTTTGAAAACACTACTTGCTCCCCCTTTTAGAACACAAAGAGATACCAATTTTGAAATTTATCATTGAAAATCATCAAATTTAAAATTAGGGGTGGTGGTGCGGTCCTTTTGCTTTGGGCTCATATTTTCTCCCCCTTTGGCATGAATCGCCAAAAACGGAATCATTAGAGCCCAATGAAGTACATTCTCCCCCTTTGGTCATGAAATAAATGAGTGAAGGTTATACCAACGTTGGAGAGAAGATGCGGAGCGACGGCGAAGGATGAGTAGTGGAGCGGAGTGGAAGCCTTTGTCTTCGCCGAAGACTCAAATTCCCTTTCAATACACCTATGACTTGGTTGAAATACACTTGAAAACACATTAGTCATAGCATATATAAAAGAGACATGATTAAAGGTATATGCATGTGCTATGCGTGCAAGACTAGCAAAAGAAATTCCTAGAATCAAGAATATTAAGCTCATGCCTAAGTCGGGTAAAAGATTGTTCATCAAGTGGTTTGGTAAAGATATCGGCTAATTGATCTTTAGTATGAATATAAGAAATCTCGATATCCCCCTTTTGTTGGTGATCCCGAAGAAAATGATACCGAATGGCTATGTGCTTAGTGCGGCTGTGCTCGACGGGATTGTCGGCCATTTTGATTGCACTCTCATTGTCACATAGCAAAGGGACTTTGGTTAATTTGTAACCGTAGTCCCGCAGGGTTTGCCTCATCCAAAGCAATTGCGCGCAACAGTGGCCTGCGGCAATATACTCGGCTTCGGCGGTAGAAAGAGCGACCGAATTTTGCTTCTTTGAAGCCCAAGACACCAAGGATCTTCCCAAGAACTGGCAAGTCCCCGATGTGCTCTTTCTATTAATCCTACACCCCGCCCAATCGGCATCCGAATAACCAATTAAATCAAATGTGGATCCCCGAGGGTACCAAAGCCCAAACTTAGGAGTAAAAGCCAAATATCTCAAGATTCGTTTTACGGCCGTAAGGTGTGATTCCTTAGGGTCGGCTTGGAATCTTGCACACATGCATACGGAAAGCATAATGTCCGGTCGAGATGCACATAAATAAAGCAATGATCCAATCATCGACCGGTATACCTTTTGATCCACGGACTTACCTCCCGTGTCGAGGTCGAGATGCCCATTAGTTCCCATGGGTGTCTTGATGGGCTTGGCATCCTTCATTCCAAACTTGCTTAGGATATCTTGAGTATACTTCGTTTGGCTAATGAAGGTGCCCTCATGGAGTTGCTTGACTTGGAATCCTAGAAAATACTTCAACTCCCCCATCATCGACATCTCGAATTTCTGTGTCATGATCCTACTAAATTCTTCACATGTAGATTTGTTAGTAGACCCAAATATGATATCATCAACATAAATTTGGCATACAAACAAATCATTATCAAGAGTCTTAGTGAATAAAGTAGGATCGGCCTTGCCGACTTTGAAGCCATTAGCAATAAGGAAATCTCTAAGGCATTCATACCATGCTCTTGGGGCTTGCTTGAGCCCATAAAGCGCCTTAGAGAGCCTATAAACATGGTTAGGGTACTCACTATCTTCAAAGCCGGGAGGTTGCTCAACATAGACCTCCTCCTTGATTGGTCCATTGAGGAAGGCACTCTTCACGTCCATTTGATAAAGCTTGAAGCCATGGTAAGTAGCATAGGCTAATAATATGCGAATTGACTCAAGTCTAGCTACGGGTGCATAGGTTTCACCAAAATCCAAACCTTCGACTTGTGAAAACCCCTTGGCCACGAGTCGAGCTTTGTTCCTAGTCACCACACCATGCTCGTCTTGCTTGTTGCGGAAGACCCACTTGGTTCCTACAACATTTTGGTTAGGACGTGGAACTAAGTGCCATACCTCGTTCCTCGTGAAATTGTTGAGCTCTTCTTGCATCGCCATCACCCAATCCGAATCTTGAAGTGCCTCCTCTACCCTGGTTGGCTCAATAGAGGAAACAAACGAGTAATGTTCACAAAAATGAGCAACACGAGATCGAGTAGTTACCCCCTTATGAATGTCGCCGAGGATGGTGTCGACGGGGTGATCTCGTTGAATTGCTTGGTGGACTCTTGGGTGTGGCGGCCTTGGTTGTTCATCCTCCTTGTTTTCATCATTTGAATCTCCCCCTTGATCGTTGCCGTCATTTTGAGATGGCTCATCTTCTTGATTTTCTTGTTCAACATCTTGAGCCTCATCCTCAACTTGAGTCGGTGGAGATGCTTGCATGGAGGAGGATGGTTGATCTTGTGCATTTGGAGGCTCTTCGGATTCTTTAGGACACACATCCCCAATGGACATGTTCCTTAGCGCTATGCATGGAGCCTGTTCTTCACCTGCATCATCAAGATCAACTTGCTCTACTTGAGAGCCGTTAGTCTCATCAAACACAACGTCACAAGAAACTTCAACAAGTCCTGAGGACTTGTTAAAGACTCTATATGCCCTTGTGTTTGAGTCATATCCTAGTAAAAAGCCTTCTACAGTTTTAGGAGCAAATTTAGATTTTCTACCTCTTTTAACAAGTATAAAACATTTGCTACCAAAAACTCTAAAATATGAAATATTGGGCTTTTTACCGGTTAGGAGTTCATAAGATGTCTTCTTGAGGATTCGATGAAGATATAATCGGTTGATGGCGTAGCAGGCGGTGTTGACCGCCTCGGCCCAAAACCGATCCGGTGTCTTGTACTCATCAAGCATGGTTCTTGCCATGTCCAATAGAGTTCGATTCTTCCTCTCCACTACACCATTTTGTTGTGGAGTGTAGGGAGAAGAGAACTCATGCTTGATGCCCTCCTCCTCAAGAAAGTCTTCAATTTGGGAATTTTTGAACTCCGTCCCATTGTCGCTTCTAATTTTCTTGATCCTTAAGCCGAACTCATTTTGAGCCCGTCTCAAGAATCCCTTTAAGGTCTCTTGGGTTTGTGATTTTTCCTGCAAAAAGAATACCCAAGTGAAGCGAGAATAGTCATCCACAATTACAAGGCAGTACTTACTACCGCCGATGCTTATGTAAGCGATCGGGCCGAACAAATCCATGTGAAGAAGCTCCAGTGGCCTGTCGGTAGTCATGATGTTTTTGTGTGGATGATGAACACCAACTTGCTTCCCGGCTTGGCATGCACTACAAATCCTGTCTTTCTCAAAATGAACATCGGTTAGTCCCAAAATGTGTTCTCCCTTTAGAAGCTTGTGAAGATTCTTCATTCCAACATGGGCTAGTCGGCGGTGCCAGAGCCAACCCAAGTTAGTCTTAGCAATCAAGCAAGTGTCGAGTTCAGCTCTATTAAAATCTACTAAGTATAGCTGACCCTCTAACATTCCCTTAAAAGCTATTGAATCATCACTTCTTCTAAAGACAGTTACACCAGTATCAGTAAAAAGACAGTTGTAGCCCATTTGACATAATTGGGATACGGAAAGCAAATTGTAATCTAAGGAATCTACAAGAAAAACATTTGAAATGGAATGGTCAGGGGATATAGCAATTTTACCCAAACCTTTGACCAAACCTTGATTTCCATCCCCGAATGTGATAGCTCGTTGGGGATCTTGGTTTTTCTCATATGAGGAGAACATCCTTTTCTCCCCGGTCATGTGGTTTGTGCACCCGCTGTCGAGTATCCAACTTGTGCCCCCGGATGCATAAACCTACAAAACAAGTTTAGTTCTTTGTTTTAGGTACCCAAACGGTTTTGGGTCCTTTGGCATTAGATACAAGAACTTTGGGTATCCAAACACAAGTCTTGGAGCCCTTGTGTTTGCCCCCAACAATTTTGGCAACTACCTTGCCGGATTTGCTAGTCAAAACATAAGATGCATCAAAAGTCTTAAATGAAATAGCATGATCATTTGATGCATTTGGAACTTTCTTTCTAGGCAACTTGGCATGGGTTGGTTGCCTAGATCTAGATGTCTCACCCTTATACATAAAAGCATAATTAGGGCCAGAGTGAGACTTCCTAGAATGAATTTTCTTAATTTTACTCTCAGGATACCCGGCAGGGTACAAAATGTAACCCTCGTTATCCTGAGGCATGGGAGCCTTGCCCTTAACAAAGTTAGACAAGTTCTTAGGAGGGGCATTAATTTTGACATTGTCTCCCCTTTGGAAGCCAATGCCGTCCTTAATGCCCGGGCGTCTCCCATTATAGAGCATGCTTCTAGCAAGTTTAAATTTTTCATTTTCTAAGTCATGCTCTCTAATCTTAGCATTAAGTTGTGCTATGTGATCATTTTGTTTCTTAATTAAAGCTAGGTGATCATGGATAGCATCAACATTGATATCTCTACATCTAGTACAAATGGAAATATGCTCAACATTAGATGTAGAGGGTTTGCAAGATTTTAGTTCAACAACCTTAGCATGCAACAAATCATTTTTAGCTCTAAGGTCGGAAATAGTAGCATTGCAAACATCAAAATCCTTAGCCTTAGCAATTAATTTCTCATTTTCATTTCTAAGGCTAGCAATGGAAACATTTAATTTATCAATCCTAGCAAGCAAATCAACATTATCATTTCTAGGATCAATGCAAACATAAGAATCAACCTTAGCAATTAAATTGGCATTTTCATTTCTAAGGTTGTCTAAAGTCTCATGACAAATACTTAGCTCACTAGACAATTTTTCACATTTTTCTCTTTCTAGAGCATAAGCATTTTTAACCTTAACATGCTTCTTATTTTCTTTAATAAGGAAGTCCTCTTGAGAATCCAAGAGATCATCCTTCTCATGTATAGCACTAATCAATTCATTTAATTTTTCCTTTTGTTGCATGTTGAGGTTAGCAAAAAGAGTACGCAAGTTTTCTTCCTCATTTTTATCATCCTCATCACTAGATGTTTCATATTTAGAGGAGGACCTTGATTTTACCTTCTTTTTGCCGTCCTTGGCCATGAGACACTTGTGGCCGACGTTGGGGAAGAGGAGGCCCTTGGTGACGGCGATGTTGGCGGCGTCCTCGTCGTCGGAGGAGTCGCTTGAGCTTTCGTCGGAGTCCCACTCCCGACAAACATGGGCATCGCCGCCCTTCTTCTTGTAGTACTTCTTTTTCTCCTTCCTCTTGCCCTTCTTGTCGTTGTCCCTGTCACTATCACTTGATAATGGACATTTAGCAATAAAGTGACCGGGCTTACCACACTTGTAGCAAACCTTCTTGGAACGGGATTTGTAGTCCTTCCCCTTCCGTTGCTTGAGGATTTGCCGGAAGCTTTTGATGATTAGGGCCATCTCCTCGTTGTCGAGCTTGGAGGCGTCAATTGGCTGTCTACTTGGTGTAGACTCCTCCTTCTTCTCCTCCGTTGCCTTGAAGGCCACGGGTTGCGCCTCAGATGTGGAAGGCTCATCAAGCTCGTTGATCTTCTTGGAGCCCTTAATCATACATTCAAAACTAACAAAATTCCCGATGACTTCCTCGGGGGTCATTTGTGTATATCTAGGATTGCCACGAATTAATTGTACTTGAGTAGGGTTAAGGAAAATAAGGGCTCTTAGAATAACCTTAACCACCTCGTGGTCATCCCATTTTGCGCTCCCGAGGTTGCGCACTTGGTTCACCAAGGTCTTGAGCCGGTTGTACATGTCTTGTGGCTCCTCCCCTTGGCGAAGACGGAAGCGACCGAGCTCCCCCTCGATCGTTTCCCGCTTGGTGATCTTGGTGAGTTCATCACCCTCGTGCGCCGTCTTGAGTAGGTCCCAAATCTCTTTGGCGTTCTTCAACCCTTGTACTTTGTTGTATTCCTCCTTGCTTAGTGAGGCAAGGAGAATGGTTGTGGCCTGGGAGTTGAAGTGCTCGATTTGGGCCACTTCGTCCGTGTCGTAGTCTTCATCCCCTACGGATGGTACCTGTACACCAAACTCAACAACATCCCATAATCTCTTGTGGAGAGAGGTTAGATGAAATCGCATCAAATTACTCCACATAGCATAATCTTCACCATTAAAAGTTGGTGGTTTGCCTAATGGGACGGAAAGTAAAGGTGTATGTTTAGGAATGCGAGGGTAGCGTAGGGGAATCTTACTATACTTCTTACGCTCTTGGCGTTTAGAAGTGACGGACGCCGCGTCGGAGCCGGAGGTGGAGGTCGATGAAGTGTCGGTCTCGTAGAAGACCACCTTCCTCATCCTTTTGTGCTTGTCCCCACTCCGATGCGGCTTGTGAGAAGAAGATTTTTCCTTCTTCTCCTTGTGGTGAGAAGAGGAAGATCTTTTCTCCTTTCGCTTGGAGGATCTCTTCTTCTTCTCCCTTCTCTTGGTGCGGGACTCTTCCGATGAAGATGAGGTGCTCCCTTGGCTTGTAGTGGGCTTGTCATCGCCGGTCTCCATCTCCTTCTTGGCGGGATCTCCCGACATCACTTCGAGCGGTTAGGCTCTAATGAAGTACCGGGCTCTGATACCAATTGATAGTCGCCTAGAGGGGGGGTGAATAGGGCGAAACTGAAATTTACAAAAATAATCACAACTACAAGCCGGGTTAGCGTTAGTAATAAAGAAACGAGTCCGCGAGAGAGGGCGCAAAACAAATAGCAAGCAAATAAGAGTGTGACACAAGGATTTGTTTTACCGAGGTTCGGTTCTTGCAAACCTACTCCCCGTTGAGGAGGCCACAAAGGCCGGGTCTCTTTCAACCCTTCCCTCTCTCAAACGATCCCACGGATCGAGTGAGCTTTCTCTTCTTCTCAATCAACCGGGAACAAAACTTCCCGCAAGGGCCACCACACACTTGGTGCCTCTTGCCTTGGTTACAATTGAGTGATGATCACAAGAACAAGTGAGAAAGAAAGAAAGCGATCCAAGCGCAAGAGCTCAAAAGAACACGGCAAATCTCTCTCGCTAGTCACTAAGGGCTTGAGTGGAATTGGAGAGGATTTGATCTCTTTTGTTTGTGTCTAGAATTGAATGCCTAGCTCTTGTAAGTGGTTGAGAGTTGGAAAACTTGGATTGGCAATGAATGTGGGGTGGTTGGGGTATTTATAGCCCCAACCACCACAAGTGACCGTTGGCTGGAGTCCTCTGTTCGATGGCGCACCGGACAGTCCGGTGCACACCGGACAGTCCGGTGCCCCTGCCACGTCACGGTTGCCGTTGGATTCTGACCGTTGGAGCTTCTGACTTGTGGGCCCCCCTGGGTGTCCGGTGCACACCGGACAAGCACTGTTTGATGTCCGGTGCACCGGCATGGGCGTGCCTGACATCTGCGCGCGCTGCGCGCGCATTTAATGCACCGCAGAGAGCCGTTGGCGCCGCAGGGAGCCGTTGCTCCGCTGGCACACCGGACAGTCCGGTGTACACCGGACAGTCCGGTGAATTTTAGCGGAGCGGCTCCCGAGCAAACCCGAGGCTGGCGAGTTCCGAAGGCCGCGTTCCCTTGGGGCACCGGACATGTCCGGTGCACACCGGACAGTCCGGTGAATTATAGCGCGCCGGCCTTGGAGAATACCCGAGGGTGAAGAGTTGGAGTCGAAGTCCTCTGGCCACACCGGACAGTCCGGTGCACACCGGACAGTCCGGTGCCTCCGGCCAGAGGAGCCCTCGGTTGCCTTGCTGCTCCTTTGTTGAATCCAACATTTGGTCTTATTATTGGCTGATTGTGAACCTTTTGCACCTGTATAACTTATGCACTAGAGTAAACTAGTTAGTCCAATGTTTGTGTTGGGCAATTCAACCACCAAAATTATTTAGGAACTAGGTCTAAGCCTAATTCCCTTTCATGTTGCGGCTTCTATATTGCCTGGGGGGAGGACTGCCCATTCGCGCTTCAAGATACCACTTACTATTGATGATGGTGCTGTATGTAGCTTCACGAAACAAAGCGGGACAGCAAAGTTGCTACAAAAAGCATCGCTCATTATCTGGGACGAGGCATCAATGACTAAGAGACAAGCAATTGAGGCGCTAGACAATAGCATGCGTGATATAATGGGACAGTCTAGGTTGCCCTTTGGTGGGAAGACCGTTGTGTTCGGGGGTGATTTCAGACAAGTACTTCCTGTTGTACGCAAGGGGTCAAGGGCTCAGATAGTTGCTGCCTCTCTACGGAGTTCTTACCTCTGGGAATCCATGTGCCACCTAAAGCTGTTTCAAAACATGAGGGCACAGAGCGACCCATGGTTTGCAGAATATTTGTTGCGCGTCGGTGGTGGAACTGAGGAAGCGAACAACGATGGTGATGTTCGTCTTCCAGATGAGGTATGTGTGCCATATACTGGTAATGACCGCGACCTTGATAGACTGATAGATGACATTTACCCCAATCTAAATGAAAACATGTCTAACACAAGCTACATCACTTCAAGAGCAATATTGTCTACACGGAATGACTGGGTGGATATGATAAATATGAGGATGATTGACCGTTTCCAAGGGGAGCAGATGATGTACCATAGTTTTGACACCGCGGTGGATGATCCTAATAACTATTACCCATCAGAGTTTCTAAACACGCTGACTCCTAATGGACTACCCCCGCATGTTCTGAAGCTCAAAGTTGGATGCCCAATCATGTTGCTTAGGAATATAGACCCTGCTAATGGACTTTGCAATGGCACGAGGTTGGTGGTTCGTGGTTTCCAAAAAAACAGTATTGATGCTGAAATTGTCCTTGGTCAACATGCTGGAATGCGAATTTTCTTGCCTCGTATACCCCTGTGCCCCTCTGATGATGAGATGTTCCCTTTCCAGTTTAAAAGGAAGCAGTTTCCGATAAGACTAAGTTTTGCCATGACAGTTAACAAGGCCCAGGGCCAGACGATTCCTAATGTTGGTGTGTACTTGCCGGAACCAGTGTTCTCTCATGGTCAACTTTATGTTGCTCTATCAAGGGCCACCGCTCGATCGAAAGTGAAGATACTTGCCATTCCAGTCCACGATGAGAAGAAGAAGAAGAAGGGGGTTGAAAGGAACTCAGCGATAAATGGCGCAACATACACAAAGAATATCGTTTATAAGGAGGTCCTTACGCCGTAACTGACATTGAGGAATGAATGGCAATTAACAACTTGTAATGCACTTAATTATTTTGGTTTTTAGGTGAAGATGTATTTTTGCCTTTTATTTCTCTATTTTGGCTCCTTTTTAGCTTCCTATTGTTTAGTGGTCATTTGGTTGATACAACAAAGAAAGCAGATGAGCATTGAATAGATGTTATTGAATAGACACATTCGAATTTGAAACTGCACATTTGAATTTGAAATGATCTGACAAGCAAGTTGTGATTTCCATCTATCTTAATGATCACCTAAATAACATATTATAAAACTCAGACTGAATTACATCTTCCTTTTCTCCCCAGTTTGCAGGTGTAACCTTGAGATATTGTTACGGTTGGGAACATTTATAGGCGCTCGTAACAGGGGCTAATTAGGCAAAAGGAGGGGTATTTGGTTTGAACAAGCAATTACAGCCAATCCCATTTTCACCTCCTTTCTCTGTTATCTCATGGAGACTAGGGAGTTGTTTAGTTTGATGGATTTTTTCAGTTTCCTGTGTTTCTGGCCTCCCTGAGGAGGCCTTGTAATCTGTCCAGATCTCTTTGATCTGGATTTATCTCTTCTTCTTAATATATTGAGGCGCAGTTCTCCTGCGTTTTCCCAAAAAAAAATCTCTGTTATCTCATCTCCCTGCTATCTACCTTGCCACCATCCACCACGGGCAGGAAACCGGTGGCCAGCGAGCTTCCACGGCCTAGGAAGCTGCAACTCTATAATACAGGTCTCGAGCAGCCCAAAATGCACAGAACTGGGATTCACAGTTTGAATGAAAGTGACAGAGTTCACAACAAAGCTATATATAACTAGAAAACCAAAGCAGCTTATAATTTGGGACAGGGAGTGGTAGTAGTAAAAAAACTAAAAAATATATGTAGAAGGCACATACTCTCTGGCCATGGCAACTAAGAAAATCTCCTGCATGGTCTTCTTTCAAGTGAGATAGAGCAGACTTGAGTATAGAAACAACAGTCAACATATATGGCTTAGCACTTGGAAACACAACATGACTAAAGCTGCTCCTCACAAAGCCACAGGTAAAAAAAAGGCCTTCCCAGATGTAAACAGCTTCATAGGCTATCTCCAACAGATCTCCTATTATATCCTCTATCTTATCACCTATTTCAAACTTCTCTCCGTAAACAGTATTAAACATTGTCATCTATAATACCGTGTCCCCTAATTTACAAGCTCTACTGGAGACAGTCTAAGAAGCTTTAACTGCTAGAGTAGTTATGCAGTGATGCTAAAGGTTAAGAGAAGGGCATACAATTGTTATATTTTCATTTTTTGTTGTTCAGTTTCTATAATCTTCAGAGCAGATTGAGGAGTGCTGCACCGGTCGTCCAGTCACATATATGTCAGAACAAAATATACAAACAAATAATACCATATTCTCAGGTTTCTCTTGTATAACATAAAACAAGCATGCCCCATTTTTACAAAGTTGGAACCATATATGAATACTCTGCCAACCAGAGTAAAGAGAACTCAGTAATAGTACATGCAATTTCAGTTCAAGAAAACAGCCTATTATATAAATAAACAGCAAAGCACAACTAACTTGGAGCAGCATTATTCTTCAACTTCCTTCTTTATTTCTTCCATGAGTTCATCAGCTATGCTTCCTGTGAAGCAAAAGTGTTCATAATATTGTCAGTAAGCAAGTTATAAGTCAAATGAACAAATCATTTCCATTGTCATGGCATAATAAAGATTGTCTTGGCATGGGGAATGTGCCGCCTTCAGCCTGAATTTGGTACCCAGCCATGCGCTAGGATCTAGAAGAAACAGCTATTCAGGAAATGAAATGTATGGCTGAAACCTTTGTGGTTCAAACCTGCGTGGACGGGCAATTTACCATACAACAAGTCAAATCAGATGCAGTGTGTGCAGTACTGCAGTAACTATTACTACTTCAACATGTAGTCCTTTAGCTTTTCTTCTGTCTACATGGTTTGCTGCTCCAGTTCCTATCTTTAGAAGATCTCTGAAGTAAGAGGAAGAAAAAAATGTAAAACTTACTAATTATGTTATTGGCAGCACCGCAACTTGTCCTGAGGATGCATATGCCATAATTAGATGATGCACAAATGTTTATTAACATGCCAATGGGTGAATATAGTGACAACAGCCCAGACTACATAAGGGTTTGGACACATGAGCTTAGCACATGCATGCCAGAAAAGGCTGAGAGAGAATGGGGTTGCGTGATTAGGAAATGGCCAAATGCACGTGAAGCATGGGATGCTGTTGCATGTGGGCTGCTATAGACATTTTTCACATGGTTTTTAGTTATTTGTTTGACTAAAGGAACCTCAGAGGCTCATATCAGCAAATATAGGCAATTGTTTTTCTGTCCCTAGATGGAAGTGCAACTGTAATTTTGCCCCTCAAAATTCGACTTTGTGATTTCGGGCCTCTTTTTTTGAAAACAAACAAAACAAGCCCGTCCCTGCTTCAGTTAGATGACAGTAACGGTGTGAAATAGGACATACAAAGACAAACTTACCCTTCAGTCGTAATTGTGATTTATCCCTGCTTTTTCAAAGGAGGGGCAGAATCACAATTACGACCGAAGGGTTAATTTATCTTTGTATGTCCTATTTCACACCATTATTGTGTGTGCGTTGCAACGGGGACCTATAATATCACGATAATTATGTATTCATAGGTTTATGCCCGTGCGGTGCTATGAGTAAACACATGGAATCGTTATCTATGTGGTACCGCAAATCAAACAAAGTATAAACCTATTTTCCCTCTTGTTATTTTGTTTGTTTCAATGCAATAATATTGATGAGCAACATCTTTTTTGGATCTACCATTTAGCGCAAGCAAACAAGATCTTTGTTTGCTGCTATCTCTTTTTTCTAAACTCCAAGTTACATGTTTGCTGCTATCTTTTTTTTCTAAACTCCAAGTTACATGTTTGCTGCTAAATTCTGAGACCTTTAAATTGATAGTGACTTTGTTTGTTGCTAAATTCTGATACCTCTAAATTCAGTCATAATAATACAACAATATATTGTTCATATTATTTTAGCATTTTTATAAGGAGCAATGTTGTATCTTTGCAATAATGCCATGATATACATCCTATAAGATCAATGGCATCGGGTATACTTAATCAAAATAGGATGGTGGCAGGCCTGTGTCCCTTTCCTCCGTAAGTTTATACAAGTTCACTTGTCACATCTATATGAATGAAGAACTTAAGCTAAAGTTCGTGTTTTATTTAGTTTCGTGCTATTTGACGATGTACTTTATATACTTAAAATACTTTTGTCAATAAAATTATGTTTGACACTTTCAATCTGATGGGTACAGACCAAATTACAATGGATATAGTGGTGGAGGAAGGAAATACCGATGTTGGCAATACTGTTGAACCATCGTATGAGGTTGTGGCTAGAAGTGGTTGTTCAGCACAATTGTCAACTAATGACACTAATGAACATGAATTGGGTAAGTGCTATTATCAATTACAAAAAAACTAAGGTCTGCATATTAAATATTTTTTTGACACTTAATTTTTCTCTTGTGCGCCATAGATATAGAGAGCGAGGATAGTAAGGTCAGTGTTGGTAATGCTGCAAAACAATCACACGATGTTGTGGGAGTAGGCATTGACTGTATTTTCAATCATGTAAAAGTGTCAACTGAAGCCGATCTTGGGACACAACCGGGTAGGCTCTCTTATCTACACTCCTAAATGTAAATATTGTCTTATGAGTACTCCTAAAAATGCTTTTGTCAAGAGACTTATGTTTCATTCACTCCTCATACAGATGTGATACACCTGACATCTTTGGATGTTCCAAATGAATCAAGTCAAATAAGTTCTGAGCAGAACAAACAAGATGCTTTGGACACACTTATTAGAATATCACAACATAAGAAACCAAAGAAATTGAATGTAGCTCGAGTTGTCTCTGAAGGTAATTTTTTGTTCTTGTCTTATTGCATCTTATTGGTTTTCGCATATATCATTTGCTTATTACGTATAATATTTTTCATTGTATAGATTATAAGTGCACCCCAGAAGATGTTCAGCTTATTGAATACATTAAAACATTATCGGGGAAACAAGTTGTGGTGGACATCGACAGCGCATGGTTAAATAGAAATGATATGGAATGTCTTTTTCATGGTGACATCCAAGTGTCTGGCGAAGTAAGTACATCTGTATGTCCATATTATATACAATAATATAAAGTATATATATTTATAATTATCATATTATACAGTATGGTATACATATTTAAAGCTAGCATGTATATTTGATCTGTTAATTGTATTCTTTTGGTGTACAGGCCCTCAGTGCATATATACACTGTATTAGGGATGAAGAGCATTTACTTCATAGAGAAGGTGGAAAGGTCTTCTTGGAGAACACATTCATTTCCAGTCTGCTTAAGCGTGATGGCGACCCTAAAATGCTCTTAAATTGTAAGGAAGACACAATTGAAAAAAGGGTGGACGACTATTTACAGTCTGACATGGTTGACCTAAAACTCATCTCATTTTTAATATATGTAATATGTAATATATTGGTGCACAATATTTACAAATTAATGTTAATGTATGTTCTATGAAGGTGTTCATTCCAATGAATATAGAAAATTTTCACTGGTACCTGGCAGTTCTGAATGCAAAAAAAAATGAGGTACATGTACTCGATTCTATGGGACAACAAATAACGGATCGCCGAGATCTTTATACTACAGTGAGTAATCATTTCTTTTATATTATGATTATTTCATCATTACATTATTTGTTATCTATAAATCTTGATATGTTTTATATATACACATAGTTAAAAGGTATAGAAAGACAGATTAAACTTGCAGCAGAACATAAAGAGCTTTACCAAGGCAAGTGGTCGAACCTTGATGTTGCATCATGGCCAGTTATAGAGAAGATCACAACACAAATGCAAACGGATGGGTAAAATTCATGTGACCACAACTCTACAAAATTGGTTATATTTATTTTCATATATACATAGAAACTCACCTGATCTGTTAAATTTCATATTAGGGTATCTTGCGGGCTATGGATGATAAACTATATGGAATACTGGACAGGATCCTCCCTATCTGATAACGTAACTCAGGTAGAGGACGTATATTTATTTATAGGAACAATGTTTCTTTTGTTCTAATTTATATACTTGCAGGATGATATAACAATGTTTAGGTTTAAGTTACCTGCAATATTATGGGACTCGAGATTAAACACAAAGAAAGGACATCAAAATCTTGACCACAATGTGGATGAAGATGGAGAGAGTTCAAGTGATGTTCAAATAATCGATACTCCATGTGAGTTATCTAAATCGTCAAATACATCACATCAGATTGAACCATATATATCTCCATATGTTCTGCCTGCTAAAGTAACATCAACAAACACGCAAGAACTGATGTTTGTATTATGCACATATATCATGGGGATAGACAACGCCAAATATTTAAAGTAAGTTAATTCTCATTTAATATAGTATATGCATGGTAAATATTCAACACATATGTTCTTGCTTTAAATATAAAAACAATTGTTCATTGAATAGGAAACATTGGATTCAGAGCACTAAACCTTATCCAATTTCTTTAAGTCTTCAAAAACTTAAAGATATATTGGATGTAAATAAGCCGATGGATACAGATTGTTTTAACATGGCTGTTCGGATGATCGCATGCAATGATGCCTTGTTCTTGTTGGAAGACAAATACCACTACATGGATCTACAGTTCTGTGTAAGTTCAATTAATTAGTCTTTATTCATATAAGTGTGTTCATTATATAATTATTTTACTAACAAAAAGTAGTCCATAACTAAATTTGGTCGAGACCCTCGCCTTCGTGCAAAGCCAGATATCAACATGTTGGCAAAATTATTAGAATGTTGGCCTGACATGGAGTACGATGTTTCAGATTGCAAACAAGTAAGCTATACTCTTCATCATTTTTGTAATCTTGTTTTTTCTCTTACTTGAACTATTTTTTAACTTGCAGATTCTATTGCCCTTTTCTTTCATGGGTCACTTCACCTTATATGTACTTAACATGGACACGAGAAGCATCTATATAATGGACTCCATGCCTATACCATCATGGTTTAAGGGTGATCATCCTAGCATGCATTATATACATAATATACATTATATTGCCAATAATATGAATGCTGCCATGGAATTGGCCAATCCTACATGGAAAGACGATATTTATATGTGGCGTCGTATAGTACCAACATGGGTTCCAAGAACATTAAACTGGTATTTTTTTTAACCCGAACAACTTATTAATTTTGTCTACATATATGTAACAACGTATTATTTTAATTTGTAGGGATTTATCTGGCTTTCTTGTTATCAACTTTATGCACGATTGGAATGGTATAAGGTTACCCTGCATTTGCACTGTGAGTACCCTATTTGTTCTAATACTTTGTCAATATTGTTCTTCTATAATTGATTATTAATCATGTTCTATGATATGTAATAATGAATGTGCAGAATGGGAATGACCTGAGGACCAAATTCTTAGTAGAATTATTGAAGTACAAGGACAATGAATCCAAAGACAACATTCCAGAAGAAATACAAGAAATTATTAGGCACATTAGATAGATATGATTTTATTTGTAATGATACTCAACTTATTATCCTAATTAATTTTATTGCCTTTTAGGTTCGTAGTATCGTTAGGAACATTTGCCAACATATATTTTAGTTATATGTTGCAAATATGAAGGCAGTTCAGATTTCTGTACTTTCAACGATGCATTGGTCTTTGGATGGCTCATTCAACTTGAGATGGTGATATTTGTATTGTTGAACCAATGACCTTATTTTTTGTACTAGGAATGGAACATAAAGAAATTTAAGAGTTGTCATTTTTTTCAGTTTTTCTTGCATATCTTGCATTACATATTTCTTTGTTTGTTTGATAAAATTGGTCATTCTTGGGGTTGGGGGGTTATTATCAGCCAGCACTCAGTATACAGGGTATACCTCCAGCCCACCACTGAGCACTCATGCAGTAACGGACCGTTTGGTTCAGAGCTTCCTAGGCAGCTTCGTTGCCAGGCAAGGATGTCATCCCCAGGTGCCCAAAATCGGATGCCTGGAGACGCCCACAGTGCCTGTCAAAGCTGCTTGGGAGCAAAGAAAACAGGTTCTAAATGCTGTGACTTTGTGAGAAAAATATCATATATAATATTTTCTTTTGTGTTTCGAGTCTTGTATAACCTTAGACTGTTGTATTTCTTATGTTGCTGAATACAGGTCAATCAAGGTTGTTTCGAGATGCCTGCCAACATTGATTGTTCTGAAGATTTATTCCAAAGCCATGAAGGTATAGTGATGTGGCCATTTTAGCATATGATTTTGCAGGATGCACAAATTTTCTTCCCTATAACCGTTGATTTATTGCTAATGTTGTCGCTTTGTGAGATCAGCAGAAATGCTTGAGAACACATAATTTTGGTCAAAGTCAAACTACTCCCATGTGGAGCATTTGGAGTGCCATATGGAAGTTAACATGGAGCTGAATGAAGGAGAACAAATGATTGATCACGCAGAAGCTAGCCGATATGAATTGTTTAGCAACGATGAGATATACAAAGGCGGTTGTAGATGAAACTGAATTGTTGTTAGCAAGTAGTAGGTGGTTGTAGCAGCCAGCCTGTTTTCTTTGCAAGATTATCTTGTTTATGTGGGTGCACAGACCCCAAAAAAAACTGAAAGGAGACTACTGAGGCTGCATCAATTCTGTTTTTATCTGTATGCTACTTTTAGCTAGAGAGAGTTGAACATGTTAGTATCATGGTAATTTCTCAAAATTGGAAGACTGATACAAAGATGCAGCTACCGACTTAGAAAATCCTATCAGCTTCTGTCAAGCACTGTAAGTTGATCACACATGTTTCTCACTCTTTGATATCATCTGAAACAAAAATGCTGAATAGATTAACTGACTGTAAAAATGCAGGCCCAAGGTTATCCGTGCAGAAGTCGCCTAAGGGTGCAGCCGGGAAAAAATCTAAGTCTATCGCGAAGACTATCCGTGCAGAAGTCGCCTAAGGGTGCAGCCGGGAAAAAATCTAAGTCTATCGCGAAGACTATCCGCGCCGAAGTCGCCTACGGGTGCAGCCGGATTAGCACAACAAGTGCAGAAAAAATCTAAGTCTATCGCGAAGACTATCCGTGCAGAAGTCGCCTAAGGGTGCAGCCGGGAAAAAATCTAAGTCTATCGCGAAGACTATCCGTGCAGAAGTCGCCTAAGGGTGCAGCCGGGAAAAAATCTAAGTCTATCGCGAAGACTATCCGCGCCGAAGTCGCCTACGGGTGCAGCCGGATTAGCACAACAAGTGCAGAAAAAATCTAAGTCTATCGCGAAGACTATCCGTGCAGAAGTCGCCTAAGGGTGCAGCCGGGAAAAAATCTAAGTCTATCGCGAAGACTATCCGTGCAGAAGTCGCCTAAGGGTGCAGCCAGGAAAAAATCTAAGTCTATCGCGAAGACTATCCGCGCCGAAGTCGCCTACGGGTGCAGCCGGATTAGCACAACAAGTGCAGAAAAAATCTAAGTCTATCGCGAAGACTATCCGTGCAGAAGTCGCCTAAGGGTGCAGCCGGGAAAAAATCTAAGTCTATCGCGAAGACTATCCGCGCCGAAGTCGCCTAAGGGTGCAGCCGGGAAAAACTCTAAGTCTATCGCGAAGACTATCCGCGCCGAAGTCGCCTACGGGTGCAGCCGGATTAGCACAACAAGTGCGGACAAAATCTAAGTCTATCGCGAAGACTATCCGCGCAGAAGTCGCCTAAGGGTGCAGCCGGAAAAAAATCTAAGTCTATCGCGAAGACTATCCGCGCAGAAGTCGCCTAAGGGTGCAGCCGGAAAAAATCTAAGTCTATCGCGAAGACTATCCGCGCGGAAGTCGCCTAAGGGTACAGCCGGTTTAACACAACAAATGCGAAAAAACCGAAGACTATCTGTGCAGAAGACACTTAAGGGTACACCTGGACTAGCACAACAACGGCCGAAACGACAACATCGAACCATTCACGCCAAGACCAATTATATATAATCAAGCAAGCACAGCGCAGCCGAACGAATCAGTTAGTACAAAACGCCTTCACACACATACACAAGCGAGGGCACCACACTCTACATCGGCTCCGGCTCCGGGTCAGGCAGGGCGTCGTTCAGTGCTCCGAAATCGTCCACCCGCTCGCCTCGCTCCGCCTAAAACAAAACATACAAAAAGTCAGCAAACACACGCACAGACCACATCCAGCAAACGCCGAACAAACGACAACGTTACCTGAGCCCTCGCAGCCTCGGCCCGCTCCCTGACCACTTCACCACCATACAGACCCCACATCCGGTCATAGAGGGCGCCGGCGGACTCCTTCACCACGGGGTCTTCGACCTTATAGATGTCTCGCCCAAAATCTTCATCTGCCTGGTCGAAGGCCTCATAGTGCCGGCACCCTTCGCGAGAGAGTGCGTTCATCGCCCCCTCGCAGGTGACCAGGGAGGCGAACGACATTAACCCCCCCAGGACAGTGGGGAGCTCCTGCAGCTCCTCTTGCACCCATTCCAAACAGCGAAGCCCGGCCTCTCGCTCCGGCACCACGAAGTCACCGGTCCGCGCACCCAGCTCGCGATACGTGGCCATAAGCTGTGTGCGCGTCCGTTCGGCCTCCGTTCGCACCGCGGCTTCGGCCCCCTTCGCGCGGCTCTCCAGAGCGGTGAGCCGCCCCCGCAGGTCTTCGGCGAGATCCTTGGCAAGATTGGCTTCCGCCCGTGCCAGCCTAGCCTCCGCCTGCGCGGCCTGCTCCTTGGCGATGGCCTCGTTGGTCTCCCTCCTCTCCCCCGCCAGCTGGCGCCGGAGGTCAGCCTTTTCCTCCTCCAGGGCGGCCACCTTGTCCGCCAGTTTACGACACTTGCTGTCGGAGGCAGACTTCTCACGGACAGCGTCAGCATGTTGCGTCCGAAGTCTCTCGACTTCGGCAGATAAGGCTGCCGTAAGTGCCCCCGACGCAGTACGGCTGGTGAAGTCAGCCACCTGCAGAATTGATCAATGACTGAACGGCCTACATCTCTACAGTCTGCACAGACAGACAGCATTGAGGAAAAATGATTTCTTTTGAAGAACGATCTTTGCTCGGTTCTGCACGAGGTATAGGCCCTTTCTAGCAAAAAATCGTATCTTTGGTACGTATTGTCTGTTGTTAGCAATCCTCTAATTGGTAAAACGCCTCCGAACAACCTAAAAATGGATTTTTTTTTAAAAAAAAGGATTTTGAAAACTGAATCTCTAGCATAAGGTTCTTGAAGAACGTGTACCAAGCATGAATTCTTTTCGGCAATCCATGCTTCAAGAGGTGTGTGTAACTTCTCTGAAAACCAACCATTAGAGCTAACCGCGTCTCTAGGACATGGTTTCATAAAACCACACCTCTGATCAATTGAGCAAAGTTCAATTGCAAGAGGTGAAACTGTTGATAAATGGTTCTAAGGTCTCGGTGCCATAGATTCAGAATATCTATGGCACAACGTATCTTAGATACAGTGGTCACTAAATCACTCACAATACATATACTAGGTAGGTGCCCGTGCGATGCCACGGAACATAAATTGCGAACCTCCAATGGACTTCATTTGAGACAAGTGATGCCCAAAAAAATGGGGGTAAACTGACACAGCTATCACTTGCATTACTTGCCCTATGCACGGAAGAATCTGACACAACTATCACCCATGAAGATTTCCGGTTAACTTGTGGAACCGGACTTCATTTGAGACAAGACAACAATACCAGTGTTGAGCTTGCCACTCGGCCATGGCACACGCGAGAACACGGGATGATCAAGTAAGAACTGAACAGAATGCACTAATACAAAAGGCTGGCTTGCGTTCGCTTCCTTGCTCCACAGGAAGCATAGCTGATATACAAATCGAGAAGCAATTTATGTTCCGTGGCATCGCACGGGCACCTACCTAGTAATTAAATTAAATGTGAAAGTGTCCAGCATAACACTTCCTAATGACAAAATGACAAAGGGAATATTAGCGCCCAGGACAAGCGGTAATCCGGCGAAACATCCGCGAATGGGACAGCATCCCGTGGGCGCGCTTGGCGACTGGCCCAGCGTCCAGGGCTGCCCGAATTATTGCAGACCCCTTTGACGGGTTGACCACGGCGGCGCCGCCGTTGCTGGCCCCGTCGCTGCCGACTTCGCCCCGGCGCCTCCCCGGAACGACCTCCCACGTGGTGGGCCCTCCCCCGCGTTCCACCTGTTTTCTCCGTTGACAGCGCATCGAGCCTTGCACTGCCCCCACTTTCCAGTGTCACTTACGTAACTCACCTCGCTGGGTGGGGCCCAGCGGGAGCCCCCGCACGCCTGTGTGCCGCGCGCGCGCGAGGGGTCAACAAACTACCGCCGCGTTGTCGCGCTCATCGTCGCCGCGTGCTGTGGTCTGCTGCTCCCCCCCCCCCCCAGCTCCTCCTCTTCTTCTAATTGCTACACGCTTTCGAGGCTAGGGTTGCCTCCTCCTCGTCGTCCACATGGCGCGAATCCTCATGCGGCTCCTCCTCCTCGCCGCGGCGGCGGCGGTGGCGGCGGGGGACGGCTGCCTCAACTCCGGCTGCGTCGCGCTGGGCTCCTACCTCGTCGCCCGGAGCCAGAACCTCACCTACATCGCCAGCCTCTTCGGCAAAAACGACTACCACGAGCTGGCGCCCTACAACCCCGGCACCACCAACCTGGACTACATCCAGGCCGGCCAGAGAGTCAACATCTCCTTCACCTGCGACTGCCACACGTTCCCCAACTCGGACGCCACCTACCTCGGCGGCTCCTTCCAGCACAAGGTTGTCACCGGCGACACCTACGGCGGCATCGCCCAGAACTACAATAACCTCACCTCCGGCGCCTGGCTTGCCGTCACCAACACGTATCCCACGAACAACATCCCCGACACCAACACCGTGGTGAACGTCACGGTCAACTGCACCTGCGGGGACCCGAAGATCTCGCCGGACTACGGGTTCTTCCTCACCTACCCGCTCATGGGCCAGACCCTCGCCGCCGTCGCCGCCAACTACAGCTTCAACTCGTCGTCGCAGTTGGACCTGCTCCGCAAGTATAACCCCGGCATGGACACAGCTACATCCGGGCTCGTTTTCATCCCCGTCAAAGGTGAGCGTTTCTAGCTCTTGCTGCTGCTGGCACTCCCAAGTCCCAACCAGAAACCGGTTCTATGCCCATTAGTTAAGGTACCAACTAATCAAAAAGATGATATGACACTGTAAGTAAAGAAGAGATACAGAGAATTGATTTCTTATTAAAAAAATGTCTACACGAACCAATACATTAAGATATGTGATTGGTAGATGAGCGGAAAGCCGGAAATAATATATGTAATTGGAAAAAAGATTATTCTGTCCATCGAGAATTCGGGAACATAGTTCCTCTGTGTGGGTTCTAGCATTGTGACTGCCCTAACATCATTTGTGTGATGTCAGTTGTGGAGGATTCAGTTCAATTTTATCGTAGTTTTGCACTTTAGCCATAAATGTAGGAGTTCTCCTGGCTATTAGTAGTTCACGGAATTGTGGGTGTTTTGCGCCCAACTGAACAGAATGGTAACCTAGGCTGCTAGCTTTGACTGGAGGTGTTTTCTTCATAGCTTGCTGTCAGGTGGTTGATAGGGTGCATGGATTGATTCAGTCTTGCTTCATGAAGGAAGGGGGATTTGCATTAGCTAACATTCCTATATACAGTCGCATTGATTGTGTTTGTCTGTTTGCAATTAGATAAAGAACCCACTGAATCTGTTATGGCACTATAGTGACATTCCTAAATTGTTTGGTGTTTCATGCATGCTACCAATTCCATTTGTTGGTTCATGGCATCTCTTCATGAATAGTTACATATCAAGTAAAAGATTCCAGGTCTCGATATACAAATTCCCTTAAAATCCTCTATGCATCTGCACATGTCTCATAGTATGCAGTTGCAGGGTTGGCTTGATTCTGTGAACTGCGGCTATTTTGTTACATTTTAACTTTGAAAATGCTGTTAACAACTTAACATCAATGTGAACCCTGTTGGATTGATCTTTTTCTTGATAAAATGGTTTGCTGTCTTTTTCTGCTTCTCCAGATGGCAATGGAAGTTACCATCCTTTAAAACCACCAGGGTAAGTTTTGCTGCCAGCTATATTGTATCGTATAATATTCACTTGAATATTGTCAACCCTTGTGCACTCATGCTGATAACCTTCCTCATCTTGTGCAGTACAGGCAGATTCTGTCCTTTTGCAAGCTAATTATGCTTCCACATTAAGTTTTTTGCAAGAAAAACTGGACACCAGCTATTCTTGTGAGATAAAAAGGGTGGCTTGTTTACACTTTGTCAATCTCATCATCGATTCGGGCCAGGAAACGGAGGTTCTATAGGAGCTGTAGTAGGAGGAGTTGTTGGTGGTGTTGCTATTCTGGTCCTGGGCGTCTTGTTATATATCATGTTCTATAGGCGAAAGAAGGCAAACAAGGCTGCCTTACTTCCATCTTCTGAAGATTCTACCCAACTTGGTAATGATTTATGCTTCTCTTTCAATGTATATTATCCTGCTGTATTAACTTTGTGGATCTGAGAAGATGAGCATTTGAGCAATCCACAAGTGGAGATGACTATATATAGATAGACTCATGGCCCATATGGGCCTATAGTATAAGAGCCTTAGTACACTTAACACTCCCCTTCAAACTCAAGGTGAAAGCGGAAGATCTGAAGCATTGAGTTTGATCAAGTGAAGCCGATGCTGCTCTCGAGTTTGTGCTATAGTGAAAAAGTCAGCCAATTGCAACTCTGAAGGCACATACTGGAGCGAAATAGTTTTCTAATGACAATGAGACCAAGTAAAGAAGGCAACACACCAATATGCTTTGTAAGTTCTTGCTTCACAGGATTATTGAAAATTGTATGGCTCCTCTATTATCATAGAGAAGATGTGTGGAAACATCACAAGAAATGCCAAATCAGCCAACAACCATCGAACCATACAATCTCTGCAATACTAGTAGCAAGAGCTTGAAGTTCGACCTCTGTACTAGAACGAGATACAACTGCTTGCTTCTTGGACTTCCATGCAGTAGTAGAAGAGACAGGAAGAATGCAATATCAAGGGATGGAACGTCGATATGTTGGGCCACTCATCCAAGTTGAGTTCGAGTAAGCATGAACCTGAAGTGGACTATCACACGCATAGAATAAACTCTGAGATGATGTCCCCCGTAATTAGTGCAACACATGAAGTAAAATGTCCAAAATGAATAGAAGCACAAACAAACTTACTCAAAATATGGTCCTATTAAGCCCGGTGACAGTTAGATAAACAAGGTTGCCCACAATATGTCGATATCGAGAGGGATCCTCAAGAGGTGCCTCATTCAGTGGGACAAAGCTGCAAGTGAAGATCCATAGGGGTGACAACTATCCGATTATCAGTAATACCCAAACGAGCAAATGAGGTCTTGTATGTATTTGGACTGAGAGAGATAAAAGTCCTTGTACAATGCAAAACCTCAATCCCTAAGAAATAACCAAGAGGACCCAAATCACACATATGAAATGGTTATTGAGTTCTCTCTTCTTGTGAGATATGTGTTCTGCATCATCTCTCGTTATCAACCGACACGAAACAAGGGTGGTGGCTACCCTAGAGGGACAACGACCAGGGGAGGAGCGAAAGCAAGATTAGACTCGTGATCCCATGCTAGAGGAGGTATTTTCGTAGAATTAGATGCATCTATTCATGTGTAGGGGAGTAAATATATAGTCCTAGAGGTGAGTGGCTAGGAAAACCCTAGGCACCAATAGGCTAGACCCAACCTCACGCAGGAGATGGAACAAGCCCAATATATATAAACCCTAATACACATATAGGCAGTGATTAATACTCTAACATTATATAAGCTTCCTCGTTGAAATCACCATGAAGAAAGGCATTCTTGGCATCCATCTGAGAGATAGCCCACAAAGAAGTAGCAGCGATGGAAATCAAAGTACGGACAATAGCATATGAGCAATGGTGGCAAATGTATCATTCCTAATCTTGTCCCGGAGTCCGCTAAAAACCTCTAGCAACAAGGCGAGCTTTATATCGCTCGATGGAACCATCCGACTTAATCTTAATTTTGTATACCCACTTAGATGTGATAGGCACTGCATGAGGCAGTAATGGAACAAGATCCCATGTTCCAGGATAGCAAGCTCCTTAGACATAGCCAAATGCCAATCTGGAATAGAAGCGTCCCCTGATTAGTGGATGACTCATCAACAATAGCGTTCACATGAGGAAAATCATACTTGTCTTTGGGACGAATTGTGCTACGATCTCAAATATTATATTGTGGACCATCCTGTAACTCATCAGAAACAATAGATGACTCATCCAGTGTTCTTAAGGCGCCTAGGCGACGCCTAGGCGAGCAAGGCGGCCAGTTTTGCCCGAACGCCTGGACGCCTAGGCAACGCCTTAAGAACACTGGACTCATCAACAGTATTAGTAGAATCATTAATAGCAAACTCATTAGGACCCCAAGGTGGGGGGAACTAGATGGAAGGGTAGTGGGGTCTTTGGGACGACTAAGAAAACATGTATGATAGGTGTTTTGGAAAAAGATGAGAAGGTGGAGGTGGAGACGACACAAGTGGGGGTGGCGTTATAGAAATACATGGAGTAGGAATGATTGTAGTGGAAGGGGAATGCGTGGGAACATCATCATTAGAAGAAATAGAAGGAAGATGACTCTAGGTGAATATGATGGCCGAGTAGAGGGGTTATAAAAGAAAGGACAATCCTCAACAAAGGTCACATCATGAGAGATACGTATGTGACAAGAAGAGGGACCATAACACTGATAACCTTTTTGTTCAAGACTATACCCTAGAAAAACATGTTCAACAGACTGTGCAGTTAACTTAGTACACTCACAAGGTGTATGTACATCCAAAAAGCTTGAATATGGTCATAGTGAGGTGTATCAAAAAGTACATCACCAGGTTATTTGCCAAATAGTTTGGAAGACGATTGTCTATTGATTTGATAGACAACAGTAGACATAGCTTCACCCAAAACCGAGAAGGGACAAAGAATGAAATCAAGTGTGTGATGGCTTTTATACCATGTTACTAACCTTGGGGATCTAAGAAGATGAGCACTCCACAAATGGAGATAACTATATATAGACTCATGGCCTCATGGGCCACATGTGCTTATAGTATAAGGGCCTTCATACACTTCGGGCGTGATCAGTTCACTTCTCTGCCAGCCTGGCTCGGATATGGGAACCAAGCCGCCTGGAGCCAGGCTAAGGAGGTGCAACACGAGTTTGATTGGTTTGTTGTATCTGTTAAGCGAGGTCAGTGTGAGATCTTGATTGGTTCCCTAGTTGTATGAGAAAATTCAAATAAATTGACACATGAGCTCGTGTTTGGTTGGTTGTTTGTTGCTGGTGTCATCCACTCCTGCATGGAGTGGTGAACATTCAATCAACTCCCCCAACAATTACAATCAAGCAAGAGAAATATAAGCAAGTAAAGTATAAATAATGACAGCTTCAACTACAATTAATAGATCTTTCACTGACACACATCTATGAGTATCAAGTACCCTAATCTCCATCTTTTTTTACCGGAGTATAATGGCTTCTTCCTTTGACCTATATAGCTTACTATCCTTGGTGAACTACATACCAGGTCATGACTGCTTAGGGTAAAAGGTTATCAACAAAAATATATAAGCAACAGTTGTGGTAAGTAGTGGTGATAAGAATTACCATTGGCATAAGGGCATATGCTCCATTTGTTCTTTATACAGAAATAACATCATTGGCATAAGTGTGTGTTTGATAAGTGTCGTCCTAGTGTTATTGTTGCTGTTAGAATGGCTAAGGACAGTGGCGGGCGTAGGATGAAAATTCATTGGGGGCAAGAAAACCACGTGACAAAATCAAGCAAGACCGTAAAAAACTAGTGTTGCGTAGAATTTAGGTTTCATATCAATAGATACAAGTTTAGAGAAGAAAACTGTATAAACAAAAGAAGCAAACATGTTGCTAAGTTCTTACTGGTCGAATCTAAGCCATATGTACTTTGTCGAATGAAAATCTCCTCGAAGGGTAGTGGCGCCAGGAAGGGGACAATGTCAGGTGACCTCTCGCTCGTCAACCATCGAGGATGGGTCGCATTGTTGCGACGAGCGAGATCGGCCAGCATCGCAACGACGATGAGCAGGGTGAGGGCGTCGGGAAGGGGTTGGGCTTGAGCAGCGTTGTGTGTCGGGAAGGAGGCGGTGGCGAGCGACATCGGAGCAAACTGGATCGAATGGCATCAGATAGCATAAGGCTGAACAAATAGATGCGAGGATTGGACCAAGAAGGAATGGAGGATGACAGAAGTCGGAAGGATTGGATCGATGTCGACGAGAAGACCAGGTAGGGGCGGTAACGAGCTCTAAATTTTACACTATAAAATTTAAAGATCAGATTAGATTAGGATCTAGCCCTATATCTATTCGTTTTTAAACTAAAACTAATTAAGGTCTCAAACAAATTGTGAAGAAACATTTGGATCGTAATGCATTACCACCCCTAGATCCAGGACAAAATTGGTTTAGTCCACCTATAACTTTATTTTATTCTATACTTAACTTTAAATGAACATTATGTATAAAAGGCTTTACAAAATGGGGGGGGCCACTTTGCCCCCCTATGGATCCACCTCTGGCTAAGCTGGAGCTTCTGTATTGGTCTATGGTCGGCGCTAAAGCTCTCTCCTATCTTCAGGTCGGTGGTTAGGCTTTTAGTGCGTTGGTCGTTGTAGTGTTTGATTGTATCAGGTGACAGTTGTGTTTGTCCTCTTTGTAATAGGGTCTTTACCCTCCCCTTTTTCTTCTTAATATAATGATATGCAGCTGTCTTGCGTATTCGAGAAAAAAACATCATTGGCATAAGGGCAACAACTCAGAGTTAACAGAAATAGAGTATAAATTATTGTCATAAAGGCAATAGTTAAATAAAATCATCTGAAGTTCACATCATTGGCATAAGGGTACATATTATTGCCATAAGGGCAAGAATTAACTAAAATCAACTAAAGTTCACATCATTGGCATAGGCTACTGCTCAGATTCAAAGTTTTAACAACACAAGACACAACCATGGGCAATGAGCTCAGAATATGTACAAGAATCACATGCATCATAGACATTGCAGTCACTGACTCAAAGGTACTAAAAAAGAGAAAGGGAGGCTCTTTGTTACCGGACAAGTACAATAGGACAAGAGCACCAGCTGCAACCCAACTATGCAACAGAGACCTACACAAGCAATCAACTCATCATTATTCCTGGGGAAGAAGCACAGAAGAAGGAATGACATGTTAGGGTTTACCTGCGAGGGGGAGAGGAAAAGGAATGGCGCGCGCTCAAGGAAGGGAGGAGGCGGTGCTGATATATATTGAGGGGATTGGCGGGACTGCAGTAACCCTAGCTTTTGGTGGGAGCACCATCGGAGCCAGGCGGGAGAAGGCCCGCGTTCTCTCCATTGCTTGTGCGGAGCCAGGCGTTGGAGATGCGGATGATTGTCATTGCATCCACGGACGGCGGAGCCAGGATGGGGGAGGGGTATGCATCCGCCGGGCCAGGCCGAGGAGCGGTCCAGGAAACCAATCAGACGTGGGCTGCATCCCACGGGCCTATCTCGGGGTTAGGCCAACTGGCCAGGGTGTAAAAGGGTGAAGTAACTTCTTGATGTATTGCATAGAGGAGGACTACAATATATAGAGACACAGGAAACCCTAACCCTAATGGACCGGCAGCCCAACAGTGGTGCCGGCCCACACACACTCACACACACAGTCTAACATCCCCCCGCAGTCGCAACGGGGGCACCACACACGATGAGACTGGAGTAGAGGCCAAAGGTAGGAGCCGACGGGTTGAAATCCCCCCGTAGTCGCAGCGTCGTGATGGTGCGAATGTTGCGGCTGGAGTAGAGACCGGTGTGTGCTCCAAGAAGACGATAGCCCCTAGATGCCGAGGTAGCCGAAGTCGATGTGGTCGCGGTCGGGAGACACGCAGCAGAAGCCTGATCTTCGGGAGTCGTCGACGTTCGAGCGTCAACGATCGGCAGGGCGACACAACAAAAGGGCACCAGCAGGCCGACCTTCCTGCTTCTTCGATCGTCTGGGCGTCAAGGAGCCCCGCCAAGGAGGCCGACAGCAGCGCACGCGTCTGCGCCGGTCATGGTGTCCGCGCCTGCGGCAGAATAGAAGGGGAAACGACAGATCCGGCCGGGAAGGCCACGACAGCGACGGATCTAGCCGGGAAGACACGATCCAGCCAAAGGGACGGCGGATCGAGCCGGAAAGGTCGCAGCAATGTGGATCCGGCCGGGAAGGCCGCGGCAGCGACGGATCCAGCGAAGGCGAAGAAGGGGGTGGGCGGCAGGGCGTGTCCAACCGGGCAGGGGCCTGCGCTGGACCTGGCAAAGGGTGTTGACGGCACCGGCGACGGGAGAAGCTCGAAGTGGGAGGCGCTGCTGAGGCGTCAGCACGAGCAATTAGGAGGTGGCTAGCGCGATGACAAGGGGCTGCACGGGAAAAGATGCCGACACAGGGGAGAGGAGCGCAGGGTATCCATGCCGAGGAAGAGGTGGCCGGCACTGGTGAGGACGGTGGCGCGCGCAGGAGGGGTCGTCGGGCATGGCCGGCAGTGGCGAGGAGTGGCCGGGTCGCGTGGCGGCTTCCGCTCCGTCCTCGTCGCGCGGCGCAGGCGAGTCCCGCCTGTTGGGGAGCTCGGATGGGGGCGCCGACAGCGCTGATCCGGAGGTCGACGGCAGCGAGGAGTCGCGGCGAGCCAGCGACGGTTGCGGAGGCCGGGGCGCCGCGTACGCCGCCTGCAGCGCTGGGCTCATCGGCGGCTGCGCTGCTACGGGGCGCGCGAGGTTGAGGCGCTGGGCTCGGTACAGGAGCTCAGCGGGACCAGCGGCACGCATGCTGGTCGCAGCAGCTTTGGCGGCGTCGCTGGACGCGGATCCGGTGGGGCTGAGGCAGCGGATCCCGCGGCTGCGCCCGTAGCGGCAGCGCCGGCGAAGGGAGGGCCGGTCGCGCGGCCGTGCGCCAGCTAGGAGGGGAGGGGCGGGCGCGTCGGCGGCAGACGCGGCCGGTGGGCGCGGATCTGGGCTGCGCCGGATGGGGGCGCAGGGGAGGCGGCGGCTGGGAGGAGGCCGCCGGCTGGGAAGTCCGCGCCCGCGCCCTGGGCAGAGCCGGGGAAGGGGGACCCAGCCGCGGCTGGAGATGTGGCCGCCCCCGGGAGGGAAGGATGAGCCTCCCAGGGGCGGCGGCGGCTGGTGTGGGTGGCGGCTGCTAAAGGGATCGAGCAGCCGACTGCTATGGGAGAGAAGAAAACCTAACCTAGTCTGATACCATGTAGAAGGGTGAAGTAACTCCTTGATGTATTGCATAGAGGAGGACTACAATATATCGAGACACAGGAAACCCTAACCCTAATGGGCCGGCAGCCCAACAGTGGTGCCGGCCCACACACACTCACACACACAGGGAACCAATCAGCCCCTTAACACCTGCAACAGAAATTTATCTTTTAACATCTTCTGTAGAAAAAAAGGAATTGTAGAACCTTGTGAAGCTATTATTTATCTGTCCAGAAACCTGAAAATCTTGTTTAGTAAATAGAGTTCGTGTTCTATATGTTTTTTGATGTGCTAAAAGGTCTCTGTTACATTTCAACCACCTTTGAGTGTACTTCTCAGCACACAGAAAAACTAGCGCCCTTGAATACCGTATCCTCCTCCCATTATTTCCTTAAGTGTAAAATGGGAGTGGAGCTTTCACAACTTTCTGAACTACTACTATTTATTTTTCTCCAGCTACTACATCCATGGATAAATCTGCCTTGTCAACCAGTCAAGCTGATAGTAGCTCTGGAGTTCCAGGAATTACTGTTGATAAATCAGTAGAGTTCTCTTATGAAGAACTTTTTAATGCCACAGAGGGATTTAGCATGAGTAACAAAATCGGGCAAGGTGGTTTTGGTGCTGTCTATTATGCTGAGCTCAGGGGCGAGGTTAGTTCAGTTCAAACTACTTTTCAGCTGCATATAATCATATCTGTTCTTCATTTAAATGTTTTGTTTTTGGTGTCTCCAGAAAGCTGCCATAAAGAAAATGGATATGCAGGCTTCTCACGAGTTCCTTGCTGAGTTAAAAGTTTTGACACATGTTCATCATTTGAATCTGGTTAGTGACTTCTTTTTATTTACTGCAATGGCATATTTGATATGCGATTTTCCCCTTAGATTTCTTTACTTCCTCACATATAAATCCAACAGGCATACATTTATGTTTGTAGTACATGTGACTCTGATGTACACAGCAATTTAGATTGCATATTCTGTCATTACTTGTATAGTTGTTTATATTGCCTGGATTTCAAATTTCTCCAGATTCTAATTGATATGGAGCAGAAAATTTCTGAAAAAAAATCTAAACTTACTTCATAGGCGAGGTTACTAGAAAATTTAACATCCTATGGATAAAAATAGCAACTTCTAGATGTATCAGGTAGAGCACAATAGTATGGGATCAGTGGCGGATCTAAATCTGTGGGGCCAAAGCTTGTTGATTTTAGATTAATTAACATCATCAATATATATAATTACAGAATTTATAAGGGATGTAAGCCTAATTTGGAACAAGTTGTGGGGCCAGGTGGCTCCACAGCTGAATCCTGTATCTGCCACTGTTTGATATGCATGCCTTGATGAAGTGCTTTTCATTATTGATTACTTGTAAGTCACATTTAGCTGGGAAAGAGTGTCACGAGTATCAATATCAGTTCAGGATGAGATTGTGTTTTGTCATTTGTCTTGCTCATTGATGATGGATAGCATCACCCTCATACATGAGATTGCGCACGTCGATATCTTTCACAAAATTTAAATCAAAGTTGAGGAAATATATGGGTTTAATCCTTGTATATTTATCTTGTATTCCTGTCTTCCCTTCCTTACAGGATAGTATAATAGTTTTTTGTGGGTAGGAACAACCATGTAATTTCCCTGCTATATCCATTCAAGTTATTCCTTGTATCTTTCCTTCTGCTGTGGTTATCAATATTTATTTCACACAGGTGCGCTTGATTGGTTTTTGCACCGAAAGTTCCTTGTTTCTTGTCTATGAGTTCATCGAGAATGGGAACTTAAGCCAGCATTTGCGTGGAACTGGTAAATTGTCGCCTCTTAGCTTGGCTGATGTGTCTTTCTGATGTTTACTGCAAATTAATCACCACACATGTTCATACAGGTTATGAGCCTCTGTCTTGGGCTGCCAGGGTTCAGATTGCACTAGATTCAGCAAGAGGTCTTGAGTACATTCATGAACATACTGTCCCAGTGTACATACATCGGGACATCAAATCAGCAAATATCTTGATAGACAAGAACTACCGTGCAAAGGTTTGCCTGGTTCATGGGGTTTTTTTAAACATGTTTCCTGAATCCTTGATGAAATAATTATGTCTACCTTCCAGGTCGCAGATTTTGGTTTAACAAAACTTACAGAAGTTGGTAATACATCACTACCCACACGTGGAATCGTGGGCACATTTGGTTACATGCCTCCTGAGTACGTATCTTAAATGTTCATATGGCATGGCATGGCTGTGCGATACCACAGTACCACCATCTGTGATGAATGTTAAACATCACATCTACGGGGTATGGCATTTTTGCAGATATGCTCGGTACGGTGATGTTTCTCCAAAGGTCGATGTTTATGCCTTTGGCGTTGTCCTCTACGAACTTATTTCGGCCAAAGACGCCATTGTCAGATCAACCGAGTCTTCCAGTGATTCAAAGGGATTGGTTTATCTGGTAATCAACTCTTTTACTTTCTGTTCATGGGGAAAAGACCAGTGGTCTAGTTAAGCACACGGGCGCTAGTTCTGGTATTGGTTTGGCTTCCATTGTCATTTCTCTTAGATGCTGGAGTTTGTGGCCAATTTATTTGCGGAAAGGGGGAAAAAACTTTCAGGTCTTGTGCTTCACTACCATGAGGGTATTTGTTACTTCCATTGCATAAGTAGTTTAGGGGGTGGTTTGAATGCGCTAAAACTAATAGTTAGCCGCTAAAATTAGCTGAAGACTTCCAAACAGTCTAGCTAATAGTTCAGCTATTAGCTACTTTTAGCAAATTAGCTAATAGTTGCTAGCTAATTCCACTAGTAATTTTTTTGTCAATTAACTATTAGGTCTAGTCCCTTCAAACACCCCCTTAGTACATCCTGTTTTGAATAATTGTTTTCACCTGATCATCTTTTATTCTTTCTCTCGTTTGTTGTCATATGTGTTCGTGAATGATTAGGCTGTAGACAATGGAGCAAACTCTTTTCTTCTTCTTCTTGCCAGCAATATTTGTAACACTACGGCTTCCAAAGCCATATATAGTAGTACAGGCTTTGGATGCTTTCCTGCTTGATGACTCACCAGTCATCATAATTCATACCGCAAAGTGCAGTTTGAGGAGGCTCTCAACACACCGGATCCCAAGGAAGGCCTTCAAAGACTGATTGATCCGGCGCTCGGCGAGGATTACCCCATCGACTCGATCCTCAAGGTTAGTAAGACCACACCCACACACAAGTAGACCAATACAATGCTGCTGCAGAACTACCTCTACCCTCCTTATTTGCTGTGTTCTCAAAACTCGCAGCGGCCCTAACGCATCACTTGCCCTCTTGGCAGATGACGGTCCTGGCAAGGGCGTGCACGCAGGAAGACCCCAAGGCAAGGCCCACGATGAGATCCATAGTGGTGGCGCTGATGACGCTGTCGTCAACCAGCGAGTTCTGGGACATGAACGCGATCCAGGAGAACCAAGGTGTCGTGAACCTCATGTCCGGGAGATGACTCCTGTCCCTGTGGTATATATATATTATTGTACGTCCTACCTGCCTTCCCCTGGGCAATTGTACATTAGGGCCCATTTGTACGGCCCGTTGACGGCCAGAGAGGAGGGCCACTGTAGGTATTTACAATGTAATATCTTGTCACTCAAGGGTTTTCTCCCGTGTTTAGGCTCCCTTTGGAACAAAAAAGGAAATTTCCTGAACCTGTGTTTTTTGCTGTATTTTTGAACTAATTTCTATGAAATTCTTATAGCATTCATGTGAAATTCCTGCATTCTAAAGGATCGGAAGGTCGTTGAGAGCCGCGTGTGAGTTACTGGGGCTATGTACAACTCTGAAGATACTTATAGAAGTTATTAATATTTACTTATTTATTATAGTGTATCTGCGATAAGATATATGAACTTTTTTCTCCTTTGAGAGCAAGGATATCGGAGTAGATTAGAGAGGTTAGAATCTCCTTTATATCTAGTTTTGAATAGCGAGAGGATTTAGCCCTTTCAGTACTCTGTTATCCTTCTTTTTTTTATCCTTTTTTTTGTTATCCTTATTTTCAAACAAACTCTTATGTGCATTTTTTTTTCAATGTGATGGATCATCCGAACAAGTATACAATCTAGTTGGAAGGAGAAATTATTCCACGTCCGAGAGAGAGAGAAAAATGGTCCGATCCGTAGCAAAACTTAACCGGAGACAAAATAATAATTGGTGCAAAGAAAAAAAATTATTCCATGGGAAAAAGGAATCGTATCGATTGATTCGAAGAGACTAGAACGACACATGTTCCGTGCATTTTAGCTAGGAGGCAGCCTACAGTGGTACCGACGACATGACGAAGATCTCCCGCTCGTTGCTCGTCGTGCCGCCGCTGCTCATCGCGCTGCTCCTCCTCGGCCCTCACCTCCCGCCATCCGACGCGCTGACGCCCAAGCAGGGCGTCAGGTCCAAGACCTTCCTGTCCCCGCCCATCCTGCTGCGCCCGGGCGACGTGGCCGACAAGTTCTACTACGACATCCCCTTCCCCCGGGGCCACCTGGCGCTCAAGAGCTTCAACGGCGAGGTGGTGGACGAGCGCGGCGCCCCCGTGCCGCTCCACGAGACGTACCTCCACCACTGGGTCGTGCAACCCTACTACGCCCTGGTAGTATCGGCGGAGGGCGGCAGCCGGCCGCGGACCATCCCGGCGCGCAACGCCGGCGTGTGCAGCGGCCACACGCTGGGCCAGTACTACGGGCTGGGGTCCGAGACCCGGCGCACGGCCACGTGGGTGCCCGACCCGTACGGCATCGAGATCGGCGACCCGGCCGCGGCGCCCGCCGAGGGCTACGAGCAGCGCTGGCTGCTCAACGTGCACGCCATCGACACGCGCGGCGCCGCCGACCGGACGATGGCGTGCACCGAGTGCCGCTGCGACGTGTACAACGTCACGGCGGACTGGCGCGGGCACGCCATCGAGCCCGGGTACGCCGGCGGCCTGCGCTGCTGCTACGACGGCACGCGGTGCGGCGCGGCGGCGGAGGGGGCTGAGGGGAAGGCCAGGACTGTGTTCCTGCGCTACACGGTGATGTGGCGCGACTGGAGCCCGGCGGCGGTGCTGCCCGTGCGGATCTACATCTTCGACGTGGCCGGCTGCGGCGTGGAGTACGACGTGGAGGAGCAGTGCAGCAGCGGCGCGGGCGGGGAGTGCGTGCACGTGAAGACGGCCACGCAGGCGCTGCCGCGGGGCGGCGACGTGGTGTTCGGCGTGGCGCACCAGCACGCGGGCGGCGCCGGCGCGTCGCTGCACGGCGCCGACGGCCGCCTGCTGTGCGAGTCCGCGGCCACGTACGGGGGCGGGCGGGAGGCCGGGGACGAGGCGGGCTACATCGTCGGCATGTCCACGTGCTACCCGCGCCCGGGCGCCGTCACGGTGCGCGACGGCGAGCCGCTCACCGTTGTGTCCAGGTACAGCAGCGACCGGCGCCACACGGGCGTCATGGGCCTCTTCTACATCCTCGTGGCCGACCACGCCCGGCAGCTGCCGCCGCAGGAGGGCCTGTGCTTCAGCTTCCCGGTCCCATGTGAGCGAACTAACTAAATAAATTAAACGAACTCTTGCGTTGCATTTGCATTTGCATGCGACAATATGTGATTTTGGACGGTAATTCTCATCTTCTCGCTTGATTTTTTTTCCATCAAATTTTGTTGCAGGGTGCCTACCGTCATGGCTGTCGAGCAACCTGTGAGATCTTTTGGTGTTGAAAGCTGGTGCTATGTTCTAATTAGCTGCTTGGTTAGGGTTCGGTTCGGGGCTGGTGATGGTAGGGCAAATTAAGCAAGGAAGGCCGCGTGGGTCCTTGCGTTACTCATACAGTAGTAGTAATGTAAAAATATAGAAGCAGCGGTCAGTCTACTCTGCTGTTGCTGTATTATACAATAACCACGTCGCTCCCTCCGTTTGACTTCTTCACGTGCTGCCGTTGTTGCTAAGGATCTGTTCCCATCGGAACGAGATCAGAAACTATTCTAGATATTAATTATTATATAAATTAAACTATCATTCTGAATCTCTGTCGGTCAGACTCAGCATCGACGTCGTTACCATGTTGACATGACTTCCGGTGGATTTCTCTGTAAATCCAACGCGCATCGGACGCGACTAGTAGTAAAAGCGGCATCTAGGTTTTGAGGCTGCATGCAACGCTGCCCCATGGGCATCCCCTCCCCTTGTATGGAGGCTATAGGGTTGATTTGGTGACCCGGGAGTTAATTTCCTTCTCAATCCCCTACAATCCTCTCGGGATCCCCTTGTCACCAAATCAGCCCGTAGGGTGTATAGCGCCCCCTACGTGTCGGTTCTCTTCTCTCTCCCCAGATATAGCGTATCACTGTTCATCCCCAAACACTGTTCTGTGGGTCCACGAGTAACTGTTAGTAGATAAAAAATTAATAGTTGATATAGAAAATGATATTTTATAGTTATAGTGAGGTATAGAGGGAGTATTTAGGGGGAACCGCTGCGAGAGATGAAAAAATAGGGGAAAAATAGGGGGGAAAGTGATAGGGGAAAAAATTTAGAGGTAATAATTGCGGATAGTCTGACATCTTTGTCCCCATTAGTGCAGAAAAATTGGACCTAGCTAGGGCTGGATATCGAGCCAGCTCGGCTCGGCTCGTTCGAGCTCGAGCTGGCTCGTTAAGCTAACGAGCTGGCTCGGCTCGGCTCGTTAAGGTAGCGAGCCACAGAGTCAGCTCGGCTCGGCTCGTTTACGAGCTCGAGCTGGCTCGTTTAGCTCGCGAGCCAGAGCAGAAAAAAATAATATGTGTATAATAATCAATTTCTAGTTAATTTCAAACTAATTTAACAACGGAAAATAGTAATTATACTCATAGTTTCATAGACCACATCAATATAACACCAAATTAACACAACTCATCACTCATCAATTCACTATTCATACACATGTTCAGCAGTTTAACCCACACTTATATTCGCATAGACCAATTTCATACATAGACATAATTCATCAATCATTAGTTTAACTTATAGGTTATAGACACCACACATACATATAACATATTCATCAATTGTTACATATATGATATGTTTATAGATTTATTTTGCTGAAATGTGATAGCTCGTTTAGCTCGCGAGCTGGCTCATTAACAAACCGAGCTGGCTCGTTAACGAACCGAGCTAGGATGCCAGCTCAGCTCGTGAAAAAATTCAAACGAGCCGATCCGAGCCGAGCCGAGCTGGCCACGAACCGAGCGAACCGACGAGCCGCGAGTATTTTGTCCAGCCCTAGACCTAGCCGACCCGGCTGAGATCCATCGGACCAAATAGGGGTTGAGAAGGGCTAGTTTAACCCTAAAACAAGTCAAGCTTTTATCATGTCAGTACTCATCCAGATATAAAATTTAATATTACAACCATGTAAAATTTATAATTTATTAAAATTAAAGAAATTAACCATAACATGTTTTTTCGTATCGGACCGATCCAAGCTCGACCTATGTATATAACTCACAGGTTTCAACCGTATTTAGACCGATTCAAATTTAGGGCTTAACACTAAGTTATATGAGTCAGAATAGCACGACTCGACACGACTTGGATCGATCCGATAACGAAAATTTAGATCTGACCTTGCCGTTTGGTTCACAGAATGTAACGTAAATGGTAATGTTAACGATTCACACTCGAATACCGGCGGTAACAAATTTGAATAAGACAATATCCATTTATAGTGTGATATCGATTACGATTAGACTTAAACAAACATAAATTAATGTTACCAGTTACCCATTACGGTTGGACTTATTTAGGGCTTTAGTTTTGAGCCGCCGTGTTCGTGCTAACCTAGAAAGCCCGAGATCTATATTCTCCGCAGTAGTAGTCCCGATCCCCCCGCACATGCATGTCGCCGTCCGTGTGCACACGTAGTCACGTACCCTGGAAATTGCTCCCAATGCGGCAAACGCCGAGGCGTACGTGTCTTCGTGACTCGTCTCCAAGGCTAGTTGGTACTTGGTAGACAGAGACCGGCAACTCGGCTTCCTCCGCTGGGATAAAAAAAAAAGATTAGTGCTTTGGTACAGAGAAAAAGGCTCCCGTCCCGTTTAGAAGCAACTAAAGGTCAGAGCAGAATGTTTGCAGACAAACAGTTTCACGCTGTTGGTTGTCTAACGACGGATAGAAAGAAGGACGCCAAATACTGCACAACGACGACGACGTGAAAGGAAGACCAGTCGTATTCAACGCAGAGTAGGATCAGACTAACAAAGGGACAGATTTGTGCCTTGATCTGAAAGTCTATGCTTGCTTGCTGCAGGTAGTAACCATCATGTTTATTAAAGTAAGATAGACGTCATGCGTTGTCAACAATTACAGCTGCAGGAAATATTTAACCGTGCCATACTTCTGCACCGAGCCAAAAGCCAGCCAGCAGCGTACGTTGTGGGCGTCAGCAGCGATGAACTTAGCACGCAACGACAACGGCCTCAGACTCAGATTAGTCGGAGGAGACAGGTCACTGCATGTATACTCTAGCTGATGTTCTTCAGTTCTCGCGGTGCCGCCGGTGCACGCAGTTGAAACAAGAAACGTCCAGGAGTGCAGTCCAGTCCAGTCCAGCGGACTGACCGGCAGGCAATCCTTTTTTTTTCCCCCACCAACGGAGACGTGAGGACTTTGTGACTTGGACAAAGAATGAGGAGGAAAAAAAAGAAAGGGCGTTGGTGGACTCCATAGGCGTCTTCCTCCTGTTCATCCTCGGCCCGCGCCGCTGTGCCCGTGGTCTATGGGCCATCTCCATCGCTCTCCCCCGCACAGAACGGTCCTCTGGGAGGTCGCCTTCGGACGTGGCTCAATGCGACACGCGCGACGAGTCGACGCGTGGTGGAGGGTCGTCTTCTGGTAAGAGTCTAGGGTTTCCGCCCGATTTCGTTGGTTCGCATTCATTTCCCCATTTCGCGCCACGTCTCTCTCGTCTCTGGTCTCTCCCGTTCTAGCTTCTGCGGTGGTTGGTTTTCTTCTCCGTTTCGACCGCCCGAAGTTGTCGAGGAGTGGCCCCTCTCGGATCACTCTGCTGCTCCGCATCAGATGGATCTGAAGAATCGTAACCCTAACTGGGACCGATGGGGTCCTAAAGATGCCCCTCAGGGGTCACAATCTTGGGGAAAGAATCGGAGGCTTAGCTGGTGCTTGAAGCCGGGTACTGGAAAACCCTAGAACTGTAACACCATAAAAACCATCAACTAAAAATAATAAATTTAGGTTATTATGTTAAATATGGTAATGATTTTTTTAAGTGTTTAATTATTTATTTGCACTTTAACTTATTTTTCTCTGTATGCGCATGATTGATGATCGAATGTTTTATAGAAATTCTTCCTAAAAGAAAATCCTAGTAATTAATTGTCGGGGACCATAATTAGGGGTACCCTCAAGGCTCCTAATTCTCAGCTGGTAACCCCCATCAGCACAAAGCTGCAAAGGCCTGATGGGTGCGATCAAGTCAGGGATCAGTCCATTCGAGGGACTCGATCACGCCTCGCCCGAGCCTAGCCTCGGACAAGGGCAGCCGACCCCGGAGGATCTCCGCCTCGCCCGAGGCCCCCCTACAGCAGCGAACACGTTCCCGGCTCGCCCGAGGCCCTGTCTTCGCCAAGAAGCAACCCCGACCAAATCACAGGAGCATTTAATGCAAAGGTGGCCTAACACCTTTATCCTGACGCGCGCCCCTCAACTGACAGAGCCGAAGTGACCGCCGTCACTTCGCCGCTCCACTGACCGGTCTGTCAGAAAGACAGCGCCGCCTGTGCCGCTCCGACTACGGTGCCACTTGACAGAGTGAGGCTGACAGGCGGTCAGGCCCGGCCGCACACCATAGGAAACTCCGCTCCGCCCGACCCAGGGCTCGGACTCGGGCAAAGCCCCGGAAGACGGCGAACTCCGCTCCGCCCGACCCAGGGCTCAGACTCGGGCTAAGCCCCGGAAGACGGCGAACTCCGCTCCGCCCGACCCAGGGCTCGGACTCGGGCAAAGCCCCGAAAGACGGCGAACTCCACTCCGCCCGACCCAGGGCTCGGACTCGGGCTAAGCCCCGGAAGACGGCGAACTCCGCTCCGCCCGACCCAGGGCTCGAACTCGGGCAAAGCCCCGGAAGACGGCGAACTCCGCTCCGCCCGACCCAGGGCTCGGACTTGGGCTCAGCCCCAGAAGACGACGAACTCCGCTTCGCCCGACCCCGGGACTCAAATTCCGCCCTGGCCTCAGCCACCGGCCTCCGCCTTGCCCGACCCAGAGGCTCGGACTCGGCCTCGGCCACGGAAGATGGACTCGACCTCGACCTCGGAGAAGCCTCCACATCGCCCAACCTAGGGCGCGGACCGGCCACGTCAATAGGAGGCGCCATCATTACCCTACTCCAAGCTGACTCAGGCTACGGGGAACAAGACCGGCGTCCCATCTGGCTCGCTCCGCCAGATAGGCGATGATGGTGCCCCGCACGTTCCCTGACGATGGCGGCTCTCGGCCCCCTTACGAAAGCAAGAGGACGTCAGCAAGGACTCGACGGCCCCGACAGCTGTCCCTCCGTCAGGCTCCAGCACTCCTCCGACGGCCACGACATCACACAAATCGGGTGCCAAGATCTCTCCGGCCGCCACGATGGCGTGTACTTAGGGCGCTAACTCTCCTCCGCTAGACACGTAGCACTCTGCTACACCCCCCATTGTACACCTGGACCCTCTCCTTACGCCTATAAAAGGAAGGGCCAGGGCCCTCTTAGAGAGGGTTGGCCGCTCGGGGACGAGGACGAGACGGGCGCTCGCATAAGGCCGCTCGCTCCTTCCCCCGTGTGGACGCTTGTAACCCCCTACTGCAAGCGCACCCGACCTGGGCGCGGGATGAACACGAAGGCCGCGGGATTTCCACCTCTCTCTCTCGCCCATCTCCGGCCTCCTCGCTTTCCCCCCTTCGCGCTCGGCCTCGCGTTGACCCATCTGGGCTGGGGCACGCGGCGACACTTCACTCGTCGGCTCAGGGACCCCCCGGTCTCGAAACGCCGACAGTTGGTGCGCCAGGTAGGGGCCTGCTGCGTGTTGACGAACAGCTTCCCGTCAAGCTCCAGATGGGTAGTCTCCAGCAACCTCTCCGGCCTGGGACGGTGCTCCGTTTCGGGAGCCTTGAGTTCATGTCCCTCGACGGCAGCTACGACATGATACTCTTTCCACCGCCGGGCGACAGCGACAGTGGCGGCCGACAGTCCACCCGCCGGCGGCGGAATCGACGACGTCTTCCCCGCGTGGTGGAAGAACGACCTTCGAGCTCGCCCCGTCTCCTTCCCTGTCGACGGAGGAGGAGGAGGCGGGGCAACCAAGGCCAAGCAGGAGGCGGCGCCTCGTCGGCCGTCGAGCGAGTCGACAACGCCAGCACTCCAACGGGGGGCGCGCCGGGCATCAGCCTCGTGCTTGAGACGAAGACGAGCGCTGTCTCCCCGCGACACGTCAATCCCGAGCAAATGGACGACGCCAGCATGCTCGCGAAAGGCTTGCTGGGTGTCGCCCACGTACCTGAGACGACGATGCAGTCAGCCCCCGACGTGACCTCATCACTGCCCGTCGACCAAGAGGTACCGACCGATTCCCATCCCACGCCTTTCAGATTTAGCCTCGACCCGCCTAGCGGCTCCGCTTTGGCGGACGCTCTCGTAGAGGCGATTCCGAACCCTCTGGGGTTTCGTATGCGGTCACCTTGGGACTGGCTGACGGACGTCTCGACCTACGGGCCCTCCGGGTCCGAGGAAGACGACGAGCCCAGCTTCCATTGGGATTTCTCCGGACTTGGCAACCCCGGTGCCATGCGGGACCTCATGACCGCATGCGACTACTGCCTTTCCGACTGTTCCGACGGTAGCCGTAGCCTCAGCGACGAGGACTACGGCCCGAGCCGCGAATGTTTCCACGTCGATCTAGGGGGTCCCTCCGAAGGCAACCATCTCGGCATGCCGGAGGACGGTGATCTCCCTAGGCCGGTGCCTCGCGTTGACATCCCGCGGGAGCTAGCCGTGGTCCCCGTTCCAGCGGGGGGTCACGACCCACAACTCGAGTGAATCCGCGGGGTGCAGGCCAGGCTCGACGAGGGAGCAGGAGCGCTTGAGCCAATCCGCCGGGACGTCGGGCAGGCACGGGCGGGCCAACCTCCGGCCGGAGAAATACGTCATCTACCCCAGGGCTTCCAGCACCGCATCGCCGACGATGTCAGGGTCAGGCCGCCACCCGCATCCAGTGGGGTCGGCCAGAACCTGGCTGCAGCAGCAATGCTCCTCTGCGCGATGCCGGAGCCATCAACCACCGAGGGGCGGTGAATCCAGGGAGAGCTCAAAGATCTCCTGGAAGGCGCCGCAGTCCGGCGGGCCGAGAGCTCCGCCTGCTGAAGGCAGGGGTACCCCTCGGAACATCATGCCGCGACTTCCCGATTCATGCGGGAAGTCTCGGTCTGCACCGGGCGCACGCGCAACACAGCGCCCGCGGCCCCGGGTCGCCTCGGCAACGAGCACCATCACCGCGATCGTCGGGCCCACCTCGACGAGAGGGTGCGCCGAGGCTACCACCCCAGGCATGGGGGACGCTACGACAGCGGGGAGGATCGGAGTCCCTCGCCCGAACCACCTGGTCCGCAGGCCTTCAGCCGGGCCATACGACGGGCGCCGTTCCCGATCCGGTTCCGACCCCCGACTACTATCACAAAGTACTCGGGGGAGACGAGACCGGAACTGTGGCTGGCGGACTACCGTCTGGCCTGCCAACTGGGTGGAACGGACGATGACAACCTCGTCATCCACAACCTCCCCCTGTTCCTCTCCGACACCGCTCGCGCCTGGTTGGAGCACCTGCCTCCGGGGCAGATCTCCAACTGGGACGACCTAGTCCAGGCTTTCGCCGGCAATTTCCAGGGCACGTACGTGCGCCCCGGGAATTCCTGGGACATCCGAAGCTACCGACAGCAGCCGGGAGAGTCTCTCCGGGACTACATCCGGCGATTCTTGAAGCAGCGTACTGAGCTGCCCAACATCACCGACTCGGACGTCATCGGCGCGTTCCTCGCCGGCACCACCTGTCGCGACCTGGTGAGCAAGCTGGGTCGCAAGACCCCCACCAGGGCGAGCGAGCTGATGGACATCGCCACCAAGTTCGCCTCTGGCCAGGAGGCGGTCGAGGCTATCTTCCGGAAGGACAAGCAGCCCCAGGGCCGCCCACCGGAAGATGCTCCCGAGGCGTCAACTCAGCGCGGCACCAAGAAGAAGGGCAAGAAGAAGTCGCAAGCGAAACGCGACGCTGCCGACGCGGACCTTGTCGCCACCGCCGAGTACAAGAACCCTCGGAAACCCCCAGGAGGTCCCAACCTCTTCGACAAGATGCTCAAGGAGCCGTGCCCCTATCACCAGGGGCCCGTCAAGCACACCCTTGAGGAGTGCGTCATGCTTCGGCGCCACTTCCACAGGGCCGGGCCACCCGCGGAGGGTGGCAGGGCCCGCGACGACGACAAGAAGGAAGATCACCAGGCAGGAGAGTTCCCCGAGGTCCGTGACTGCTTCATGATCTACGGCGGGCAAGCGGCGAATGCCTCGGCTCGGCACCGCAAGCAAGAGCGCCGGGAGGTCTGTTCGGTGAAGGAGGCGGCGCCAGTCTACCTAGACTGGTCCGACAAGCCCATCACCTTCGACCAGGCCGACCACCCCGACCATGTGCCGAGCCCGGGGAAATACCCGCTCGTCGTTGACCCCGTCATCGGCGACGTCAGGCTCACCAAGGTCCTCATGGACGGAGGCAGCAGCCTCAACATCATCTACACCGAGACCCTCGGGCTTCTGCGTATCGATCTGTCCTCGGTCCGGGCGGGCGCTGCGCCTTTCCATGGGATCATCCCTGGGAAGCGTGTCCAGCCCCTCGGACAACTCGATCTTCCCGTCTGCTTCGGAACACCCTCCAACTTCCGAAGGGAGACCCTGACGTTCGAGGTGGTCGGGTTCCGAGGAACCTACCACGCGGTATTGGGGAGGCCCTGCTACGCGAAGTTCATGGCTGTCCCGAACTACACCTACCTCAAGCTCAAGATGCCGGGCCCCAACGGGGTCATCACCGTCGGCCCCACGTACAAACACGCGTTTGAATGCGACGTGGAGTGCGTGGAGTACGTCGAGGCCCTCGCCGAGTCCGAGGCCCTCATCGCCGACCTGGAGAGCCTCTCTAAGGAGGTGCCAGACGTGAAGCGTCATGCTGGCAATTTCGAGCCAGCGGAGACGGTTAAGTCCGTCCCCCTCGACCCCAGCAGCGACGCCTCCAAGCAAGTCCGGATCGGCTCCGGGCTCGATCCCAAATAGGAAGCGGTGCTCGTCGACTTTCTCCGCGCAAACGCCGACGTCTTCGCGTGGAGTCCCTCGAACATGCCCGGCATACCGAGGGATGTCGCCGAGCACTCGCTGGACATCCGAGCCGGAGCCCGACCCGTCAAGCAGCCTCTGCGCCGATTCGACGAGGAGAAGCGCAGAGCCATAGGCGAGGAGATCCACAAGCTAATGGCGGCAGGGTTCATCAAAGAGGTATTCCATCCCGAATGGCTTGCCAACCCTGTACTTGTGAGAAAGAAAGGGGGGAAATGGCGGATATGTGTAGACTACACTGGTCTGAACAAAGCATGTCCGAAGGTTCCCTACCCTCTGCCTCGCATCGATCAGATCGTGGATTCCACTGCTGGGTGCGAAACCCTGTCTTTCCTCGATGCCTACTCAGGGTATCACCAAATCAGGATGAAAGAGTCCGACCAGCTTGCGACTTCTTTCATCACACCCTTCGGCATGTACTGCTATGTTACCATGCCGTTTGGTTTGAGGAATGCGGGTGCAACGTACCAGCGGTGCATGAACCATGTGTTCGGCGAACACATCGGCCGAACGGTCGAGGCCTACGTCGATGACATCGTAGTCAAGACGAGGAAAGCCTCAGACCTCCTTTCCGACCTTGAAGTGACATTCCGATGTCTCAAGGCGAAAGGTGTCAAGCTCAATCCCGAAAAGTGTGTCTTCGGGGTGCCCCGAGGCATGCTCATGGGGTTCATCGTCTCCGAGCGGGGCATCGAAGCCAACCCGGAGAAGATCGCAGCCATCACCAGCATGGGGCCCATCCAGGACTTGAAAGGCGTACAGAGGGTCATGGGATGTCTCGCGGCTCTGAGCCGCTTCATCTCACGCCTCGGCGAAAGAGGTCTACCCCTGTACCGCCTCTTAAGGAAGGCCGAGCGCTTCACTTGGACCCCTGAGGCCGAGGAAGCCCTCGGGAACCTGAAGGCGCTCCTCACGAAGGCGCCTATCTTGGTGCCCCCAGCTGCCGGAGAAGCCCTCTTGATCTACGTCGCCGCGACCACCCAGGTGGTTAGCGCCGCGATTGTGGTTGAGAGGCAAGAAGAGGGGCATGCATTGCCTGTTCAGAGGCCAGTCTACTTCGTCAGCGAGGTACTGTCCGAAACCAAAATCCGCTACCCACAAGTTCAGAAGCTGCTGTACGCGGTGATCCTGACACGGCGGAAGTTGCGACACTACTTCGAGTCTCATCCGGTAACTGTGGTGTCATCCTTCCCTCTGGGGGAGATCATCCATTGCCGAGAGGCCTCGGGTAGGATTGCAAAGTGGGCGGTGGAAATCATGGGCGAAACAATCTCGTTCGCCCCTCGGAAGGCCATCAAATCCCAGGTCTTGGCGGACTTCGTGGCTGAATGGGTCGACACCCAGCTACCAACAGCTCCGATCCAACCGGAGCTCTGGACCATGTTCTTCGATGGGTCGCTGATGAAGACAGGAGCCGGCGCAGGCCTACTCTTCATCTCGCCCCTCGGGAAGCACCTATGCTACGTGCTACGCCTCCACTTCCCGGCGTCCAACAATGTAGCTGAGTACGAGGCTCTGCTCAACGGGTTGCGGATTGCCGTCGAGCTAGGGGTCCGACGCCTCGACGCTCGCGGTGACTCGCAGCTCGTCATCGACCAAGTCATGAAGAACTCCCACTGCCGCGACCCGAAGATGGAGGCCTACTGCGATGAGGTTCGGCGCCTGGAAGACAAGTTCTACGGGCTCGAGCTCAACCACATCGCTCGGCGCTACAACGAGACTGCGGACGAGCTGGCTAAAATAGCCTTGGGGCGAACAACGGTTCCCCCGGACGTCTTCTCCCGAGATCTGCATCAACCCTCCATCAAGATCGACGACACGCCCGAGCCTGAGGCACCCTCGGCCCAGCCCGAGGTACCCTCGGCACAGTCCGAGGCACCCTCGGCTCGGCCCGAGGCACCCTCGGTTCGGCCCGAGGTACCCTCGGCCCCCGAGGGCGAAACACTGCGCGTCGAGGGGGAGCAAAGCGGGGTCACGCCTGATCAAAACTGGCAGACCCCGTACCTGCAATATCTCCACCGAGGAGAGCTACCCCTTGACCGAGCCAAAGCTCGGCGTTTGGCGCGGCGCGCCCAGTCGTTCGTCTTGCTGGGAGAAGGGAAGGAGCTCTACCACCGCAGCCCTTCAGGCATCCTCCAGCGATGCATCTCCACCACCGAAGGTCAGGAACTCCTCCGAGAAATACACTCTGGGGCTTGCGGCCACCACGCAGCACCTCGAGCCCTTGTCGGAAATGCTTTCCGACAAGGTTTCTACTGGCCAACGGCGGTGGCCGACGCCACTAGAACTGTCCGCGCCTGCGAAGGGTGTCAGTTCTATGCAAGGCAGACCCACCTGCCCGCTCAGGCTCTGCAGACGATACCCATCACATGGCCTTTTGCTGTGTGGGGTCTGGACCTCGTCGGCCCCTTGCAGAAGGCACCCGGGGGCTACACGCACCTGTTGGTCGCCATCGACAAATTTTCCAAGTGGATCGAGGTCCGACCCCTGAACAGCATCAGGTCCGAGCAGGCGGTGGCGTTCTTCACCAACATCATCCATCGTTTCGGGGTCCCGAACTCCATCATTACCGACAACGGCACCCAGTTCACCGGCAGAAAGTTCCTAGACTTCTGCGAGGATCACCACATCCGGGTGAACTGGGCGGCCGTGGCTCATCCCATGACGAATGGGCAAGTAGAGCGTGCCAACGACATGATTCTACAAGGACTCAAGCCTCGGATTTACAACGACCTCAACAAGTTCGGCAAGCGATGGATGAAGGAACTCCCCTCGGTGGTCTGGAGCCTGAGAACGACACCGAGCCGAGCCACGGGCTTCACGCCGTTCTTTCTAGTCTATGGGGCCGAGGCCATCTTGCCCATAGACCTGGAATACGGTTCCCCGAGGACGAGGGCCTATGACGACCAAAGCAACCAAGCTAGTCGAGAAGACTCGCTGGACCAGCTGGAAGAGGCTCGGGACAAGGCCTTACTACACTCGGCGCGGTACCAGCAGTCCATGCGACGCTACCACGCCCGAGGGGTCTGGTCCCGAGACCTCCAGGTGGGCGACCTGGTGCTTCGGCTGCGATAAGACGCCCGAGGTCGACACAAGCTCACGCCCCCCTGGGAGGGGCCGTTCGTCATCGCCAAAGTTCTAAAACCTGGAACATACAAGTTGGCCAACAGTCAAGGCGAGGTCTACAACAACGCTTGGAACATCCAACAGCTACGTCGCTTCTACCCTTAAGATGTTTTCAAGTTGTTCATATACCTCGCTCTCACGCAAAGTTTAGTCATCAAGGAAGGGTCAGCCTTGCCTCGGCAAAGCCCGACCCTCCCTCGGGGGCTAAAAGGGGGGAACCCCCTCTGCGTCGAAATTTTCCTCAAAAAAAAGATCTTTTCTGCCGGAATATCTTTCGTGCTTTTCGACTACTTCGAAAGTGGATCCTGAAAACGATGGAGTACACGTAAGCAGCCAAGGCTGACCGAGCCGAGGGACTCCTACGCCTCTGGGATACGGATACCTCACTCATCACCTTCTGCCATAAGTAACTCTCGTTCGGATAAGTGATTCCGCGGACCGAACAAGTCTTCACGTTCGGAAGCTCTTCTGCCGGAGCGATTCTTCGAGCCTTCTCGACTGCGTCAGTGACAGAACCCCATGGACGGGTAAGAGTGCGCGTAAGCGGCAAGGCCGACCGAGCCAAGGGACTCCTACGCCTCCGGGATACGGATACCTCACTCATCACCTTCCGTGAGAAGCAACTCTCGCTCGCACAAACAGTTCTGTTACCGACAAAAAAGTCCAGATACTCGAAACAAGAGGAAAGGAGACGCGGCTTTACAATACGGCGAGGGTGTGTTTCGGCCTCGGCGGCCGCAGAAAACACACGCTACAAGATAATTCGATCCTGCAGGCTCGGATCCTGACGGCTAAAGGGAGCAGCAGCACCCTCCGCGTCGACAACACCTCTGGCGAGGTCCAACCTAGCCTCGGACGGCGACGCGGTCCAAGGGTCTCCGCTCTGAAGGACAACGTCATCACCAAGCCTGACCCATCGCCGCCAGGGTCTTCTCCAAGGATCCGGCCCGAGCAGGCGGCTCGGCCGGTCACCCCGGGGCCTCGGCTAGCTGTCCCCCAAGGACATCAGCCCGGCCTGAGGCCTCGGCAGGCCAATCCCAGCGTCGGTCCCGCTAACGGACGACCCGGCCAGGCTCCAGCTGACCTGGTCTTCTTTTCGAGCCAACTCTGCCTCTGTTCGCGCTGGCACCGCTACCCCTAGCCTCGGCTCATCGAAGAGCGGCCGTGGGTTTCCTCTAACTAAGCAAGGGAAGCCTCGGACAACAAGGCTGACCGAGCCGAGGGACTCCTACGCCTCTGGGATACGGATACCTCACTCGTCGCCTTTACACGGGGCGACTCACGCTTGGTGAAGCGGTTTAGACAACCAACAGGCGAGTCTTAGTGCTCGAATATGGGGAAAAAACACGGCTCTGTGCCGAATTTACATACATGTTCAGGCCTCGACAGCCACAGTAAACAAAAACACTGGCATTCGAAGTGCCATTACAAACGGAACTCCGGTTCCACCTCCGCAGGTACGAACAACCCCACTAGATGGGGGAGGGGCCTGCGGAGCAACAGAAGACCGACGAACGGCTCGCCGTCGCCCGCCCCAGCAGCGGTGACGATGAAGACTTCTGCTCCGGGGGGCCGAACAGCAGCAACGATGACCTCAGGGCGGATGCTGCTGCCAGGAGGCCCCCGCCCGTGCCCAAACTCGTGAGGCAAGGACGGGCAGAAGGCCGTAGAGTTGGAGGTCGGTCCGCGGGTGGCGCCGGCAAGCTCGTCGGTGGCGGAACCTCTTCTAGCTGCCGTGGCGGGAGGCGGCACCGGGAGCGGCTCCTAAGCCGCTCGGCTCAGAGAGCCGGACACGGTGTAGCTGCCAGCGCCACGGACGACTCCCGCCCTTCCCCCCGATCACTGAGGGAAGGAGCGGGCCACCGCACACACAGGGGCCGACCCCGACTCGACACACTCCCCTCCCCAGCCCTGGTGATGAAAATCCTTGAGGCTGAGGGAGGGGCAGAGGCTGCGGCCCGGTTCGCTCTCCCCCGCCATTGAACTGGAGGTCACCATCTTGGGTGACCGCCGGCAGAGGGGTGCAGCCGGGCTGCATGATGAAAATCCTTGAAGCCGAACGACGGCTGAAAGGTACCAACTCCCGCAGAGTTGCGTTCCTCCAATGACGAAGCGGAAAGACGGCGGATATCCCCATCCGGGGGCTTGGAAGATGGAAAGACATGATGCATAAGGGAGCGCGAAGACACGGTCGCCTTCCAAGAGGATCACCCTCCTTTTAAAGGCGACTCTCCCTACTTGCGTCCCCAGCCGTCGTGGGCTGAGTCTTCTCCAACACGCTCCAAGGTCCTCCCCCTACGGCGTAGGGGCTGGGTCCCACACGTCATGCAAGCCGGCCTAGAGCAGAAGAAGCCAAACCGCCGCGCGTGGTGCGTGCAACCGCCCAGCGGTTACAAGCGGCTCTCCACTTTTGCCCAGACCAGCGGGCGAAAGGGCGAGCAGCCATGCAGGCGGCATGCAACCGCGCCAAGTGGGCGCGCTTCTCCGACTCCCAACACGCCCAGCATGGAGGCCCAGACCCACGCGTCATGCAACCGGCGCGCCGAATGCTTCGTGCCTGCAACTGCACCGCAACCTGCGCCACCACCGCGCCTCCTCGACTGCGGAACCAATACCGCGACTCGAGGCGACCTAGCGCACGACCCAGCGGCTCCAGCCTGGCGCGACGGTCAATGCGGCCGAAGACGGGCCGAGAGTAATGGCGGTGGCAGGTGGGCAGGAGCAGCGGTCACGTCGTCAGCCAAGCTTACGTCCCATCTGGGGGCAGCGAGAGAACCCTCTCTCACAGCATGAAGACAACGCGCCCGTGTTCCGTTCCTCGAACGGCTCGCGCACGCGCAACGGCTGCCCTGCGAACCACTCGCCCCGTCGCATTAACTCCACGGCGGGACAGGCGGCGCCTCTGGCAGGAGAAGCGAGCGACGCTTCACCTTCGCCATAATGACCGCGTCAAAAAAGGTACGCCGCGTCGTTCGATTTCGTATCCTTTTCCTTTTTTCCTCTTTCTCTCTCTTGCAACAGGGACCGGGAAAGGGGGATACCCCGGAAAGGATCCTTCCCTGTGAAGGAACCAGGCTCCGAGCCTCCCTACTGATCAGAGGTTCGAAGGCTGTCCCCTCGGAAGGGTTCAACAGCCGCCTGGGAGCACGTGGGCTCCACACCCACTACTGGTCAGAGGTTCAAAGGCCGGCCCCTCGGAAGGGTTCAACGGCCACCTCAGGCTACTCGGGCTCCGTGCCCACTACTGATCAGGGGTTCGAAGGCTGGCCCCCGAAGGGTTCACAACCGCCTCAGACATAGAGCGAGGGATGACCATGGGTACGTTCGATACATAACCAAGGCTCGGGCTACGCTCCCGAGGTACCCTAGGACATTTCCGAGACCAGTGGGAACGATCTTGTAACGGAATCCCATCAGAGGGAGGCATCGAGCCCTCGGACCCCGTCGCTAGGGGACCGGGTCCGGCAGATCACCCGTAGGTACTTTTGGGCGCACCTCTGGGCCCCTAGCCGACCCCTAACGAATGGGGCACGGACGTCCGCTCGGATCACCCGCCTGCAGCTCACCGGAGACACCATGTTCGGCGCCCACCGAGGGCAACATGGCGCTCTCCCCCCTCCTCCTTGCGGAAAGGCGACGCAGGGGCGTATGTAAAAAAGTCGAGTCTGTCCCTGATCGCCCTCTCGCCCTGTGCAGAGGCTCGGGGGCTGCTCTCGCAAACCCGGCTCCGGCCAAACCGTTGGCAGCGTCAACATACCAGCCCGAGAACTTGGGACCCGACCGTACACCCGGGCTACGGCCTGCTCGTATGAGGGAACGACCAGACCAGCCGAAGCATTGCGCGAGGCGTTAAGACCTCGGAGGAGTCAAACCACTCCTCCGAGGCCTCGGGGGCTACACCCGGCGGGTGCGCTCGCGCGCACCCACCGGAACAAAACGCAACCGAGAAAGGCTGGTCCCCTTGCAAAAAAGTGCGACGAAAGCCTCCAAGCGAGTGCTAACACTCCCTTCGAGGCTCGGGGGCTACTGTCAGGGACCATAATTAGGGGTACCCTCAAGGCTCCTAATTCTCAGCTGGTAACCCCCATCAGCACAAAGCTGCAAAGGCCTGATGGGTGCGATCAAGTCAGGGATCAGTCCATTCGAGGGACTCGATCACGCCTCGCCCGAGTCTAGCCTCGGACAAGGGCAGCCGACCCCGGAGGATCTCCGCCTCGCCCGAGGCCCCCTCCAGCGGCGAACACGTTCCCGGCTCGCCCGAGGCCCTGTCTTCGCCAAGAAGCAACCCCGACCAAATCGCAGGAGCATTTAATGCAAAGGTGGCCTGACACCTTTATCCTGACGCGCGCCCCTCAACTGACAGAGCCGAAGTGACCGCCGTCACTTCGCCGCTCCACTGACCGGTCTGTCAGAAAGACAGCGCCGCCTGCGCCGCTCCGACTACGGTGCCACTTGACAGAGTGAGGCTGACAGGCGGTCAGGCCCGGCTGCACACCATAGGAAACTCCGCTCCGCCCGACCCAGGGCTCGGACTCAGGCAAAGCCCCGGAAGACGGCGAACTCCGCTCCGCCCGACCCAGGGCTCGGACTCGGGCTAAGCCCCGGAAGACGGTGAACTCCACTCCGCCTGACCCAGGGCTCGGACTCGGGCAAAGCCCTGGAAGACGGCGAACTCCGCTCCGCCCGACCCAGGGCTCGGACTCGGGCTAAGCCCCAGAAGACGGCGAACTCCGCTCCGCCCGACCCAGGGCTCGGACTCGGGCAAAGCCCCGGAAGACGGCGAACTCCGCTCCGCCTGACCCAGGGCTCGGACTTGGGCTCAGCCCCAGAAGACGACGAACTCCGCTTCGCCCGACCCCGGGACTCAAATTCCGCCCTGGCCTCAGCCACCGGCCTCCGCCTCGCCCGACCCAGAGGCTCGGGCTCGGCCTCGGCCACGGAAGACGGACTCGACCTCGACCTCAGAGAAGCCTCCACATCGCCCAACCTAGGGCGCGGACCTGCCACGTCAACAGGAGGCGCCATCATTACCCTACTCCAAGCTGACTCAGGCTACGGGGAACAAGACCGACGTCCCATCTGGCTCGCTCCAGCAGATAGGCGATGATGGCGCCGCGCACGTTCCCTGACGATGGCGGCTCTCGGTCCCCTTACGAAAGCAAAAGGACGTCAGCAAGGACTCGACGGCCCCGACAGCTGTCCCTCCGCCAGGCTCCAGCACTCCTCCGACGGCCACGACATCACACAAACCGGGTGCCAAGATCTCTCCGGCCGCCACGATGGCGTGTACTTAGGGCGCTAGCTCTCCTCCGCTAGACACATAGCACTCTGCTACACCCCCCATTGTACACCTGGACCCTCTCCTTACGCCTATAAAAGGAAGGGCCAGGGCCCTCTTAGAGAGGGTTGGCCGCTCGGGGACGAGGACGAGACGGGCGCTCGCATAAGGCCGCTCGCTCCTTCCCCCGTGTGGATGCTTGTAACCCCCTACTGCAAGCGCACCCGACCTGGGCGCGGGACGAACACGAAGGCCGCGGGATTTCCACCTCTCTCTCTCGCCCATCTCCGGCCTCCTCGCTTTCCCCCCTTCGCGCTCAGCCTCGCGTCGACCCATCTGGGCTAGGGCACGCGGCGACACTTCACTCGTCGGCTCAGGGACCCCCCCGATCTCGAAACGCCGACATTAATATAATAATTAAATAATATAATAATTATTAGTCTAAAAACAAGTATTTTATTTATAAATAACATTGGTGAATTTTTATGAAATTTTTGAGCTCTTTAAAAATTCATTTCGAAATTAAAAAAACAAATTTCCTAACCCTAACCGGCCCACTAGGGGCCCAGCCACCATCTACCCTAACGCGCGCGCCTGCCTTCTTCCCAGCCAAGCCGCCACCGCCTGTGCTTCCTTCTCCCTCCCTAAATCTCTCTCTCTCCCCTACTCTATCTCCTTCTCTCCCTCGCTTCTCTCTGTCCAACACGCACCAGGAAGCCGGCGCGCCGCCAGGACCCTGCCCGACCGATCGCGGCTGACCCGACCGTGCCCCAAGCGCCGCGCGTCGAGCCGCCCAACCCCACCAGCGTCCTGCGCGCCGAAGCGTCCGAGCCCCAGCCCGACCGTGACCCCGACGCCAGGAAATCTGGTCGCGCCTAGCTTCGCACCGGCCACGACGCCCATCAAGCCACAACCCTGAGCTGCCGGTCGTTCGTCTCACCCATTAATGGACTTCATGCATCCGTTTCTTCTCCCTCCTCCCATTCCTCTCCATTGAAGCCAGGAGAAGAAACCGACGCCATTAAACCACGTAATAGAGTTAAACGCCGACTGTTCTCCTCTCTCCCAGGCCGACCCTCCATCTCCCCTTCCTCTCTCTTTAAATATGTCGAGCTCTCTCTCATTCCTCGCACTCTCTCGCTCGCCGTTCGTCACCGGAGGTCGCTGTGGTCGCCGGAGCTCGCAGTTCGTCACCGGAGTTCGCCGTTCATCGACGGAGCCACGCACTCGCCATCCGAAGCCGAATCCTCGCTCTTCTCCATCCAGTCGAAACCCGTCGAGCCGTCCCCGTCACACGCACGAACCCAAGGTTGAAGACGACCCAAATTAATTTGTGTATTTTATAAAATACTTTTGATTCGATTCATGAATTGTATATTTATGTGGTTGTAATATGAACATGTGTGATCCGAAATTCATACGAGCGCGTTATGGAATTTTTGGTAGATACGTAGTGCATCGTGATAATTCATGTTAGTCGATGCGTTGATTTTTGGAGTAGAGAGAAAGATGACGAAAAATTTAGTCAAGCGTTGGTGATAAAAACAATAGATAGGAATTTTTGTAGTTAAATTTGGTCACAACGAACTTTAGAAACTACTTGGAGGATTACAATCATAGGTTCATTTTAATGAATTTAGAAAAGGGTATAGAACTCATGTCATATAAACAATATAGGATTTTTAGATGATTTATCACTGATTATTTTATTAATATTAATAGATTCATTTTTAGCCATACTCAACAATTCAAGTTAGGAATAAAAAGAATAAAAATTACTAGTCTATTTATTAGTATTAAAGACAATAACTACCGCTCATTTTCATTGATGATGTTAAAACATATTAATACTAGTTAAAACTATAATTATAGCACCCACTCATAAATTCACCATTTAGGACTCACAATAATAGCTATAATTGAATTAATAAGTATTTACGTGTTTAGGACGTATTTAAGTTGTGATAAGTGCGATGTGTTAATGTGTATGTAATGGTGTATGTTTATGTAATGGTGCATATTTATTTATTGGTGTATGTTTTCTCTTTGTATGGCAATGTACGACGTTATTAGAAGCTGATTTTGTGGTAGAGCAACCGAATACGTTCGAAGACGAACCGCAGGACACATTTGAGCAAGGCAAGTGGATTCTCCCTCTGCATATTCTTTTTGTACCCAATCATTGCATATAATAATGTTTACTTTTTGATATACCGCATAATTTGTTGGGTTTTACCTAATTAAGGATTTCCTAGATTTACCAACTGTATTCCTTGTTTACCCTAGGAAATTATTAAGTTTTGCAAATTTGTGCTACCGCTCAACTTAATGATTTTAATGTCACTCATTAATTGGTATTAATGTTCCAAAATTAAAATTGGCAATTATCACATTAACCCGATGGTTAAAACACCATTATTTTAAATTAATTAGAACATGGAGTGACCACCTAGGATAACAGTGCAACCACGAGTGCTATCATGGCTCTGGCTTTGGTAATTAGCTTTATATGCTTAGTGCCTGGAAACCTTACCTGAAATATGGGCAAGAGGGGGAGCAGTGGTGTTGGCAGCCCACGTTATCATGGGGACATATCCTTAGCTAAGGTACCTCACCCAGGGGGTCACCACCATCGGCTTTAGAAACCTTAGCGGGTTGCTTCGTATTAAGTGTATTTTGTGAAAGCCTCATAATGGATCCCTAGCCATTCACCTCGGTAGTGTTTAAGGGTCCGATCAACCCAGGCTAGATGGGATACATGGCTTGTGGGTAAAGTTGTACCACCTCTGCAGAGTGTAAAACTGATATATCAGCCGTGCTCCCGGTTAAGAGCTGAAAGGGAAATAGGGTCAAACCTTTTCCAAAATGATTTTGGTGGTTGAATTGCCCAAAACAAATAATTAGACTAACTAATTTGCTCTAGATTATGAGTTCTACAGGTGCCAAAGGTTCAACACAAACCAATAAAAAGTTTAAGAAAGGGTTCAAAACAAAGGAGCAAAGAAAACCGAAGGTTGCCCTGGTCTGGTGCACCGGACTGTCCGGTGTGCCACCGGACAGTGTCCGGTGCACTTGGAAGAATCAGCTCGAACTCCTCAGCTTCGGGTTTCTGGAAATTGCTCTCCGCTATAATTCACCGGACTGTCCGGTGTAGCACCGGACTGTCCGGTGAGCCAGTGGGAGCAACGGCTAGCGCGCCAATGGTCGACTGCAAAAGTGAATAGTGAATAGTGCTGACTGCACGCGCAGAGTGAGAGCAGGCGCCAGAAAGCGCACCGGACAGTGAACAGGACTTGTCCGGTGCACCACCAGACTGTCCAGTGGCCCAGATGTCAAAAGCTCCAACGGTCAAACCCTAACGGTTGGGTGACGTGGCTGGCGCACCGGACAGTGTCCAGTGGCGCACCGGATTGTCCGGTGTGCCCGTCGACAGCAGAGTTCCCCAACGGCCACTTTGGTGGTTGGGGCTATAAATACCCCCAACCACCACTCATTCAAGGCATCCAAGTTTTCAGCCAACACATTCAATACAAGAGCTATAGCATTCAATACAAGACACAATTAGAGTGAATCAAAATCTCTCCAAGTCCCAATTCCACTCAAAAGCAATAGTGACTAGAAGAGAGAGTTTTGTCGTGTTCTTTTGAGCTCTTGCGCTTGGATCGCTTTTCTTCTTCCTTCTTTCTTGTTCCCAAGTCATTTGTAATCAAGGCAAGAGACACCAATTGTGTGGTGGTCCTTGTGGGGACTAAGTGTCCCGATTGATTGAGAAGAGAAGCTCACTCGGTCTAGGTGACCGTTTGAGAGAGGGAAAGGGTTGAAAGAGACCCGGTCTTTGTGGCCACCTCAACGGGGAGTAGGTTTGCAAGAACCGAACCTCGGTAAAACAAATCATCGTGTCACACTCTTCATTTGCTCGTGATTTGTTTTTGCCCTCTCTTTCGGACTCGATTTTAATTCTAACGCTAACCCCGGCTTGTAGTGTGTGCTTAAGTTTATAATTTTCAGATTCCGCCTATTCACACCCCCTCTAGGCGACTTTCAATTAGTATCAGAGCCCGGTACTTCATTAGAGCCTAACCGCTCGAAGTGATGTCGGGAGATCACGCCAAGAAGGAGGTCATGACCGGCGAGAAGCCCGCTACAAGCCACGGGAAGGCTCCATAAAGGGAGTCCGGCACCAAGCACAAGGAGGAATCCCCTCCCCGCATCAAGTCGCACCGGAGTGGCGACAAGAAGAAGAAAATGAGGAAGGTGGTCTACTACAAGACCGATTCTTCGTCGCCCTCCACCTCCGGCTCCGACGCGCCGTCCGTCACTTCTAAGCGCCATGAGCGCAAGAAGTTTAGTAAGATCCCCTTACGCTATCCTCGCATTTCCAAACGCACTCCTTTACTTTCCGTCCCACTAGGCAAACCGCTGATTTTTGATGGTGAAGATTATTGTATGTGGAGTGATAAAAATGAGGAACCATCTAACCTCACTCCACGCTAGCATTTGGGACATTGTTGAGTTTGGTGCGCAGGAACCATCCGTGGGGGATGAAGGCTATGACTCGGACGAGGTTGCTCAAGTCCGGCACTTCAACTCCCAAGCCACTACTATACTCCTTGCCTCTCTAAGTCGAGAGGAGTATAATAAGGTGCAAGGGTTGAAAAGCGCCAAAGAGATTTGGGACGTGCTCAAGACCGCGCATGAAGGAGACGAGGTGACCAAGATCATCAAGAGGGAAACGATCGAGGGGGAGCTCGGTCGCTTTATGCTCAACCAAGGGGAGGAGCCACAAGCTATGTACAACCGGCTCAAGACCTTGGTGAACCAAGTGCGCAACCTCGGGAGTACAAAATGGGATGACCATGAAATGGTCAAGGTTATTCTTAGATCACTTGTTTTTCTTAACCCTACTCAAGTTCAATTAATTCATGGTGATCCTAGATATAAACTAATGTCTCCCGAGGAAGTGATAGGAAAATTTATGAGCTTTGAATTGATGATCAAAGGCTCCAAGAAGATCATCGAGCAAGGCACCTCCTCCGTACCCGAGGTACAACCCGTCGCATTCAAGGCAACAGAGGAGAAGAAAGAAGAGTCTACATCAAGTAGACTCCCCATCGACGCCTCCAAGCTCGACAACAAGGAGATGGCACTCATCATCAAGATCTTCCGCCAAATCCTCAAGCAAAGGAGGGGGAAAGACTACAAGCCCCGCTCCAAGAAAGTTTGCTACAAGTGTGGTAAGCCCGGTCACTTTATAGCAAAATGTCCTATTTCTAGTGACAGTGACAGGGGCAACGACAAGAGGGGGAAGAAGAAGGAGAAGAAGAGATACTACAAGAAGAAGGGCAGCGATGCCCATGTTTGCCGGGAGTGGGACTCCGACGAGAGCTCTACTGACTCCTCCTCCGACGAGGACGTCGCAAACATCACCGTCAACAAGGGTCTCCTCTTCCCCAACATCGGCCACAAGTGCCTCATGGCAAAGGATGGCAAGAAGAAGAAGGTAAAATCTAGATCCTCCACTAAGTATGCAACTTCTAGTGATGAGGATAATTCTAGTGATGATGAGGATAACTTGCTCACCCTTTTTGCCAACCTAAACATGCAACAAAAAGAAAAGTTGAATGAATTGATTAGTGCTATTCATGAGAAGGATGAACTCTTGGATAGCCAAGAGGACTTCCTTATTAAGGAAAACAAGAAGCATGTTAAGGTTAAAAATGCTTATGCTCTAGAGGTAGAAAAATGTGAAAAAATAACTAGTGAGCTAAGCACTTGCCATGACACCATTTCTAACCTTAGAATTGAGAATGCTAATTTGATTGCTAAGGTTGAGAAATCAAATGTATGTGATGATTTAATTGCCAATCTTAGAAATGATAATGCTAGTTTGATTGCTAAGATTGATAAATTGAATGCCTCTCTTGCTAGCCTTAAGAGTGAGAATGAAAAATTAATTGCTAAGGCTAAAGAATTAGATGTTTGCAATGTTTCTATTTCCAATCTTATAAATGAGAATGTTATTTTATATACTAAGATTGATGAATTAAATGCTTGCAAACCCTCTACATCTACTGTCAGTCATGTTTCTATTTGCACTAGATGTAGAGATGTTAATATTGATGCTATCCATGATCACATTGCTATGATTAAACAACAAAATGATCATATAGCAAAATTAGATGCTAAAATTGCCGAGCATGAATTAGAAAATGAAAATTTTAAATTTGCTCGTAGTATGCTCTATAATGGGAGACGCCCTGGCATTAAGGATAGCATTGGCTTCCAACAGGGAGGCAATGTCAAGCTTAATACCCCCAAGAGATTGTCTAACTTTGTTAAGCGCAAGGCTCCCATGCCTCAGGATAACAAGGGCTATATTTTATGTCCTGTTGGTTATCCTGAGGATAAGATTAGGAGAATTCATGCTAAGAAGACTCCTTCTATTTCTCACCATGCTTTTATTTATAAGAATGAGGCTTCTAGCTCTAGGCGTTCTACCCATGTTAAAATGCCTAAGAAGAAATCTCCTATAGCATCAAATGATCATAACATTTCATTTAAGACCTTTGATGCTTCATATGTGCTTACTATCAAATCAGGCAAAGTAGTTGCCAAATATGTTGGGGGCAAACACAAGGGGTCAAAGACTTGTGTTTGGGTACCCAAGGTGCTTGTTTCTAATGTGAAAGGACCCAAGACCGTTTGGGTACCTAAGAACAAGGCCTAAATTTGTTTTGTAGGTTTATGCATCTGGGGGCTCAAGTTGGACCATTGACAGCGAGTGCACAAACCACATGACTGGGGAGAAAAGAATGTTCTCCTCCTATGAGAAAAACCAAGATCCCCAAAGAGCTATCACATTCGGGGATGGAAATCAAGGTTTGGTCAAAGGACTTGGTAAAATTGCTATATCACCTGACCATTCTATTTCCAATGTTTTTCTTGTAGATTCTTTAGATTACAACTTGCTTTTAGTTTCTCAATTATGCAAAATGGGCTACAATTGTCTTTTTACATATATAGGTGTTACTGTCTTTAGAAGAAGTGATGATTTAGTAGCATTTAAGGGAGTGTTAGAGGGTCAGCTATACTTAGTTAATTTTAATAGAGCTGAACTAGACACTTGCTTAATTGCTAAGACTAACATGGGTTGGCTCTGGCATCGCCGACTAGCCCACGTTGGGATGAAGAATCTTCATAAGCTTCTAAAGGGAGAACACATTTTGGGACTAACAAATGTTCATTTTGAGAAAGACAGGGTTTGTAGCGCATGTCAAGCAGGGAAGCAAGTTGGTATTCATCATCCACACAAGAACATCATGACGACCGATAGGCCACTTGAGCTACTCCACATGGATCTATTTGGCCCGATAGCTTACATAAGCATCGACGGGAGTAAATATTGTCTTGTAATTGTGGATGATTATTCTCGCTTCACTTGGATGTTCTTTTTGCAGGAAAAATCTCAAATCTAAGAAACCTTAAAGGGATTCTTGAGACGGGCTCAAAATGAGTTCGGCTTAAGGATCAAAAAGATTAGAAGCGACAATGGAACGGAGTTCAAGAACTCTCAAATTGAAGGCTTCCTTGAGGAGGAGGGCATCAAGCATGAGTTCTCTTCTCCCTACATGCCACAACAAAATGGTGTAGTGGAGAGGAAGAATAGAACTCTACTTGACATGGTGAGGACCATGCTTGATGAGTACAAGACACCAGACCGGTTTTGGGCCGAGGCGATTAACACCGCCTGCTACTCTATCAACCGGTTATATCTTCACCGAATCCTCAAGAATATATCTTATGAACTCCTCACCGGTAAAAAGCCCAATGTTTCATATTTTAGAGTCTTTGGTAGCAAATGTTTTATTCTTGTTAAAAGAGGTAGAAAATCTAAATTTGCTCCTAAGGCTGTAGAAGGCTTTTTACTTGGTTATGATTCAAACACAAGGGCATATAGAGTCTTTAACAAGTCCACTAGACTAGTTGAAGTTTCTTATGACATTGTATTTGATGAGACTAACGGCTCTCTAGTAGAGCAAGTTGATCTTGATGAACTAGATGATGAAGAGGCTCCATGCGTCGCGCTAATGAACATGTCCATTGGGGATGTGTGTCCTAAGGAATCCGAAGAGCCTCCACAAGCACAAGATCAACCATCTTTCTCAATGCAAGCATCTCCACCAACACAAGATGAGGATCAAGCTCAAGATGATGAAAATGAAGATCAAGAGGAGCCACCTCAAGAGGAGGACAATGATCAAGGGGGAGATGCTAATGGACAAGACAAGGAAGATGATGAGAGTCCAAGACCACCACACCCAAGAGTCCACCAGGCGATTTAAAGAGATCACCCCGTGAACACCATCCTCAGCGATATTCATAAGGGGGTAACCACTTGATCTTGAGTCGCTCATTTTTGTGAACATTACTCTTTTGTTTCCTCTATTGAGCCACACAGGGTAGAGGATGCACTTAAAGATTTGGATTGGGTGCTGGCGATGCAAGAGGAGCTCAACAACTTCATGAGGAATGAGGTATGGCATTTGGTTCCACGTCCTAATCAAAATGTTGCAGGAACCAAGTGGGTCTTCCACAACAAGCAAGATGAGCATGGTGTGGTGACAAGGAAGAAAGCCCGACTTGTGGCCGAGGGGTATTCACAAGTCGAAGGTTTGGATTTTGGTGAAACCTATGCACCCGTAGCTAGGCTTGAGTCAATTTGTATATTACTTGCCTATGCTACTTACCATGGCTTTAAGCTCTATCAAACGGACGTGAAGAGTGGCTTCCTCAATGGACCAATCAAGGAAGAGGTCTATGTTGAGCAACCTCTAGGCTTTGAAGATAGTGAGTATCCTAACCATGTTTATAAACTTTCTAAGGCGCTTTATGGGCTCAAACAAGCCCCAAGAGCATGGTATGAATGCCTAAGAGATTTTCTTATCACTAACGGCTTCAAAGTCGGTAAAGCCGATCCTACTCTCTTTACTAAAACTATTGCAAATGATTTGTTTGTCTGCCAAATTTATGTTGATGATATTATATTTGGGTCTACTAACAAATCTACTTGTGAAGAGTTTAGTAGGATCATGGTTCGAAAATTCGAGATGTCTATGATGGGGGAATTGAAGTATTTTCTAGGATTTCAAGTCTAACAACTCCAAGAGGGCACCTTCATCAGCCAAACGAAGTACATTCAAGATATACTCACTAAGTTTGGAATGAAGGATGCCAAGCCCATCAAGACACCCATGGGAACCAATGAGCATCTCGACCTCGACATGGGAGGTAAAACCGTAGATCAAAAGGTATACGGGTCGATGATAGGATCTTTACTCTATTTATGTGCATCTCGACCGGATATTATGCTTTCCGTATGCATGTGTGTGAAGAGAATCTTGAGATATTTAGTTCATACACCTAAGTTTGGCCTTTGGTACCCCAAGGGATCCTCTTTTGATTTATTAGGATATTCCAATGCTGATTGGGCAGGGTTGATAGGAAGAGCACATCAGGGACTTGTCAGTTTCTGGGGAGATCCCGGGTGTCTTGGGCTTCAAAGAAACAAAACTCAGTAGCTCTTTCTACCGCCGAAGTCGAGTATATTGTCGCAGGCCATTGTTGCGCAATTGCTTTGGATGAGGCAAACCCTTAGGGACTATGGCTACAAATTTAGCAAAGTCCCTCTCCTATGTGATAATGAGAGTGCAATCCGCATGGTGGATAATTCCATTGAACACAGCCGCACTAAGCACATAGCCATTCGGTATCACTTTTTGAGAGATCACCAACAAAGGGGGAATATCGAGATAGCCTATATTAACACCAAAGATCAATTAGCCGATATCTTTACCAAGCCACTAGATGAGAAAACCTTTACCAAACTTAGGAATGAGCTAAATATTCTTGATTCGAGGAATTTTGATTGAAACATTGCACACATAGCTCATTTATATACCTTTGATCATATCTCTTTTTATGTCTATGACTAATGTGTTTTCAAGTGTATTCTCATGCTTAGTTATAGAATTGAAAGGGAAATGGAGTATTCGGCAAAGACGACGCTTCCACTCAACTCCATCGGTATTATCTACTCTTTGCCGGTATTCCGCCACCTCTCCATTGGTATAATATTCACTCATATTTATTTGTTTGCCAAAGTGGGAGAAAGTAAAAGGGCTTATATTTCACTCATAAGTATCCGTTTTGGCGATTCATGCCAAAGGGGGAGAAAGTATTAGCCCAAAGCAAAAGGACCGCACCACCAACGAATTTTAAAAATGAAGTTTTCAAATTAGTATCTTAATGAGTTTTCAAAAGGGGAAGAATATCTTCAAAAATTTGTAAAACCCTCTTGAACACTAAGAGGAGAATTTCATTGAGGGGGAGTTTTGTTTAAGTCAAAGGAAGAGCATTTGAAACAGGGGGAGAAAATTTCAAATTTTGAAAATGCTTCGTTCAATCTTATTCATATACCTTTGACTACTTGCAAAAAGGATTTTAAAAAGAATTTACCAAAGAATTTGCAAAAACCAAAACTCGTGGTGCAAATGTGGTCCAAAATTTTAAATAAGAAGAAAACAATCCATGCATATCTATTGAAATAATTATATTGGTTTAATTCCAAGCAACCTTTGCACTTACCTTATGCAAACTAGTTCAATTCTGCACTTATATTGGCTTTGGTTTGTGTTGGCATCAATCACCAAAAAGGGGGAGATTAAAAAGGAAATAGGGTCAAACCTTTTCCAAAATGATTTTGGTGGTTGAATTACCCAACACAAATAATTGGACTAACTAGTTTGCTCTAGATTATGAGTTCTACAGGTGCCAAAGGTTCAACACAAACCAATAAAAAGTTCAAGAAAGGGTTCAAAATAAAGGAGCAAAGAAAACCGAAGGCTGCCCTGGTCTGGCGCACCGGACTGTCCGATGTGCCACCAGACAGTGTCCGGTGCACCAGGGAGAATCAGCTCAAACTCCTCAGCTTCGGGTTTTCTGGAAATTGCTCTCCGCTATAATTCACCGGACTGTCCGGTGTAGCACCGGACTGTCCGGTGAGCCAGCGGGAGCAACGGCTAGCACGCCAATGGTCGACTGCAAAAGCGAACAGTGAATAGTGAACAGTGCCGGCTGCGCGCACAGAGTTAGAGCAGGCGCCAGAAGGCGCACCGGACAGTGAACAGGACTTGTCCGGTGCACCACCGGACTGTCCGGTGGCCTAGATGTCAGAAGCTCCAACGGTCGAACCCTAACGGTTGGGTGACGTGGCTGTCCGGTGCGCCTGTCGACAGTAGAGTTCCCCAACGGTCACTTTGGTGGTTGGGGCTATAAATACCCCCAACCACCACCCATTCAAGGCATCCAAGTTTTCAGCCAACACATTCAATACAAGAGCTATAGCATTCAATACAAGACACAATTAGAGTGAATCAAAATCTCTCCAAGTCCCAATTCCACTCAAAAGCAATAGTGACTAGAAGAGAGAGTTTTGTCGTGTTCTTTTGAGCTCTTGCGCTTGGATCGCTTTTCTTCTTCCTTCTTTCTTGTTCCCAAGTCATTTGTAATCAAGGCAAGAGACGCCAATTGTGTGGTGGTCCTTGTGGGGACTAAGTGTCCCGATTGATTGAGAAGAGAAGCTCACTCGGTCTAGGAGACCGTTTGAGAGAGGGAAAGGGTTGAAAGAGACTCGGTCTTTGTGACCACCTCAACTGGGAGTAGGTTTGCAAGAACCGAACCTCGGTAAAACAAATCATCGTGTCACACTCTTCATTTGCTCGTGATTTATTTTCGCCCTCTCTTTCGGACTCGATTTTAATTCTAACGCTAACCCCGGCTTGTAGTGTGTGCTTAAGTTTATAATTTTCAGATTCCGCCTATTCACCCCCCCTCTAGGCGACTTTCAAGAGCGACCTAGACTCCTCACATGATAATTGAACTTGAAGATGGAATTAAATTGAGATCCGATGATCTGCCAATGATTTGCTTAAGTGGTTTCACTTAAGTGTTTTTGTTATATTCATATTCCTTTGTTTAAATGGGATATTTGGGATTCACACTTATTAGTAAGACAGGTGTTGTTAATAAAATATTGACCAACTAAAATGCTTATTGCTCAACCTTAGCCTCACCTTGTAATACCTGCATTAATTTTTTCCCCACTTGCTGAGCCCCGACCATAAGTGAGCTCACCCTTGCTAATATTTTGATCAGAGGGTGATGCTGGAGACTTTGATGGAGATTTTAGCGACGACGAATTTTAAGTCTAACGATGCGCCGGTCATCTTTCTGTGGGAGATTGCCCTGTTATTTCAATTCCACTTTACTTTGATGTGATACTTGTTCAAGATACAGTGATTCAGATGATGTAATAAAGTATTCTACTCTCTCTTTATGCCTTTATTGCATTGTCTTTTGATATATTACACTTGTGACGTCAACATATGTGTGGAAATGGATCCTGGCACACATATGCTATGCGCTCGGTTCTGCCCCCTGGAACCGGGTGTGACAGAAGTGGTATCAAAGCTATGCTGACCCTAGGTCGTTAGACTAGTTAGAAATGGAAAGCCTAGTTTGTTCAAAACTTGCTAATTTCATTCTTATAAATTATTTTATCAGTCTTACCTCTTTAAAATTTCAACTGAGTTGACATTTCTCTTGTAGATGGTTCGTACTCTCCAAACTACCCGCATCAACACTAGCTACGCCCCTCCGCCCTGACAAATCCCGGTCTACCCAGTGGTAGTCGAGGAAGTTCTGGTGGATCTCCCTCACATTCGAGTGGAGAATGGAGTCATCCTGGAGGACAGCTCGGAGGAACAGCTGCCGACGCCCACCCCGTTGGCAGAGTCCCTGGCCTTCGTAGCTAGGTCATCGACATCGGCACCGCCTGCACTAGCCGTCCAAGCACCTGCACCTGGAGGCGACGACCCTGACGACTCTGGGGACGACGATGACGAGGATGACGACGACGAAGAAGGAGAAGACGAACACATCAACGAGGAAGCTGACTACGCCCAGCAGGACTACTTCATGGGGTTTGGTCCAGTTGTCGAACATTACACATCAATGTTCGAGACGGGGCACTTCCCCAACCTGCTGCAAGACGTGCTGCACGCGCTAGGCACCTACGTTTGCCCCCTGTACGAAACAAGGCGAGTGAGCGAGCCTCCTCGGGCTTGCTACTACATCACTCGCATCCACGTCAGGGTAATGGATGTAGGGGATAGGGGATTCAGAACTCTGTCTGCTCACGAGTCCCTGACACCACTATCCACCTACGCTGCCTCGGTCAGCTATGCTGCCAGACGGACCCTGTGGTCGCTCAGCCACACCTACCAGCAGCAGCTGCAGGACATGAGGTTTAGGCATCTTCCTCTGTGTCTGAGTGGAGGAAGTCAGACTAGCATCATCCCAGGTGAAGCTGGTGAGGATCGCCTCAACACCCTAGCTGGTGTAGTGGCCGGTCTCAACACTGACCTGGACAGTGCCACCCTGGATCTCTCTAGGGTGCACTTGGAGCTGGAGAATGCCCATGCCAGGATTGCAGCCCTGGAGGCCCAACTTCAAGGACTAGATCCACCTGAAGCCTAGGTCCCCGCCATGGCGTTGTCTCCTCCCCGCAAGAGGTTGCGCTATGGGGAGCCCGGATCCGTCACTAGGCTGCTTTAGGTGTTTTGAGTTATGATGTAATAAGTTAGTCTTCGCGTTAGATGTTGAACACTCTGTTGATTTATCTTATTAATAAATAACAACCATGTGATGGTGTTGATTGACATGCTTGAGTTGGATTTTTGTTTGAGTGTAATGGTCTTATGGAATGATGGCCATAAGAGCATATAAAAAAATAATAATAAACTTAGGATATTCCCCTCTAAAATCTTTTCTACTCCTCACTTTTCTAAGGATTTCACTTCCTAACCAATCAGATGGTGAATGCTCATCAAGGACCCAACAACAACTGAAACCAGCGTGGTCAACAGATACCACCACCACCGAATCCCAACATGGAGCAGTTCATCGCCGCCCAGATGCAGTTCCTGCAGGGTCTCACTACAACTGTCCAACAGATTCAGCAGAACCAGCTGAATCAACAGCATCAGCAACAACAGCAGAACGCACCCCCGGCCAGAGATAAGCACCGGGATTTTATGAGTCATCACCCGCCAACATTCTCCCATGCGATTGATCCTCTAGATGCCAATGACTGGCTCAAGGTCATTGGAAAGAAGCTTGACATCACTCAGTGCAACGACCGGGAGAAGGTCTTGTACGCCTCGGGAAGACTCAAGGGTTTCGCGTCCGACTGGTGGGACACCTTCACAGCGGCACATCCCAACGCGGATACTATAACTTGGCAGGAGTTTCAAGTAAACTTCTGCGCTCATCACATTCCTTCGGGAATTATGAAGTTGAAGAAAAAGGAATTCCTTTCCCTTACTCAAGGGAATATGACAGTCAGTGAGTATCGTGATCGCTTTACTCAGCTTTCACGCTACGCACCAGAAGAAGTGGATACAGATGAGAAGCACTAAGAGCATTTCCTAGAAGGATTGATTGGACCTCTGAATTACCAACTTCAGAGTCATACCTTCCCCAATTTCCAGACATTGCTGAACAAGGCAATTGACCTTGAAAGCAAAAGAAGGGAACTATCTGACCACAAAAGAAAGTTCCAAGGTCAGTCCAGCAGGAACACCCGCCTGAACAATGCTCAAGGTTCGCAGTTCCGCTCTAGAAATCAAGGCGGAAACAATTATCAGATGCAACGCTCTGGACAGCAAGGCCAGAGAAATAATCAAAATCAGAACCAACAAATGAGCAACTCTTAGAACAACCAGAGGTCTCGTGGGAATTCACAGAATCGTCAAGGTGGCGCCGTGAACACGTAGGCTAGAAGCAACAACGCACCAGTCCAACCTAATGGTTGTTTCAAGTGCGGTGAGCTGGGCCACTATGCTAACAACTGCCCAAGGCGCAACCAGCAGACACCTCAGAGGAGCAACACTCAGAGGAATGACCAGAACACCCCCGCTCGTGGATCTGCACAGAACAAGACTCCGCAGAACCAGAGTAGAGGAAGAGTCAATCACGTCACCGCAGAATCAGTACCTGAGGATGTCGACATAGTGTATGGTATGTTCCTTGTTAACTCCATACCTGCATCAGTTTTATTTGACTCTGGAGCATCGCATCCATTTATAATTGAGACATTTGTGGAAAAACATAACATACCAAAGTACCCTCTTAAGAAGGTGTTACATATTAGTTCACCGGGAGGTAACATGAAGGCCACACACTCATGCCCCCATGTTAACCTCAAGATTCAAGGAATAGATTTCTCAATCAACCCAGTGGTCCTAGGATACAACGGTATTGATGTGATTCTTGGATGCAACTAGTTGAAAAGTTGTGATGGAGTGATACAGTGTGCTAACGGAATAATTATGTTGACAAGTCCTCAAGGTGAAAGAATCCAAGTTAGCATAGACAAGTCAATAGATGCAAAAGGGAAGACAGTGATCAATCACTTGGAAGAAAAGCCCTTGGAAAATATCAAGGTAGTGTGTGAGTACCCAGACGTATTTTTAGAGGAATTACCAGGTATGCCACCTGACCATGATATAGAGTTTTCTATTGAATTATTACCCGGAACCGCACCTATCTCGAAAAGACCTTATATAATGGATGTCAAAACTTTAGTAGAACTGAAGAAACAAATAGAAGAATTACTAGAAAAAGGTTTCATTCGCCCAAGTTCATCCCCTTGGGGAGCCCCGGTGCTATTTGTGAACAAGAAGGATGGTTCGAGGAGAATGTGTGTTGATTATAGAAGTTTGAATGAAGTAACCATCAAGAATAAATACCCACTACCTCGGATTGAAGATTTATTTGATCAGATGAAGGGAGCTAAGATATTCTCGAAGATAGATCTGAGATTAGGATATCACCAGTTAAAAATTCGAGCAGAAGATGTACCCAAGACAGCCTTTACGACGAGATATGGATTATATGAGTTTTTGGTCATGTCGTTTGGACTGACTAATGCACCAGCATACTTTATGAACTTGATGAATAAAGTATTCATGGAATATCTGGATCAGTTTGTGGTCATATTCATTGACGACATACTGATATACTCTCCGAATGAAGAAACACATGAAGATCATCTAAGGCTAGTCTTACAAAAGCTTCGTGACAACCAGCTATATGCGAAGTTCTCAAAGTGTGATTTTTGGTTGAAGGAAGTTGCTTTCTTAGGGCATATCGTTACCGATGGTGGAATTAAAGTGGACCCAGGAAAAATAAGTGAAATACTAGATTGGAAGCAACCAAAGGATGCGTCCAAAATCAGAAGTTTTTTTGGAATGGCAGGATACTATAGAAGATTTATTGAAGGTTTTTCCAAGTTAGTGAAACCTCTTACCTCTCTACTGGAGAAAGGTAAAGAGTTCAAATGGGATGAAGCTTGCTAGAATTGTTTTGAAGAACTCAAGAAAAGGTTAACCACTGCACCAATATTGGTAATGCCAGACATCCACAAGGGATTTGCGATGCATCACACCTTGGACTTGGATGTGTGCTAATGCAAGAAGGAAAAGTGATAGCTTATGCCTCAAGGCAGTTGAGAAAGCATGAGAAGAATTATCCTACGCATGATTTGGAACTAGCTGTCGTAGTGCATGCTTTGAAGATTTGGAGACACTATATGATTGGAAACAATTGCAAAATCTTCATGGATCACAAAAGCTTGAAATATATATTCACTCAGAAGGAACTCAATCTAAGACAGAGAAGATGGCTTGAGTTGATTAAGGACTATGATTTAGAAATACAATATCACCCCGAAAAGGCAAATGTAGTAGTTGATGTGTCACACCCGGCTTTAAGGAACAAAGCCAGGTGCATCTCATACATGCACCAAGAAGACAACATATATAATAACAGAGTGTATAGAGATAAATGTCAATCACATCAGAGTATTTATTACATAGCGGAAGACTTATTACAAAATAAAATAATAAAGATAAAACGAACTAAGGATCGTCGGCGCCAAAGTCAACTGAGAAACGCCACCTAGATCAGATCGAACTCCTCAGTGTTAGGCGGCTCCTCCTGAACCATCTGATCTTCTCCTGTGGGGGGGTGTGAGACAGCAAGGGTGAGCTCACACATGATCATAGCTCAACAAGTTGTGGGGAACTAGTGGACATAAACTCACAAAGGTGTGAGTTCATGTGATGTGTAAGGCTAATCAATGATAGGGGTTAAAGCTAAGCATTGCTTTTAAGTAGTTGGTCAAAATTTTATTAGCAATTACTAAGTGTAAGTAAATACCAAACCATAAGTAAAGTAATAGAACAAAATTAATAATAAACCCATGCAATGCGAATGACAAATTGAATTTAAGTTCCATAATTTAAACATCAGAGAGTCCTGAGCTGCTCATGACCGCGAGCACGGCTAGTATACCAGTTTTACACTCTGCAGAGGTTGTACCCTTTACCCACAAGTCATGTTACCCATCTGCCAAGGGGTCGCGAATCCCATACACCTCTACCTAGGAAGCGCGGCAGGGCAACACTACGAGGCCTTTACAAAGTTCCACTAGCTTCCGAAAACCCGCTACAGTTTATAGGAAGTTCCAATGCAGGGTTCTTGCCTGACCGCCATCGCAGCAAAATCAAGCAAGGACCTCCCTACACTGACCACTCCCCTACTGCCCTTGCCCCTTTCGGGTAAGGTAGTCTTCCACTAGCTTTCCTAATTAGTCAGCCAAGGGCGTCCCATTAAACCCTTGTGGTGGCACGTGGTTCTCAAGTTAAGCTCTATGTTCCAATTAACATTAATGAACTTGACATGAACATAAATAGAATAACAAGAATAATTGGAACATAGATATAATAAATGATTATCCCAAAACCATATAAAGCAATAGCAAACTACCCAAGTGATTCAGGGGTAAACAAGGTAATGAGATAAACAATCTAGGGTGACCTATTGGGTCCCATCAAAATTAACCTATGCATGGATAAATGATATTAAAGAACATTATTGGGTAAAAAGTGGTCAAGGGCACAACTTGCCTTCAATGAGCTCCTGCTCAGCTACTTCAACCTGCTGCTCACCAGGATCCTCGGTCACGGGCTCTTCTACTCGTCACAATACAAACAAACACAGTGCATATAGAGAAATTAACATTACACCAAACATATAAACAAAATACACAGTAATATTCTACTCATTAAAATAAAAACCTAGGAACAGGAATCATAATTTTTCAAGTTATAGATTTTAAGTTATAGATTTTCAAAGGTTTTATGTGTTTTAAATAGGATTAAGTGTGAAATAATTTTTTTTACTGTTTTCATGACATAACAGAGGTTCTAAGTGATAGAGAATAAAATTATAAAATTTTAGGAACTGGAATGGAGTAATTTGGAGTTCATATGCATTTTCTATGAATTATTGAAGTTCTAACAATTATTTTCCTATTAAAAATCCATTTTCTATTTCATTTATTCAATTTAAATGATCTCTGGACTGGGCGCACTATTTCTAGAGAACACAGGGGGCTCAGGGTAAGAATTCAGGGACACAGAGAACAGGCCCTGTGGATGGCGGGTTGATTTCACTAAAGCCCGAGGGCTCTTTAACAAAAAGTACCCGCGAAGGGGTATCGAGAGATCTTGGCCGCCCGATCCGCAACGGTCGGCCCAGATTAGAAGTATTATACGCTGAACCGGTATGCAATCTGAGCCGCAGGATACGTGATCTACGGCTTAGATTAGTTCCTAACGCGCAGCGCACTTCTACCCTTGGATCCAAATCGAGCGGTCCACACGTGCGATCGATCTGGGCCGTGAGTTCGAAAATCAGCGGCTGCTGATCGTCTTCTTCCTCTAGCTGACCGAGCGACGGAAACAGGCACGCCCACGGCGGCACGCACGCCGGAGCAAGGTGATCGACCCGCCTGACCACCCACTACCCCGACTACTAGGTTCTATACACGGCAGGAGGTAATAGTGGACCAGAGGGGAGGCCTTTTACCTTGATTGGTCGTGGTGACGACCCGTACCGCAGCGCAGGGTAGCACGGACACCGACAGGAACTCCGGTGAGGATTTCCCAGGGCCCCAGAGGTTAATCCCGGCAGCGATGCATTGGATGCCCTTCCCTCGGTTCCGGAGATGATCCTGGACACCACTGAAGGCGTGGTCGATTGCCCAGTTGAGGATTCTCCCGCGGCGACTCCCTTTATCTTTCCTCTCTCTCTCGTACGTGGCGGGGTTTGGTTTCCAGGGCTTGAGTCGGGGCACATGAGGTCCAAGGAACACTATAAATGTGGCATAGGTGGCGGTCGAGCGATTGAAAGGCGGTTGGGCCGGCTGCCGATGCCCGGGTCACGCGCGTGAGTTTGTTAGGCGCGGGGAAGATAAACAGTGCCCACGTGAGACCATGACAGATGGGCCCACAGGGCAGCCAGTGGAGAAAGGAAACCGGTGGCAGCATGTTAGGTGCTCGGTTCACCTGACAGCCAGGGCGCAGTTGCCAGCGTTAGACGAGCAGCGCGGATGAAGACCTGAGTAGTGGGGCCCACATGGAAGCGGCTAAGCGCGCATGTGAGATTGGCTTCGTGGGCTGCGCGGGGAAGCAGGAAATGAGCAGGTGGGCCAAAATGAGGTCTAGAGCCCAGTTGAGCTTTCCTTCCTTTTTTTCTTTTGTTTTTATTTTCTGTTTTTTTCTTTTATTCATAATTCTTTTGTATTCCAAATTTTGAATTCCAATTCACTGTGGATTTATTATTTCAATCTAACACATAATCTGAGTATACTAGTATCACTTTTATAATATTCATTTTATATATTTTCCCTTTAGTACCTCTCTTCTCCCTTTCCACTTTTCTTTAGAGATTTGTTTTCCAATTAGGGGTTAAATTCCATGGATCCATTAATACATTGTTAATGAAACATTTATTTTATCATTTGCAAATGCGCAATCCAATAAAGCTCGGCATGATGCATGATTTATCTAGGTGTCTTTGGTTATTTAATTCCTTTTTTTGGATGATGTTTATTCACATGTGATAGCAGGTATAGTCAATACACACAAGGTCATTACCTCTTCTTATGATTTAAAATTCTGGGTATTACATGATGCTTTGAGCCGTAAGGGTCAAGTGAACAACATCACTACTCATTTGATGTCACAGGAATTGTGCTGGGAAATGGAACAACTCAACCTTGGTATGCTCAATAATGTAGAAGCAACGGTTATGGAAGTTGAATCTACTTTGGAAGAAGAGATTCGTAAAGGACAAGAGTCCGATGAGAAGATCAGGGAAATTAAAACTTTGATTGGTTTGGGTAAAGCCCTAGATTTCACGGAAGATGAACAAGGCACAGTATGGTTTAAGAAGAGAATCTGTGTACCGAAAATCGAACATTTGCACCAACTTATTTTGAGAGAAGCTCATGATTCAGCTTACTCTATTCACCCTAGTAGTACAAAGATGTACCAGGATAAGGAAAAGTATTGGTGGTATGGTTTGAAAAGAGATGTTGCTACTCATGTTGCATTGTGTGACGTGTGTCAGCGAGTTAAAGCCGAACATCAAAGACCAGCAGGATTACTACAACCTCCCAAGGTACCAGAATGGAAATGGGAAGAAATCGATATGGATTTCATAGCTGGACTACCCCGTACTCGGGATGGCCATGATTCAATATGGGTCATAGTAGACAGGTTGACTAAAGTGGCACATTTATACCTGTAAAGACAACTTACTCAGGAGCCCAGTTAGCAGAGTTATACATGTCGAGGATTGTTTGTCTGCATGGAGTACCGAAGAAGATTGTATCGGATTGAGGAACCCAGTTTACCTCGCGCTTTTGGAAAAGATTACATGAGTCCATGGATACCAAGCTAAATTTTAGTTCAGCTTATCATCTGCAAACGGATGGGCAAATGGAAAGAACAAACCTAGTGTTGGAAGATATGCTAAGAGCTTACGCTCTAAAGCATGGTAGAAGCTGGGATAAAAGTTTGCCTTATGCAGAATTCTCGTATAACAACAGTTATCAGGCAAGTCTAAAAATGGCACCATTTGAAGCACTTTATGGACAAAAGTGTAGAACACCGCTTTATTGGAATCAGACTGGAGAAAGTCAAGTATTTGGTCCAGAAATTCTCCAAGAGGCGGAAAAGCAAGTGCAGATTATCAGAGAAAATATGAAGACAGTACAGTCAAGATAGAAAAGCTATGCTGATAATAGAAGAAGAGAGTTGATGTTTGAAGTAGGAGACTTTGTCTACCTTAAAGTTTCACCGATGAGAGGAATGAAAAGGTTTAAGGTTAAAGGAAAATTATCTCCTTGCTATATTGGCCCATTCAAGATTTTGGAAAGAAAAGGTGAAGTAGCCTACCAATTAGAGCTACCCGATAGATTATCGGATGTGCATGACGTATTTCATGTGTCACAACTTAAGAAGTGCTTAAGAGTACCAGAGGAACAGTTACCCATGGAAGAACTGAATGTCAATGAGGATTTGACTTATTCGGAGTACCCGGTCAGAATTCTAGAAACATCTCACAGAATTACACGGAGTAAAGTCATTAACATGTGCAAAGTTTAGTGAAGTCATCATTCGGAAGATGAGGCCACTTGGGAAAGAGAAGGTGAACTCAGAGCAGAATTCCCCCAATTATTCTCGGAAGTTTCTTAATCTTGAGGACGAGATTCTTTTAAGAGGGGTAGGTTTGTAACACCATAAAAGCCATCAACTAAAAATAATAAATTTAGGTTATTATCTTAAATATGGTAATAATTTTTTTAAAGTGTTTAATTATTTATTTGCACTTTGACTCATTTTTCTCTGTATGCGCATGATTGATGATCGGATGTTTTATAGAAATTCTTCCTAAAATAAAATCCTAGTAATTAATATAATAATTAAATAATATAATAATTATTAGTCTAAAAACAAGTATTTTATTTATAAATAACATTGATGAATTTTTATAAAATTTTTGAGCTCTTTAAAAATTCATTTTGAAATTTAAAAAAACAAATTTCCTAACCCTAACCGGCCCACTAGGGGCCCAGCCACCATCTACCCTAACACGCGCGCGCCTGCCTTCTTCCCAGCCAAGCTGCCGTCGCATGTGCTTCCTTATCCCTCCCTAACTCTCTCTCTCCCCTACTCTCTCTCCTTCTCTCCCTCGCTTCTCTTTGTCCAGCGCGCACAAGGAAGCCGACGTGCCGCCAGGACCCTGCCCGACCGACCGCGGCTGACCCGACCGCGCCCCAAGCGTCGCGCGCCGAGCCGCCCAACCCCACCGGCGTCCTGCACGCCGAATCATCCGAGCCCCAGCCCAACCGTGACCCTGACGCCAGGAAGTCCGACCGCGTCCAGCTTCGAACTGGCCACGACGCCCATCAAGCCACAACCCTGAGCTGTCGTCCGTTCGTCTCACCCATTAATGGACTTCATGCATATGTTTCTTCTCCCTCCTCCCATTCCTCTCCATTGAAGCCAGGAGAAGAAACCGACGCCATTAAACCGCGTAATAAAGTTAAACGCCGACCGTTCTCCTCTCTCCCTGGCTGGCCCTCCATCTCCCCTTCCTCTCTCTATAAATATGTCGAGCTCTCTCTCTCTCTTCCTCCCCTACCCGAGTTCTCTCTCATTCCTCGCACTCTCTCGCTCGTCGTTCGTCACCGGAGTTCGCCGTGGTCGCCGGAGCTCGCAGTTCGTCGCCGGAGTTCGTCGTTCATCGTCGGAGCCACGCACTCGCCATCTGAAGCCGAAACCCTGCTCTTCTCCATCTGGTCGAAACCCGTCGAGCCGTCCCCATCACACACACGAACCCAAGGTTGAAGACGACCCAAATTAATTTGTGTATTTTATAAAATACTTTTGATTCGATTCATGTATTGTATATTTATGTGGTTGTAATATGAACATGTGTGATCCGAAATTCATACGAGCGTGTTATGGAATTTTTGGTAGATACGTAGTGCATCGTGATAATTCATGTTAGTCGATGCGTTGATTTTCGGAGTAGAGAGAAAGATAATGAAAAATTTAGTCACGCATTGGTGATAAAAACAATAGATAGGAATTTTTGTAGTTAAATTTGGTCACAACAAACTTTAGAAACTACTTGGAGGATTATAGTCATAGGTTCATTTTAATGAATTTAGAAAATGGTATAGAACTCATGTCATATAAACAATATAGGATTTTTAGATGATTTATCACTTATTATTTTATTAATATTAATAGATTCATTTTTAGCCATAATCAATAATTCAAGTTAGAAATAAAAAGAATAAAAATTACTAGTCTATTTATTAGTATTAAAGACAATAACTACTGCTTATTTTCATTGATGATGTTAAAACATATTAATACTAGTTAAAACTATAATTATAGCACCCACTCATAAATTCACCATTTAGGACTCACAATAATAGCTATAATTGAATTAATAAGTATTTACGCGTTTAGGACGTATTTAAGTTGTGATAAGTGTGATGTGTTAATGTGTATGTAATGGTGTATGTTTATGTAATGGTGTATGTTTATTTATTGGTGTATGTTTTCTCTTTGTATGGCAACGTACGATGTTATTAGAAGCTGATTTTGTGGTAGAGGAACCGAATACGTTCGAAGACGAACCGCAAGACACATTTGAGCAAGGCAAGTGGATTCTCCCTCTGCATATTCTTTTTGTACCCAATCATTGCATATAATAATGTTTACTTTTTGATATACTGCATAATTTGATGGGTTTTACCTAATTAAGGATTTCCTAGATTTACCAATTGTATTCCTTGTTTACCCTGGGAAATTATTAAGTTTTGCAAATTTGTGCTACCGCTCAACTTAATGATTTTAATGTCACTCATTAATTGGTATTAATGTTCCAAAATTGAAATTGACAATTATGACATTAACTCGATGGTTAAAACAGCATTATTTTAAATTAATTAGAACATGGAGTGACCACCCAGGATAACAGTGCAACCACGAGCGCTATCATGGCTCTGGCTTTGGTAATTAGCTTTATATGCTTAGTGTCTGGCAACCTTACCTGAAATATGGGCAAGAGGGGGAGCGGTGGTGTTGGCAGCCCACATTATCATGGGGACGTATTCTTGGCTAAGGTACCTCACCCAGGGGGTCACCACCATCGGCTTTAGAAACCTTAGCGGGTTGCTTCGTATTAAGTGTATTTTGTGAAAGCCTCATAATGGATCCCTAGCCATTCACCTCGGCAGTGTTTAAGGGTCCGATCAACCTAGGCTAGATGGGATACATGGCTTGTGGGTAAAGTTGTACCACCTCTGCAGAGTGTAAAACTGATATATCAGTCGTGCTCCCGGTTAAGAGCGATCTGGAATCCTCACATGATAATTAAACTTGAAGATGGAATTAAATTGAGATCCGATGATCTGCCAATGATTTGCTTAAGTGGATTCACTTAAGTGTTTTTGTTATATTCATATTCCTTTGTTTAAATGGGATATTTGGGATTCACACTTATTAGTAAGACATGTGTTGTTAATAAAATATTGACCAACTAAAATGCTTACTGCTCAACCTTAGCCTCACCTTGTTATACCTGCATTAATTTTCCCCCACTTGCTGAGCCCCGACCATAAGTGAGCTCACCCTTGCTAATATTTTGATCAGAGGGTGATGCTGGAGACTTTGATGGAGATTTTAACGACGACGAATTCTAAGTCTAACGATGCGCCGGTCATCTTCCTGTGGGAGATTGCCCTGTTATTTCAATTCCGCTTTACTTTGATGTGATACTTGTTTAAGATACAGTGATTCAGATGATGTAATAAAGTATTCTACTCTCTCTTTATGCCTTTATTGCATTGTCTTTTGATATATTACACTTGTTACGTCAACATATGTGTGGAAATGGATCCTGGCACACATATGCTATGCGCTCGGTTCTGCCCCCTGGAACCGGGTGTGACAAGAACAAGGATGACATCCTTACCTCTTCTTCCGGTGATGGCAGTCAGTCAGGTATTCTCAAAACCCCCCTCCCCCCATTCTGAAAAAAGAGAATGAAATGGTGCGTCGTTTTTCTACCAAAAATGTGGTACGGATGGGCATCATGCTAGGGAATGTTTCAAATCTTTATGGTGCGAGATTTGTCGCAAGGAAACTCACAATATCGCACGGTGCGTTCTCCCCAAACAAAACAAGCCCTGCATGCCTATTGTTGGTATGGCGGCGGATGGGTTAGGGTTTTACTCTTCCCACTTTTCCAAACCTCTGTCGAAAAAACCTAAGCGCAGATTTATTGGTTTGGTTAAAGTTGTTGAGGGCTTGATCTCGGCTGAGGATCTTGAGAAGGATTTTGGTTTCCATTTCCCCTGGGGCCGTACTTGGAAAGCCACCAAGTGTCACTCTGGTTTCCTGATGCAATTTCCTTCTCAAGAGAGGCTGGATGAAATGATCAATTTCCCTGAATTGAAAATGAAATTGTCTGGTGCAAAAATCTCTGTTTTGTCTTGGAGTTCACAGGCTAAGCCAAAATCCAAAGTCCACTCTGTTTGGATTGTTGCTGAAAATGTACCTGAAGAACTTCAGAATTACCAGGCTATCTGTGCGTTGGGCTCTACAATTGGGGCTGTTGAAGAAGTGGACATTTTGTCTTTAGATTCTAAAGACATTGTGAGATTCAAAGTTCATGTCAAAAGTGTGGCCATGATTCCCCCCAATCATTGAAGTTGGTGTCAAACCTTTTCTGTATGACATCTACTTTAAAATTGACAATATTACAGATGAAGGGTGGAATGATGACTCCATAAATCTGGGCAAGAGGGCTTCTGTTGATAGACAGGGTTTTGGTGACCCCTGTCACACCCGGCTTTAAGGAACAAAGCCAGGTGCATCTCATACATGCGCCAAAGAAGACAACATATATAATAACAGAGTGTATAGAGATAAATATCACAATAATCAGAGTATTTATTACATAGTGGAAGTCTTACAAAATAAAAGATAAATATAACACGAACTAAGGATCGTCGGCGCCAATGTCAACTGAGAAATGCCACCTAGATCAGATCAAACTCCTCACCGTGGCTCCTCCTGAACCACCTGCTCTTCTCCTATGGGGGTGTGAGACAGCAAGGGTGAGCTCACACAGGATCATAGCTCAACAAGTTGTGGGGAATAATGTGGCATGAACTCACCAAAGGTGGGAGTTCATGAAGTGTAAGGCTGATCAACAATAGAGGTTAAAGCTAAGCATTGCTTTTATAAGTTGGTCAAAATTTTATTAGCAGTTACTAAGTGTAAGTAAATACCAAACCTAAAATAAAGTAATAGAACAAAATTAATAATAAACCCATGCAATGCAAATGACAAAATTGAATTTAAGTTCCATAATTTAATCATCGGAGAGTCCTGAGCCGCTCATGACCGTGAGCTCGACTAGTATACCAGTTTTACACTCTGCAGAGGTTGTACCCTTTACCCACAAGTCGTGTTTCCCATGTCGCCAGGGTTAGCTAGGCCCTTAGACACTACCAAGGTGAATGGCTAGGGATCCACTATGAGGCCTTTACAAAGTTCCACTAGCTTCCGAAAACCCGCTACAGTTTATGGGAAGAGCACTTGCAAGAATCCCCCGTCTAACCGCCATCGCAGCAAAATCAACCCGAGAACCTCCTTGCATGCAACTCCCCTACTGCCCTTGCCCCTTTCGGGTAAGGTAGTCTTCCACTAGCTTTCCTAATTAGTTAGCCAAGGGGTCCCATTCCTCCCTTGTGGTGGCACGTGTTTCTCAAGTTAAGCTCCATGTTCCAATTAACAGTAGTATAATGATCTTGACATGAACATAAATAGAATAACAAAATAACTGGAACATGGATATAATGACATATTAACCTGAAACCATGTAAAGCAATAGCATAACTACCCATATGATTCAGGGGTAAACAAGGTAAAATGGATAAACAATCTAGGGTGACCTATCGGGTCCCATCAAAATTAAACCTATGCATGGTAAATGATTATAAAGAACATTATTGGGTAACAAAAGTGAATCAAGGGCACAACTTGCCTGGCACTTGAGAATCCAGGTGACAGGATGAACTTCAGGTGACTCGCAACCGCACTGCTAATCGTAGCAATACAAACAAACATGGTATAGATAAATTAACATAACACCAAACATAAAAACAAACTGAATAATAATAATCTACGTGTTGCTACGAGACTAACGCAACTTGAACGGATCAAATCGGAGTTAAAACGGAGGAGTTATGAATTTCCTAAGGTTTTATGTATTTGATATAGGATTAATTAGGAAATAAATTTTAATATGATTTTCATGTCAAAACAGTGGTACTAACTGATAAACAATAATATTACAAAATTTTATGAATTGGAATGGATCAATTTGGAGTTCATATGAAGTTTCTACAAATTAAACAAGTTCTAACATTTATTTTATGAATTTCTGGGATTTATGGACTGCGAGCATAAATTCTCTAGAACACAGGGGCTGAAACATAAAGTTCTAGGCTCGGCTGTAATTATTTTGGCCTGGGAAGGATGGCGGGTTGATTATGCAAAAGCTGAGGGGCTCTTTATGAAATAAGTCAGGGCTAACTAGCGTCGAGCGCCCTGGGCCGACCGTTTACTGATCTGCGGCCCAGATCAAAGGACGAAGGGTACGTGGTTGGTTTAATCCCAGCCATCCACATTATGTTCTACGGCCCAGATTCAAAATATCAGAGATCAATTGGATTCGCCCGATCACGGATCGACGACTCACGTTTACTCGCGAAGGGGTACGAGCAGGTTTTAATCTCGACTGCATATCCCCCGATCATTGGTCACCAGTGCCTCTTCTTCCTCCCAGACCCGAGCCGCGGCCGAGCGGACTGCCCACGGCGGCGCAGCCTGCTGGCGATTCCAATCCGCACAATCCGTTTATTATTCCCCAATTCGGTATGGCCACACTACGCGGAGAGAACGAGGAATCCAAGGGTCAGCTCATTACCTTGGATCCGGCGATGTATTAACCCCGCCGCCGTACGAGTTTGTTAAACCCGTAGCTCGATGTCGTTGAAGGACTCTTGTCTCCATTATCCCCTGGTGAGACCCCGAGCACGCGCAGAGCTCCCCAGAGAGCGCCGCCAAGCGCCCAGGCCCGTCACCAAGTCCACACCGGCGGCGAGAGGCCGAGCAGCCCAGCCACGGTGGAGCGTCGACCAAGGCGCAAAATCCGCGACGGCGAGGAGATTAGCTCGCCCAAGCCACCGATTCTGCCAGGTGAGCAGGCGCGCTACAACCGTACGATACTGCGAAGACAATCGACCCAATCCTCGACTCCGACCGGCAACCTCCATGGATTTCGCCCACGGCGGCGGCGCAACCTCCGATCAATTGATTTGTGGTGCGGCTGCTATGTCTCAGCTAAATGCGGAAGGTCGAAACAACGGAACGCACTCACAAGTCTTATACCCGGTCGTGGGATTAATGCCCCAACGCCATACCCGGTCAATCCGACCGAGCGGCGGCAACAGCCAGCCCGCCATGCGCGGTCGAGGTGGTTGAGAAGGTCCACCCGACAACCCGGGCCCACAGGACGGTGAGTGCTGCGCAGGAGCTGTGATTTCGTCTGGATAGGCTGACCCAGCGGACCCACAGGAAGCGGCACAGGGCGCGCGCGGTAGATAGCTGCACCGCGGGACCCACCCGCCGGTCACAGGCATGATGGCGAGTTGGGCCGCGCGGTGAGAAATCCAAAGTTGGGCCAAAGCCAAGAACCGAAGCCCAGGTAAGTTTTCTTCCCTTTTCTTTTTCTTTTATGTATTATTCTCTGTTCTATTTTATTCCTAATTATTTTGAATCAAATTTGAATTTGAATATGAGTTTCTCCTTTGAACCAATTATACAAATTCATGCCTTAATGTAGAAATATATTTTTATTTCTTTATTTTTAAAATACTATTTGTTTTGCTTTTCCTTTCTATATTCTAGGATTTTTTAAAAAAAATTCTAAAGTTCCACTTTGACATTTTAATATATTTCTTATCACATTTATTATTTTATTTTGTCACAATGTGCACTCAAAAGAAAATCCCAGCATGATGCATAATTTAGTTGAGTGTCTTTTGTTGATTATTTATTGGTGTAAGTGAGTTGCCCACATGAAATGATAAATAGGAATGACACTCATATATGCAAAGAAATATAATTTCTCCTCTTAGATTTTTCTTACAAAGTGGGTATTACAACCTGTCGGGGACCATAATTAGGGGTACCCTCAAGGCTCCTAATTCTCAGCTGGTAACCCCCATCAGCACAAAGCTCCAAAGGCCTGATGGGTGCGATCAAGTCAGGGATCAGTCCATTCGAGGGACTCGATCACGCCTCGCCCGAGCCTAGCCTCGGACAAGGGCAGCCGACCCCGGAGGATCTCCGCCTCGCCGGAGGCCCCCCTCCAGCGGCGAACACGTTCCCGGCTCGCCCGAGGCCCTGTCTTCGCCAAGAAGCAACCCCGACCAAATCGCAGGAGCATTTAATGCAAAGGTGGCCTGACACCTTTATCCTGACGCGCGCCCCTCAACTGACAGAGCCGAAGTGACCACCGTCACTTCGCCGCTCCACTGACCGGTCTGTCAGAAAGACAGCGCCGCCTGCGCCGCTCCGACTACGGTGCCACTTGACAGAGTGAGGCTGACAGGCGGTCAGGCCCGGCCGCACACCATAGGAAACTCCGCTCCGCCCGACCAAGGGCTCGGACTCGGGCAAAGCCCCGGAAGACGGCGAACTCCGCTCCGCCCGACCCAGGGCTCGGACTCGGGCAAAGCCCCGGAAGACGGCGAACTCCGCTCCGCCCGACCCAGGGCTCGGACTTGGGCTCAGCCCCAGAAGACGACGAACTCCGCTTCGCCCGACCCCGGGACTCAAATTCCGCCCTGGCCTCAGCCACCGGCCTCCGCCTCGCCCGACCCAGAGGCTCGGACTCGGCCTCGGCCATGGAAGACGGACTCGACCTCGACCTCAGAGAAGCCTCCACATCGCCCAACCTAGGGCGCGGACCGGCCACGTGAACAGGAGGCGCCATCATTACCCTACTCCAAGCTGACTCAGGCTACAGGGAACAAGACCGACGTCCCATCTGGCTCGCTCCGCCAGATAGGCGATGATGGCGCCCCGCACGTTCCCTGACGATGGCGGCTCTCGGCCCCCTTACGAAAGCAAGAGGACGTCAGCAAGGACTCGACGGCCCCGACAGCTGTCCCTCCGCCAGGCTCCAGCACTCCTCCGATGGCCACGACATCACACAAACCGGGTGCCAAGATCTCTCCGGCCACCACGATGGCGTGTACTTAGGGCGCTAACTCTCCTCCGCTAGACACGTAGCACTCTGCTACACCCCCTATTGTACACCTGGACCCTCTCCTTACGCCTATAAAAGGAAGGGCCAGGGCCCTCTTAGAGAAGGTTGGCCGCTCGGGGACGAGGACGAGACGGGCGCTCGCATAAGGCCGCTCGCTCCTTCCCCCGTGTGGACGCTTGTAACCCCCTACTGCAAGTGCACCCGACCTGGGCGCGGGACAAACATGAAGGCCGCGGGATTTCCACCTCTCTCTCCCATCTCCGGCCTCCTCGCTTTCCCCCCTTCGCGCTCGGCCTGGCGACGACCCATCTGGGCTGGGGCACGCGGCGACACTTCACTCGTCGGCTCAGGGACCCCCCCGGTCTCGAAACGCCGACAGTTGGCGCGCCAGGTAGGGGCCTGCTGCGTGTTGACGAATAGCTTCCCGTCAAGCTCCAGATGGGTAGTCTCCAGCAACCTCTCCGGCCTGGGACGGTGCTCCGTTTCGGGAGCCTTGAGTTCATGTCCCTCGACGGCAGCTACGACATGATACTCTTTCCACCGCCGGGCGACGGCGACAGTGGCGGCCGACAGTCCGCCCGCCGGCGGCGGAATCGACGACGACTTCCCCGCGTGGAGGAAGAACAACCTTCGAGCTCGCCCTGTCTCCTTCCCTGTCGACGGAGGAGGAGGAGGCGGGGCAACCAAGGCCAAGAAGGAGGCGGCGCCTCATCGGCCGTCGAGCGAGTCGACAACGCCAGCACTCCAACGGGGGGCGCGCCGGGCATCGGCCTCATGCTTGAGACGAAGACAAGCGCTGTCTCCCCGCGACACGTCAATCCCGAGCAAACGGACGACGCCAGCACGCTTGCGAAAGGCTTGCTGGGTGTCGCCCTCGTACCTGAGACGACGGTGCAGTCAGCCCCCGACGTGACCTCATCACCGCCCATCGACCAAGAGGTACCAACCGATTCCCATCCCACGCCTTTCAGATTTAGCCTCGACCCGCCTAGCGGCTCCGCTTTGGTGGACGCTCTCGTAGAGGCGATTCCGAACCCTCTGGGGTTTCGTATGCGGTCACCTTGGGACTGGCTGACGGACGTCTCGACCTACGGGCCCTCCGGGTCCGAGGAAGACGACGAGCCCAGCGTCTGTTGGGATTTCTCCGGACTTGGCAACCCCAGTGCCATGCGGGGCTTCATGACCGCATGCGACTGCTGCCTTTCCGACTGTTCCGATGGTAGCCGTAGCCTCGGCGACGAGGACTGCGGCCCGAGCCGCGAATGTTTCCACGTCGATCTAGGGGGTCCCTCCGAAGGCAACCATCTCGACATGCCGGAGGACGGTGATCTCTCTAGGCCGGTGCCTCGCGTTGACATCACGCGGGAGCTAGTCGTGGTCCCCGTTCCGGCGGGGGGTCACGACCCACAACTCGAGCAAATCCGCGGGGTGCAGGCCAGGCTCGACGAGGGAGCAGGAGCGCTTGAGCCAATCCGCCGGGACGTCGGGCAGGTATGGGCGGGCCAACCTCCGGTCGGAGAAATGCGTCATCTACCCCAGGGCTTCCAGCACCGCATCGCCGATGATGTCAGGGTCAGGCCGCCACCCGCATCCAGTGGGGTCGGCCAGAACCTGGCTGCAGCATCAATGCTCCTCCGCGCGATGCCGGAGCCATCAACCACCGAGGGGCGGCGAATCCAGGGAGAGCTCAAAGATCTCCTGGAAGGCACCACAGTCCGGCGGGCCGAGAGCTCCGCCTCCCGAAGGCAGGGGTACACCTCGGAACATCATGCCGTGACTTCCCGGTTCATGCGGGAAGCCTCGGTCTGCACCGGGCGCACGCGCAACACAGTGCCCGCGGCCCCGGGTCGCCTCGGCAACGAGCACCATCACCGCGATCGTCGGGCCCACCTCGACGAGAGGGTGCGCCGAGGCTACCACCCCAGGCGTGGGGGACGCTATGACAGCGGGGAGGATCGGAGTCCCTCGCCCGAACCACCTGGTCCGCAGGCCTTCAGCCGGGCCATACGACGGGCGCCATTCCTGATCCAGTTCCGACCCCCGACAACTATCACAAATTACTTGGGGGAGACGAGACCGGAACTGTGGCTCGCGGACTACCGTCTGGCCTGCCAACTGGGTGGAATGGACGATGACAACCTCATCATCCGCAACCTCCCCCTGTTCCTCTCCGACACCGCTCGCGCCTGGTTGGAGCACCTGCCTCCGGGGCAGATCTCCAACTGGGACGACCTAGTCCAAGCTTTCGCCGGCAATTTCCAGGGCACGTATGTGCGCCCCGGGAATTCCTGGGACCTCCGAAGCTGCTGACAGCAGCCGGGAGAGTCTCTCCGGGACTACATCCGGCGATTCTCGAAGCAGCGCACCGAGCTGCCCAACATCACCGACTCGGACGTCATCGGCGCGTTCCTCGCCGGCACCACCTGCCGCGACCTGGTGAGCAAGCTGGGTCGCAAGACCCCCACCAGGGCGAGCGAGCTGATGGACATCGCCACCAAGTTCGCCTCTGGCCAGGAGGTGTGGGGGATAGATATCCCCCGGGTCCACTGAAGAGTAAAAGACCTCGCGAAAGGCCCAAGGGCCCAATAAATCATAAGGTCATTCTCTCGTGGGCCCGGGGAAAGACGACCAGCAGAGCAAATCAACATGAGGCCGGATTGATGTAAACCCGGACGGCCCACGACGTCAAGCGAGTGACCACAACAGAGATCCGATTTTCCCGCGCTGGAGCCCCCATGCAACGGAGCCATGCAGGGATAAGTCGGCGAGGGTTACGCGGGGATAAACTCAAGAGGTTCACTATCTTTTAGCTATTCGTTGTTATCATATCCACATGTATTGCCCCACGGTCGAGTATATAAGGCCTAGGGCGCACCTCTTCAGAACGATCGACCTTTTACTTAGCCACCCACGTCAACTCTCTGTAATCTCAATTCAGAGAGCTCTTTTGTAACCACATCCACCAAGCATACTCACCAGGACGTAGGGTGTTACGCATCTCTAAGCGGCCCGAACCTGAAAACCCTGTCCACTGTTCCTCGTGCGATCGGCACGAACCATTTTGCTACAGTCGTCGACACCATCCTACTCCAAAAAACACCTTGAGGGGCAACCCCGGGTGTGCGGTCGGACCCAAAACACCGACAGCTGGCGCGCCAGGTAGGGGGTGTGTCGACGATCCAAGCTAGCTCAATGGCCGTCACCTTCTATAGCAAGATCACCCTGCGTCCCGGATCTGTATTCTGCTTTGGAACAATCTCATCTGTAGTGGATGAAGAAGGAATTCTGCACCGTATCGTGGATCCGCTGGAAAAGAAGTCTCCCCCAACGAACTCCGAAAATACCAGAGAAGCACAACCTCCAGCTTTCCGGAAGAAGATCGTCTCCGGAAAGTCGGGGGCCGAGGGCTCGCTGACCCGGAGAACTCCACTGCCTACCTCTCCGACAAAAGAGTGGACACAGATCGCAAGGAAGAAGGAAACCGGGGAAAAGCGAGTTGCTCTTTCCATTCCTCATGCCTCAAAGGAAAACGGGAAGAAGCTCACCACGACAACAGCACCATTCTACCCCGACGTCCTCTTCATCGGGAGAGTGGAGTCGCCTATCGTCTCCGACGACGAGCCGACCGTACCCGGGGAAGAACCGCCTCAACGAGAGTCCCAACGATGGAGGAACCGACGCAAGAACGTTCGATGACATCACGAGGCTGGAGAGCGGGATCCGGAGCAGCCTGTCTCGCGAGACGAGGTCTCGGAGATAGGAGAAACTCCGGAAGAACGCGTCTTCAGAGAACGAAGGAACTCCCGACGACGTGATCGCCGACGAGCTCAGGAACAGGCTGAGCAAGATGCAAGGCAACGCCGGGAGAATCCATTCTTCGGGCGCAACCTGAATCCCGACTTCGCCTGAGCTATGAACACGCCAAGCGAAGTCGGAGGGGTATTGGCTCGGATAGCTGATGGACTTCCTCGGACTCCTAACGCTGAGGGCTACCGACGACTGTTCACCCAGGCGGCCAACCATCTTCTACCGCTTGCTCACCCGCCGAACGATCTACGACACGCCATCAACAGTCGCCGAGACGTGCGAAGCTCCATCAATGCTTCACGCGAGCGGCGACATGAGAACGAGATTCGCCATCGGGAGGAGTACGACAAGGATCATGGCATCCCGACTCAGAGCCAAACCACCGGAACTGGGTCGGCAACGGCCTCAACTGGTGGAACCACCCGGGGACGGTCGAGGAACCACAATCACAACTCCCCTCCCCGGGACGGACATCGTCCTCGACGACAGGAGGACACGTGCGGAGTGTCCGCTCTTACTCCGCGCCTTAGGGTCATCCAATGGCCTCCCAACTTCAAGGTATCCAATGTCGACAAATATGAACCTAAGCAGGATCCAGGGGGTTGGCTAGCCGTCTACACCACCGCTGCTCGGGCTGCCGGGGCATCCGAAGACGTGATGACCGCTTATTTACCCATCGTCCTTGGGCAAGACACGCTGCAGTGGCTGCGACATCTACCCCGACACTGCATCGACGACTGGGAGACTTCAGTCGACGCTTCACCGCCAACTTCCAGTCCCTCTCCGACAAGCCGGCGCAACCGTGGGACCTCAAAACCATCAAGCGCCGGGGGGATGAGACTCTTCGGTCGTACCTCAAAAGGTTCCAGACCATGAGAAATCGTATCCCCGAGGTCACGGAGGCGGCCGTGATCGAGGACTTCTACAGAGGATCCAATGACTCGGCTTTCGTCCGAGCCATACTACAGAAGGCGCCGACTACCTCCGAGGAACTGTTCCGGGAAGCCGACCTCTACATCACCGCCGACGAGCGAGCTCAGGACCTTATCGGAGGAGCAAAGCCTGCACCGGCAGCACCACGACGCGACGCGAACCAGCCACCCGACAAACGCTGGGAGAAGAGGCCTCGCGAAGAAGTACACACCGCCGGACCACCTGCCTCTCGCGCCCGAGGAGGACCTCGCGGAGGCGAACGCACGCTGGACGACATCCTCGACGCCCAGTGCCCGTACCACAAGGACATGCGCCACACTCTTCGAAACTGTCGGGACTTCAAGCATTCTGTCGGACACGGCCGACCCTTCCAACCTCTACCTCCTCCTCCACCGAGGGGAGGACCAGATGAACCACGACAACCTCATCGGCAGGAGGAGGGAGGAGGAGGAGCTTTCCCACGCATCGACAGGGAGGTCAACGTCATCTTCGGCGGACATGGGTCGCAGGAGAGCAAAAGACAACAAAAGCTCAACAACCGCCAGATTCTGGTGGCGACCACCGGTCCTCCCGCCCCATACCGGTGGTCGGAACACCCGATCACTTTCACTCGGGGGGATCAATGGCTCAACTTCGACCATCCAGGCAAATATCCGCTCCTCGTTGATCCGGTGATCCGAGAAAGCCGGGTAAAGAAAGTGCTGGTGGACGGGGGGAGCAGCATCAACGTCACCTTCCCCCGGACACTTCAAGGCTTAGGAGTTCGCCTCAAAGAGCTCCACGAGTCGGACACTCTTTTCTTCGGCATCGTGCCGACAGAAGGGGAGTACCCGCTGGGCCACATCTACATGCCAGTCACCTTCGGAACTCCGGAGAACTACAGAACCGAGTTCCTGAGGTTTGAAGTGGCGAACTTCGACTGCGGGTACAACGCCATCATCGGGAGGCCTGGATTGGCCAAGTTCATGGCCATTTCGCATTACACATACATGATACTGAAGATGCCAGGACCGCAAGGGATCATAATTGTGTGCGCCGACTTCCAAGGTGTCGCAGAGTGTTTCCGAGTGGCTATTCAAGCAGCCCTCACCGCCAAGCCATCGACGGTCCCTTCCACACTGGCGAACTCTAAGCCTGAGGAAGACCTCGCAGTACCGGCAAGCGAAGCTCAGACCGCGACTTCTATGCGGCCGACTGAAGAAACCAAGAGAATCAACCTGGGGTTCGCTGATGAGCGCAAGACGGCTATCATCAGCTCCAGCTTGGACGACAAATAGGAAAGCGCGCTCGTCCAGCTTCTGCAAGATAACCGAGATGTATTCGCATGGCAACCTGCGGATATGCCGGGAGTCCCAAGAGAACTGGCCGAGCACAAACTGAAGGTCTATCCCCAGGCAAAGCCGATTTGGCAAAAACTACGTCGTTTCACGCCCGACAAGAGAGAGGCCATTCGCACCGAGTTAGCTCGCTTGGTCGTGGCTGGATTCATTAGAGAAGTGTTACATCCCGAGTGGTTAGCCAACCCTGTTCTTGTACTCAAAAAGAATAAAGTGGATTGGCGCATGTGTGTTGATTATACTGATCTCAACAAACACTGTCCGAAGGATCCTTTCGGGCTCCTGAGGATAGATCAGGTGGTGGACTCCACCGCTGGATGTTCTATGCTGTCTTTCCTGGATTGCTATTCCGGATACCATCAGATTAGTCTGGCAAAGGAAGATGAAGAAAAAACGGCATTCATTACTCCGTTTGGTGCTTTCTATTATACCTCCATGCCGTTTGGCCTCAAAAACGCTGGGGCAACTTACCAGAGAGCCATTCAAACATGCTTAGCCGATCACCGGGGCAAGCGTGTGGAGGCCTACGTGGATGACGTGGTAATCAAAACGCAGGACTCAAAAAACTTCATCGAAGACTTACAACTGGTTTTCAACAGTCTGAGGCGGTATAGATGGAAGCTTAATCCCGAGAAATGTGTTTTCGGGGTACCAGCAGGAAAGTTGCTCGGGTTTATCGTCAGCCACTGGGGAATTGAGGCCAATCCAGAAAAGATTGAAGCTATCATGAACATGGAAGCACCTCGATCGCAAAAGAAGGTTTAGCGACTTACTGGATGTATGGCAGCTCTGAGCAGATTTATATCCAGGCTAGGAGAAAAAGGTTTGCCATTTTACAAGTTACTCAAGAAGGTGGATAAGTTTCAATGGACTTCAGAAGCACAAGAAGCTCTAGATGCTCTGAAAAAATTCTTGACCACACCACCAGTACTGAAACCACCCCGGCGAGCTACGTCAACTCAACCAGCTGAAGATTTGCTACTGTATATCTCTTGCACGACTCACGTGGTAAGCACCGCGTTGGTAGTCGAGCGAGTAGAAGAAGGACATGCCTATCCAGTACAACATCCTATTTACTTCATTAGTGAAGTCCTAGGCCCCTCAAAGAAAAAGTATCCTCAAGTTCAGAAGCTATTATACGCAGTACTTCTAACTGCCCGCAAGCTGCGTCACTACTTTGACGACCACAAAGTCATAGTAGTTACAAGTTTTCCAATAGGGGATATTCTTCACAACAAGGAAGCCATCGGTCGAATAGCCAAGTGGGCTTGCGAGCTGGGATCTCATGACATCGAGTTCCGACCTCGCACTACCATCAAAACTCAAGCACTGGTTGATTTCGTATCAGAGTGGACCGAACAACAAGTACCAGATAACCCGGAGACTGCAGAAGTATGGCGAATGTATTTTGATGGCTCACTGAAGCTGCAGGGAGCAGGAGCAGGGATTCTCTTCACTGCGCCTGGAGGCGAACACCTCAAGTACGCCCTCCAGTTGCTATTCCCGGCCTCCAACAATGCAGCCGAGTATGAAGCTTTGATCCATGGATTGAACATTGCCATATCGTTGGGCGTCAAAAGATTGATGGTATACGGAGACTCTCTGGTAGTCATCAGCCAGATAAACAAGGAGTGGGATTGCTCAAGCGATTCAATGGGAAAATACTGCACTGCCGTCCGAAAGCTAGAAGATAAATTCGAGGGTCTGGAATTTCATCATGTAGAAAGAGATTGGAACACAGCAGCCGATGTATTGTCCAAGCTAGGGTCCAGTCGAACTCAGGTCCCACCCGGAGTTTTCGTGCAAGAAATTCTGCAGCCGAGTATCTCAATGGATCAAACAGAAGAGTGCAACATCATAGATCAACCCGAGTCAGACCCTGATGACTGGAGAAGGCCGATCATTAAGTATATAAAGAATGAAGAAGAACCAGATGACAAGAATTCGGCAGAGCGCATTGCAAGACAGTCAGCTCACTATACACTTATTGGGGAGACATTATACAGAAGGGGTGCATCAGGCGTCCTCATGAGGTGCATTCTCTCGTCCACTGGGAAGCAACTTCTGGAGGAGGTCCATGCTGGGCAATGTGGAATACATGCAGCCTCCAGAACACTAGTCGGGAAGGTCTTCAGGTCAGGATTCTATTGGCCAACAGCAAAGAACGATGCAGCCGAGTTAGTTCAGAGGTGCGAAGCCTGCCAATACTTGTCAAAGCAACAACACATGCCAGCACAGCAACTGCAGACCATACCAGTAACTTGGCCTTTCGCATGCTGGGGACTGGATATGATTGGACCTTTCAAGAGAGCTCAAGGGGGATACACTCATGTATTGGTAGCGATTGACAAATTCACTAAATGGATAGAGTTCAAGCCCATTGCCTCTTTAACCTCTGCTAAGGCCGTGGAATTCATACAAGACATAATATTCAGATTCGGGATACCAAACAGCATCATAACCGATTTAGGATCCAACTTCACAAGTTCAGAATTCTTCGACTTCTGCGAGCAAAAGAGCATTCAGATCAAGTATGCATCTGTAGCCCATCCAAGAGCCAACGGGCAGGTTGAGCGAGCCAACGGGATGATATTGGAGGCACTCAGGAAAAAGGTCTTCGATAAGAATGAAAAATTCGCAGGGAAGTGGATAAGGGAATTGCCCTATGTCGTTTGGGGCCTAAGAACCCAACCTAGCCGAGCCTTGCATGGAAACACTCCTTTCTTCATGGTCTATGGGTCGGAGGCAGTGCTGCCCGCTGATCTCAAGTTTGGGGCGCCGAGGTTGACCTTCGAAAGCATAGCAGAAGCTGAAGCCACCAGGCTGGAGGACATAGAGGTACTTGAAGAAGAACGACTTAATGCAGTAATCCAATCAGCACGGTACCAGCAGACTCTAAGGCGCTATCATGACAAGGCTGTGCGACAGCGATTCTTCTCGGTAGGAGATCTCGTCCTCCGCCGAATTCTAACGGGGGAGGGACGACACAAGTTATCACCCTTATGGGAAGGACCCTTCATGGTAGCAAAAGTCACTCGGCCCGGATCGTATCGCCTCACTCAGATGGATGGCACAGAAGTTGGGAACTCCTGGAACATAGAACACCTCAGAAAGTTTTATCCCTAGCTGTATCTCAAAACTGCTAGGATGACGATGTACTCTGTAAAGTGGGAATATGTCATCAATAAAAAAAAGGTTTCAAAGATACTCAGTTCATTTACAATTGACTTGCATTCTTACTCGACTCAGGGTGACCACTATGCCCTACTAACGGAGCAATCGACTTAAGTTGGTGACGACTTAAGGCGGTGCAACATGCTCACGCTTACTTAACTCAGGGTGACCACTATGCCCTACTAACAGAGCAATCGACTTAAGTCGGCGACGACTTAAGGCGGTGCAACATGCTCACGCTTACTTAACTCAGGGTGACCACTATGCCCTACTAACGGAGCAATCGACTTAAGTCGGCGACGACTTAAGACGGTGCAACATGCTCACGCTTACTTAACTCAGGGTGACCACTATGCCCTACTAACGGAGCAATCGACTTAAGTCGGCGACGACTTAAGGCGGTGCAACATGCTCACGCTTGCTTAACTCAGGGTGACCACTATGCCCTACTAACAGAGCAATCGACTTAAGTTGGTGACGACTTAAGGTGGTGCAACATGCTCACGCTTACTTAACTCAGGGTGACCACTATGCCCTACTAACGGAGCAATCGACTTAAGTCGGTGACGACTTAAGGCGGTGCAACATGCTCACGCTTGCTTAACTCAGGGTGACCACTATGCCCTACTAACGGAGCAATCGACTTAAGTCGGCGACGACTTAAGGCGGTGCAACATGCTCACGCTTACTTAACTCAGGGTGACCACTATGCCCTACTAATGGAGCCATCGGCTAAAAGTCAGTGGCGACTTAAGCCGATGCAACATGCCTTTACAATTCAGGGGATGACTTCCATATCCCACAAACGAATTTCATAATCATCATGCCTGATTTCATTACTATAAATTTACGAACTGATGAATTCTGATACAATAAGAAAGTCATTATATCATTCGAGTGCTGAACTAATGTCCTCTGACAAATACTCGATTATGCTAACCGCACGCTCAAAGCACGCAAAAGTTTTTCTTTATTTTGCAAAGTCTTTCTCAAGAGCGACCGACGAAGAAGGGCGACTCGAGGAATCAGGGGCAGCATTCACATCAGCCCTTATGTCTTCAGGAACAACCACGCCGGGTCTCCTCATCAATATTCGTCCTGCCCGAATAGCCTTGTCCATAGCTCTGTCACGCTGGGCTTTGAGAATAACAGAAGTTTCTTCGGCAACTTTAGCAGCCAGTCGAGCAGTCTCTAACTCCTGGGCAATGGATTTCTTGGAAGCTCGGAGTTCTTTAATGGTGGCATCCTTTGCTAATATCAGTTGCTTGAGGCGAGTCACTTCGTTCGCGGATTCCTGCAGCCTGCAACGTTGATTGTCCAATTCCTCCATGGTAAAGCGGTGACTCCTCTCTAAGATGGTCAGCGAATTGCTAGAATCACGATACAATCTGTCAAGATTGTCACGAGAAGCAGCAAGGATACGCTTTTCTTCCTGCGAGCAAAAGTCAGCTCCTTCAAAAACCAAGCAAGTAATAGGAGCACAGCAAGGCAAGGCACAGTTTCGTAAATTACCTTTTCAGAATCAAGCTGAGCATGAAGGGAAGAACTCAGGGCATTGGCGTCATCCAAGGCAGCAGAGACTTGACCCAGTTCAATTTGGCCCTGAGAGTACTTCTCCTCAAAGTCAGTGCACCGCTGAGCCAATTCAGCCAGATCTCGGGAGTGTTTTTCCTCAAGAATTGAAATCTGCTGAGTCACTCCTAGCGAGAGATAATCAAACAAAATGGGGTCAGAAGGTAAGGCAGTCCACAGTGAAGGCAGAGAGAAGCAAAAAAGCACTAACCAGCGTTGGTTGCCTCCAATTCAGAGACGCGACGTTGAAGTGACACTGGATTCCAACATGCAAGAGATGAAGCTACCTCTGGGGCGGAGGCACCCTGTAGCCTCAGCTGACTAGCCATCCCATCCACCAAAGCCTGATGAGGAAAACAGACGAGTGTGACGACAGCGGTTTAAGCAATGTAAAAGTCAAGTTAAAATACATCACAGTACCTGGAGGTTGGAGAAGAACGAAGGGATCCCCAAATCAGGAGAGATCAGTTGATAACCAGGCGTAAGACCACTACCCGAAGCAGCTTGCAATAAACCAGTGGGAATCAGCTCGGTGCCTTCAACAGAGCCCAACGCTCGATCAGCGGGGACGCTGCCTTCTAAAGCGACTCCCTGGTCCAAGGTTTGAGCTACCACCATACAGCCGGAGTGTGGAGGAGATCCCGTGTGAACGTCCATGGAGGTACAGGAAGGAGACCCTGCTCGGGCATCCTCGGGGGCTGGGTCATAGTTGGCACTGCCCATTTGAGCCGGATCATCCCCGGCAGCACCCTCGGGGGCTGGGCAGTGGCTTACACTCTTCACCCGAGCTAAGTCATCCCCGGCGACACCCTCGGGGGCTGGGCATGTGTCAGCACCACTCTTGAGGTCCAAGCTCTCTGCAGTAACCACTTCTAAGGTTGATGGGCCCTCATCTACTTCCATAGGACCAGGACGATTCAAGTCAGTCTCCCGGCCCTCAAGATCGCGCTCTAAGGTCGACGAGGCACGGGATGACCTCAACCCAGCATCGGGCACGTCAGCACAAGCCTCCATTGCACCATCATCCACTGGCTCCGATAACCAGTCCTCTGGGACCATATCCTCAAGAGTTTGATCAAAGTTGGCCAGAGACAGTCCTTGTAGACCAATGAGGGCAGACAAAGCAGGAGAGGGAACTCCACTACTCTCACCACTGGCGATGAACTGCCGACTGTTCTTTCCAGTCAAAGGAACCTCATTCTCTTCCTCCTCGTCATCCACACCGACAACACAAGCAGCACCCCCATTGGGTCAGCAACAGGCGGAGCACCCACATTGAGATCAGCAGCAGATTGGGGACACCCATTGGGGTCAGCATCAATAAGTCCATGCGCAGGCGTCTCTTCGGTAACATGAACCGAGGTACCAGCATCCTGATCAAAACTGGATACTCGCCGGAGGCGCCTTCTTTTCTTCTTTTGCTCATCAGCAGAAGGCTCAGGCTGATTGGTTCGGCAAGGGCGCCTCGGGCGAGCACTGACAGGCCTTCGAACATCCAAAGTCGTATCAACCTCTGGAAGGGGCACCACTGCCAACGCCCCAGCAGGAGCAGCGTCGGAAGAATCCTCAGCTAGCAAATCGAGCATAGTGTTTATATCTGCATCACTAGGGTTCAGGGGCACCTCGAAATGGACCTGCCGTTCGTCATCAGGAATCTCCCCAAGCGAAGCAACCAAAGCACTGACTTCTTCAGCAGAGGGTCACACTCTAAGGCCCAAACTGCCATCAGTAATAGGTGGATTCGATACAAATAGGGTGAAGGCTTTGGGAGGAGGCAAATTCCAGGCCGAGTACGCCACTGGAGCACCAACATTTGACACCTTGCCCCTAAGGATCATTTCAAGTCGGCTCACCAAGTCTGCAGAAGGGATTCTCCTGTTGGTAACCCGAGTTGAGTCGGCTAGCCCTCGGTACAGATAAGCTGGATAGGCCCTGTCTTTCAGTGGCTGGATATTCTTGAAAACAAAGTCAGCAACCACAGCTTCAGCAGTTAGACCTCTCTCTTTCAGCAGTCCAACTTCAGCTAGCAACACACCTGCCTCAGGTACCTTCTGGTCTGTGGGAGACTCGGTCCAGCTCAGGGTACAAACGTCTGGCTGTCTTCCCGACCGGGAGGGGAGAGAATTCCCATAATTATCAACTATAAACCACTCTAGGCGCCATCCCTTAATACTGTCCTTAAGGGGGATCTCAAAATATTCAGTTTTCCGCCCGCGGCGCATCTCCAAGCTGGCACCCCCGACCAACTGATGTTGTCCCCCGGCCATCCCAGGGCGACAATGATACAAATACTTCCATAAACCAAAATGTGGCAGCACGCCAAGAAAGGCTTCGCATAAGTGAACGAAGATGGAGATTTGCAAAATTGAATTAGGGTTTAAATGGGTCAAGTTAACATGATAGAAATCAAGGAGGCCGCGGAAAAAGGGAGAGATGGGAAGGCCAAGGGCGCGGAGGAGAAAAGGGGCGTAAACAACAGACTCGTGGGTATCTTCTGTCGGAACGGTAGACCCATGGAAAATCCGCCAAGAACAGAGTTCCCGCGGAGGAAGAACCCCGATGGATACGAGATGAAGGAGTTCGGTTTCAGAAATGATGGACATATGGTTACCTGCGAAAGGCAACTAGCTGTTGGGGTCGATTGGAGGAATCACCACATCAGACGAGCTCGCAGTCTTCCTCTTGGGTGCCATCTCGATTCCACCAGCGAGCAAAGTGGGAGGCGAATGGCAGAGAGGATTCAGAAGCGGGAAAGCAAGAACTAGGGCACGGAAAGCAAAGGCGGCTAAAAGCACAACTCTTATGGGATATTCTCGAGCCAGATACCGTTTCAAAAAGTGCCCAGTCATCACCCGGCGGTTATTTCCAAAACCCCAGCATGCCACGTGGAACCCCGACAGTTATCTCCAGAACACTGGTGCGCCACCTCATCACTCGGCCATCGTCCTCAAAGTGGCTCACGCGGCCTGCTATCACTCGACGTTGCCTCCAAAACGCCGATTTCATACCCAGTCGCTCGGCATTACCTCTAAAATGCCGACGTCGCTTTCCAGTCGGTCGGCGTTGCCTCCAAAACGCTGATTTCGTTTTCAGTCGCTCGGCATTACCTCTAAAATGCCGACGTCACCCTCCAGTCGCTCGGCGTTGCCTCCAAAACGCCGATTTCATGTTCAGTCGCTCGGCATTACCTCTAAAATGTCGACGTCGCCTTCCAGTCGGTGGGCGTTGCCTCCAAAACGCTGATTTCGTTTTCAGTCGCTCGGCATTACCTCTAAAATGCCGACGTCACCTTCCAGTCGGTCGGTGTTGCCTCCAAAACGCTGATTTGGTGTTCAGTCGCTCGGCATTGCCTCTACAACGCCGACATCACCTTCCAGTCGCTCGACATTAACTCTAAAATGCCGATGTTGCTCTCCAAACACTCGGCGTTGCTTCTAACACACTGATACAGTCTTCAGTTGCTTGATGTTACCTCTAAAACGTCAACATCGTTTACAATTTACTCGGTAGCTATTTCTGGAAGCATCAGTTTGATCCCCAAGTCATTCGTCTACTGTTTCAAAGAAATCAGCTTTATGAACAAGCGAGACGAGTCATCAATAGGAAACCAACGTCATTCTTTCATTCAAAGGGAAGATAATAAGCTTACAAATCAACTCTTTGCGAGTTGATACTTCCCTACTATTACTACATTACATTACTACTACTACTACACTACGCTATACTACTCTACATAACTACTACATTATTCTAACCATACTATACTAATATCTAAAAGACCAGTGGCATCTAGCCACTGGCCCTGTTGCTGTTGCCGCCGCCGCTGCCCCTGCTGCTGCCGCCCCGGTCGCTGCCCCTGCTGCTGCCGCCCCGGTTGCTGCCCCTGCTGTCGCCGCCGTCACCGTCCTTGCCGTCGCCGCTCCTGCCGCTGCCGCTGCCGTCACCGTCGCCATCGTCGTCGTCACCGCTGTCGTCGTCGTCGTCATCCTCGTCCTTGCCGCCGCCGTCTGAGTCCTCCTCGTCCGAGGAGTACTCCGACTCATCCGAGCCCTCGAGCCCGGAGCGCTCGACGGCCCGGATGTACGTCTAGACTTCCGCCGCAAGCCCCTGGGAGTCGTCTGAGTCGTCAGACGACTCACGCAGGGGGACGGGAGCCGGAGACCCCTCAGACCCAGAGGAGAACTCCTCCTCTGAGTACTCCGAGTCACCAAACTCCTCCGATGGAGGAGTTGGCTCGCGCTTGCGCTTGTTGTTCTTGCCCATGGTGGAAGCAGAAAGGAGAGAAGCGAGGAAAGTAGCAGAAGAACAGCGAAGAGATGTGAAAAAGCCAGAGAGACAATGGCGTTATTTATAGAAGGATGAGGCAACCGCTCACCTCCAACCGCGGTCACCGAACAGTCGCAAAGCATTCAATAAGCACTTCAACCCGTCTGAAGACACATCAGGCGGCTGACGCCGTTTCACGAAACACTACACCCATTGGGACTCCAGTCAACAGCGCGGAGAATATGATTACATTCGCCGTCACATCACATTACTACTCAGAAGCAGCTGGCTAAAACACTCAGCGTACCAAGACGTCCCTTGCCCACACCCATTGGGGGGACGCCCAGGAATTATCAGTATATTTTTCAAAATGGTCACATCTGTGCAGGGCACGCAGTGAATGCCTCAAGACAAAAATGAGATATCAGTGAGAGTTAGAGGGAAGCCAAATATAGCCAGTGGAGTACAAAATATGGTCGACAGAAACGACTTGAAGACTAGACAGAGAACGTCCATCAAATGTCCAATCAGTCACAGAGCAAATAAATTGCACTACCTAGCAAGATATGGATGGATTGCGAACTCGGCTGCAAAAGACAAAATACATGCTGACCTCTGAAGCATAATATTGATGACATAGTGCGGATGACATCATGCCAATTTTTTACAAGTAGAAAGGATAATCTTCAGCAAAAAGACACAAAAGGAAGACCTTCGAGTGGATTATCCTCAAAAATCCACTTGAAGGTCGGAGGCTACACCCATTGGGTGCACCTCCGGTGCACCCCATGGATTATCATTCCAAGCCAAGATAGTGCCAACTTCTAAGGCGTGGGACAAGATTAAAAGGCTAGCCCTCAATCAAAACACAAGAGCACAAATGGAAACAATTTCTGAGGAAGACCTTCGAGTAGACTATTTTTTTAAAAAATCTACTCGAAGCTCGGGGGCTACACCCTTCGGTGCACCCAATGAAGTTCAGAATCCTACAAATTGAAATGCCGACCTCTAAGGCACAAACTCGAAACTAAGCTTCGGTCAACGAGTGATCGAAGCAGGAGAGGACAACAGGAGGTCATTTTCTTCGAATCACCTGCAAACTGGACCTGGGATCTTTGGGCTGATTACCTCTAAATTAACCCAAAGATCGGGGGCTTGTGGGGGATAGATATCCCCCGGGTCCACTGAAGAGTAAAAGACCTCGCGAAAGGCCCAAGGGCCCAATAAATCATAAGGTCATTCTCTCGTGGGCCCGGGGAAAGACGACCAGCAGAGCAAATCAACATGAGGCCGGATTGATGTAAACCCGGACGGCCCACGACGTCAAGCGAGTGACCACAACAGAGATCCGATTTTCCCGCGCTGGAGCCCCCATGCAACGGAGCCATGCAGGGATAAGTCGGCGAGGGTTACGCGGGGATAAACTCAAGAGGTTCACTATCTTTTAGCTATTCGTTGTTATCATATCCACATGTATTGCCCCACGGTCGAGTATATAAGGCCTAGGGGGCACCCCTTCAGAACGATCGACCTTTTACTTAGCCACCCACGTCAACTCTCTGTAATCTCAATTCAGAGAGCTCTTTTGTAACCACATACACCAAGCATACTCACCAGGACGTAGGGTGTTACGCATCTCTAAGCGGTCCGAACCTGAAAACCCTGTCCACTGTTCCTCGTGCGATCGGCACGAACCATTTTGCTACAGTCGTCGACACCGTCCTACTCCAAAAAACACCTTGAGGGGCAACCCCGGGTGTGCGGTCGGACCCAAAACACCGATAGGAGGCGGTCGAGGCTATCTTCCGGAAGGACAAGCAGCCCCAGGGCTGCCCACCGGAAGATGCTCCCGAGGCGTCAACTCAGCGCGGCACCAAGAAGAAGGGCAAGAAGAAGTCGCAAGCGAAACGCGACGCTGCCGACGCGGACCTTGTCGCCGCCGCCGAGTACAAGAACCCTCGGAAACCCCCAGGAGGTCCCAACCTCTTCGACAAGATGCTCAAGGAGCCGTGCCCCTATCACCAGGGGCCCGTCAAGCACACCCTTGAGGAGTGCGTCATGCTTCGGTGCCACTTCCACAGGGCCGAGCCACCCACGGAGGGTGGCAGGGCCCGCGACGACGACAAGAAGGAAGATCACCAGGCAGGAGAGTTCCCCGAGGTCCGTGACTGCTTCATGATCTACGGCGGGCAAGCGGCGAACACCTCGGCTCGGCACCGCAAGCAAGAGCGCCGGGAGGTCTGTTCGGTGAAGGTGGCGGTGCCAGTCTACCTAGACTGGTCTGACAAGCCCATCACCTTCGACCAGGCCGACCACCCCGACCATGTGCCGAGCCCGGGGAAATACCCGCTCATCGTCGACCCCGTCATCGGCGACGTCAGGCTCACCAAGGTCCTCATGGACGGAGGCAGCAGCCTCAACATCATCTACGTCGAGACCCTCGGGCTTCTGCGTATCGATCTGTCCTCGGTCCGGGCGGGCGCTGCGCCTTTCCATGGGATCATCCCTGGGAAGCGTGTCCAGCCCCTCGGACAACTCGATCTTCCCGTCTGCTTCGGAACACCCTCCAACTTCCGAAGGGAGACCCTGACGTTCGAGGTGGTCGGGTTCCGAGGAACCTACCACGCGGTATTGGGGAGGCCCTGCTACGCGAAGTTCATGGCCGTCCCCAACTACACCTACCTCAAGCTCAAGATGTCGGGCCCCAACGGGGTCATCACCGTCGGCCCCACGTACAAACACGCGTTCGAATGCGACGTGGAGTGCGTGGAGTACGCCAAGGCCCTCGCTGAGTCCGAGGCCCTCATCGCCGACCTGGAGAGCCTCTCTAAGGAGGTGCCAGACGTGAAGCATCATGCCGGCAACTTCGAGCCAGCGGAGACGGTTAAGTCCGTCCCCCTCGACCCCAGCAGCGACGCCTCCAAGCAAGTTCGGATCGGCTCCGGGCTCGATCCCAAATAGGAAGCGGTGCTCGTCGACTTTCTCCGCGCAAACGCCGACGTCTTCGCGTGGAGTCCCTCGGACATGCCCGGCATACCGAGGGATGTCGCCGAGCACTCGCCGGACATCCGAGCCGGAGCTTGACCCGTCAAGCAGCCTCTGCGCCGATTTGACGAGGAGAAGCGCAGAGCCATAGGCGAGGAGATCCACAAGCTAATGGCGGTAGGGTTCATCAAAGAGGTATTCCATCCCGAATGGCTTGCCAACCCTGTGCTTGTGAGAAAGAAAGGGGGGAAATGGCGGATGTGTGTAGACTACACTGGTCTGAACAAAGCATGTCCGAAGGTTCCCTACCCTCTGCCTCGCATCGATCAGATTGTGGATTCCACTGCTGGGTGCGAAACCCTGTCTTTCCTCGATGCCTACTCAGGGTATCACCAAATCAGGATGAAAGAGTCCGACCAGCTCGCGACTTCTTTCATCACACCCTTCGGCATGTACTGCTATGTCACCATGCCGTTCGGCTTGAGGAATGTGGGCGCGACATACCAGCGATGCATGAACCATGTGTTCGGCGAGCACATTGGCCGCACGGTCGAGGCCTACGTTGATGACATCGTAGTCAAGACGAGGAAAGCCTCCGACCTCCTTTCCGACCTTGAAGTGACATTCCGATGTCTCAAGGCAAAAGGTGTCAAGCTCAATCCCGAAAAGTGTGTCTTCGGGGTGCCTCGAGGCATGCTCTTGGGGTTCATCGTCTCCGAGCGGGGCATCGAAGCCAACCCGGAGAAGATCGCAGCCATCACCAGCATGGGGCCCATCCAGGACTTGAAAGGCGTACAGAGGGTCATGGGATGTCTCGCGGCTCTGAGCCGCTTCATCTCACGCCTTGGCAAAAGAGGTCTACCCCTGCACCGCCTCTTAAGGAAGGCCGAGCGCTTCACTTGGACCCCTGAGGCCGAGGAAGCCCTCGGGAACCTGAAGGCGCTCCTCACGAAGGCGCCTATCTTGGTGCCCCCAGCTGCTGGAGAAGCCCTCTTGGTCTACGTCACCGCGACCACCCAGGTGGTTAGCGCCGCGATTGTGGTCGAGAGGCAAGAAGAGGGGCATGCATTGCCCATTCAGAGGCCAGTCTACTTCATCAGCGAGGTACTATCCGAAACCAAAATCCGCTACCCACAAGTTCAGAAGCTGCTGTACGCGGTGATCCTGACACGGCGGAAGTTGTGACACTACTTCGAGTCTCATCCGGTAACTGTGGTGTCATCCTTCCCCCTGGGGGAGATCATCCATTGCCGAGAGGCCTCGGGTAGGATTGCAAAGTGGGCGGTGGAAATCATGGGCGAAACAATCTCGTTCACCCCTCGGAAGGCCATCAAATCCCAGGTCTTGGCGGACTTCGTGGCTGAATGGGTCGACACCCAGCTACCAACAGCTCCGATCCAACCGGAGCTCTGGACCATGTTCTTCGATGGGTCGCTGATGAAGACAGGAGCCGACGCAGGCCTACTCTTCATCTCGCCCCTCGGGAAGCACCTACGCTACATCCTACGCCTCCACTTCCTGGCGTCCAACAATGTAGCTGAGTACGAGGCTCTGGTCAACGGGTTGCGGATTGCCGTCGAGCTAGGGGTCCGATGCCTCGACGCTCGCGGTGACTCGCAGCTCGTCATCGACCAAGTCATGAAGAACTCCCACTGCCGTGACCCGAAGATGGAGGCCTACTGCGATGAGGTTCGGCGCCTGGAAGACAAGTTCTACGGGCTCGAGCTCAACCACATCGCTCGGCGCTACAACGAGACTGCGGACGAGCTGGCTAAAATAGCCTCGGGGCGAACAACGGTTCCCCCGGACGTCTTCTCCCGAGATCTGCATCAACCCTCCATCAAGATCGATGACACGCCCGAGCCTGAGGCACCCTCGGCCCAGCCCGAGGTACACTCGGCACAGTCCGAGGCACCCTCGGCTCGGCCCGAGGCACCCTCGGTTCGGCCCGAGGTACCCTCGGCCCCCAAGGGCGAAACACTGCGCGTCGAGGGGGAGCAAAGCGGGGTCACGCCTGATCAAAACTGGCAGACTCCGTACCTGCAATATCTCCACCGAGGAGAGCTACCCCTTGACCGAGCCGAAGCTCAGTGTTTGGCGCGGCGCGCCCAGTCGTTTGTCTTGCTGGGAGAAGGGAAGGAGCTCTACCACCGCAGCCCTTCAGGCATCCTCCAGCGATGCATCTCCACCACCGAAGGTCAGGAACTCCTCCGAGAAATACACTCGGGGGCTTGCGGCCACCACGCAGCACCTCGAGCCCTTGTCGGAAATGCTTTCCGACAAGGTTTCTACTGGCCAACGGCGGTGGCCGACGCCACTAGAACTGTCCGCGCATGCGAAGGGTGTCAGTTCTATGCAAGGCAGACCCACCTGCCCGCTCAGGCTCTGCAGACATGGCCTTTTGCTGTGTGGGGTCTGGACCTCGTCGGCCCCTTGCAGAAGGCACCCGGGGGCTACACGCACCTGTTGGTCGCCATCGACAAATTTTCCAAGTGGATCGAGGTTCGACCCCTGAACAGCATCAGGTCCGAGCAGGTGGTGGCGTTCTTCACCAACATCATCCATCGTTTCGGGGTCCCGAACTCCATCATCACCGACAACGGCACCCAGTTCACCAGCAGAAAGTTCCTGGACTTCTGCGAGGATCACCACATCCGGGTGGACTGGGCCGTCGTGGCTCATTCCATGACGAATGGGCAAGTAGAGCGTGCCAATGGCATGATTCTACAAGGACTCAAGCCTCGGATTTACAACGGCCTCAACAAGTTCGGCAAGCGATGGATGAAGGAACTCCCCTCGGTGGTCTGGAGCCTGAGAATGATACCGAGCCGAGCCACGGGCTTCACGCCGTTCTTTCTAGTCTATGGGGCCGAGGCCATCTTCCCCACAGACCTGGAATACGGTTCCCCGAGGACGAGGGCCTATGACGACCAAAGCAACCAAGCTAGTCGAGAAGACTCGCTGGACCAGCTGGAAGAGGCTCGGGACAAGGCCTTACTACACTCGGCGCGGTACCAGCAGTCCATGCGACGCTACCATGCCCGAGGGGTCCGGTCCCGAGACCTCCAGGTGGGCGACCTGGTGCTTCGGCTGCGACAAGACGCCCGAGGTCGACACAAGCTCACGCCCCCCTGGGAGGGGCCGTTCGTCATCGCCAAAGTTCTAAAACCCGGAACATACAAGCTGGCCAACAGTCAAGGCGAGGTCTACAGCAACGCTTGGAACATCCAACAGCTACGTCGCTTCTACCCTTAAGATGTTTTCAAGTTGTTCATATACCTCGCTCTCACGCAAAGTTTAGTCATCAAGGAAGGGTCAGCCTTGCCTCGGCAAAGCCCGACCCTCCCTCGGGGGCTAAAAGGGGGGAACCCCCTCTGCGTCGAAATTTTCCTCGAAAAAAGATCTTTTCCGCCGGAATGTCTTTCGTGCTTTTCGACTACTTCGAAAGTGGATCCTGAAAACGATGGAGTACACATAAGCAGCCAAGGCTGACCGAGCCGAGGGACTCCTATGCCTCCGGGATACGGATACCTCACTCATCACCTTCTGCCATAAGTAACTCACGTTCGGATAGGTGATTCCGCGGACCGAACAAGTCTTCACGTTCGGAAGCTCTTCTGCCGGAGCGGTTCTTCGAGCCTTCTCGACTGCGTCGGTGACAGAACCCCATGGACGGGTAAGAGTGCGCGTAAGCGGCAGGGCCGACCGAGCCGAGGGACTCCTACGCCTCCGGGATACGGATACCTCACTCGTCACCTTCCGTGAGAAGCAACTCTCGCTCGCACAAACAGTTCTGTTACCGACAAAAAAGTCCAGATACTCGAAACAAGAGGAAAGGAGACGCGGCTTTACAATACGGCGAGGGTGTGTTTCAGCCTCGGCGGCCGCAGAAAACACACGCTACAAGATAATACGATCCTGCAGGCTCGGATCCTGATGGCTAAAGGGAGCAGCAGCACCCTCGGCGTCGAAAACACCTCTGGCGAGGTCCGACCTAGCCTCGGACGGCGACGCGGTCCAAGGGTCTCCGCTCTGAAGGACAACATCGTCACCAAGCCCGGCCCATCGCCGCCAGGGTCTTCTCCAAGGATCCGACCCGAGCAGGCGACTCGGCCGGTCACCCCGGGGCCTCGGCTAGCTGTCCCCCAAGGACATCAGCCCGGCCCGAGGCCTCGGCAAGCCAATCCCGGCGTCGGTCCCGCTAACGGACGACCTGGCCAGGCTCCGGCTGACCTGGTCTTCTTTTCGAGCCAACTCTGCCTCTGTTCGCGCTGGCACTGCTACCCCTGGCCTCGGCTCATCGAAGAGCGGCCGAGGGTTTCCTCTAACCAAGCAAGGGAAGCCTCGGACAACAAGGCTGACCGAGCCGAGGGACTCCTACGCCTCCGGGAAACGGATACCTCACTCGTCGCCTTTACACAGGGCGACTCACGCTTGGTGAAGCGGTTCAGACAACCAACAGGCGAGTCTTAGTGCTCGAAAATGGGGAAAAAACACGGCTCCGTGCCGAATTTACATACATGTTCAGGCCTCGACAGCCACAGTGAACAAAAACACTGGCATTCGAAGTGCCATTACAAACGGAACTCTGGTTCCGTCTCCGCAGGTACGAACAACCCCACTCGATGGGGGACGGGCCTGCGGAGCAACAGAAGACCGACGAACGGCTCGCCGTCGCCCGCCCCAGCAGCGGCGACGATGAAGACTTCTGCTCCAGGGGGCCGAACAGCAGCAGCGATGACCTCAGGGCGGATGCTGCTGCCAGGAGGCCCCCGCCCGTGCCCAAACTCGTGAGGCAAGGACGGGCAGAAGGCCGTAGAGTTGGAGGTCGGTCCGCGGGTGGCGCCGGCAAGCTCGTCGGCGGCGGAACCTCTTCCAGCTGCCGTGGCGGGAGGCGGCACCGGGAGCGGCTCCGAAGCCACTCGGCTCAGAGAGCCGAACACGGTGCAGCTGCCAGCGCCACGGACGACTCCCGCCCTTCCCCCCGATCACTGAGGGAAGGAGCGGGCCACCGCACACACAGGGGCCGACCCCGACTCGACACACTCCCCTCCCCAGCCCTGGTGATGAAAATCCTTGAGGCTGAGGGAGGGGCAGAGGCCGCGGCCCGGTTCGCTCTCCCCCGCCATCGAACTGGAGGTCACCATCTTGGGTGACCGCCGGCAGAGGGGTGCAGCCGAGCTGCATGATGAAAATCCTCGAAGCCGAACGACGGCTGAAAGGTACCAACTCCCGCAGAGTTGCGTTCCTCCAATGACGAAGCGAAAAGACGGCGGATATCCCCCATCCGGGGGCTTGGAAGATGGAAAGACATGATGCATAAGGGAGCGCGAAGACACGGTCGCCTTCCAAGAGGATCACCCACCTTTTAAAGGCGACTCTCCCTACTTGCGTCCCCAGCCGTCGTGGGCTGAGTCTTCTCCAACACGCTCCAAGGTCCTCCCCCTACGGCGCGGGGGCTGGGTCCCACACGTCATGCAAGCCGGCCCAGAGCAGAAGAAGCCAAACCGCCGAGCGTGGTGCGTGCAACCGCCCAGCGGTTACAAGCGGCTCTCCACTTTTGCCCAGACCAGCGGGCGAAAGGGCGGGCAGCCATGCAGGCGGCATGCAACCGCGCCAAGTGGGCGCGCTTCTCCGACTCCCAACACGCCCAGCATGGAGGCCCAGACCCACGCGTCATGCAACCGGCGCGTCGAATGCTTCGTGCCTGCAACTGCACCGCCACTTGCGCCACCACCGCGCCTCCTTGACTGCGGAACCAATACCGCGACTCGAGGCGACCCAGCGCACGACCCAGCGGCTCTAGCCTGACGCGACGGTCAATGTGGCCGAAGATGGGCCGGCAGTAATGGCGGTGGTAGGCGGGCAGGAGCAGCGGTCACATCGTCATCCAAGCTTACGTCCCATTCGGGGGCAGCGAGAGAACCCTCTCTCACGGCGTGAAGACAACGCGCCCGTGTTCCGTTCCTCGAACGGCTCGCGCACGCGCAACGGCTGCCCTGCGAACCACTCGCCCCGTCGCATTAACTCCACGGTGGGACAGGCGGCGCCTCTGGCAGGAGAAGCGAGCGACGCTTCACCTTCGCCATAATGACCGCGTCAAAAAAGGTACGCCGCGTCATTCGATTTCGTATCCTTTTCCTTTTTTCCTCTTTCTCTCTCTTGCAACAGGGACCGGGAAAGGGGGATACCCCGGAAAGGATCCTTCCCTGTGAAGGAACCAGGCTTCGAGCCTCCCTACTGATCAGAGGTTCGAAGGCTGTCCCCTCGGAAGGGTTCAACAGCCGCCTCAGAGCACGTGGGCTCCACACCCACTACTGGTCAGAGGTTCAAAGGTCGGCCCCTCGGAAGGGTTCAACGGCCGCCTCAGGCTACTCGGGCTCCGCGCCCACTACTGATCAGGGGTTCAAAGGCTGGCCCCCGAAGGGTTCACAGCCGCCTCAGACACAGAGCGAGGGATGACCATGGGTACGTTCGATAGATAACCAAGGCTCGGGCTGCGCTCCCGAGGTACCCTAGGACATTTCCGAGACCAGTGGGAACGATCTTGTAACGGAATCCCATCAGAGGGAGGCATCGAGCCCTCGGACCCCGTCGCCAGGGGACCGGGTTCGGCAGATCACCCGCAGGTACTTTTGGGCGCGCCTCTGGGCCCCTAGCCGACCCCTAACGAATGGGGCACGGACGTCCGCTCGGATCACCCGCCTGCAGCTCACCGGAGACACCATGTTCGGCGCCCACCAAGGGCAACATGGCGCTCTCCCCCCCTCCTCCTTGCGGAAAGACGACGCAGGGGCATATGTAAAAAAGTTGAGTCTGTCCCTGATCGCCCTCTCGCCCTGTGCAGAGGCTCGGGGGCTGCTCTCGCAAACCCGGCTCCAGCCAAACCGTTGGCAGCGTCAACATACCAGCCCGAGAACTTGGGACCCGACCGTACACCTGGGCTACGGCCTGCTCGCATGAGGGAACGACCAGACCAGCCGAAGCATTGCGCGAGGCGTTAAGACCTCGGAGGATTCAAACCACTCCTCCGAGGCCTCGGGGGCTACACCCGGCGGGTGCGCTCGCGCGCACCCACCGGAACAAAACGCAACCGAGAAAGGCTGGTCCCCTTGCAAAAAAGTGCGACGAAAGCCTCCAAACGAGTGCTAACACTCCCTTCGAGGCTCGGGGGCTACTATCGGGGACCATAATTAGGGGTACCCTCAAGGCTCCTAATTCTCAGCTGGTAACCCCCATCAGCACAAAGCTGCAAAGGCCTGATGGGTGCGATCAAGTCAGGGATCAGTCCATTCGAGGGACTCGATCACGCCTCGCCTGAGCCTAGCCTCGGACAAGGGCAGCCGACCCCGGAGGATCTCCGCCTCGCCCGAGGCCCCCCTCCAGCGGCGAACACGTTCCCGGCTCGCCCGAGGCCCTGTCTTCGCCAAGAAGCAACCCCGACCAAATCGCAGGAGCATTTAATGCAAAGGTGGCCTAACACCTTTATCCTGACGCGCGCCCCTCAACTGACAGAGCCGAAGTGACTGCCGTCACTTCGCCGCTCCACTGACCGGTCTGTCAGAAAGACAGCGCCGCCTGCGCCACTCCGACTACGGTGCCACTTGACAGAGTGAGGCTGACAGGCGGTCAGGCCCGGCCGCACACCATAGGAAACTCCGCTTCGCCCGACCCAGGGCTCGGACTCGGGCAAAGCCCCAGAAGACGGCGAACTCCGCTCCGCCCGACCCAGGGCTCGGACTCGGGCAAAGCCCCGGAAGACGGCGAACTCCGCTCCGCCCGACCCAGGGCTCGGACTTGGGCTCAGCCCCTGAAGACGACGAACTCCGCTTCGCCCGACCCCGAGACTCAAATTCCGCCCTGGCCTCAGCCACCGGCCTCCGCCTCGCCCGACCCAGAGGCTCGGACTCGGCCTCGGCCACGGAAGACGGACTCGACCTCGACCTCGGAGAAGCCTCCACATCGCCCAACCTAGGGCGTGGACCGGCCACGTCAACAGGAGGCGCCATCATTACCCTACTCCAAGCTGACTCAGGCTACGGGGAACAAGACCGGCGTCCCATCTGGCTCGCTCCGCCAGATAGGCGATGATGGCGCCCCGCACGTTCCCTGACGATGGCGGCTCTCGGCCCCCTTACGAAAGCAAGAGGACGTCAGCAAGGACTCGACGACCCCGACAGCTGTCCCTCCGCCAGGCTCCAGCACTCCTCCGACGGCCACGACATCACACAAACCGGGTGCCAAGATCTCTCCGGCCGCCACGATGGCGTGTACTTAGGGCGCTAGCTCTCCTCCGCTAGACACGTAGCACTCTGCTACACCCCCATTGTAAACCTGGACCCTCTCCTTACGCCTATAAAAGGAAGGGCCAGGGCCCTCTTAGAGAAGGTTGGCCGCTCGGGGACGAGGACGAGACGGGCGCTCGCATAAGGCCGCTCGCTCCTTCCCCCGTGTGGACGCTTGTAACCCCCTACTACAAGCGCACCCGACCTAGGCGCGGGACGAACACGAAGGCTGCGGGATTTCCACCTTTTTCTCTCCCATCTCCGGCCTCCTCGCTTTCCCCCCTTCACGCTCGGCCTCGCGTCGACCCATCTGGGCTGGGGCATGCGGCGACACTTCACTCGTCGGCTCAGGGACCCCCCCGGTCTCGAAACGCCGACACAACCCCTCTTTTGAGAAATCTGTTAAAAAAAAGCCAAAAGTGGTGGTGAAAAGTCTGGCATGGATGATAAGGGAAAATCTCCCTTAGAGGATCCCTCAACTCATGGTGATGAAGCTGGTTTCCAGTCTGAACATTTAGATGGTATGAAGTCTGGGAAAATTTCTGAAGGTGTCAAAGGATATCTAGACAGTCAGGGTAATGAGGATGATGATTACAATGAAAGTGAGGATGATCTGTTGGATTCCCAAGATCTAGAGGAATTAATCAAAGATGAAGAACTTATTCCTTCCCCTCCTCAAGAGAAAGGAAAATGAATATAAATGCTTCTCATACTGAAGATGCTGGCAAGGAAGCTAGAGTTAAGAAAGGAGGGTCCAAGGAAGGGGAGATTGCAGAAGGCGTTCGGAGAAGCAGCAGGTTGGAGTCTAATGATGAAATGAAGATTGCAGATAAGGCGACAACAAGAGTAGTGGCTAAAGACGCGTTCATTAACAAAGGTACGTATTACAATCCATTTTCTGTTCTTAATACTGATAATGCTATTCTTTTGGATGTTGCGCACAAAATAGGGGTTGAATTAAGTTCTTCTGTTAATGATGTTATGGAAAATTTAAACCTGATTAAATCTCTAGAGCTTTCTAGAAAGAATCTTGTAGTGCAATCTGTTAAATGTAATGTTGATAATACCAAGGCAGCCATTCTTGATTCTGATATGGATAATAGTATCCATAATGAAGGAGAGGATAATGCTTTGACTGATCTTGAAAATGTGATGGTTCTCAGAAAAGGTCGTAAAATTCGCCACAGAAAAAATCTGTGAGGAAGAAAAAAAAGGACAACAAATCTCCCAAAAATAGTAATATTCCTATTAATTGGAGAGGTCTGAATGAGGGGCTTACCCAAAGTTGTTCAGGATGATAGGCTTAATTTGGAAATGTCAGGGCCTAGGTAAAGATGTGAAAAGTGATTTCCTAAGTGATATTATTAGGGAAGAGAGAATTGATTTTATTGGTTTGCAGGAAACCAACAAGAAAAACTTTGATGACTCTTGGTTGAACTTCATTGGTGGCAATAGGAATTTTGCTTGGGTTTGGTCCCCCTAATGGGAGGTCTGGTGGCTTACTCGTAGGGTTTGATGCTGACATCTTTGATGTGAGAGAAAAAGAATTGGGGGAATTTATGATTCGTATTCTGGTGATTCAAAAGGAATTAGGATTTATTTGGAATTTCATTAACGTTTATGGGGCTGCTCAAAATGACCAAAAACAGAAATTTTTGAGTGAGTTGTCCGCTTTCTGCTCCAAATGCTCTCATCCCATGTTGATTGGTGGTGACTTAAAATTCTTTGAAAGGAATCGGATAAAAACAAACCTGGTGGCACCAATAGGTGGAGTTCTTTATTTAATTCTATTATTGATGTGCATGATCTGATTGAATTGGAGCTTAGTGGTAGGCTTTATACCTGGTCTAATAATAGAAATCCCCCTATGTATGAAAAGTTGGACAGATTTCTTGTTAGCCCGGAGTGGGATTTACATTATAATAATGTGAATGTTTCTGGTCTTAGTAGATTTTTTTCTGATCATGTGCCATTATGTCTCAAAACTTATTTCGCTCCCCCTTTAGTGAGAGATTTTAGATATGAGTTGTGTTGGATGCTTGCTTAGACCTAATTTTAGAAATCTGGTTGAGAAAATTTGGTCTTTGCCTGTCAGAGGTAAAAAGAGTATTGAGATTTGGAAAGAAAAAACAAAGCGTCTCAAGAAAATGCTGAAAGGTTGGAATATAAATGTTGAAGGTAGATATTTGAAACTGAAAAGAGATTTGATGAGTAAAATTGACATTTTAGATAAAAAATGTGAAGTTATGGGCATATCAGATGCTGAAAGAATTGAAAAGCTCGAGTTGGAGTGGAATTTGAAAAAAAATTATGGAAGAAGAAGGGTGCAAAAAAACAAACTGCGAGAGAGAAATTCATTAATGAGGGTGATGAGAATACTGAATTCTTTCACCTTATTGCGAAAGGTCGGAAACGACATGTTAAAATTCCTTTTTTGATTCATGACGGTGCCTCTGTGAATGATTCTGAAAGTATCAATAAGATTGCGTCTTCTTATTATAAAGATCTTTTTGGCCCTTCTGTTCATTCTAGTATTAATGTTTCTAATCTCAATATGAATCAGTTGTCAAACACTGACAGATCACTTTTAACTGCTCCTTTTACCATTAATGAAATTAAAAAAGTGGTGTTTGAGATGAAGCATAATAGTGCTCCTGGTCTGGATGGTTTTCCTGCGGAATTTTTTCAAAATTTTTTGGAGCTGATTCAAATGGATGTTTGGAACTTATTCAAAGACTTTTATGATGGAAATCTTGATATTGAAAGATTGAATTATGGGATGGTTACTCTTTTACCAAAAGTGGATAATGCGGTTGATATGAAGAACTTCAGACCTATTTGTCTTTTGAATGTTTGTTATAAAATTATCACCAAAGTTCTAAATAACAGGCTAGCTAGTTGCATCACAACTGTGATTAGTGACTCACAGTATGGTTTCATTAAAAACAGATACATAATGGACGGGGTCATCTCTCTTAATGAAATTCTTCATGAGGTTAAGAGGAAAAATCAAAGTGGTGTGGTCCTTAAAATTGATTTTAAAAAAGCTTATGACATAGTTAATTGGCATTTCCTTTATGTCATGATGGAAAAAAAGGTTTTGGGAGTACTTGGTGTGATTGGGTGATGAGAACTGTGCGAGGTGGCAAAGTAGCCATAAAAACTAATGATATGTTGGGGCCTTACTTCACTACTCATAAAGGGGTTAGACAAGGGGATCCTTTCTCTCCCCTTTTGTTTAATTTGGTTGCTGATGGCTTGGCGTGTATGATTCATAAAGCCCAAGATGAGGGTCTGATTGAGGGTCTTATTCCCCATATCATCCAAAACGGATCCAGTTGTCCCCAATATGTTGATGATACTATTTTCCTCATCCAAGATTGTTTAGAAGGTGCCAGAAATCTTAAATTCATTTTGTGTTTGTTTGAAAGTATGTCGGGGTTGAAAATAAACTTCCACAAAAGTGAAATCTTTTGCTTTGGAAAAGCTAAGGAAATTGATTATTTGTATGCTGATATCTTTACCTGTCCTATTGGTAGTCTCCCTATGAAATATCTTGGTGTGTCAATTGATAATAAGAAGATAAATAAAAGCCTCTGGGTTCCCATGATTGAAAAATTGGAAAAAAAGGCTTGCTGGGTGGCAGGGTAGATTTTTGAGTCTGGGTGGTAGACTAACTCTTTTAAATAGTTGCTTATCCAATGTTCCGTTGTATATGCTTTTGATTTACCCTGTTCCTAAATCGGTTGTCAGAAAAGTGGATATTCTTAGGAGGCGTCTTTTATGGCAAGGGGGCGTCAATCCAAAAAAATTCATTTGGTTGATTGGATGTCTGTGTGTTCTCCCAAAAGTCAGGGAGGTTTGGGAGTTTTGAACCTTGATTTTATGAATGATTTCTTACTAACTAAATGGCTTTGGAATATTGAAAATTCAAATGGTTTATGGCAAAAAATTATTGCCAGTAAGTATATTAAGGGAAAACCCCTTATTTCGGTCAAGCAAAGACAAGGAGATTCTCACTTCTGGAAAAAAATTCTGAGTCTGCGTGATATTTTTTACAAATACTGTAAATCCTTGGTGGGAAATGGCTTGAATACTAGCTTTTGGAAGAGTATCTGGATAGGAAATCTGCCCCTGTCTGTTCAGTTCCCTGCCTTATTTGACTTGGCTTATGACAAAGACATTTCTGTTAATACTGTCTTGGTTTCCAATTTTGAGACTCTCTCGTTTAGAAGAAGGATTATTGGTAATATGAGGGTATTATTGGATGAGTTGATGATTTGTTGTAATCATGTTTCCTTGTCTGATCATGATGACAGAATTGTATGGGGTCTAGGAAGAAAAGGTTTCTCTGTGAACTCATTATACAAAAAGAAAGTGATGGATCAAGTTTCTATTCCTTACAAGTTTTTGTGGAAATCCAAGTTGCCATAGAAAATCAAGATTTTCGTATGGTTGGTGGTGAGAAATAAAATTCTTACTAAAGATAATTTGAAGAAAAGGAACTCAAATGGTTCTCTGGAGTGTTGTTTTTGTGGTGTTGATGAATCCATTGATCATTTATTCTTTCATTGTCCCATTGCGAGATATATGTGGAGAGTAATTCAAGTGGCTTTGAATTTGGTGCAAGTTCTGAAAAGTATTAGCAACCTTTGTGATAACTGGTTAAGAAACCAAAAGACAAGATTGCTAATCTGATTTTGTTTGGCTGTGGAGCTATGTTCTGGGCAATTTGGCGCACTAGAAATGATTGGTGCTTTGGAAATAAAACTATACTTGATCCTTCTAACATCATTTTTCTTTGCTGCTTCTGGCTAGATTCCTGGGCTATTCGACAGAGAAAGAGAGAGCAAAAAATGGTGGTCCGAGGAAGCAAGCTAATCCGAAAGATAGCAAGTGAAGCGTTTGGCCGGACGTTTGGATGGTGCCCGAGAGACAGGCGAATTTCTAGGTGATCAAAACTGGAATGTGGATTCTGGAGTTGGAGATAGCCTTTCTTTTGGTTGATGACTTGAATCAGTGCCTTTTGTTTTTGCGCCTGTCTATCATGATCTGGTTGTAAATAAGAAAGTCTTATGCTACTAGTCGCAGGTCGAACTTTATCTTCTATCCTAGGCCCTCTACTTATCTAGGTTGATAGTGTAAGGTGTCTAGATAGAGATCTGACCTAGTTGCTATTCTGTCGGATCGTTTGATCGCGATGGATGCCGTTGTTCTAAACTTTCCTATTTCCTAATCAAATGTCACACTCTGCTTTAAGGAACAAAGCCAGGTGCATCTCATACATGCGCCAAGAAGACAACATATATAATAACAGAGTGTATAGAGATAAATGCCAATAACATCAAAGTATTTATTACATAGCGGAAGTCTTATTACAAAATAAAAGATAAATGTAAATCGAACTAAGGATCGTCGTTGGCGCCAATGTCAACTAAGAAACGCCACCTAGATCAGATCAAACTCCTCGCCTTGAGGCTCCTCCTGAACCACATGTTCTTCTCCTGTGGGGAGGTGTGAGACAGCAAGGGTGAGCTCACACATGATCATAGCTCAACAAGTTGTGGGGAACCAGTGGACATAAACTCACAAAGGTGGGAACTCATGTGATGTGTAAGGCTAATCAATGACAGGGGTTAAAGCTGAGCATTGCTTTTAAGTAGTTGGTCAAAATTTTATTAGCAGTTACTAAGTGTAAGTAAGTACCAAACCTTAAATAAAGTAATAGAATAAAATTAATAATAATCCCATGCATATGCAAATGGTAAAATTGAATTTAAGTTCTATAAATTAATCATCAGAGAGTCCTGAGCTGCTCATGACTGTGAGCTCGGCTAGTATACTAGTTTTACACTCTGCAGAGGTTGTACCCTTTACCCACAAGTCATGTTACCCATCTGCCAAGGGATCGCGACTCCCATACACCTCTACCTAGGAGGCAAGGCAGGGCAACACTACGAGGCCTTTACAAAGTTCCACTAGCTTCCAAAAACCCGCTACAGTTTATGGGAAGAGCACTTGCAAGAATCCCCCGTCTGACCGCCATCGCAGCTAAATCAACCCGAGAACCTCCTTGCATGCAACTCCCCTACTGCCCTTGCCCCTTTTGGGTAAGGTAGTCTTCCACTAGCTTTCCTAATTAGTCAGCCAAGGGCGTCCCATTAAACCCTTGTGGTGGCACGTGTTACTCAAGTTAAGCTCTATGTTCCATTTAACATTAATGATCTTGACATGAACATGAATAGAATAACAAAAGAATTGGAACATAGATATAATAAATGATTATTCCAAAACCATGTAAAACAATAGCAAACTACCCAAGTGATTCAGGGGTAAACAAGGTAATGAGATAAACAATCTAGGGTGACCTATCGGGTCCCATCAAAATTAACATATGCATGAATAAATGGTATTAAAGAATATTATTGGGTAAAAAGTGGTCAAGGGCATAACTTGCCTTCAATGAGCTCCTGCTCAGCTACTTCAATCTACTGCTCACCAGGATCCTCAGTCACGGCTCTTCTACTCGCCACAATACAAACAAGCACAGTGTATAGAGAAAATTAACATCACACCAAACATGTAAACAAAATACATGATAATAATCTACACATTAAAATAAAATCCTAGGAACAAGAATCATAAATTTTGGAGTTATAGATTTTAAGTTATGAATTTTCAAAGGTTTTATGTGCTCAAAATAGGATTAAGTGAGGAATAAATTTTCTTACTGTTTTCATGACAAAACAGAGACTCTAAGTGGTAGAGAATAAAATTACAAAATTTTAGAAAGTGGAATGGATTAATTTGGAGCTCATATAAATTTTCTATGAATTATTAAAGTTCTAGCATATATTTATACATTAAAAATCAATTTATAATTTAAATTCTCAGTTTAAACACCATTCTCGACTGGGCCTCATTTTCTGTGAAGCGCAGGGGTCTCTGGGCAAATTGCCTCAGACACAGAGAACCATTGAACTAGACTGCGGGTTAAATTCCACTTTTGCCAGGGGTTCTTTAGCAATTGTGGCACGGTGAAGGGGTATGGGTCTATTCTGGCCGACGGATTAGAATTCTACGGCTAGGATTAGATCTGCCTGTGACCGAACCGGTATGAAGTTATGTCCGTCAGATTAGGAATTCACGGTGCTGATTTTAAAACGCTCTAGATCAATTCCTGGCCACGGGATCCCGATCCAACGACCCGGGGGAGTTCTAGCGAAGGGGTACGCGTGCGCCCAAATCAACACGAACCACCATCAAACAGAGCGGCGCTCGCATCCGGCCGCGGCGGCGCCATCACCGGCGAAGGTGGACCCCGAGCTCCAGTGCCCGGAACCCAAATCCACAAGGTTCTACACTATCCCAAGGCTAGAGTAAAAACAGCGCAGGGCTTACTCACCGGAAACGGACGATGGGTGAACGCAATCACGGCGTGCGGCGGAGACACGACTCCGGTGAGAAATTCACTCCTCACCGTGGATCGGCGCGCACAATTTCCTCCTGGTGCACGATCCACACACCCACCCGATTCTCCAGAAGTGTATCGCGAGCGCTAGGCGAGGCTGACGATGCTAATCCGCTACAGCGGCCCTCGGCGGTGGTTTTCCGGTCGCGGCGAGGGCTGACGAGATGGGCGAGATAGCGTAACAGGACGTGGACCTGATCTTTATAGAGTTGCGCAGCAAGGGCATCCGCTGGTTGACCACAACAGCCACGCGAGCTCTGCTCCCGACGCCGCCGGACTTGGCAAGGTTGTTGGCGAGAGGGAGGTGGCGCCTGACAGCCAGGTCCCACAAGCAGCGAGAACGCAAGATCTGCGATGCGCGTGCGTAGAAGCCTGACGTGCGGGACCCGCGTGGCAGAGATCGCGCGCGAGGTGGGTGCGATGGCAGGTGGGCCCAGTGCGCTAGTGAGATCCATCCGTGGCGCGCCTGGTCTGGGAGACTGACGATGTGGGGTCGTCATGCCAGTGTCATACGTGAGGCGCGCAGTCGAGCAGTGGTTGGGCCGCGGGACGAGAGCGAGGTGGGCTGCCTGCTGAGAAGGAGTGGGCCGCTCGGGTTGATCTCGGCCCACAGTAGGTTTTCTCTTTTTTATTTTATTTCTTTTTCTCTTTTCATGATTTGTTTTTCCTTTCCATTTGAATTCAAAATTCAAATTTAACTTGTAGGAAACGGGTGACGCCTAAGAGGGGGGTGAATTAGGACTTCTAAAACTTTTACTAAACTAGGCCACTATTAAATCCCTAGAGCAAAACCTATGCAAATAATCAAAACTAGAATGTGCAAACTAGGTTTTGTCTAAGTGTTGCTATCTCTACCGCAAAGGCTAAATTTCAATCTACACTAAATAAGTATGACAATAAGATTGAAACTTAAATGCTTAATATAAATGCGGAATGTAAAGAGCTAAGTAGAGAAGCAAACTCTCGTGGATGACGCCGGTATTTTTACCGAGGTATCCGGAACCACGCAAGGTCCCGACTAATCCTCGTTGGTGCCCCTACGCAAAGGGAAGCCCACGCGAGGGCCAAGCACCACGGTCGAGTAACTCCGTAGAGAGCCGCGGGCCTTCTCCACGCGCAAGTGGTGCTCCGCTTCCGGCTCCTCTCGGACGCTCCCCGCCGTCTCCACTATCGAGCTTCCGGCCGAAACGCCGCGGGCCTCGTTCCCTCCAGTACACGGTGGCGGCCGTGACACAAACGCGGTTGTCACGGTCTCGCAAGACTCTCGCCCCACTCGGTACAATTACAATGACTCACGCAAGAGCCGAGGGGTTGTGTGGTTTTACAAAACTCACTCAACTAACTAGGGTTCACCTAGAGCAAGCGCTAAAGCGGTCTAACTAACCTAAGCACTTCGCAAAGCACCTACGCTAATCACCGAGTGATTCTATTAAGCACTTGGGTGTTTGAGCACTTGGAAATATGCACTATGTGTCTTGGTATGTTGCTTGGGCTCTCACACAAGAGAATGGCCGGTTGGGGTGGTATTTATAGCCTCCACACCCCAAACTAGCCGTTGGGCAGAAAGCAGCAGCTTTCTGTCGTCGGGTGCACCGGACAGTCCGGTGCACCACCGGACACTGCACAGTAGATGTCCGGTGCACGCCACGTCAGCCGACCGTTGGCGCCTGTAGCAGTCGACCGTTGGATCCGACCGTTGCCGTCTGCCCGTTGGCACACCGGACAGTCCGGTGCTACAGTCAGAGAGCGTCTGTCTGCGGCCTCTCTGCGCAGACTGTCCGGTGCCTCACCGGACAGTCCGGTGCACACCGGACAGTCCGGTGCACACCGGACACCAATGTCCGGTGCGCCACCAGGCGCTGGCTGACAGCCCTTATCTTGGATTTCTTTGCTGATTTCTTCGGGCTTCTTTGTTCTTGAGTATTGGACTCCTATGCATCTTTTTATGTCTTCTTTTGAGGTGTTGCATCCTCATTGCCTTGGTCCAATTCTCTTCGCATCCTGTGAACTACAAACACAGACACTAGAAAACTTGTTAGTTCACGGATTGTGTTGTTCATCAAACACCAAAACTCAAATAGCCAAATGGCCCGGGGTCCATTTTCCTTACATAACTATGTGGTAAACCTTCCTCAAATTAAGAGTATAATTTTGCACACACTATTATTACCTTCATTTATAATATTTATTTTGTATATATACTTTTTTCTCTTCTTTCTCCACTTCTAAATTCTAGCTTTTTCTTTTATATCCTAAATTTCCCTTTTGGAATTTTAATATATTTCTTGTCATATTCCCAGTATGATGCATGTATTATTTTTAGGTGTCTTTTATCATTTATTTTTTTGTTATATGTGGTGTTCACGTAAAACGATAAACATGAATAACACATATAGCTATAAAATAATATAATTTCTCTTTTTAGACTTTTCTTATAAAGTGGGTATTATATGAAATAGAGGCTTCGCCCCTTGTCAAAAAAAAACCAACGGAGACGTGTTCTCCCGGACGGAATAGTTCGTCGTCGCCTTTTTTAACATTGACATCGGCACGGCCGTCAAAAAAAAACCAACGGAGACGTGTTCTCCCGGACGGAATAGTTCGTCGTCGCCTTTTTTTAACATTGACATCGGCACGGCCGGCACTCTGGTTGAATCCTTGCACCGCGAGGCGATGGGCATGTACAAGAACAGTAATGGCAGGTGTCCATTTACGAACCAGTCAGGGACGCGCTGCTGACAGGCCGCCGCCACCTGACAGTAAAACGGCCACGAACAAAATATCCGCTGTTGTGTTACCTCAACGACCATCTTGCATTTACACAACTCTCTCAAAACCTATGGAGTTACATGGCCATGGTGCTTGTCATCTCCCTACAACGCGGGTTGGGTTAAGGGGAGCCATCGGGGCAGCTTTCTTTATATATATATTTTACACAACGTAGAGCTGCTCGCAGAGATGTTTCCCACGTCAAAAAAAAGAAAAGACGCAAACAGAAACAAGGGCCTCGTCTAGTTACCATCTACTAACTCACGAGTATCTGAAACATAACAATCTATAACAAGGGCCTCATCAGAGTCGACGACGATCACGAGTCAGATGGCTCGCACTTCACCGGCGTCGTCTTGGCAGGATCGGCCGCAGGCTTGGCGTCACGGTCACTGCCGAGGCTACTGGCCACGACCAGATCGCTGACCACGTCGAAGTTCAGCCGGCCGCTGACTTTCTTCCCGCCGGACGCACTGCAAGGTGACCGATCTGGGCATCAGTTTATCTGTTGCTTCGGAAACTGGACCAGCAAACCTCTAGCGAACTGCTCTTTTTGATGATCTTGCCTGTTTAGGCGGTTGTTGATAGCCTTCAGGTCCTTGGAGGGGCTCTGGAACGCGTAGGTGCTCTCGCCGACGCACGCGTAGTAGCTCTTGGAGCTCGGGGACAGCAGAGTGTCCATCTAAAGAGTTCAGTTATAAAGTTCGTCACAGGCATTTGATGAAGGATTACCCAAAAAAAAACAAAATAGCTCAGTCAGGTGAAACCTGAAACCACAACACTGCAAACAAAAATTGACAGCTATTTTACTTACCTTCGATGACCGTAGCGGTGAGACGTACACGTTATGGGTAGCAGAAACCTTCTTTGGAGACATGTCGGGGAGGTTCGGGAACCGAGCCAGCCGGGGAGATTCTGGGAATGGACCTACTGATACAATCAAAAACATTTCAACAAAAGCCTTCATGGATGTCATCGATGTTGCTTAATCTCTACATTGGGAGCGTACCATCAGCAGGACCTTTTTCCTCTTCTTTCTTCTTTGGACTGGCGCTGGCGCCAGGCCCTACCTCCACCAACAAGGACTTGACGGCAGGAATGAATACTTCGTTGTAGAAAGTGATGATGTCGACGTGGTCTTCTCCTGTTTTCTGGCAGGGTATAATTTGATCAGATAAGACTTTCAACTCATTCCAAAATTCTTATATAAGTTGAAAACAAGATAGGAACTTACCCCGTTACGGCTTCTTGGGGGCCAATGAACATACACGCTTCGGAAAACTTGTGGCTTGCACTGAGGTTGTTTCCTGTAGCCGAAAATAATCTCCTTGAATGAAAGTTCCAGTTGAGAGATCTGCGGGTTTTTGTCAAGAAGGTATTTAATGAACATAGTAGGAAATATTTATCGGTTAAAAATTGGAACTTCGACAGATTTATATGTAAGGATATACCTTGGCAACTCCATATATGCTGCATAGTATGATCTGGTCAATGTGCCTGTTGAAGAAAAGGCCAGTCTGTTGGCTAAGGATTTGCTGCACAAGGGAATACACCCGTTCCAGAACTTGCTGGGGAAGCTGCAGTCTTTCACAGAGACTTCTGATTCTAATGGCTGCGAGCTTCGATATCTGCAGGGATAGAGGGATATGGCGTGAACAGCGAGGATTTTATCTCTTCGCGTTACGAATGCATCGGAAGGAACACTCACCTTGCTAAAGAACACGCCTATTCCTGTCTCTGCACACGTTTCACCTCCCGCTGCAGGATTCGGCCTTGTTGGACTGCAATAAGAATGACAAAAGGGAAAACTCCACTTGAGCATCCAGATGAGACAAGAGTTCACGGAGTCGGAAAGGAATATTGACCTTGCAAAAGCTGATTGGAGAGGTGGTAACTTTGGTTTAACGATATCCTTCACTGGTGACCGCAATGAATTGCTGTCCACCAGCACGTTTCTCCTCTCAGTGCATGCCCTTTTGGGAGACCTGACTTCATCTTTGTCTACAGGAAACGCAATTAACAAAGAGGATGTTCAAGCACTTGTTTGAATGATTGAAAAGTGGAAAACCCAAAGAAATACCACTTTAACACTTCAGGAATATGAAATAGGCATCATGCTGATGGTGGTTGATAAAATTATACCTTGCAAACGCTCCTGTTTCTGGAAGGGAAGAGGTGGCAGACCACCCAATGAGATGTTATGATGTGCTGCAATTGCATCAAGCGATGGCATTGGTTCAGCCAGTAAACCTAACCGGCTTATTTCTACAGACAGTGCCGGCCTCGCAACGATTAAGGAATTGTACATTGATGACCCTTTCTCCCATGCCATGCTTTCCAGAAGCCGTTCCTCAAGAGAATTCAGATGGCGTTTTAACTCTCTTGGGAGTGTATCTTCATGCCGAACAAAACCCTCTATGACTTTACTCAAGTCAAATGCTGTAATGCCAGTCTTCTCCAACACAGCTGGGAACATCATAGTGACAGTCTTGTGAGTTGCAAGAACTAACTCCGCAGAACATGCAATCATACACCGATGGAAACGTTCATTAGACAAAAGTGATGTAAGATTGTTCCCACTCAAGATCTGTGACTCTGCCCTACACATAGATTCGAGGACCCTATAATATAGCTTAAGAGCTTCCATTTTTCTTTGCTCTGTCCAGATAGCATCCATCCTACTTGCGCTTCGCATACTAGTACAGATTCGTTCACCAAAAGAACTGCTCGTGAATATGGCTCCAAGTATAATCCCAGCTCTGTGTGCAATGTCATCTGTTAGATCCTTGTCACAGGCCGAGAAGAAGCGCAACAGTTCCCCAGAAGGTCTTGATGGAAGGGGAGATACTGTATTCCGAAGCCACTTGGCAGTTGTCATGGCTGTGCTCACTGGAGTGCTAGGAGCCATCTTTGAGTTGCAAAAGCTGTTTCCTTTAGGAGATAGACAAAAGCGTGGAGGAGACATTGGATTTGGGCTTGATATTGATTTTGCAGGTGAGGCCATAACATCATACTTTCTCTGAAATACCACAGCATACATACAATTTTAAATGATTTCAAAGCTTCCAAGTTATGAAACAGTGGATGAATAAGCTTCCTAGTTAGTATTACCTTTGTGCCTGGTAAATTAATGGCTCCACCTGAAAGGCTTCCACTACCAAGTAAACTGTCCTCATCATTAGCAAACATGCGCTCATCTAGCTCACCTTTTGTGTTAATTGCATTTTCATATTCCTTTTCCAGGATTATCAGACTTGGTTTCAATGAGTCTCCCTGAAGCAAATCCTTAAAAACTGTCAAGCCTTCTGCATCAAAGAAGAAATCTTAGTGAGAGTGCAACAGACAAGCTTGTGAAACAAAAACAGTGAATACAAAACATCAAATTTATTCCTGCGTAGCAGATCTTAACCTGGATCGATGAAAGACAAATTATCCTGTTGGCATGCTTGAGTAGCTGGGCATGGCTTCTTTTTCAGAATATCCATTATGAGAGTATTTGTCTTCTCCAGTGCTTTGCTCAACTCATCTTCTGAGGTATGATGTTTTTCACAAAGAGAAGCAATAAGACTGACTCCCCTATCTGACTTCTTACCTAATTCAAACCAATAACTGGACGCATGAGTTTTATGCCATAACTGACCATGATTAGCAAACAGCATATGTCAAATAAGAACTTGGTGTCGTTACCAAAGTAGGATGAATCCTTTATATCGAAATTCCTTAGTCGCACAGGAACATGAATGATAAGTACAGCCTGCATGTGTGCAAAATAAGCAGTATCCATTACTTTCAAGTTAACTAACATTATACATCAATTATCCTGCTGCAAGTGAAGAGAAAGCACTTGTGAAGATCATAGCAGATGTCCTTACCAACACAGAAACCAGTTCGTTCGTGGATGTCACAAGATCCTTGAATCTGCTGAATGTTTGGATTCTTAGGACTAAAAAGAGCAACCATCCAAAGCGATAATAATCAGAAGCCTCTTGGTTATTTGATTCTGAAGAATTGTCTGAACTCTTGCCATCATTTGACAAGAATAGCTCCTGGTATGCACGTTTGTAGTGCCTGAACCAAAGACATGATCACTTAGTCATCAATAGTTAATAATTTGTCCTTTAATAAATGAAACTATCAATGAGAAGGAAACGTCAAAACAGGCAGCAGCATGGAAGTTAAGGTACAGTAGATATTATTACAAATCGTCTTCAAACCAGATTATACATGAAACTTGAAATCAATTAAGCATCATCAACCAGCTGCACTGTAACATAATTTGCTCATCATTGGCACAATCCTTAATAATCATCCATATAGACACAATGATTCAGCAAGTAGGGACGATTTTAAAAACATAGAAGCTGAATAATGGAATTTTAACCTACTGTTTCAATCTTTCTAGGATGCATAACATTTAGAAAGGTTGTACAAGAGAGAAGTTTTGGTATCACAAAAAAGAACACTTCAAGCTTCGTTATCCCAATATTTATGGTGCCAGCCTAATAGGGGATATAAGAATTCTATAGTACAAACAGTACAGGATATGCCTGCTCAAGTTATTGTACCATATATACCTCCCAATCCACTGAAACTCAATATTGCATTATCCAAATGCGCCAATGTGATTTCATTTCAGTCCAGTAAAACTAGTAGTGAATCAACATTCTAGCACGGCAATTTACAAAAACTAAAGCTAGACATTTTATGCTATTAGTAGCCACGTCACACAAGAAAAGGCAATAAAAAGTAAAAATTTACCTGCTTAGCAAGCTTAAATGGACAACATTCGCTTGCAGTTCCTTCAACTGAGCACAAAACACGGAAATGCATTAGGATAGAAAGTTAAAACATGTTCAATTCTAAAATGGGTTCTAAAACAGGGGAGCACACTAATTACATAATACTATACCTCAAGCCTTTTTTCCCAATCTGAACCATATAGGCCAGTCAAAATGTGTGCAACCTTTATGCAGAACTGTGGCATCTCCTTGAAAAAATCCACAATGCTACATAGAATCAACAAAACAAATGCAGGGATTAGCCTAAGTGACAAGTGATTGTTCCTCAACCAATCAAGCCCCGCACGACTCTTACTTCAGCTTAGATGCCCTCAGAATCTGGCAAAGTGAGACACTGCCATCTTCCTTCGACCTCCCCGCTTTACTGAGCCTTGACACACAGTACAGAACACAGGCAGACCAGAACCTCTCGATCTCCTCGGGCTACACATAAATCCAATAGGTAGCAGGCATGAGTTTTAGCAGTACATCGTGGTCCTGGAATTGGATGGAAGAAGCATTAACTATGCCAGAGGCAAAGAAAATGCAATCTTACCGATCCGCCACCCAAGGAAGACATGCTGGACTTGAGGATGTTATTGGTCTCCTTCAAGAGCTGCATTGCCTGCCTCGTCGTGCTCTCGTCCAGTCCCAGCTTGGCCTGCTCGCCACAAACAAAAGAGCAAATAAAAAATCAGGGTATACGAGAATCAGTCACAACTCACAAGTGAACAGCAGGGGTAAAATGGAACGTCACATGATCATGCATATAAATTTCTCCTAAAAATAGGACAAGTACGAGTAGTAAATAAACTCACAGGTACAAAACCAGTGAATCACTAATAATAATGATAAGACATACGAAGGACAGTGTGACTTCAAACAGAAAGTGTATAAATCAAAAGGAACCATCAAAAGTCGCTCATTTATTATTCGTTTTTGAAAGGGCCAGCCGCAAATAATAAAAATTATCCCCAGCAGACCACACAAAGAGTTTGCAGCAGACGGTGGAAAACATAGATTTCCACACAGCGCACGGAAACCGAAGAAATGGATCGGAATGGTTCATCTTCGAAAACAAATTCGAATGAGTCAAGGGCGACAAAATCGGTTGGGATAACCTAAATAAACGAAAGAGGAGCGCCAGATCTAGCACAAATTAATTTCCAAACAAGAAAATCCGCCTAAATCTTCAGCCTCCCATGTTTTTCCCCACCGAGCAAACACACGCGAAGCAGCTGGAAGACATCGCCAGTGGGAAAAGGACACGCCTTGCGCAGAGAAAAACAAAAACCCAGCACCCAACGAAAGGACAGAAACGGAGCGGCGCAAACGCCGGGGCATGTGAGAACCCGTACCTTGCACAGATCGGCGAACCTCTCCTCTATGGAGGCCGCGGCGACGGAGGCCCTAACCGTGACCCCAGACCCCGAGCTCGTGGACGGCTTGGCGACCCCCTCCATGTCCCTCCTCCTGGTTCTGTTTGACTTAAAAAATTGGAATGTGGTTTCTCTAATCTCAGGTTGTCACCACGTGCCCACCAGATGCACACGCTTCACAAAATCACAAACCTCGGTCCAATCAGGCCAAGACGGCCAGAGGGGGCGAGCCGCACTGGCGCCGCCGCACGCAGGGGGCAGGCCGCAGATGCTCTGCCGCGGACGCACTGTCCGAAGACTCAGGCCGGGGGCGGCGATCCGGCGCACAAGCAGCGGCAAGAGGAGCTATGGAAGGTGGAGCTGTGTCTGTCCGTGCGACGCAAGAGCTGGAGCGGACGAGCGGTGCCTGTGCGTGTGTGCGGAGACAGGCGTGGGCGCGTGGATGCGTCAGGCATAGGGCGGCTGAAAACCTAGAAAATTTATGTATTCCTACTGTCCCGCCCCTGCCTCCTTCCAAACACTCCGCCAATCCAGGCCTCGAAACCGCCCCCGTGACCGGACCAGGCACTCCGGCGACCGGAGGGAAGGCGGAGGAGGAGCTCTGCTAGGGTATCGGCGGAGGACGAGGGACGGGAAACAGCGGAGACGAACGATGGACGGGAATCTGCGGCGGATGTTGGGATACGCGCCAAAAAAGAATTTCGGGGCCGAGCGGCGCGCGCGGACTTTTTATATCTGCGGGGTCGCTTGCGCGGCAAAAACGGAGCCCGCCTGTCTCGCTGCGCGGTGGGCCCGGTCCTGGCAGGCGGGAGAGGGGAAAGTGGCGCTGCGTCGGTTGGTTTTGGCGGGAGAGGGTGGACATGGCGGGAGATTTTTGGTGGGAACTGGGAAGGGATGGGTTGGGAACCGGGCCCGGGCCCGGGCCCGTGTAGGTGTGGCCCACGTGACTGGTCGGGTGGGGTCGGCATGTCGGCGTGTGGGAAGCGACAACACGTGCACCGCGCGGCTGCGGCGGGCGGGGCCACCCGAACCAGGGTAGAAGCGTCCGAGGGAAATAATTGATTGATGCTGATGGACTGATGAAACAGTGAAACGTACTAACACGAGTCACGGAACCGCTAGTTTCACTCCATAAAAAATACACCTCTTTTTGTGTCAACAATTTTTAGTAGGGACAAAATAGTATGGGCCTGTTGGATCAAGAGCTAAAACAAGGACAAAATAGTATGGGCCTGTTGGATCCTAGAGCTAAAACAAAAATAACTAGAGAGTAATCACTTTAAAAGCTAAAGATCTGAACATAAATAATTAAAGGTGACTAAAATGGTGAAAATATATCTTTTTAGTTACTTTTAGCTAAATTTAGTCAAATTGTTTTAGCTCTCTGATTCAAACGGGTGATATATCTCCATATGAATCAATGGTAACTCAATTAGTTAAGGCTTGTTTGGTTGTATACATAATGTGCCAAAAATCATCATAATTCTATCTCATTTGTCTAAGGTTAGGCACTCATTTTTTTGTCACATCTTGACATGCCTAAGGAAATATTATAACACTTTTATAAGTCGTTGATGAGTGGAGACTATACAGCAGGAGAAAATCTTGCCACAGTTGTGAATATAAAACCATAAACATGCCTAAGATGGTCAAAACCTGTCTAACCTTATACTACAGTGGCCTCATAAAGTGTTGGATATGTAAGTTTATGAAACTTATACATACATAATAAAAATGTCAAGACACATTCAAGGTTTTTAGTATAAAAAGTTATTATAGGACCCAGCTACTAGGACCATCGCTTATAGGCGTTGCCATGGAGACCTACCTAGGCTCCAGCCAAGGTAAGTGCATTAATCTTTCGGCCAACTTGATTTCGAGGCACTCTAATGAAACTAAATCCAAGCCACCATATCCCGTTAAGGGCTTGTTCGCTTTGGAGTGGATTGAGGGGGATTGGAGGGGATTAAATCCCCTCCTATACAATTTTGTATAGGAGGGGATTTAATCCCCTCCAATCCCCCTCAATCCACTCCAAAGCGAACAAGCCCTAAGGCAACCAAGGGTTCGAGGGCCCCATAGCACTTTGAAGTTTAGAGCACTCCTAGACCTACAGAGACCAACCTACAGAGATGGTTTAATGCTGGCAGTGGCAAAACTGGTATGAGTTTACATATGCACATGCACCACGAAAAATTGTGAAACTAGTGATTTAGATCAGATTTTCAACATATATGCACTACCCAGAAGCTATTAGTATGCACTAGGGCTGGAAAAATAGCTCGAGGCTCGTGAGCCGGCTCGGGCTCGAGCAGGCTCGGTGAGGCTCGTGAGCCTAAACGAGCCCGAGCCGAGCCTAATTTCGTGGCTCGCTACAATACCGAGCCGAGCCGAGCCGGCTCGGTGAGACTCGCGAGCCGGCTTGAGGCTTGGCCCAACTAACTTGCCAGAGGCCTAAGAAGAGCAAATCAGCAAACCCTAGCCGTCCCGAGTCCAGGAGGAAGCCACTTGGGCACTTGGTTGAGTCGCTGCGCACTGTGCTACTCGCTCGGTCGACGCCTGGTCGCCTCACGCCGCCACAACGGCACCACTGCGCCATTGGCCACCAGCCCACCAGCGCCTAGCCGCCAACAGCGACAGCAGCCAATAGCCAGCCAGCCACCAACGGTCCTCCGCTCCACCGTCCTCTGGTCCGGACGTCCGGTCCTCCCTTCTCCCGTCCAGGTCCAGCACCAGCAGCATCCAGCAGCACGCCAGCGCCCACCGCGGCACGTCTACCGTCCAGCAGCGCACCAGCGCACCAGCGTCCACCGCGGCACCAGGAGGAGGCAGGAGCGGAGGAGCCCTGCCCAGGAGCCCACCGCGGCACCAGGAGGAGGCAGGTTTGCTCTATTATGCCTGGTAGAAAGAGACAGCAAAATTGATATTCTACATGTTTTCATCCATAGGCACTAGGCAGTGTTACACTGTTTGTAAATGCTTATACTACATCATGATATTCTGCTTATCAGTCAAAATTCAAACTCAAGCGTCATGACTCATGAGGGATTTATTTTTACTGATTGTAGCCTGCAGATTTGTAAGTGATGGAGTCAGCTGTAGAAGGGAAGGGGACTGATTCAGAAAGTAATTCATTTGACAAGAGGGATGACATGTCTGAAGATGAACTGACAGTGCTAGGTGGAAAAATTGGTGATGCGGACAATGTCACAATTGATGAATCTGATGATAGCAAAAGTAAAAAGGGGGTCAAAAGAAGGCGCAAGAAGGTGAAGACTGCTGAAATGGGCAAAATCTAAAGTTTGGGATGTCTTTACTAAGGTGAATGTGTCAGATCCATCTGAGAAGGGGAAGATGATATCAAAGGCAAAATGCAACTATTATAAGAAGCAATATTCTTACATACAAGGACCAACAACATCTCATTTATCAAGGCACATGAAAATTTGTGATGGGTATTTGAAGCATGTGGCACAGAAGTTGGATCAATCTCTTCTAAACTTTGCTCCATCGACGACAAGTGAATATAGATCTGGCCTCCCTCCTATCACTTCTCCTAAAGATTATAATCATGAGCAAGTTAAAAAAGTAATTGCTAAGATGATAATAGTTCATGAGTATCCATTTAGGATGGTCGAGCATACTTGGTTTAACATTGTCATGAGATATTTGAATCCTTCATATGAGTTCATTGGTAGGAAGACCATAAGAGCTGAATGTTTAAAGGTGTATGAGTCTGAAAAAGATTCTCTGGCAAAGGTCTTTAAAGGTGTGGAGTACATTTCCCTAACCACTGATTTATGGACATCAAATCAAACTTTATCATATATGTGTTTGGTTGCACACTACATAGATAGTGATTGGAAACTGCAGTGTCGAGTGCTAAATTTTTTTGAGTTAGACCCCCCTCACAAAGGCCCTGTCATAGGACAAGCAGTATATGAATGTGTTGCTGCATGGAAAATAGAGGATAAAATTATTTCTATCACTCTAGATAATGCCGCAAACAATGATGGTGCTATTCGAGGTTTGAGGGCCAGATTTTCAGCTAGACAAGGAACTGCTTTTATTGCAAAATATTTTCATGTCAGATGTTGTGCACACATAATTAATTTGGTTGTTAAGGACGGAACTGCAGTATTGGAATCTTTGATAAGCAATCTAAGATCTACTGTGAAGTACATTAAGAAATCTCCTTCTCGCCTGCATAAGTTTGTTGAGATTTGTAGATCTCTAGCTTTGAAAATAGGAGAAGGGTCCAGTCTTGATGTTTCAACTAGATGGAGTTCAACATACAAGATGTTGCATACTAGTGTAGCTTATAAAGAAGCCATTCAAACATATGTTGATGCAGATTTGAACTATAAATGGGAACCTACAACCAAAGAGTGGGATTTGTTTATTGCAATTGAACCAATTCTTGCATCTTTAGCTAAAGTTACCACTGCATTGTCTGCTTCTTCATATCCCACTGCGAATTTATTCTATCCTCACATTGTTGACATCAAAATCGCATTGAGGGCAACAATGGTTTCCAATAATTTGAATTTGAGGAAAATGGGTAATGCAATGATAGAGAAGTTTAACAAGTATTGGGAAGAAAAGAACAATGTTATGGTGATTGCTACTATTCTTGATCCAAGGTATAAGATGAGATTTATTGAGTGGTGCTTCGAGGAGCTATTTGATGGAGACCTAGTTGTGTTTGAGTTAGATGATGTTCGCTGCGAGTTAGAAAAGTTATATGAGGATTTTGAGGTGCAGTATAGAGAGACAAAAGATGCTCAAAACAGATCTAATGCTTCCTCATCTTTGAGTATTGAAAGTTCATGTAGTTTGCCATCTGCTTCATGTGAATTTCAGTCATTCTTGTCTTCAACTCAATCTAACCCTCAAAGAGCGAGTTGCTAATCTATTTAGAGGAGACTAATGTGAGTCTTAGTAACAAGGAGTTTGATTTGTTGAATTGGTGGAAGGTTAATTCACATAGATTTCCGGTGGTGTCCAGAATGGCAAAAAAAAATCCTAACTATACCGGCAACATCCGTGTCTTCGGAGTCTACTTTTAGCACAGGGGGTAGAACTCTAGATGATTACCGTAGTTCTCTAAGCCTTCTATGGTGGAGGCATTGATATGCTCCTCTAGCTAGATTCGAGGTGCACATGATGGAAGCATGACTTATGTGGTAAGGTCTTTTATTATTTCTTATACTTGTCCTTTTCATGTAACACTTTAATTGAACTTTGTATTTTATCAGGAACAAGATGGTGAGGATGATGTCGAGAATGTTTGGTTTCCAAAAAGTTTGATGGGAAGCAAATAGTAAGAGATCATGCGCTATGAATAAATAGTTTAAGCATGTGATATTTTATCTATGAATCTGAAATATGCGAACTGAAACAAATCTGAATCTGAAATTCTGAAACAAGACCTCAATGTGTTGTGTTTAAAGCTTAGCATTTTCCTTGTGTTGTGTTTGGCTGTTTCTTACAGGTACTGTCATATGTCGGCATGATAGTCACTCGCTGCTTGGAGCCTTGGATGGGTGTCGGCCTGTCGCATGGTGCTCTAGAGTCTGGAGTCTGGACGTCTGGTCAGGAGAGGACTCAGGATAGTGGAGTAGTGGACTACTCACTACTAGACTTAGTCTCTTAGTTGCTGGCTGAGTGGTTGTGTCTTGTGTGGTCTGTGGTCTTTTGAATCAATGACAGTGACACCATTTGTATTTTGCATAATACTTTTTTGCGTAAATGGCAGTATGGCACTGTTGTAGCCTATAGTGCTTAGACTGTAGTGCACTAGACCACTAGTGTTGTTCTATGTGGTGCAATGGTGTGGTTGTGGACTTGTGGATGTGTGGTCTTTTACTCTTTTGAATGTGAGACAATGATACATATTGTGCTTCAAATTTTAGCTAATGACTGTAAATTGTTGTTTTACTCTTTTACTCTTTTAGCTAATGACTGTAATCTGTAAATTTTAGCTAATGACTGTACAGGCTCGCGAGCCGAGTCGAGCCTCATCACCGAGCTCGCGAAGTGACCGAGCCGAGCCTCACCGAGCTGAGCCGAGCCTGGCTCGGCTCGGCTCGTTTCTAGCCCTAGTATGCACCCTCAAGGCATTTACACCCTCCTTTGATTAACTATAGTTTCGTCACTAAATGTTGGGGATGATGTCCTCGGACGCCCCAACTAAAATGACTTTACCGAGCGGGTGTGCCCCGAAACTGGCCCGTAAAAATGATCCAAGTCCTCAAAGAACTTCGTGTCCTAGAGCGCCCATGACATATTTAAATGCTCGTGATCCCCTGATGTCCCATAAAGGCAAGGGTCGCTTAGTCACTCGGGGCTCTATACATGTCTCGGGGTCCTTAAGGTCCCTAATCTAATGTAAGATGAAAGGCCAGGCCATGAGCCTCCAGGGCCTAGAGTCTCTCGTGGAATCAAGGGAATATTTCAAAAACTAAATATAAACTTGTTCATACGATGAAAGGATGAGGTTGGTCCCATCAAAGACATTACAACCCTGAAACAAGGTGCCACTTTAAAGGCCTGCTAATAGGTCCATAACACTAGCATTTCGAATAAGCAACTTGTACAACTATTGAATATGTGATGTCTAATGTTATAGTCAGATAGCAGATACACTATTGTCACGACTTAGGTGGTGGGATACTCAAGACCACCATTTTGTACGTACATATACCCTGAGCCACGCATACACGTGCTAGTGTACCACGAAGTGTTATCAAGTATGTATTGCTACGTTGTCATCAACTATGCCATACCCAACGACATGGATCCCTACAGGAGGTACGACAACCACCAAAAAGACATCCTCGACACCGTGTGCTAGAATTATGGCTCTATGTATGACTCCACGACCACGATAAGATTAGGGTTGTTAGGTCTTGTATGGCCGCACTATCATCTGACTAACATATAAACTCTCCCCATGCTATATAAAAAGAGAAAGTAGAGTTTTTTTGTGCGACATCCCTCCATGCTCCCCTACGGCCTGAACATATAGGGGTTTGACCATGTGTGAATCATCTAGGCCTCTTAGTGATGTTTTGGTAATTAATGACAACTGTTTGTGGACTAACGATTCTTGGAGAAATAAGAATGCAGGGTTGGACCACATAGAACAGAAAATCTTGGAGATTTATATGCATTGGTTGTGGATCAAGTGAAGGCAAAGGTATAACATAGGTTTTTTTTTGCCGGTCTCCAGGAGTTTAGAGAAGTTATTTGACCAGATTAGTAGGCTAGATGGTCGTACTATTAAGAGGGGTCAATGTCGTTTGTCTGTGTTAAACTTAGTGCCTCATAGAGCATCTAGTGGTTGCATTTGCATGAGGTCTAACAACGCTTCCAATTTCAAGAGTTAAAAATCTTTTCAAAAGCATGTTTGAGAAATTGCTAAGTCTTGGGATATGCGGACCGTCCGGGCCGTGTGGGCGGACCATCCGCGACCCTCTAGTGGGGTCCGAAGTATGTATACTGAAAGTCGCCTAGAGGGGGGGTGAATAGGCGGAATCTGAAAACTATAAACTTAAGCACAACTACAAGCTGGGGTTAGCGTTAGAAATAAACTTGAGTCCAAAAGAGAGGGTGAAAACAAACCACAAGCAAATGAAGAGTGTGACGCGATGATTTGTTTTACCGAGGTTCGGTTCTTGCAAACCTACTCCCCGTTGAGGTGGTCACAAAGACCGGGTCTCTTTCAACCCTTTCCCTCTCTCAAACGGTCACCTAGACCGAGTGAGCTTCTCTTCTCAATCAATCGGGACACTAAGTCCCCACAAGGACCACCACACAATTGGTGTCTCTTGCCTTGATTACAATTGAGTTGGGAACAAGAAAGAAGGAAGAAGAAAAGCGGTCCAAGCGCAAGAACTCAAATGAACACAAGTATCACTCTCTCACTAGTCACTATTTGATTGGAGTGATCTTTGGACTTGGAAGAGGATTTGATCTCTTGTTTGTGTCTTGGAGTGAAGTCTAGAGCTCTTGTATTGAATGCAATGGCTGAAAACTTGGATGCCTTGAAGTGTGGTGGTTGGGGGGTATTTATAGCCCTAACCACCAAAGTGGCCGTTGGGGATGGTTGCTGTCGTATGGCGCACCGGACAGTCCGGTGCGCTAGCCACGTCAGCCAACCGTTAGGGTTCGACCGTTGGAGCTCTGACATGTGAGGCCATCGGACAGTCCGGTGGTGCACCGGATAGTCACTGTTCACTATCTGATGCGCCTTCTGACGCCTGCTCTGACTTCTGCGCGCGCAGGCGCGCACTATAGCGCTTCACTGTTCCTTTGCAGACGACCGTTGGCGCTAGTAGCAGTTGCTCCCGCTGGCGCACCGGACAGTCCAGTGCTACACCGGACAGTCTAGTGAATTATAGCGGAGCGGCTCCCCGAAAACCCGAAGCTGGCAAGTTCCGAGTGGATCCACCCTGGTGCACCGGACATTGTCCGGTGGTGCACCGGACACTGTCCAGTGCGCCAGACCATGGCAGCCTTCGGTTGTCTTTTGCTCTTTTTATTTGAACCCTTTCTTGGACTTTATATTGGTTTATGTTGAACCTTTGGAACCTGTAGAACTCATAATCTAGAGCAAACTAGTTAGTCCAATAATTTGTGTTGGGCAATTCAACCACCAAAATTCATATAGGAAAAGGTTTGACCCTATTTCCCTTTCAATCTCCCCCTTTTTGGTGATTAATGCCAACACAAACCAAAGCAAATATAGAAGTGCAGAATTGAACTAGTTTGCATAAGGTAAGTGCAAAGGTTGCTTGGAATTGAAACCAATAATTATTTCTACTAGATATGCATGGATGGTTTTCTTCTTATTTAAAATTTTGGACCACACTTGCACCACGAGTTTTGTTTTTGCAAATTCTTTGTAAAGTTCTTTTCAAAAACCTTTTGCAAATAGTCAAAGGTATATGAATAAGATTGAAAGAAGCATTTTCAAAATTGAAAATTTTCTCCCCCTGTTTCAAATGCTTTTTCTTTGACTCAAACAAAACTCCCCCTCAATAAAATTCTCCTCTTAGTGTTCAAGAGAGTTTTATAAATTTTTGAAGATACTCCCCCGTTTTGAACACAATAAGATACTAATTTGAAAACTTCATTTTTAAAATTCGGTGGTGGTGCGACCCTTTTGCTTTGGGCTAATACTTTCTCCCCCTTTGGCATGAATCGCCAAAAACGGATACCTGTGAGTGAAATATAAGCCCTTTTACTTTCTCCCCAATGGCAAACAAATAAATATGAGTGAAGATTATACCAAAATGGAGAGCTATGCGGAACACTGGCAAAGAGTAGATAATACCGATGGAGTTGAGTGGAAGCGTCGTCTTTGCCGAATACTACATTTCCCTTTCAATTTTATGACTAAGCATAATAACACACTTGAAAACACATTAGTCATAGACATAAAAGAGATATGATCAAAGGTATATAAATGAGCTATGTGTGCAAAGTATCAATCGAAATTCCGAGAATCAAGAATGTTTAGCTCATTCCTAAGTTTGGTAAAGGTTTTCTCATCTAAAGGCTTGGTAAAGATATCGGCCAATTGATCTTTGGTGTTAATATAGGCTATCTCGATATCCCCTCTTTGTTGGTGATCTCTCAAAAAGTGATACCGAATGGCTATATGCTTAGTGCGGCTGTGTTCAACGGGATTATCCGCCATGCGGATTGCACTCTCATTATCACATAGGAGAGGGACTTCGCTAAATTTGTAGCCATAGTCCCTAAGGGTTTGCCTCATCCAAAGCAATTGCGCGCAACAATGGCCGGCGACAATGTACTCGGCTTCGGCGGTAGAAAGAGCTACTGAGTTTTGTTTCTTTGAAGCCCAAGACACCAGGGATCTCCCTAGAAACTGACAAGTCCCTGATGTGCTCTTCCTATCAATTTTACACCCTGAACAATCAGCATCTGAATATCCTAATAAATCAAAAGAGGATCCCTTGGGGGTACCAAAGACCAAACTTAGGTGTATGAACTAAATATCTCAAGATTCTCTTCACGACCCTAAGGTGAACTTCCTTAGGATCGGCTTGGAACCTTGCACACATGCATACGGAAAGCATAATATCCGGTCGAGATGCACATAAATAGAGTAGAGATCATATCATCGACTGGTATACCTTTTAATCTACGGATTTACCTCCCGTGTCGAGGTCAAGATGCCCATTGGTTCCCATGGGTGTCTTGATGGGCTTGGCATCCTTCATTCCAAACTTGGTGAGTATGTCTTGAATGTACTTCGTTTGGCTGATGAAGGTGCCCTCTTGGAGTTGCTTGACTTGAAATCCTAGAAAATACTTCAACTCCCCCATCATAGACATCTCGAATTTTTGAATCATGATCCTACTAAACTCTTCGCAAATAGATTTGTTAGTAGACCCAAATATGATATCATCAACATAAATTTGGCATACAAACAAATCATTTTCAATTGTTTTAGTAAAGAGAGTAGGATCGGCCTTGCCGACTTTGAAGCCATTAGTGATAAGAAAATCTCTTAGGCATTCATACCATGCTCTTGGGGCTTGCTTGAGCCCATAAAGCGCCTTTGAGAGTTTATACACATGGTTAGGATACTCACTATCTTCAAAGCCTGGAGGTTGCTCAACATAGACCTCTTCCTTGATTGGTCCATTGAGGAAGGCACTCTTCACGTCCATTTGGTAAAGCTTAAAGCCATGGTAAGTAGCATAGGCAAGTAATATACGAATTGACTCAAGCCTAGCTATGGGTGCATAGGTTTCACCAAAATCCAAACCTTCGACTTGTGAATACCCCTTGGCCACAAGTCGTGCCTTGTTCCTTGTCACCACACCATGCTCATCTTGCTTGTTGCGGAAGACCCACTTGGTTCCTACAATATTTTGGTTAGGACGTGGAACTAAATGCCATACCTCATTCCTCGTGAAGTTGTTGAGCTCCTCTTGCATCGCCAGCACCCAATCCGAATCTTTAAGTGCATCCTCTACCCTGTGTGGCTCAATAGAGGAAACAAAAGAGTAATGTTCACAAAAATGAGCGACTCGAGATCGAGTGGTTACCCCCTTATGAATATCGCCGAGGATGGTGTTAACGGGGTGATCTCTTTGAATCGCTTGGTGGACTCTTGGGTGTGGCGGCCTTGGATCTTGTTTATCTTCCTTGTCTTGATTATTGGCATCTCCCCCTTGATCATTGTCCTCCTCTTGAGGTGGCTCATCTTCTTGATCTTCATTTTCATCCTCTTGAGCTTGATCCTCATCTTGGGTTGGTGGAGATGCTTGCATTGAGGAAGATGGTTGATCTTGTGCTTGTGGAGGCTCTTTGGATTCCTTAGGACACACATCCTCAATGAACATGTTCCTTAGCGCGACGCATGGAGCCTCTTCATCATCTAGATCATCAAGATCAACTTGCTCTACTTGAGAGTCGTTAGTCTCATCAAACACAATGTCATAAGAAACTTCAACTAGTCTAGTGGACTTGTTAAAGACTCTATATGCCCTTGTGTTTGAGTCATAACCAAGTAAAAAGCCTTCTACAGCCTTAGGAGCAAATTTAGATTTTCTACCTCTTTTAACAAGAATAAAGCATTTGCTACCATAGACTCTAAAATATGAAACATTGGGCTTTTTACCGACGAGGAGTTCATATGATGTCTTCTTGAGGATACGGTGAAGATATAACCGGTTGATGGCGTAGCAAGCGGTGTTGACTGCCTCAGCCCAAAACCGATCCGAAGTCTTGTACTCATCAAGCATTGTCCTCGCCATGTCAAGTAGAGTTCTATTCTTCCTCTCCACTACACCATTTTGTTGTGGCGTGTAGGGAGAAGAGAACTCATGCTTGATGCCCTCCTCCTCAAGAAAGCCTTCTATTTGTGAGTTCTTGAACTCTGTTCCATTGTCGCTTCTAATCTTTTTGATCCTCAAACCGAACTCATTTTGAGCCCGTCTCAAGAATCCCTCTAAGGTCTCTTGGGTTTGAGATTTATCCTGTAAAAAGAATACCCAAGTGAAGCGAGAATAATCATCCACAATAACTAGACAGTACTTACTCCCGCCGATGCTTATGTAAGCTATCGGGCCAAATAGGTCCATGTGGAGTAGCTCAAGTGGCCTGTCAACCGTCATGATGTTCTTGTGTGGATGATAAACACCAACTTGCTTCCCTGCTTGGCATGTGCTACAAATCCTGTCTTTCTCAAAATAAACATTTGTTAGTCCCAAAATGTGTTCTCCCTTTAGAAGCTTATGAAGATTTTTCATCCCAACATGGGCTAGTCAGCGGTGCCAGAGCCAACCCATGTTAGTCTTAGCAATTAAGCAAGTGTCGAGTTCAGCTCTATTAAAATCAACTAAGTATAGCTGACCCTCTAACACTCCCTTAAAAGCTATTGAATCATCACTTCTTCTAAAGACAGTAACACCTACATCCGTAAAAAGACAGTTGTAACCCATTTTACACAATTGTGAAACTGAAAGCAAGTTATAATCTAAAGAATCTACAAGAAAAACATTGGAAATAGAATGGTCAGGTGATATAGCAATTTTACCAAGTCCTTTGACCAAACCTTGATTTCCATCCCCGAATGTGATAGCTCTTTGGGGATGTTGGTTTTTCTCATAGGAGGAGAACATCCTTTTCTCCCCAGTCATGTGGTTTGTGCACCTGCTATCGATGATCCAACTTGAGCCCCCGGATGCATAAACCTACAAAACAAATTTAGGCCTTGTTCTTAGGTACCCAAATGGTCTTGGGTCCTTTTACATTAGAAACAAGCACCTTTGGTACCCAAACACAAGTCTTTGACCCCTTGTGTTTGCCCCCAACATATTTGGCAACTACTTTGCCTGATTTATTAGTGAGCACATATGAAGCATCACAAGTCTTAAATGAAATGTTATGATCATTTGATGCAATAGGAGTTTTCTTCTTAGGTATTTTAACATGTGTAGAACGCCTAGAGCTAGAAGCCTCATTCTTATAAATAAAAGCATGGTGAGAAACAGAATGAGTCTTCTTAGCATGAATTCTCATAATCTTATCCTCAGGATAACCAGCAGGATATAAAATATAGCCCTCGTTATCCTGAGGCATGGGAGCTTTGCCCTTAACAAAATTAGACAATCTTTTAGGAGGGGCATTAAGCTTGACATTGTCTCCCTGTTGGAAGTCAATGCCATCCTTAATGCCAGGGCGTCTCCCACTATAGAGCATGCTTCTAGCAAATTTGAATTTTTCATTTTCTAAGTCATGCTCATTGATTTTAGCAGTTAATGTAGTTATGTGATCATTTTGTTGTTTAATCAAAGCAAGGTGATCATGAATAGCATCTACATTAACATCTCTACATCTAGTGCAAATAGAAACATGATCAACCATAGATGTAGAGGGTTTGCAATCATTTAATTCAACAATCTTAGCATGTAAAATAGCATTCTCATCTCTAAGATTGGTAATAGTATCATTGCAAACATCTAATTCCTTAGCCTTAGCAATTAATTTTTCATTCTCAATCTTAAGGCTAGCAAGAGATTCATTCAACATGTCAATCTTAGCAATTAAACTAGCATTATCATTTCTAAGATTAACAACTGAATCATCACAAACATTTGATTTCTCAATCTTAGCATTTAATTTGGCATTTTCATTTTTAAGGCTAGAAATAGTGTCATGGCAAGTGCTAAGCTCACTAGTTAATTTTTCATTTTTCTCTACCTCCTGAGCATAAGCATTTTTAACCTTAACATGCTTTTTGTTTTCCTTAATAAGGAAGTCCTCTTGGCTATCCAAGAGTTCATCCTTCTCATGAATAACACTAATCAATTCATCTAATTTCTCTTTTTGTTGCATGTTAAGATTAGCAAAAAGAGTAAGCAAGTTATCCTCATCATCACTAGAATTATCCTCATCACTAGAAGTTGCATACTTAGTGGAGGATCTAGATTTTACCTTCTTCTTCTTGCCGTCCTTTGCCATGAGACACTTGTAGCCGACGTTGGAGAAGAGAAGACCTTTGTTGATGACGATATTGGCGGCGTCCTCGTCATCGGAGGAGTCGGTGGAGCTCTCGTCGGAGTCCCACTCCCGGCAAACATGGGCATCGCCACGCTTCTTCTTGTAGTACCCCTTCTTCTCCTTCTTCTTCCCCCTCCTGTCGTCGCCCGTCACTGGAAATAGGACATTTTGCTATAAAGTGACCGGGCGTATCACACTTGTAGCAAACTTTCTTGAAGCGGGGCTTGTAGTCTTTGATGAGGACATCACTTCTATACATACAATGAATGGACCGATAACACGATCGCGTGCACGACAGCTAAATCTCCAGGTACGTTCTACTCTAGTCAATTGTGTTTCAGGGCTTACGCTTGGGGCCATGGATGTTTTGATGATTAGGAACCTTGGAGAGGACCAGCAAGGACTTGGGAAAGGCCAATGTGTTGAGGAGGAGCAGTAAGGGCGTCCACAACAGGAAGGAGATCAAGTCCGAGTCAGCTGCGACTCCATCTCAGGTTCTAGGACCAGTCTGCACTAAAATGAACGCCCAAGTTGCATCCGGACTCCGATTGTGATGGACTGGATATGGTTGGAAAGCTAACGAGATTATCTAACCAACCTAACTGGTTCCACCCTAAAATTCATCCGGAATCAACAGGAATCGTCGAAACAAGTCAACGTTCAGATTCTGTTTTGGTGCTGCGACACCGTCTGTTGGGCCATGTATCGCGTCGGAGCCCATTAGGGGTGAGTCCAGGGGTCACGCACGCCCTAATACTCTATTTATTCAGCAGCCGCCGTCACATTTAGGTCTAGGTTTTGCTTAGATCAATTCTGTCATCAAACAGTGTCGCCGTCATCGGCTTGTGAGACCCCATCCCGTAATCAATACAATTTTGGTTGCGTTTCTTTCCTATTCTTGCTTGTGTTCTTGATTACGCTTGCAGGGATAAGCCTTCGTGGCAAGGTTATTCGTTTGTCACGGGTGATAACCAACGGAGCCGTGGTGTAGTGATTGCGAGGAACCGTTCGCTCGGAGCCTTGGATCATCAACGTCGAGATCTCCACTCAATCAAGTTATCGTATCTCACGGAAGATCGGGCCGCGTCTTCTATCAATTGGTATCAGATTTCCAGGTTTCCCGTGAGGTATAATCCTACCTTTAGGTTAGTTTTGTTTCATCACATAGTCCACAAAAAGCCAAAAAAATATGATCAGTTTATTCCGACCTAAAACCATCGCCTTAGCCTTTGCACAATTCAGTTTTAGAGTCCGCAGTTTTGAGTTCGTGTTCTAGTTGAGTTTGGTTGCTGGATTAGATTTGTTTTGGTTCAGTTTGATTCTGTCCATCCGCTTCCATCCTACAAAACCGACCCTATCTACAAAACAGATCCTATCTCTAAAACCGACCCTAACCGACTATATCCACAAAACAGATCCTATATCTAAACCAAACATATCCACAAAACAAATTCTATCTCTAAAACTAACCTTGTGCTCCATAGCCGCCGCTTCGGTTCATGCCGATTTGTGCCTTTGAAAACCATAACTTGAGGTACCTTCCATAAAACAGGCATAACTTTTCGCTCGGTGCTCCGTTTGAGCTCAATTTTTTACAGCAGATTCCTAACCCCATTCCGGGGTGACCCAAACTGCCTTCGGCCTGTTTGGTTCGGTCAAAAAATTCAAAAAAATCGGGAAGATAATTAAAAAAATTGTTTGAGTGTTTTCAGGAATTTCAGAGATCTTTGTGAATTTCTCTAGGTCACAATACAACTCTGTTTCAAGTGAAATTTTGTGTGCTTCCATTCTTTGTGTTTTTGGATCAGTGGTAAAAAATTTCAGAATATTTCGAGCTCTTTTGCTGGTACTCCTTTGGAAACGCGCCTTTGATTTCTACTATTGCTAAAAAATCTGCTCTATTTACAGAACTGTCATTCCCACTAGATACTTGTACCTCCTTTCTTGTGCTTTGGTCCAACTGTTCTATTACATTTTCTAGGCCAGCAACTAGGACGAGTACTTGGAACACTTATTCAGCATTGCTATCTCTTACTGACTTGTGTGCCACATATATATATTTAGTCAGCCTTCCCATAGCTCCAGCTTTCTCTCGAGCAGAACGGGTACTCCTTTGCAATCACACCCACGCTCGTTAGGGCTGGACGAAATGCTCGTGGCTCGCCGGCTCGCTCGGTTCATGGTCAGCTCGGCTCGGCTCGGATCGACTCGTTTCAATTTTTTCACGAGCTGAGCTGACATCCTAGCTCGGTTCGTTAACGAGCCAGCTCGGTTCGTTAACGAGCCAGCTCGCGAGCTAAACGAGCTACCATATTCCAGCAAAACAAAACTATATGCATATCATTTACAGAATAATTGATGAACATGTTATATATATGTGAGGTGTCTATGACCTATGAATTAAACTAATGATTAATGAACTATGTCTATGTGTTAATTTGGTCTATGCAAATATAATTATGGGTTAAACTGATGAACATGTATGTGAATTATGAATTAATGAGTGATGAATTGTGCTAATTTGGTGTTATATTGACGTGGTTTGTGAAACTATGAGTATAATTACTATTTTCTATTGTTAAATTAGTTTGAAATTAACTACAAAATAATTATTATGTACATTTTATTTTTTTTGCTCTAGCTCGCGAACTAAACGAGCCAGCTCGAGCTCGTAAACGAGCCGAGCCGAGCCGAGCTGAGCTGACTCTGTGGCTCGTTACCTTAACGAGCCGAGTCGAGCTGGCTCATTAGCTTAACGAGCCAGCTCGAACTCGGACGAGCCGAGCCGAGCTGGCTCGTTATCCACCCCTAACGCTCGTTGGACAGTCACACCGGTCACCGTTTGCCACCTGCAGTGCTGGTAAGAACGTTGTAAGAGCAGGGTAAGACACTTCATAATTTGTATTCCACCACCTCCACCACCACCCTGAGAGATAGTTGTAGCGTTCACATTGTTTGTTGCCTTTTTGTCTCTGTTTTGTGCTAACAATGACAGGACCAAAGAATCAAATGGACAAGGATAAGGGGCCTAAGCTTAACGACGATGAGTGTGTCTCGTAGATGGAATTGAAGGAGATGATGCGCGCGATGACTGAAGCTTTTAAAAAAATACCAGGACTCTGCGGCGACATCCTATGAGCAGCTTGATCGATGAGTTGCTGAACTTGTTACACGCATGGACGTACGGGAGGCTCGTCCCCCCCCACCAACTCCAGCCCAGCTCACTCTCCTGTGGACGACGCCGACGATGACGACGATGTGTATTCACCGCTGCGACAACGCCTCGCACGTAATCGACAAGGTATGAGAGGTAATGGTAGACGTCGTCATCATAATCCTGAACCAGACTATGATCCATTTGCTAAGATTAAGTTCTCTATTCCACCGTTTATGGGTTCTTATGATGCTGAAGCTTACTTAGACTGGGAGATGATGGTAGAATAAAAATTTAATTCCCATCTTGTTCCTGAGCAGCATAGGGTTAGACAAGCCACTAGTGAATTTAGAGATTTTGCTATCATTTGGTGGAATGAACTTGTTAACACACGTGCTACACCACAAACATGGAATGCGTTAAAAGAGGAGATGCGAGCTCGCTTTGTTCCCCTTCTTATAGACGTGTTCTTCGAAAAAATTGCAACGTTTAGATCAGGGAGACATGTCGGTACAGGAATACTACCAAGAGCTTCATAAAGGTATGCTACGATGTGGGGTAGTTGAGAATCCGGAGGATCAAACGGTTAGGTTTTATGGAGGATTGAGGCGGGAGATTCAGGATATTGTTGATTATAAATAATATCATTCTATACAACGCTTGTTCCATCTTTCTATTTTGGCAGAAAAAGAATTGCAGGGTCGTCAACAGCGGAGGAGCAGCACTTTCGCGCCACACCAGCCACCGGCGCCAGCCAAGGCGTCATCCTCTTCGGGCGTACGGACGTCCACATCTTCCTCCACCAGCGGCACACGCAGCACCGCACCTTCAGCATCACAGGGACACGACAACAACAAGTCCTTGGTGCCTTCAGGTGTTGTAGCAAAACCTGCTACGACCACCTCTTCCACAGGTCGCTCCTCCGACATCAAGTGCCACCGCTGCCAGGGACTTGGCCATATTCAACGAGATTGCCCCAGCAAACGGGCATACATTGCTACTGGTGATGGTGGGTATGTTAGTGCTTCTGATGTTGAAGATGAAGATACTGTTGGAGCTAACATTATAGAGAGTTATGATGGTGATGAAGAGGTTCTTGGTACAACAGCGATTGAGACCTATAAGGCCTTGATTGTGCAACGAGCTTTGAGTGCCACGGCTAGTGACGACGACAACAGACAGCGCCACAACCTCTTCAACATGTTCCTCATCGTCAAGGATTGCCGTGTACATACCATCATTGACGGTGGTAGCTGCAACAACTTGGTGAACGTTGAGTTGGTCAAGAAGCTTGGCTTGTGTCACACCCGGATTTTAGGGGGCCAAAACCCGGGCGTAAACATAATCACGAGGTGTGCTGGGACCAAGTCTCACACATATGATGAATCATGGCACAGGATCGAATGTCACATCTTTATATATAACAGGAGTTCTATACAAAATAAATAATTACATTATAAGGAGACAACGGTCCAGCAACCCAAAGTTGACTGGGAGACGACGACCTAGACCTCTCACGAACTCATCGCAGCATCCTCCAAGCGCGTCATCCTGCGGTACCTGTTCTTGACCTGTGGGGTGTGTGAGACAGCAAGAGTGAGCTCACATACGTTCATCGCTCAACAAGTTGTGGGGAATAATGTGCATGAACTCGCCAAAGGTGGGAGCTCACGTGAAGTGTAAGGCTTACCAAAGAAGATGGTTAGAGCTGAGCATTGCTTTTAAAGTTGGTCAAAATTTTATTAGCAATTACTAAGTATAAGTAAATACCAACCCAATTAAGCAGTAGAACAAAAGTAATAACAACATCACCTGCGATGCAATGCATATGACAAATTGAATTTAGTTCCATAAATTAATCATGTGAGGGTCCGAGCCGCTCATGACCGTGAGCACGGCTAGTATACCAGTTTTACACTCTGCAGAGGTTGCGCATCTTTACCCACAAGTCGTGTATCCCATGTTGCCAGGGTTTGCAAGGCCCTTAGACACTACCGAGGTGAATGGCTAGGGATCCACTACGAGGCCTTTACAAAGTTCCACTAGCTTCCGAAAACCCGCTACAGTTTATAGGAAGTTCCAATGCAGGAATCCCTTGCAGGACCGCCATCGCAGCAAAATCCTCCCGAGGGCCTCCCTACACTGACCACTCCCCTACTGCCCTTGCCCCTTTCGGGTAAGGTAGTCTTCCACTAGCTTTCCTAATTAATCAGCCAAGGGGTCCCATTCCTCCCCTGTGGTAGCACTGTTTTCCCGGGTGGTCGCTCCATGTTCCAATTAACATAATGATCTTAACATGAACAGTAAATAACAACTGATAATAAAAGTATGATCATGAATATTGTATCTTCATACCCAAAACCACATAAAGCACTAGCAAGTACTACCCAAAAAGGTTCAGTGGTAAACAAGGTATAAAGATAATCGAACTAGGGTAACCTATTGGGTCCCATCAAAATTAACCTATGCAGATCATTATGATTAATTAGAACATGAGTGGGTAAAAAGAAGTGATCAAGGGCACAACTTGCCTGGGCCTTGAGAATCCAGGTACCAGGATGATCTTCAGGTGACTCGTGACCTCACTGCTAGTCGTAGTAATACAAACATACATGGTATAGGCAAAAATTAACATTACACCAAACATATATGCAAAATACATATTAATCATCTACATATTGAAATAAGATCACAGGAACAAGAATTATTAATTTTGGATTTATAGATTTTAAGTTATGAGTTTTCAAAGGTTTTATGTGTTTAAAATGGATTAAGTGAGAGATTAAATTTCTAATTGTTTTCATGACAAAACAGAGGCACTAAATGATGAAGAATATTATTACAAAATTTTAGAAACTAGAATGGCTCAATTTGGAGCTAAAATGAATTTTCTATGAATTATCTAAGTTCTAGTAATTATTTTCATATTATAAATCCATTTTCTATTTCATTTATTCAAATTAAATGAGTTCTGGACTGGGCCTCAAATAATGGAAAGCGCAGGGGCTGGCGCGTAAAAATTCCTAAGACTCAGAAAATCCCAGACAAGGACGGCGGGTTGTTTCTAGATAAACAGGGGGACTCTTTAGTAAATTAGCCATCGCGAAGGGGTATTCTCAGATCTCGGCCGTCCGATCATCTCCGGACGCACCAGATTAAATCGTAAGGGGTCTGAATCGGTACGCGCCATGAGCAGTCCGATCGTGATCCGACGGTCGCGGGCGAAACATTACCTAGATCTAATCCTAGCCCTTCAACTGGTTAATCAACGGTCAGGATTCAATTGATCGAATAGTTCTCTCAGGCGATCTGATCACAGCCGCAAGAAAGGGATCCAACGGTCGGTGCCTAATGGTTTCCTGATCTAATCTTGACCGCCCCAAACTCAACCAACGGTCGTGATCTAATCTGCGAAGGGGTATGGGATGGTTTAATCGGGTCCGCTGGCCCCAGATCCAATGGTCCAGGACAATCGTTTTCCCCCGCCGGTGACGATGGCCATACACGGCGGTGCTCGAGCCCATGCGGCGGCGCCATCACCGGGGTTACGCAAAATCGTGATGTGGTGACTAATCCTCTAGTCCAAATGAAGCTATTCATAGAGGGAACCGAGGGGAACTTAATGGAGGTGCTTACCACCGTCAGAAGATGAAGTGGGGGCTCAGCCATAGGAAGGTGCGGACTGCAGCGGTGATGGAGTTACGACGAGTAATTATCGTGCTCCCGGTCGCCCAAAACTTAAGACACCACAACGAATACGTCAGGCATACCACGGTGACCACCACTGACCGAACCCAGGGCCCCGAGCGCCACCAATGGCGGGCACCCCAGCTGGCGAATTAGATCTCGAACCCGCCACGACGGAGTGGGTGCTCACCGCGAAGGTTTGAGGATGGCCGAGCTCGGAGATGCGGGGCGGGAGTTCCAGGGGTCCCAAATTTATACCCGGGCACGCGGGAGAGATCGACCATGGCTCCCAGGCCGATCCGCGCGGGATTCGCAGAGGCTGTTGCGGGAGATGGTTACGGCAAAGGGAATAATCCGACAAGTGGGTCCCCGCGCGCAGTGAGGAAAGAAGCGATGAGAAGGCTGCCAGGTGGGGCCCGATTGGCAGAGGCACGAGGGAGAGGCTGGAGCGCGGCGTGGAATTGGGCTGGCGCGGTGGGTTTGGAAATGGGCCGAAAAGGAGGTTTCCAGCCCAGCAGGGTTTCAGTCTTTTTTTTTCTTTTTTTTATTTTGTTTTCTATTTTAATTTCAGATTTTCAAATTCAATTATTCAAACTCAAATTTTTACTCTTGTCTTAATTTTCAGATTTGCCAAATGTATCAATTGAAATACAAATGTGAATATAAACCACCTCATTTTAAATATTACTATGTTATTCTCCTTCTCATATTTGTTTCTAACAATAGTTGACTCAATTACAAATTAATTTTTCTCATTTCCCCAATGTACTATAGTAACTATTTTTGTTTGTTTTTTTTAAAAAAAATTATACAAATTTTGGGTCTTACAAATCCTACCCCCCTTAAAAATAATCTTGTCCTCGAGATTTGTAAGAAAAGGGATGTATACTCATATTGTTCTCGGAACATATGCACAAACAAAGAAATCTCAGCATGAGGTATAATTCTTTAACAAAACATAGGGTTTAATAGACCTTACTATTATCACTAAAATAGTAAAATACTAACTAGTAGCTAAACTAATATTTAGGTCTTACAAATAGTAAATATATATATATATATATATATATATATATGTATCTATATCTATGTTTATCTCTCTATTCTTGTTGCTCGTTGACTTCTTCACCGACTACTTCATCTCCAACTGGCTCTTCTTCTTGAATTTCAAGTTCACCGGGTTCAGCTTCTACTTCTGTATGATGGGCATATCCCCGGTTGATAGATAGGGGCTGACTCTTTCCTGCCGAGGCTTGTCCTTGCTTCATTGGAGCCGGTGTAGTGTAGGCAGCTTTGTTGGGACAGTAGTTGGCGTAGTGTCCTGGTTGTCCACACTTGAAGCATGTCCTGATGGCGGTTGTGTTGGGAGCAACGGTTCCTACTGGAGTGCTTGCTTTTGGAGGAGCAGTTGGTGTCTGTTGAGTTTGTTGTCCAGAACTGCCACTAGCTGGTGTACTTGGAGTGGTAGTATAGCAAGGACAGGAACTGCTTCCAGCCTGCCCTTGGTTAGCAGCCTTTCTTTTCTCTCCAAATATACTCCTCTTGTTTTCTACAGCAATAGCTTTGTCAAGTAGCCTTTGGAAGGATGGGAATGTGTGTGATACCAGCTGATATTGCAGGGGTCCAATCAAACTGTCCAGAAAAAGCTCCTGCTTTTGCTCATCATCCTCTACATCTCTAGGAGCATATCGGGATAACTGGATGAATTTGTCTCTATATTCACTTACGGACATACTTCCTTGCTTGAGGGAGAGAAACTCCTTTCTCTTAATCTTCATGAGCCCAGCGGGAATATGGTAATTCTTGAATTGTGCGGAGAATTCTGCCCAGGTAATTGTATCGGCAGCAGCATGAGCTGCACAGTACGCATCCCACCAATCCGCAGCGGGACCAGCAAGACGACCTGATGCATAGAGTACTTTCTCTCGGTCCGAGCATTGAGCTATGTTGAGCATCTTCTCTATGGACTTTAACCAGTCATCTGCTTGCAGCGGATCTGCGGAGTTGGAGAAGGTTGGTGGTTTGTGGCTCATGAATTCCCGGTGCTTATCTCGGGGTGGAACTGGTGGTGGAGGTGGAGGCAATGGCACTTGTTGTTGTTGCTGCTGTTGTTGAAGTTGTTGCTGCAGCTGCTGTTGTTGTACCCTTCTCTCCTGACGTATCTCTTCCCGCTCTTGGCGCATTTCCCGACGTGCATCCTCTCTTTCCTGGTGCATTTCTTGGCGTTCTTGCTGCATTTGGGTGCGCATATCTGCCATAGTGTCAGCCATTTGCTGCATCATCCTCATTTGAGCTGCAATTAGTGGATCGACTCCGCCTGGTGGGGGATTAGGAGGATTCATCTCTGCTGGCTGTGGTTGGGGTTGTCGATATATCCACCGAGTGTGTCGATTAGGAGGTAAATCAATTCCACCACCACGCCTGGTATTGACCATCTAAGTTAGAAGCATATGGTAAGATAGTTTTGCAAGGGAATCATTTGTTAGGCAGAATGAATATGCTAATAGTTGGTTATGTACTGAAACTTTCTTTGGCAGAGCTTGACCAGATATTTTATGTCAAGACTAGGGTAACTAGTTGTACGGGGTGAATGTCCAAAGGTAAGATAGAATCTGTCAAGATGAGATAGATACGGAATACTATATATATATATATATTTTCTAAGGGGATAATCTAGATTGTCTAGTTATCTTACAAATGCTATCCTTTATGCCTAGATGTATATGCAGATGTAGTTGTGGACATTGATCCACAACCCATCACACTCAAACAAAAATCCAAATCAGACATATATCATAAGAGCAAACATTCAAATACATAGACACTTATAAAAATAGTTTTGTTTTTGTTCCTAGGATTAGGTCTCCTATTCCTAAAGGTCACTTCAGTCACAGGATTTCAAAGTGTAAAATCCACCTTTGTCTTTTAGAAAGAAAAGATAAGAATGATCAGAGTAAGCGGAAATAGATGAGAAAAAGATTAAGATAAGTTTAGAAGAGAATCAGAGTAAGGTAAGTAAAGAATGGTTGTCCAGTTCTATCTAGGTTTCGTCCTACAGTCAACATTCCTCTGATACCACTTCTGTCACACCCGGATTTTAGGGGGCCAAAACCCGGGCGTAAACATAATCACCAGGTGTGCTGGGACCAAGTCTCACACATATGATGAATCATGGCACAGGATCGAATGTCACATCTTTATATATAACAGGAGTTCTATACAAAATAAATAATTACATTATAAGGAGACAACGGTCCAGCAACCCAAAGTTGACTGGGAGACGACGACCTAGACCTCTCACGAACTCATCGCAGCATCCTCCAAGCGCGTCATCCTGCGGTACCTGTTCTTGACCTGTGGGGTGTGTGAGACAGCAAGAGTGAGCTCACATACGTTCATCGCTCAACAAGTTGTGGGGAATAATGTGCATGAACTCGCCAAAGGTGGGAGCTCACGTGAAGTGTAAGGCTTACCAAAGAAGATGGTTAGAGCTGAGCATTGCTTTTAAAGTTGGTCAAAATTTTATTAGCAATTACTAAGTATAAGTAAATACCAACCCAATTAAGCAGTAGAACAAAAGTAATAACAACATCACCTGCGATGCAATGCATATGACAAATTGAATTTAGTTCCATAAATTAATCATGTGAGGGTCCGAGCCGCTCATGACCGTGAGCACGGCTAGTATACCAGTTTTACACTCTGCAGAGGTTGCGCATCTTTACCCACAAGTCGTGTATCCCATGTTGCCAGGGTTTGCAAGGCCCTTAGACACTACCGAGGTGAATGGCTAGGGATCCACTACGAGGCCTTTACAAAGTTCCACTAGCTTCCGAAAACCCGCTACAGTTTATAGGAAGTTCCAATGCAGGAATCCCTTGCAGGACCGCCATCGCAGCAAAATCCTCCCGAGGGCCTCCCTACACTGACCACTCCCCTACTGCCCTTGCCCCTTTCGGGTAAGGTAGTCTTCCACTAGCTTTCCTAATTAATCAGCCAAGGGGTCCCATTCCTCCCCTGTGGTAGCACTGTTTTCCCGGGTGGTCGCTCCATGTTCCAATTAACATAATGATCTTAACATGAACAGTAAATAACAACTGATAATAAAAGTATGATCATGAATATTGTATCTTCATACCCAAAACCACATAAAGCACTAGCAAGTACTACCCAAAAAGGTTCAGTGGTAAACAAGGTATAAAGATAATCGAACTAGGGTAACCTATTGGGTCCCATCAAAATTAACCTATGCAGATCATTATGATTAATTAGAACATGAGTGGGTAAAAAGAAGTGATCAAGGGCACAACTTGCCTGGGCCTTGAGAATCCAGGTACCAGGATGATCTTCAGGTGACTCGTGACCTCACTGCTAGTCGTAGTAATACAAACATACATGGTATAGGCAAAAATTAACATTACACCAAACATATATGCAAAATACATATTAATCATCTACATATTGAAATAAGATCACAGGAACAAGAATTATTAATTTTGGATTTATAGATTTTAAGTTATGAGTTTTCAAAGGTTTTATGTGTTTAAAATGGATTAAGTGAGAGATTAAATTTCTAATTGTTTTCATGACAAAACAGAGGCACTAAATGATGAAGAATATTATTACAAAATTTTAGAAACTAGAATGGCTCAATTTGGAGCTAAAATGAATTTTCTATGAATTATCTAAGTTCTAGTAATTATTTTCATATTATAAATCCATTTTCTATTTCATTTATTCAAATTAAATGAGTTCTGGACTGGGCCTCAAATAATGGAAAGCGCAGGGGCTGGCGCGTAAAAATTCCTAAGACTCAGAAAATCCCAGACAAGGACGGCGGGTTGTTTCTAGATAAACAGGGGGACTCTTTAGTAAATTAGCCATCGCGAAGGGGTATTCTTAGATCTCGGCCGTCCGATCATCTCCGGACGCACCAGATTAAATCGTAAGGGGTCTGAATCGGTACGCGCCATGAGCAGTCCGATCGTGATCCGACGGTCGCGGGCGAAACATTACCTAGATCTAATCCTAGCCCTTCAACTGGTTAATCAACGGTCAGGATTCAATTGATCGAATAGTTCTCTCAGGCGATCTGATCACAGCCGCAAGAAAGGGATCCAACGGTCGGTGCCTAATGGTTTCCTGGTCTAATCTTGACCGCCTCAAACTCAACCAACGGTCGTGATCTAATCTGCGAAGGGGTATGGGATGGTTTAATCGGGTCCGCTGGCCCCAGATCCAATGGTCCAGGACAATCGTTTTCCCCCGCCGGTGACGATGGCCATACACGGCGGTGCTCGAGCCCATGCGGCGGCGCCATCACCGGGGTTACGCAAAATCGTGATGTGGTGACTAATCCTCTAGTCCAAATGAAGCTATTCATAGAGGGAACCGAGGGGAACTTAATGGAGGTGCTTACCACCGTCAGAAGATGAAGTGGAGGCTCAGCCATAGGAAGGTGCGAACTGCAGCGGTGATGGAGTTACGACGAGTAATTATCGTGCTCCCGGTCGCCCAAAACTTAAGACACCACAACGAATACGTCAGGCATACCACGGTGACCACCACTGACCGAACCCAGGGCCCCGAGCGCCACCAATGGCGGGCACCCCAGCTGGCGAATTAGATCTCGAACCCGCCACGACGGAGTGGGTGCTCACCGCGAAGGTTTGAGGATGGCCGAGCTCGGAGATGCGGGGCGGGAGTTCCAGGGGTCCCAAATTTATACCCGGGCACGCGGGAGAGATCGACCATGGCTCCCAGGCCGATCCGCGCGGGATTCGCAGAGGCTGTTGCGGGAGATGGTTACGGCAAAGGGAATAATCCGACAAGTGGGTCCCCGCGCGCAGTGAGGAAAGAAGCGATGAGAAGGCTGCCAGGTGGGGCCCGATTGGCAGAGGCACGAGGGAGAGGCTGGAGCGCGGCGTGGAATTGGGCTGGCGCGGTGGGTTTGGAAATGGGCCGAAAAGGAGGTTTCCAGCCCAGCAGGGTTTCAGTCTTTTTTTTCTTTTTTTTTATTTTGTTTTCTATTTTAATTTCAGATTTCCAAATTCAATTATTCAAACTCAAATTTTTACTCTTGTCTTAATTTTCAGATTTGCCAAATGTATCAATTGAAATACAAATGTGAATATAAACCACCTCATTTTAAATATTACTATGTTATTCTCCTTCTCATATTTGTTTCTAACAATAGTTGACTCAATTACAAATTAATTTTTCTCATTTCCCCAATGTACTATAATAACTATTTTTGTTTGTTTTTTTTTAAAAAAAAATTATACAAATTTTGGGTCTTACAGCTTGACCACACGAGAGCATCCCCACCCTTATCACATTCAATGGTTTAACAACAGCGGTAAGTTCAAGGTAACAAAAACGCAAGGGTGCATTTTTCTATTGGCTCTTACCATGACTTTGCTGATTTTGATGTGGTGAGTATGAATGCTTGCTCTATTTTACTAGGACGTCCTTGGGAGTTTGATACCGATGCTATTCACCGTGGTGGATCTAATAAATATACTTTCATGCATAAGGGAAAGAAAATTGTGTTGCTTCCTATGACTCCCACTGAAATTGTCCACTTTGAACATGAGAAAAAGACTAATGCTAAGCAAAAAGGTGTTTTCAACTCTGAAAATCAGCAACCTATTAAGTTAAAACTCCTACTTTGCTAGCCACTAAATCTGATCTTAATGAGTTACATGCCTCTGTTGGACTTTGCTATGCCTTAGTGTGCAAAAATGTTTTCTATTCCATTGATGATACGTCTATTGCTTTGCCACCGACTATTGCTAACCTTTTGCAAGAGTATATGGATGTGTTTCCCTCTGAGATACCCCCTGGATTACCACCTGTGCGAGGCATTGAGCACAAGATTGATTTAATTCCAGGGGCGAGCTTGCCCAACCGTGCTGCCTATAGGACCAACCCTAAGGAGACTAAGGAGATTCAGCGCCAGGTCCAGGACCTTCTAGATCGTGGGTACATTTGTGAGAGCCTTAGTCCTTGTTTTGTTCCTGTTCTTTTGGTTCCTAAGAAAGATGACACTTGGCGCATGTGTGTTGATTGTAGAACCATTAATAACATCATAATTCGGTACAGATATCCTATCCCTAGATTGGATGACATGCTTGATGAATTAAGTGGTTCTATTGTTTTCTCTAAAATTGACTTGCGTAGTGGATACCACTAGATTCGTATGTCTTTAGGTGATGAACGGAAAAATGCATTTAAAACTAAGTTCGGTCTTTATGAGTGGTTAGTCATGCCTTTTGGGTTAACTAATGCGCCTAGCACTTTCATGAGATTAATGAATGAGGTTTTACGTGCTTTCATTGGTAAATTTGTGGTGGTATATTTTGATGATATTCTTATCTATAGTAAATCTCATGATGATCATATTGAACATTTACGTGCTGTTTTTGATGTTTTGCGTGATGCACGTTTATTTGGTAACCTTGAGAAGTGCACCTTTAGCACCGATCGTGTGTCTTTTCTTGGATATGTTGTGACATCATAGGGCATTGAGATGGATGAGGCAAAAATTGTTGCCATCACGAGCTGGCCACTTCCAACCACGATCACGCAGGTTCGAAGTTTTCTTGGTCTTGCAGGATTCTACAGGCGATTTGTGCGGGATTTCAGCACCATTGCAGCACCTCTCCACGAGTTGACAATGAATGGAGTGTCGTTTCGTTGGGGACCATCACAACAACAAGCTTTTGATGCCCTCAAGTCGAAGCTCACACAAGCACCACTACTGCAACTTCTTGATTTTGACAAGACATTCGAGCTCGAGTGTGATGCGAGCAGCATTGGGATTGGAGGAGTGCTCATTCAAGGAGGTAAACCTGTTGCTTTCTTTAGTGAAAAATTGCATGGTCCAACTCTAAATTATTCTAAATATGACATAGAATTATATGCTTTAGTACGAGTTTTTACAAATTTGGCAACATTATCTATGGTCTAAAGAATTTGTCATACATTTGGATCATTAATCTTTGAAGTATCTTAAAGTACAATCTAATCTAAACAAACGACATGCTAAATGGATTGAATTTATAGAATCATTTCCTTACATTATTAAGCATAAAAAAGGAAAAGATAATGTGATTGCTGATGCTTTATCTAGACGTTATACTATGCTGTCCCAACTTAATCATAAAATATTTGGTTTGGAGACTATAAAGGAATTATATGCTGCTGATTTGGACTTCAAAGATGCTTTTGAAAATTGCAGAGAGGGAAGAACGTGGCAAAAATTTATGCTGCGTGAAGGCCTTCTCTACCGTGCTAACAAGTTGTGTGTTCCAGCTAGCTTCGTTCGTCTTCTACTCTTGCAGGAAGCACATGGAGGTGGCCTGATGGGACTTTTTGGTGTTAAGAAGACCAAGGATGTGTTGTTTACTCATTTCTATTGGCCTCAGATGCGGCGTGATGTTGAGCGCTACGTCTCTCGTTGCACCACGTGCAACAAAGCTAAGTCCCGACTTAACCCCCATGGTCTTTATTTGCCTCTTCCCGTTCCTCGTGCACCTTGGGAGGATATTTCTATGGATTTTGTTTTGGTATTGCCTAGAACAAAGAGGGGGAGTGATAATGTTTTTGTCGTTGTCGATCGTTTTTCAAAGATGGCACATTTTATACCCTGTCACAAAACTGATAATGCTTCACATGTTGCTGATTTGTTCTTCACTGAGATTGTGCGTTTGCATGGTGTGCCAAATACTATTATTTCTGATAGGGATGCTAAGTTTTTAAGTCATTTTTGGAGAACCTTGTGGTTTAAATTGGGAACAAAGTTGCTATTTTCTACTACTTGCCATCCCCAAACTGACGGGCAAACAGAGGTTGTTAATCGCACTTTATCTACCATGTTGTGGGCTATTTTGAAGGATAATTTGAGGTTGTGGGAGGATTGTTTGCCACATATTGAGTTTGCTTATAACAGATCAATTCATTCCACAACCAAGCTTAGTCCATTTATGGTAGTATATGGTTTTAATCCTCGTGCTCCAATTGATTTGCTACCTTTACCACCTTCTAAAATAGTGAACTTGGATGCTACACAACATTATGAATTCATTTTTAAGTTACATGAAATAACTAAGTTGCAAATTGAAAAGATGAATGAAAAGTATCGTATTGCTGCTAATAAAGGCAGGAAGGAAATGAAATTGGAAACTGGTGACTTGGTGTGGGTTCATTTAAGAAAGGATAGGTTTCCTAATTTGAGAAAGTCTAAACTTATGCCACGAGCTGCAGGTCCTTATAAAGTTCTTGCAAAAATTAATGATAATGCATATACACTTGAGTTGACGCCAGATTTTGGGGTTAGTCCCACCTTTAACATTTCAGATTTGAAGCCATATATGGGTGACGAAGATGAGATCGAAACGAGGACGACTCCAATTCAAGAGGAGGAGGAGGATGATTACATCACTTCTATACATACAATGAATGGACCGATAACACGATCGTGTGCACGACAGCTAAATCTCCAGGTACGTTCTACCCTAGTCAATTGTGTTTCAGAGTTTATGCTTGGGGCCATGGATGTTTTGATGATTAGGAACCTTGGAGAGGACCAACAAGGACTTGGGAAAGGCCAAGGTGTTGAGTAGGAGCAGCAAGGGCGTCCACAACCGGAAGGAGATCAAGTCTGAGTCGGTTGTGACTCCATCTCGGGTTCCAGGACCAGTCTGCACTAAAATGGACTCCCAAGTTGCATCCGGACTCTGATTGTGATGGACTAGATATGGTTGGAAAGATACCAAGATTATCTAACCAACCCAACTGGTTCCACCCTAAAATTCATCCGGAGTCAACGAGAATCATCGAAACAAGTCAGCGTTCAGATTCTGTTTTGGTGCTATGACACCGTCTGTTGGGCCGTGTATCGCGTCGGAGCCCATTAGGGGCGAGTCCAGGGGTCACGCATGCCCTAATACTCTATTTATTCAGCAGCCACCGTCACATTTAGGTTTGGGTTTTGCTTAGATCAATTCTGTCATAGAACAGTGTCGCCGTCATCGGCTTGTGAGACAACATCCCGTAATCAATACAATTTTGGTTGCGTTTCATTCCTGTTCTTGCTTGTGTTCTTGATTGCGCTTGCAGGGATAAGCCTTCGTGGCGAGGTCATTCGTGTGTCACGGGTGATAACCAATGGAGCTGTGGTGTAGTGATTGCGAGGAACCATTCGCTCGAGGCCTTGGATCATCAATGTCAAGATCTCCACTCAATCAAGTTATCGTATCTCACGAAAGATCGTGCCACGTCTTCTATCAGTCTTTCCCCTCCTTTGCTTGAGGATTTGGCGAAAGCTCTTGATGATGAGAACCATTTCCTCATTGTTGAGCTTGGAGGCGTCAATGGGAAGCCTACTTGATGTAGACTCTTCTTTCTTCTCCTTCGCCGCTTTGAATGCGACGGGTTGCACCTCGGATGTTGAGGTGGCGCCTTGCTCGATGATTTTCTTGGAGCCTTTGATTATTAATTCAAAGCTCACAAATTTTCCTATCACTTCCTCGGGAGACATTAGTTTGTATCTAGGATCACCATGAATTAATTGTACTTGAGTAGGAATAAGAAAAACTAGTGATCTTAGAATAACCTTGACCATTTCATGGTCATCCCATTTGGTGCTCCCGAGGTTGCGCACTTGGTTCACCAAGGACTTTAGCCGGTTGTACATGGCTTGCGGATCCTCTCCTTGGTTGAGCATGAAACGACTGAGCTCCCCCTCGATCGTCTCCCTCTTGGTGATCTTGGTCACCTCATCTCCTTCGTGCGCGGTTTTGAGTACGTCCCAAATCTCCTTGGCGCTCTTCAACCCTTGCACCTTGTTATACTCCTCTCGACTTAGAGAGGCGAGGAGTATAGTGGTAGCTTGGGAGTTGAAGTGCCGGATTTGGGCAACCTCGTCCGAATCATAGTCTTCATCCCCCAGCGATGGTACCTACACTCCAAACTCAACAACGTCCCAAATACTAGCGTGGAGTGAGGTTAGGTGATGCCTCATTTTATCACTCCACATGTTATAATCTTCACCCTAAAAAACGGGTGGTTTTCCTAGTGGAACAGAAAGTAATGGAGTACGTTTAGAAATGCGAGGGTAACATAAGGGGATCTTACTAAACTTCTTGCGCTCATGGTGCTTAGAAGTTACAGACGGTGCGTCGGAGCCGGAGGTGGATGGCGATGAAGAGTCGGTCTCATAGTAGACCACTTTCTTCATTTTCTTCTTCTTGTCGCCACTCCGATGCGACTTGTTGTGGGAGGGTGATTCTCCCTTTCCTTTGGAGCCGGACTCCCTTGATGGAGCCTTCCCGTGGCTTGTAGCGGGCTTCTCGCCGATCATGACCTCCTTCTTGGCGTGATCTCCCGACATCACTTCGAGCGGTTAGGCTCTAATGAAGTATCGGGCTCTGATACCAATTGAAAGTTGCCTAGAGGGGGGTGAATAGGCGGAATATGAAAACTATAAACTTAAGCACAACTACAAGCTGGGGTTAGCGTTAGAAATAAACTTGAGTCCAAAAGAGAGGGCGAAAACAAATCACAAGCAAATGAAGAGTGTGACGCGGTGATTTGTTTTACCGAGGTTCGGTTCTTGCAAACCTACTCCCCGTTGAGGTGGTCACAAAGACTGGGTCTCTTTCAACCCTTTCCCTCTCTCAAACGGTCACCTAGACCGTGTGAGCTTCTCTTCTCAATCAATCGGAACACTAAGTCCCCACAAGGACCACCACACAATTAGTGTCTCTTGCCTTGATTACAATTGAGTTGGGAACAAGAAAGAAGGAAGAAGAAAAGTGATCCAAGCGCAAGAACTCAAATGAACACAAATATCACTCTCTCACTAGTCACTATTTGATTGGAATGATCTTTGGACTTGGGAGAGGATTTGATCTCTTGTTTGTGTCTTGGAGTGAAGTCTAGAGCTCTTGTATTGAATGCAATGGATGAAAACTTTGATGCCTTGAAGTGTGGTGGTTGGGGGGTATTTATAGCCCCAACCACCAAAGTGGCCGTTGGGGATGGCTGCTGTCGTATGGTGCACCGGACAGTCCGGTGCACCACCGGACACTGTCCGGTGCGCCAGCCATGTCACCCAACCGTTAGGGTTCGACCGTTGGAGCTCTGACATATGAGGCCACCGGACAGTCTGGTGGTGCACCGGACAGTCACTGTTCACTGTCCGGTGCGCCTTCTGACGCCTGATCTGACTTCTATGCGCGTAGACGTGCACTGTAGCGTTTCACTGTTCCTTTGCAGACGACTGTTGGCGCTAGTAGCCGTTGCTCCCGCTGGCACACCGGACAGTCCGGTGCTACACCGGACAGTCCGGTGCTACACCGGACAGTCCGGTGAATTATAGCGGAGCGGCTCCCCGAAAACCCGAAGCTGGCAAGTTCAGAGTGGATCCACCCTGGTGCACCGGACACTGTCCGGTGGTGCATCGAACACTGTCCGGTGCGCCAGACCATGGCAGCCTTCGGTTGTCTTTTACTCTTTTTATTTGAACCATTTCTTGGACTTTATATTGGTTTATGTTGAACCTTTAGCACCTGTAGAACTCATAATCTAGAGCAAACTAGTTATTTCAATAATTTGTTTTGGGCAATTCAACCACCAAAATTCATATAGGAAAAGTTTGACCCTATTTCCTTTTCATATACTTCGAACTGGTCCTATTCATTTGTATTGCGGACCGTCCGGGCCTTGGGGCCGGACCGTTCGCAGTCCTGACTAGAGAAGGTTGCTCCCGGCACAGTCCCTGTACTATTGTGCGGACCATCCGGCCTTGTAGGGCGGACCGTCCACAGGTGCCAAATTGGTTTGGGCAGGGACTGTGTGGTTTTTGGGATTTGTACTACAAACTGTCTGAAGGATAAGCCCGGACAGTACTGACTCCCAGGTCGTGGACCGTCCGGCCTTGTAGGGCGAACAGTCTGCATTAGACAGAGCTCTGGTCCTCCAAGTTGCCAGGTCTCAGACGGTCCGGCCAAGGTGGGCAGACTGTCTGGACCTCGCTTTTCTAACAGCTCTGACAGATTTCAAACGGGAAAACTAGCCATTATATGTACGGCGGACCGTCCGAGCTTAGGGCACAGACCGTCCGCGTGAGCGCAGAATGTGTGCTGTTTGCACATAACGGTTGGATTTGAGTGGTGTGAGGGCTCTCTTGGCCATTCTTTGCACACATTGAGCTCATTTGTGATCCTCCCACTCATTCTCTCACACTCTTTGCTTGAGATTGCATTCTAGTGAGAGATTGAGAGTTCCTAGTGTATTTGCATCCATTGGTGATTCTTGAGGCACTAGGTGGTACACCGAGCAAGCGTCATCGGCTTGTTACTCTTGCAAGTTGTCGCCACCTAGACGGCTCGGGTGTTGTCTCCGTCGAGCTCTCCAAGAAGATTGTGGAGGAGCCGCGGTGTTGATTGTGAGGGATTCGCGCCTACCTCGCCGGAGCGGCAAAGGTGACATTAGTGGAAACGAGGTATTGAGTGATTTCTTGTCTACTTGGCTCAAAGATCAAGCCGTGTCTTGATAGAGGAGCAAGTGAGAGCTTGAAGTCCACCTCAACGTGGATTAGGGGTGATCGGCAAATCACCGATACCACGAGATAAAATCTGGTGTCTTTTTCTTGCATTACTTATTGCCGTGCAAGTGATTAGTTTTTTGCATATTGTTCTTTGAGTATACAATCACCATAGTTGATTCTCATATATTGTTTACTTGTTGTCACTAGAGAATTTATACCTCTTGTCATATCGATTAAATTTCTCTAGTGTTTTTGAATTTAGTCAAAACCGTCTATTCACCCCCCTCTAGCCGGTGTCCTAGATCCTACAAGTGGTATCGGAGCAAAGGACTCCATTGTTTGTGGATCTAATCATCCCGGAGTAGGACAAAATGGCTAGTAACAACAATGTGCACATTGGAAAGCCACCACATTTTGATGGGAATAACTACGACTATTGGAAAATAAGAATGTCAATGCATCTTAGAGTAATGGGTGGAAAAATTTGGCCAATTGTCAAGGATAGGTTTGTTGTGTTGTGTAACACCTCAAAATTTTGTGGGTGGAATTCGTTAGAAATTCTTCAAAGAAATAAAATAAAATAAAATATCCTTTAATATGATTTTTGTTATCTTCAGGGTTACATCTCCTAAACTAAAAATCATGTAAAAACAATTTAAATAGAAGTATCCCTAAATGATGTTAGTTTTCCTATAAAAAATGTGTATTTACAAGGACTCTCCATAAAACTTTATACACTAGGAATAATTTTCTAAAATACCTAGTTACTATTTTGTGTAGATTGCATATTTTAAATGTTGGTCTAAATAGGATAATAAATAAAATATAATTTTGCACCATATTGGATATTTTAGAGTGTTGCATGTTGGGTGCTAAATTTAAAATCCGAATTCTGAAAAAGAGACTTGAAAATAAATGAAATAGGGAGAAAACAGAAAATAAAAAGAAAAATAAAAGAAAAGAGAAACTGCGCTGGGCTGGATTCTTCTTAGCTCGGTCCGTTAGTTCATTGTTCATGGCCCAGTGAACTCGGGAGCACGTAGGTCACTGCGCAAATGGGACCGGCAGGTCAGTCACTCGTCCGTCGCCTAGTTCGCGCCGTGCACTACTACGCCGACCGGTGGACCCAATCAAGCAGGATCGCCAACGATCTCTCAGATGCAGCGCGACAATGGCGGACTTGCGCGAGCTCCGCGAAACCGCCGTTGGCTGAACCCAATAGTAGGAATAAAAACCCTGGAGCTCTTACGATTCCCTCCTGCTATCTCGCGCAAGAGCCACCAAGAGAATTCGCTAAGGGAAAACAAGGAGAAAGGGGGAGAATCCGCACCGCCGCGGACGGGATCCGCGTCGCCGCCGTGGGTCCAAAACCTTGTTGCCATTCGGAGCACGCCTACCTCGTTCGGGCAGGTTGGGCAGTTGGTGGGGTGAAATTCTTCACCGGAGGACGCCGCCGCCATGCGGCCCGCATCGTGTCATGACCGGGCCAGTCGTCGCGGCAATTCGCTGTAAGAAATCCCTCATCTAGTTCACCAATGTCTCCTCTACGTGTACCACGCCTCGGATCCATGTTTAGGGCTATGGTTCATGGGATGGTGTGGCCTGGCCACGGCCTCCGCAGCGGTGCAGAAGCCGATGTCCTGGTGTCGCCGCCGTCGTGGGGGTGAATCGTGGGCCGTCGGATGGCGGCTGATCGGATAGGATTAGATGTGGGGAACGGTTTAGTCTGGAGAAGTTGTGACCGTAGATCCATGGGCGGACGACGCTGATGTGATCTAGTGGTAATTAAAGCTGAACCGTAGATTCCTGATCCTACGGTTGCGTGCGCGCACTGATTTGGGGGGTGCTTGATCTAATCCTAGCCGTGGGGTTGTGATCCAACGGTCGAGAGCTAGTGACACCCCTTCGCCGAAGCCGTTTTACAAAAGAAACCCTCGGGTTCGGTTGATTAAACCCGCAGTCCACACAGTAGCGCTATATGTCTTAGGATTTCTTATGCGTTAGCCCCTGCGCTCTCCTGTAATTGACGCCAAGTCCAGAAGATTGGAAAATCCATTAAAAGTAAATAGAAATTAATTTTTAATGCATAATTAAATGCCAGAATTTGTTTAATTCATATAAAATTCATATGAACTCCAAATTAATCCATTCCACTTCCTATAATTTTGTAATATTATTCTCTATCAAATAGTGCCACTATTTCGGCATGAAAGACACACTAAAATTTATCTATTACTTAATCTTGTATTAAGCACATAGAACCTTCAGAAATTCATAACTCATAATCCGTAACTCCTTTTTGATTCATTCTAGTTGCATTAGTCTCACAATAATATTTATTATCACCTGGCAACTTTGTTTTGTCATGAAATATAGGTTAAAATGTTGCACTTAGTCTATTCTATATTTAACCACGCGGATCTTCGGAAAACCATAACTCCTTAACCGTAATTCCGAATTTAGTGGTTCTCGAACCCACGATCTCGTAGCAATGCGTAGATCATTATTATTCAGTTTGTTCTTATGTTTGGTGTGATGTTAATTTTATCTATACCATGTTTGTTTGTATTGCTACGACTAGCGCGAGGACACGTGTCATCTAAAAAGCAAGTTGGTACCTAGAATCTCAAGTGCCAGGCAAGTTGTGACCTTGATCACTTTTTTTACCCAATAATGTTTTTTAATGTCACTTATTCATGCATATGTTTAATTTTGATGGGACCCGATAGGTCACCCTAGATTGTTTATCTGATTACCTTGTTTACCCCTGAATCACTTGGGTAGTTTGCTATTGCTTTATATGGTTTTGGGATAATCATTTATTATATCCATGTTCCAGTTATTTTGTTATTTATTTATGTTCATGTCAAGATCATTACATTATTGTTAATTGGAACATGGAGCTTAACTTGAGAAACACGTGCCACCACAAGGGTTTAATGGGATGCCCTTGGCTGACTAATTAGGAAAGCTAGTGGAAGACTACCTTACCCGAAAAGGGCAAGGGCAGTAGGGGAGTTGCATGCAAGGAGGTTCTCGGGTTGATTTTGCTGCGATGGCGGTCAGCCGGGGGATTCTTGCAAGTGCTCTTCCCATAAATTGTAGCGGGTTTTCGGAAGCTAGTGGAACTTTGTAAAGGCCTCATAGTGGATCCCTAGCCATTCACCTTGGTAGTGTCTAAGGGTCTAGCTAACCCTGGCAACATGGGAAACACGACCTTTGGGTAAAGGGTACAACCTCTGCAGAGTGTAAAACTGGTATACTAGCTGAGCTCACGGTCATGAGCAGCTCAGGACTCTCTGATGATTAAATTATGGAACCTAAACTCAATTTGTCATTTGCATTTGCATGGGTTTATTATTAATTTTGTTCTATTATTATTATGGTTTGGTATTTACTTACACTTAGTAACTGCTAATAAAATTTTGACCAACTTATAAAAGCAATGCTCAGCTTTAACCTCTATTGTTGATCAGCCTTACACTTCATGAACTCCCACCTTTGGTGAGTTCATGCCACATTATTCCCAACAACTTGTTGAGCTATGAACATGTGTGAGCTCACCCTTACTGTCTCACACCCCCCACAGATCAAGAACAGGTACCACTGGATGGCGCATGGTGGATGTTGTGCTGTGTTCGTGAGAGGTCTAGGTCGTCGTCTCCCAGTTGACTTTCTAGCGCCAAGGATGGATTTTAGATCCTGATATATTTATCTTTTTATTTTATTCTGTAAGACTTCCACTATGTAATAAATACTCTGATTATATTGTGACATTTATCTCTATACACTCTGTTATTATATATGTTGTCTTCTTTGGCACATGTATGAGATGCACCCGGCTTTGTCCCTTAAAGCCCGGGGTGTGACAGAAGTGGTATCAAAGGAAATGTTGACTGTAGGACGAAACCTAGATAGAAATGGACAAAACAATTACCTACTTACCTTACTCTGATTCTTTCTATACTCACCTTGTCTTGATCCTGTCTCACTTTTTGCTGTCATACTCTGATCATTCTTATCTTTTCTACTCTAAGACAAGATGGATTTCACACCTTGGAATCCTACATTTATAACCTTTTTTAGAGATAGGAGGCCTAAGGCAAAATTTAAAACTATTTTCTCTATTAAAAAAAATGTTGGTTGATTGTTCTGATGATAAATGCTTGATTTGCTTCTTTGATTGATTGAAACATTATAGTTGGGCATCTTAGCATGTACCACCATAAGGTAATGTATTAGCTTTAGTGGATAACACACTAATCTACCTAGCTAATAAATCCCCCGCAGTAACAATTCTCGTAATTACTCGCCTTGTCTACAAATCTTCCTTTCTTACCATGTGTTTCTAACCCAGATGGGCTACCCCTATAGTGTTAGAAGAGAGCACTATAGACGTGATCCTTGGTATGTCATGGTTAAGAAAGGCAAAGGCAGTTTTATACACTGTGCTAAAGGAACCATAGAACTCACCAGTTCCAAAGGAGAAAGATTTGAAGTTGAAATTGCAGTAACTACCACCATCAGACTAGCAGCATTTTTAGTAGATGAGAAGTTTGTTGGTGACAACATCCGTGCGGATTGGAGATTTTTCTGGATGTCTTTCTAGAGGAGTTACCAGGGATGCCACCAAATAGGGAAGTTGAGTTCTCTATTGATCTCTTACCTAAGACTACTCCTACTCCCAAACGGCCATACAGGATGTTCGTAGAAGAACTAAAGGAACTTAAGAAGCAATTAACAGAGTTATCAGAGGCTGGGTACATTCGTTCGAATTCTTCACCTTATGGAGCACCAGTTTTGTTTGTATAGAAGAAGGATGGATCGCAACGGATGTGTGTGGATTATAGATCTCTTAATGATGTTACCGTGAAGAACAAGTACCCGTTACCCCGCATTGAGGATTTATTTGATCAAATGAGAGGTGCTAGGGTATTCTCGAAGATTGATCTCCGATCGGGTTACCATCAAATGAAGATTAGACCATCAGATATTCCCAAGACGATTTTCTCGACCCGATATGGTTTATATGAGTTCACCGTTATGTCATTTGGACTTACTAATGCATCAGCCTATTTTATGGATCTGAAGAATAAGGTGTTCATGATTTGGATAGATTCGTCGTGGTTTTCATTGACGATATTTTTTTTATTCCAAGAGAGATAGTGATCATGAGAAACATCTGATATTGGTGCTACAGAAGCTACAAGATAATCAACTATACACCAAGTATAGCAAATGCGAGTTCTGGATTGACGAGGTGTCATTTTTTGGACATATCATTTCTAATGAAGGAATATCAATGGATCCTGCTAAAGTCAAGGAGATAGTGGTGTGGAGCATACCCACTACAGTTACGGAGATTTGGAATTTCTTGGGACTTGCAGGATATTATCGGAGATTTATTGAAAAATTTTCTAAGATTGCTAAGCCTATGACCTTGCTTCTGGAGAAGGGAAGAGAATTTAAGTGGGATGAGAAGTGCCAAGATAGCTTTGATCAATTAAAGAAGAGATTGATGTCACCACCAGTGTTGGTTATGCCAGATCTACAGAAAGGAATCGATATTTATTGCGATGCATGTGGCCAAGGCTTGGGATATGTGCTCATGCAAGAAGGACATGTGATTGCCTACGTGTCTCGTTAGTTGCTGAAACACGAGTTGAACTACCCCACTCATGACTTAGAACTAGCAGCCGTTGTGCATGCGCTTAAGATTTGGAGACATTATATTATGGGAAACAAGTGTCAAGTATGCACGGATCATAAGAGTTTGAAGTATATATTCACTCAAAGGGATCTCAACCTTAGGCAACGTCGTTGGTTGGAGCTTATTAAGGATTATAATTTGGAGACTCACTATCACCCGGGCAAGGCAAATTTGGTTGCAGATGCCTTGAGTCGAAAGGAGCATGTTCATTCAGCTGTTGTTGCCCAGCTACCCGATGAGATTGTTGAGGATTTCAGGAGACTTAACCTGGTGATAGTTGCTCGCACTGAAGGAGTTACTATTGATGTGGAACCTACTTTGGAGCAAGAAATCCGCAAAGGACAAATTGGTGATGCTAAGATACAAGAGATTAAGGATCTGATTACTGAGGGTAGAGGTCCAGAGTTTAAGGAGGATGAGCAAGGTACCATATGGTTCGAGGATAGGATATGTATTCCTGATATTGAAAGCCTTTGTGAGACTATTTTAAAGGAGGCTCATGACTCGGATTATTCTAATCATCCTGGGAGTACCAAGATGTATCAGGAATTGAAGCGGAAGTATTGGTGGTATGGATTGAAGAGAGATGTGGCTGCACATGTGGCTATGAGCGAGGTGTGTCAAAAAGTTAAAGCCGAACACCAAAGACAAGCTAGACTATTATACCCATTAAAGATACCCGAATGGAAGTGGGAAGAGATTGGCATGGATTTCATTACTGGATTGCCTCGCACCTCGAAAGGATATGATTCTATATGGGTCATTATGGATAGATTGACCAAAGTGACTCATTTCATTCCTGTCAAGACTACTTATAAGGGATCTTAATTGGCAGAGTTATATATGGCTCGGATTGTGTCTTGACACGGTGTACCGAAGAAGATCATTTTGGATAAAGGATCACAGTTTACCTCTAGATTTTGGAACAGTTTTCATGAGAATATGGATACGAAGTTGAATTTTAGTTCGGCCTACCATCCTCAGACTGATGGACAGACTGAAAGGACTAATCAAGTATTGGAGGACATGTTGAGAGCTTGTGCCCCTCAGCATGTGAGAGCACCTAGAGGGGGGGTGAATAGGTGATCCTGTAAAAACTTAAACTCAAAGCCACAGACTTGATTAAGTGTTAGTGCAATGAAGTCAAGTGGCTAGAGATGAGTTCTTGCAAAACACAATAACCACAAAGAGATCAACACAGAGAGGCACAGTGGTTTATCCCGTGGTTCGGCCAAGTCCAACACTTGCCTACTCCACGTTGTGGCGTCCCAACGGACGAGGGTTGCACTCAACCCCTTTCAAGCGGTCCAAAGACCCACTTGAATACCACGGTGTTTTGCTTTCGTTTCACTATATCCCGCTTGCGAGGAATCTCCACAACTAGGAGCCTCTCGCCCTTACAATTTGATTATCACAAAGAATCATGGAAGTAAGGATGGGATGAGCAACACACACAAGACACAAAATCAGAGCAACAATACGCACACAAGTCACAACATGAGCTCTCAACACAACTCGAAGAGTTCTCTACTCAAATGGAGCTCTAGTTGCTATCACAAAGAATCGAATGCGCGGAAATGAAGTCTTGGTGCTTAGGAATGCTCAAGGGATGCTTGGTGTACTCCTCCATGCGCCGAGGGGTCCCTTTTATAGCCCCAAGGCAGCTAGGAGCCATTGAGAGCAATCTAGGAAGGCAATTCTTGCCTTCTGTCGACTGGCGCACCGGACAGTCCGGTGCACCACCGGACACTGTTCGGTGCGGATTTCTTTCCTATTCTGGCGTAGCCGACCATTGGAGACTTGGAGCCGTTGGCGCACCGGACACTGTCCGGTGCACACCGGATAGTCCGGTGCCCCCATCTGATCGTTGGCTCGGCCACGCGTCACGCGCGGATTGCACGACCGACCGTTGGCGCGCCCGACCATTGGCTCACCAGACAGTCCGGTGACTCACCGGACAGTCCGGTGAATTATAGCCGTACGCTGTTGACTTGGTTCCCGAGAGCGGCAACTTCCCCGCAGCCGACTCACCGGACACTGTCCGGTGCACCACCGGATAGTCCGATGATTTATAGCCGTACGCCGCCGTCGAGACCAGAGAGCAGCCAGTTGATCAGACACCAGCCTGGCGCACCGGATACTGTCCGGTGCACCACCGGACAGTCCGGTGCACCCAGACTGAGCAGAGTCTTGGCTGCTCGAGCCAAGTCTTTTCCAATTGAATTTTCTCTGATTCTAGCACTTAGACAAATATGTTAGTACACAAAAACCAATGTGCTAAGTCTAGAATCATACCTTTGAGTTGACTTTGCACTCCTTCCACCATTTGGCATAGTTTCACATTAAACCATTTGTGTTGACACTTAATCACCAAAATACTTAGAAATGGCCCAAGGGCACATTTCCCTTTCAATCTCCCCCTTTTTGGTGATTTATGCCAACACAACAAAAAGCAACTAAAGGAAGTGCAACAACAATGCAAATGAGAGCACAAATTTGTTTTGATTCAAATTTGGCATATTTGGATCATTCTTTGCCACCACTTGGTTTATTTTTGAAAAACAAACTCAATTTCCTATCTCTAAGTCAAACTCACTTGTTGAGACATAAAGAGAGGTATTCCAATAGAAATTGATCAAAGATTCAAAAACTCCCCCTTTTCCCATAATCAAGCATTCTCCCCACAAGAGACAGACTTTTGGCACTAAGAGACAATAAGAGTATTTTGACAAAACAAAACTCTATTCTACTGTTTTCAAAATTCTCAAGTGGTAGCTGATCCATTTCTTGCTTTGGCCTTATTTTCTCCCCCTTTGGCATCAAGCACCAAAACGGGATCAATCTTGGCCCTTAAACCCCATTGCCTCACCAAAATCTTCAAATAAGAGTACAAAGGCAATAAGAATATGGAGATGAACTTGGAGTGAGTTACCCTCTCATCGGAGTGCAGTGGAAGTCTTGCATGGTCCAAGTTCACCTTTTCCCTTTCAATCCACCGTTGAGACTAAATCAAGCAAGCTCAAGCATATGGTTAGTCTCAAAGGGTCAAGTTGTAGCACATCTCCCCCTAAATATGTGCATCACTCACACATGGACTTTTGAGGTCCGGGGAGAGTTTGTACAACTTGAGCACCATAAATAAACAAAATGCATAAGGGAACATGATCAAAGCATAATACACATGTATGCTACACATCAATCCAAGTTCCACGAATCTAAGACATTTAGCTCACTACGCAGCCTGCAAAAGGTCTTTTCGTCTAAAGGCTTGGTAAAGATATCGGCTAGCTGGTTCTCGGTGCTAATATAAAACACTTCGATATCTCCCTTTTGCTGGTGGTCTCTCAAAAAGTGATGCCGGATGTCAATGTGCTTTGTGCGGCTGTGCTCAACAGGATTGTCCGCCATACAGATAGCACTCTCATTGTCACATAGGAGTGGGACTTTGCTCAGATTGTAGTCAAAGTCCCGGAGGGTTTGCCTCATCCAAAGTAGTTGTGCAACACTGTCCTGCTGCAACGTACTCGGCCTCAGCGGTGGATAGGGCAACGGAGGTTTGTTTCTTAGAACTCCACGACACCAGGGACCTTCCTAGAAATTGGCACGTCCCTGATGTACTCTTCCTATCGACCTTACATCCAGCATAATCGGAGTCTGAGTATCCAATTAAGTCAAAGGTAGACCCCTTTGGATACCAGATCCCGAAGCAAGGCGTAGCGACTAAATATCTGAGAATTCGCTTCACAGCCACTAAGTGACACTCCCTTGGATCGGATTGAAATCTAGCACACATGCATACACTAAGCATAATATCCGGTCTACTAGCACATAAATAAAGCAAGGAACCTATCATGGACCGGTATGCTTTTTAATCAACGGACTTACCTCCTTTGTTGAGGTCGACGTGTCCGTCAGTTCCCATTGGAGTCTTTGCGGGCTTGGCGTCCTTCATCCCAAATCGCTTGAGCAAGTCTTGCGTATACTTTGTTTGGGAAATGAAAGTGTCATCCTTGAGTTGCTTCACTTGGAACCCAAGGAAGTAGTTCAACTCGCCCATCATCGACATCTCAAACTTTTGAGTCATCATGCTGCTAAACTCTTCACAAGACTGTTGGTTAGTAGAACCAAATATTATGTCATCGACATAAATTTGGCACACAAATAGGTCACCATCACATGTCTTAGTGAAAAGAGTTGGATCAGCTTTCCCAACCTTGAAAGCAAGCAATTAAAAAGTCTCTAAGGCATTCATACCATGCTCTTGGGGCTTGCTTAAGTCCATAGAGCGCCTTAGAGAGCTTACACACGTGGTCGGGGTACCGTTCATCCTCAAAGCCAGGGGGTTGCTCCACGTACACCTCCTCCTTGATTGGCCCGTTGAGGAAAGCGCTCTTCTCGTCCATTTGGAACAACCTGAAAGAATGGTGAGCGGCATAGGCTAACAAAATGCGAATCGACTCTAGCCTAGCCACAGGAGCGAAAGTCTCCTCAAAGTCCAAACCTGCGACTTGGGCATAACCTTTTGCCACAAGTCGAGCCTTGTTCCTTGTTACCACCCCATGCTCGTCCTGTTTGTTGCAGAACACCCACTTGGTTCCCACAACATTTTGCTTGGGACGCGTCACCAGTGTCCAAACTTCATTACGCTTGAAGTTGTTGAGCTCTTCCTGCATGGACAACACCCAGTCCGGATCTAGCAAGGCCTCTTCTACCCTGAAAGGCTCAATAGAAGAGACGAAAGAGTAATGCTCACAAAAATTAGCTAATCTAGAGCGAGTGGTTACTCCCTTGCTAATGTCACCCAAAATCTGGTCGACAGGATGGTTCCTTTGAATGATCGCTCGAACTTGAGTTGGAGGGGCCTGTGGTGCTTCTTCCTCTTCAACTTGGACATCCTGTGCTCCCCCTTGATCACACGCCTCTTCTTGAGGAACCTGTTCATCATCTTGAGTTGGGGGGTGCACCATTGTTGAGGAAGAAGGTTGATCTTGCTCCTTGAGTTCCTGCGGTCGCACGTCTCCAATCGCCATGGTACGAATCACGTCCGTTGGAACATCATCCTCATCTACATCATCAAGCTTAACTTGCTCTCTTGGAGAGCCATTAGTCTCATCAAATACAACATCGCTAGAGACTTCAACCAAACCCGATGATTTGTTGAAGACTCTATACGCCTTTGTATTTGAGTCATAACCTAACAAAAACCCTTATATAGCTTTGGGAGCAAATTTTGAATTTCTACCTTTCTTCACCAGAATGTAGCATTTACTCCCAAAAACTCGAAAATACGAAACGTTGGGTTTGTTACCGGTTAGAAGCTCGTATGATGTCTTCTTGAGAAGGCGATGGAGATAGACTCAGTTTATGGCGTGGCAAGCCGTGTTCACAGCTTCCGACCAAAACCGCTCGGGCGTCTTGAATTCTCCAAGCATCGTCCTCGCCATGTCTATGAGCGTCCGGTTCTTCCTCTCTACCACACCATTTTGCTGTGGTGTGTAAGGAGTGGAGAACTCGTGCTTGATTCCTTCCTCCTCAAGGTACTCCTTCACTTGAAGTTTCTTGAACTCGGACCCGTTGTCGCTCCTTATCTTCTTCACCTTGAGCTCAAACTCATTTTGAGCTCTCCTTAGGAAGCGCTTGAGGGTCCCTTGGGTTTCAGATTTATCCTGCAAAAAGAATACCCAAGTGAAGCGGGAAAAATCATCAACAATTACTAAACCATACTTACTTCCCCCGATGCTAAGGTAGGCGACGGGTTCGAAGAGGTCCATATGCAGCAGCTACAGGGTTCTTGATGTGGTCATCACATTCCTGCTGTGATGCGCACTTCCCACTTGTTTACCTGCTTGACAAGCTGCACAAGGTCTATCTTTTTTCGAAATGCACATTTGTTAGACCTAACACATGTTCTCCCTTTAGAAGTTTGTGAAGGTTCTTCATCCCCACATGTGCTAGACGGCGATGCCACAGCCAACCCATGCTAGTCTTAGCAATTAAGCATGCATCTAGACCGGCCTCCTCCTTTGCAAAATCAACTAAATAGAGTTTGCCGTCTAGTACACCCTTAAAAGCTAATGAACCATCACTCCTTCTAAAGACAGACACATCTACATTTGTGAATAAGCAATTATATCCTATATTACATAACTGACTAACCGACAAAAGATTATAACCTAGCGACTCTACTAAAAATACATTGGAGATAGAGTGCTCATTTGAGATGGCAATCTTGTCTAAGCCTTTAACCTTGCCTTGATTCCCGTCACCGAATATGATTGAATCTTGGGAATCTTTATTCTTGACGTAGGAGGTGAACATCTTCTTCTCCCCCGTCATGTGGTTTGTGCATCCGCTGTCGATAATCCAGCTTGATCCCCCGGATGCATAAACCTGCAAGGCAAATTAGGCTTGGGTCTTAGGTACCCAACTCTTGTTGGGTCCTACAAGGTTAGTGACAATAGTCTTAGGAACCCAAATGCAAGTTTTATCTCCCTTACATTTGGCTCCCACCTTTTTAGCAATCAACTTTTTATTTTTACATGAAAGAATAAACTTAGCATTGCAAGCATGAAAGACAGTGGTAGATCCATTATATACTTTTTTAGGAGCATGAGACATAACATTCATCCTAGATCTACCATAAACGTTTGAACTAGAAGAAATCATGACATGAGAGTCGAATGCATTACAACTCCTATCATAATGAACATTTGAATCTTTCATAGCCATATTTCTACCATGCATATAAGAACTAGAAGCAGTCATAAGAGAATCATAAGAATAATTCCTACAAACATTTCTAGAGAATTTCCTATCGCTATACATGAAAGCATGGTTCCTTTTAGCACTATTAGTCATTGGAGCCTTCCCTTTCTCCTTGGCGGAGATGGGAGCCTTATGACTTGTTAAGTTCTTGGCTTCCTTCTTAAAGCCAAGCCCATCCTTAATTGAGGGATGTCTACCAATAGTATAGGCATCCCTTGCAAATTTTAATTTATCAAATTCATTTTTGCTAGTCTTAAGTTGAGCATTAAGACTAGCCACTTCACCATTTAATTTAGAAATAGAAACTAGGTGTTCACTACAAGCTTCAACATTAAAATCTTTACACCTATTGCAAATCACAACATGTTCTACATAAGAGGTTGATTTATTAGCTATTTCTAACTTAGCACTCAAGTCATCATTTATACTTTTTAAGCTAGAGATAGATTCATGGCATGTAGACAATTCACATGAAAGCACTTCATTTCTTTTAACTTCTAGAGCAAGAGAATTTTGCGCACTAACAAATTTATCATGCTCTTCATATAAAAGGTCATCTTGCTTTTCTAACAATCTATTCTTCTCATTCAAAGCATCAATTAGTTCATTGATTTTATCAATTTTGGTTCTATCTAAACCTTTGAATAAACATGCATAGCATATTTCATCATCACTAGATTCATCATCACTTGAAGAAGCGTAAGTACTAGTATTACGAGTGCTTACCTTCTTTTCCCTTGCCATGAGGCAGGTGTGATGCTCGTTGGGGAAGAGGGATGATTTGTTGAAGGCGGTGGCAGCGAGTCCTTCGTCGTCGGAGTCGGACGAGGAACAACCCGAGTCCCACTCTTTCCCAAGGTGTGCCTCGCCTTTAGCCTTCTTGTAAGTCTTTTTCTTTTCCCTCTTCTTTTCTTGATCCTGGTCACTATCATTATCGGGACAATTAGCAATAAAGTGACCAACCTTACCGCACTTGAAGCAGGAGCGCTTTCCCTTTGTCTTGTTCTTTTTGGGATGCTCCTTGCGGCCTTTTAGCGCCGTCTTGAAGCGCTTGATGATGAGGGCCATTTCTTCCTCATTGAGCCCCGCCGCCTCAACTTGTGCCACCTTGCTAGGTAGCGCCTCCTTGCTATTTGTTGCCTTGAGAGCAATGGCTTGAGGCTCATGAATTGGACCATTCAACGCCTCATCGACGTATCTTGCCTCCTTGATCATCATCCGCCCGCTTACGAACTTTCCAAGTATTTCTTCGGGCGACATCTTGGTGTACCTAGGATTTTCACGAATATTGTTTACAAGATGTGGATCAAGGACAGTGAAAGACCTTAGCATTAGGCAGACGACATCGTGGTCCGTCCATCGCGTGCTTCTATAGCTCCTTATTTTGTTGACGAGGGTCTTGAGCCTGTTGTATGTTTGGGTTGGCTCCTCTCCCCTGATCATTGCGAATCTCCCAAGTTCGCCCTCCACCAACTCCATCTTGGTGAGCATGGTGACATCATTTCCCTCATGAGAGATCCTGAGGGTGTCCCAAATCTGCTTGGCGTTATCCAAGCCGCTCACCTTATGGTATTCATCCCTGCACAATGACGCTAAAAGAACAGTAGTAGCTTGTGTATTTTTATGAATTTGTTCATTGATGAACATGGGACTATCCGTACTATCAAATTGCATTCCATTTTCTACTATCTCCCATATACTTGGATGGAGAGAGAACAAGTGGCTACACATTTTGTGACTCCAAAATCCGTAGTCCTCTCCATTAAAGTGAGGAGGTTTATCAAGGGGAATGGAAAGCAAATGAGCATTTTAACTTTGCGGAATACGTGAGTAATCAAAAGAGAAGTTCGAGTTAACCGTCTTCTTTTTCTCGTAGTCGTTGTCGTCGTCGTCCTTTTGGGAAGAAGAAGACTCGTCGCTGTCGTCGTAGTAGACAATCTTCTTAATACGTCTCTTCTTTTTCCCGTCCTTCTTCTTATGACTTGAGCCCGAGTCGGTGGGCTTGTCGTCTTTTGGCTCATTGATGAAGGACTCCTTCTCCTTGTCGTTGTTGATCACCATCCCCTTGCCCTTAGGATCCATCTCTTCGGGCGATTAGTCCCTTTCGTGAAGAGAACAACTCCGATACCAATTGAGAGCACCTAGAGGGGGGGGGGGGTGAATAGGTGATCCTGTAAAAACTTAAACTCAAAGCCACAAACTTGATTAAGTGTTAGCGCAATGAAGCCAAGTGGCTAGAGATGAGTTCTTGCAAAACACAGTAACCACAAAGAGATCAACACAGAGAGGCACAGTGGTTTATCCCGTGGTTTGGTAGTAGTTGGAACAAGAGTCTACCTTATGTTGAGTTCTCATATAATGATAGCTACCAGGACGGTCTGAAGATGGCATCGTCCAAGGCTCTATATGGTAGGAAATGCAGGACTCCTCTATTTTGGACCAGATTAGAGGAAGACAGATCTTTGGACCTAGACTTATTCAAGATGTAGAAGAACAAGTCCGTATAATTCGGGAGCATTTGAGGGTAGCTCAGACCAGGCAAAAGAGCTACGCTGATAATAGAACAAGACCGCTGGAATTTGAGGAAAGAAATCATGTGTACCTCAAGGTGTCACCACTTCGTGGAATGAGGAAATTTAAAGTTAAGGGCAAATTGTCCCCTCGCTTTATTGGACCATTCAGAGTTTTTAGGCAAGTTGGAGAGATGGCCTATCAACTCGAGCTACCTGATAATCTATCTGATGTACATAATATATTTCATGTGTCTCAACTTAAGAAGTGTCTCCGTGCCCCTGAGGAACATTTACCAATGGAAGAGCTCAGTGATCGGGGAGATTTGACTTACACGGAGTATCCTATCAAGATTCTGATACATTGACTCGAGTTACAAGAAATAAGGTGATAAATATATGCAAAGTGCAATGGAGTCACCAGGGTGAAGATGAAGCTACATGGGAAAGAGAAGAAGAGCTTCGCATAGATTTTTCCCATCTTTTCCCTAGAACTTCCTAAATCTCGAGGACGAGATTTTTGTTAAGGGGGTAGGATTTGTAACACCTCAAAATTTTGTGGGTGGAATTCGTTAGAAATTCTTCAAAGAAATAAAATAAAATAATCCTTTAATATGATTTTTGTTATCTTCAGGGTTACATCTCCTAAACTAAAAATCGTGTAAAAACAATTTAAATAGAAGTATCCCTGAATGATGTTAGTTTTCCTATAAAAAATGTGTATTAACAAGGACTCTGCATAAAACTTTATACACTAGGAATAATTTTCTAAAATACCTAGTAACTATTTTGTGTAGATTGCATATTTTAAATGTTGGTCTAAATAGGATAATAAATAAAATATAATTTTGCACCATATTGGATATTTTAGAGTGTTGCATGTTGGGTGCTAAATTTAAAATCCAAATTCTGTAAAAGGGACATGAAAATAAATGAATTAAGGAGAAAACAGAAAATAAAAAGAAAAATAAAAGAAAAGAGAAACTGCACGCTGGGCTGGATTCTTCTTAGCTCGGCCCGTTAGTTCATTGTTCACAGCCCAGCGAACTCGGGAGCGCGTAGGTCACTGCGCAAATGGGACCGGCGGGCCAGTCACTCGTCCGTCGCCTAGTCCGCGTCGTGCACTGCAACACCAACCGGTGGACCCAATCAAGCAGGATCGCCAACGATCTCCTAGATGGAGCGCGACAATGGCGGACCTGCGCGAGCTCCACAAAACCGCCGTTGACTAAACCCAATCGTAGGAATAAAAACCCTGGAGCTCTTACGATTCCCTCCTGCTATCTCGCGCAAGAGCCACCAAGAGAATTCGCTGAGGGAAAACGAGGAGAAAGGGGGAGAATCCGTGCCGCCGCGGACGGGATCCGCGTCGCCGCCGTGGGTCCAAAACCTTGTTGCCATTCGGAGCACGAGCTCGACCCTGGGAGCTTCACCACACCGCCAAGTTTGTGCCTCAGGTCTTCGCGGGCAAGACAGTGCAGTGGCGCGCGGGGTACCAAACCAGGGCGGACCTGGGATCGCCGCCATGGATCTTCACTGAGGTGGCCGTTCGAAGCGTACTTGGGGACTCCGGTGGCTCGCGCGGGGTCACCGATGGATATCCGCTACTCGTTCGGGCAGGTTGGGTGGTTGGTGGGGCAGAATTCTTCACCGGAGGACGCCACCGCCATGCGGCCCGCATCGTGTCGTGACCGGTTCAGTCGTCGCGGCAATTCGCTCTAAGAAATCCCTCATCTAGTTCACCAATCTCTCCTCTACGTGTACCACGCCTCGAATCCATGTTTAGGGCTAAGGTTCGTGGGATGGTGTGGCCTGGCCATGGCCTCCGCCGCGGTGCAGAAGCTGATGTCCTGGCGCCGCCGCCATCGTGGGGTGAATCGTGGGCCGTCGGATGTCGGCTGATCGGATAGGATTAGATGTGGGGAACGGTTTAGTCTGGAGAAGTTGTGACCGTAGATCCACAGGCGGACGGCGCTGATGTGATCTGGTGGTAATTAAAGTTGAACCGTAGATTCCCGATCCTGTGGTTGCGCGTGCGCACTGATTTGGAGGGGGGTGCTTGATCTAATCCTAGCCGTGGGGTTGTGATCCAACGGCCGAGAGCTAGTGACACCCCTTCGCCGAAGCCGTTTTACAAAAGAAACCCTCGGGTTCGGTTGATTAAACCCGCAGTCCACACAGTAGCGCTATGTGTCTTAGGATTTCTTATGCGTTAGCCCCTGCGCTCTCCTGTAATTGACGCCAAGTCCAGAAGATTGGAAAATCCATTAAAAGTAAATAGAAATTAATTTTTAATGCATAATTAAATGCCAGAATTTGTTTAATTCATATAAAATTCATATGAACTCCAAATTAATCCATTCCACCTCCTATAATTTTGTAATATTATTCTCTATCAAATAGTGACACTATTTTAGCATGAAAGACACACTAAAATTTATCTATTACTTAATCTTGTATTAAGCACATTGAACCTTCAGAAATTCATAACTCATAATCCGTAACTCCTTTTTGATTCATTTTAGTTGCATTAGTCTCACAATAATATTTATTATCACCTGGCAACTTTGTTTTGTCATGAAATATAGGTTAAAATGTTGCACTTAGTCTATTCTATATTTAACCACGCGGATCTTCGGAAAACCATAACTCCTTAACCGTAATTCCGAATTTAGTGTTTTTTGAACCCACGATCTCGTAGCAATGCGTAGATCATTATTATTCAGTTTGTTCTTATGTTTGGTGTGATGTTAATTTTATCTATACCATGTTTGTTTGTATTGCTACGACTAGCGCGAGGACACGTGTCATCTGAAAAGCAAGTTGGTACCTGGAATCTCAAGTGCCAGGCAAGTTGTGCCCTTGATCACTTTTGTTTACCCAATAATATTCTTTAATGTCACTTATTCATGCATATGTTTAATTTTGATGGGACCCGATAGGTCACCCTAGATTGTTTATCTCATTACCTTGTTTACCCCTGAATCACTTGGGTAGTTTGCTATTGCTTTATATGGTTTTGGGATAATCATTTATTATATCCATGTTCCAGTTATTTTGTTATTTTATTTATGTTCTTGTCAAGATCATTATATTATTGTTAATTGGAACATGGAGCTTAACTTGAGAAACACGTGCCACCATAAGGGAGGAATGGGACCCCTTGGCTAACTAATTAGGAAAGCTAGTGGAAGACTACCTTACCCGAAAGGGGCAAGGGCAGTAGGGGAGTTGCATGCAAGGAGGTTCTCGGGTTGATTTTGCTGCGATGGCGGTCAGATGGGGGATTCTTGCAAGTGCTCTTCCCATAAACTGTAGCGGGTTTTCGGAAGCTAGTGGAACTTTATAAAGGCCTCGTAGTGGATCCCTATCCATTCACCTTGGTAGTGTCTAAGGGTCTAGCTAACCCTGGCGACATGGGAAACACGACTTGTGGGTAAAGGGTACAACCTCTGCAGATTGTAAAACTGGTATACTAGCCGAGCTCACGGTCATGAGCAGCTCAGGACTCTCTAATGATTAAATTATGGAACCTAAACTCAATTTGTCATTTGCATTTGCATGGGTTTATTATTAATTTTGTTCTATTATTATTATTATGGTTTGGTATTTAGTTGCACTTAGTAACTTCTAATAAAATTTTAACCAACTTATAAAAGCAATGCTGAGCTTTAACCTCTATTGTTGATCAGCCTTACACTTCATGAACTCCCACCTTTGGTGAGTTCATGCCACATTATTCCCAACAACTTGTTGAGCGATGAACATGTGTGAGCTCACCCTTGCTGTCTCACACCCCTACAGGTCAAGAACAGGTACCACTGGATGGCGCATGGTGGATGTTGCGCTGTGTTCGTGAGAGGTCTAGGTCGTCGTCTCCCAGTTGACTTTCTGGCGCCAAGGATGGATTTTAGATCCTGATATATTTATCTTTTATTTTATTCTGTAAGACTTCCGCTATGTAATAAATACTTTGATTATATTATGACATTTATCTCTATACACTCTATTATTATATATGTTGTCTTCTTTGGCGCATGTATGAGATGCACCCGACTTTGTCCCTTAAAGCCCAAGGTGTGACATGTTGAAAGAAGATGAACCATTGGCTAGTGACAATGAAAACATTCTTACAAATGATCAAGCCATGAATGTATTCTATGATGCTCTTGATATAAATGAGTTCAACCGTATCAAGAATCTCACAACCGCTCATGAGATTTGGATTAAGCAATTGAAATTCATGAAGGAACTACAATTGTGAAGAGTGCCAAGCTATATGTGTGCAAAGGAAAATTTGATCAATTCATTATGAAAGAAGATAAAAGTGTATCTGATATGTTCAACCGGTTAAATGAGATAGTGAATGAACTCAAGGGACTTGGTTTTAATGTACCGGATGTGGATTTCACTCATAAGTTCCTTAGATCTCTTTCGGAGAAGTATGAGACCATTCTGACCATGTTAGTAAGAAGTGATCTATCTACAACTTCTCCAACCAAAGTATTGGGGGAATTTCTTACTCAAGATATATTCAAGAAATCTCAAGTCGATGCTATAAGTTTGGCAAAGAAAGTGAAGAATGAATCAATCGCTCTCAAAGCTAAAACTTCTAAGGCAATTGAAAAAGAAGATAGTGATGATGAAGAAAATGAAAGTGAGAGTGATGGAGATATGGCTCTATTTGTAAAGAAATCCAACAAATTCATGAAGATGAAGAGAGGTCAACCTAGAAGAGGCCAAACATCAAGAAGAAATGCTTTCAATGATAGAAAATGTTTTGAGTGTGGGGAACCCGGTCACATTGCCATGAATTGCCCTAACAAGAAGAAGAAGGGCAAAGATGGAGATGATAAGAAGAAGAGATTCTACAACAAGAAGAAAGATGGCAAAGCCTACCTAGTTGAATGGGATTCAGATGATAGCTCGGATAATGATGATGATGACACCTCATCCAAGCTTAATGCCGGAATTGCCATCAAGGAAGCTCCTTCACTTTTCTCATTCCCTCATTGTCTCATGGCAAAGGGAGATGCTAAGGTAAAAATCATCACTGATTTAAATGATATAAATGATGATGATGATGTTGTTGATGTTGATGATGATGGCTATTCATATGATGATCTTGTTAGAATGTTAGGTGAGGCCGATGAATACATGCACAAAGAAAAAGAAAAATTTAAGACCTTGAAGGAATTGTATAAAAACCTCCAAGTGTCTTTTGAGGAGCTCAAGACCTCTCACAACGATCTAAAAGAGAATTGTGAGAAGCTTGTGGAAGCTCAAAATTCATCTACTGTGCATGAAGTTGTGGTGGTCACCGAGGATGTTGGAGTCACTTGTGATTTACTTGATAGTCCTACAAGTGAACCATTACCTACTAACTCTATTTGTGATAAATGCAAAATTTCTCTTATGAATGATAATATTGCTCTTGATGAATCACAAATCATTGTTGAGAATGAAGTGTTAGTAGATAGAGTAAATGCTCTAACTCATGATCTAGAGAAGGCATATGGTGGAAAGGCTAAATTAGATTTCCTATTGTGAAGTCAATGGTGCTCACTTAACCGTGAGGGTCTTGGATATGTTCCCAAGAAAGGAAAGAATGCTTTTATAAAGCAAAAGACATTGTTTGTGAAAGAATGTGACAAAGTGTGTCACAAGTGTCATAAGAAGGGACATATCAAGAAGAATTGTCCTAAGCTCAAGAATGTATCCTCCACTTGTTTTGAGCATTGTTATGTTCTTTCTCATAATGCAAAAGGTGTTCATGCTAAATTTGTTGGTACTTCAATTGTTGGCCACAAGAAGAAAGTTATTTGGGTGCCAAAGTGAAAGTTCCCTTTGCCCAGGAACAGGATCTGGATGTCGCCTAGAGGGGCGGTGAATAGGCGAATAAAAGTTATCACTTTAAAACTTAAATTCTTACTCTACTCGAAGACTAGAGCGCAGAGGAATGAGAAGACCCTTCGAGTAGGTTGCAGCGGAATAGAAGATCCTATCTCAAAATGTCCTGCACTTCAAATATAACTTGTACCACAGATAAGTGTTGAAGTGCAGATATAAAAGCGAGTAAGACAGTGAGTCAGAACACAATACAGAATAGAGCACACAGACGCAAGGATTTATCTCGAGGTTCGGCCAAGCCTGAAACGCTTGCCTAGTCCTCGTTGGAGTTAGCCACACCTGGGCTTGGAGTCTGTTTCAACTCCTTCCTCCGTTTGCTCAGATCTGTCAGTATGACAGATAGAGCCTTTCACTATGTTGAGTTGGTTACAACAAAACCGCGGCTGCTTACAATCTTCTTGGCAGCACTCCGGCAGAGTAACGATATGCTCAAGACCTTGCTCTAGCTCTTAGCATCACTTCTCCACTCTCTCAAGGCTTATAGCTTTGCCTCTACACAAACTAGAGAGATATAAACGAGAGGGAGAGAGAGAATTGATCCGAGTGATGTCTACACTTGTTGGCTGCACTTGTATATTTGTTGGAGGCGCCTAGGAGTCCCTTTTATAGGCCCAAGGGGCCTAGGAGCCATTGGAATCCCATTTGGAAGGCAATACTTGCTTTCTGTTGGGTGGCGCACCGGACAGTCCGGTGCACCACCGGGCATCAACTGTTCACTGTCCGGTGCGGATCTCCTTCCAAAAATGGCATAGTCGACCATTGCAGACTTGGAGCCATTGGCGCACCGGACACTGTCCGGTGCCCCCATCCGACCGTTGGCTCGGCCACGCGTCATGCGCGGATTGCGCGGCCGACCGTTGGTCCGGCCGACCGTTGGCTCACCGGACAGTCCGGTGTACCACTGGACAGTCCGATGAATTTTAGCCAAACGTCGTCGACGAATTCCCGAGAGCGGCCAGTTGACCAGACGCCGGCCTGGCGCACCGGACACTGTCCGGTGCACCACCGGACAGTCCGGTGCACTCAGGCTACGCATAGTCATGGCTGCACCAGCCAAGTTTTTGTATTTTCTCTTCTTTTCTTCTTCTCTCTGTTTCTAACACTTAGACAAATATGTTAGTACACAAAAACCAATGTACTAATGTGACAGAACCTCCCAAGTTATTAGGCCCACCTACAGTTGTCCTTGTCCAACGGACTTCAGACAACCTTGTAGATGCTCCTGAATTACTTGAAAAGTTCGGTATATGCTTTTCTTACCTTTCCCAAGAGCGTTTCACCCGTCACGCAGACATTACAGACCATCGGAGATACCGAAATGCGGAAGCAATTACATAATCTTACATTTATTGAAGGTAAGATCAAGTTAGTTATTACAGACCAGTATATAAACACGAGTGCAGAGTACTTAATATTACAATACCAAGGGAGGTAAAAACTCCTCCCGATAAGTTCTTACATAAAAGTTTTTATGGAGGACTAGGTCCTCCCGCATCTTCATGCTTGCTTTTCTTCATTTGACACCACCTTGGTACAAAAGCAACAAAAATGTGTTGCTTCCTCACCTAAAAACAATAGGGAATAAAACCCTGAGTATGGAATTACTCAGCACGTCTTACCCGACTAAGGAAAAGACTCTCAAGGGTATGCTAGTTATAAGGGAGTCAAGGTAAGGTATCTCAAAGATCAAAGACTCTGTTGTGCATAAATGCTTACTAAAGTGGATCCTTAAAAATCCACTTTTATTTTCAGGTTAGGTAAAATTACTTGCATCTAGAGTTCTTTCTACCCTAGTTCAATCACTTCACCTGCACTAGCCAATTTTCTTAACAAGTTCTTTATCTTTACTGGAATTCTACATATAGGGCAGTGACCAAGTCTTCATAGTCGTGAAGGTACGGCGATCCGAAACGATTATACTCAGCTGAGGATCTCCAATCACACGACATATGTAGCACTTAACCCTTGCATATGTCAACCCGCCACCGGGGTTCTTAAGACCAGATCAGGTTCACGCGAACCGAGAGCAAAGATACACCACCGTCCAGCCTCTTGCCACGGAGCGTACACGCTACTCCCGCCACTGCTCCATGCCCATTCCGTGTTATCTTATTCTGGTCTTAGTCTGCCCGAGGCAAGGCTTACCCATGACGAGGTATGTGACCAGTTAAAGGGTCCTCGGTCATCAAGCCTACATCGACACGGTCCTTAATCGACTCAGACGGAGACACTACACCGAGACTCTCTTCTCGTGCAAGTCACCCGCCCGGTCTCAGCTTAATCATTTAAAACCCAAAGCTTGGTACCTGGCAGAGGTACATCTTTTCCGATGTTGAACCCATCACGACCGTGATGGATCCACCATCAAGTTTTATTTTCAAAAACATCCTTCCCACTTTGCCAATCATCTTTTGTAAAACAAAAGTTTTTGTTTTGCTAGAGCAATACTAAGCATAGAAAAACCTTTTGTAAAAACAGGGTTTCAAGGAAGGTAATCAAGTTCAAGGAAGGTAATGCAGGAATCGTTTAAGCATTCAACTCCTATCACCTAATGCATTAATCAAGTGAAAAAGATTTTAAAAACATCAAGGAAAGTGGCAAATGCACCGGGGCTTGCCTTCGTTGATAGGTGAGTCAGGCTCGGACCCGCAGATATCAAGGTAGAAACAGTTTCCTGCCTGAGATTCCGAAGGTGGTGGTGATGTCTTCTCTTCAGTTACTTCGATTTCTTCTTCGTTCTCTAAAGATAACCATATATATGTACATAAGAATGAATGCCATGTAATGCTCATGAGAGTGCAAAGATAATAAGAATTTATTATCTAAGGTCTTGAATACAACTTTCCTTCACGGAACTCCGAGAACTTAGGGTTTCCGGAGTCAGTAAAGGAATTCAAAGAGCAGGGGTGGGGGTTTTGGGTTCTAATTATCAAACAAGGTCCAAATCAAACCAAACTCTATCCAAGGCTTCTAAATAATGTGTAGAGCTCATATAAAAAGTTTGGGCATTTTTGGACTTATTATCTATTTTCTAAAAATCTAGAACTAATGTTTTAGGCTATTTTAAATACTCTAAAATTCCCTATTTAACCTAAAAATCATGAAACTATTTTTATTAAATTCTACGGAAAATAAGAAGTTTAGGAAATTTGGTTTGACAATTTTAGGGTTTTTCTACAATTTTCTATAATTGTTAGAGTTCTGCTAGAAAAAGAAAAAGAATAAAAATGAATAGTCTTGGGCTGAAAGCAGCTTGAGTCGGCCCAACTAAGACAGAAACGCGCCCGCGCGCGTCCGACCGCGGCGACTTTGCATAAAAGACCTTGGTGCCTTGAATAATCACAGAAGAAATCCGCACACTATTTTGGGGAGTCACTGACAGTTTACAGAAACGCCCCCGAACTTCTATTTCTTCGCAGGATGGGGTCCCCGACGACGGCGAACGCGGTCGAGCTCCGGTGAGCTCCTGGACCGGCTGAATGGGGCAACGACTGGTGTTCCCGAGCGGCTAAGACCGAATTGGACCTCCCCCAAATGATTTCCCCAACTTAATTCCATAATTGGTAAACTATCAAGCTCTGACCACGCAGGCCGCGGATGATGAAGACAACCGCACGCGTTCCCGGTGACTAACGAAGTTCTAGCTTAATTGGACAGTTCGACGATAATCCAGAGCAAGTAAGAATGTCGAAACAATAACGCAAATGACAAGAATGGACCTGATTTGGACTGGCCACGGCGAGGTGTTCTTCGCGGTGGCGGAGACTTGATTTGGGGGAAGTTTGAAATTCAAGAGCTATGGCGAACGACTGCTAGCGATTTTCGGTGGCTGGGTGGGTGATGACCTTGCGGGGCTAGTGGGGGCTTCAATTTATAGGGCTCAACGGCGGTGGCCGGGAATTTGGATGACGACGCGCGGCGGCCGGAGGAAAGGAAGGGCTCTGGCGCGCGTGATTCCGTGGCATCTACCGTGGCAGTCACTCCGACGAGCCATGAAGACGCACGAGGGTTCACCACGATGCGGTGGAGGGGCTCAAGTACGTGGCATACGGCCGGAAGATGGCGGTTCACCGGCGAGCTTATCTGCTCAAGCTGCAAAGCAGAGGGGAAGTACGGCGGTGAGTCACCGGAGTGGCGTCCAGCGCACGGGGTGACGACCGAAGCGTTATCCCCAATCCAAGTGCACAAATCCACACATCGGCGACACGAATCGCGGCGGCGAGTCACCGGCGGTGAGATCTTTTTAGCGCTGGCGGTCTGATCCCCAACAGTCACTGTACCATGGTGAACTCCATTCAGAGCACCTGACAGATTATCTTGGAGCTCCATTTTCTCCCAAATTCAAATGGCAACTCGTCTAGATCTCTGCAGCAATATTGTAGTGTTATAAACTAGCTACAACTCGACTATAGGGATTAAACTTAGTTGAGCACTGGATCAAGGTTAAATCCAGGTCCAAAGTTAGCTATATTACACTACAATTCTGAATTTCAGAGTTCCATCAGCCTGACAGTCCAACTTTGGGCTTAATTATCTCCAATATCTTCTTAACAACCATGCTTACACTCTTAAGCAAAGTTGTTATCCTTTGTTTGATCTACAAGTTTGATGTGGTGACCTAGGGCAAAACCCTAGAATTTGAAAGTTACAAAGCTCAAAAGTTGAGCCCATAACACTGTTTTTCAGACTTAGAGTGGAATCACAATTAGGGTCTTTTTGCAAATTTGTCCACAACTTAGGATTTGGCTTGTAAATCTTCATAAATGTGAACCATGTGACTTTATATGCTTTAATATTGTAGTTTTTACACTTTAGTCCAAATGTGCACTGTTTTTGCACATAGGCCCCTAGGGTTTGGATTTAGGGTTTTCCAGGGTTTCAATTAGGGTTTCTGGTATCTCAGGGGTATAAATGTAATTCAAATTCATTCTTAGGAACATTTGATGATTGTTTTACATAAACCTAAGATCTGTCAGTATGACAGATAGAGCCTTTCACTATGTTGAGTTGGTTACTACGAAACCGCGGCTGCTTATAATCTTCTTGGCAGCACTCCGGCAGAGTAACGATATGCTCAAGACCTTGCTCTAGCTCTTAGCAGCACTTCTCCACTCTCTCAAGGCTTATAGCTTTGCCTCTACACAAACTAGAGAGATATAAACGAGAGGGAGAGAGAGAATTGATCCGAGTGATGTTTACACTTGTTGGCTGCACTTGTATATTTGTTGGAGGCGCCTAGGTGTCCCATTTATAGGCCCAAGGGGCCTAGGAGCCGCTGGAATCCCATTTGGAAGGCAATACTTGCTTTTTGTCGGGTGGCGCACCGGACAGCCCGGTGCACCACCGGACATCAACTGTTCACTGTCCGGTGCGGATCTCCTTCCAAAAATGGCGCAGTCGACCGTTGCAGACTTGGAGCCGCTGGCGCACCGGACAGTCCGGTGCCCCCATCCGACCGTTGGCTCGGCCACGCGTCACGCGTGGATTGCGTAGCCGACTGTTGGTCCGGCTGACCGTTGGCACACCGGACAGTCCGGTGCACCACCGGACAGTCCGGTGACTTTTAGCCAAACGCCGTCGATGAATTCCCGAGAGCGGCCAGTTGACCAGACGCTGACCTGGCGCACCGAACACTGTCTGGTGTACCACCGGATAGTCCGGTGCACTCAGGCTGCGCATAGTCATGGCTGCACCAGCCAAGTTTTTGTATTTTCTCTTCTTTTCTTCTTCTCTCTGTTTCTAACACTTAGACAAATATGTTAGTACACAAAAACCAATGTACTAAGTCTAGAAACATACCTTCCCTTGGATTTTCACCTCTCTAGCATTTGACATGCTTAAGATTGATGTTGGACTCATAAATCATCAGGTCAGCTTAACTTGATCTAGATTGACATTTCTGAGCTCCAACATCCCGCAAAGGTCACATAGAATATCTCCAAACATAGGAACAACCCAAACTACGGATCAAGGTGCACTTAGCTCTTTTGGGCTGCTTCCAGTTCTGGTTTTGATACTGGTTCTTCTTCTAGTGACCTTGTTCACTTCTTAGAGCTTGATCTTGAGCCTTATGACTTACACCACATAACTATAGATGTTTCCTCATTGGTTGTAAGTCACGTCCTTATGTAGTGATCCTTGATGTGCCATAGCTCTTCTCAACTCGATCACCCTTGACTTTGCAAGTCTTCTTCTTCACCCTTGGCTTTGGGTTCCTCAGCCTCTTGACCTTCTCCCGTGCACTTGGTACCTCGAAGCTCTTCTTGCCTCCATCCTTGGCTTGATCAGTTGTCTCTGAGCTACGCACCCGAGTCTCACTTTATGCAATGTCCATCTTACTTGTGATGTCCATTATCTATCCATAATCTAGTCCTTGGACCATCACACTTGTTCACTTGTGTTGAACCCTGTTAGCTTTACATTAAGCACCTGTTCAACACTTAGCACACTTGTTAGCCCTTTAATTGAGTTGTCATCCAAACACCAAAACCCACAAGAGAGCTTTCAATCTCCCCCTTTTTGGTGATTGATGGCAACACAATTAAAGCTTACATAAGAGTGAAATTTGAAGCACAAATTTTGAGCTCTAAGTTTGTAGAATGCTCCCCCTAAATATGTGCTTGCATTAAAATCTTAGTTTTGGCCTTAAATGCCAAAATGCACATACTTAGGCTAATTCGAAGCATTGCTACACCTTAACACCTGTGGGATGCATTGTGTCAATGATCAAACCATGATGCGTATAACACACAAATGCATAGAATCAGAGTTAAACACCAATCAATTGAGTGGATATATCACAGGAATATCAACCTACCACTATTCACCATTAAGATACCAATTTAAATTAAGATACCAATTTAAAGCAATTTCACTATTAATCACATGCACCATTACCTACATGAATACCTATTACAGGATAAACACAATAGATGCCAATTAATTCATACCAGCAGAACCACTAGTTTTGTATTATCACATTTAATACAACAAGCAGTAGTTTTGCATTATCACCATTTAATGCAACAAGAAGCATATGATAAGAATTATCTATAACAACAAACTAACACATCCTTCCTTAAGATCAAAGGAACTCAAACTAACACATTCTTCCTTAAGACCAAAGGAACTCAAACTAACACATTCTTCCTTAAGACCAAGAGAACTCAAGGAACTCAAGGAAACCCCTTTAAGATAAGCTTTCCTCTCAGGTTGAGGTAAGCTTTAATGCACAAATTCTCCCCCTTTGACATCAAACACCAAAACCATATTCAAGCAAGAACATAGAATGATGTCAAGAGACAGCAGGGTATTGAGCAGGTAAAACATACTAACAATACTCCCCCTTACTCATGAAACATATGCACCACAAGCATTGGAGGAAAAGATCAATACTTCCTTTTGTACCTTTACCCTGTTGTGGTGTACTTTCCATCTTGTAGGTTTAATCTCTCGGGAGCTTCTCCACACTTGTGCCTGATCCTTTATCCTAACCTTTTCTTGTTGCTAAGACACCAAACTTAGAACAAGTTATAGTATTGCGGCACAAGATGAAGCTTCTATTCTAGTGATTACCAAAAGTTATCAATTGAAGCATACTACCAAGGCTACCAATTAAAAGATCATTACTGTCATAGTTCCATGATATTTAAAGATAAGCATCTAGTATCACCAAATATTATAGAGCACGAGCAATCTACAAATATGCAATTATTCATAACTTAAGATACCAACTACTTGACTTACGGAGGTACCCAAGTCCTAATTGCTCCATTTCTTGCTCATCTCCCCTTCTCCACCTTGAGACTATATAAGATCACTCAAGAAACAATTAGTCTCAAAGGACACAAGTTATGTGTGCTCCCCCTAAAGTTGTGCATTAAGTATTTGAATGACTTGCACATTCTAGCTTCCTCAGAACTAGAGGGGATCACAACATATCTTGGTCAAGGCATACTCTATCAATTTCATCACAAAGAGATACCAATTGAATAGTTGACTTAATACAACAATGCATGCCTCAGGGAGTATAACATTTTACAAGCAACCTAGGCATGCTTCATACATGATAATCATTGCACCACATATACCAATTGACAACAAGATCATGCATATAAATCACAATGTCTACTCACATCAAGAATAAGAAAAAAATTTCTTAGGTACACCAAGGAAAACAATATTTTAAAGTAGAGAGCACATATGCCAAGAAACTATCAATTCAAAGGCAAGAACATAGCTGTGATCACAATCAATGGAACTCTAAGATATTTAATGAAATTGCATAGTTCCAATCTCCATACCTTTGCCTTTTACCTGAATGGCCATGAGAGCACCAGTTGTCACCAAATGAGAACTCGTTTTGCTCATGCACCTCATAGCTCAAGAGGGTGCATTGAAGGCGCATACCATTGTTATACATAGAGTGCCAATACCGAGTACTTATGTGAACATGGACTAAACAACAACTATCATGCTTACACTTAGGTTAATCATTAAACATCACATAGCATGACTTACAAAAAGATACATGTTTATCCATATACACCAAGAGAGTCAATCATGGTGGATATATCAAATGAAAAGCTACCCATTGAATGATTCAAAAGATATATCCTATAAAGCACCCAGTCATGATTAAGCAAACATGATTATGCTCTTGGAAATCATGGATCATTATTTGACATAAATTCAACACAAGTAATCTAAAAAGCACAACTACTCCAAGAATAGATAGCACGACAATCCAACTTAAGAGCAATGCTGATAATGCACTTAAGAAACACAGGTACCGTCCTTTAGAGAGCCAGATGCAGATTCTCATTAAAGTCCTTTGCTTGATTCACCAATAATGATTAAGAACTTCTACAACTTATTTAACTCGAGATGAACATGGGATCAATATTGCACAATAATCCAGCCTTGAGTTAATGAATAGACAATAAAGATTAACAGCTTAAGCATAGAGTTTGAAATAACCATCTTAAGCTCTCCTAGGGTCTCCATTCCATCTCGAGGCACCTGCATGGCCTAGTTGACAAAGTTTGGTACCCATCTCGGGATGGGTCCATGACGTTCAACTAAAAGTGCCTTTGGTACCCAAATACCCTTTGTGCTAGTTCTAGGTGATCTCATTATAGATCTAGCACAAGTGTATGATTTGGGTCTCCTAAGCGAATGAGATTGAGACAAATTTACTTGCTTAGGAACCTTACCTTTATTACATACCTTGGATAGATGACCCTGCTCACCACACTTGTAGCAGAAGCGTCGCTCAACCTGACATGACGCTTGCTGTTCGTCATTTTCCTTGGTGAGAGTCATCTTGGAGAATGCACATCTTTGATTCTTCATGACCGGACATGAAGTGATCATGTGGTCCTTGTTGTTGCATCCACAACATCTCATTTCCCTTTCATCTTTGTCGTTGTACGGACAAGACGCGATGAGGTGGCCTAATGCTTTGCACTTGAAGCATCTCCTTTTTCCTCTTCTCTTTTTACTTTTGGATGACATAGAGAGATTATTAGTGTGGCAGAACCTCCCAAGTTATTGGACCCACATGCACCTGTCCTTGTCTCAAAGATCTCAGACAGCTATGCATGTGCACTAAATAACTTAACAGGATCCGTCCGATTGCCCCAAGGACATCGGATAAACCACTTACAACCAGAACCGCGGGATTAAGTAACACCAATCACACACACAACATTTTTGCAGCGGAAATCTTATTACCAAATTTTACATGTTACAAAAATTTTACATTATTTTATCGGAGTGATTACAAAAGTATAAGTTTGAAATATATGCTAGCTCAAGTGACCATCCTCAATAAGAAGTATAGAAGAAGTACTTAGACTTATAAGAAGGCCGAGCCCACCGACACTTAACACCATCATCAGCAGCACAAAACTATAACCTGAAAAACAACAGGGAATAAAACCCTGAGTATGGAATTACTCAGCAAGACTTACCCGACTAAAGAAAAGACTCTCAAGGGTATGCTGGATTTAGGAATCAAGGAGAGGCTTTTAGCAAGAATCAACTTAGATACTTTTGCAGAAAAAGCTTACTAAAGTGAGTCCTTACTTTCAATGTTTTAACGCCAGATTAAATATTAATAGACTCTGGTTGCACCTAGTATAATTTCACCATCTCATCAATACAACATCATTTTTACTCATAATGTTTATATCCTGACTTAGGTTGCAGGGCAGCGATCAAGTCTCCACTCTCCGGGGATATAACGGCGATCCGAATCGATTTACTCAGCTGAGGATCTCTAACCACACGACATATGTTTCTCGTAAACCTTGCATGTCTACCATCCCCACGGATCCTCCATTGCATGAACAGGTCCGCGCCACCCGAGAGCACACCACCCCTTTTAGGCGGTCCTTTGCCAGGAGGGTACGTGCCACTCTCGCCATCTCTCCACTCCCAGTGCGCGATTGTCTTTTCATGTATGGAATAGCCGGGTTCAAGCTTACCCTGTCCCATTTCCAGGGCATGTGGTTAGTTAAGATAGTCCTTGATCAACAGGCCTACATACGCATCCAATCCTTAACTAACCTGGGTAGAACATCACCTGTTCCTAGCCCAAGTCTCGATTTAAGTACTTCCATCCTTAGGATTGTTTATGTTCCTAGGATGAAAAGAGCATCAAAGGGAACTTTGCAGTAAGATCCCACCACGCTCTCAATGAAAATACTCTTGCAGGTAGAAGCCATCTTTCCTCAGGATAACCCCTGAGCTAGGCCTTAATGCAAAAGACAACCTCTATCCACAAGATCTGAGCAGGGCTAAGCATTTTTGTAAATCATATTTTGATACTTCATCAGAAGTATCTATAAAGGTATGGATATCAAGGAAGGCAATGCATCAAAGGGTTCCAAGCAACTCCTATAAACCTAATGCACATTTCACTAGACTTAAAGTGTGCAAAAATTATTTAAAAACACAAGGAAAGGGGTTGCATGCACCAGGGCTTGCCTTCGTTGCAGAGACGGAGTTCTAGATCCCTCTATTAAACCCCAGTTAGATGGCTCCCATCACTTGATGAGCAGGCACTGAAGCAGACTCCTCTTCAGAAACCACTTCTTGAATTTCATCTTCTTCTTCTGGGAATTCTACATGTAATGATATGAACATGAATGCATATACTTGTGCAACTACAAAGAAGATACTTTAAAGCAGTACAAACTACACCTTACTAAAGGTGCACACAAAACTAACCAAACAACAGGGGAGCTAAACATTCTAATATCATCACTAAGCTCTCAAACCACACCAGGGAACTCTGCCTCCATAACCAAGAACTCTATGCTTGCCTTAAGTAAGGACTTACTTTTCTGACTTGAATCCTACAACTTGAACTTCTAGACGATTAGAACAATCTTCAAACTACGCCAAAAATCTAGATCCCACTAGGCACTCTTGCTTCTTTATCCAAAGATCAGGTTTCGCTTGTTAAACTTGTTCCTTTTTCCAAATTTCGAATCCACATGCGATTATGTTCTTCTTATTCCAATTAAGGATTCTACAAGGATTTCTGAGCAAATGGCTTACAAACAGCACCAAACTTTTACCAAGAGCTTATCTTCTGATAACAAGACTCTCCACAAGTTTTCACAATTTTTGGTGCTCGCATTTGCTCCCTAAATATTCAATTAATCCATTTTAGAGCACACTTAAACTACTTAAAGTTTGTAAACTGCACTAAAGATCCCAAAAACACATTTACCAGAGAGCTTCAGTGATCTCACAAACCTATAGTGCGCGCGTGAACTCGACTGGAAATGGCGCGAATTAACGGGTCGACACAGAGGTAATTCACAGCATCAAACCACGGCGGCAGAGCTCTGTTTCGGCCAGCACGAAATAGTAGAGTTAAAAATTCCAAGTTAATGAGCTTCACTGACCTTAAGTGAACACAGAATGAGCGCCACACGGTCGAGGAAATCTTCGAGAATCCCTGGCCACGGTGAGGTGAGGGATTCAGTTCTCGTGGTCACCACAGACAAGAGGTTGGCATTCAGATATGGAGTAAAGTAAACTTGGTGGCTAAGAAAGGTTTACACCGGTTGAACACAGGGATTCCAATCCTTTGCAGTGGTCTGAGGATAGAGCTTGAGAATCGGAGACAACCTTCACTGAACTAGGCCTTTTAAGGCTGCTGAACTGGGCAGCTGTCCCTGAACTGGACCAACATGCAGTGGAGAGTTACTTCCCAAGTTGCCAGCAATATAGGAGCTAGCCAACGTGGCTTTCATGCATCAACTGCACCAAGTTCACAACCCCAATTTAACACCGAATCTAGTCAACTAGCAAACAAATATCGCTTGTGGATATGCTCTAACAGCCCAAAATATCACTCGGCATAGACTCAAATATCAGCTTTGTCCTGGTCTGCAGACAGAAAATAGAACCCATAAATACTCCACTGTGGCAGGCTCAAACCAATCCAAAGGTCTGATATTTCTGAAGGGAGAGATCACTAGAATTGTCGTTGTCCAATTCATGCATCCAAGGGCCAGCAGATATGACTTTACTGCACCTTGCTCACAGCCACAACTTATACACTGAACCTAGTCAGCCCCTAACATCCAAATATCAACTCTGGATATTTCTGCAGTAAGTGGGAACTCCAGATATTTGTTTACTCACTCCATCCTTATCTCAACCCGAGCACACCAGTAAAGTACAGCAAGGTGAAAGATTTTTTTTCTTCCTTTCCAAACTGATCCAAAGTTCAGAACCCCCCCCCCCCAAAACAGTCCGAATTTGGATATTTCAAGTGGGGAGAGCAGCCACTAGCACCTAGGCTAAGCACTTCCCCTTATCTTCATTTAAAACTACAAGTGCAATCATAGGGAGACGAAATTCTTCTTCAGTTTTCCCCAATTTAGACTCTGGTTCACTGAAACAGCACTCATTTCTCCATTGCACCCTCCCTGTTCAGGCCCTCTGATCTCCCAATTCTTCGCAGCAACAGACCACTCTCCCTTAACCAAAATTATTCTCTACTTGTAGCTCTACCTATTTTGTACAGAAACCAATAACTAAAAACGTATAGAACAAAAGTTATGGTACCCCAAAGTACAGCCAATGTCACAGAAAATTCAGTTTTAGAAATCTGAAACAGCACAATACTGAGTCTGATAGAGGGTTTTGCAGGAGGCTATTCTTTAAATTCCATACAGTAGAAAGCCCACTCTTTGCACAAAACTTGTTCATCTACATCTGGTCTCTCATTTTTCTACAGACTCTTAACCCAAATCTCTTTTGGATTTATTACCACAAGGCCCCAAAGTTGGGTAAAAACGCACATATTCAGACTTAGGTATTATTCTAAGTCTGAATCCCAACACCTGACAGTCCACCTTTTGGCCACTTTTACTCCCAAATTTATGTGGAACCAGGTCCATCTCACTTTAGCAAACTTGTTCACTTTACTATGGTCTACAACTTTGCTATGGAACCCTTAGTCTAAATATACATGAATCAGTCACAAATGGGCTCCAAACTCAGCACCTTTCACTGAAATTCAGTTTTCAATAACTGAATATAATTCAGTTTCAGCCACAACACAGTCCCACTTTAGGCAGTTGTTATTCCAATTCTTGTATGGGATCATGTCCATCACCCTTTAAGGAAGTTGTTCACCAATATATGGTCTTTAACTCCTATACAAGCACCATAGTATAAAACCTTATAGAACAGCCACAAACAAGCTCTAAAACTGCTATCAAAACACTGAATTCAGTTCAGTTGACTGTTCACCATCTGAAAATTCAGAAATACAGCAGCACCACTTGGAACCACACTTTTTCCTGGGTTCCAAATGTTTATAGGGGCAAGTTGCTTAATAAAGTTTATACTCCTATAGTTCCTCTACAAGTTTGATGTAGTAACCATTAACCAAAACCTCTTGGATTACAAAATACAATAGCCCAAAGTTTGCTCCAAATGCTGAAATTCAGGAATCTGAATTTCACTAAGTCTGAAACCTACAATTTCTGACAGCTTTACTTTGGACCAGGTTTTCTCTAAGTTCCAAACAGTTTTAGGGCTAGTTGACTTAACCAAACTTATACTCCTCATGTAGCTCTATAACTTGGTTATAATGTTCATCTTCAAAATGCTTATAAATCAAAAGTTACAATGGTCCAAAATTGGCTAGTTGATATTATTTTCAGAAATTGCAATCTAAGCTCAAAACTGAATTTTTATACTTAACTCTAAATTCTTCCACACAACTTGGGAATCTCCAAATAAGAAAGTTATTCACTTTTCCAAGCTCTACACCTTTGGTACTTTGATTTTTGCCCAATTCTCTCTAGATTTTGAATTCCTCGTTTGGGGCAAATTTAGGGTTTCAATTGTGGTTCCTTCTCATCTAGTGATTTACCAATTCAATCCATCCTCCTAAAAGCCAAGTGACTCCTTAATCTCAAATCCAACTTTAGTACATGAAACTCATGTCCAAAGTGTCCTTGGTTTAGGAGTTGCTTTGTTTATCCACAAATCATAAGGAAGGTTTTCAAATCTCACTTAAGGTTTTTAAGGTTAATTCAGTTCATCAATTAATTCTTCCACTTAACTTACCTCCGGAAGCAAAGTTTCTCTTGGTTCTAAGTCTTGCCTTCAGCACTCTAAGACTTCAAACCAACTTGTCACTTGCTGGAGAGATGATCTACTCCTGTTTAACTTGAGCCAAGTCCTTAAACTAAGTTCTATACTCCACTCATATTATCACACTTTTGAAAAAAATTTAACCTAGTGAATGCATTCTAGGTATATCAAACAAGATAATGCAAATGCTTATGATGACATGTCAGAGTTTTAGTTAACGTAACACCAGGGGTGTTACAATTAGTGTAAACAACATGACTAATTAAATCGTTACCTTTCTCTTGTCTCATGTTGATTTCTTCACTTATTGCTTTAGGAACATCTTTCTCAAGGAGGTTGACCCTTGCTGCGGTTTCTCCTTCCTCATGTTTCTTCACCACGTGTTCGTAGATATCTTGAGGAAGTCGAGCATGGCGTCTTCTCCTTAGTTGTCTTTGTTTCTTGTTCCCAAGCAATTTTCTTTTAGACCCTACAACTTGTTGCTCAATCAAGGATTGGCTTTGTTTTGAGGAGCGGGGATTAGAACATGGTGATATACAATTTGAATGCGTACACTTGCAAGAATGAGGTTCACATGAATTTAAGTTCGCAAAGACAACCTCATGAGCAATATTGAGCATGATATGGTCATCAATCAATTCACTATGAGAATTTGACAACATATTATACTTTTCATTTAGAGCAAGTTTTTCTAGATTTATCATCTCTACTTGACTCCTAAGCATAGAATTTTCAGTTTCAAGTTGAGCAACACAAGATAAAGTATCATCATTATTTCTTTGCTCAATTAAAATTGAATCATAACGTTGGACCAAATCATTATGAGAGCACTTTAGCTCCTCATGTTCTTTGGTCATCTTCTCCAGGCTGTTGTTTGTTTTGATGAGTGTCTCCTCTAGCCTGAGAAGTGTCTCGCCTTATTCCTTGTTCCTTCTCAACAGCTTAACCAAGAGTGCTTTGTCCTCTTTGTTGAGATTGAGAGCACCTAGAGGGGGGGGGTGAATAGGTGATCCTGTAAAAACTTCAAACTTAAGCCACAAAAAACTTGTTATGTGTTAGCACGATTATTGCCAAATGGCTAAGGTGAAGTCTCAACAAAACACAATACCACAAGAGATCAAGACAGAGGTGACGCGGTGGTTTATCCCGTGGTTCGGCCAAGCCAATGCTTGCCTACTTCCACGTTGTGGCGTCCCAACGGACGAGGGTTGCAATCAACCCCTCTCAAGCGGTCCAAAGACCCACTTGAATACCACGGTGTTTTGCTTTTCCTTTCACTATCCCGTTTGCAAGGAATCTCCACAAATTGGAGTCTCTTGCCCTTACAAGTATATGATCACAAAGAAAACACAGAGTAAGGGAGGGAAGCAACACACACAAATCCACAGCAAAACGCGCACACACACGGCCAAGACTCGAGCTCACAAGAGTATCACAAAGTTCTCACTAGAACGGAGCTCGAATCACTTAGAATCACAAATGAACGAGCAAAGATTAAGTGTGGATGATCAAGAATGCTCAAGAGTTGCTTGTGTATCTCCTCCATGCGCCTAGGGGCTCCTTTTATAGCCCCAAGGCAGCTAGGAGCCGTTGAGAGCAAATCCGGAAGGCCATCCTTGCCTTCTGTCGTCGGGGGCACCGGACAGTCCGGTGCACACCGGACACTGTCCGGTGCCCGATTTGTTTCCTTAAACGGCGAAGACGACCGTTGCAGACCGTTGACAGATCTGGCGCCGTTGGCGCACCGGACATGTCCGGTGCACACCGGACAGTCCGGTGCCGTCTTCCGACCGTTGGCTCCGCCACGTGTCCCGCGCAGATTGCGCGGCCGACCGTTGGCCCGGCCGACCGTTGGCTCACCGGACAGTCCGGTGCACACCCGACAGTCCGGTGAATTTTAGCCGTACGTCGCCGGCCAATTTCCCGAGAGCAGCTAGTTTGCGCCGAGTCGGCCTGGCGCACCGGACACTGTCCGGTGCACACCGGACAGTCCGGTGCTCCAGACCGAGCTGGGTCTTGGCTGCACACAGCCAAGTCTTTCCTCCTCTTTTCTCTTCTTCTTCTTTCTGTTTCTAACACTTAGACAAATATATTAGTACACAAAACCAATGTACTAAGGCTTAGAAACATACCTTTATTTCATGATTTGCACCTTGTTCATCCATGTCATAAATTCACAATTAAGCACATGTGTTGGCACTCAATCACCAAAATACTTAGAAATGGCCCAAGGGCACATTTCCCTTTCAATCTCCCCCTTTTTGGTGATTTATGCCAACACAACATAAAGCAACTAGAACAAGTGCAAACTCACTTCAAATAAAATAAATTTAAGTTTTATTCAATTTTGGCATATATGGATCATCCTTTGCCACCACTTGGTTTGTTTTTGCAAATCAAACTCAAATCTCTATCTCTAAGTTAAACACACATGTTTAAGCAAAAAGAGAGTCATTCCAAAAAGATTGATCAAAGATTTCAAAAACTCCCCCTTTTTCCCATAAACAATACTTCTCCCCACAAGAAGCCAACTTTTGACAAGAGAGACAACATAAGAATTTTGACAAACCAAAAACTCTATTCTACTATTTTCAAAATCTCTCAAGTGGTAGCTGATCCATTTATTGCTTTGGCCTTTATTTTCTCCCCCTTTGGCATCAAGCACCAAAACGGGATCAATTTTTGGCCCTTTAACCCCATTGCCTCACCAAAATCTTCAATTAAGAGCAAATGGCAATAAGAGTTCATGAGATGGACTTGGAATAAGTTACCCCTCATCGGAGTGCAGTGGAAGTCTTTCATGGTCCAAGTCCACCTTTTCCCTTTCAATTCTCCTTTGTGACTAACACAAGCAAACTCAAACATATGGTTAGTCTCAAAGGGTCAAGTTGTAACACATCTCCCCCTAAACATGTGCATCACATTGCAACGGACTTGTGAGGTCCAGGGAGTGTTTGTACAACTTGAGCACCATAATAAGCAACAAAAATGCAGAAAGGAACATGATCAAAAGCATGAATACATGTATGCTACTATTCAATCCAAGTTCCGCGAATCTAAGACATTTAGCTCACTACGCAGCCTGCAAAAGGTCTTCTCATCTAAAGGCTTGGCAAAGATATCGGCTAGCTGGTTCTCGGTGCTAACATAAAACACTTCGATATCTCCCTTTTGTTGGTGGTCTCTCAAAAAGTGATGCCGGATGTCAATGTGCTTTGTGCGGCTGTGCTCAACAGGATTTTCCGCTATTCGGATAGCACTCTCATTATCACATAGGAGTGGGACTTTGCTCAGATTGTAGCCAAAGTCCCTGAGGGTTTGCCTCATCCAAAGTAGTTGCGCGCAACACTGACCTGCGGCAACATACTCGGCTTCAGCGGTGGATAGGGCAACGGAGGTTTGTTTCTTAGAGTTCCATGACACCAGGGACCTTCCTAAGAATTGGCACGTCCCTGATGTACTCTTCCTATCGACCTTACATCCAGCATAATCGGAATCTGAGTACCCAATCAAGTCAAAGTTAGACCCCTTTGGATACCAGATCCCGAAGCAAGGCGTAGCGACTAAATATCTAAGAATTCGCTTCACCGCCACCAAGTGACACTCCTTAGGATCGGATTGAAATCTAGCACACATGCATACGCTAAGCATAATATCCGGTCTACTAGCACATAAATAAAGTAAAGACCCTATCATTGACCGGTATGCTTTTTGATCAACGGACTTACCTCCTTTGTTGAGGTCGGTGTGTCCGTCGGTTCCCATCGGAGTCTTTGCGGGCTTGGCATCCTTCATCCCAAACCGCTTTAGCAGATCTTGCGTGTACTTCGTTTGGGAGATGAAGGTGCCGTCCTTGAGTTGCTTCACTTGGAACCCAAGGAAGTAGTTCAACTCGCCCATCATCGACATCTCGAATTTCTGCGTCATCACCCTGCTAAACTCTTCACAAGACTTTTGATTAGTAGAACCAAATATTATGTCATCGACATAAATTTGGCATACAAACAAATCACCATCACATGTCTTTGTAAAAAGAGTTGGATCGGCTTTCCCAACCTTGAAAGCATTAGCAAGTAAGAAATCTCTAAGGCATTCATACCATGCTCTTGGGGCTTGTTTAAGTCCATAGAGCGCCTTAGAGAGCTTACATACATGGTCGGGGTACCGCTCATCCTCGAAGCCAGGGGGTTGCTCCACGTACACCTCCTCCTTTATTGGCCCGTTGAGGAAAGCGCTCTTCACATCCATTTGGTACAGCCTGAAAGAATGGTGAGCGGCATATGCTAGCAAGATACGAATGGACTCTAGCCTAGCCACAGGAGCAAAAGTCTCCTCAAAGTCCAAACCTGCGACTTGGGCATAACCTTTTGCCACAAGTCGAGCCTTGTTTCTCGTCACCACCCCGTGCTCGTCCTGTTTGTTGCGAAAAACCCACTTGGTTCCCACAACATTTTGCTTTGGACGAGGCACCAGCGTCCAAACTTCATTGCGCTTGAAGTTGTTAAGTTCCTCCTGCATGGCCAACACCCAGTCCGGATCTAGCAAGGCTTCCTCTACCCTGAAAGGCTCAATAGAGGAGACAAAAGAGTAATGTTCACAAAAATTAACTAATCGAGATCGAGTAGTTACTCCCTTGCTAATGTCACCCAGAATTTGGTCGACGGGATGATCCCTTTGAATCATCGCTCGAACTTGGGTTGGAGGTGCCGGTTGCGCTTCTTCCTCCATCACGTGATCATCTTGTGCTCCCCCTTGATCAGACGCCTCCTTTTGATGAACCTGTTCATCGTCTTGAGTTGGGGGATGCACCGTCGTTGAGGAAGAAGGTTGATCTCGTTCATCTTGTTCCTGTGGCCGAACGTCTCCAATCGCCATGGTTCGTATAGCGGCCGTTGGAACATCTTCTTCATCTACATCATCACAATCAACAACTTGCTCTCTTGGAGAGCCATTAGTCTCATCAAATACAACGTCGCTAGAGACTTCAACCAAACCCGATGATTTGTTGAAGACCCTATACGCCTTTGTATTTGAATCATAACCTAATAAAAACCCTTCTACAGCTTTGGGAGCAAACTTAGAATTTCTACCCTTCTTCACTAGAATGTAGCACTTGCTCCCAAAAACACGAAAGTAAGATACATTGGGTTTGTTACCGGTTAGTAGCTCATATGACGTCTTCTTGAGGAGGCGGTGAAGGTAGACCCTGTTGATGGCGTGGCAAGCCGTGTTCACGGCTTCCGACCAAAAGCACTCGGGGGTCTTGAACTCTCCAAGCATCGTCCTCGCCATATCGATTAGCGTCCTGTTCTTCCTCTCTACCACACCATTTTGCTGTGGTGTGTAGGGAGCGGAGAACTCGTGCTTGATCCCTTCCTCCTCAAGAAACTCCTCCACTTGAAGGTTCTTGAACTCGGACCCGTTGTCGCTCCTTATCTTCTTCACCTTGAGCTCAAACTCATTTTGAGCTCTCCTGAGGAAGCGCTTGAGGGTCCCTTGGGTTTCAGACTTATCCTGCAAAAAGAACACCCAAGTGAAGCGGGAAAAGTCATCAACAATAACTAGACCATACTTACTTCCTCCGATGCTTAGGTAGGCGACGGGTCCGAAGAGGTCCATATGCAGCAGCTCCAGAGGTCTTGACGTGGTCATCACATTCTTGCTGTGATGCGCTCCTCCCACCTGTTTACCTGCCTGACAAGCTGCACAAGGTCTATCTTTTTCGAAATGCACATTTGTTAGACCTATTACGTGTTCTCCCTTTAGAAGCTTGTGGAGGTTCTTCATCCCCACATGTGCTAAGCGGCGATGCCACAGCCAGCCCATGCAAGTCTTAGCCATTAAGCATGCATCTAGACCGGCCTCTTCTTTTGCAAAATCAACTAAATAAAGCTTGCCGTCTAGTACACCCTTAAAAGCTAGTGAACCATCACATCTTCTAAAGACAGACACATCTACATTTGTAAATAAACAATTATATCCCATTTGACATAATTGACTAACAGATAGCAAATTATATCCAAGACTCTCTACTAAGAATACATTTGAGATAGAATGCTCATTAGAAATTGCAATTTTACCTAACCCTTTTACCTTGCCCTGATTCCCATCACCGAATATAATTGAATCTTGGGAATCCTTATTCTTGACGTAGGAGGTGAACATCTTCTTCTCCCCCGTCATATGGTTTGTGCATCCGCTGTCGATAATCCAGCTTGAACCCCCGGATGCATAAACCTGCAAGGCAAATTTAGGCTTGGGTCTTAGGTACCCAACTCATGTTGGGTCCTGCAAGGTTAGCACAAATATCTTTAGGGACCCAAATGCAAGATTTATCTCCCTTGCATCTAGCCCCTAATTTCCTAGCAACAACCTTCTTACCCTTTCTACAAATAGCAAAGGAAGTGTTTAAGGCACAATAAATTACAGAAGGTTCATTCACTACTTTCCTAGGAGCATGAATAACATTCTTTCTAGGCACATGAGCAATATCTCTCCTAGGCATATGTACAACATTTCTCCTACACATACCCCTATCATGCTTATAAGACGAACTAGAAGCAAACATGGCATGAGAATCATAAACATGTGAATCAAAATCATTATAAGCATTTCTAGCATGTCTCCTATCATGATATAAGAAAGCATGGTTCTTTTTAGCACTATTTGCCATAGGGGCCTTCCCTTTCTCCTTGACGAAGATGGGAGCCTTATGGCTTGTTAAGTTCTTGGCCTCTCTCTTGAAGCCAAGACCATCCTTAATTGAGGGATGTCTTCCAATTGTATAGGCATCCCTTGCAAATTTTATCTTTTCAACTTCACTCTTGCTAGTCTTAAGTTGGGCATTAAGACTAGCCACTTCATCTTTTAGTTTTGAAATTGAAACTAAGTGTTTGCTACAAGTGTTAACATCAAAATCCTTACACCTAGTGCAAATTGTAACATTTTCAACACAAGACTTAGATTTATTTGTTACTTCTAATTTAGCATTTAAATCATGGTTAACACTTTGTAAAGTAGCAATGGTTTCATGACAAGAAGATATTTCACTAGAAAGCACTTCATTTCTTTTCACTTCTAAAGCATATGATTTTTGTGCCTCTACAAACTTATCATGTTCATCATACAATAAATCCTCTTGCTTTTCTAAAAGCCTATCCTTTTCATTCAAAGCATCAATCAATTCATTGATTTTATCTATCTTAGATCTATCTAAGCCCTTGAACAAGCATGAGTAATCTATGTCATCATCACTAGACTCACTATCACTAGAAGAAGCATAAGTGGAGTCTTGAGTACTTACCTTCTTCTCCCTTGCCATAAGGCAAGTGAGACGCTCGTTGGGGAAGAGAGCCGATTTGTTGAAGGCAGTGGCGGCGAGTCCTTCGTTGTCGGAGTCGGAGGAGGAGCAATCCGAGTCCCACTCCTTTCCTAGATGCGCCTCGCCTTTTACCTTCTTGTATTGCTTCTTCTTCTCTCTTTTGTTCCCCTTTTCCTGGTCACTTTCATTATCGGGACAGTTAGCGATAAAATGACCAAGCTTACCGCATTTGAAGCATGAGCGCTTCCCCTTGGTCTTGGTCTTGCTTGGCTGCCCCTTGCGACCATTTAGCGCCGTCTTGAATCTCTTGATGATGAGAGCCATCTCTTCATCATTGAGCCCGGCCGCCTCGACTTGCGCCACCTTGCTAGGTAGCGACTCCTTGCTCCTCGTTGCTTTTAGAGCAATGGGTTGAGGCTCGTGGAGTGGTCCGTTCAACGCGTCGTCGACGTATCTTGCCTCCTTGATCATCATCCGCCCGCTCACGAATTTTCCAAGTACTTCCTCGGGCGTCATCATCGTGTACCTGGGATTCTCACGAATATTGTTCACGAGATGAGGATCAAGTACGGTAAAGGACCTGAGCATTAGGCGGACGACGTCGTGGTCCGTCCATCGCGTGCTCCCGTAACTCCTTATCTTGTTGATAAGGGTCTTGAGCCGGTTGTATGTTTGCGTCGGCTCCTCGCCCCTTATCATTGCGAACCGTCCAAGCTCGCCCTCCACCAACTCCATCTTGGTGAGTAAGGTGACGTCGTTCCCCTCATGAGAAATCTTGAGGGTGTCCCAGATTTGCTTGGCGTTATCCAAGCCGCTCACCTTATGGTATTCATCCCTGCACAAGGAAGCTAGAAGAACAGTAGTAGCTTGTGCATTCTTATGAATTTGTTCATTAATGAACATGGGACTATCCGAACTATCAAAGTGCATTCCACTCTCCACAATCTCCCAAATACTAGGATGGAGAGAAAATAGGTGACTACGCATTTTGTGACTCCAAAATTCGTAGTCCTCTCCATCAAAGTGTGGGGGCTTGCCAAGTGGAATGGAGAGCAAATGTGAATGTGAACTTTGCGGAATACGAGAGTAATCAAAAGAAAAGTTCGAATTAACCGGTTTTCTCCTCTCGTAGTTGTTGTGGTCCTCGTCCTTTTGGGAAGAAGTAGACTCGTCGCTGTCGTAGTAGACGATCTCCTTGATGCGCCTGGTCTTCTTCTTCTTCCCTTCCTTCCGTCTTTGACCCGAGCCGGAGTCGGTAGGCTTATCGTCCTTCGGCTCGTTGACGAAGGTCTCCTTCTCTTTGTCGTTGATCACTATACCCTTCCCCTTAGGATCCATCTATTCGGGCGGTTAGTCCCTTTGTGAATAGAACGGTTCTGATACCAATTGAGAGCACCTAGAGGGGGGGTGAATAGGTGATCCTGTAAAAACTTCAAACTTAAGCCACAAAAAACTTGTTATGTGTTAGCACGATTATTGCCAAATGGCTAAGGTGAAGTCTCAACAAAACACAATACCACAAGAGATCAAGACAGAGGTGACGCGGTGGTTTATCCCGTGGTTCGGCCAAGCCAATGCTTGCCTACTTCCACGTTGTGGCGTCCCAACGGACGAGGGTTGCAATCAACCCCTCTCAAGCGGTCCAAAGACCCACTTGAATACCACGGTGTTTTGCTTTTCCTTTCACTATCCCGTTTGCAAGGAATCTCCACAAATTGGAGTCTCTTGCCCTTACAAGTATATGATCACAAAGAAAACACAGAGTAAGGGAGGGAAGCAACACACACAAATCCACAGCAAAACGCGCACACACACGGCCAAGACTCGAGCTCACAAGAGTATCACAAAGTTCTCACTAGAACGGAGCTCGAATCACTTAGAATCACAAATGAACGCGCAAAGATTAAGTGTGGATGATCAAGAATGCTCAAGAGTTGCTTGTGTATCTCCTCCATGCGCCTAGGGGCTCCTTTTATAGCCCCAAGGCAGCTAGGAGCCGTTGAGAGCAAATCCGGAAGGCCATCCTTGCCTTCTGTCGTCGGGGGCACCGGACAGTCCGGTGCACACCGGACACTGTCCGGTGCCCGATTTGTTTCCTTAAACGGCGAAGACGACCGTTGCAGACCGTTGACAGATCTGGCGCCGTTGGCGCACCGGACATGTCCGGTGCACACCGGACAGTCCGGTGCCGTCTTCCGACCGTTGGCTCCGCCACGTGTCCCGCGCAGATTGCGCGGCCGACCGTTGGCCCGGCCGACCGTTGGCTCACCGGACAGTCCGGTGCACACCGGACAGTCTGGTGAATTTTAGCCGTACGTCGCCGGCCAATTTCCCGAGAGCAGCTAGTTTGCGCCGAGTCGGCCTGGCGCACCGGACACTGTCCGGTGCACACCGGACAGTCCGGTGCTCCAGACCGAGCTGGGTCTTGGCTGCACACAGCCAAGTCTTTCCTCCTCTTTTCTCTTCTTCTTCTTTCTGTTTCTAACACTTAGACAAATATATTAGTACACAAAACCAATGTACTAAGGCTTAGAAACATACCTTTATTTCATGATTTGCACCTTGTTCATCCATGTCATAAATTCACAATTAAGCACATGTGTTGGCACTCAATCACCAAAATACTTAGAAATGGCCCAAGGGCACATTTCCCTTTCAGAGATGGATGTAGAAACGACGAATCTCCTCTTCTTCCACATCGTCGGTCTCATTTTCCCTGTCATTAATGTTAGTGGAAGCAATACAGGAAAATGTACCTTGTGGTGATGAAGATTCATCCTTGCTATCATCCTCATACTCCTCCTCATCATTGCTTTTGTCTCCACTATCATTGTTAGCAATAAGACATTTATAACTAGTGGAAGACGAACCCTTCGGTGAGGTAGATTCATCATTTGGTTGCCATCCCTTGGACAGGTTAGTATCACAGCTAATAGAGGGTGTAGAAGCAGTGCATATGGACTTAAAAAATTTCAACTTAATTTTAGTCCATAGATCATGAGCATTAACAAATAAATCACTATCGCTACTCATGATGGCAAAATAGGCACTTCTAGACAGTGAGTCAACTAAGATGTTGCAAGCATGGTGATTAAGAGACAGACATCTTAGTTCATCATTAGAAGGATTTTGACTCAAATTGGATGGAAAAATACTTCTACTAAAGATCTATCTCAAATCAGGATTAACACGCATGAAGGCATTATAAATAGAGACAGACCAAGATTTATAATTAGAGCCATCGCCTAGAAGAAGTTCTACAATTACCTCTTGTGACGACATCGTCATCTCCGGACGGCTAAGCCCACACTGGAGAGGCCTAGCTCTGATACCAATTGAAAGTTCCCTTTGCCCGGGAACAGGATCTGGATGTCGCCTAGAGAGAGGGGGGGGGGTGAATAGGCGAATAAAAATTATCACTTTAAAACTTAAATTCTTACTCTACTCGAAGACTAGAGCGCAGAGAAATGAGAAGACCCTTCGAGTAGGTTGCAGCGGAATAGAAGATCCTGGCTCAAAATGTCCTGCACTTCAAATATAACTTGTACCATAGATAAGTGTTGAAGTGTAGATATAAAAGCAAAGTAAGACAGAGAGTCAGAACACAATACAGAACAGAGCACACAGACGCAAGGATTTATCCCGAGGTTCGGCCAAGCCTGAAACGCTTGCCTAGTCCTCGTTGGAGTTAGCCACACCTGGGCCTGGAGTCTGTTTCATCTCCTTCCTCCGTTTGCTCAGATCTGTTAGTACGACAGATAGAGCCTTTCACTATGTTGAGTTGGTTACAACGAAACCGCGGCTGCTTACAATCTTCTTGGCAGCACTCCGGCAGAGTAACGATATGCTCAAGGCCTTGCTCTAGCTCTTAGCAACACTTCTCCACTCTCTCAAGGCTTATAGCTTTGCCTCTACACAAACTAGAGAGATATAAACAAGAGGGAGAGAGAGAATTGATCCGAGTGATGTTTACACTTGTTGGCTGCACTTGTATATTTGTTGGAGGCGCCTAGGAGTCCCATTTATAGGCCCAAGGGGCCTAGGAGCTGTTGGAATCCCATTTGGAAGGCAATACTTGCTTTCTGTCGGGTGGCGCACCGGACAGCCCGGTGCACCACCGGACATCAACTGTTCACTGTCCGGTGCGGATCTCCTTCCAAAAATGGCGCAGTCGACCGTTGCATACTTGGAGCCGTTGGCGCACCGGACACTGTCCGGTGCACACCGGACAGTCCGGTGCCCCCATCCGACCGTTGGCTCGGCCACGCGTCACGCGCGGATTGCGCGGCCGACCATTGGTCCGGCCGACCATTGGCTCACCGGACAGTCCCGGTGCACCACCGGACAGTCCGGTGAATTTTAGCCAAAGGCCGTCGACGAATTCCCTAGAGCGGCCAGTTGACCAGACGCCGGCCTGGCACACCGGACACTGTCCGGTGTCCCACCGGACACTCCGGTGCACTCAGGCTGCGCATAGTCATGGCTGCACCAGCCAAGTTTTTGTATTTTCTCTTCTTTTCTTCTTCTCTCTGTTTCTAACACTTAGACAAATATGTTAGTACACAAAAACCAATGTACTAAGTCTAGAAACATACCTTCCCTTGGATTTTCACCTCTCTACCATTTGACATGCTTAAGATTGATGTTGGACTCAAATCATCAGGTCAGCTTAACTTGATCTAGATTGACATTTCTGAGCTCCAACATCCTGCAAAGGTCACATAGAATATCTCCAAACATAGGAACAACCCAAACTACGGATCAAGGTGCACTTAGCTCTTTTGGGCTGCTTCCAGTTCTGGTTTTGATACTGGTTCTTCTTCTAGTGACCTTGTTCACTTCTTAGAGCTTGATCTTGAGCCTTATGACTTACACCACATAACTATAGATGTTTCCTCATTGGTTGTAAGTCACGTCCTTATGTAGTGATCCTTGATGTGCCATAGCTCTTCTTAACTCGATCACCCATGACTTTGCAAGTCTTCTTCTTCACCCTTGGCTTTGGGTTCCTCAGCCTCTTGACCTTCTCCCGTGCACTTGGTACCTCGAAGCTCTTCTTGCCTCCATCCTTGGCTTGATCAGTTGTCTCCAAGCTACGCACCCGAGTCTCACTTTATGCAATGTCCATCTTACTTGTGATGTCCATTATCTATCCATAATCTAGTCCTTGGACCATCACACTTGTTCACTTGTGTTGAACCCTGTTAGCTTTACATTAAGCACCTGTTCAACACTTAGCACACTTGTTAGCCCTTTAATTGAGTTGTCATCCAAACACCAAAACCCACAAGAGAGCTTTCACAAAGACCTTGGTCACTAACATCCAAGGACCCAAGTGAGTTTGGGTACCTAAAAGAGATTGATTTCCCTTTGTAGGTGAACTACAAGGCGAGAGGGAATCATTAGGTGTTGGATAGTGGATGCACTCAACACATGACCAGAGATATGAAAATGTTCACCCAAATGAGTGAGGAAGATTGCTCAAATTATGATAGTATCACATTTGGAGATAGTCGCAAAGGAAAGGTTAAAGGCTTGGGTAAAATTGCTATTTCAAATGATCATTCGATATCAAATGTGCTTTTAGTTGAGTATTTGAATTTTAATTTACTATCCGTAGCTCAATTATGTGATTTAGGATTTAGTTACAAATTTGCTGTTGATGATGTTGTTATCTCTATTGTTGATGGTAGCAATCTTAAGTTTAAAGGTTTTAGATATGAAAATCTTTACCTTGTTGATTTCTCATCTAGTGAGGCAAAGCTCATAACTTGCTTATTCTTAAAGGCTTCACTAGGTTGGTTATGGCATAGAAGACTTGGTCATGTTGGAACGAAGCAACTCAACCGTTTAACCAAACATGATTTAGTCTGTGGCTTGAAAGACGTGAAATTTGAGAAGAACAAATTGTGTAGCTCTTGTCAAGCCGGGAAGCAAGTGGCAAATACTCATCCAAATAAAAGTCAAATGTGTGGCAGAACCACCCGAATTATTCCAGCTTAAGTGCCTAAGTCACGCCTCAAGGGTCGTGACACACTTAAATCGGAATAACCCGTCAGTCCTTCAGATCTAGTCTGATAGAGCCACTTAACCAGGATCAAATTCCACAATCTCACTCGAAGGTGAGTCACAGAAGAAATACAATAAAACAGGAAACCTCAAATGAAGTACTGAATTATTACATAAATCGGAGTTCTTGAGTAGCAAATAAAGTTCATAAAGTAAAGTGCAGCGGATAATCGATGTCGTCGGTAATGAGGAAATGGGCAAGGCCTAGCCCACTACTCCTCATGCTCCTCTCCTGCCGGAGCAACATCCCACTCGACCGTCCAACCCGGTGGCAGGGTGGTAGGCCAAGTCACACCATCAACCAATTCCTGCATGGTACCTGCAAAAATGGTGCCACAAGCAAGGCTGAGTATACTAATACTCAGCTAGACTTACCCGGTGTGAGGAGTCTACTCCTCTACCTCTAGACTATGCAGCTGTTTGGCTGAGGGGTTTGGTTTGCCAAAAGCACTAGCTGTTTCTAAAATCAATTTTTATAGCTTTTCAATTTCTACCATCATTAACTTAGCTAGATTTGCTCCTTCTAAGCATACATGGTAACAATCAATTAGTTCAGTCAACAAGTTATCTCATGTAACCACATTTCACTTCTTACTCGATGCAGTACAAGGAATCAAGCAGTCTCATTAGCTGCGAGAAGCAGACGATTCGAATCGAGTTTTAACCTTGCAAGGTAAACCTAAACACACGGCATGTCAGGGTACTCCGACCCCACACATGACAACCGTCCCCATCGATTCCCCGTTCGCGTCCAGGCCTCACCGCCTTGGCATACAATGCTCCACTGACCCCGGCTGCCACCGTGCAGTGACCGCACTTGTATCCACCATAGCTAGCATGGGAGACCCAGTCTCAGGTCGCATGAGGGATAAAGTCCGTGCCCGGCTTCACTCAGGTACTAGGTTTACCGGTTACCATTTTTCCCGGCATGTGCTTAGTACGTTCAAAAGCTTGACTCAGGTATCCACACATTAATCCTTAATTCATTTTCCCGTCTCATAGACAAGGCATCCTCCCTGGATCCAAGTCCATAGACCAACATATATCCCATTATCAAGATGAATACAATCAATTCCTGACCTCGCGCGAGTGCTAGAAAAATCACTCGACTTCTACCGAGATCCTGATTAGCAAGCAGCTACTCGACCTAGCATACTAGTATTCATCTCAAAAAGGAGTCCTAAGTTCATGCAACTAGAGGTTTCAAGCAACTCCTACACTTAAGTGCACATTACAAACCTACAAGCATTAAGTGTAGTAAAGTAGCATATAATAACATGGTTATGCATAAGACCGGGGCTTGCCTTCAATTGCTGGGGCTGCGGGGAGATCCTCAATAGCAGCCTCTGAAGCCTGCTCCTGGTCCTCCTCTTGGACAGGTCCTGGCTCGGGGATGAGCACGTACTCTCCGTCGGCAAGATTACAATCTAATGAATGCAATGCGTAAGATATATGCATGATATGATATGTGCTTTCAGAAATCACAACTTTAAAGGTGTATGATCTTTCTTGAGTTAAACAAAGTTAACTTTACTCATGCAAGGCCCTTAGGTGGTATGCTTGGTAAACTGGTTCAAATTTAGCTAAGGTAAGTGGTAGGTTTAATTTTGGGGTTCCACTGAATTCCTTTTAAGTCTTAGGGATATATGATAAGTACTCAAGTTAGACTTATTGAGGGGGGGGGGGGGTTTATTTCTTCTTTCCTTTTCTTTTATTCTCTTTAATGTTTTGGAGTAGGTTTGAACTACAAGTTGCTTTTATAAAATTCTAAAAATTCTGCAAAAATTTCAGTGGCTTGCTACTGGTGTGTGTTTTTCTGTCTCAAAATTTGGGGATCAGCAAGTGAATAGTTTTCTCTGTACAAAATTATTAAATTCTAGGGTAGAAGGGGTGCTTTGAACTACAACTACTATTTAACAGTGGGTAATTCTTCAGGACTTATTTTTGCTGGCTTTTAGGTGTTATAACATGACTTGATACAAATTTCTAGTCATTAATACTTTTTTATTATTTTTCTATGGTTTTCTCAAGTTTCTAGCCAAATGGATGCTTTCTACTACCACTATATTGGAAAAACATCAAACAACAGAGTTCTTATTTTTCTTGGTTATTATTTTGTGCAAGAGCAATCATTCTGAAGTTTGGCATCTTTTTGCTTAAGGGAAGGGGTGATATGCATTATTTGAATTAAATGGCTTTTCTCTTAAATCATTAACAATTGGTATGAGTTTGCTTCTTTTTCATGGGTTTGCATTTTTCTCTGGTAGTTTACCTCATCGTGGACTTAGTTAATTTTTGGTTGCCCATTATCACATTATTTGGGGTTGTTCATGATTTAGTTGGAAAATGCCTTATTATCACTTTGTATTTATTTCCCTTACTTAAAAAGTTGGGCTGAGGTGCTCTGTATTTTTGTAGTGGGGCTCTGGTGGTTATAAGTCCACTGGATTTTTGTTAAGCATTTTGGTTATAGTTTTGCCTCTTTAATAATTGGTTTTCAGTCTTATTTAGGCTAAACAAATCATTTTAATTTAAAACTGGTCCAAATTAATGGTCTCTGTATTTTTCCTAAGTTCTCTGTTACATAAGTAAACTAGGAAAAATAATATTAATCACTGTTCATTAATTTCTAATGTCTTTCTGATTTTCTCTAAGTTTTGGACAAAACATCTTTAAATGAGAAACTACATCATAATTTCTAATGCTGGGGTTCCTACTATTTTTAAACAGTGTCTACAAGAGGTTTAATCATCTACCATTTTTCTTAAGTTCAGCACAGAAGAAAAACTAATTTTCCTTGATTAAATAAGGTTTAGTGGGTTTCTGTTTTTAATTTTAAACTCTAAAATTTTGAACAGAAAGTATAGGGTCTACTATTTTTAAATGATAGATTATAATATACAGGAGCTAGCAAAATTGGTTTGACATCTTTTGATTAGGAATTCATCAAGTTATGAATTTTACAAGTTCTCTGGTTATTTAAAAAGAATAACAGAATTGATTAAATGGAAATCCACTTTGCACTGGGGTCCCTGGCGGGTTTTCTAAGTTTTCTTCGCGAATCAGTCCTTAAGCTACTATTCACATGAGTCTCTGACATTACAGAAAACCCCTCGGGTTCTACAAAACCTAACCCGAGGTCCTTCTTCTACCTTAAACAGTAGCAGCGGCGGAGAAAAGGGCGGAGGGGCTTACCGGCGGCGAGACTGTTCCGGTGAAGTGGTCGAGGATGAAGGGGAGGTCGCGGGGATCACAACGGTGTGTGGAACGCCGTTGGAGATGGCCGGAGTCGGTCGGTCCACGCGCGCAGGCGGGGATGCTCGTCGGCGGCGAGGAGACCGGCCTGGTCACGGCGAGATAGTTCAATCAAATGGGTCAGGGAGGACCACGGGATGCCAGAGAAGACATGAGCGCAAGGAATTGGGCGGAGACTCACTGGATAGCTCGGTCCACGCGCGGCGGCGGAAGACCGAAGTCCGGTGAAGTCAATCTCGGGCCTCCGGTGAAGTCCGGCCGGGTCCGAGGGCTTGGCAAGCTTCACGGGCTACTGGCGGAGCTAGCCGAAGCACTGGCTTTCCCAGGGGATGGCTGGAGTGGGCTGGCCACGGTGGCCGAAGCTCTGGCGGCAATGGCGGGCGGAATTGAGCTCGCCGGAGCTAAGGGAAAGTGGCTGGCCGGTGAGGGTGAGTGCGCGGCGAAGTGAGGTGCGCCTGGGGGGGGCTTTATAGGCACGGCGCGGTGCACGGGCGGTCGTGGACCGGCGAGTGCGCGCGGGCGTGCACTGGGAAGGCGCGGTGCGCGAACGGTCGTGAACCGGGGGTGTCAGCCACGGTCGAACACGTGTTCCCGTTGCCTCTGCCCCTGTTCAAGCGACGATTGAGAGCAAATCTTCGCGAATTTGGGCAAGATCACTGCAAGGGATTTGTTCACCAGACCAAGCTTTGTCTTTTGTGTATGGACGACGTGCGGTTTTAGGCTAGGGACAGGGAGTTGTAGCGTCACCAAGGTGCCAGTGTCAGAATGCCTGGTCCCGAGGTTAAGCTACGCCAAAATCGTGTCAAATGAATTTGGTTTGAGTTCAAACTTTCCCAGAATGTGTTCAAGGTAATTTGGCACGACTTTGATATTTGGATCTTCTGGCTTTGAGTTTTGAAAAGCAGAGAACGCAGATGATCTTTGGAAAGAGGTCTGAAATTCAGAAATTCAGAAATCTGAATTTCCCAAGGGTTCATTGATCAAGGGCTGATTTGGGGATTTAATTGAATTATTTTGGCTAAGCCTTCTCAATCTTTCTTGTTGCTTAATAAACATACTTTAACTTATATAATTGGCTCAACTCAAAATTTTAAACTTTTCACTCCTTTTTTCTTACTTTCTTGAATTTTGCTCATGGGGCTCATTTAGGGTTTTTAATTAGGGTTGCACAATCTTATCTTTTAAAGGACTCAATTGCTCTGATCATGACACTTTTAAGTATATACTTGGTGAATTCTTTCTCACTTAAATTGTTTTGTTGCTCATGCTTACTTTGGTTCACATAAAATGATGGTTCTTGGTTTGGCTTTTGAGAAAAACCCTGAGTGACACTGGGGTGTCACAAAATGTCTACTCATCGGCCTTTGGAATTACTTCATATGGATTTATTTGGGCCAACATCGTTTGTGAGTATCGGCGGTAATTCCTATTGCCTTGTGATTGTGGATGATTACTCTAGATTCACTTGGGTATACTTTCTTCGGGATAAATCTAATGTGTTTGAAACATTCAAGTCATTTGCTATATTGGCTCAAAACCAATTTGAGTTTGATATCAAGAAAGTTAGAAGTGATAATGGGTCGGAATTCAAAAATGCTAGAATTGATGAATATTGTGATGACAAGGGTATTAAGCATGAATTTTCATCCAAATATACTCCGGAACAAAATGGTATTGTTGAAAGAAAGAATAGGACTCTTATTGATATGGTTAGGTCTATGTTAGCCGAATATAATGTGTCGGATTCTTACTGGACCGAAGCAATAAACACCGCATGTCACTCATCAAATAGGCTATATTGTCACAAGCTTTTGAAGAAAACTCCCTATGAATTGCTCATTGGAAGAAATCCAAATATCTCATATTTAGAGTATTCAGTTGCAAATGCTATATTTTGAGAAAGGGAAGCCGACTCTCTAAATTTGAGAAGAAATATGATGAGGGTTTTCTACTTGGATATTCATCAAATAGTAAAGCTTATAGAGTTTTTAACAAGACTCATGGTATTATTGAAGAAGCATATGATGTTGAGTTTGATGAAACTAATGGATCTCAAGATGAAAGTAATAATCTTGATGATGTTGGTGGAACTCAATTGAAAAATGCTATGAAAACAATGGCCATTGGTGAAATAAAGCCAAAGGAAGATGATGATGAAAATAGTGTGGTTGTCATTCCATCCTCTTCAACCCTAAATGAAGAAAATCACCAAAGCCAACAAAATGATGAAACTATGGATATTCATGATCAAGATACTTCAAGTCATTCGGTTCCTCCTCATGCTTCAACTAGCAATTATCAAGCGGTATCAAGAATTCATCATTCTATTGTGAAGGATCACCCGGTTGATCAAATTGTGGGTGATATTAGTAAGGGTGTTCAAACTCGCTCTCGTATAGCTTCATTTTGTGAACATTTCTCTTTCGTATCTTGTATGGAACCTAACCTTTTAGATGAAGCTCTACTTGATGTTGATTGGGTGAATGCAATGCATGAAGAATTAAATAACTTCACTTGAAATGAAGTTTGGGAGCTTGTTGAGTGACCAAAGAACCACAATGTTATTGTTACAAAATGGGTGTTTCGCAACAAGCACAATGAAGATGGATTAGTAGTAAGGAACAAGGCAAGATTAGTTGCACAAGGGTATACTCAAATAGAGGGATTGGATTTTGGTGAGACATTTGCTCCCATGGCAAGATTGGAAGCAATCTGGATCCTTCTTGCTTATGCATGTGCTCATAATATCAAGCTCTATCAAATGGATGTAAAGAGTCATTCTAAATGGTAAGATTAGTGAACTAGTGTATGTTGAACAACCTCCCAATTTTGAGGACCCCAACAGACCTAACCACGTGTTCAAGCTTTCTAAAGCTCTCTATGGGCTTAAGCAAGCCCCACGCGCTTGGTACGAAAGGCTTAGGGATTTCTTGCTTTCCAAAGACTTTAAAATTGGGAAGGTTGACTCTACCCTATTCACTAAAAGAATTGGCAAAGATTTGTGAAAGGGAAATGTGCCTTTGGGCCATTTCTATAATGTTTTGGTGATTAAATGTCCAACACATATTAAGTGAGTTGATTATGTGCCAAACAAGCAAGAAGTGCAAATCATGTAACAAGGTATGTTTCTAGACTTAGTACATTGTTTTGAGTACTAACATATATGGTCTAAGTGCTAGAAACAGAGAAAAGAAGAGAAGAAAAGAAATGCAAAAGACTTGGCTTGGTACAACCAAGTCCAGCTAGGTCTGGCACACCGGACTGTCCGGTGGGGCACCGGACTGTCCGGTGGGGCACCGGACAGTGTCCGATGCGCCAGGCTAGACTCCGGTGAAAAGGCTGCTCTCGGGACTCGACGGCGGCGTACGACTATAATTCGCTGAACTGTCCGGTGAGTCGTCCGCGGCGAACTCGTCGCTCTCAGGAAGAGGATCAGCGGCATACGGCTAAAATTCACCAGACTGTCCGGTGGTGCATCGGACTGTCCGGTGAGCCAACGGTCGACTGCGCCAACGGTCGGCCGCATAATCTTCGCGCGACGCGTGGTAGCACCAATGGTCGGCAGGGGGCACTAGACTATCCGGTGTGCACCGGACAGTGTCCGGTGCGCCAACTACCACGAATCTGCAATCGTCGCCTATGCCAGAAAAGGAAGGAGATCTGCACCGGACAGTCTACAGTGACTGTCCGGTGGCGCACCGGACTGTCCGGTGCGCTACCCGACAGAAGGCAACTTTGGCCTTCCTTGTTGGTCTCCAACGGCTCCTAGCTGCCTTGGGGCTATAAAAGGGACCCCTAGGCGCATGGAGGAGTCACCCAAGCATTCACTAAGCATCCTAAGTCTCCCACACTCCGTCTACGCGCACTTGATCGATTGTGTTAGTGATTTGAGCTCCGTTCTAGTTGTGAACTCGTTGTGCTTCATTTTGAGCTCAAGTCTTGGCTTGTGTGCTTGTGTGTTCTATGGATTTGGGAGTGTTGCTCCCCAACCTTACTCTTGTGCTTTCATTGTGATCTTTGTTGTAAGGGCAAGGGACTCCAACTTGTGGAGATTCCTCGCAAACGGGAAAAAGAGATAAGGAAGAAAAGTCGTGGTATTCAAGTCGATCATTGGATCACTTGAAAGGGGTTGACTGCAACCCTTGTCCATTGGGACGCCACAACGTGGAAGTAAGCAAGTGTTACTTGGCCGAACCACGGGATAAAATCATGTGTCTCTTGTGTTGCTTCTCTGTTTGATTGTCTGTGTACGCAAGAGCTCACCTCATAGACTTGATTAACTCATGCTAACATTTCTTTGATCAAGTTTGTTGGAATTTAGGGTTGAATTTCGCACGATCACCTATTCACCCCTCTCTAGGTGCTCTCAATTGGTATCGGAGTAGTTCTCTCCATGTAAGGGACTAATCACTCGAAGAGATGGATCCTAAGGGAAAGGGGATGGTGGTCAACGACAAGGAAAAGGAGTCCCTCTTCAATGATCCAAGGGACGACAAGCCCACTGACTCAGGATCGAGTCACAAGAAGGGGGACGGGAAGAAGAAGAGGCGGATCAAGAAGATCATTTAGTATGACAGCGACGCCTCCTCTTCTTCACCAAGAGACGACGACGACGACTCGTCTAAGAAGAAACCAGTTAATCAAAACTTTTCATTTGATTATTCTTGCATTCCATTCAATTCTAATGCTCATTTACTATCAATTCCACTTGGGAAACCTCCGCACTTTGATGGAGAAGACTACACATTTTGGAGTCACAAAATGCGTAGTCACCTATTTTCTCTCCATCCTAGTATTTGGGAGATTGTTGAAAACGTAATGCATTTTGATAATACTAACAACCCCGTTTTCATAAATGAGCAAATTCATAAGAATGCACAAGCTACCACTGTTTTGCTAGCATCTTTGTGCAGGGATAAGTACAACAAGGTGAGCGGCTTGGACAATGCCAAGCAAATATGGGACACCCTCAAGATATCTCATGAGGGGAACGACGCCACCATGATCACCAAAATGGAGTTGGTGGAAGGCGAGCTAGGAAGGTTCGCGATGATCAGGGGAGAGGAGCCAACATAAACGTACAACAGGCTCAAGACCCTGGTCAACAAGATTAGAAGCTATGGAAGCACAAGATGGACGGACCACGACGTCGTCCGACTTATGCTAAAGTCATTTACGGTAATTGACCCAATCTTGTTAACCTTATTCGTGAGAATCCCAGGTACACCAAGATGACGCCCGAGGAGATTCTTGGGAAGTTTGTGAGCGGGCGCATGATGGTGAAGGAGGCCCGATATGTGGACGATGCTCTAAATGGTCCACTACCCATCCACGAGCCTCAAATTGTTTCCCTCAAAGCAACAAGAAGCAGGGAGGCGCTACCGAGCAAGGTGGCACAAGTTGAAGCTGCCGGGCTAAACGAAGAAGAGATGGCTCTAATCATTAAACACTTCAAGACCGCTCTAAAAGGACGCAAGGAGCACCCCAACAAGAACAAAGCAAAGGGGAAGCGCTCCTGCTTTAAATGCGGTAAGACTGGTCATTTTATAGCACAATGCCCCGATAATGAAAATGACCAGGAACAAGAAAAGCATGGGAAGAGGGAGAAGAAGAAGGTTTACAAGAAGGCGAAAGGCGAGGCGCACCTTGGCAAAGAATGGGATTCGGACTGCTCTTCATCCGACTCCGACGATGAAGGAATGGCAGCCTCAGCCTTCAACAAGTTTTCTCTCTTCCCCAACGAACGCCACACTTGCCTCATGGCCAAAGAAAAGAAGGTAAGTGTTCGAGAAACCCCTAAGTATACTACTTCAAGCGATGATGATTCTAGTGATGATGAAGTAGATTATGCTGATTTATTTAAAGGATTAGATAGAGCTAAGGTAGATAAAATTAATGAGTTAATTGATGCTCTAAATGAAAAAGATAGACTTTTAGAAAAGCAAGAGGACATCTTGTATGAAGAGCATGATAAATTTGTTAGCGTTCAAAAATCTCTTACTCTAGAAATTAAGAGAAATGAAATGTTATCCTCTGAATTGTCTGTGTGACATGAATCAATCTCTAGTTTAAAGATTTTGAATGATGATTTAAATGCTAAGCTAGAGGTAGCTAATAAATCTAGTTCATGTGTAGAACATGTTGTAATTTGCAATAGATGCAAGGATTTTGATATTGATGCTTGTGATAAACATCTTGCGTCTATTACCAAATTAAATGATGAGGTGACAAGTCTTAATGCTCAACTTAAGATTTGCAAGGTTGATTTTGATAAGTTAAAATTTGCTAGGGATGCCTACACCGTTGGTAGACACCCCTCAATTAAGGATGGACTTGGCTTTCGAAAGGAAGCCAAGAACTTAACAAGCCAAAAGGCTCCCATTCCCAACAAGGAGAAAGGGAAGGACCCTATGGCTAGTAGTACTCAAAAGAATCATGCTTTCATTTATAATGATAGGAAATTTTATAGAAATGCTCATTATAATAGGAGTTATGATGCGTTTAATTCACATGCTATGTTTGTTTCTAGCTCTACTTTTGTGCATGGTAGAAGTAAGCCTAGGAGAAATCATGTTGTGCACCATGTGCCTAGGAGAGTATGTAATGAGCTGTCTACCATTTACCATGCTTGCAATACTTCGTTTGCACTTTTATGTAAGAAGGAAAAAGTAGTTGCTAGAAAGTTGGGATCCAAATGCAAGGGAGATAAGACTTGTATTTGGGTTCCAAAGGCTATTGTTACTAACCTTGTAGGACCCAACAAGAGTTGTTACCTAAAACCCAAGTGTAAATTGCCTTGTAGGTTTATGCATCCGGGGGCTCAAGCTGGATTATCGACAGCGAAAGCATAAACCACATGACGGGGGAGAAGAAGATGTTCACCTCCTACGTCAAGAACAAAGATTCCCAGGACACGATTATTTTTGGAGATGGGAACCAAGGCAAGGTCAAAGGCTTGGGCAAGATAGCCATCACCAACGAGCACTCCATTTCAAACGTATTTCTAGTAGAGTCGCTTGGATATAATCTACTGTCTGTAAGTCAATTGTGCCACATGGGCTACAATTGTTTGTTTACAAATGTTGATGTTTCTGTCTTTAGAAGGAGTGATGGTTCATTAGCATTTAAGGGTGTATTAGATGACAAACTCTACTTAGTTGATTTTTCGAAAGAGGAGGCCGATCTAGATGCATGCTTAATAGCTAAGACTAGAATGGGCTGGCTGTGGCATCGCCGTCTAGCACATGTTGGGATGAAGAACCTTCATAAACTTCTAAAGGGAGAACATGTGTTAGGACTAACCAATGTCTGCTTCAAAAAAGATAGACCTTGTGCAGCTTGTCAGGCAGGGAAACATGTGGGAAGCACTCATCACAACAAGAATGTGATGACAACATCAAGACCACTGGAGCTTCTCCACATGGACCTCTTCGGACCCATCACCTACCTTAGCATCGGGGGAAGTAAGTATGGTCTAGTAATTGTTGATGATTTTTCCTGTTTCACTTGGGTGTTCTTTTTGCAGGATAAATCAGAAACCCAAGGGACCCTTAAGCGCTTTCTAAGGCGGGCTCAAAACGAGTTTGAGCTCAAGGTGAAAAAGATAAGAAGCAACAATGGGTCCGAGTTCAAGAACTTACAAGTTGAGGAGTATCTTGAGGAGGAAGGTGTCAAGCATGAGTTCTCCGCTCCCTACACACCACAGCAAAACGGTGTGGTAGAGAGGAAGAACAGGACACTTATCGACATGGCGAGGACGATGCTTGGAGAGTTTAAGACGCCCGAGCGGTTTTGGTCGGAAGCTGTGAACACAGCCTGCCACGCCATAAACCAACTCTATCTGCATCGTCTCCTCAAGAAGACCTACTACGAACTCCTTACCGGTAACAAACCCAATGTGTCTTACTTTCGTGTATTTGGGAGCAAATGCTACATTTAGGTGAAGAAAGGTAGACATTTCAAATTTGATCCCAAAGCTGTAGAAGGGTTTTTACTAGGGTATGACTCAAATACCAGGGCGTATAGAGTCTTCAACAAATCATCGGTTTTGGTTGAAGTCTCTAGCGACGTTGTATTTGATGAGACTAATGGCTCTCCAAGAGAGCAAGTTGATCTTGATGATGTAGATGAAGATGATGTTCCAACGGCCGCAATACGCATGATGGGCGAGTTGAACTACTTCCTTGGATTCCAAGTGAGACAACTCAAGGACGACACCTTCCTCTCCCAAACAAAGTACACTCAAGATCTTCTCAAGAGGTTTGGGATGAAGGACGCCAAGCCCGCGAAGACACCGATGGGAACCGACGGGCATGTCGACCTCAACAAAGAAGGTAAGTCCGTTGACCAAAAGGCATACCGATCTATGATAGGTTCCTTGCTTTATTTATGTGCTAGTAGACCGGACATTATGCTTTGTGTATGCATGTGTGATAGATTTCAATCCGACCCCAAGGAATGTCACATTGTGGCCGTTAAGCGGATTCTTAGATATTTAGTTGCTACACCTTGCTTCGGGATCTAGTATCCAAAGGGGTCTACCTTTGACTTGATTGGATATTCAGACTCCGATTATGTCGTGTGCAAGGTTGATAGGAAGAGCACATCGGGGACGTGCCAATTTCTAGGAAGGTCCCTGGTGTCATGGAGCTCAAAGAAACAAACATCTGTTGCCCTATCCACCGCTGAGGCCGAGTATGTTGCCGCAGGACAGTGTTGCGTGCAACTACTTTGGATGAGGCAAACCCTCCAGGACTTTGGCTACAATCTTAGCAAAGTCCCACTCCTATGTGACAATGAGAGTGCAATCCGCATGGCGGATAATCCTGTTGAACACAGCGCACTAAGCACATAGACATCCGGCATCACTTTTTGAGAGACCACCAGCAAAAGGGAGATATCGAGGTGTTCCATATTAACACCGAGAACCAGCTAGCCGATATCTTTACCAAGCCTTAGATGAGAAAAGGTTTTGTAGGTTGTGTAGTGAGCTAAATGTCTTAGATTCGCGTAACTTGGATTGATCTATAGCATACATGTGTTCTATGCCTTTGAACATGAAACTTTATGCACTTATGTAATTTGTTGCTTATTTATGGTGCTCAAGTTGTGCAAGGGATCCCCGGACCTCACAAGTCCATGTGTGAATGATGCACATATTTAGGGGGAGATGTGCTACAACTTGACCCTTTGAGACTAACCTTTGTGTTTGAGTGTTCTTGATGTAGTCTCAAAGGTGCATTGAAAGGGAAAATGGACTTGGACGTTGCAAAGACTTCCACTGCACTCCGGTATTGGTGTATTGTGTTCCAAGTTCATCTTTATGCTCTTATTGCCGTTTTACTCTTAATTGACATTTTTGGTGAGGCAATGGGGTTAAAGGGCCAAGAATGATCCCGTTTTGGTGCTTAATGACAAAGGGGGAGAAATTAAGGCCAAAGCAAGCAAATGGATCAGCTACCACTTATGAATTTTGAAAACAATATAGTTAGAATTTTTGATTTGTCGAAAATACTCTTATTGCAAAATTTAGTCTCTTGTGGGGGAGAATTTATGATTATGGGAAAAGGGGAGTTTTTGGCACTTGATAAAATTTTCCATTGGAATATCTCTCTTTGTGCCCAAACAAGTGAGTTTGACTTAGAGATAGTAAAATGAATTTGATTTGCAAAAACAAACCAAGTGGTGGCAAAGAATGATCCAAATATGCCAAATTAGAGTCAAAAACAATTTAGTCCTTATTTGCATCGATGTTGCACTTATTTGTGTTGCTTTTTAATGTGTTGGCATAAATCACCAAAAAGAGGGAGATTGAAAGGGAAATGTGCCTTTGGGCCATTTCTATAATGTTTTGGTGATTAAATGTCCAACACATATTAAGTGAGTTGATTATGTGCCAAACAAGCAAGAAGTGCAAATCATGTAACAAGGTATATTTCTAGACTTAGTACATTGTTTTGAGTACTAACATATATGGTCTAAGTGCTAGAAACAGAGAAAAGAAGAGAAGAAAAGAAATGCAAAAGACTTGGCTTGGTACATCCAAGTCCAGCTCGGTCTGGCACACCGGACTGTCCTGTGGTGCACCGGACTGTCCGGTGGGGCACCAGATAGTGTCCGGTGCGCCAGGCTGGACTCCGGTGAAAAGGCCGCTCTCGGGACTCGACGACGGCATACGACTATAATTCACCGGACTGTCCGGTGGTGCACCGGACTGTGCGGTGAGTCGTCCGTGGTGAACTTGTCGCTCTCGGGAAGAGGATCAGCGGCGTACAACTAAAATTCACCGGACTGTCCGGTGGTGCACCGGACTGTCCGGTGGTGCACCGGACTGTCCGGTGGTGCACCGGACTGTCCGGTGAGCCAACGGTCGACTGCGCCAACGGTCGGCCACGCAATCTTCACGCGATGCGTGGCAGCGCCAACGGTCGGCAGGGCACCGGACTGTCCGGTGAGTGTCCGGTGCGCCAACTGCCACGAATCTGCAACGGTCACCTGTGCCAGAAAAGGAAGGAGATCCGCACCGGACCGTCTACAGTGACTATCCGGTGGCGCACCGGACTGTCCGGTGCGCCACCCGACAGAAGGCAACTTTGGCCTTCCTCGTTGGTCTCCAACGGCTCCTAGCTGCCTTGGGGCTATAAAAGGGACCCCTAGGCGCATGGAGGAGTCACCCAAGCATTCACTAAGCATTCTAAGTCTCCCACACTCCGTCTCCGCGCACTTGATCGATTGTGTTAGTGATTTGAGATTTGTTCTAGTTGTGAACTTGTTGTGCTTCATTTTGAGCTCAAGTCTTGGCTTGTGTGCGTGTGTGTGCTGCGGATTTGTGTGTGTTGTTCCCCAACCTTAATCTTGTGCTTTCATTGTGATCTTTGTTGTAAGGGCGAGAGACTCCAACTTGTGGAGATTTCTCGCAAACGGGAAAAAAGATAAGGAAGAAAAGTCGTGGTATTCAAGTTGATCATTGGATCACTTGAAAGGGGTTGAGTGCAACCCTCGTCCATTGGGACGCCACAACGTGGAAGTAGGCAAGTGTTACTTGGTCGAACCACGGGATAAAATCATGTGTCTCTTGTGTTGCTTCTCTCTTTGATTGTCTGTGTACACAAGAGCTCACCTCATAGACTTGATTAACTCGTGCTAACATTTCTTTGATCAAGTTTGTTGGAATTTAGTGTTGAATTTCGCAAGATCACCTATTCAACCCCCTCTAGGTGCTCTCAATTTGTTTGTTTGTCAAATTTATGTTGATGATATTATTTTTGGATCTACTAATGAATTGTTTTGTGAGGAATTTGGAAAAATGATGTCAAAAGAATTTGAAATGTCTATGATAGGAGAATTGAGCTTCTTCCTTGGTCTTCAAATCAAACAATTGAAAGATGGAATCTTTATAAGTCAATCAAAATATTTGAAGGATATGCTCAAGAAGTTTGGCTTAGAGAATGCAAAGCCTATCAAGACTCCTATGGCAACAAATGGTCATCTAGACTTAGATGAGGGAGGTATTATGGTTTATCAAAAACTTTTTCACTCAATAATTGGTAGTTTACTTTATATTACCGCATCTAGGCCTGATGTTATGTTTAGTGTTTGCATGTGTGCTCGATTTCAAGCTTCACCTGGAGAGATTCACTTGAAGGCCACAAAAAGAATTCTAAGATATTTGAAGTATACTCCCAATATTGGTCAATGGTATCCCAAAGGTGCTCAATTTGAATTAATTGGATATTCGGATTCGGATTACATGGGTTGCAAAGTTGATAGGAAGAGCACCTCCGGTTGTTGTCAATTTCTTGGAAGATCTCTTGTTTCATGGTCTTCTAAAAAGAAAAATTTCGTTGCTCTCTCCACCGCCGAGGCGGAATATATATCGGCCGGTAATTGTTGTGCTCAATTATTATGGATGAAACGAACTCTATTAGATTATGGGATCATTTTTAAGAATGTGCCTCATGTGTGATAATGAGAGTGTGGTAAAATTAGCTACAAATCCGGTCCAACACTCAAGAACTAAGCATATTGATATAAGGCATCACTTCTTGAGGGATCATGTGGAAAGGGAGACATCTCTATATATTCAATTGGCACGAATGATCAATTGGTCGATATATTTACAAAGCCATTGGATGAAACGAGATTTTGCACATTAAGAAGTGAAATGAATGTGATAGATCTCTCAAATGTGGCTTGAGGTTGAACACACATGTTTAGTATTGCATTTCGCTTCTAAATATGCTCTCTAGGCTATTTATTGGGTATTTTTTTATGAATTTTTCATTCTCGTTTGATCTAAGTAGTTTGATATGAAAACGTGTATTCCTCAAATACATAATATGTATATGCATGCATACTAACCCTTGGATTGGTCGAAATGTCCATATATGAGCATCAAATCATATTTGAAATTCAAAATCATAAAGTGGACAAAGTTTGAAGATTTGAGTATCAGGCCGTGAACCATCCGCCGTATCAGGATCTAGACAGTCCGAGTCAGCAGAGCAGACAGTCTGAATTACCAGGGCGCGGACCGTCCGCCGTCCCTGCGCGGACTATCCGTGACAGGCAGTTAAGTTGGGCAGAGGCAGTCAAATTGTCACTTTCATCCGTTGCCTTCTCCTCTCACACTCTCCACACGTCTAAAGGAGACTCTCGTCGATTGTGAGTGGACCGTGAAGGGAACTTGCGCACGGACTGTCCGGAAGCTTGTTAGAAGTTCAACAATCATGTCTTCATCCCGGTATTTCATAATCTCATGGACTTTATCTGATTTCTTCAAATTTGGGGATTCTTCGGATTTTCTCTCTGATCTAGAATTAAGCAATGTATTCACAAATCTGATTGGTGGAATTGCTATGCTACTCATTGTGAATGTTGTGCAATAATTTGAACGAGTTTGGATGGTTATTTTCTGCCGAATCGTTGATTGAATGATCGGGGCGGCTAGGGTTCTAGAGAATCGCCCATGGACGGTCGCGGACCATCCGCCATGTTGGCGCGGATAGTTGGACCCCTAGCGCGGACTGTCCGGCCCTCTAGCACGGACGGTCCAGCCCCTGACAGAGAGTTACACTTGCTTTCTCTATGTTGTGGCGTTATCAACAATTCACCTATGGTTATTTCTCACATATATTGCAGTGGTTTGGGTGGTCTTCGGAAGAAGCTTGCTGGTCGTTTCAAATCAAAGCGCCCTCGTGCAGATGATGCAGACTATAATCCAACCACAGACTCAGAGGCCCAATCTTCAACTGGGGGTAGCGTCTCTATGGACACAAAAGATGTTCCGTACGCACATCCTGATTGTCCGATTGACATCACAGGATGGACTTAGCCAAAGAGGAGATTCTCTATGGCAGAATATTGCTACAGGAGGACTGTCAATCAGTATGCTCTGCCCTCAGACACCGATATTCAGTTTTTTCACACTCACCTTCAATTTGATGTCTTCTGGGGCACACTGACGGATACCAACTTTCATAAGCATCAAGTGATAGATTGGACTTTTATGTTGGGTCAATCAGTTATGGAGGACCTGATTCCAAAATTTCAGGCATGTGGTCTCTATCACTTTATGGGTCAGAGGACCGATTTCAGTGAGATGGCTGTCAAACATTTCCTAGCCACTGCTGAGATTGAAATCGATGAGGAATCCATCACATGTATGACTGGTTTCAAGAGGTATTCTTCAACATTTGCTGAATTTGCTACTGCAAACAGTTTGGTTTATGGTACAATTTCAGCTGGGATTGATTTGTACACTAAAGATAACTTTAAAGAATTTGTGCAATTCTATGAGCCAGCAAGGCTGGGAATTCCTAGGAGGTTTGGTGAGACAGCAGGACTGAGGCATCATCCTGTTGTGATTAACAAAATTGCCAGAGTCACAATTCTTCCCAAGAGTGGAGACAAGATCAAAATTAGAGACAAGTTCTGGAATGTTATCCACCATGTCATGAATGGTGAGGTAATGAATGTTGTGCTATTCATGATGAGACAATTAAATGACCTCAAAATGGACAAGAACGAGAACTTAGCCTATGCTCCATATATTATGGCTCTCATCAAAGCTAAGACCAGATTTGAGTGGCACTGTGAGATAGTTCACACTCCTTTTCGGCCCTTCAAGAATGAGATTGGATTCCTCACCAGGCCTCTTACTCCCTTCCCAAATGATGAGGAAGAAGCTGGTGATGATGCAGGAGAAGCTCCTGAAGCTGATGCAGAGCAGATGCGTCCTCCTCCACCTCCTCCTCAGCCTCAGCAGTACTGGCAGCCTAGTCCTAGCTACTTTGACCCTTACTTTCAGAACATGCAGCAAGGGCTCTAGACCCACATGGATGGCCGCTTCTAGGGAATGATGACCCATATGGACCAGCGCATGGATGCCATGCAATCTCCCTTTGATGATAACTTGGATGCGATAAACTCTGAGCTTTCTGAATTTCGCAGTCACGTCCAAGACAATGTCACTGATCCCATCATGACCAGACTAAACAACATGTAGTAGAGTTTTTAGGACAATATGGGGGCTCTGTCTAGTCAGTTTGACAATCTATCTACCAATGAAAGCATTCAAGATATAAGTCAGAGGCAGCAGCAGCTCCAGCAGGACTTTGGGCAGTTCTCCTCTCTCTTTGACACCTTCGGCACTCATTATTATAACATGTATCCTCCACCTGGTGGTCAGTGAGGCCCCTCCTTTATGGCAGTTGATGCCAAAGGGGGAGAGAAGAGAAGTTGGAAATATCATATTCAGGGGGAGCTCGCTCATGTGGACATTAAGACTATGCATGTGCATGTTTACTATGTTATGTCTTATGCACTTGGTTACTATTTGAACTTTATGTCTCATGCAATTGGTGAACTATGTCTTATGGTTGTGGACAAATATTTGTAATATTCTGTGGGTTGAACTATGTGTGTTAAATCTTATGTTTAAATTAGTTCAAATTATTCTGTGAATGGTTGATCGAGGAGTGATTAAATTAGCTGCGCTTACTTTACATATTACTTCTTGTATGCCTCGATAACCATGACTGTAGGAAGATCTCCATCAAAACTCTGATCGATTATGTGTGTTGTATCTTCAACTAGAAATATCATGCACACACATAGGGGGAGTTATTCCTACATTCTGAGTTTTATTGGGATTTATCTATCTCTCGGACGAAACTTCAAAATCAAGATAAGTCTTATGAAACTCATCTCTAAAATCCTTCTTATACCTAAGGTATGAGGGAGATTTGAAAAACAAAGCTTCTCTTGGATATAATGTGCAGTTGTTACACCCGGTTTTAAGGAACAAAGGCGGGTGCATCTCATACATGCGCCAAGAAGACAACATATATAATAACAGAGTGTATAGAGATAAATGTCACAATAAAATCAGAGCACTTATTACATAGCGGAAGTCTTACAATAATAAAATATAAATATCGCAGGAACTAAAATGTATCCTTGGCGCCAGAAAGCTGGCTGGGAGACGCCACCTAGATCAAGTCGAAAGCCTCAGTATTAGGCGGCTCCTCTTCTACCACCCGCTCTTCTCCTGTGGGGGGGTGTGAGACAGCAAGAGTGAGCTCACACATGTTCATCACTCAACAAGTTGTGGGGAATAATGTGGCATGAACTCACCAAAGGTGGGAGTTCATGAAGTGTAAGGCTGATCAATGAAATAAAGGCTGAAGCTGAGCATTGCTTTTATAAGTTGGTCAAAATTTTATTAGCACTTACTAAGTGTAAGTAAATACCAAACCTTAGAAATAATAAGTAAAGGTAATAATAAAATAATCCCAAATGCAATGATATGACAAATTAAGTTTAAGTTCCATAAATTAATCATGTGAGTGTCCGAGCCGCTCATGACCGTGAGCACGGCTAGTATACCAGTTTTACACTCTGTAGAGGTTGCACATCTTTACCCACAAGTCATGTTACCCATATGCCAAGGGGTCATGAATCCCATACATCTCTACCGAGGAGGCGAGGCAGGGTAACACTACGAGGCCTTTACAAAGTTCCACTAGCTTCAGAAAACCTGCTACAGTTTATAGGAAGCTCCAGTGCAGGAATCCCTCGCCTGATCGCCATCACAGCAAATCAACCCAAAGACCTCCCTACACTGACCACTCCCCTACTGCCCTTGCCCCTTTCGGGTAAGGTAGTCATCCACTAGCTTTCCTAGTTAATCAGCCAAGGGTGTCCCATTAAACCCTTGTGGTAGCACTGTTTTCCCGGGTGGTTCTCCATGTTCCCATTAACATAATGATCTTATCATGAACAGAAAATAATGAACAGATAATAACAAGTATAAAAATGAGTGATGAATATCTCTATACCCAAAGCCACATAAAGCAATAGCATGTACTACCCAAAAGTTTAGTAGTAAAACCAGTGGTGAAACAAGGTATAAAGATAGTCAAAATCTAGGGTATCCTATTGGGTCCCAGCAAAATTAACCTATGCAGATCATTATGATTAATAAGAACATGAATGGGTAAAAGTAGTGATCAAGGTCACAACTTGCCTTCAATGAGCTCCTGCTCAGCAGTCTCTACCAGCTGAACCCCAGAATCCTGTGTAGTTTGCTCGTCTACTCGCATCAACACAATACATACATAGTATAGCAAAAATTAACATTACACCAAACATATAAATAAAATACACAGTAATAATCTAGATACTAAAATGAGATCATAGGAACTGAAATTATTAATTTTGGAGTTATATATTTTAAGTTATGAATTTCTAAAGATTTTATGCATCTAATATAGGGTTAAGTGAGAAATAAATTTTAATGTGTATTTCATGTAAAAATAGTGGTACTATTTGATAGAGAATAATATTACAAAATTATAGGAACTGAAATGGTCCAAATTGGAGTTCATATGAATTTTCTACAATTTAAACAAGTTTCTGCAATTAAATTTGTACTAAAAATCTATTTTTAAATTAGTTTCCCTGTTTTATCAGATCTCGGGACTGGGCCTCAAATCCTAGAAAGCGCAGGGGCTCTGGCGCAAGACTCCACAGACTTAGTGAATAGTGCCCCCAGGACGGCGGGTTGATTCACTAAAAGGACGAGGGCTCTTATGCAAATAGTCCACGGTGAAAGGTTACGCGCTGATCTGCGTCGTCCGATTCAAAACAGATGGATCCGATTAGATCGAACAGCGCACGAACCGGTACACGTTCAATACCCCACGATCCTGGATCTACGAGTGAGATTTTAAATGGGCGAGATTGACCAGGAACCACTAGATCCAGACCCACGGCCCAGATCCATTCCTCGAAGCGGTACATGGTCAACTTAATCTAAATCGTCCCTCTCTAATCTGACGACCAGAGCACACTCCAAGCCCAGATGCAACCGAGGCCCTTAGATGAACATCTAACGATCACGGTTCTATACAACGAAACGTTATGCGCCCTCTAATCCTAGCCACCCATCTTGAGATCGACGGCCACTGACCCGTCTTCCACCTACGTTTGGCGATCGCGCTCGCGCAAGAACAGCCGCGACGGCATCACGTCGGCGACCGGTTGTAGCAGCGACCCGGCCTTCCCCGACCCATCTAACAATTCTAAAATGCAAGAGGAAAGGTCGCGAATCCGAGGGAGGAGTTCTTACCAACGCTGGCGGCGCACCGAGCTCCGCCACGGCGCCCAACAATTCCACAGCGGCCCGAGGTCGATGGTGAGCAATTCCCCCCAACCAGCAGCTAATCGCACCCGAGGACGAGCTGTACACGTTCCGCACGGACCCACGAAGCTCCCCGGCCACCACCGGACTCCACAGGCGCAGCCGAGGTCGACGACCCCAATCTGCCCACGCCGCCGACCCGCACACACCCGATTGGCTCTCCACTTAGTTGCGTCTGGGTTGCTTGGGGTCGTGGAGATGGAGAACATGGGAACCCAGTACCCCAACACGGCTTATAGGAGTTGCCCGGTCCAGAAAAAGGGGCAACAGACCTCCACGCTCGCGGTGCATCCCCGCCATGCGCGGCGTTTCTGTTGGGAGGGAGAAATAGTCTTGCTGACAGCGGTGGCCCACTAGCCGGTGTCTCGAACAGAGCACGAGTAGGAGCGCCCGCGGATGACTAACCTAGAACGGTCGGGCCCATAGATCAGCGAGGTGAGAGGGTGCGGATGTGTCATATGTCTGACAGCCCCGCCCCACGCGCCAGCGGTTGCGGAGAGGCGAAAAAGCAAGCGCGGGAGAGGCTGGGTGTGGGTCCCACGCATCAGCGTGTTTTCCGTGCACTGGGCTGAGCGTGCACGGTAGACAAGCCCAGGTTGGGCCGAAATGTGGTCAAGCCAGCCCAGCAGGGTTCTTTCTTCTTTTCTATTTTCCTTTCTCCTTATTTCTATTTTCCACTTGCTTTCATAATTCAAATTCCAGGATTTGTTTGTGAGTTTCACCTTTAGTCTAAATATACAAACTTAAATACTGGTCTAAAATATTTTATTTATTTATCTATTTATTTCCTTCCCCTTTTCTAGATTCTAGAGTGCAAATTGGGTTAGCACTAATTCTCTTCTTTTATGTATTCTTATTATCATTACCACTGTAGACACATGCACAAACCAATAAACACCAGCATGATAATGATTTAATGGTATATCTTTGTATTATTCATTTGTTGTTGAATAGGGTGTTCACATGCGATGATAAGTAGATTCAACACACACATAGAATATAGGAAATGACTTTCATATGATTTCTTACAATTTGCAAATTGGGTATTACAGCAGTGTTGTCATCAATTATCAAAAAGGGGGAGATTGTGAATCATCTAGGCCCCTTAGTGATGTTTTGGTAATTAATGACAACTGTTTGCAGACTAACGATTCTTGGAGAAATAAGAATGCAGGGTTGGACCACATAGAACAGAAAATCTTGGAGATTTATACGCATTGGTTGTGGATCAAGTGAAGGCAAAGGTATAACATAGGTTTTGTTTTTTGCCGGTCTCCAGGAGTTTAGAGAAGTTATTTGATCGGATTAGTAGGCTAGATGGCCGTACTATTAAGAGGGGTCAATGACGTTTGTCTGTGTCAAACTTAGTGCCTCATAGAGCATCTAGTGGTTGCATTTGCATGAGGACTGAAAGGGAAATGTGCCCTTGGGCAATTTCAATAATGTTTTGGTGATTAAGTGCCCAACACGATTAATTAAGTTCTTATGTGCCAAGTAAAGTGAAAAGTGCAAAACAAAGAAAAATGTATGTTTCTAGACTTAGTACATTGTTTTGTGTACTAATGTGTTTTTGTCTAAGTGCTGGAAACAGTGAGAAAAGAATTGGAAAAAGAGTTGGCTATGTGCAGCAAACTCTAGCTCGGCTTGGCACACCGGACTGTCCGGTGGTGCACCGGACAGTGTCCGATGCGCCAGGCTGGTCCGCGGTGAACTCGCCGCTCTCGGGATTCGACGGCGGTGTATGGCTATAATTCACCGGACTGTCCGGTGGTGCACCGGACTGTCCGGTGAGCCAACGGTCACCAGCGCCAACGGTCGGCCGCGCAATCTTCGTGCGACATGTGGACTGCTCCAATGGTCAGCTGGGGCACCAGACTGTCTGGTGTGCACCGGACAGTGTCCGGTGCGCCAATCAACCCAGAGGAGCAAAGGTCGGATATGCCAAATTTGGAAGGAGATCGCGCCCGGACAGTCTACAGGACCTGTCCGGTGGCGCACCGGACTGTCCAGTGCGCCACTCGACAGAAGGCAAGGATAGCCTTCCATGTTGATCTTCAACGGCTCCTAGCTACCTTGGGGCTATAAAAGGGACCCCTAGGCGCATGGAGGAGTACACCAAGCATTCTCTGAGTATTCTAAAGCATCCAGACTCCGCTCCCGCGCATTCGCTTCATTGTGCTAGTGATTTGGGCTCCATTCGAGTAGTGCACTCTCTGATTTGTCATTTGAGCTCAAGTTGTCACTTGTGTGCGTGGTGGTGCTGCGTATTTGAGTCTTGTGTGTGTTGCTTCTCCCAACCTTACTCTATGCTTTCTTTGTGATCTCTATTGTAAGGGCGAGAGACTCCAAGTTGTGGAGATTCCTCGCAAACGGGATAAGACTCTAAAGGAAAAGATCGTGGTATTCAAGTTGATCATCGGATCACTTGAAAGGGGTTGAGTGCAACCCTCGTCCATTGGGACGCCACAACGTGGAAGTAGGCAAGTGTTACTTGCCAAACCACAGGATAAAACCGCGTGTCTCTTGTGTTGCATTCTCTGTGATTGTTTTGTCCATAAGAACTCGTCTCAAAACTACTTAGTCGCACTAACGCTTCTATAACTAAGTTTTGTGGCTATCAAGTGTTTAATTTTACAGGATCACCTATTCACCCCCCCCCCCCTCTAGGTGCTCTCAAGGACTAACAACGCTTCCAATTTCAAGAGTTAAAAATCTTTTCAAAAGCATGTTTGAGAAATTGCTATGTCTTGGGATGTGCGGACCGTCCGGGCCATGTAGGCGGACCGTCCGCGATCCTCCAGTGGGGTCCGAAGTATGTTTACTTTGGACTAGTCCTGTTCATTTGTGCTGCGGACCGTCCGGGCCTTGGGGCCGGACCGTCCGCAGTCCTGACCAGAGAAGGTTGCTCTCGGCACAGTCCCTGTATTATTGTGCGGACCGTCCGCAGGTGCCAAATTGGTTTCGGTAGGGACTGTGTGGTTTTTGGGATTTGTACTATGGACTGTCCAGAGGATAAGCCTGGACAGTACTGACTCCCAGGTCATGGACCGTCCGGCCTTGTAGTGTGGACAGTCCGCATGTGCTAACTCCTCTTGGACAGAGCTCTGGTGCTCCAAGTTGCCAGGTCTCGGACGGTCCGGCCAAGGTGGGCGAACTATCCGGACCCTCGCTTTTCTGACAGCTCTGACAGATTTCAAACGGGAAAACTAGCCGTTATATGTACGACGGACCGTCCGAGCTAAAGGCGCGGACCATCCGCGTGTCCGCAGAATGTGTGTTGTTTGCACATAACGGTTAGATTTGAGTGGTGTGCTATAAATAGAAGGGGAGCTCATGTGTGAGGGCTCTCTTGGCCATTCTTTGCACACATTGAGCTCATTTGTGATCCTCCCACTCATTCTCTCACACTCTTTGCTTGAGATTGCATTCTAGTGAGAGATTGAGAGTTCCTAGTGCATTTGCATCCATTGGTGATTCTTGAGGCACTAGGTGGTACACCGAGCAAGCGTCATCGGCTTGTTACTCTTGGAGGTTGCCGCCTCCTAGACGGCTCGGGTGTTGTCTCCATCGAGCTCTCCAAGAAGATTGTGGAGGAGCCGCGGTGTTGATTGTGAGGGGTTCGCGCCTACCTCACCGGAGCGGCAAATGTGACATTAGTGGAAACGAGGTATTGAGTGATTTCTTGTCCACTTGGCTCAAAGATCAAGTCGTGTCTTGATAGAGGAGCAAGTGAGAGCTTGAAGTCCACCTCAACGTGGATTAGGGGTGATCGGCAAATCACCGATACCACGGGATAAAATCCGGTGTCTTTCTTTTCTTGCATTACTTATTGTCGTGCAAGTGATTAGTTTTTTGCATATTGATATTTGAGTATACAATCACCATAGTTGATTCTCATAGATTGTTTACTTGTTGTCACTAGAGAATTTATACCTCTTGTCATATTGATTAAATTTCTCTAGTGTTTTTGAATTTAGTCAAAACCGTCTATTCACCCTCCCTCTAGCCGGTGTCCAAGATCCTACACCATGGTTGTTGACTCAAAACACACATTCGCACCAACCCTTCCAACACACACACGTGTTTTTTGTTTTATACTATATACTCGACCATAATGCATATATGAAATATATGAAAAAAATAAACCAAGTTGTATCGGCCCTAACCCACCATGATTTTCCTAAGGTACAGACACACCACGATGGTTGAGACGAGATGGCTAGGGCCTGGTAGACAATTGAAAGGGAAATAGGGTCAAACCTTTTCCTAAATGCTTTTGGTGGTTGAATTGCCCAACACAAATAATTGGACTAACTAGTGTTTTCTAGATTATATGTTCTACAGGTGCCAAAGGTTCAACACAAACCAATAAAAAGATCTAAATTAGGGTTCAAAATAAAGGAGCAAAAGAAACCGAAGAGAACCCTGGTCTGGCGCACCGGAATGTCCGGTGTGCCACCGGACAGTGTCCGGTGCACCACCAGACAGTGTCCAGTGCACCAGGGTGGATCGACCTCCAACTCTTCACCTTCGGGTTTTGAAAGGGAAATGTGCCCTTGGGTCATTTCTATAATGTTTTGGTGATTAAGTGTCCAACACATAGTAAGTGAGTTGCTATGTGTCAAACAAACAAGAAGTGCAAATGATATAACAAGGTATGTTTGTAGACTTAGTAATTGGTTTTTGTATACTAATGTATTTGTCTAAGTGTTAGAAACAGAGCAGAGAAGAAAAGAAATGTATTGCAAAAGACTTGGATGTGTGCAGCCAAAGCACAGCTCGGCTTGGCACACCGGACTGTCCGGTGGTGCACCGGACAGTGTCCGGTGCGCCAGGCTGGTCCGCGTGAAAAGGCCGCTCTCGGGACTCGACGGCGGCGTACGACTATAATTCACTGGACCGTCCGGTGGTGCACCGGACTGTCCGATGAGTCATCCGCGGCGAACTCGTCGCACTCGGGAAAAGCAAAGGGGCGACGTGGCTATAATTCACCGGACTGTCCGGTGGTGCACCGGACTGTCCGGTGAGCCAACGGTCGGTCGCGCAATCTTCGCGCGACACGTGGACTGCTCCAACGGTCGGCTGGTGCACCGGACTGTCCGGTGCGCCAATCAGCCCAGGGGAGCAATGGTCGGATATGCCAAATTTGGAAGGAGATCAAGCACCGGACCGTCTACAGAACTTGTCCGGTGCGCCACTCGACAGAAGGCAAGCATAGCCTTCCATGTTGATCTCCAACGGCTCCTAGGTGCCTTGGGGCTATAAAAGGGACCCCTAGGCGCATGGAGGAGTTACCCAAGCATTCACTAAGCATCCCAAGACTCCAACTTCACGCATTCGATTCTTTGTGATAGTGATTTGAGCTCCATTTGAGTCGTGAACTCCGTGCGTTGTGTTTCGAGCTCAAGTCGTGACTTGTGTGCGTGGTTGTGCTGCTTATTTGAGTCTTGTGTGTGTTGCTCTTCCCAACCTTACTCTTGTGTGTTCTTTGTGATCAATATTGTAAGGGCGAGAGGCTCCAACTTGTGGAGATTCCTCGCAAACGGAAAAAAGACTAAGGAAGAAAGCCATGGTATTCAAGTTGATCATTAGATCACTTGAAAGGGGTTGAGTGCAACCCTCGTCCATTGGGACGCCACAACGTGGAAGTAGGCAAGTGTTACTTGACCGAACCACGGGATAAAAATTGCGTGTCTCCTGTGATCGCTTTCTCTATGATTATCTTGTCCACAAGAATTTGTCTCTCAACCACTTAGCCGTACTAACACTTTAAATCAAGTTTTTGTGGCTATTAGTGTTTGATTCTACAAGATCACCTATTCACCCCCCTCTAGATGCTCTCAGGTTTCTCCAGGCACACTCCGCTATAATTCACCGGACTATCCGGTGCACCAAGCGGAGCAACAGCTATCAGTGCAACAGTCGACTGTACAGTGCCCTAATGAGCTACAGTTCACAGCAGAAGTTAGAGCAGGCGCCAGAGGCGCACCGGATAGTGAACAATGACTGTACGGTGCGGCACCGGACTGTCCGGTGCACCAAGATGTCAGAGCTCCAACGGTCGAAACCGTCAGAACCCTAATGGTTGGGTGACATGGCTAGCGCACCAGACTGTCCGGTGCGCCCATCGACAGCAGCCCAACCCCAACGGTTGGTTTGGTGGTTGGGGCTATAAATACCCCTAACCACCACCATTCAAGGCATCCAAGTCTTCAGCCATTGCATTCAATACAAGAGCTCTATACTTCACTCCAAGACACAAACAAGAGATCAAATCCTCTCCCATGTCCAAAATCACTCCAAACACTTAGTGACTAGTGAGAGAGAGATTTTCGTGTTCATTTGAGTTCTTGTCGCTTGGATCGCTTTTCTTCTTCCTCTTTCTTGTTCTCAAGCAACTTGTAATCAAAGCAAGAGACACCAAGTTGTGGTGGTCCTTGTGGGGTCTAAGTGACCCGTTTGATTGAGGAGAAAAGCTCACTCGGTCTAGGTGACCATTTGAGAGAGGGAAAGGGTTGAAAGAGACCCGGTCTTTGTGACCACCTCAACGGGGAGTAGGTTTGCAAGAACCGAACCTCGGGAAAACAAATCATCATGTCACTCTCTTCATTTGCTTGTGATTTGTTTTCACCCTCTCTTTCAGACTCGATTTTAATTCTAACGCTAACCCCGGCTTGTAGTGTGTGCTTAAGTTTATAATTTTCAGATTCCGCTTATTCACCCCCTCTAGGCGACTTTCAATTGCCATCAAAGCCCAGTACTTCATTAGAGCCTAACCGCTCGAAGTGATGTCGGGAGATCATGCCAAGAAGGAGGTCGTGACCGGCGAGAAGCCCGCCACAAGCCACAGGAAGGCTCCATCGAGGGAGTCCGGCAACAAGGTGAAGGGATCCCCTTCACATGCCAAGTCGCATCGAAGTGGCGACAAGAAAAAGAAGATGAAGAAGGTGGTCTACTATGAGACCGATTCTTCATCGCCATCCACCTCCGGCTTCGACGCGCCATCCGTCACTTCTAAGCGCCATGAGCGCAAGAAGTTTAGTAAGATCCCCCTACGCTACCCTCGCATTTTGAAACACACTCCTTTACTTTTCGTCCCACTAGGCAAACCACTGGTTTTTGATGGTGAAGATTATTGTATGTGGAGTGATAAAATGAGGCATCATCAAACCTCACTCCACGCTAGCATTTGGGACATTGTTGAGTTTGGAGCGCAGGTACCATCCGTAGGGGATGAAGGCTATGACTCGGATGAGGTAGCCCAAATCCGGCATTTCAACTCCCAAGCCACTACTATACTCCTCGCCTCTCTATGTCGAGAGGAGTATAATAAGGTGCAAGGGTTGAAGAGTGCCAAAGAGATTTGGTACGTGCTCAAGACCATGCACGAAGGAGACGAGGTGACCAAGATCACCAAGAGGGAGACGATCGAGGGGGAGCTCGATCGATTCATCCTCAACCAAGGAGAGGAGCCACAAGCAATGTACAACCGGCTGAAGACCTTGGTCAACCAAGTGCGCAACCTCAGGAGCACCAAGTGGGATGACCATGAAATGGTCAAGGTTATTCTTAGATCACTTGTTTTTCATAATCCCACTCAAGTTCAATTAATACGTGGAGATCCTAGATATAAGCTAATGTCTCCCGAGGAAGTGATAGGAAAGTTTGTGAGCTTTGAGTTGATGATCAAAGGCTCCAAACAAATCATCGAGCAAGGCGGCACCTCCACGCCCGTGGTGCAACCCGTCGCATTCAAAGCGACGGAGGAGAAGAAAGAAGAGTCTACATCAAGTAGGCTCCCCATCGACGCCTCCAAGCTCGACAACAAGGAAATGGCGCTCATCATTAAGAGCTTCCGCCAAATCCTCAAGCAAAGGAGGGGGAAGGATTACAAGCCCCGCTCCAAGAAAGTATGCTAAAAATGTGGTAAGCTCGGTCACTTTATTGCTAAATGTCCTATATCTAATGATAGTGATAGGGACAATGACAAGAGGGGGAAGAAGGAGAAGATGAGATATTACAAGAAGAAGGGCGGCGATGCCCACGTGTGTCGGGAATGGGACTCCGATGAGAGCTCCACCAACTCCTCCTCCGACGTGGACGCCGCCAACATCGCCGTCATCAAAGGCCTCCTCTTCCCAAACGTCGGCCACAAGTGCCTCATGGCAAAGGACAACAAAAAGAAGAAGGTAAAATCTAGAGCCTCTACTAAATATGCAACATCTAGTGATGAGGATAGCTCTAGTGATGATGAAGATAATTTGCTTGCCCTTTTTGCCAATTTAAACATGCAACAAAAAGAAAAATTGAATGAACTGATAGGTGCCATTCATGAGAAGGATGAACTCTTGGATAGCCAAGAGGAATTTCTTATTAAAGAAAACAAAAAGCATGTTAAAGTGAAAAATGCCTATGCTCAGGAAATAGAGAAATGTGAAAAATTAACTAGTGAGCTTAGCATTTGCCATGACACTATCTCCAACCTTAGAATTGAAAATGCTAAATTGATTTCTAAGGTTGAGAAGCTAAAAGTTTGTGATTATTCAATTGTTAGTCTTAGAAATGATAATGCTAGTTTAATTACTAAGATTGACAAGTTGAATGAATCAATTGCTAGCCTTAAGATTGAGAATGATAAATTAATTGCTAAGGCTAAGGAATCAGATGTTTGCAATGTTTCTATTTCCAATCTTAGAAATGAGAATACTATTTTACATGCTAAGATTGATGAATTAAATGCATGCAAACCCTCTACAACTACTGTTGATCATGTTTCCATTTGTACTAGATATAGAGACATTAATGTTGATGCTATCCATGATCACTAGCTTTAATTAAACAACAAAATGATCACATAGCTCAACTTAGTGCTAAAATTAATGAGCATGAGATAGAAAATGAAAATTTTAAATTTGCTAGAAGCATGCTCAATAGTGGGAGACGCCCTGGCATTAAGGATGGCATTGGCTTCCAACAGGGAGGCAATGTTAAACTTAATGCCCCTAAGAAATTGTCTAACTTTGTTAAGGGCAAAGCTCCCATGGTTCAGGATAACGAGGGCTATATTTTATATCCTGCTGGTTATCCCGAACATAAGATTAGGAGAATTCATTCTAGGAAGTCTCACTCTAGCTCTCATCATGCTTTTATGTATAAGAGTGAGACATCTAGTTCTAGGCAATCCACTCATGTTAAAATACCTAAAAAGAAAACTCCTACTACATCAAATGAGCCTATTGTTTCATTTAAGACTTTTGATGCTTCATATGTTTTAACTAACAAATCAGGCAAAGTAGTTGCCAAATATGTTGGGGCCAAACACAAGGGCTTAAAGACTTATGTTTGGGTACCCAAGGTGCTTGTTTCTAATGTGAAAGGACCCAAGACCGTTTTGGTACTTAAGAACAAGGCCTAAATTGTTTTGTAGGTTTATGCATCCGGGGGCTCAAGTTGGATTATTGATAGCGGGTGCACAAACCACATGACAGGGGAGAAAAGGATGTTCTCCTCATACGAGAAAAACCAAGATCCCAAAGAGCTATCACATTCGGGGATGGAAATCAAGGTTTGGTCAAAGGACTTGGTAAAATTGCTATATCACCTGACCATTCTATTTCCAACGTTTTTCTTGTAGATTCTTTATATTACAATTTGCTTTCTGTTTCTCAATTATGCAATATGGGCTACAACTGTCTATTTACTAATGTAGGTGTTACTGTCTTTAGAAGAAGTGATGATTCAATAATATTTAAGGGAGTGTTAGAGGGTCAGCTATACTTAGTTGATTTCAATAGAGCTGAACTCGACACTTGCTTAATTGCTAAGACTAATATGGGTTGGCTCTGGCATCACCGACTAGCCCATGTTGGGATGAAGAATCTTCACAAGCTTCTAAAGGGAGAACACATTTTAGGACTAACAAATGTTCATTTTGAGAAAGACAGGGTTTGTAGCGCATGCCAAGCAGGAAAGCAAGTTGGTGCCCATCATCCACACAAGAACATCATGACGACCGACAGGTCGCTTGAGCTACTCCACATGGATTTATTCGGCCCGATAGCTTACATAAGCATCGGCGGGAGTAAGTATTGTCTTGTAATTGTGGATGACTATTCTCGCTTCACTTGGGTGTTCTTTTTGCAGGAAAAATCACAAACCCAAGAGACTTTAAAGGAATTCTTGAGACAAGCTCAAAATGAGTTCGGATTGAGGATCAAAAAGATTAGAAGCGACAATGGGAGGGAGGAGGGCATCAAGCATGAGTTCTCTTATCCCTACATGCCACAACAAAATGGTGTAGTGGAGAGGAAGAATAGAACTCTACTTGACATGGCGAGGACCATGCTTGATGAGTACAAGACTTTGGACCGGTTTTGGGCAGAAGCAATCAACACCGCTTGCTATGCCATCGACCGACTCTACCTTCACTGAATCTTCAAGAAGACATCCTATGAACTCCTCATCGGTAAAAAGCTCAATATTTCATATTTTATAGTCTTTGGTAGCAAATGTTTTATTCTTGTTAAAAGAGGTAGAAAATCTAAATTTGCTCCTAAAGCTGTAGAAGGCTTTTTACTTGGTTATGACTCAAACACAAGGGCATATAGAGTCTTCAACAAATCCACTGGATTAGTTGAGGTTTCTTGTGACATTGTGTTTGATGAGACAAATGGCTCCCAAGTGGAGCAAGTTGATCTTGATGAGCTAGATGATGAAGAGGCTCTGTGCGTCGCGCTAAGGAACATGTCCATTGGGGATGTGTGTCCTAAGGAATCCGAAGAGCCTACACAAGCACAAGATCAACCATCATCTTCCATGCAAGCATCTCCACCAACACAAGATGACGATCAAGCTCAAGATAATGAAAATGAATATCAAGAAGAGTCGCCGCGAGAGGAGGACAATGATCAAGGGGGAGATGCCAATTATCAAGACAAGGAAGATGATCAGGGTCAAAGACCGCCACACCCAAGAGTCCACCAAGCGATACAACGAGATCACCCCTGAACTCCATCCTCGGCGATATACATAAGGGGGTAACCACTCGATCTCGTATCATTCATTTTTGTGAACATTACTCTTTTGTGTCTTCTATTGAGCCATACAGGGTGGAAGATGCATTAAGAGATTCGGATTGGGTGTTGGCAATGCAAGAGGAGCTCAACAACTTCATAAGAAATGAGGATGCCATCTTGTTCCACGTCCTAACCAAAATGTTGTAGGAACCAAGTGGGTATTCCGCAACAAGCAAGATAAGCATGGTGTGGTGACAAGGAACAAAGCCTGACTTGTGGCCAAAGGATATTCACAAGTCGAAGGTTTGGATTTCGGTGAAACCTATGCACCCGTAGCTAGGCTTGAGTCAATTCGTATATTACTTGCCTATGCTACTTACCATGACTTTAAACTTTATCAAATGGACGTGAAAAGTGCCTTTCTCAATGGACCAATCAAGGAAGAGGTCTATGTTGAGCAATCTCCTGGCTTTGAAGATAGTGAGTACCCTAACCATGTCTATAAGCTCTCTAAGGCGCTCTATGGGCTTAAGCAATCACTAAGAGCATGGTATGAATGCCTAAGAGATTTTCTTATCACTAATGGCTTCAAAGTCAGTAAAGCCGGTCCTACACTCTTTACTAAAACCATTGCAAATGATTTGTTTGTATGCCAAATTTATGTTGACGATATCATATTTGGGTCTACTAACAAATCTACATGTGAAGAGATTAGTAGGATTATGATTCAAAAATTCAGGATGTCTATGATGGGGGAGTTGAAGTATTTCTTAGGATTTCAAGTCAAGCAACTCCAAGAGGGCACCTTCATCAGCTAAACCAAGTATATTCAAGACATACTCACCATGTTTGGAATGAAGGATGCCAAGCCCATCAAGACACCCATAGGAACCAATGGGCATCTCGACCTCGACATAAGAGGTAAATCCGTAGATCAAAAGGTATACCGGTCGATGATAGGATCTCTACTCTACTTATGTGCATCTCGACCGGATATTATGCTTTCTGTATGCATGTGTGCAAGATTCTAAGCCGATCCTAAGGAAGTTCACCTTAGGGTCGTGAAAAGAATCTTGAGATATCTAGTTCATACACCTAAGTTTGGTCTTTGGTACCCCAAGGGATCCACCTTTGATTTAATAGGTTATTCAGATGCTGATTGGGCAGGGTATAAAATTGATAGAAAGAGCACATCAGGGACTTGTCAGTTCTGGGAAGATCCCTGGTGTCTTGGGCTTCAAAGAAACAAAATTCAGTAGCTCTTTCTACCGCCGAAGCTGAGTATATTGCCACAGGCCATTGTTGCGCGCAATTACTTTGGATGAGGCAAACCCTTATGGACTATGGCTACAAATTTAGCAAGGTCCCTCTCCTATGTGATAATGAGAGTGCTATCCGCATGGCGGATAATCCCATTGAACACAGCCACACTAAGCACATAGCCATTCGATATCACTTTTTGAGGGATCACCAACAAAGGGGGGATATTGAGATTGCTTATGTTAGCACCAAAGAACAATTAGCCGATATCTTTACCAAGCCATTAGATGAGAAAACCTTTATCAAACTTAGGAATGAGCTAAACATTCTTGATTCTCGAAATTTTGATTGATACTTTGCACACATAGCTCATTTATATACCCTTGATCATATTTTCTTCATGTGCTATGACTAATGAATTTTCAAGAAAATTCTTATGCTAAGTCATAGATTGAAAGGGAAATGGAGTCTTCGGCGAAGACAAGGCTTCCACTCCACTCTATCGGTATTATTTACCCTTCACTGTCACTCCGCACCGTTCTCCACTTTGCTATAATCTTCACTCATATTTATTTGTACCATTGGGGAGAAAGTAAAAAGGGATCATATTTCATTCACAAAGTATCCGTTTTTGGCGATTCATGCCAAAGGGGGAGAAAGTATTAGCCCAAAGCAAAAGGACCGCACCACCGCCAATTTCAAAAGTTTAAAATGAAGTTTTTCAATTGGTATCTTATAAGAAGAAGTTTTCAATTGGTTAGCATTTTTCAAAATTGGTACAGTTAATCTTCTTTCAATTGGTAAAACCCTCTTGAGCACTAAGAGGAGAATTTCATTCAGGGGGAGTTTTGTTTGAGTCAAAGGAAAAGCATTTGAAACAGGGGGAGAAAATTTCAAATCTTGAAAATGCTTCTTTCAATCTTATTCATATACCTTTGACTATTTGCAAAAGGCTTTTGAAAAGTATTTTCCAAAGAATTTGCAAAAACAAAACTAGTGGTGCAAGCGTGGTCCAAAATGTTAAATAAGAAGAAAGCAATCCATACATATCTTAAGAAAGTATAAATTGGTTTAATTCCAAGCAACCTTTGCACTTACCTTATGCAAACTAGTTCAATTATGCACTTATATATTTGCTTTGGTTTGTGTTGGCATCAATCACCAAAAAGGGGGAGATTGAAAGGGAAATAGGGTCAAACCTTTTCCTAAATGATTTTGGTGGTTGAATTGCCCAACACAAATAATTGGACTAACTAGTTTGTTCTAGATTATATGTTCTACAGGTGCCAAAGGTTCAACACAAACCAATAAAAAGATCTAAATTAGGTTTCAAAAGAAAGGAGCAAAAGAAACTGAAGAGAACCCTGGTCTGGCGCACCGGACTGTCTGGTGTGCCACCGGACAGTGTGCGGTGCACCAGGGTGGATCGACCTCCAACTCTTCACCTTCGGGTTTCTCCAGGCGCACTCCGCAATAATTCACCGGACTGTCCGGTGCACCAAGCGGAGCAATGGCTATCAGCGCAACGGTCGACTGTACAGTGCCCTGACAGAGCTACAGTTCACAGCAGAAGTCAGAGCAGGCGCTAGAGGCGCACCGGACAGTGAACAGTGACTGTCCGGTGCGGCACCGGACTGTCAGGTGCACCAAGATGTCAGAGCTCCAACGATTGAAACCGTCAGAACCATAACGGTTGGGTGACGTGGCTGGCGCACCGGACTGTCCGGTGTGCCCATCGACAGCAGCCCAACCCCAACGGTTGGTTTGGTGGTTCGGGCTATAAATACCCCCAATCACCACCATTCAAGGCATCCAAGTTTTCAGCCATTGTATTCAATACAAGAGCTCTATACTTCACTCCAAGACACAAACAAGAGATCAAATCCTCTCCTAAGTCCAAAATCACTCCAAACACTCAGTGACTAGTGAGAGAGAGATTTTCATGTTCATTTGAGTTCTTGTCGCTTGGATCGCTTTTCTTCTTCCTCTTTCTTGTTCTCAAGCAACTTGTAATCAAAGCAAGAGACACCAAGTTGTGGTGGTCCTTGTGGGGTCTAAGTGACCCATTTGATTGAGGAGAAAAGCTCACTCAGTCTAGGTGACCGTTTGAGAGAGGGAAAGGGTTGAAAGAGACCCGGTCTTTGTGACAACCTTAACGGGGATTAGGTTTACAAGAACCAAACCTCAGGAAAACAAATCATCGTGTCACTCTCTTCATTTACTTGTGATTTGTTTTGACCCTCTCTTTCGGACTCGATTTTAATTCTAACGCTAACCCCGGCTTGTAGTGTGTGCTTAAGTTTATAATTTTCAGATTCCGCCTATTCACCCCCCTCTAGGCGACTTTCAACAATCGCCGACATCGTGCTCAAGACACGCTAAACCGTGTTAGACCACATGAGGAGACCCCGCCGCCACCATCCTCAAACTGCTTGGGACTTTCATCTGCTAAACCGTGTTAGATTTATGTTTATTCTAGTATATATTGATAATATAATTATAACAATATCAATCAAAAAGTTGTCATGCATTATTGCAGGATCTTGATCAAGATTTCTCATTGAAGGAGCTAGACAATAATCACTACTTCATATGAACAGAAGTAAACAAGAGGATGCCATGGTATTATTGCATGATTGTAATACCCAATTTGTAAGAGATAATATAAAAAGGAGAAAAGTTAAGTCCTTTACCTATATGTGTATGTTGTATCTACATACCATCACATGTGAACATTATACCTACAAACAAATAATTAATAAAATATTTGCCACTAAATTATGCATCATGCTGGGATTTTATTTTGTGTGCATTTGTGACAATATAAAAATAAGGTGATAAGAAATATATTAAAGTCCCAAAGTGGAATTTAGATTATAAAAGAAATCCTAGAATTTATAAGTGGAGAAAAGAAAAGAAATATCACATAAAACCTAGGAAACAAATATATACATAAATATATTCTTTTCATCCCCAAATTTAATTTGGTACCTTTGGCGTATGTCCAAATCCATAACTGAAATTCAAATTTGAATTTGAAGTCCAAAAAGGAGAAAGGGAAAATAAAAAGGAAAGGAAATAGAAAAGGAACAAAAAAGAAAAAGAAAAGAAAGCGAATTTGGTCGCTGGGCCGTCCCCTTCTCTTCGGCTGGCCCAGGACCACCTTCACCTCTGCGCAACCCAGTGGGAGAAGAGATCTGCCGCCGAGTTGTGGACCCTTGCGGTCAGCTGGAACCGGTCTATGGTGCATGCGCGTGGATGGTGGATATGGCATGCGGGTCCCACCTGGAAGCGACTCCTCCGTCGGGCGCGCCACCTCCTTCCTAGGACCGCCCACAACCGCGCGCGCCTGCTTTCCTTTTCTTTTCCGTCGTTTCACTTACAGGTGGGTCCTCCCCGTCAGCTTCGTCCCTAACTGCTTTGCGGGGATTCCGGCTGAGCTTATGGCACCACGACGACTGCGAACCTGACTCGGACTCCAATCCGAATCTCCCTGGCTATAAGACCTTGCGTAAGCCGTTCCCTACCCTTCCTCCTCCCCTTCTCTCTCCCTTCTTGATCGCGCAGCAGCAGAAAACTAGGGCCAGGGGCAGCGGTGGCGGAGGGAGGAAGATCTGTCGCCATGGAAATTGTGTTCCGTCTTCGCTTGAGGCGCAAGCTCGGGTCAGTGGGCTTCCTCGGGGTACGGCGGTGATCATTGTGGCGCTCGTGGGTGGAAGAAGCCTTTGGTGTTGCCCCAATTTCTCACCGGCGCCAACAATTGCCACGGAGCCGCACTTCGTCGCGGTCTGGGGACTGCACGGCACAACCACCGATAAGATTGCCCCCATTTAGTTCGCCGTAATCTCCACTACCGATTGCTCATCACCGCGTTCGGGGTAGCTCGCCAAATCGCTGATCCGTCGTTCGCCGGCGCGCTCACAACAGTGGATTGGTCGCGCAGCGCCGCCGCGTTTGGTTGCGGCTTGGAGGAAGATGGGGCGCCGATCGTCTTGTGCTGGATGTGCGGCCACGATTTAAAGTGGGCGCGACCGTTGGATCTCGGAATTGCGGCTCCGATCGGATCTGGCGATAGTTGATCGGTGGCCGTTGATTTGCGGATGAATGTGCGAGATTAGAACAACTTACCCCTTCGTCTCGTTAATTAACGACCGTAGATCACGAATCTGACGACCTCGATCGCGTACCGGTTCAGCGCATATGCAGATTTAATCCGAGCCCTCCATCTCAGATCCCACGGTCAAGATGCCACCATACCCCTTCGGCCGTGCAAACATTCAAAAGAGTCCCTGTATTTATTGCTAATTAGGCCGCCATCCACGGAAGTTCAAAAAGAATTATGATTCAGTCCTTTTTATTCCTAATTAGTCCCTGTTCTTTAGGAAAATTGTATCTGACGTCCTACTGTTGACCAGAAAATTATTATTAAACATAAAATTTATCCATAAACTTGTTTAATTAATAACTTTCACATTTTAACTCTGTTTTGCCCCGTTCGAATTGCGTTGGACTCGTATTAATATTTCCTACGCCACAGTAACATTATTTTACCATGTAACATGTTCTAAAAAATAAATAATTAATTTGTCCAACCCATGGTTATTGGATTAACATGTTTAATCTGAGTTAATATAGGATTTTAGTTATGATAATCTACTGGAATATGATTATGTTGTAACTAAGATCAAGTTGAGTTAGTTACATCTTTTCTCACACGATTTATTTTAATCACCACAATATATAATTTTAATGATTAATCACTTAGAACCTGGTAAATCATATCTTCGTAACCATGACTCCGATCTTGGTAGTTCTCGATCCCGCGATCTCGTAGCAACATATAGATTATTATTATTCAGTTTATACTTATGTTTGGTGTGATGTTAATTTTGTCTATACCATGTCTGTTTGTATTGCTACGACTAGCAGTGCGGTCAAGGAATCTGAAGAATCACCCTGGTAACTGGAATCTCAAGTGCTAGGCAAGTTGTGCCCTTGACCACTTTCATTACCCAATAATGCTCTTTATTATCACTATCCATGCATAGGTTTAATTTTAATGGGACCCAATAGGTCACCCTAGTCTGTTTATCCATTTTACCTTGTTATCCCTAAATCACTTGGGTAGTTTTGCTAATGCTTCACATGGTTTTGGGATAATATTTCATTATATCCGTGTTCCAGTTATTCTGTTATTTTATTTATGTTCATGTTAAGATCATTAATGTTAATTGGAACATGGAGCTTAACTTGAGAAACACGTGCCACCACAGGGATTTAATGGGACGCCCTTGACTGACTAATTAGGAAAGCTAGTGGAAGACTACCTTACCCGAAAGGGGCAAGGGTAGTAGGGGAGTTGCATGCAAGGAGGTTCTCGGGTTGATTTTGCTGCGATGGCGGTCAGACGGGGGATTCTTGCAAGTGCTCTTCCCATAAACTATAGCGGGTTTTCGGAAGCTAGTGGAACTTTGTAAAGGCCTCGTAGTGTTGCCCTGCCTCGCTTCCTTGGTAGAGGTGTATGGGAGTCGCGATCCCTTGGCAGATGGGTAACATGACTTGTGGGTACAGGGTACAACCTGTGCAGAGTGTAAAACTGGTATACTGGCCGAACTCACGGTCATGAGCAGCTCAGGACTCTCGCATGATTAATTTATGGAACTTAAATTTAATTTGTCATTTGCACTGCATGGGATTATGTATTAATTTTGTTCTATTATTTTTATTAAGGTTTGGTATTTACTTACATTTAGTAACTGCTAATAAAATTTTGACCAACTAATTAAAAGCAATGCTCAGCTTTAACCCCTGTTGTTGATTAGCCTTACACATCACATGAACTCCCACCTTTGGTGAGTTCATGCCCACTGGTTTCCCCACAACTTGTTGAGCTATGATCATGTGTGAGCTCATCCTTGCTGTCTCACACCCCCAGAGGAGAAGAACAGGTGGTTCAGGAGGAGCCACAAAGCGAGGAGTTTGATCTGATCTAGGTAGCGTTTCTCAGTTGACTTGCGCCAAGGATGATCCTTAGTTCGTGTTATATTTATCTTTTTATTTTGTAATAAGACTTCCGCTATGTAATAAATACTCTGATGTTATTGTGACATTTATCTCTATATACTCCGTTATTATATATGTTGTCTTTTTAGCGCATGTATGAGATGCACCCGGCTTTGTTCCTTAAAGCCCGGATGTGACAATGATCTTTATCGAGACTTCTCATTGAAGGTTTGGAGAATGTTCACTACTTCTTAGGAATAGAGGTAAAAAAGAGGCATATCTCCTTGGCATGGCATAATGTAAACCTATAGGCACGCCATGACGCACTAGTGAAAAATTATCCCTTCACGAAAGAAACGTTGCTAGAACCAAAAGATGCAACACAATATAGGAGTATTATGGGTTTGACTAGACCGAATATTATATTCCTGGTTAACAAGTCATATCAATATTTGCATGCTCCTACTATAGTGCATTGGGAAGTATTAAATTAAAGTGAATATGAATCTTATACCAATCTCGTTGTGGAGATCTATACAGATATAAACCCACCGTGTCATCCCTAACAGCTATGACAGAGGGACAAATTAAGGTCACTATCTAATTTATTTTATTTTATTCGTTTGCTAAAGTTTTTGGTTTAGCTAGTAAACTATACAGATGTCGTATGAGTTGTTGCTATCGTTGCGCGATAAATTGTGGTTGTGTCCCTAGAGTCAAGCTTCCTCGATCAGCATCAACTCTGACGGCATTCAAACCTACCACAACGAGCAATGACACGGGGACCGCGCAGATCGGTAGGCTAGTGAGAGAGAGAGAGAGAGAGAGGAACCTTCTTCCAGTTCGTGCAAGTGACAAGGACAGCGGCAACAAGGCGTCGCCGGCCGGAGCCTCTCGCTCGGAAGGTTGACCGACGGCCGTAGGCAACAGCGCGCGCCGTGGCAGGCGGCCGCCGTCCGCACGCGCCAATTAAGCCACACCGTTGACTCGCATCGCGGTCGCAAGGGACAAGAAGTGATCACGATGACGAGTAGCTTCGCTCTCCCGGGGCCGCCGGCGGGGGACGCTCGCGTTCGCGGCGAGTGGCTCGCCGCGGCTTCCGCCTTCGGCGGCTACCTGGAACTGGAAGGTCGCGTGCATGGAGGCCAGCCTTCCGGCGCGGTCTTCACGGACTCCGCGATGCCATTGCTACTCAGCAGGTATTGAAACCGTCGAGCAGTTTGACCAACGACTAATTCTGGCTTCCTTGTTGAATAATTAGACAAATTCCAGTTTAAATTCCGAATATAAATCATGACAAAATCACAAACACTGAAATAACAAGCCAAATCAGATGATGCGTACTGATTAGACTTACTGATAGATGGCACGCGCCGGAATCAGCAGGGTCGACGATGTCGAAGTAGCGAAATCAGCAGGGTCGACGAGGTCAATCAGATCACGAGCAGTCGCGTGAAGACGCTTCCCAAAAACCTTATTCGGCCTCTCCTGGTGCAGGATCTAGAAGGCGAAGGGTTCCGGAGACCTGCTCTCCTAATCGCAGATGCACCTCTACGATCGGGACGAAGAGAACTGGAAGGCGGCTCAGCTGTGAAGAGAGGCGAAAGCGAATTGGGATGATTTGGAGGCTGGCTGCCGGGCTCCTTTTATAGGGCCGAGTCCGCGACCCCCGTGCTTATCCGCCCACGAAAATCTCGCAATCAGTTGAGATTTTATAGCGTTCGGTTAGGATAAGCGTAACAGCCAAGAAACCAAAAAATCAAACGGCAAAAGGTAGTCGCGCCCCCGCAAGGCGAGGGGCCGGATTTCGGCGGACCATTCACGCGCATGTCGTGCGCCCGCGCCCTTCGCCCCGCCCCGCCCCGCCCCGCCCCGGCCCGGCCCGGCCAGGCGAGGCGAGCGAGCGCGCGCGCGCGTGTGGCTCTCCACACTCTCTCCTCTCATCCATGACTTGGTGAGTGAGTGTGGCTTCCATATTTAAGCTAGCTCTACTCCACTAGAGCTAGCAATATGGTGCTAATGGTTCCACCTATCCTCTAGCCATCCTCTTGTATGGGCTTTTGAGATTTTCTAGGATTTATTTGAATTTCTTAGTTGGGCCAAGCCCATAAATCCTAACAATCCCCCACCAGATCTCAAATGCCCATCTGCAGTTTTCGCCACTGTTCACTACTGTTTAATATACCGGTTTTTTCAGCAGAGACTGTTAAGTTGAACTTCCGCCTAGAACTCCAAGCTACACCAACCCACAACTTGGACAATGGACTATGCCTTGAATTGCAAGTTTTGCGTGAATGGGTTTCACTTGAAGTCATGACCAGTACTTGGCTACCAGTAGTCCCCTTCTCGGGTGGAGCATATACGTCGTACTCCAAGGTCTCTTCATGAGTTTACTAGAGATCACCCAGATCTCATAGACTGCGACGTTAGACAGTCTAACTCATATAGGTGTGTTCTTTCAAAGAATGTTCTGCAGGACAACATCTTCGCTAATACAAGCCAACAGAACACATTAAGGCACAAATCCAACCTGCCTTACAGCATTTGAGAGTATTGCATCTTTACTTAGAGAGGGTCAAAGGCTACTCTCCTCAGTTCACCAATGGCTTGTTCTTCCCAGGACCTAATTCACGGGATCTCCGATCACATAGACTGGGTTTCCACCATGGCAACTTTATTCGGGTCTCATACCCATCTCTCTCGATGCGATTTCTATCACATTACGTGGTAGTCCCTTGGTAAAAGGATCTGCCAGATTTTTATCTGTTGAAATATAAGTCACACTTATAACTCCGGAGTTTCTCAACTTTCTGACAGACTTCAATCGTCTTTTGACATGTCTTGATGACTTTTCATTATCCTTAGAACTCGTCACTTTAGCAATCACTGTCTGATTGTCACAGTTCATAAGGATAGCTGGTATTGGTTTCTCAACCACCGGCAAGTCCATCAAGAGTTCACGCAACCATTCTGCCTCAACGGTTGCTGTGTCAAGTGCAGCTAGCTCGGCTTCCATGGTTGACCTCGTCAAAATGGTCTGTTTGCATGACCTCCATGATACCGCACCTCCACCAATAGTAAAGACATAACCACTGGTGGCATAAAGCTCGTCTGCATCAGATATCCAGTTCGAATCACTATATCCTTCAAGTACTGCATGCTGACCAGAATAGTGAATTCCATAACTCATTGTACCTTGCAGGTAGCGCATAACCCGCTCAAGTGCATGCCAATGATCAGTCCCGGGGTTTGACATGAACCTGCTCAATTTGCTCACAGCAAACGAGATATCGGGCTTTGTTGCACCAGCAAGATACATGAGTGAACCGACAATCTGAGAGTATCTCAATTGGTCTAAACCAATTCTCTTGTTCTTTCGCAGTGTCACACTGGGATCGTAAGGTGTTGGAGAAGGTTTGCACTCAGAGAAGCCAAATCGCTTCAAAACCTTTTCAACATAGTGAGATTGCGAGAGAGTAATCCCACCATCTGCCTTAATCAGCTTGATGTTTAGAATCACATCAGCTTCTCCCAGATCTTTCATATCAAAACTCTTTGATAGAAAAGACTTGACTTCATTGATCACATCAATGTTTGTGCCAAATATCAATATATCATCAACATATAAGCACAATATAACTCCTTCGCCCCCACCACAGCGATAATATACACACCTGTCTGCCTCATTAATGGCAAAGCCTGCAGACGTTAGAGTAGTGTCAAACTTCTCATGCCACTGCTTTGGTGCTTGCTACAGACCATACAAAGATTTCAATAACTTGCACACCTTGCTTTCTTGACCCTTTACTACAAATCCATCAGGCTGTTCCATATAAATTTCCTCGTCCAGCTCTCCATTAAGAAAAGCTGTCTTTACATCCATCTGATGAACAAGGAGACCATACGAGGCAGCCAAAGAAAGTAGTACTCGAATAGTGGTCATTCTAGCAACAGGTGAGTAAGTATCAAAGAAGTCTTCTCCTTCTTTCTGAGTATAGCCTTTAGCCACAAGCCTAGCCTTGTACTTTTCAATTGTACCATCAGGCTTGAGCTTCTTTTTAAACACCCACTTACAACCCACAGGTTTGCATCCATAGGGTCGATCAGTGACTTCCCACGTACCATTTGAAAGAATGGAGTCCATCTCATTATGAACTGCTTCTTTCCAATCATCTGCATCTGGAGATGCAAATGCTTCTGCAATGGTAGTAGGAGTATCGTCCACAAGGTACACAATGAAATCATCACCAAAGGATTTTTCAACCCTTTGTCTCTTACTCCTTTTAGGAGCATCATTGTCATCCTCCTCTAAGACAATTTCATGTGGCTGTTCAAAACTCTCAATAGGTGTACTATGTTCAGGAGTTATCTCAGAAGAGTATCTAGAATTGCTATGAATGTCTTTCATTGGAAATATATGTTCAAAGAAAGTAGCATCACGTGATTCCATAATAGTATCAACATACACATCAGGAACTTCAGATTTAACTACTAAAAATCTATATGCTATGCTACACGAAGCATATCCAAGAAAGACACAATCCACTGTCCTTGGACCAAGCTTGCGCTTTTTATTAATTGGTACATTGACTTTCGCCATGCACCCCCAAGTGCGCAAGTATGAAAGTGATGGTTTTCTCCCAACCCACTTCTCATAAGGGGTTTTCTCTTCTTTGCCCATAGGAATTCTATTCAGAACATGACATGAAGTCAGGACTGCCTCCCCCCACCATGCCTTAGATAAACCACAAGTGTCTAACATGGCATTCACCAGGTCAGTCAACGTACGGTTTTTCCTTTCAGCAATCCCGTTTGACTCGGGTGAATAGGGAGGAGTCCTCTCATGAATAATGCCATGTTCTGCACAGAAATCGTCAAAGACTTTGGGAAAGAACTCGCCACCACGATCTGATCTAAGACGTTTGATCTTTCTCTCTAGTTGGTTTTCAACTTCAGTCTTATAGATTTTAAAGTAGTCTAAAGCCTCATCTTTAGTTTTTAGCAAGTATACATAGCAAAATCTAGACGCATCATCAATCAATGTCATGAAGTATCTCTTACCACCCTTTGTCAACACACCATTCATCTCACAAAGATCAGAATGTATGAGTTCTAGAGGTGCCAGGTGTCTCTCCTCAGCAGCCTTATGAGGCTTTCGAGGTTGCTTCGACTGCACACAACTATGGCACTTAGAACCTTTGACTATGGTGATATTCGGAATTAAACTCATGGTTGCAAGCCGAGACATAGAGCCAAAATTAATATGACACAAACGAGAATGCCAAATACTCGCAAGATCATCAACATTAGCACAAATATGGTTCACAGACTTATTATTGAAATCTAACAAAGAAAAGCGGAACAAGCCTCCGCAATCATAGCCTTTACCAATAAATTGTCCAGACTTGGACACTACTAATTTATTGGACTCCAAAACTACCTTGAACCCATCTCTACATAGAAGGGTTCCACTAACGAGATTCTTGTGTATAGAAGGGACATGATGCACGTTCTTCAGCTGCACGATCTTTCCCGAAGTAAACTTCAGATCCACCGTGCCAGTGCCATGAACAGAAGCATGTGACCCATTCCCCATTAGCACGGAAGAATCCCGGGCGCTCTGATAAGAAGAGAACAAGTTAATGTCAGAACACACATGAACATTAGCACCAGTATCAAGCCACCAGCGAGGTGATTGAAATACTGAGAAGATAAAAGGTAAATTACCATACCCTTTGTCTTCCTCATTGCTAGCGACCACTGTGTTGACATTGCCCTTTTTGCCACGACGATCCGCTCGATCAGGACAATCCTTGGCAAAATGACCCGCCTCGCCACATGCGAAACATGTCAATTCAGCCTTGTTCTTCTTCTTCTTGAAGTTGGTAGTTTTGTTGGGCTTGTTAGATTTTGGCTTTCCTTTGCCCTTATTGTGGTTCCTCTGAACCATGTTGGCGCTGGAGTGGCCCTCGCCTCCTTTAGATCCCGTGTCCTTAGCCCGAGCTTTCTCCTCAACATCCAGAGACGCTATCAGATTTTCAACTGATATCTCCTGTCTCTTATGTTTCAGAGATGTGGCGAAGTTCCTCCATGTAGAAGGCAACTTTGCAATAATGCACCCAGCCACAAATCGGTCAGGAAGGACTATCTTAAGGTGGTCGAGCTCCTTGGCTATACACTGTATTTCATGAGCTTGCTCTACAATAGAGCGATTATCAACCATCTTATAATCATGAAAGCTCTCCATGATATACAGGTCACTGCCAGCATCTGATGCACCATACTTAGTAGTAAGTGCATCCCACAACTCTTTCCCGTCTGTGTACTGCATATTCGCATCAACTAGATGGTCAACAAGGGCGCTAAGAACGGCTCCCGTGAACATAGTATTGGCATGGTCGTACTCTTTCTCCTGTTCAGGAGTCAGTGGACCCTCAGGTCTGCCTTTACTAACATGGAAGACATTCATAGCAGTAAGCCAGAGCGTGGCCTTGACTTGCCATCTCTTAAAGTGCATACCATTGAACTTTTCTGGCTTGAGCGCATCGGCAAAAGCAGCCATAGAAAAACTAGGAAATTGTCTACAATAAGGTTTTTGGATTGTTGAATAATTAGACAAATTCCAGTTTAAATTCCGAATATAAATCATGACAAAATCACAAACACTGAAATAACAAGCCAAATCAGATGATGCGTACTGATTAGACTTACTGATAGATGGCACGCGCCGGAATCAGCAGGGTCGACGATGTCGAAGTAGCGAAATCAGCATGGTCGACGAGGTCAATCAGATCACGAGCAGTCGCGTGAAGACGCTTCCCAAAAACCTTATTCGGCCTCTCCTGGTGCAGGATCTAGAAGGCGAAGGGTTCCGGAGACCTGCTCTCCTAATCGCAGATGCACCTCTACGATCGGGACGAAGAGAACTGGAAGGCGGCTCAGCTGTGAAGAGAGGCGAAAGCGAATTGGGATGATTTGGAGGCTGGCTGCCGGGCTCCTTTTATAGGGCCGAGTCCGCGACCCCCGTGCTTATCCGCCCACGAAAATCTCGCAATCAGTTGAGATTTTATAGCGTTCGGTTAGGATAAGCGTAACAGCCAAGAAACCAAAAAATCAAACGGCAAAAGGTAGTCGCGCCCCCGCAAGGCGAGGGGCTGGATTTCGGCGGACCATTCACGCGCATGTCGTGCGCCCGCGCCCTTCGCCCCGCCCCGCCCCGCCCCGCCCCGGCCAGGCGAGCGAGCGCGCGCGCGCGTGTGGCTCTCCACACTCTCTCCTCTCATCCATGACTTGGTGAGTGAGTGTGGCTTCCATATTTAAGCTAGCTCTACTCCACTAGAGCTAGCAATATGGTGCTAATGGTTCCACCTATCCTCTAGCCATCCTCTTGTATGGGCTTTTGAGATTTTCTAGGATTTATTTGAATTTCTTAGTTGGGCCAAGCCCATAAATCCTAACATTCCTGCCCTGCCAATGTGACTGTGTCTGTGTTTGAATTGAAGCAAGGGGGCGCCGAGTTCTCTCCTCGGCGACATAGAGGCGTATCTGAACCCCATCTCCGGGGAGCTACTCGCGGACCCCGCGCTACGGCTCACCAGATACCTGGCCGCTGCGAAGTTGTTGCTGGTGCTTCAGCGGCAGCAGGCCCTTGGCACTGGCAGTGGCACGGCATCCGGCGACACGCACGAGCATGAAAAACGTCCGAAAAAATTGCTCGACCAGGCCATGTCTTCCCTCGCGATGGAGTTCTGCCACCTCCGGATCTGGAGGCTCGACGCCGACGTGCTGCGGGGCCATCGTCGCCTGGGTATCTCGCCCGCGTCCATCTGGGAGTCCGTCGTCAGGGGCGGCTGCCGCGGCGGTTCCAGGTCTGCTGCTGATTCGGTGGCCTCATGGCCGAGCTCCTCCTCTGCCTCCTTCGGCGGCACTAGTGGCACTGGCAGCTCAAGCGGGTTCCTCTCGGCTCTGTGCGAGGACATGTCGGTCCGAAGTGACAAGGCATTCGGACGCATGGATCTTATCGACAGGAAGGTGCTGTCCACCATCAATGACATTGCGGGCCTCATGATCCAAGGTGGATACGAATACGAAGATATGCTCCGACGGGCCATCGATCGACACTCTGCTCAGCTTGCCAGGTATGTGGGATATACAAAAAGCCATCATCTATGAAGTCGTATATCTCATCAAGATATACAAAAAGTTTGATTTTGTCATTTCTCTACCCGAGTTGATTCGAATAATTCATAACGTAGTTCAAGATATACAAGTTTGGTGATTTCGCACTCCATGTGGGATCATCGACAAAGATCGAGAACCAAACTTGTACTTCATACTAGATGATATAGACATAGTAAAAACCTATACTAACGCATGTGCGCGACAGTTACCTCGAAATCCTCGACATGGACAACATTCTGGGCGGCCATAAGGAAGAGCCCAAGGAAACTGTGCTGAACGTTTGGACAGCGGGGATGCACATCATCGTCGGTGTTCTGGGTGAGATGCGAAGGCAGTTGAACGGGCAGGATCTTGGCTGGTTCAACATGCTCAAGGAGGATTATTTCTCAGCGATCGCAAAACAATCTGTGAGGAGGCTGCTCAGAGCGGCCGATTCTATCTGCACTCAGATCCATGGCGTCGGCGTCGCGTCACCAGTCGTTGATCCAGTTCACATGATGGATACCGATGATACCTACACAGCAGTTAAGCCTGACGACCTCCTCCTGTCCAGCAGGACGGCGGTGGGTCTGGTGATGATGTACAAGGCACTGAACTGTGGCATGCCGATAGTACTGGCACTGCTCTCTACAGGTCACGCCAAGGACTCCATCCTCGCAGAGGGCGAAGCGCTGGTGCAGCGCTTGTCGGACATGTTCGTCAAGCTATGCGTGGAGCAGAAGGAGCTGGTGAGGGCGCGGCGTTTGGACATCTCCGACACCGGCGTCCATCCCTTCACGAGGCGCGTCATGGCTCACGTGCGGACGCTGGTCCAGCACGGGAGCACGGTCTGCCTGATGCTCAAGGGTCGCCCGAAGGCGGCGTTCCACGAGCTGGTCGCGCAGCTCGTCTCCTCGCTGGAGTGCGCGCTGGACAGCAACTCTAGAGGTCTGCAGATCCCTGGCCAGCAGCAGATGTTCCTGCTGAACAATGCACACATGATGCTTCAGGAGGCCAGGGCGGAGAGAGACCTGGGCCGGGTCCTAGGCGAAGGGTGGCTGGCGCGGCGCCATGACCAGCTGGACGTGTTCATCGCAGGATACGTAGACACTTCATGGGCACCTGTCGTCTCCTGTGCGCTGAGACGACGACGGAGGACCACCCGAGCACGGGAGACCTTGTGGCCGGCGTCGTCCCACCGGCAGTCGTTTGACAAGCTCACTTGGCTCTTGGAGACGACCTGCCGGGTGCATAGAACTTGGAAAGTTAGCGATCCTCTGGTCCGGGACAAGGTGCGGGAGGCAGTGTTTCACAAGGTTGTCCCAGTGTACCGGATGCATATGGAGAATTGTCAATCGGAGAAGCAGCAGCAGCAGCAGCAGAAATGTGCGAGGCGGCACAGCGTCGAGCAGCTGGAGTCACAACTGCAGGAACTGTTCGAGGGGTAGGGTAAAATTAAGTTGTTCTTTTCTTTGTAATATATATCAAACACAAAACGAACGCACGCGTACGTACGTACGTGTGGATGGACATCGATTAGCAGTTCCTGAAGGAATTCATGAATACACGGTAGACTGAAAAGATGCAAAGTGAAGCTCTGGAAGTACGCAGTTTTTAGCGCCTGCATTCGTTCGTTCCTTCCTTTGGGACTGATGATGATGCCATGCAGTTAGACCATTGTTGCCATTTTGCATCTACTGGTTCTAGCTGATCATTAAGGCTATCTCCGGCGGTGGTCTTGTTTATTTCACCTTCTATATTTCAAACTCATTATATCTGCATTCAAAATAGTCTGTAGCGTAAAACAGTGGTGTTTTGCACGCCCTCCGATCCATTTATGGGCTCTCCCGCTCAACTGGAAACAAACAGGTAACTACTATAGTGATCAGTTATATATAAAGATCTTTCTTTGGCCAAAAATTAGAACGAGGGAGTGGGAAGAGAAATCACGTACGTTTGGGATTAGAAGAGGAGGTCTCGCTCTAGCTAGAAAATGAAAGACATTTGAGAGTAGAGGAGGTCGTTTTTGGTGTGTTTGGTTTGTGGAGTCGCTTTATGCTTTATGAGGTGATATATCATAAGTTCATTCCATCAATTTTGGTGAAATCAACTCACTCGTGTATATACTAATTATTAGCTTATGAGAAATGGAGTGGTGATGGATCAATCCATTCTATTTCACAAACCAAATAAAAAAAGTGAAGAGTGAGAAGAAGATGGATCACTCCATTCCTCAAACCAAACACACTCTTTATGAAAAGGGTGACTCCCCAATCCCAAACTTGGTTGTTGACCTTATTTCATCTTTTATATGACCATGAGTCAATTGGATAATTAGGACTTCTCATGGTTTTCTTAAATGATATGCATGTTTTGGGGGTGTTTGAATGCACTAGAAATAATAGTTGGCTGGCTAAAAACTGTTAATGAAATTAGCTAACTAACAAATAACTATCTAATTATTAACTAATTTACTAAAAATAGCTAATGGTTAAACTATTAGCTAGGGTGTTTATATGTCTCAACTAATTTTAGTGGCTAACCGAAAGAGAAATGTGCCTTTGGGCCATCTCTATAAATGTTTTGGTGATTAAATGACCAACACAAATTACTAGTTTAGGCCGGAGCTCTAGTCCAGTACAACGCTGATAGTAGTATTGCTTAGAGCGTGCTACAGTCATGTGCTTGTGTGAAGCTAGGAGGATATGGGATGATGTTTGGATGGGGGTTGTCTTGCCCTTTTATAGCCCGAGGGTAGACGTTACAATATGTACTAGTATTCTACCAGAGTGGAGTTCGGCCTCCTGATTCTGGGCCTCGTAGCCACTATGGTCTCGTATGTTGGGTCATGCTTATGGGCCTCGTAACCCCTATGTAGCCGTCTGTTCAGGAGTGCGTTGTCGTATCTCTGGTATGGCATCGTGTCCCATCCGCCTTCTGATGGGTTCTTGTAGCTAATCTGCTTTAGACGTGGCAGTGTTTGTGGGTTCTGTTGAGACAGCTAACTTAGGAATGTCTTCCGTACAACTTCGTCTTCCGTCATCACCTTTTATCATGTGTAGGCGTATGCCTGGTACGGTGTATTACCCCGTCCCCTCCAATATATGGGTCACCGTAGAGACCCCGATGATTAGGTCTCCATGGCCGATGTCAGGGGCGGGCCCACGTTAAATCAAGGGTATTCAGTTCAGGGCACAGAGACATGCACGCTTCTTCATGTATCCCTAACGCGTGGCCCATCAGGCCCATTAGGCGAGCGGACACAACTGCCTTCCGTAGTTCCGTGGCATGTTGAGGTCTTCGCTAATCGAGTAATCGTGGGGTCACGTAGTGGCGGCGCAGGGGACTGCAGGAGCAGGCCAGCCGGGAGGGAGCCAGCAAGGAGCGTCATGGCCTATTGGCCTGTGCGCGTGCATGGAGGTCGACGCTTGCTGTCCTGTGCCGGTGTCACTCGATTTCAAAGCTGGAAGCCTGGAAGGATTGGAAGGTTGTTTTGCAATACGTAAGATTTTCTATGATATTTAATATCCTCTATATATTAAAGATATTGCTACAAGCAACTTGATTATCTCAAACAATTAATACTTTGATATGTGAAGCATTAAACAATATTATCTTATAACATATTATATGTGGAGTGAATTATGATTTAGTTTGCGTGTTATGTAATTTGTATGTTCTATTATATGATATATATTTTATATGTTATGAACTATTTCTATGAGATACTATAATCAATTATATATATCTAAAGGTTATTAGAATAGATTATATACCATAAAAAAATTATGCTCTAATAAAATTTTGAATACCCATTCCATAAATCCTGGGCCCGCCCGTGGCCGGTGTCGTTCGGTCCCACTGGTTAGCAGTACATATCCGATGTCATGTTTGACAAAGACCCCTCGAAACTTGTTCCACAGTTTGGGCATGGCTTGATGATGTCCCATCGTGCTGGCATTGCCTGATAGTACTAGGTCGGCTCTTCTCGAGAGTCGGATGTCGTCTTGCTGGGTTGCCCGGTGGGCCGGTTGCTCGACAACATCGCCTCGCTGGGTTGCTCGACGGGTAGGTTGCTCAACAGCCTCGCCTCGATGGGTTGCTCGGCGAGCAGGTTGGTCACCAGTTCCGCCTTGCTGGGTTGCTTGGCAGCCCTGTCTCGTTGCGTTGTTCGGCAGATATTTGTTCGGTGGTTGAAACCAGGGCCGGCCCTGAGCCTATGCGAGAGAGGCGACGGCCGGGGGCCCAAAATTTTTAGGGCCCAATATTTAGTATCTATAACACTATATAATACATCAGTTTTTACACTTTACAAAACCCATCTAACCAAATAACTCACACACCTAAAATATTTACGAAATCCATCAAACAAATTACAACCATATTTAACATAACATCAAAATTAACGGTTTAGATCATTGAATAACATCATCTATTTTGCTCACTCAAATCTAACAAACAATATTATTTGATCATTCTTTAGCCCTCCCCTCCCCGCGTCCCCACCGCCATCAATCCCTCCCCTCGCGCCACCACCGTCATTGTCCACCCCTCTCCTCTTCACAGGAACGTAGCGTTAGCACGGGTTATATGCTAGTAGTAAAATAATATAGGTAGCCAATAGGGCGGGAGGGCTGGGCACACTGACGCCCGGTGCACACGGACAATGTGGCACGCGTTGCCCACTGCCTAGTCGTCACGCTCACGTCCCCGAGCGTCTATGAGACCACACCCTCCACGTGATCGTCGTTCGCCATCTCGCCGATCCAACCCTCTAGGATTCCACGGAGCTGGGCACCACTGCGCTAGCCTTCAGACACGCATGGTCGAGCAATCAGAATTTAGGTTATTCGGCGATCGTCGTTCCTATTTTTCAACCTGCGAAGTGCTAATTTGTACCGATGTATATTATCTAGCTTCTTAGATTGTTTAAAAAACTAATTTCAATACACATCATTATTTATTTACGAAGTATTAATATGCTCCGCTGCATAATATAGAATTTTTTATAGTATAGAGGGTCTACCACGATCAATTTGCCGGGGGTCCTCAAATCATAGGACCGGGCCTGGTTGAAACGTCAGTTTGGTGGACCATACTCGGGTGGACTTTTGGACCTTTCCGCCCATCTGCTTAGCAACTGGGCCACCCCGTTCTTGGTCCGTCTTTATAATGCATTCGAACTTTTTTGGTACTCTGTTTTAGGTACCAACATAAAGTATTCAGCATTTAATCTAGTTTTGGACACCCGATCGAACAAAGCATATGTTAAAGTTGATTACCACTTTGTTAGAGAACGAGTGGCTAGAAACTATTGATGTTAATTTTATGCCTACAAATGATAAAGTCGCCGACGGGTTCACGAAAGCTGAAAATTTTAAAATACAGTACTAATATAGAAAAGGTGTGATTGGGGCCCGCAAAATAGTATAATCTATTTATATTCTAGTTGCATATGACCTTCTATGTATAGATATAATCTCTACTACTTATTAAGAACGCAATAGTAGTCTGCCTCTGACGTGTTCTGCCTCCGACGCGTTCTGCCAGTGGCTGTTCTGCCTCCACCGGCCGACCGTGTATCCCGCGCAACAAAATGAACAATACATACACAGGTTTATAAGCCACGATCTGTTCCATCTCTCTCAGTGAGCAACATAAGATACACAGCTGCGCTTATAAGTCATGTTCTATCACTCTCAACAGCCGATGTGGCACTAATCAAATAAATGGCATACCAGCACGCCTGTGGCAGCGGTTCGTGCGGCCCAATATTTTTCGTGTGGACCTGAGGCCCATCGTCCCATCGTGCAGCCCACTGTCCCAGCGTGTAGCCCACCGTGCGGCCGACCTAATCCTCGCCGGCGGCTCCAGCCACGGGCTCGCGCATCTTCCTCCACTGCGCTCAACTCCGGCGGTCTCCCTTCCCTCTCCTCCACCCCACCATCGGACTCCACCTCCCTCACCGCACCGTCGAACTCTACCTCCCCAATGATGGACCCTGCGTCAGTGTCTCCGTTCATCTTCCCGTCAGTGTCTCTGTCCGTCTCCCCTCGACGCGATGCTCGCTCGCAAGTCGCAACGCAACAACCGCTCTACGTCTTCTGCCAATCCGCTTCTACTCTACCCCGATCCCTAACCCATCTGCTCGCAGCCGCCACCTCCATGGCGGACGCCTCCACTCAACCGCTCACGTCCTCCTCATCTCTCTCAAATGCTCCCCTCCTCTCTCTCATGCCTCCGTGTCGCATGACTCTCTGGCGCTCGACTCCCTCCCCGAAATGGCGACGCCTTAGGCCGTCGGCGCCGCGTGCCTCCTCCTCGCGCCGCCTCCTCGTGGTGGCACCAGCGTGTGTTGCGCCAACGGTGCGTTGTGGAGCTGAGCAGGTAAGGTCCCACGCCGCGCCCACTGCCAACCGCGCTTCGGGCGTCCCCGCTCGTGCCCGGATTCCTCGAGCCGCCGATCGTTCCCATGGGTGGAGCCAACATCGATGCCACCGCCCGTGCCCAATGCCGATCTGGAGGATCTCAGTCTCGAACCTGAAGGTCGAATTGTGTTCAAGTATTATCACTATGAATTGTTGTACAATGCGATCCAATTCTATGCATTTGTACCGGTACCCCATAGGAAATCTTGAAATTTTGTTTCAAACTTTTGGCCTGTTTATGCTTTTTCGTTTTCTATCACGCTTTCTGCTATCAGTTAGAATGGAGGTCCTTTGTCATTACCTCATTGGTGTGTCTGCCTTTGCCTCTCTGTCTGCAGGCGATACTGTTCTGCACGACTCAGAAGGTTGTACAAGTCTCTCAAGTTTTTGCATGGCCGAGGTAAATACAACAAAGGAATATAACCGAGTCAATAGTCACAAATGTGAGGTGTGGTCCCTTCTGCTGATAATATGCTATATAGCATGTTGGTTTTCTTCATAATTCTCTTTGCAGTCTTATATAAACCTTGTCTGATGTTTTGAGCAAGGACTATTACAATTTGTTTAAACCTAGAGAGGACTTCATGAAGCAATTTAACATGTGAAAGTAGGTTTCTCCATGTAGTGTTTTATATGGCCGAGCGAGCATGGAGTCATGCCATGGAGAAGAAAACATCTGGTACAAATGCAAAAACAGTGTATCTACATGTTGGGTCGATTTCGAAAAGCAGTTAAATGGGCATCACTTTTCACAATTATGTTCTATAAAAGGAGATTCTAGGAAATCTCTAGAAGCTGATGTATATTTTCTTTCACTTTCTATCAACTGTATTTTTAATAGTATTTGAACTATTTTGAAGACAAATCTAAAATGTTTTCACCAAAATGCAATTGTTTCTCAGGCATATGCTTCATATATGAAAGGTGCTTTGTTTTCTGAGCAATACAAGAATATAGATGCCACAATAATAAATTTCAAGAATACGAGGTTTGTGTAATTCTACTTGTTTTGTCAGAATATATGATCATTACATCCTGTCGTTGTTTATTGTGTGGATATTTTATTATTGTTCCTTTTTGAATGAGTAATTAGGGTGAGTTTTTTTAATGATTTTGAGTAATCTATTACCTGTTTCTCTATAGGGCTATATATGAGGAGCCTAGGAAGTATGGCAGTATAGAAAATGAACTTTTATGCTATCAGTGCATCGAAGAAGTGGAGCCTATGATTGATTTATGTTCACATAAACTAGGTGGATCATATTTACAAGCACATGAACTCCTGGATACTGCTAATGATCTTCTCAATGAAGATGGATGTATTTATTTTGTTACTGCTCCTCTGACTTACCTTGATTTCCTTTTAAGAGTTAGTTAGGGGCTCTCACATATTGCAATGGACCATAAACTTAAATGTTAGTTTGATATGGTTTTATCTTGAAGAGTCATTTTTTGGAATCAATTTTCTTATCGTTTTTTTAGTGGTTCTGCATAGGAGCTACAAGGTTGGAGAGAAGGGATTTTATACTTGCATAGGAGTTGCGTTTTTTTACTTGCAGTTTGAGGATTGCACCCATTTTAGGAGCAAGCTTGCCATATTTATAAGCCCACAACTGTTTTACTATGTATCTATACATAGTGCATATTTAGCTGCATAACAAAATCTATGAACCTTGAAAAGATAACGACTTACGATTTGGAACATAGAGTACATTTTTGAACCTTTTGAGTTTTATCAGGCCCTGTGGTCTAGAAAGTTTTATTGGAAGTGCTTTTCTGTATAAGTCATGCTCATGTATATCATGTTTGTTGCAATTTCTTGTTTAGCGAATCATCATGTTACCGTTTTTTTTCAAAATTGCATGCAACTGCATTTGTAATTTTTTGATATTCTGTCAGCAGGTGGGCTTGAGGGCTGTGTGCTTCTTGGCTTCGACATCCGCGACGTGCAGAGCCTGGAGGACATCGTCGCCGCGGAACGGCTCGTTTTTCCCGGTGTCGGCGCCTTCGGCTCCGCCATGGACGTCCTCAACAGGACGGGCATGGCCGATGCACTCCGTGAATACATCCAAAGGGACCGCCCCTTCCTAGGCATCTGCCTCGGTCTCCAGCTGCTCTTCGATTCCAGCGAGGAGAACGGCCCGGGTAAGCTCTTCTCAACCCCACTTTGTCTGCGACTTGCATACTAACTGAGCGAAATGGATGAATGGTAGCTGAAAATTTTAGCCACGCGCACGCCTGCCAGACGGCCGGCCCGGCCAGCGCGCGCCTCCGCCCCTCGATCTGGCACAGCTAGCGCAGCGGCGCCGTACCGCGTCGTTGCACACCCGATCGAAACCCTAGCCAAGAAGTTGCCAGGCCTTATCAGATGACGCTGGCTGGGTGGAGGAGAAGCCAAGCCACCAGGTGCTGATGAATGATGATATGCCTGCTTGCCTGCCTGCACAATGCGACGTTCTGGTCTGAAGCCGACGTCGCAACAAACTTGCTGCTCGCAGTCGCGTACTGCGGGTTGATTTTGCATTTACTGTCACAGTGAGCGGCCTCGGTGTGATACCAGGCGTGGTCAGGCGATTTGACTCCTCAAATGGCCTCATAGTTTCACATATTGGCTGGAACGCTCTCCAGATCACCAAGGACACACCACTGTTGCAGGGAGCTGATGGCCAGCATGTGTACTTTGTTCACTCCTACCGCGTACTGCCTGTAAGCAACGAGCCATTTAGATTACCGTACTTTGGTTGACTGATGAGGTGTGACTTGTTCTTTTCTTTCTTCATGCTTAGTCAGATGCTAATAGAGACTGGATTTCCTCGATATGCAACTATGGTGACAGCTTTATATCCTCCATCTCAATGGGCAACATTCAGGCAGTTCAATTTCACCCAGAAAAGAGTGGAGGTGAATATTTACTCCATCTGATAGTCAATATAGGTCAATTATGATGTCAACACAGTATCCAATACATCACCTTGACTAGCAATATCTATGGACATATTATTTCAAATAGAAAGAGTTTTATATTATGGTCTATGGAAGTATTTTTTTTCTTGATGGATCTGGTGTGTTAATACTGTGATGTCCACCTTTATGACCTTTTAGATATTGATAGTCAAAGCTAAAAAGAGTTTCCCTACAACAATCCTGATTAATGAATAAACTTGTATTTGTGATCAGAGGTAGTAGTTGACACTTGGATTTCCTAAGTTTAAACTTACCAATTGTATCAACATTCTTTTTCCTTTGTGCAGCTACCGAACTTTCTATTCTAAAAGAATTTCTCAGACCTAACTCTCTTGGGACCAAGGTAATACAAAGGAGACCAAGATCACTGGTGCCAATGCTTCCCTGAAATCACATGCACATTATGTTTTTTTTATTATGATTTTATTTTAAAAAGAAATGTTCTTTCTTTAAAAGTGAGTTCACATTTTTTATATTTGGATAAAAATCTGATGCAGCAACAGTGAATTGGAGGATGTATTTGCAGAGTTTTTTTATCCTTGGGCAGCCAGTGAATTACCAGCCAGAATGAAGGTGATGAGATGGCGTCAAAGGTAGCTTTTGATCACCCAGAACGATTCTCCGAAAAGTTCGAGTTCAGTGCAGACAACATTAAGCCCCTGGTTCAGACATGCATGACAACTCTATCCTCAAAGATGTAAGTCGTAACAAATCTTTGACATTCTGTTCCATCATTCAGCCTTTGTGATTCAGATCTTTTCATTTCATTTATGTTCTTTGGTAATTCCTACATCTATGGTTAATACTTAATATTTTTTCACAGAAGTGATGTGATTTTTTCTCTGTGAAGTGTTGTTGCACCACTTTTTTGTGTTGTTTTGGTAAAATAGGAAAAACTTTGTTAGGGAAGTAGTAACTTTTCAGGGTTTTCTTTTCTTTATATGGGCCAACCAAACAGAAATAATTTTGGAGATTTAATTGGTTCTCACATGTCATTAATCCTTATACCAAACACACGAACTCATATCCAAGCAGGACTGTAACGAACTATTTGGGAAAGACCAGGTAGGCTTTTATGTTTTATCGTCACATTGCAAAATACCCTTTATTCAGAAGTCCTAGCTCATCTTTCCATTCCCTTTAATGATAGCTGAAAGTAGAGCTGAAGAAGGGGCATCTGTTTGAAGGATGGACTGAAGGGTTCATCAACTTTTGGGTGCTATTAAAGTGTCCATATACCAAACACAGTTTGCTTTATATGTTGTCACCTGACCTATGGAGAAAAGGAAGGAGATGAACTAAAAAGGAATGCTGATGTTCAAGAAATCCACCGAAGGACAATATTTAATCCAGTTTCGAGAGTCAACATGCCTAAAGCGATATATGATCATGAGTGAGTAATAGATTATATATTGTTTCTGGTTACCTCTACTTTTTAGTGGTTCATTTTGTACTTATTTTAATAGTTAAAGGAACAAAGCATTATCTTTAGCCATTCTTGAATATTGCAATGCTATTAGAACTTTTGCTTTCATAGTTTACCAGTTCAGTTCATGTAGCTATATTTGGTGACGCATTGCAGTTCAGCTTGTTTTAGAATGAATGTATGGCTAGGTGATCTCAACTATAGGATCAACTTACCATATGAGAAGACACACGAACTCATATCCAAGCAGGATTGGAACGAATTGTTTGGGAAAGACCAGGTAGGCTTTTATGTTTTATCGTCACATTGCAAAATATCCTTTATTCAAAAGTCCTAGCTCATCTTTCCATTCCATTTAATGATAGCTGAAAGTAGAGCTGAAGAAGGGCATCTGTTTGAAGGATGGACCGAAGGGGTCATCAACTTTCCTCCAACGTGTAAGTACAAGGTTAACTCAGAAAAGTACATAAGTGATGATAACAAATCTAGAAGGAGAACACCTGCATGGTATATTTTTGTTCTAAACTTACACTAATGTCTTAACAGTGCATACACGAGTCAAGTCTTCTTGCAAATATAACAAAAGTATTTAGTAATCACAGTATTAGAATTTAAACGGTCATTGGTTCCCTGCTGTTCAGCTTCACTACTTTATTAATTGAAAAACATTCTATTAGATCCAACTGAAATAAAATGACAGGCGGTTAAAAGTGTTAATTCTCAAATTCGGTGTGTTGCTTCCTTACTCATACTTATATTATGGTGTGTAACTCTGTACAAGATTAAATGGTTGAAATGCCCCCACCGGTGCATCTTTTGGTTTCGGTGGTAAACTTGTTTCTTTCCATCCGGTGGCACCCACCCAAGGTGCGCAAACATCTACATCTGAGGTAATTATTCTTTGTCAGTGTTCTGTTTTCTGCTCCTCTTCAAGTTCCTGTGTTTATGTTATGTTTTTTATAGGTACATGTGCACAATTTGGTGATTGAGCAAAGTCTGGTGAGCCGATCAACTGAATTTGAAGCTGCTATTCAGAATGGCGACAAAAGTTCGCTACGTGCTCTGTGTGAAAAAAAATACCAAGAATCTTTGTAGGTGCTTCTTTAGTAGAACTAATACTGATATTTGCATGGAGACTAACTTTATGTGATGCATGTTTGATCATATCTGACGAGGAGAGAGAAACCTGGGGCTTCTTAAGGGTTATGTTTGAGGACGGGGATTTTGCAAGGACAAAATTGCTTGCTCATCTTGGCTTCGAACCACCTCAGGCACCGCCTGCAAGTTCAACTGATGAATTGAGCCAAATATTGGCAGATACACTTAATATTGATCATGCTGCAGTAACCGATAATGCGGATGCCCAATTTCTTATTGATAATGGGGATGATTTTTTCAACAATCCTCAACCTTCAGAGGCTAGCTTGGCTGAAGAATCAGTTTCTACAAATGGTCAACAGATAGAACAGGAAGTTTCTGGAGATGCTGTGCCATCAGATCCATCAATTGACAAAAGCATTCAACATGCGTTGGTGGTTGGAGACTACAAAGGGGCAGTTAACCAGTGTCTTGCTTCTAATCGTATGGCTGATGCTTTGGTTATAGCCCATGCAGGTGGTTCTGCTCTCTAGGAAAGCACAAGAAATCATTATCTCAAGAACAGTATCTCACCCTACTTAAAGGTTTCATTTTATTTTCGGTTTTGAATATATGTATTTATTTGTACATAGTAATTTTCATAATCACCATTGTTTATTGTTATACTGTTTCAATTATAGGTTGTCTCTGCTATGGTGGGCAATGATTTAATGAGTTTTGTGAGTACCTGGCCACTAAGTTCATGGAAAGAAACTCACGCCCACCTATGGACCTACCCCCTCGCCTCACAGCATGGCCGCCGGCTTGGTGTCGCCCCCGACCAAGGTTATTAAGGCGTTAAGGCGAGACATGGCGACCCACCCCCTTCCAAACGCCTAGGCGAGTTAGGCGTGCGGCGAGGCGACGCCATACGAGCATGGGCACTCGAGTCAAAGAGGTGGTACCTGTCGACTTGTCACTGTGATGAGGTAGCAGAGAAGTAGGATGCCATAACATCTGGTGTTCTGAAGAAGCGGCAAAAGGACTTGCTGAGCGGTTTGAGTATTTGTAATGTGCCTAAACTTAAATCAGAGACAAGGCTGCTGTTATGAGGGATAAGTGAGCCATTCATATTATAGTGATGTGGCATGGTATTCTTTGCAGAAATCTCATCTTTGTGTATAGATTATGAAACATTTTCTTATAACAATGTAACACACATTTTGTATATAAGTTATCATTATATTATATGTTCCCGTTGCAACGCACGGGCACTCACCTAGTAGATATAAATGGTTGGTTGTTCTCTTTCTCTCTAAAGATAAGAGATAGATCTGATTTAGTTTAAATAAAGACATGAAGATATAGCAAACCAAATCAAAAACTTCTTTATCTCTAAACTTGTAAACCAAAGGCACCCTATATAAAACACGTAGACACCGACTAAAGTAGCTCACGGCGTTTCAACCCGTATGCCCTCTGATTTTCTTTCGCACAGCTAGTACTTTTATCAGCTAGTGAACAAATACACGCTTTAATAAACCAAAATAAGTCCTGAGGTATGGACGTAAGAAAAAGAAGAAAGGTCAAAAAAAGGTGTCATCAGTCCAAAGTAGTAGTAGTAGTATTCTTTGTACCACAGGTGCCGTGTTTATCGGCCAGCAGACTTCTGTGGTTCTGCGCCATGGAAAGGAGCAGGATGACGCAGAGGCAAGGTTTCTGTTCATCAATGATGCATTCTCATGCCTTTCAACTTCTTGTTTCTCCTTGGGTTTTGCAAATGCAGCTAACCGTTTGCCATGTTGCTGGATGTTGGGAAAATTTTATAAGTATAGTCTTCTTCTTAGAAAAATTCGAAGCTTATTGATGTGTAAATCTACTATATACTACGTGCAAGAGTAAGATAAAAAAAGTAGATTGTTCTTTTCCCGAAAACAATCTGTATACATTCTTATACTAGGATCGAGTTAGTAATTAGTTTTTTTCCCCTTTGTTGACAAATGGGATAGGTTATTGTTGCAGTCTTTCCCTTTTCACCCTTTGTGAACAAAAGCATTCGATCTCGAGCGACAGAGCAACACATTGCAGAGCACTTTCCTGACCGCAAAGCACAGATCGACAAGCAACGAACTCCCGTACGTTTTGCCTTTCTATTAGCTACACATGCGTCAATCTATCCTTGCATATAGCCAACTGAAAACTGGAAGATAAGACACACCGGGCCACCAAGTTCATCCAAGCCCAAAGGTCTTCTTTTGTGCAGTAATAGTGGAATTGACGATACATGTACTACGATGATTGCCTAATGGAAATACATACATTACCACGAAAAGTAGCCTGTCTTAATAAAAGACAAAAGGTAGTAGTAAATGCAAAAGGATAAAAAAAAGTGCATGGGTTTGTTTCTAGTGAATCACAAACTGTGGGGAAAAAAAAACAATCGCAATTAACAGCTTCGTTTTCATCTTTTTTTTTTGGCAGTACAAGTAGTTGGTGTGAAGCAATAGACTCGTTACGCATTGCAGAGAGCTCTTTCATCCTGATCGCAGATAAAGGCGCGCAGCCCGCAGCGATGGATAGAAAAGCAAGTTCTCTTTATCTATCTACGTATGTACGTCTCTTTGCACGTGTGCGCCAATGATCTCCTCTCTGCTGCGCGCGACCGACCGAGGGATCAATCGACAACGTGGCCAGCTGAAGATTCATAAAAATCACCGAAAGTCAATTCGTGTGCCCAAAGCGGCAAAGCTAACCCAAAGGTCTCCTCGCTACATATATACGGACAGATCGAATAATTGGTGAAACAATAATTGATATATACCACTCCAGTTCTCAAATATTTATCACTATCTAGTTTATTTTGTTAGTTGATAAATAAAAAAACAGAAAGAGTACTGATATACATATTGTCGACGTTCCGAGACCGCGGGGTCCCTGAGGCGACGAGTGAATGTCGCCGCGTGCCCCAGCCCAGATGGGTCGAGCGCGAGGGCGAGCGCGAAGGTGGGAGAGCGAGGCGCCCGGAGACCGGCGTGAGAGAGGTGGGAATCCCGCGGCCTTCGTGTTCGTCCCGCGCCCAGGTCGGGTGCGCTTGCAGTAGGGGGTTACAAGCGTCCACGCGGGAGAGGGAGCGAGCGGCTCCAAGCGAGCGCGTGTCTCGTCCTCGTCCCCGCGCGGCCAACCTTCTCTAAGAGGGCCCTGGTCCTCCCTTTTTTAGGCGCAAGGAGAGGATCCAGGTGTACAATGAGGGGTGTAGCAGAGTGCTACGTATCTAGCGGAGGAGAGCTAGCGCCCTGAGTACATGCCGTTGTGGCAGCCGGAGAGATTTTGGCACCCAGCTGGTGTGATGTCGTGGCCGTCGGAGGAGCGATGGAGCCTGGCGGAGGGACAGCTGTCGGAGCGGTTGAATCCTTGCTGACGTCCTCTTACTTCCGTAAGGGGGCTGAGAGCCGCCGTCGTCACAGAGTATGCGGGGTGCCATCATTGCCTATCTGGCGGGGCGAGCCAGATGGGACGCCGGTCTTGTTCCCTGCGGCCCGAGTCAGCTCGGGGTAGGGTGATGATGGCGCCTCCTGTTGACGTGGCTAGTCTACGCCCTAGGTTGGGCGATGTGGAAGCTCCTCCGAAGCCGAGGTCGAGTCCGTCTTCCGTGGCCGAGGTCGGGTCCGAGCCCCAGGTTCGAGCGAGGCAGAGATCGCCGGCTGGTGCCGGGGCGGAGTCCGAGCCCTGGGGTCGGGCGAAGCGGAGTTCGTCGTCTTCTGGGGCCGAGCCCAAGTCCGAGCCCTGGGTCGGGCGAGGCGGAGATCGTCGTCTTCTGGGGCCGAGCCCAAGTCCGAGCCCTGGGTCGGGCGAGTCGGAGTTCGCCGTCTTCCGGGACTTAGCCCGAGTCCGAGCCCTGGGTCGGGCGGAGTTCGCCGTCTTCCGGGACTTAGCCCGAGTCCGAGCCCTGGGTCGGGCGGAGTTTGCCGTCTTCCGGGACTTAGCCCGAGTCCGAGCCCTGGGTCAGGCGGAGCGGAGCTTCCTATGGTGCCTTTGGCCGGGCCTGACTGCCTGTCAGTCTCACTCTGTCAAGTGGCACCGCAGTCGGGGTGGCGCAGGCGGCGCTGTCCTTCTGTCAGGCCGGTCAGTGGAGCGGCAAAGTGACGGCGGTCACTTCGGCTCTGCCGGCTGGGGGGCGTGCGTCAGGATAAAGGTGTCAGGCCACTTTTGCATTAAATGCTCCTGCGATTTGGTCGGTCGGTGCGGCGATTTGGTTAGGGTTGCTTCTTGGCGAAGGTAGGGCCTCGGGCGAGCCGGAAACATGTTCGCCGCTGAAGGGGGGCTTCGGGCGAGACGGAAATCCTCCGGGGTCGGCTGCCCTTGTCCGAGGCTAGGCTCGGGTGAGGCGTGATCGAGTCCCTTGAATGGACTGATCCCTGACTTAATCGCACCCATCAGGCCTTTGCAGCTTTGTGCTGATGGGGGTTACCAGCTGAGAATTAGGAGCCTTGAGGGTACCCCTAATTATGGTCCCCGATAGTAGCCCCCGAGCCTCGAAGGGAGTGTTTGCACTCGCTTGGAGGCTTTCGTCGCACTTTTTTGCAAGGGGACCAACCTTTCTCGGTTGCGCTTTTGTTCCGGTGGGTGCGCGCGAGCGCACCCGCCGGGTGTAGCCCCCGAGGCCTCGGAGGAGTGGTTTCACTCCTTCGAGGTCTTACTGCCTCACGTAGTGCTTCGGCTGGTCTGGTCGTTCCCTCATGCGAGCTGGCCGTAGCCCAGGTGTACGGTCGGGTCCCAAGTTCTCGGGCTGGTATGTTGAGGCTGTCAATGGTTCGGCCGGAGCCGGGTTTGCGAGAGCAGCCCCCGAGCCTCTGCACAGAGCGAGAGGGCGGTCAGGGGTAGACTCGGCTTTTTTACATACGCCCCTGCGTCGCCTTTCCGCAAGGAGGGGGGAAAGCGCCATGTTGCCCTCGATGGGCGCCGAACATGGTGTCTCCGATGAGCTGCAAGCGGGTAATCCGAGTGGACGTCCGTGCCCCGTTCGTTAGGGGTCGGCTAGGGGCCCAGAGGCACGCCCAAAAGTACCTGCGGGTGATCTGCCAGACCTGGTCCCCTGGCGACGGGGTCCGAGGGCTCGATGCCTCCCTCTGATGGGATTCTGTTACAAGATCGTTCCCGCTGGTCTCGGAAATGTCCTAGGGTACCTCGGGAGCGCAGCCCGAGCCTTGGTTATGTATCGAACGTACCCATGGTCATCCCTCGCTCGGCGTCTGAGGCGGCTATGAACCCTTCGGGGGCCAGCCTTCGAACCCCTGATCAGTAATGGGCACGGAGCCCGAGTAGCCTGAGGCGGCCGTGGAACCCTTTCGAGGGGCCGGCCTTCGAACCTCTGACCAGTAGTGGGTGCAGGGCCCACGCGATCTGAGGCGGCTGTTGAACCCTTCCGGGGGGCCAGCCTTCGAACCTCTGATCAGTAGGGGGGCTCGGAGCCTGGTTCCTTCTCGGGGAAGGATCCTTTTCGGGGTATCCCCCTTTCCCGGTCCCTGTTGCAAGAGAGAGAAAGAGGAAAAAAGGAAAAGGATACAAAATCGAACGATGCGGCGTACCTTTTTTGACGCGGTCATTACGGCGAAGGCGAAGCGTCGCTCGCTTCTCCTGCCAGAGGCGCCGCGTGTCCCGCCACGGAGTTGATGCGACAGGGCGAGTGGTTCGCAGGGTAGCCGTTGCGCGTGCGTGAGCCGTTCGAGGAACAGGTCACGGGCGCGTTGCCTTCACGCCATGAGAGAGGGTTCTCTCGCTGCCCCCGGATGGGACGTAAGCTTGGCTGACGACGTGACCGCTGCACCTGCCACCTGCCACCGCCATTACTGTCGGCCCGTCTTCGGCCGTATTGACCGTCGCGCCAGGCTGGAGCCGCTGGGTCATGCGCTGGGTGGCCTCGAATCGCGGTATTGGTTCCGTAGTCGAGGAGGCGCAGTGGTGGCGCAGGTGGCGATGCAGTTACTCACACGTAGCAACCGGCGCACCGGTTGCATGACGCGTGGGCCTGGGCCTCCGTGTCGGGCGTGTTGGGAGTCGGAGAAGTGCGCCCACTTGGCGCGGTTGCATGCCGCCTGCACGGCTGCCCGCCCTTTCGCCCGCTGGTCTGGGCAAAAGTGGAGGGTCGCTTGTAACCGCTGGGCGGTTGTACGCACCGCGCGCGGCGGTTTGGCTTCTTCTGCTCTGAGTCGGCTTGCATGACGTGTGGGACCCAGCCCCCGCGCCGTAGGGGAGGACCTTGGAGTGTGTTGGAGAAGACTCAGCCTGTGACGACTGGGGACGCAAGTAGGGAGATCCGCCTTTTAAAAGGAGGGTGACCCCCTTGGAAGGAGACCATGTCTTCGCGCTCCCTTATGCATCGTGTCTTTCCACCTTCCAAGCCCCCGGATGGGGGAGATCCGCCGTCTTTCCGCCTCGTCGTTGGGGGAACACAACTCCGTGGGAGTTGGCACCTTTCAGCCATCGTTCGGCTTCAAGGATTTTCATCATGCAGCCCGATTGCACCCCCCCGCTGGTGGTCACCCAAGATGGTGACCTCCAGTTTGATGGGTGGGGAAAGCGAGCCAGGCCGCGGCCTCTGCCCCTCCCTCAGCCTCAAGGATTTTCATCACTAGTGCTGGGGAGGGGAGTGTGCCGAGTTGGGGTCGGCCCCTGCGTGGGCGGTGGCCCGCTCCTTCCCTCAGTGATCGAGGGGAAGGGCGGGAGTCGTCCGTGGCGCTGACAGCTGCACCGTGCCCGGCTCTCTGAGCCGAGCGGCTTCGGAGCCGCTCCCGGTGCCGCCTCCCGCCACGGCAGCTGGAAGAGGTTCCGCCGCCGACGAGTTTGCCGGCGCCACCCGCGGACCGACCTCCAACTCTACAGCCTTCTGCCCGTCCTTGCCTCTCAAGTTTGGGCACGGGCGGGGGCCTCCTGACAGCAGCATCCGCCCTGAGGTCATCGCTGCTGCTGTTTGGAACCCCGGAGCAGAAGTCGTCGTCGTCGCCGCTGCTGGGGCGGGCGACAACAAGCCGTTCGTCGGTCTTCTGTTGCTCCGCAGGCCTCTCCCCTGTCGAGTGGGGTTGTTCGTACCTGCGGAGGTGGGACCGGAGTTCCGTTTGTAATGGCACCTTGGATGCCAGTATTTTTGTTCATTGTGGCTGTCGGGGCCTGAACATGTATGTATTTTCGGCACGGAGCCGTGTTTTTCCCTTATTTTCGAGCACTAAGACTCGCCTGTTGGTTGTCTGAACCGCTTCACCAAGCGTGAGTCGCCCCGTGTAAAGGTGACGAGTGAGGTATCCATATCCCGGAGGCGTAGGAGTCCCTCGGCTCGGTCGGCCTTGTTGTCCGAGGCTTCTCTAGCTTAATTAAAGGAACCCCTCGGCCGCTCTTCGATGAGCCAAGGCCAGGGGTAGCGGCGTCAACATGAACAGAGGCAGAGTTGGCTCGAAAAGAAAACCTGGTTGGCCGGAGCCTGGCCGGGTCGTCCGTTAGCGGGACCGACGCCGGAATTGACCAGCCGAGGCCTCGGGTCGGGCTGACGTCCTTGGAGGACAGCTGGCCGAGGCCCCGGTGTGACCGGCCGAGCCGCCTGCTCGGGCCGGATTCCCGAGAAGACCCTGGTAGCGATGGCCCGGGCATGGCGATGACGTCGTCCTTCAGAGTGGAGATCTTTGGACCGCGTCGCCGTTCGAGGCTAGGTCGGACCTCGCCGAAGGTGTCGTCGATGCCGAGGGTGCTGCTGCTCCCTTCATCCGTCAAGATCCGAGCCTGCAGGATCGGATTGTCTTGTAGCGTGTGTTTCCTGCGGCCGCCGAGGCCAAAACACACCCTCGCCGTGTTGTAAAGCCACGTCTCCTTTCCTCTTGTTTCGAGTATCTGGACCCTTTTGTTGGTAACAGAAATGTTTGTGTGAGCGAGAGTTGCTTCTCGCGGAAGGTGACGAGTGAGGTATCCGTATCCCGGAGGCGTAGGAGTCCCTCGGCTCGGTCAGCCTTGCCGCTTACGCGCACTCTTACCCGTCCATGGGGCTTTGTTCTCGACGCAGTCGAGAAGGCTCGAGAAATCGCTTCGGTAGAAGAGCTTCCGAACGTGAAGACTTGTTCGGTCCGCGGGATCACTTATCCGAACGTGAGTTACTTATCGCAGAAGGTGATGAGTGAGGTATCCGTATCCCGGAGGCGTAGGAGTCCCTCGGCTCGGTCAGCCTTGGCTGCTTACGTGTACTCCGTCGTTTTCAGGATCCACTTTCGAAGTAGTCAAACAGCCCGAAAGACCTTCTGGCAGAAAAGATCTTTTTTCGAGGAAAATTTTGACGCAGAGGGGGTTCCCCCCTTTTAGCCCCCGAGGGAGGGTCGGACTTTGCCGAGGCGAGGCCGACCCTTCCTTGACGACTAAACTTTTGCTGGGCGCGAGATATATGAACAACTTGAAAACATCTTAAGGGTAGAAGCGACGTAGCTGTTGGATGTTCCAAGCGTTGCCGTAGATCTCGCCTTAACTGTTGGCCAGCTTGTACGTTCTGGGCTTCAGAACTTTGGCGATGACGAACGGCCCCTCCCAGGGGGGCGTGAGCTTGTGCCGCCCTCGGGCGTCCTGTCGCAGCCGAAGCACCAGGTCGCCCACCTGGAGGTCTCGGGACCGGACCCCTCGGGCGTGGTAGCGTCGCAGGGACTGCTGGTACCGCGCCGAGTGTAGTAAGGCCCTGTCCCGAGCCTCCTCCAGCTGGTCCAGCGAGTCTTCTCGGCTAGTTTGGTTGCTTTGGTCGGTGTAGGCCCTCGCCCTCGGGGAGCCGTATTCCAGGTCTGTGGGCAAGACGGCCTCGGCCCCGTAGACTAGGAAGAACGGCGTGAAGCCCGTGGCTCGGCTTGGCGTTGTCCTCAGACTCCAGACCACCGAGGGGAGTTCCTTCATCCATCGCTTGCCGAACTTGTTGAGGTCGTTGTAGATCCGAGGCTTGAGCCCTTGTAGAATCATGCCGTTGGCACGCTCTACTTGCCCATTTGACATGGGGTGAGCCACGGCGGCCCAGTCCACCTGGATGTGATGATCCTCGCAGAAGTCCAGGAACTTTCTGCCGGTGAACTGGGTGCCATTGTCGGTGATGATGGAGTTCGGGACCCCGAAGCGATGGATGATGTTGGTGAAGAACGCCACCGCCTGCTCGGACCTGATGCTGTTCAGGGGTCGAACCTCGATCCACTTGGAGAATTTGTCGATGGCGACCAGCAGGTGCGTGTAGCCCCCGGGTGCCTTCTGCAAGGGGCCGACAAGGTCCAGACCCCACACAGCAAAAGGCCAGGTGATGGGTATCGTCTGCAGAGCCTGAGCGGGCAGGTGGGTCTGCCTTGCGTAGAACTGGCACCCTTCGCAGGCGCGGACAATTCTAGTGGCGTCGGCCACCGCCGTCGGCCAGTAGAAGCCTTGCCGGAAAGCATTCCCGACAAGGGCTCGAGGCGCTGCGTGATGGCCGCAAGCCCCCGAGTGTATCTCTCGCAGGAGTTCCTGACCTTCGGCGATGGAGATGCATCGCTGGAGGATGCCGGAGGGGCTGCGGTGGTAGAGCTCCTTCTCATCACCCAGCAAGACGAACGACTTGGCGTGCCGCGCCACCCGCCGAGCTTCGGCTCGGTCGGAGGGTAGTTCTCCTCGGTGGAGATATTGCAGGTACGGGGTCCGCCAGTTCTGATCATGCGTGACCCCGCTTTGCTCCCCCTCGACGTGCAGCGCCTCGCCCTCGGGGGCCGAGGGCACCTCGGGTTGAGTCGAGGATGCCTCGGACCGAGCCGAGGGTGCCTCGGGATGATCCGAGGGTGCCTCGGGCTGTAGCATCCCAAAAATCCTAATCTAGGTTTGAAACCCTAATCCACCTTTTACCCCTCCCTTCATCCTCTAATTCTAAAATCCCCCCCCAAAATTTTCCTTCATCATATGCATACATCTTGATTGATCACAAAAGCACCTCACTTAGATTCTATTTTCTAAACACTTAGAGTATCTACAAAATAAATTGTTCAAAGAAAAAGATACAAATTGGGAAATAGGAATTAGAAAATAAAAAAAGAAAAAGAGAAAACCTCCTCCTCCCCCTGCTGGGCCGAGTTCGGCCCAAGCCGCGACCGCCCCCTCTCTCCCTCGCGCCACACTCCTCCTCTCCTGGCCCATCTGCGGCCCGCCTCCGCGCGTGTGGCAGCCGCGCCCGCACCTCGCCCTCTCTCTCGCCGACAAGGCGGCCCCGCCTGTCAGCCGCTCGCCCGCTCGCTCGCTCGCTCGCTCGCTCTTGCTGACCAAGCGGCCCCGCCCGTCAGCCGCTTCGTCGTCCGTCCGCCGTCCCCTCGCCGAAGTCACCTCCGCCGTCGCCTCCGTCCTCCCCTCTGCCGTCCGGCCACACAGGAAAGTTTGGCACCGCTCCGTCCTCCTCCCCTTGACCGCGTCCTCGCCGGTACCGCCCCGCCGTAGCGTCCCCTCGGCGGCGCTGTGCGCCATTTATGGCGGCACTGGGAAGCTCGCCGGAGCCAGGGAGCTCCACCGCCCCCCTCGCCCCCGCACACCTATAAAAAGCTCGCCCGAGCCCCTTCTTTCTCACACCAGCCCCGACCACTACCCTCCTCCCCTCAACCGAGCCCAATTCGCGAAGCGCCGTCGTCTTCCCCCTCTCCGGTGAGTTCCTCCTCCTCTCCTCTCTCTCCCTCTCCGTTAGCCCAGCAAGCAATTGGGTTAGCCGAGCAGCTTCCTCACCTCGCCGCAAACGCAATACACCACTCCCCCACCCCGATTGCTCGCCCAGAGCTCACCGGCGGCAACCCCGCCGCGAAGCTCCGCCACCTCCCCGCGGGCAGCTCCCTCCCGACCTCCTCTGACCAAATTGAGCCCATCTCTAGGTCCGCCATCCCCTCCCCGTGCTTAGGCGCCTGCGCATTGCCCAAGAACCGGGCCACCGGCGGCAAGCCGCCGTCGAACCCCCCCGGCGGCCGGTTCCCCCCCCCCCCCCCTCGGCCGGTTCACCCCCGTCGTCAATCACGCCCGCGCCGTTTCCCCCTGCCGCTCTCTCTGTCGCGTGGGCCCCACGTTGACGCCGTCGCCCCTCCCCGTGGGCCGCTGCTGGGCCAAAAGCGCGCCCGCGCGCCTGCCCCGCGCCGAGCTGGGCCAAATTCTCCCCCCCCCCGGCCCGTTTAAGGAGAAATCCATTTCTATTTTATTTTCTTCACCTTTTCCCATTTAATTAGTATTCTTCAATATTTTATACACCAAAAATATTATCCAAATAATTTCTAAAGATCTCATACAACAATAATGTTAGAAAATGACACACTATAATTTGTAAACCCCTGTTGATGTATTGTTTTATTGCCTGTTTTCCTAGAAGAAGCAAGGATCGTTGATCCGGAACCCTTAGCCCCGGAAGAAGGGCCAGAACCCGAACTTCCGGAAGTAGATCTCCTGTGCCAGGAAAGCTTCGACGAAGGCAAGTCCATCCTTCCCTTGATGCATAAATTACCTATTCTCTCTACCACTGCCTAGGCCGGGAATTATGGGGAATATTGCATTGTGAGTGAGAGCTGGCCCGCATTAACATACACATTCTGTATACGTAAAGTGGATTGGGAGAAAAGGCTATGTGTATCTCCAAATAAAATCTCTTTTGAAAAATTATGCGATGAAGGGTACTCACCCTCATCACCTGAGAGTGGGATGATCAGGGACTCCCTGGTTTAGGGGAGGGCCTAAGGTGTTGGCTCAGCTGGTTTAGGCGTGAGCAGAAGGATTGTCCCCTCATATAAGGACCGGTTTGTCATCTTCACTACCTGTACTCCTTTGTCGTACAACCACTCGAGACTGTGTGGGCAGTCACTCGATCCGAACTCGTGTGGTCCGACCCCAGGGTTAAGAAGGCTGGGGAGCACCGGAGGATAAGGAGGGGGAAAGTTTTGTCCGGTTTGGGCATGGTGGTGGCCTGACTCCTTCCGGATAACCGTTAAGGTTAGGATGCACGAGTAAGGAAAGAGATCCGGCATTCGGGTCTCGCGACGGTGAGATCGCAGAAACCGGGCTAGTGGGTAAAGTGTACCCCTCTGCGCAGAGTTGAAACCTATTCGAATAGTCCGTGTCCACTGGTATGGATGAGTCTGGTATGGTATGGCAATTAGAACTTTTTCTCTAAATTTCTTATCAAGGGGAAGGTGTGTTTAAATGAGTTTTGAAAAAGAGATAAAGCCTCTGGAGCGGGAAGCTCAGTGGCAGTTGAGTTTTTGGTTACTTATAATAGCATGGGAAAACCTTCAAGCGACTGTCTCTCTCTAAGAAAATGATGAGTGACTACAACTCCACCAAATTGAGCATGTACATCATAGGTCTCTTTCTCTCTACGGGAGCGGGGTGGGCTTGCGGAATACCTAGTGTATTCACCCAAAGTTATTTATGTTTTTCAGCAGCCGAGGACTTCTTTTCTGCTATGCTTGATTAAGAGGGCTGTGTCTGCACCCAGTTCTGCCTGTGGCTTGGGCTAGTGTATTTTTCCTACTGCGCTTCTCTATTTGGCTCTCCCGAGCTTGTACCCCGGTATTGTAATAAATTTATCTGAAACTCTGTACTATTTGAAGTAAGAAATGTGTTTACTAGCCTCCTGGGACTAGTAATTGTTTCACATTTGAGTCCCAAAGGATCGGGACGCTTCAGGTGGTATCGGAGCCATAGGACTGGCCGTAGGTCGCAGCCCTGACCTCAAAACTACCTTAACAAGAAAATACCTCTCGCCTCAAGAAAAGTTTCCTCTTCCCTTCCCCAGTTTTAACCAGACCCTTCTTTTCCTATTCCAGATGGAAGACTCTCTGGCCATTAAGACATCCTACTGCTCAGAAGTGGAAGGGTTCCCCCGCCTCTTGCGAAGCTGTGCGCTCCGCATGGGAATCCGCAAGAAGCCGGAATACGTCTGGACGGAACATTTCGAGGGCGGGATGATAAGATGCTCCATGGCAGTCTACCTGGGGGAAAGCCACAGCTATCCAAACCAACGTTCCTTCCAAGTCACTTTTACCGGAGTTCATTTCCTAGATGCTTGCCAAAATGTCGCCCGGAAAGCCCTCCGTCAGCTATGTCAAAACTACAACAAAGTAATCATTGAAACCCCCCTTCGCTACTTTCCACCCAGCAACAAGAATACCCCCACCTGGAGGAAAAGACTTCAGGCCCTATCAGGAGGAGATCCTACTGAGAACGATCCCACCATTGTCTACATGGCTGGATACCTTCATACCCTTGATAACCAATATGATGACCTCACCCTCCACTGCACCTCTCTAACCTCCCGGGTGGAAAGCCTGGAGCAGAAAGTCAGGGAGCTCTCGGAAGAAAAAGTGTCCCTTCAAGAGAGCCTCGCAATAGCTGAAGGTGAGGAAACCAATACCCGAGAAGCCTACCGCACACTGAAGATGGACTACGACAAGAAACTGAAGAAGCTTGCCCCCGCAAAGAAAATCCGCAAGAAGACCAAGAGCCAAGGATGCCAGACTGAGCAGAAGGAAGAAAACCCTCCAAGGAACCTATCCGACACCGATGAGATGTCCCTGGCTAGCCTTGATGACCTTCTCAAGGAATTTGGGGACACATTAGAGAAGGAGTGCGGGAGTACCCTAGATAGCACTCGCGTGTGACGAACTTATGATAACAGGATGTTGTGTCATGTAATGGCTTGATGTAATGAATAAAATAACCAGTTAAAAAAAATGGCATGTGCATAATAGTAACTCTCTTCCCATGGCAGATGGCTTCGGATAAAACCACGCCTACCGCCTCCGGGATTGGAGCAGGTTTTCCCTTAGGAGCTGAAGGAGGAGCCGGTGGAGAAGGGGATGGGACCCACCTCCCCGCACCTCCGGAATTACCACTAGATCTGGCCCAAGTTCTAGCCCATCAAACCAGACTCATTGAAGTCCTCACTCGAAGTCTGGAGAACCAGCGCCCAGGTGGTGGAAGGCCCCAGGACAGGATGGGAGAATTCCTGAGACTCAAGCCTCCCACATTCGCAGGGTCCAGCAATCCCCTCGATGCAGATGACTGGCTTCGCACGATCAAGAGGAAGTTGGAAGCCATCGCTTGCCCTGAGAATCAGCGTGTTCAGCTGGCAGCTCATCAGCTTTCAGGAATGGCTTTAGCATGGTGGGACACTTTCAGTGAAGCCGTCAGAGATGCTACCTGGGCAGAATTCGAAACAGCTTTCCGTGAGCACCATGTACCCCAAGGGATAGTTCAACTCAAGGAGGATGAATTCCGGGAGCTAACCCAAGGTGGGCGATCAGTCAGTGAGTATGTGCACAAGTTCACAGAGCTGGCCCGCTACGCGCCTGAGGATGTCAGCACCGAGGCCAGGAAAATGGCCCGTTTCCTGAGAGGGTTAAGACCCGAGCTTAAGACCATCCTCGCCAGCCAGGACTTCCACAGCTTCTCTCACCTTTCCAACAAAGCTATTCAAGTGGAAAGAGCTAAAGAGGAGGAAAAAGGGCACATCAAGAGAAAGTTCCAGGTCCTGCGAGCTCAACAGCAAGAGCGTCACCAGAGAGCTCGACCCTTTGGGCTCCCGCCCAGGGGTCCAGGCTTCGATAAACAATCTGGACCCACTCCATCACGCTACAGTCAGCAGAGTCAGAGCTCCCATCAGGCACCCTCCGTTGCAAGCAACCAGCCGCCAGCAAATGCCTGTTGGCACTGCGGAGACCCCCGGCACTTCAAGAACAACTGCCCTCAGCTGAAGGCACCCGGGCCAACCTACTCCAACTCGGTGAATGGCCCCAAGATTCTATCAGCACCTACCTCCAAGGCGCTTCCTCCCAGCAGCCAGCAGAGCAGGGCTCAGTACCAGGGCAGGGCCCGAGTCAACCACGTCGACGCTCAGGAAGCCCAGCAGGCCCCGGGAGTAGTGCTCGGTGAGTTCCTCGTCGAATTTACTCCCGCTTCTGTGCTTTTTGATTCAGGAGCATCCCATTCATTTATAGCCGCTAAGTTTGTGGAGAAGCATGGCTTACCCTCTACACCTTTAGCTATCCCGTTGGTCACCCGAACCCCGGGAACGGACCTCCTATGCAAACTCAGATGTTCTCAAGTCAGGATTCTTTTAAGTGGGGTAGTATTCCTAGCAGACTTAACCATCTTGCCATCCCAAGGTATTGATGTAATCCTAGGAATGGATTGGCTAGCTAAGCACAAGGGTGTTATCAGCTGCGCAAGCAAAACTGTCCTTCTCATAGATCACCAAGGAAAGGCAGTTTCCTGCCAAGCCCAATCGCCTGCAAAAGATCCAATGGTGTTTAGTCTGGCAGTAGAAAGCATGTCTGTAATCAAGGAGTTTGAAGATGTATTTCCAGAAGAATTGCCTGGGATGCCACCAGAAAGAGAAGTAGAGTTCTATATAGACCTCATTCCCGGCACTGCGCCCATCGCAAAAAGACCATACCGCATGGCCCCCACTGAATTGGCAGAACTGAAACTTCAGCTTTCAGAACTACAACAAAAAGGGTACATCCGTCCCAGTTCGTCTCCCTGGGGAGCACCCGTTCTTTTCGTGACCAAAAAGGATGGGAGTATGAGGATGTGTATTGATTATCGATCCTTGAACGAAGTTACAATCAAGAATAAGTACCCCCTTCCCCGGATTGATGACCTCTTCGACCAGCTGCAAGGAGCCAAATACTTCTCCAAGATAGACCTCAGGTCAGGATATCACCAACTCAGGATTAAGGAAGCAGACATTCAGAAAACTGCATTCGTCACCAGATACGGGCAATATGAATTCACGGTGATGCCATTTGGACTAACCAACGCACCCGCCTTTTTCATGAATCTCATGAATAAGGTATTTATGGAAGAATTGGATAAGTTTGTCGTGGTTTTTATCGACGACATCCTCATCTATTCCAAGAGTCGCAAGGACCATGAGCAGCACCTTCGAACCGTCCTCGGAAGACTCAGAGCTCATCAACTTTATGCTAAGTTCAGCAAGTGTGAGTTCTGGTTAGAGAAGATAGCCTTCCTAGGGCATATCTTGACTGCTGAAGGGGTAGAAGTGGACCCATCTAAGGTAGAAGCTGTTTCAAATTGGAAGCAACCATCCAACGTCAGTGAAGTTCGAAGCTTTCTGGGAATGGCAGGGTATTATCGCCGTTTTATCAAGGGATTCTCCAGCATAGCAAAGCCCTTGACGGAGCTTCTCAAAAAGGACAATAAGTTCGTGTGGACTCCCGGTTGTGAAGAAAGTTTCCAAATCATCAAGGAGAAGCTTACAACCGCGCCAGTTTTGACTCTACCAGACATACACCAGGAGTTTGTCATCTTTTGTGATGCTTCCAAGCAAGGCTTAGGGTGTGTCTTAATGCAAAATGAGAAAGTCATTGCTTATGCATCCCGATTACTCAAGCCGCACGAACAGAACTATCCTACCCACGATCTGGAATTGGCAGCCATAGTGCACGCTCTAAAAATATGGAGGCATTATCTGATTGGAAACAAATGCCACATCTTCACTGATCACAAGAGTCTAAAGTACATCTTCACGCAACCGGACCTCAACCTCCGTCAAAGAAGGTGGCTCGAATTGATCAAAGATTATGACCTCGAAATCCACTACCACCCCGGAAAGGCCAACGTGGTAGCAGACGCCCTCAGCCGGAAACCTTTCGGGATTAGAGGAACAAACTTCCTAGAAGATTGGAAGAAAGAATCAGCTCAGCTGAATGCATGTCTGGGAGACGACGGTGGCCTGGAAGTCAAGCCAAACCTAGAAGATCTCATATACAAGGCCCAATGCCTCGACGCAGAAACAACCAAGCTTAAGGAAAGAGCACGCAAAGAGCAACTTCCGGACCTAAGAACAGACGAGCAAGGAGTCCTCTGGTTCAAGAACCGACTGTGCGTGCCAATTGGAAAGGCACGGGAGACCCTGCTTGATGAAGCCACAACTCAGCTTACTCTATCCACCCAGGGACCACCAAGATGTACCTGGACCTCAAAACCAGGTATTGGTGGAGAGGGATGAAGAAGGAAATAGCACAGTATGTGGCCCGATGTGACACCTGTCAGCGAACAAAGGCCGAACATCAGAAGCCTGCAGGCCTGCTTCAACCCCTCCCAATACCCGAATGGAAGTGGGAAGAAATAGGCATGGATTTCGTAACCGGACTGCCCAGATCACAAAGAGGAAATGATTCCATATGGGTAATAATCGATCGTCTCACCAAAGTGGCCCATTTCATTCCAGTGAAGACCACTTTTGGAGGAGCAGCCCTCGCCCGATTATACCTTAAAGAGATAGTCAGGCTACATGGCATTCCACGGAAGATAGTATCAGATAGAGGAACGCAGTTCACTTCAAAGTTTTGGAAGGGCCTTCAGCAAGCAATGGGCACCAAGCTAGATTTCAGTACTGCTTATCACCCCCAGTCAGATGGTCAAACAGAGAGAGTTAACAAAGTCCTTGAAGATTTACTCAGAGCCTGCGTTCTAGCCTTCGACAGAGATTGGGAGTCTAGTTTGCCGTACGCCGAATTCTCATACAACAATAGCCATCAGGCCAGCATCAAAATGTCACCATTCGAAGCACTGTATGGAAGAAAATGCCAAACTCCCCTAATGTGGTCCAATGTAGGGGAAAGGACACTAGAAGGGCCCGACTTTGTTAAAGAAGCCGAAGAAAAAGTTGCCTTGATCCGCAGAAGGTTACTTGAAGCTCAGAGTCGACAAAAGAGTTACACAGACAATAGGCGAAGGGAACTCAGATTTGAGGAGGGAGATTTTGTTTATCTCAAAGTTTCTCCAATGCGTGGTGTCAGAAGGTTCCAGTTAAAGGGAAAGCTAGCACCCCGTTTCGTCGGTCCTTACCCTGTCATTTCCCGAATAGGACCCGTGGCATACCGTCTTGAGCTACCAGAATCCATGTCAGATATTCACAATGTGTTCCATGTATCTCAACTCCGCAAATGCCTAAAAGTACCAGAAACCCGTATCGAGGCAGAAACAATTCAGATTCAAAAAGATCTCCAGTACCGGGAAAAGCCAGTGAAGATTCTCGACTCAGCAGTCAGAAGAACCCGCAATTCAGAAGTGAAGCTCTGTAAGGTTCAGTGGAGCAGAGATGGAGAAGAAGAAGCCACCTGGGAGAGTGAGGACTCTCTGAGGAAGGAATACCCTTACCTTTTCTCGAGCCCCGTCTAATCTCGAGGGCGAGATTCCTTTAAGTGGGGTAGGTTTGTAGCATCCCAAAAATCCTAATCTAGGTTTGAAACCCTAATCGACCTTTTACCCCTCCCTTCATCCTCTAATTCTAAAATCCCCCCCCAAAATTTTCCTTCATCATATGCATACATCTTGATTGATCACAAAAGCACCTCACTTAGATTCTATTTTCTAAACACTTAGAGTATCTACAAAATAAATTGTTCAAAGAAAAAGATACAAATTGGGAAATAGGAATTAGAAAATAAAAAAAGAAAAAGAGAAAACCTCCTCCTCCCCCTGCTGGGCCGAGTTCGGCCCAAGCCGCGACCGCCCCCTCTCTCCCTCGCGCCACACTCCTCCTCTCCTGGCCCATCTGCGGCCCGCCTCCGCGCGCACGGCAGCCGCGCCCGCACCTCGCCCTCTCTCTCGCCGACAAGGCGGCCCCGCCTGTCAGCCGCTCGCCCGCTCGCTCGCTCGCTCTCGCTGACCAAGCGGCCCCGCCCGTCAGCCGCTTCGTCGTCCGTCCGCCGTCCCCTCGCCGAAGTCACCTCCGCCGTCGCCTCCGTCCTCCCCTCTGCCGTCCGGCCACACAGGAAAGTTTGGCACCGCTCCGTCCTCCTCCCCTTGACCGCGTCCTCGCCGGTACCGCCCCGCCGTAGCGTCCCCTCGGCGGCGCTGTGCGCCATTTATGGCGGCACTGGGAAGCTCGCCGGAGCCAGGGAGCTCCACCGCCCCCCTCGCCCCCGCACGCCTATAAAAAGCTCGCCCGAGCCCCTTCTTTCTCACACCAGCCCCGACCACTACCCTCCTCCCCTCAACCGAGCCCAATTCGCGAAGCGCCGTCGTCTTCCCCCTCTCCGGTGAGTTCCTCCTCCTCTCCTCTCTCTCCCTCTCCGTTAGCCCAGCAAGCAATTGGGTTAGCCGAGCAGCTTCCTCACCTCGCCGCAAACGCAATACACCACTCCCCCACCCCGATTGCTCGCCCAGAGCTCACCGGCGGCAACCCCGCCGCGAAGCTCCGCCACCTCCCCGCGGGCAGCTCCCTCCCGACCTCCTCTGACCAAATTGAGCCCATCTCTAGGTCCGCCATCCCCTCCCCGTGCTTAGGCGCCTGCGCATTGCCCAAGAACCGGGCCACCGGCGGCAAGCCGCCGTCGAACCCCCCCCGGCGGCCGGTTTCCCCCCCCCCCCTCGGCCGGTTCACCCCCGTCGTCAATCACGCCCGCGCCGTTTCCCCCTGCCGCTCTCTCTGTCGCGTGGGCCCCACGTTGACGCCGTCGCCCCGCGCGCCCACGCCGTCGCCCCTCCCCGTGGGCCGCTGCTGGGCCAAAAGCGCGCCCGCGCGCCTGCCCCGCGCCGAGCTGGGCCAAATTCTCCCCCCCGGCCCGTTTAAGGAGAAATCCATTTCTATTTTATTTTCTTCACCTTTTCCCATTTAATTAGTATTCTTCAATATTTTATACACCAAAAAAATTATCCAAATAATTTCTAAAGATCTCATACAACAATAATGTTAGAAAATGACACACTATAATTTGTAAACCCCTGTTGATGTATTGTTTTATTGCCTGTTTTCCTAGAAGAAGCAGGGATCGTTGATCCGGAACCCTTAGCCCCGGAAGAAGGGCCAGAACCCGAACTTCCGGAAGTAGATCTCCTGTGCCAGGAAAGCTTCGACGAAGGCAAGTCCATCCTTCCCTTGATGCATAAATTACCTATTCTCTCTACCACTGCCTAGGCCGGGAATTATGGGGAATATTGCATTGTGAGTGAGAGCTGGCCCGCATTAACATACACATTCTGTATACGTAAAGTGGATTGGGAGAAAAGGCTATGTGTATCTCCAAATAAAATCTCTTTTGAAAAATTATGCGATGAAGGGTACTCACCCTCATCACCTGAGAGTGGGATGATCAGGGACTCCCTGGTTTAGGGGAGGGCCTAAGGTGTTGGCTCAGCTGGTTTAGGCGTGAGCAGAAGGATTGTCCCCTCATATAAGGACCGGTTTGTCATCTTCACTACCTGTACTCCTTTGTCGTACAACCACTCGAGACTGTGTGGGCAGTCACTCGATCCGAACTCGTGTGGTCCGACCCCAGGGTTAAGAAGGCTGGGGAGCACCGGAGGATAAGGAGGGGGAAAGTTTTGTCCGGTTTGGGCATGGTGGTGGCCTGACTCCTTCCGGATAACCGTTAAGGTTAGGATGCACGAGTAAGGAAAGAGATCCGGCATTCGGGTCTCGCGACGGTGAGATCGCAGAAACCGGGCTAGTGGGTAAAGTGTACCCCTCTGCGCAGAGTTGAAACCTATTCGAATAGTCCGTGTCCACTGGTATGGATGAGTCTGGTATGGTATGGCAATTAGAACTTTTTCTCTAAATTTCTTATCAAGGGGAAGGTGTGTTTAAATGAGTTTTGAAAAAGAGATAAAGCCTCTGGAGCGGGAAGCTCAATGGCAGTTGAGTTTTTGGTTACTTATAATAGCATGGGAAAACCTTCAAGCGACTGTCTCTCTCTAAGAAAATGATGAGTGACTACAACTCCACCAAATTGAGCATGTACATCATAGGTCTCTTTCTCTCTACGGGAGCGGGGTGGGCTTGCGGAATACCTAGTGTATTCACCCAAAGTTATTTATGTTTTTCAGCAGCCGAGGACTTCTTTTCTGCTATGCTTGATTAAGAGGGCTGTGTCTGCACCCAGTTCTGCCTGTGGCTTGGGCTAGTGTATTTTTCCTACTGCGCTTCTCTATTTGGCTCTCCCGAGCTTGTACCCCGGTATTGTAATAAATTTATCTGAAACTCTGTACTATTTGAAGTAAGAAATGTGTTTACTAGCCTCCTGGGACTAGTAATTGTTTCACATTTGAGTCCCAAAGGATCGGGACGCTTCACGGGCTGGGCCGAGGGTGCCTCGGGCTCGGGCGTGTCGTCGATCTTGACGGAGGGTTGATGCAGATCCCGGGAGAAGACGTCCGGGGAACCGTCGTTTGCCCCGAGGCTATTTTAGCCAGTTCGTCCGCAGTCTCGTTGTAGCGCCGAGCGATGTGGTTGAGCTCGAGCCCGTAGAACTTGTCTTCCAGACGCCGAACTTCATCGCAGTAGGCCTCCATCTTCGGGTCGCGGCAGTGGGAGTTCTTCATGACTTGGTCGATGACGAGCTGCGAGTCACCGCGAGCGTCGAGGCGTCGGACCCCTAGCTCGATGGTGATCCGCAACCCGTTGACTAGAGCTTCGTACTCAGCCACATTGTTGGATGCCGGGAAATGGAGGCGTAGCACGTAGCATAGGTGCTTCCCGAGGGGCGAGACAAAGAGTAGGCCTGCGCCGGCTCCTGTCTTCATCAGCGACCCGTCGAAGAACATGGTCCAGAGCTCCAGTTGGATCGGAGCCGTCGGTAGCTGAGTGTCGACCCATTCAGCTACGAAGTTCGCCAAGACCTGGGACTTGATGGCCTTCCGAGGAGCGAACGAGATCGTCTCGCCCATGATTTCCACCACCCACTTTGCAATCCTACCCGAGGCCTCTCGGCACTGGATGATCTCCCCCAGGGGGAAGGATGACACCACAGTTACCGGATGAGACTCGAAGTAGTGTCGCAGCTTCCGCCGCGTCAGGATCACCGCGTACAGCAGCTTCTGAACTTGTGGGTAGCTGATCTTGGTTTCGGACAGTACCTCGCTAACGAAGTAGGCTGGCCTCTGAACGGGCAACGCATGCCCCTCTTCTTGCCTCTCGACCACAATCGCGGCGCTAACCACCTGAGTGGTCGCGGCGACGTAGACCAGGAGGGCTTCTCCGGCAGCTGGGGGCACCAAGATAGGCGCCTTTATGAGGAGCGCCTTCAGGTTCCCGAGGGCTTCCTCGGCCTCAGGGGTCCAAGTGAAGCACTCGGCCTTCCTTAAGAGGCGGTACAGAGGTAGTCCTCTTTCGCCGGGGCGTGAGATGAAGCGGCTTAGAGCCGCGAGGCATCCCATGACCCTCTGTACGCCTTTCAAGTCCTTGATGGGCCCCATGCTGGTGATAGCTGCGATCTTTTCCGGGTTGGCTTTGATGCCCCGCTCGGAGACGATGAACCCCAAGAGCATGCCTCGGGGTACTCCGAAAACACACTTTTCGGGATTGAGCTTGACGCCTTTCGCCTTGAGACATCGGAATGTCGTTTCAAGGTCGGAAAGGAGGTCGGAGGCTTTCCTCGTCTTGACTACGATGTCATCGACGTAGGCCTCGACCGTGCGGCCAATGTGTTCGCCGAACACATGGTTCATGCACCGCTGGTACGTCGCGCCCGCATTCCTCAAGCCGAACGGCATGGTGACATAGCAGTACATGCCGAAGGGTGTGATGAAAGAAGTCGCGAGCTGGTCGGACTCTTTCATCCTGATTTGATGATACCCTGAGTAGGCATCGAGGAAAGACAGGGTTTCGCACCCAGCAGTGGAATCCACGATTTGGTCGATGCGAGGCAGAGGGTAGGGAACCTTCGGACATGCTTTGTTGAGACCAGTGTAGTCTACACACATCTGCCATTTCCCCCTTTCTTTCTCACAAGCACAGGGTTGGCAAGCCACTCGGGATGGAATACCTCTTTGATGAACCCTGCCGCCATTAGCTTGTGGATCTCCTCGCCTATGGCTCTGCGCTTCTCCTCGTCGAATCGGCGCAGCGGCTGCTTGACGGGTCGGGCTCCGGCTCGGATGTCCAGCGAGTGCTCGGCGACATCCCTCGGTATGCCAGGCATGTCCGAGGGACTCCACGTGAAGACGTCGGCGTTCGCGCGGAGAAAGTCGACGAGCACTGCTTCCTATTTGGGATCGAACCCGGAGCCGATCCGGATCTGCTTGGAGGTGTCGCCGCTGGGGTCGAGGGGGACGGACTTAACCATCTCCGCTGGCTCAAAGTTGCCAGCATGATGCTTCACGTCTGGCACCTCCTTAGAGAGGCTCTCCAGGTCGGCGATGAGGGCCTCGGACTCGGCAAGGGCCTCGGCGTACTCCACGCACTCCACGTCGCATTCGAACGCGTGTTTGTACGTAGGGCCGACGGTGATGACCCCGTTGGGGCCCGACATCTTGAGCTTTAGGTAGGTGTAGTTGGGGACGGTCATGAACTTCGCGTAGCATGGCCTCCCCAGTACCGCGTGGTAGGTTCCTCGGAACCCGACCACCTCGAACGTCAGGGTCTCCCTTCGGAAGTTGGAGGGTGTTCCGAAGCAGACGGGAAGGTCAAGCTGTCCGAGGGGTTGGACGTGCTTCCCGGGAATGATCCCATGGAAGGGCGCAGCGCCTGCCCGGACAGAGGATAGATCGATATGCAGAAGCCCGAGGGTCTCGGCGTAGATGATGTTGAGGCTGCTGCCTCCGTCCATGAGGACCTTGGTGAGCCTGACGCCGCCGATGACGGGGTCGACGACGAGCGGGTATTTCCCCGGGCTCGGCACATGGTCGAGGTGATCGTCTCGGTCGAAGGTGATGGGCTTGTCGGACCAGTCTAGATAGACTGGCGCCGCCACCTTGACCGAGCAGACCTCCCGACGCTCTTGCTTGCGGTGCCGAGCCGAGGCGTTCGCCGCTTGCCCACCATAGATCATGAAGCAGTCGCGGACCTCGGGGAACTCTCCTGCCTGGTGATCTTCCTTTTTGTCGTCGTCGCGGGCCTTGCCACCCTCCGCGGGTGGCCCGACCCTGTGGAAGTGGCGCCGAAGCATGACGCACTCCTCAAGGGTGTGCCTGACGGGTCCCTGGTGATAGGGGCACGGCTCCTTGAGCATCTTGTCGAAGAGGTTGGCACCTCCGGGGGGCTTCCGAGGGTTCTTGTACTCGGCGGCGGCGACAAGGTCCGCGTCGGCGGCATCGCGTTTCGCTTGCGACTTCTTCTTGCCCTTCTTCTTGGCGCCGCGCTGAGTTGACGCCTCGGGAGTATCTTCCGATGGGCGGCCCTGGGGCTGCTTGTCCTTTCGGAAGATAGCCTCGACCGCCTCCTGGCCGGAGGCGAACTTGGTGGCGATGTCCATCAGCTCGCTCGCCCTGGTGGGGGTCTTGCGGCCTAGCTTGCTCACCAGGTCGCAGCAGGTGGTGCCAGCGAGGAACGCGCCGATGACATTTGAGTCGGTGATGTTGGGCAGCTCGGTGCGCTGCTTCGAGAATCGCCGGATGTAGTCCCGGAGAGACTCTCACGGCTGCTGTCGGCAGCTTCGGAGGTCCCAGGAATTCCCGGGGCGCACATACGTGCCCTGGAAATTGCTGGCGAAAGCTTGGACTAGGTCGTCCCAGTTGGAGATCTGCCCCGGAGGCAGGTGCTCCAACCAGGCGCGAGCGGAGTCAGAGAGGAACAGGGGGAAGTTGCGGATGATGAGGTCGTCATCGTCCGTTCCACCCAGTTGGCAGGCCAGACGGTAGTACGCGAGCCACAGTTCCGGTCTCGTCTCCCCCGAGTACTTTGTCGGGAGTCGGAACCGGGTCGGGAACGGCGCCCGTCGGATGGCTCGGTTGAAGGCTTGCGGACCGGGTGGTTCGGGCGAGGGACTCCGATCCTCCCCGCTGTCGTAGCGTCCCCCACGCCTGGGGTGGTAGCCTCGGCGCACCCTCTCGTCGAGGTGGGCCCGTCGGTCGTGGTGACGGTGCTCGTTGCCGAGGCGACCTGGGGCCGCAGGCGCTGTGTTGCGCGTGCGCCCGGTGTAGACCGAGGCTTCCCGCATGAATCGGGAAGTCGCAACATGAGGTTCCGAGGGGTACCCCTGCCTTCGGGAGGCGGAGCTCTCGGCCCGTCGGACCGCGGCGCCTTCCAGGAGATTCTTGAGCTCTCCCTGGATTCGCCGCCCCTCGGTGGTTGATGGCTCCGGCATCGCGCGAAGAAGCATTGCTGCTGCCGCCAGGTTCTGGCCGACCCCACTGGAAGCGGGTGGTGGCCTGACCCTAACGTCGTCGGTGATGCGGTGCTGGAAGCCCTAGGGTAGATGACGTATTTCTCTGGCCGGAGGTTGGCCCGCCCATGCCTGCCCGATGTCCTGACGGATCGGCTCAAGCGCTCCTGCTCCCTCGTCGAGCCTGGCCTGCACCCCGCGGATTTGCTCGAGCTGTGGGTCATGACCCCCCGCCTGAACGGGGACCACAGCTAGCTCCCGTGGGATGTCAACGCGAGGCACCGGCCTAGGGAGGTCACCGTCCTCCGGCATGCCGAGATGGTTGCCTTCAGGGGGACCCCCTAGATCGACGTGGAAGCATTCGCGACTTGGGCCGCGGTCCTCGTCGCCGAGGCTACAGCTACCGTCGGAACAGTCGGAAAGGCAGTAGTCGCATGCGGTCATGAAGTCCCGCATGGCACCGGGGTTGCCAAGTCCAGAGAAATCCCAACAGATGCTGGGCTCGTCGTCTTCCTCGGACCCAGAGGGCCCGTAGGTCGAGACGTCCGTCAGCCGGTCCCAAGGTGACCGCATACGAAACCCCAGAGGGTCTGGACTTGCCTCTACGAGAGCGCCCGCCAAAGCGAAGTCGCTAGACGGGTTGAGGCTGAATCCGAAAGACGTGGGATGGGAATCGATCGGTACCTTTTGGTCGACGGGCGGCGATAAGGTCACGTCGGGGACTGACTGCGCCGTCGTCTCAGGTACGAGGGTGACGTCCAGCAAGCTTTTCGCGAGCGTGTTGGCGTCGTCCGCTTGCTCGGGATTGGCGTGGCGCGGGGAGACGGCGCTCGCCTTCGTCTCAAACGCGAGGTCGACGCCCGGTGCGCCCCCCGTTGGGGCGCTGGGGCCATCGACTCGCTCGACAGCCGACGAGGCGCTGTCTCCTGCTTGGCCTTGGTTCCCCCGCCTCCTCCTCCGCCGGCGGGGGAGAGGACGGGGTGAGCTCGAAGATTGTTCTTCCACCATGCGGGGAAGACGTCGCCGATTCCGCCGCCGGCGGGCGGGTTGTCGGCCGCCACTGTCGTTGTCACATGGCGGTGGAAGGAGTATCATGTCGTAGCTGCCGTCGAGGGACATGAACACAAGACTCCCGAAACGGAGCACCGTCCCGGGTTGGAGAGGTTGCTGGAGACTGCCCATCTGGAGCTTGACGGGAAGCTGTTCGTCAACATGCAGCAGGCCCTTACCTGGCGCGCCAACTGTCGGCGTTCCGAGACCGGGGGGTCCCTGAGCCGACGAGTGAATGTCGCCGCGTGCCCTAGCCCAGATGGGTCGAGCGCGAGGGCGAGCGCGAAGGGGGGAGAGTGAGGCGACCGGAGACCGGCGTGAGAGAGGTGGAAATCCCTCGGCCTTCGTGTTCGTCCCGCGCCCAGGTCGGGTGCGCTTGCAGTAGGGGGTTACAAGCGTCCACGCGGGAGAGGGAGCGAGCGGCTCCAAGCGAGCGCGTGTCTCGTCCTCGTCCCCGCGCGGCCAACCTTCTCTAAGAGGGCCCTGGTCCTCCCTTTTATAGGCGCAAGGAGAGGATCCAGGTGTACAATGGGGGGTGTAGCAGAGTGCTACGTGTCTAGCGGAGGAGAGCTAGCGCCCTGAGTACATGCCGTTGTGGCAGCCGGAGAGATTTTGGCACCCAGCTGGTGTGATGTCGTGGCCGTCGGAGGAGCGATGGAGCCTGGCGGAGGGACAGCTGTCGGAGCGGTTGAATCCTTGCTGACGTCCTCTTGCTTCCGTAAGGGGGCTGAGAGCCGCCGTCGTCACAGAGTATGCGGGGCGCCATCATTGCCTATCTGGCGGGGCGAGCCAGATGGGACGCCGGTCTTGTTCCCTGCGGCCCGAGTCAGCTCGGGGTAGGGTGATGATGGCGCCTCCTGTTGACGTGGCTGGTCTACGCCCTAGGTTGGGCGATGTGGAAGCTCCTCCAAAGCCGAGGTCGAGTCCGTCTTCCGTGGCCGAGGTCGGGTCCGAGCCCCAGGTTCGGGCGAGGCGGAGATCGCCGGCTGGTGCCGGGGCGGAGTCCGAGCCCTGGGGTCGGGCGAAGCGGAGTTCGTCGTCTTCTGGGGCCGAGCCCAAGTCCGAGCCCTGGGTCGGGCGAGGCGGAGATCGTCGTCTTCTGGGGCCGAGCCCAAGTCCGAGCCCTGGGTCAGGCGAGTCGGAGTTCGCCGTCTTCCGGGACTTAGCCCGAGTCCGAGCCCTGGGTCGGGCGGAGTTCGCCGTCTTCCGGGACTTAGCTCGAGTCCGAGCCCTGGGTCGGGCGGAGTTCGCCGTCTTCCGGGACTTAGCCCGAGTCCGAGCCCTGGGTCGAGCGGAGCGGAGCTTCCTATGGTGCCTTTGGCCGGGCCTGACTGCCTGTCAGTCTCACTCTGTCAAGTGGCACCGCAGTCGGGGTGGCGCAGGCGGCGCTGTCCTTCTGTCAGGCCGGTCAGTGGAGCGGCGAAGTGACGGCGGTCACTTCGGCTCTGCCGGCTGGGGGGCATGCGTCAGGATAAAGGTGTCAGACCACTTTTGCATTAAATGCTCCTGCGATTTGGTCGGTCGGTGCGGCGATTTGGTTAGGGTTGCTTCTTGGCGAAGGCAGGGCCTCGGGCGAGCCGGAAACATGTTCGCCGCTGAAGGGGGGCTTCGGGCGAGACGGAAATCCTCCGGGGTCGGCTGCCCTTGTCCGAGGCTAGGCTCGGGTGAGGCGTGATCGAGTCCCTTAAATGGACTGATCCCTGACTTAATCGCACCCATCAGGCCTTTGCAGCTTTGTGCTGATGAGGGTTACCAGCTGAGAATTAGGAGCCTTGAGGGTACCCCTAATTATGGTCCCCGACACATATGATATACTCCCTCGGTTCACTATCTTAAGGTAACGAAGTGGTAACGAAGTTTTATCCCTAAATCAAAGTTTTAAAACTTTAACTAACAATACATACAAAAATATTTTTTTTAAAAAAATAAAGAAATTATATATTGTGCTTAGATGTTTTAACAATAAATAAAATAGTTTTATTTTTATTTAGTCAATGTTTATAAATATTTTGTTATTAATAGTCACAGTTTCAAAACTTTGATTTAAGATAAACCTTGTTAACCTTTAAGATAGAGAACGAGCGAAATACTCATCTCGTTCCTTAGCCACCAGCACTACGTAATCCACTGCCTTTATTTGGAAATCAGCTGCATGCATGCATGCATGCACTGTACACGTGTCGTTATCTTTTGTTCTTTTCCTATCTATAAAAAAAGGACAAGGCTGCAGCCTGCAGGCACACAACACAACTCGTTCGTCATCTCCAACAGCGCCTATACACGTGCGCAACTGCGCATGCACATCTTCGCAGTCGCAGCTAGTACAGTACAACCACACCGCTCGTGAATATTTCACCTCCTCCCTCCCCGTTTAGTTCAGCCTTCAGCGACCGAGAGCAAGCAACCGCCATGAAGACCATCGGCAAGGCGGCCGAGCTCGTGAGCAAGGCCGTGGGCGCGCTGCGGGGGAAGGCCGCCGTCCTCAGGGCCCGCCTCCTCTTCCTGGCCTCGCCGCGCCGGAGGGCCGCGGTGTTCGCCGGGATATCCCGCCACACCCGCGCGCTGACGACGCCGCGCCAGCACAAGGCGAAGGCGAAGGCGGCGGCGCAGCAATACTGCCACGGCGGCAGCAGGGCGGCCCTCGCGCCGGCGGACGACGTCGAGGGACTAGGCGCCGCTGGCGGCCTCCCCCGCCATCGTCTCCCCGTCCCCGCCGCCAGCTTGCTGCTCGCAGTCCAAGAGGGCGGCGGCGGCGGCAGTGACGGCGTAGGGTGCACTGCCGACTGGGCACTCGCGCTGCGCTCGCTGTTCGACGACGACGAAGGTGGTGGCGACGGTTATCTGCCGGCGGCGGCCGCGGCGATTGATGGGCTCGACGAGGAGGAGGATCAGGACGGGACGTCGGTGATCGACGTCATCCGGAGGCGCCGAGAGGGCGACGGGCAGGAGTTCAGGATCGAGGACGAGATCGACCGGGCCGCCGACATGTACATCGCCAGGGTTCGACGCCGGATGAGCGCGCAGCTGGAGGACCTAATTGCCTAATCGTGGCTCTGCGCCTCTGCCTCCCATCAGTGTTTTTTCTTTCTTGTTTGGTTGACCTTTGCACTGCTGTCAAATATTTGGCTGACCTGTCTGGAGTTTGGACCCCAGTTAACTATTTTACTAGGTAGGTGCCCGTGCGTTGCAACGGCACATAAATTGTTGAGAGAGATCTATGGCTACTCGTCTAGGTTGATGACAAACTATCGTTGTTGCTAGGCACCATCATCCTGATAAGGATAGAAGTATCCGGGATACGAAGAAGCGTGAAGTTCTACACAAAACCGAACATATGCTTGGCGGCTCCCATCTTGCGAAACACGATGGAGATCCTCTTGCATGGATGAAAGATAACATTAAAAAAACTACAAGATTGATTAAGCTAAAGTAAACGCTCAACATCCACAAACAAGTATTGTAGTGCAGTGCACTTTAATACGCAAATGCTCCCACTGGTCACCTCCGCCTACGGTTCATAACACCTCATGCAGATTCGTCCCCTACCAAAGAATGTGCTGAAGTAAAAAAAAAAGTCTCATATGATTCATCATCATTGACTGATCAGTTTTCATAACTACAGTGAAATTGTAAGCTCACGCGCACACCAGCTGCGATAGCATCATCGCTTGGTCATTCATACAAGTGGAAATTGGATTTGCGAGAACAGTAAAAATAGAAGTGAGCAACCATCCATTTCATTGAAGGCTTCATTTTACCAACAAAATAGTGGTGTGAACAGCTCGAAAACTAATTCTAAAACCTAAAATCTTGAACCACATAGTATATCATATTTATCTTTGTCGGGGACCATAATTAGGGGTACCCCCAAGACGCCTAATTCTCAGCTGGTAACCCCCATCAGCATAAAGCTGCAGAGGCCTGATGGGTTTGATTAAGTCAGGGATCAGTCCATACGAGCGACTCGATCACGCCACGCCCGAGCCTAGCCTCGGGCAGGGGCAGCCGACCCTGAGGTGTTTCCGTCTCGCCCGAGGCCCCCTTTTTTATGGCAGACGCATCTCCGGCTCGCCTGAGGCCTTGCCTTCGTTAAGAAGCAACCCTGACTAAATCATCGCGCCGACCGATCAAGTCACTGGGGCATTTAACGCAAAGAGTGAGACTGACGGGCGGCCAGGCTTGGCCAAAAGCGCCATAGGAAGCTCCGCCCGACCCAGGGCTCGGACTCGGGCTAAGGCCCCGGAAGACGGCGAACTCCGCTCCGCCCGACCCAGGGCTCGGACTCGGGCTAAGGCCCCGGAAGACGGCGAACTCCGCTCCGCCCGACCCAGGGCTCGGACTCGGGCTAAGGCCCCGGAAGACGGCGAACTCCGCTCCGCCCGACCCAGGGCTCGGACTCGGACTAAGGCCCCGGAAGACGGCGAACTCCGCTCCGCCCGACCCAGGGCTCGGACTCGGGCTAAGGCCCCGGAAGACGACGAACTCCGCTTCGCCCGACCCAGGGCTCGGACTCCGCCCCGGCCTCTGCCGAACGACCTCCGCCTCGCCCGACCCAGGAGCTCGGGCTCGGCCTCGGCCATGCAGGACAGACTCGACCTCGGCTTCGGAGGAGCCTCCACGTCGCCCGACCTAGGGCACGAGTCCGCCACGTCGACAGGAAGCGCCATCATCACCCTACCCCAAGCCGACTCGGGCCGCAGAGAACAGGACCGACGTCCCATCTGGCTGGCTCCGCCAGATAGGCAATGATGGCGCCCCGCTGGATCCATGACGACGGCGGCTCTCAGCTCCCTTACGGAAGCAGGGGGACGTCAGCAAGGGCCCAACCACTCCGACAGCTGTCCCTCCGCCAGGCTCCATTGCTTCTCCGACAGCCACGACGCCACACTAGCTGGGTGCCAAGATCTCTCCGGCTGCCACCTTGGCATGTACTTAGGGCACTAGCTCTCCCCCGCTAGACACGTAGCACCTTGCTACACCCCCATTTGTACACCTGGATCCTCTCCTTACGCCTATAAAAGGAAGGACCAGGGCCTTCTTAGAGAAGGTTGGCCTCGCGGGAACGAGGGCAGGGGCAGGCGCTCTCTTGGGGCCGCTCGCTCCCCTCACCCGCGCGGACGCTTGTAACCCCCTACTGCAAGCGCACCCGACCTGGGCGCGGGACGAACACGAAGGCCGCGGGATCTCCAGCTCCCTCACGACCCGGCTCCGGCCACCTCGCTCTTTTCCCCCCTTCGCGCTCGCCCACGCGCTCGACCCATCTGGGCTGGGGCACGCGGCACACTCACTCGTCGGCTCGGGGACCCCCCGGTCTCGAAACGTCGACAGTTGGCGCGCCAGGTAGGGGCCTGCTGCGTGTTGACGAGCAGTTTCCCGTCAAGCTCCAGATGGGCAGTCTCCAACGACCTCTTCAACCCGGGACGGTGCTCCGTTTCGGGAGCCTCGAGTTCATGTCTTTCGACGGCAGCTACGACATGATACTCCTTCCACCGCCGCGCGACAGCGACAATGGTGGCGGACAGCCCGCCCGCCGGCGGCGGAATCGACGACGTCTTTCCCGCGTAGGGGAAGGACAACTTTCGAGCTCGCCCCATCCTCTCCCTCGCCATCGGAGGAGGAGGCGGGGCAACCAGGGCCGAGCGGGAGGCTGCGCTCAGTCGGCTGTCGAGCAAATCGACATCCCCAGCGCCCCAACGGAGGACGCGTCAGGCATCACCCTCGCGTTTGAGGCGAAGGCGAGCGCCGTCCCCCCGCGACACGCCGACCCCGAGCAAGTGGACGACGCCAGCGCGCTCACGGAGGGCCTGCAGGACGTCGCCCTCGCACCCAGGACGATGGCGCGATCAGCCCCCGATGTGACTTCGTCGCTCCTTGTCGACCAAAAGGTACCGGCTGATTCCCATCCTTTGTCATTTCGACTCGGCCTCAATCCGCCTAGCGACCTCGCTTTGGCGGGCGCTCACGTTGAGGCGAGTGCAACCCCTCTGGGGTTTCGTGTGCGATCGCCTTGGGACCGACTGACGGGCATCTCGACCTACGGACCCTCTGGGTCCGAGGAAGATGACGACCCCAGCATCTGCTGGGATTTCTCTGGATCTGGCAACCCCAGTGCCATGCGGGACTTCATGACCGCATGCAACTACTGCCTCTCCGACTGTTCCGACGGCAGCCGCAGCCTTGACGACAAGGACTGCGGCCCGAGCCGCGAATGTTTCCACGTCGAGCTAGGGGATCTTTCCGGAGGCAGTTGTCTCGGCATGTCGGAGGATGGTGATCCCCCTAGGCCAGCGCCTCGCGCCGACATCCCGCGGGAGCTAGCTGTGGTCCCCGTTCCGGCGGGGGGTCACGACCCACAGCTCGAGCAAGTCCGCGGGGCGCGGGCCGGGCTCGATGAGGGAGCAGGAGCGCTCGAGGCAATCCGCCGGGACGTCGGGCAGGTATGGGCGGGCCAGCCCCCGGCCGGAGAAATACGTCACCTGCCCCAGGGTCTCCAGCACCGCATCACCAACGATGCCAGGGACAGACCGCTACCCGCATCCGGCGGAACCGGTCAGGACCTGGCAGCCGCAGCGATGCTCCTCCGCGCGATGCCGGAGTCATCAACCACCGAGGGTCGGCGAATCCAGGGAGAGCTCAAGCATCTCCTGGAAGGCGCTGCGGCCCGGCGGGCCGAGAGCTCTGCCTCCCGAAGGCAGGGGTACCCCTCGGAACCTCGTGCCGCGACTTCCCGACTCATGCGGGAAGCCTCGGTCTACACCGGGCGCACGCGCAACACCGCGCCTGCGGCCCCGGGCCACCTCGGCGACGAGCACCCTCATCGCGACCGTCGGGCCCGTCTCGACGAAAGGGTGCGCCGAGGTTATCACCCCAGGCGTGGGGGACGCTACGACAGCGGGGAGGATCGGAGTCCCTCGCCCGAACCACCCGGTCCGCAGGTCTTCAGCCGGGCCATTCGGCGGGCGCCGTTTCCGCCCCGATTCCGACCCCCGACTACTATCACAAAGTACTCGGGGGAAACGAGACCGGAATTGTGGCTCGCGGACTACCGCCTGGCCTGTCAGCTGGGTGGAACGGACGATGACAACCTCATCATCCGCAACCTCCCCCTGTTCCTCTCCGACACCGCTCGCGCTTGGTTGGAGCACCTGCCTCCAGGGCAGATTTCCAACTGGGAGGATCTGGTCCAAGCTTTCGCCGGCAACTTCCAGGGCACATACGTGCGCCCCGGGAATTCCTGGGACCTCCGAAGCTGCCGGCAACAGCCGGGAGAGTCTCTTCGGGACTACATCCGGCGATTCTCGAAGCAGCGCACCGAGCTGCCCAACATCACCGACTCCGATGTCATCGGCGCGTTCCTTGCCGGCACCACCTGCCGTGACCTGGTGAGCAAGTTGGGTCGCAAGACCCCCACCAGGGTGAGCGAGCTGATGGACATCGCCACCAAGTTCGCCTCTGGTCAGGAGGCGGTCGAGGCCATCTTCCGAAAGGACAAGCAGCCCCAGGGCCGCCCGTCGGAAGATGCTCCCGAGGCGTCTACTCCGCTCGGCGCCAAGAAGAAAGGCAGGAGGAAGTCGCAAGCGAAACGCGACGCCGCCAGCACGGACCTTGTCGCCGCCGCCGAATACAAGAACCCTCGGAAGCCCCCCGGAGGCGCCAACCTCTTCGACAAGGCACTCAAGGAGACGTGCCCCTACCATCAGGGGCCCGTCAAGCACACCCTCGAGGAGTGCGTCATGCTTCGGCGCCACTTCCACCGGGCCGGGCCACCCGCAGAGGGTGGCAGGGCCCGCGACGACGACAAAAAGGAAGACCACCAAGCAGGAGAGTTCCCCGAGGTCCGCGACTGCTTCATGATCTACGGAGGGCATGCGGCGAATGCCTCGGCTCGGCATCGTAAGCAAGAGCGTCGAGAGGTCTGCTCGGTGAAGGTGGCGGCGCCAGTCTACCTAGACTGGTCCGACAAGCCCATCACCTTCGACCAGGATGACCACCCCGACCACGTGCCGAGCCCGGGGAAGTACCCGCTCGTCGTCGATCCCGTCATCGGCGACGTCAGGCTCACCAAGGTCCTGATGGATGGGGGCAGCTGCCTCAATATCATCTACGCCGAGACCCTCAGGCTCCTGCGCGTCGATCTGTCATCCGTCCGAGCAGGCGCTGCGCCCTTCCACGGGATCATTCCTGGGAAGCGCGTCCAGCCCCTCGGACAGCTCGACCTTCCTGTCTGCTTCGGAACACCCTCCAACTTCTGAAGGGAGACTTTGACGTTCGAGGTGGTCGGGTTCCGAGGAACCTACCACGCAGTGTTGGGAAGGCCATGCTACGCGAAGTTCATGGCCATCCCCAACTACACCTACCCTCCGTCAAGATAGGCGACACGCCCGAGCCCGAGGTGCCCTCGGCCCCGTCCGAGGTGACCTCGGCCCAGCCCGAGCCATCCTCGGTCCAGCCCGAGGAACCCTCGGCCCTCGAGGGCGAAGCACTGCGCATCGAGGAGGAGCAGAGCGGGGTCATGCCAGATCAAGATTGGCAGACCCCGTACCTGCAATATCTCCGCCAAGGAGAACTGCCCCTCGACCGAGCCGAGGCTCGGCGGGTAGCGCGACGCGCCAAGTCGTTCGTCTTGCTGGGCGATGAGAAGGAGCTCTACCACCGTAGCCCCTCGGGCATCCTCCAGCGATGCATCTCCATCGCCGAGGGTCAGGAACTCCTGCAGGAAATACACTCGGGGGCTTGCGGCCATCATGCAGCACCTCGAACCCTCGTCGGGAACGCTTTCCGCCAAGGCTTCTATTGGCCGACGGCGGTGGCTGACGCCACTAGAATTGTCCGCGCCTGCGAAGGGTGCCAATTCTATGCGAAGCAGACCCACCTGCCCGCTCAGGTTCTGCAGACGATACCCATCACCTGGCCCTTCGCTGTGTGGGGTCTGGACCTCGTCGGCCCTCTGCAGAAGGCGCCCGGGGGCTACACGCACCTGCTGGTCGCCGTCGACAAATTCTCCAAGTGGATCGAGGTCCGACCCCTGAACAGCATCAGATCCGAGCAGGCGGTGGCGTTCTTCACCAACATCATCCATCGCTTCGGGGTCCCGAACTCCATCATCACCGACAACGGCACCCAGTTCACCGGCAAAAAATTCTTGGATTTTTGCGAGGATCACAACATCCGGGTAGACTGGGCCGCCGTAGCTCATCCCATGTCGAATGGGCAAGTAGAACGTGCCAATGGCATGATTCTACAAGGGCTCAAGCCTCGGATTTACAATGATCTCAACAAGTTCGGCAAGCGATGGATGAAGGAACTCCCCTCGGTGGTCTGGAGCCTGAGGACGACGCCGAGCCGAGCCACGGGTTTCACGCCGTTCTTCCTGGTCTACGGGGCCGAGGCCGTCTTGCCCACTGACCTGGAATACGGCTCCCCGAGGACGAGGGCCTACAACAATGAAAGCAACCAAGCTAGCCGAGAAGACTCGCTGGACCAGCTGGACGAGACTCGGGACAGGGCCTTACTACACTCGGCGCGGTATCAGCAGTCCCTGCGACGCTACCACGCCCGAGGGGTCCGACCCTGAGACCTCCAGGTGGGCGACCTGGTGCTTCGGCTGCGGCAAGACGCCCGAGGGAGGCACAAGCTCACGCCCCCCTGGGAGGGGCCATTCGTCATCGCCAAAGTTCTGAAGCCCGGAACGTACAAGCTGGCCAACAGTCAAGGCGAGGTCTACGGCAACGCTTGGAACATCCAACAGCTACGTCGCTTCTACCCTTAAGATGTTTCCAAGTTGTTCATATACCTCGCACCCACGCAAAGTTTAGTCAACAAGGAAGGGTCGGCCTCGCCTCGGCAAAGCCTGACCCTCCCTCGGGGGCTAAAAGGGGGGAAACCCCCTCTGCGTCAAAATTTTCCTCGAACAGAAAATCTCTTTTACCAGAATACCTTTCGTGCTTTTTGACTACTTCGAAAAGTGGGTCCTGGAAACGACGGGGTACACGTAAGCAGTCAAGGCTGACCGAGCCGAGGGACTCCTACGCCTCCGGGATACGGATACCTCACTCATCACCTTCTGCGATAAGTAACTCGCGTTCGGATAAGGTGACTCCACGGATCGAACAAGTCTCTACATTCGGAAGCCCTTCTGTCGAAGCGATTCTTCGAGTTTTCTCGACCAAGTCGGTGATAGGGCCTCATGGACGAGTAAAAGTGCGCGTAAGCGGCAAGGCCGACCGAGCCGAGGGACTCCCACGCCTCCGGGATACGGATACCTCACTCATCACCTTCCGCGAGAAGCAACTCTCGCTCGCACTAACATCCCTGTTACCGACAAAAAGTCCAGATGCTCGAAACAAGAGGAAAAGAGACGCAGCTTTACAACACAGCAAGGGTGTGTGTTCTGGCCTCGACGGCCACACAAAGCACACACTACAAGACAAGCTGATCCTGTAGGCTTGGGTCTTGACACTGGAAGGGGGCAGAGACACCCTCGGCATCGACGGCACCTTCGGCGAGGCCCGACCTAGCCACGGACGGCGACGCGGTCCGAGGGCCTCCGCTCCGAAGGACGACGTCATCACCACGCCTGAGCGATCGCCGTCAGGGACTTCTCCGGGATCCGGCCCGAGCGGGCGGCTCGGCCGGCAACCTCCGGGGCCTCGGCCAACCACCTTCCGAAGGCACCAGCCCGGTCCGAAGCCTCGGCTGACCAACTCCGGCGTCAATCCTGCCAACGGACAACTCGGCTAGGCTCCGGCCAACCAGGTTTCATTTTCGAGACAACTCCGCCTCTGCTCATGCTGATATCGCTACCCCTGGCCTCGGCTCGTCGAAGAGCGGCCGAGGGGTCTCTTTAACTAAGCTAGAGGAGCCTCGGACAACAGGGCCGACCGAGCCGAGGGACTCCTACGCCTCCAGGATATGGATACCTCACTCGTCACCTTGACACGGGGCGACTCATGCTTGGTGAAGCGGTTCAGACAATCGGCAGACGAGTCTTAATGCTCGGAAATGAGGAAAAAACACGGCTCCGTACCGACACACATGTTCAGGCCCCGAAAGCCGAAATGAACAAAAAAACCCGGCACTCGAAGTGCCATTACAAACGGAACTCCGGTTCCGCCCCCGCGGGTACGGACAACCTCCCCGCCAGGGAAGCCCGTGGAGCGACGAGCTATGGGTGAGTCACCAGCAAACGCGGGACGCCCCTAAGCACCCCGGCAGATCCTCGCAGCCGTCCTCGCCGCGAATGCGAGGAGGAAGACGGAATGTTGCATCCTAGCTGGGCAGCAACAGTTCGCCTTCCCCGGCATGGCTGGAGGATGTCTCCGCCGTGGGGCTAAAGGGCGATTGCCACCACCAGAAGCTGGAAAATGAGGTGGTCCGCCGACCCGTGTAGGAGGTAGAGCCCCGGCTCGCCTCGCTCCCCGCCCCGGCGAGGATGACGAACACCCTCAACACTGAGGGCGGGGCCGAGACCACAGCCCGGTTTGCCTCTCCCCATCCGGGAGCTGGAGGCCACCGTCTTGGGTGATCACCAGCGGAGGGGAGCCGCCGGGCTGTGTGATGAAAATCCTTGAAGCCGAACGATGGCTGAAAGGTACCCACTCCCACGGAGTAGTGTCCTCCGACGATGAGGCACGGAGACGGCGGTTTCCCCCATCCGGGGGCTTGAAAGGTGGAAAGACACGATGCATAAGGGAGGAAGAAGACATGGTCGCCTTACGAAAGGGGTCACCCTCCTTTTAAAGGCAACTCTCCCTGCTTGCGCCCCCAACCATCACGGGCAGAGTCTTCTCCAACACGCCTCCAAAGCCCTCCCCTGAGGCGCGGGGGCTGGGACCCACATGTCATGCAGACCGGCTCTGAGCAGAAGAAGCCGAACCGCCGCGCACGGCGCGCGCAACCACCCAGCGGTTACAAGTGACCCTCCACTTTTGCCCAGACCAACGGGCGAAAGGGGCGGGCAGCCATGCGGGCGGCATGCAACCGCGCCAAGTGGACGCGCCTCTCCGACTCCTGACAGGCCAGCGCGGAGGCCCAAGCCCACGCGTCGCGCAACCGGCGCGCCGGAGGTTGCATGCAAGCCGCTGTACCACTTGTGCCACCGCCGCACCTCCTCGGTTGCGGAACCAATACCGCGACCCGAGGCGACCCAGTGCGCGACCCAGCAGCGCCAGCCTGACGCAGCGGTCAAACGCGGTCAAAAGTGGGCCGGCAGTAATGACGGTGGCAGGCGCGCGAGAGCAGCGGTCACGCCATCAGCCAAGCTCACGTCCCATCCGGAGGCAGCGAGAGAACCCCCTCTCACGGTGGGAAGACGACACGCCCGTGACCCGTTCCTCGAACGGCTCGCGCACGCGCAACGGCAGCCTCGCCAACTACTCGCCCCGGCGCATTAACTCCGCGGCTCGACGGGCAGCGCTTCTGGCAGGAGCAGCTGGCGACGCTTCGCCTTCGCCAAAACGACCACACCAAAAAAGGTACGCCACGTCGTTCAATTTCGTATCCTTTTTCCCTTTTTCTTCTTTCTCTATCTCTTGCAACAGGGACCGGGAAAGGGGATACCCCCAAAGGGATCCTTCCCCGTGAAGGAACTAGGCTCCGAGCCTCCTTACTGATCAGGGGTTCGAAGGCTGGCCCCCCGAAGGGTTCAACAGCCGCCTCAGATCGCGTGGGCCCGACACCCACTACTGGTCAGAGGTTCGAAGGTCGGCCCCCCGAAAGGTTCCACGACCGCCTCAGGCTACTCGGGCTCCGCGCCCATTACTGATCAGGGGTTCGAAGGCTGGCCCTCCGAAGGGTTCACAGTCGCCTCAGACACCGAGCGAGGGATGACCAGGGGTACGTTCGATACATAACCAAGGCTCGGGCTGCGCTCCCGAGGTACCCTAGGACATTTCCGAGACCAGCGGGAACGACCCTGTAACGGAATCCCATCGGAGGGAGGCAACGAGCCCTCGGACCCCGTCGCCAGGGGACCGGGTCCGGCAGATCACCCGCAGGTACTTTTGGGCGTGCCTCCGGGCCCCTAGCCGACCCCCAACGAACGGGGCACGGACGTCCACTCGGATTACCCGATTGCAGCTCACCGGAGACACCATGTTCGATGCCCATCGAGGGTAACATGGCGCTCTCCCCCCTCCTCCTTGCGGAAAGGCGACGTAGGGGCGTATGTAAAAAAGCCGAGTCTGTCCCTGATCGTCCTCTCGCCCTGTGCGGAGGCTCGGGGGCTGCTCTCGCAAACCCGGCTCCGGCCGAACCGTTGACAGCGTCAACATACCAGCCCGAGAACTTGGGCCCCGACAGTGCACCCGGGCTACGGCCTGTTCGCATGAGTGAAAGCTCTCTTGTGGGTTTTGGTGTTTGGATGACAACTCAATTAAAGGACTAACAAGTGTGTTGAGTGTTGAACAGGTGCTTAAGGTAAAGCCTACAGGGTTCAACACAAGTGAACAATTGTGATGGTCCAAGAACTGGATTATGGATACATGATGGACATCACAAGTAGGATGGACTTTGCATAAAGTGAGACTCGGGTGCGAAGCTCGGAGACAACTGATCAAGCCAAGGACGGAGGCAAGAAAAGCTTCGAGGTACCAAGTGCACGGGAGAAGGTCAAGGAGGCTGAGGAACCCAAAGCCAAGGGTGAAGAAGAAGGCTTGCAAAGTCAAGGGTGATCGAGTTGAGAAGAGCTATAACACACCAAGGATCACTACATAAGGACATGACTTACAACCAATGAAGTAACAGCTACAGTTATGTGGTGTAAGTCATAAGGCTCAAGACCAAACTCTAAGAAGGAGATCAAGGTCACTAGAAGGAGAACAAGTGTCAAAACCAGAACTGGAAGCAGCCTAAAAGAGCTAAGTTCACCTTGATCTTTAGTTTGGGTTGTTCCTAGGTTTGGAGATGTTCTATGTGATCTTTGCAGGATGTTGGAGCCAAGAAATGTCAATCTAGATCAAGTCAAGCAGACTTGATGATTTATGAGTCCAACATCGAAGCTCATGCATGTGAAATGCTATAGATGTAATAATTAAGAGAAGGTATGTTTCTAGACTTAGTACATTGTTTTTGTGTACTAATATATTTGTCTAAGTGTTAGAAACAGAAAGAAGAAGAAGAAAGAAGAGGAGAAAATGACTTGGCGGTGTGCTGTCAAGACCCAGCTCGGTCTGGAGCACCGGACTGTCCGGTGTGCACCGGACAGTGTCCGGTGCGCCAGGCCGACTCGGCGCGAACTGGCCGCTCTCGGGAATTCGCCGACGGCGTACGGCTAAAATTCACCGGACTGTCCGGTGTGCACCGGACTGTCCGGTGAGCCAACGGTCGGCCAGGGCCAACGGTCGGCCGCGCAATCCGCGCGGGACACGTGGCCGAGCCAACGGTCGGAAGACGGCACCGGACTGTCCGGTGCGCCAACGGCTCGCAGATCTCCAGCGGCTGCAACGGTCGGCAGCGCCAGTTAAGGAAACAAATCGGGCACCGGACACTGTCCGGTGTGCACCGGACTGTCCGGTGCCCCCGACGACAGAAGGCAAGATTGGCCTTCCAGAATTGCTTCCAACGGCTCCTAGGCTCCTTGTGCCTATAAAAGGGACCCCTAGGCGCCTCCAGCTAAAAAAGCGCAGCCAACACGTGTAGACATCACTCGGATCAATTCTCGCTCTCCCTCTTGTGTGTAACTCTATAGTTTGTGTAGAAGGCACAGCTATAAGCCTTTAGAGAGAGGAGTAGAGCTGCTAAGAGCTAGAGCAAGGTCTTGAGCGTATCGTTACTCTGCCGGGGTGCTGCCAAGAAGTTTGTAAGCAGCCGCGGTTCTGTTGTAACCCCACTCAATAGTGAAAGGCTCCATCTGTCATACTGACAGATCTGAGCAAACGGAGGAAGGAGTTGAAATAGACTCCAAGCCCAGGTGTGGCTAACTCCAACGAGGACTAGGCAAGCATTTCAGGCTTGGCCGAACCTCGGGATAAATCCTTGCGTCTGTGTGCTCTGTTCTGTATTGTATCCTGACTCTCTGTCTTACTCGTCTTTATATCTGCACTTCAATACTTATCTGTGGTATAAGCTTTATTTGAAGAGCAGGACACTTTTGAGACAGGATCTCTGATTCCGCTGCAACCTACTCGAAGAGTCTTCTCACTCCACTGCGTACTAAGTCTTCGAGTAGAGTAAGAATTTAAGTTTTAAAGTAATAAGTTTTATTCGCCTATTCACCCCCCCCTCTAGGCGACATCCAGATCCTGTTCCCGGGTCAAAGGGAACTTTCAATTGGTATCAGAGCTAGGCCTCTCCAGTGTGGGCTTAGCCGTCCGGAGACAACGATGTCGTCACAAGAGGTAACTGTAGAACTTCTTTTAGGCGATGGCTCTAATTATAAATCTTGGTCTGTCTTTATTTATAATGCTTTCATGAGTGTTGATCCTGATTTGAGACAGATCTTTAGGAGAAGTATTTTTCCATCTGATATTAGTAAAAATCCCTCTAATGATGAACTAAGATGTTTTTCTCTCAATCACCGTGCTTGCAGCATCTTAGTTGATTCTCTTTCTAGAGGTGCTTATTTTGCCATCATGAGTAGTGGTAATGATTTAATTGTTGATGCTCATGATTTATGGAATAGAATTAAAGTAAAATATTGTGTGGCAAATTGTACTGCTTCTACTCCCCATATTGCTTGTGATACTAACCTTTCAAAAGGACAAGATCAAGAACGATGGGCACCAAACGATGAATCCACCTCGTCGACAGGTTTGTCTTCCACTAGTTATAAGTGTCTTATTGCTAACAATGATGATGGAGACGGAAGCGATGATGAGGAGGAATATGAGGATGACAGCGAGGATGAGTCTTCATCACCACAAGGTACATTTTCCTGTATTGCTTCCACTAATAATAATGACAGGGAAAATGAGACCAATGATATGGAAGAAGAGGAGATTCGCCGTTTCTACAATCATCTCAACAAAGCGGACAAAGCTCTCTTGGTTAAGTTGTTGAGAAGGAACAAGGAACAAGGCAAGACGCTTCTCAGGCTAGAGGAGACCCTCATCAAAACCAACAACAGCCTGGAGAAGATGACCAAAGAACATGAGGAGCTAAAGTGCTCTCATGACGATTTGGTCCAACGGTATGAATCTATTTTATTTGAGCAAAGAAATAATGATGCTTTATCCTGTGTTGCTCAACTTAAAATGGAAAATGCCATGCTTAAGAGTCAAGTAGAAACAATGAACTTAGAAAAATGTGCTCTAGGTAAAAAGTATGATATGTTGTCATATTCTCATAATGAATTAGTTGATGACCATATCATGCTTAATATTGCTCATGAGGTTGTAATTTCAAGCTTAAATTCATGTGAACCCAATTCTCGCACGTGTGCGCATTTGAATTGTATATCATCATGTGCTAACCCCTGTTGCTCAAAAGAAAGCCAATCATTGATTGAGCAACAAGTTTTAGGGTCACAAAAGAAACTCTGTGGGAATAAGAAGCAACGACAACTAAGGAGAAGACGCTTAGCTCAACTCTCTCAAGATATCCACGGGCGCGTGGTGAAGAAGCTTGAGAAAGGAAAAACTGCAGCAAGTGTTAAGCTCAACAAGAAGAATGTTCCCAAAGCTATAAATGAAGAAATCAACATGAAAAAGGAAAAGGGTAAAGATTCAATTAATCATGTTGTTTGCACTGACCTTCTCTCCATGTCAATCAAGTACAAAAAGGGAAAAGGAAAAAGGAGGTGTTTCAAGTGCAAGAAGTTAGGCCACCTCATCGCATCTTGTCCGTACAAAGACAAGAATGAAGGGACAAGGAGTTGTTTTGGATGCAACAAAAAGGACCACACGATCACTTCATGTCCGGTCATGAAGGATCAAGGATGTGCATCCTCCAAGGTGACCCTCACCAAGGAAAATGACACACAGCAAGCGCCGTGTCAAGTTGAGCGACGCTTCTGCTACAAGTGTGGTGAGCAGGGTCATCTATCCAAGGTATGTTATAAAGGTAAGATCCCTAAGCAAGTGAATTTGTGTCAATCTTATTCGGGTAGGAGACTCAAATCATACACTTGTGCTAGATCTATAACGAGATCACCTAGAACTAGCACAAAGGCAATTTGGGTACCAAAGGCACATTTAGATGATCATTATGGACCCATCCCAAGATGGGTACCAAACTGTGTTAACTAGACCATGCAGGTACCTTGAGATGGACTGGAGACCATGGGAGAGCTTAAGACGGTTATCTTAAACTCTATGCTTAAGCTGTTAATTGTTTTGGTGCCTTTATTATGAAACACTAATCCCATGTTCATCTCAAGTGAAATAAGGTGTGTAGGTCCTGAATCATTATTGGTGAATCAAGTAAAGGACCTTGATGAGAATCTAAAACCTGCTCTCCAAAGGACGGTACCTGTGTATTTTAAGTACATCATTGCAATTTAGTATTGCTCTTAAATTGGCTTGATGTGCTACCTGTCCTTAGAGTAGTTATGCTTTATGATTGCCTGCGTTAAATGAATCATAATGATGTTTGCTTAATCATGACTGGTGTTATATAGGATATGTCTTTTGAATCATTCATGGGTAGTTCTTTCATTTGTTATATCCACAACGATCAACTCTCTTGGTGTATATGAATAAACCTGTAAACTTGTAAGTCATGTTATGTGCAAAGATGACATTATTGTTTAGTGCATGTTCACATGATCTCCCTAGTTTAGTAGTGTGTGAATTTCAAATCCATGTCGTGCCCCTTTGAGCTATGAGATGCGTAAGCAAAAGAAGCTCTGAATTGGTGATAACAAGTGCTCTCATAAAGGCAAAGGTATGGAAAATGGAACTATGCAATTGTATTGAATATCTTGAAGTTCCTTTAATTGTGATCACAACTATGTTCTTGTCTTTCAATCGGTAATATCTTGGTTTAGGTGATTTATGCCATTAAAATGTTGTTTCTTTTGGTGCATCTAAGAAACCTTCTTAATTATGGCATGCTTAGACATTACGCTTTATATATGCATGATTGTGATGTTCTTCAATTGGTACATGTGGTACAATGTTTGTCATGCATATAGCATGTTTAGATTGACATGTATGTGGTACAATAATTGGCATGCATTGCTGTATTAAGTCAATCTTTCATATGGTACTCAATTGGTAAAATTAAGAGTATGCCTTGACCAAGATATGGTGTAATTCCCTCTAGTTCCTGCAAAGTGCAAGTTATTCAAATACTTGATGCACAAGTTTAGGGGGAGCACACATAACTTGTGTCTTTTGAGACTAACTGTTTCTTGAGCAATCTTGTATAGTCTCTAGGTGGAAAAGAAAAGATAAGCAAGAAATGGAGCAATCAGGACTTGGGTACCTCTGTAAGTCAAGAAATTGGTATCTCAAGGTGTGAGTAATTGTATATCTTTAGATTGCTCATGCTCTATAATATCTGGTGATAATAAATTCTTAATGCTTATTCTTAAATATCATGGAGCCATGATAATAAGTGAACTTTGCAATTGGTATCTTTAAATTGGTATCCTTCAATTGGTAGCCATAATAGTTCGCTTCAATTGACATCTTTTGATGATCATGAGAATAGAAGTCTTCGTGTGTCCAATACTATAACTTGTTCTAAGTTTGGTGTCTTAGCAACAAGGAAAGTTAGGATAAAGAATCAGGCACAAGTGTGGCGATGCTCTCGAAAGATTAACTACTTTCAAGATGGGAAGTACACTACAACATGGTAAAGGTACAAAAGGGAGTATTAATCTTTTTGCATATATGTATCTTACCTAAATGTTGATAGTGCATATGTTTAATAAGTAAGGGGGAGTCTTTGATAGTCGTTTTCCCCTTGACACCCTGCTGTCCCTTGACATCATCCTATGTTCTTACTTGAGTATAGTTTTTGGTGTTTGATGTCAAAGGGGGAGAATTTGTGTGTATTAAAGCTTATCTCAACCTGAGAGGAAAGCTTATCCTAAGGGGTGATGTGTTAGTTTGAGCTTTGTCAAGTGTGATAGTCAAGTGTGATATTCATATGCTTCTTGCAGTTATTATATGTGTTGCATCATATGGACTAGTGATTCCGCTGCAATGAATTATTTGGCTTCTATAGTGTAATAGATAGTCATGTGGTTAATGGTGCTTTAAGATTGTCTTAAATTTAGTGTCTTAGTTTAAGTGTCTTAGTTTAAATTGGTATTAGTTTGAATTGGTATCTTAATGGTGAATAGTGGTAGGTTGGTATTCCTGTGATATATCCACTAAATTGAATGGTGTTTAACTCTGATTATGTGCATTTGTGTGTTTAATTATGTGCATTTGTGTGTTATAGTATCATGGCTTGATTCTTGACACAATGCATCCTAAAAAGTGCTAAGGTGTAGAAATGTTTCGAATTGCCTAAGTATGTGCAAATTGGCATCTGAGGTCAAAACTATGCTTTTGAAGTAAGCACATATTTAGGGGGAGCATTCTATAAACTTAGAATTCAAAATTTGTGCTTCAAATCTTATTCTTATGTAAGCTTTAATTGTGTTGCCATCAATCACCAAAAAGGGGGAGATTGAAAGCTCTCTTGTGGGTTTTGGTGTTTGGATGACAACTCAATTAAAGGACTAACAAGTGTGTTGAGTGTTGAACAGGTGCTTAAGGTAAAGCCTACAGGGTTCAACACAAGTGAACAATTGTGATGGTCCAAGAACTGGATTATGGATACATGATGGACATCACAAGTAGGATGGACTTTGCATAAAGTGAGACTCGGGTGCGAAGCTCGGAGACAACTGATCAAGCCAAGGACGGAGGCAAGAGAAGCTTCGAGGTACCAAGTGCACGGGAGAAGGTCAAGGAGGCTGAGGAACCCAAAGCCAAGGGTGAAGAAGAAGGCTTGCAAAGTCAAGGGTGATCGAGTTGAGAAGAGCTATAACACACCAAGGATCACTACATAAGGACATGACTTACAACCAATGAAGTAACAGCTACAGTTATGTGGTGTAAGTCATAAGGCTCAAGACCAAACTCTAAGAAGGAGATCAAGGTCACTAGAAGGAGAACAAGTGTCAAAACCAGAACTGGAAGCAGCCTAAAAGAGCTAAGTTCACCTTGATCTTTAGTTTGGGTTGTTCCTAGGTTTGGAGATGTTCTATGTGATCTTTGCAGGATGTTGGAGCCAAGAAATGTCAATCTAGATCAAGTCAAGCAGACTTGATGATTTATGAGTCCAACATCGAAGCTCATGCATGTGAAATGCTATAGATGTAATAATTAAGAGAAGGTATGTTTCTAGACTTAGTACATTGTTTTTGTGTACTAATATATTTGTCTAAGTGTTAGAAACAGAAAGAAGAAGAAGAAAGAAGAGGAGAAAATGACTTGGCGGTGTGCTGTCAAGACCCAGCTCGGTCTGGAGCACCGGACTGTCCGGTGTGCACCGGACAGTGTCCGGTGCGCCAGGCCGACTCGGCGCGAACTGGCCGCTCTCGGGAATTCGCCGACGGCGTACGGCTAAAATTCACCGGACTGTCCGGTGTGCACCGGACTGTCCGGTGAGCCAACGGTCGGCCAGGGCCAACGGTCGGCCGCGCAATCCGCGCGGGACACGTGGCCGAGCCAACGGTCGGAAGACGGCACCGGACTGTCCGGTGTGCACCGGACTGTCCGGTGCGCCAACGGCTCGCAGATCTCCAGCGGCTGCAACGGTCGGCAGCGCCAGTTAAGGAAACAAATCGGGCACCGGACACTGTCCGGTGTGCACCGGACTGTCCGGTGCCCCCGACGACAGAAGGCAAGATTGGCCTTCCAGAATTGCTTCCAACGGCTCCTAGGCTCCTTGTGCCTATAAAAGGGACCCCTAGGCGCCTCCAGCTAAAAAAGCGCAGCCAACACGTGTAGACATCACTCGGATCAATTCTCGCTCTCCCTCTTGTGTGTAACTCTATAGTTTGTGTAGAAGGCACAGCTATAAGCCTTTAGAGAGAGGAGTAGAGCTGCTAAGAGCTAGAGCAAGGTCTTGAGCGTATCGTTACTCTGCCGGGGTGCTGCCAAGAAGTTTGTAAGCAGCCGCGGTTCTGTTGTAACCCCACTCAATAGTGAAAGGCTCCATCTGTCATACTGACAGATCTGAGCAAACGGAGGAAGGAGTTGAAATAGACTCCAAGCCCAGGTGTGGCTAACTCCAACGAGGACTAGGCAAGCATTTCAGGCTTGGCCGAACCTCGGGATAAATCCTTGCGTCTGTGTGCTCTGTTCTGTATTGTATCCTGACTCTCTGTCTTACTCGTCTTTATATCTGCACTTCAATACTTATCTGTGGTATAAGCTTTATTTGAAGAGCAGGACACTTTTGAGACAGGATCTCTGATTCCGCTGCAACCTACTCGAAGAGTCTTCTCACTCCACTGCGTACTAAGTCTTCGAGTAGAGTAAGAATTTAAGTTTTAAAGTAATAAGTTTTATTCGCCTATTCACCCCCCCCCTCTAGGCGACATCCAGATCCTGTTCCCGGGTCAAAGGGAACTTTCAATGAGGGAACCGCCAGACCAGCCGAAGCATTACGCAAGGCATTAAGACCTCGAAGGAGTGAAACCACTCCTCCGAGGCCTCGGGGGCTACACCCGGCGGGTGCGCTCGCGCGCACCCACCGGAACAAAGTGCAACCGAGAAAGGCTGGTCCCCTTGCAAAAAAGTGCGACGAAAGCCTCCAAGCGAGTGTTAACACTCCCTTCGAGGCTCGGGGGCTACTGTCGGGGACCATAATTAGGGGTACCCCCAAGACGCCTAATTCTCAGCTGGTAACCCCCATCAGCATAAAGCTGCAGAGGCCTGATGGGTTTGATTAAGTCAGGGATCAGTCCATACGAGCGACTCGATCACGCCACGCCCGAGCCTAGCCTCGGGCAGGGGCAGCCGACCCTGAGGTGTTTCCGTCTCGCCCGAGGCCCCCTTTTTTACGGCAGACGCATCTCCGGCTCGCCCGAGGCCTTGCCTTCGTTAAGAAGCAACCCTGACTAAATCACCGCGCCGACCGATCAAGTCACTGGGGCATTTAACGCAAAGAGTGAGACTGACGGGCGGCCAGGCTTGGCCAAAAGCGCCATAGGAAGCTCCGCCCGACCCAGGGCTCGGACTCGGGCTAAGGCCCCGGAAGACGGCGAACTCCGCTCCGCCCGACCCAGGGCTCGGACTCGGGCTAAGGCCCCGGAAGACGGCGAACTCCGCTCCGCCCGACCCAGGGCTCGGACTCGGGCTAAGGCCCCGGAAGACGGCGAACTCCGCTCCGCCCGACCCAGGGCTCGGACTCGGGCTAAGGCCCCGGAAGACGACGAACTCCGCTTCGCCCGACCCAGGGCTCGGACTCCGCCCCGGCCTCTGCCGAACGACCTCCGCCTCGCCCGACCCAGGAGCTCGGGCTCGGCCTCGGCCATGCAGGACAGACTCGACCTCGGCTTCGGAGGAGCCTCCACGTCGCCCGACCTAGGGCACGAGTCCGCCACGTCGACAGGAAGCGCCATCATCACCCTACCCCAAGCCGACTCGGGCCGCAGAGAACAGGACCGACGTCCCATCTGGCTGGCTCCGCCAGATAGGCAATGATGGCGCCCCGCTGGATCCATGACGACGGCGGCTCTCAGCTCCCTTACAGAAGCAGGGGGACGTCAGCAAGGGCCCAACCACTCCGACAGCTGTCCCTCCGCCAGGCTCCATTGCTTCTCCGACAGCCACGACGCCACACTAGCTGGGTGCTAAGATCTCTCCGGCTGCCACCTTGGCATGTACTTAGGGCACTAGCTCTCCCCCGCTAGACACGTAGCACCTTGCTACACCCCCATTTGTACACCTGGATCCTCTCCTTACGCCTATAAAAGGAAGGACCAGGGCCTTCTTAGAGAAGGTTGGCCTCGCGGGAACGAGGGCAGGGGCAGGCGCTCTCTTGGGGCCGCTCGCTCCCCTCACCCGCGCGGACGCTTGTAACCCCCTACTGCAAGCGCACCCGACCTGGGCGCGGGACGAACACGAAGGCCGCGGGATCTCCAGCTCCCTCATGACCCGGCTCCGGCCACCTCGCTCTTTTCCCCCCTTCGCGCTCGCCCACGTGCTCGACCCATCTGGGCTGGGGCACGCGACACACTCACTCGTCGGCTCGGGGACCCCCCGGTCTCGAAACGCCGACAATCTTCTACAAGATTGTAATACCCATGAACACCACCAGGAGCGGGCTCAGACTTTGGCTGGATTCCGGCAGCTGCTTCAATACTTGTCAGCGTAATTCAATCATATGTCCTGGTGCCAGCAACCTTGGCAAGGTCCACCATGTGCTGCTTAGCTAGCTTCTTAGCGTGTGAGTTGGCAATGCCCTTCTTCCCCATGGCCACCAGTGTGGTTCTTGGATTCAGAATAGGGTTGGGGAGGGTAGTTGTAGCTTGGAGCCCAAAAATAGTCCTTAACTTGTATTTATCCTTGAGTATTTGTGATTCCTATCAGGAGTTGTTTAGGTTCAACAGAAGCTCAAGAAGGAAAATACAGTAAAGGGACCTTTACATATAAAAATTGTTTTACCTTCGTAGAGTAATCAGCAAGATGCTTTCTTAATTGTACAATCTCTTCTCCCCCCTTTTGACCTTAACAGTAGGTCCTATGTAGGACCTATAATTATTAGGAATTGTGTATTATTGGTATGCATAATTACAGATAACGCTGAACGAAAATAATTTACCTACTTCTATGATATGTTTGAGTTCATCGTTAAAACTGGTAATAACCTAGAATCATAATCTCCATCTTTTCTATGCTTGTAATGGATCATAATCTCTCTTGACTGCAAAACAAGGTAAAATCAAGAGTGAGCAAACTGACAAAAGTATCTCTGAAAACAAAAATACAGAGGAAAATTTTTATGTTTTACCTATTTCTCAGTTTCACCAATCTGTTGCCTCTACTGTGATGGTGGAGAAATTCAGTGCCAAGGATGACAAATATTTTAATTTCAAAGGTGAAATTTACACTAAAGAGTAGCCTCCACCCTCTTCCAAGTATACTCAGCCACAATGTCACACCATCACCCTCATGGGTTGTGTGTTCTCTTTGCCATTCAAAATTTCTCTATACAAGATATAAAATAGGCCATACTTCCCACAGTTGCATAGCTGCAATCACTTGTAGCTAAGCAGAACCGAGTTAATTACATGCATGATCACACGGATACTGGTGCCATCTGATGCGGTCGTGGGGAGTGTCCGTTGGTGGGCCAATTGGCTATAGACTTGCTCAAAGATTGGTCGCACATGCACCGCAATGATCTGGTCTGCTGGGTTGATTGCCATGGCAACATCTGTCATCCATTGAACCTTCCGTGATGTCTCATTGTGAATGTCAATTGCTACCCTGGTTAAGAGGTACTGGAACCATTGCACATAGTGCCCGCAAATCAACCTGTACAAGGGGATGTAAGCATCACAAAGCCAAAACAAGATTGTTCTAATATGGAAAAGTAGGGTCGATCTTAGCTGATCAATTTGGTGGAAGGAAGATTGAAAGGGAATTAGACTTACACCTATTTCCTAAATTGTTTTTGGTGGTTGAATTGTCCAACACAAATAATTAGACTAACTAGTTTGCTCTAGTTTATAAGTTCTACAGGTAGCAAAGGTTCACAATAAGCCAATAAAAAGACTAAGAAAAAGGGTTCAAACAAAGGAGCAAAGGGACAACCGAAGGCACCCTAGTTTGGCGTACCGGACTGTCCGGTGCACCAGGGGACTCCAAGCTGAACTTCGCACCTTCGGGAATTCTCAGAGACGCCGCGCTATAATTCACCGGACTGTCCGGTGTACACCGGACAGTGTCCGGTGCTCCAGGAATGAAGCGACTCTGAACTCGCCAGCTTCGGGAATCCGCTCCGCTATAATTCACCGGACATGACCGGTGCACACCGGACTGTCCGGTGTGATAGCGGAGCAACGACTACTTCGCGCCAACGGTCACCTGCAGAAGCAATTAATGCGCGCCAGAGCGCGCAGAAGTCAGGCACGCGCGAGGTGGCGCACCGGACACTCTACAGTACATGTCCGATGCGCCACCGGACATCCAGGTGGGCCCAGCAGTCAGAGCTCCAACGGTCGGAACCCAACGGACTGGTGACGTGGCTGGCGCACCGGACACTGTCCGGTGTGCATCGGACTGTCCGGTGCACCATGCGACAGACAACCTTCATCAACGGCTAGTTTTTGGATGGTGGCTATAAATACCACCCCAACCGGCCACTTCAAAGTGTGGGAGCCCAAGCAACATTCCAAGTCATCTAGTTGACATACTCAAGCCCTCCCAACCACATATATTCATTGATCCATCCTATACACAAGATTTAGACCACTACAACCCACACAAGTGCCACAAAAGCAAGAGCTAGCAAAAGAAAGTCTCTTGTGTGATTTAGCTCTAGTGCCTTGTGAGATTCATTGAGAGATAGTGTGTGCTACATCTTCGTGTTCATTTGTGCGTGGAGTATTGACTCCCATCCAACTTCCTCCAAAGTTTTGGAGGCTTGTAAAAGCTAGCAAGAGACACCAAAGAGTGTGGTGGTCCTTGTGGGATCGAGAGTGATCCTTGAGAAGAAGAAGAGCTCGCCGATCCTTGTGTGATCGATGGAGAGAGGGAAAGGGTTGAAAAAGATCCGTCCTTAAGTGGACTTCTCAACGGGGACTAGGCCTTCGAGGGCCGAACCTCGGTAAAACAAATCACCCGTGTCCATTGTGTTTATTGCTTGTGATTTGTTTGTTTTCTCTTACTCTAAGTTTTTCTTGCACCATTCTTTGCTAATATCATTTGGTGTTTGCTTCAAGTTAAATTCTCATTTAGTGAAGCAACACTTCGCAAGAAAGAACTTGACTTAGTGCTCTTCTCATCTAAGGCTTCTTGCTTTGTTATTCTATAACTTAGTAGTTGTATTGATTTATCACTCCCGCATTATTTAGCAATACTCTTTTCAAGCAAGAACTTAGTTTGTATACTCCTATATTTGTATATCTTATTCTAACCACTAATCAAGGGATCTAGTTGGGGGATAAAGTTTTAATTTTCAGGTTTCGCCTATCCACCCCCCTCTAGGCGACTTTCAATTGGTATCAAAGCTAGGCACTTCATCTTGAGTCTAACAACTCGAAGTGATGGCTCGTAGAAGATCCCAAAAGAACAAGAAGACCCAAGAGAACAAGGAGGTAACACTTGATATATTACTTTCCGATTGTTCTAATTATGATTTATGGTCTACTAGAGTAATAAATGCTTTTAGAACGGTAGATCCACAATTAGAACAAATTTTAGACAAGAGTATCTTCCCTCCTAGTTATAACGAAAAAATTGTCTCCGAGGAGGATCAAAGATGTTTTCGCTTAAACTACCTAGCTTTTGACATCTTAAGCAATTCTCTTAGCAAAGAAGATTATCGTGCCTTCATATCGAATTATGACGAATCAATCCATGATGCGCATGATATTTGGACTAGAATTAAAAGCAAATTTAATGAGTCCAAACATGATAGTTCATTTTGTGCTTCTACTTCCTTTGGTATTTGTGATACTAACCCTTGCAAGGAAGAAGAAGAAAATGAACGGAGGAGACCAAATGATGAATCCACCTCTCCAAGAGGTTTGTCTTCCCATTTCGATTCCCACATATGTTGTGTGGCTAATGAAAATGATAGTGGAAGCACAAATGAGGATGAGGAGGAAGAAAGAAGCTTTGTGCAACTCTACGCTCGCCTAAGCCAAGAAGATAAGGCGGTCATGCTCAAACTTCTAGAAAGAGCGAGAGAGCAAGGCGAAGCTCGTCAAAGGCTAGAAAGTATTCTCTCCATGAAGATGCAATGCTTTGACGAGTTGACTAAAGAACATGAGGAGCTAAAGTGCTCTCATGTTGATTTGGTCCAAAGGTATGAAACTATTTCAATTGAGCAAGATAACGCTTTACATTGTATCGCTCAATTAGTAAATAAGAATACCTTGCTTAAGGACCAAGTAGAAAAGCTAAAAATTGAAAATATAGCTTTTCAAGAAAAATATGATATGCTCCTATGCTCTCATGAAAATCTTAGAGATGATCATATCATATTAAACATTGCTCATGAGGTTGTGATAGAAAATTTAAAATCCCAACAACCTCACTCATGCACATGTATTCAAATTGATACTATATTACCATGTGCTAATGCTTGTTGTCCATCGACAAGCAAATCTTCCTTTGAGCTAGAATTTGCAGGAACAAATGATGATTCATATCAAAAGCTCAAAGAAGAAAATAAGAGGCTAAAAATGAGCTTGACACAACTAAAAGGGAAGTGCATTGCTCAACCTTCTCAAGATAACCGTGACCACATGGTGAAGAAGCTTGAGACGGGAACCACCGTGGCATGCACTAAATCCCTTGAGGAAAATGTCAAGGATTTGAGGATTGCCAAGAGGAAGAAGCAAAAGATGAAATTCAATACCTCCTCCAAAAGCCTCAACCACGCCTCTACAAAAGGTAACACCCAAGGTAATAATCAAGCCACACTTCACATTAAGAGGTGTAGTGAATGCTTTGAAAAGGGGCATTTGATTAGGTCATGTCCCTACATTAAAAATGGCTTGATTATTAACAAGGATGATAGACTTTGTTTTAAATGCTCAAAGAAGGGACACTTACTTAGATCTTGTCCCCATTTAAAACAAAGAGGCACAGGGTTAGAAAAGAAAGTTTTTACTAACCATGTAGCAAGCAACAAACAAGGAAAGAAGAAAGCTTCAAAACTTGAAAAACGACTATGCTACACATGCCGAAAGAAGGGACATCAATGCAAGGATTGTCCCACTGGTAACAATCCCACTTCTAACTTGTCAATTGATTCTCATGTAACTAGGCAACCCAAAATTGCAACTTGTGTTAGAAAGGTAATGAGTTTACCAAGTGCTAACACAAAGGACTCTTGGGTTCCTAGATCTTTGTTGACTAACCGTGATGGACCCATCAAGCGATGGGTACCAAAATATGCTTGACAAGCTTTGCAGGAGAAGGAGATGATATGAAGCCTTAGGGTGCTTGAGAGAGTCCATTCAGTTCTTATCAACACAAGCTATCAATCTTCAATAATCTATATCCGTGATTGACCCAAGGTTATTTTTCAAATTACTATGTCTTAAACTCATAACATCTCGAGGAAGATATTAATGTTGTAGGAAATAAAGAGTTATCATGTGCCAAAAATCAAGGCCTACAACATGGAGGAAAGTCAAAGGATGGTAACTTCTATGCTTTTAAGTGCAAGTATTTTAAACTATCATTTCTTATGTGTCTTGTGTAGTCACATAGAAATATGTAGCACTTCAAATATCTTTAATTTTATTTACCATTCTTTGAAGAATTTCCTCTCATATGGTAGATTGCATATTCATCATTTCCATACTATGGCAATCTACATGCTTTAATTTGTTGCAAGTATCTCATGGCATGTTTTTTCACTAATTATCTTGGTATTGCCATGATTCTAGATATAGAGAGATTTTTCATGTTCTTAAAAGAATAAGGTGTTATGAAAGGAATTCAAATCCTTAGGACACTTATAAAAGGAAAACTCTCTCCATAACTAGAATAGTGAGACTAATGATTTTATATAAGTAACCCAAATAGTCTCACCTGTAGAGAATAAGTTTCTCTTTGGAAATGTGTAATCTAACATGAAAATAAAAATCAATCCAATAATTTATGATGCGTTTCTACTTGGTTAAATTGGATTTGATTCTTTCTCATTTATCACTTTCCATATCATGAATTAGATTTATTTCCATAATCTTGAAGGATTGTTTATGCTTGTTTTAAGAATTAAAATTGAGCATAACATCATCTATGGATAATCTAGTTCATGCCATGAAGTTTCCATGTTTTAGTAATCTGGCTTTTCATTCCTTATCAAAATGATTACAAAAATGGAAACTAGAGCTTGTGTTACTAACAAAGCATCTCTTGAGCCTACTTTTGAATATCTACAAAAGAAAGTGCACAAGCCTCATGGGTTGCTCTTCACCTAAAGGAAGAAAGGTAAAAAGCAAAGGTATGAGAACTCATCTTATTAATCAAATTTAGTTCTCATCTCAATGGGTATTTAATCTAAATTATCATATTTTACCCATGTGAGGAATAGATTCTTTATTGGACCTAAATCAGCTAGACGTGCATTCAATCTCACTCTTTTAAATGCTCATGTCCATTAGAATCTATTAATGCCTTTGCGATATTTATATATGTTATCATATTGATTTGCTTCCAAGTAATGATTACTAAATTCAATATGATAAAGTAAAATCTCCAATGATTATTAAAATGATTAAAAGATGCTCACTCATATTTCTCAAATGAAATGCACAAATGTTAAGGATTTTACTTCAAGTCTGTGTGACTTATGAATGATGAATTGTCTATATTTCCTATCTAAAGAGATCATCCTTCATCATATACTCCCTTGTGCTATTAACATCTTTCTTGAGTATTTTCAATAAGTTTGAAAGGAAAAAGAAACAACTACAAAGGGAGGACTCTCAAATGAAAGAGGAGGACATCAAGAACAACACCACCTACTTGGATAATAAGATCTACAAAACAATTAATGGTGTGATTGTGAGTATTCTAAATACTTTCATTATGAGAATACTAGGCTTAAGTTGTTTATTGCAAAATTTATGAGCCTTGATCAAGGTGTATAATGCTTCTCCCTATTTGTCTTTAAAGTAAATACATCCATTCAATTCAAATACTCGATGCATATCTTTAGGGGGAGTCTATTCTTATATCTTGATTTTGTCGAGACTATTGCTTTATCTCAGTAATTTCATATAGTCTCTTGCATGAGAATGAGTTTCTCATGAAGTATGCTACTATTTTTAAATTCTTGTCTTTCACTCTAAAGTAGCATATTTGCTGGATTCTCCTACTCTAAGCTTAATTGATAATTTATTGTGTATGTTGTTCTCTTGATCACATCGGTTATTTGTTTGATCATAGAATGACTTCTATTAACAATCATGCTTCTTAGTGCCGCATATACTATCAATCAATATATCTTGATATGCACTAAGTTAAAAGGAGAATTCATGATACATTTATGCAATTTGTGATCCATTTGCCATATGCTAACAATAACTTAGAAAAGGATCACTTGTTGTAGAACTCTCTTTTGTGCAAAATATTTCCATATATTGTCTTAAGAATAGGTCTTAAACAACTAAGACAAAGGACAAAGCACAATGAAGAGAGCGTCTCTATGTGAAGGTACAAAACGGTAAAACTACTTCCATTTATTTACATATGTACCTGAAAGCATCTAGGCCCCTGGTTGGTTTTAGTGATTAATGACAACGTAATATTACATGTGACTAACGTGTGTTTTGCAGAGACAAATGGTAAGTTAGGTCGCATGACAGGTAGAAGTACTACAACGGTGAAAACAATCCCGGACATAAGAACTCGAAGCGACGGCTAAAACGACGAAACAAAAGGTGAAGGTCTACGGAGTCCGAGTGTCAAGGAGATGTGGACACTCGCATTTTAGTTAGGTCTTTTATTCTCTTTTAGCCATACTATAAAGAGGGGTTGTCGATGAGTAGTTTGACCAAGAGAGTTCTAGTGTAGTGTTGGTGCACAATCACACTCATACACAGTGCTAGGTGTCACTCTAGAACTCACACTCGAGTTAGAACGAAAACCGATTTGAAAAACAGCTGAAAAACAAGAGATAATGTTTCTGGCGTTGGGGCACCGGACTGTCCGGTGTGCACCGGACTGTCCGGTGCACCCTCTGCCAGGTGGGCCAGGCTGGTCCTCGGCAGGGACTCTCCCAGTCGCAGAAACCCGAGAGTGCTGCCTTCGGAAATGATTTTTAGTGGCACACCGGACATCGCACCGGACTGTCCGGTGTGCACCGGACAGTGAACTGTTCACTGTCCGGTGCACCATAAGTCCAACGGCTAGCTGTCAGAACTAGCCGTTGGAAGTGACCGTTGGCACACCGGTGGCGCACCGGTGGCGCACCGGACTGTCCGGTGCGCCATCGCGCAGTAAGTTGCCTGTAACGGCTAGTTGGTGGGTGAGGGCTATTTATACCCCCTCCACCCACCATATTCAATGTCTTGCACTCCACATTTATTCCAGCACATTGCTAGAGCTTTGCAAGCACCAAAAGCCTAGTGAGGAGATTAGAGAATCATAATCCGTGTTTGTTCCTCATTAGCGCTAGTGAGAGCCACCTAGAGCACACACCACTTGCATTAGGCTTCTCTTGGTCAAGCGAAAGTCTACGGCTTGTTACTCTTGGTGATCGGCATCACCTAGACGGCTTGGTGGTGTTGGGAGCTCGGTGATCACCGTGAAGATCTTGTTGGTGACCCGACTCAAGTTTGTAAGCGGTCTCGAGGGATCCACCGCGCCGGAGTGGCAAAGGATCATCTCGTAGTGAGCACTTGGTTCTTGCGAGGACCAAGGGGGAGCGATACCCTTGCGCGGGTGCTCCAACGAGGACTAGTGGAGAGTGCCGACTCTTCGATACCTCGGGAAAAATTGGAGGAGTCTTCTAAACTTTGCTTTACATTCCGCACTTAATTCAAGCACTTTACATTGTGTATTTGTTTAGCAAGTATTTGAAGTATTATCTTAGCTTTGTTGCATTTCTAGTATTATTTTCTTAGTGCTAGTTGTTGGGGTGAAGTTGGGCTCTTGCTTATCTCTTGCTTAGGTTTTAATTAGTGTTGATTTTTAGAGAAGCCCAATTCACCCCCCCTCTTGGGCATCGTGATCCTTTCAATTGGTATCAAAGCCTTGTTGCTCATAGATTAGCTTAACCGCTAGAGTTACGATGTCCGGTGGGGATGGACCTCCTCCCGTTTTTGATGGTGACGATTTTCCTTATTGGAAAATTCGTATGGAAGCATACTTAGAGGCTATAGACATTGGTGTCTATAGAGCCGCCACACAAGGGTTCCCCGAACCTAGAGATCCCACAAATCTTGTAGGTGATGAGTTCAATTATGATAAATGGAATGCTAAGGCCAAAAACACCCTTTTTAGAGGCCTTTGCAAAGATGTGTTCAATAGAGTAAGAAATCATAAAAATGCTCATGATTTGTGGATGGACATTTGTGCTCTACACGAAGGAACTAGAAGTGAACGTGAGGAAAGATATCACATAGCCATGCGAAAGTTAAATTCTTTTGAAATGCTTGCTAATGAAAATGCAAATGCTATGTACTCACGACTTAATATTCTTGTAGAGGAAGTTAATGGATTGGGGCTTACTCAAATCTCACAACCGGATGTTGTGAGGAAGATTCTCAGTGTCCTCCCAATAGACAAATATGGACACATTGTCACTGTGCTACATCAAATGGATCTTTCGGTTACCACACCTACACAAATCTTGGGAAAGATCAATGCTCATGAAATGTACATGCACATCAACGACAAGGAAGAATCATCTTCCAAAAGAAAGGATTTGGCTCTCAAAGCAAATCATGAAAGAAAAGGAAAAGCAAAAATACAAGTTGAAGAAGAATCCTCAAGTGATGATGACCTTGATGCAAACATTGCCTTGATGGTAAAGAAGACCACCAAGATGTTGAAGAAGCTAAATAGAGAAGGCATCAAATTTGATTCAAGAAAGAAGAAGTTCTTTTCCAACAAAAGAAAGCCCATTTCTGAGATGGACTGCTACAACTGTGGTGAGCTTGGTCATCTCGCTCATCAATGCAACAAGCCCAAGAAGAACAAGTTCAAGGGCAAGAAAGAAGATGACAGCGATGATGAAAAGAAGGAAAAGAAATTTTTCAAGAGAAAGGATGGGAAGCAAAAGAGGTTCCACAAGAAGAAGAATGGAAAGGCTTATATTGTTGGCGACTGGCTCACCGACATCGAATCATCAAGTGGGTCTTCTTCAAGTGAAGAAGAAAATGATGAAAAAGTTGCCGCCATCGCCGGGGACTTCTCTTCACCACCACCATCGCCATCATCCACTTCTCACCTATGCCTCATGGCTAGGGGTGAACGGAAGGTACAAAATGATATTGTTGATGATAGTGATAGTGATAGTGATGAGGAATTTGCTTCACCTTCATATGATGAGTTAGCTGACTTACTTAAAGAATATACTCAAATCATTAGAAAGTCAAAAGCTAAATGTGATAGGCTGAAAAATGAAAATGAATCTTTAAATGCCAAGTATGACATAGTTATAAAGGCTAGTGATGAAATAAAAGAAGAAAATAAAACTATGTCATCAACTGTAAATGAGCTCACAAACTCCCTAAAAGATGCTAAGGAAAAATATGACAAACTAAATAAAGCTAATAGGGAGTTGCAAAATAGACTAGTAAAGATCGAGAAAGATTATGCTCAAATTAAATTTGATCATGACAATCTTCTTGTTGAAAATGAACTTTTATCTTGCAAAACACATGAGGCTATTAACCCTGTTGTTAAGCTTGATGTAGCAACCTCATGTGATGATTTGATTCAAGAAGAGCAAACTAGTCTACATGCTGAATTGACTGAAAAAGTTGAAGTCCTGACTTTAGACAACCAAAAATTGAAGAATTACCTGACTGATGCAACTACTAGAGGAAAAATTGCTATTGAGAACAATGATTTCAACAATGAGTTGGTAGTGGATAATCAAAGGCTTAAGAATGAGGTCAAGAAACTAAAAAGTGAAAATGAACATCTTGCAACAAGTGTGCAAAAGTTCAACAAGGGTCAATACCTCCAAAATGAGCTGCTTATGAACACTGTTATGAAAAGTAACAAGAGTGGTATTGGATACAATGCTTTTGTGCAAAAGAAAGCTATCACTCAATACAAGCCGAAGCAGACTCACAAGCCTATCAAATGCTTTGAGTGTGGAAATGAAGGTCACTTTGCCCACAATTGCAAAGCCAAACCACCAACTCCCTTGCCTAAGCACTCAAGACCATTTGCTTTCAATGCTCACTATGTTCTAAGAAAGGTTGCAAATGGAAAGGTTAAGGTTACATTTCTAGGTCCACCAAACAAGAATAGACCTAGACAAATCTGGGTGGCAAAGTCCTTAATTGAGAGAGTCACTGGTCCTATGCAATATAGGGCCCTCAAAACTCAAGCTTGAATTGTTTGTGAATGTAGGTGAACTACAAGACCGGTGGGAGCCATTGGATTATTGACAGTGGATGCACACAACATATGACAGGCAACCCACGGATGTTCACCTCACTAGATGAAAATGTTGATGGACAAGATAAGATCACATTTGGAGACAATTCAAAAGGAAAAGTGCAAGGACTTGGCAAGGTGGCAATCTCAAATGATTTATCAATATCAAATGTTCTCTTAGTTGCACCTTTGAGCTTCAATTTATTATCAGTAGGTCAACTCTGTGATCTTGGACTTCAATGCTTATTCACTCCAACAGAGGTTATTGTAACAAAGATGGATGATGAATCAATTGTATTCAAGGGATTTAGATACAACAACCTCTACTTAGTGGATTTCACTTCTGAAGATGCAGACTTAAGAACTTGCCTCTTCACCAAAGCTTCTCTTGGATGGCTTTGGCATAGGAGGCTTGCACATGTTGGAATGAGCACACTCAAGAAGGTATTAAAGAAAGATATGGTTAGAGGATTAAAGGATGTGGTGTTTGAAAAAGACAAGCCATGCAGTGCATGTCAAGCTGGAAAGCAAGTTGCTAATACACATCCCACTAAAGCTTTCATGTCAACATCAAGGCCACTGGAACTACTTCATATGGATTTGTTTGGACCTACAAATTATGTCAGTGCCGGTGGCAACCTCTACTGTCTAGTGATTGTTGATGACTTCTCAAGATACACTTGGGTGTTCTTTCTCCATGACAAATCTGAAGTTGCATCTATTTTCAAGAAGTTTGCCAAGAAAGCACAAAATGAATTTGATTGCAAGATTAAGAAAATTAGAAGTGACAATGGCAAAGAATTTGACAACACCAACATTCATGAGTACTGTGATGAAATTGGGATCAAGCATGAAGTATCTGCCACATACACACCTCAACAAAATGGAGTTGTTGAAAGGAAAAACAGGACCTTGATCACTCTTGCAAGAACAATGATTGATGAGTATAACACACCGGAGAGGTTTTGGGCCGAAGCTGTCAACACTGCTTGTTATGCATCAAACAGGCTATTTCCTCACCGGCTACTTGAGAAGACTCCTTATGAACTGCTAAATGGGAAAAAGCCAGACGTCTCCTTCTTCCGGGTGTTTGGGTGCAAATGCTACATCTACAAGAAACGCCATCACCTAGGGAAGTTTCAAAGACGTTGTGATATTGGTTTTCTTTTGGGTTATTCATTAAAGTCCAAAGCATATCGAGTATTCAACCATGCCACTGGTATGGTAGAAGAAACATATGATGTGGAATTTGATGAGACTAATGGCTCCCAAGGAGCACTTGAAAATCTTGATGATGTAGGTGATGAGCCACTAAGGGAAGCAATGAAGAACATGCCTATTGGAGCTATCAAACCAAAAGAAGATGAAGAAGAAGTGCAAATCATTGACAGGCCTTCTTCATCAAATGTACCACAAGATGATGAAAAAGATGAGAGGCATGCAAATGAAGATACATTTGTCTCTCATGAACAAGCAAGGGTACAGGCCGAAGATGTTGATGCTCCAGGATCTTCTTCCCAAGTGGTTAACAGGAGAAACTCATCACTACTTCAAGCTCATCCTCAAAACCAAATCATCGGGAGTCCTTCACAAGGGGTTATTACTCGATCACATAGACATGCTTCTTTTATTGAACATCACTCTTTTGTTTCTTGTGTTGAGCCTACTTGTATAGATGAGGCGCTACAGGATCCGGACTGGGTGAATGCCATGCATGAAGAACTTAACAACTTCACCCGTAACGAAGTTTGGACCCTGGAGAAGCCTCCACAAGATGCAAGAATCATTGGAACAAAGTGGGTGTTCAGAAACAAACAAGATGATCAAGGTGTAATTGTAAGAAACAAGGCAAGACTTGTCGCGAAGGGTTTCTCTCAAGTTGAAGGCTTAGATTTTGGAGAGACCTTTGCACCGGTTGCTCGACTGGAAGCCATCCGTATCCTACTTGCATATGCATCATGCTATGATATAAAACTTTATCAAATGGATGTAAAAAGTGCATTTTTAAATGGCTTCATAAATGAACTTGTATATGTTGAGCAACCGCCTGGATTTGAAGACCCTAGATATCCTAACCATGCTTACAGGTTGTCCAAGGCGCTATATGGGCTAAAGCAGGCTCCAAGGGCTTGGTATGAGCGCCTTCGCGACTTCCTCATCGAAAAGGGCTTCAAGATCGGGACCGTCGACACAACTCTCTTCACAAAGAAACATAACGGTGATATTTTCATTTGTCAAGTATATGTTGATGATATAATCTTTGGCTCGACAAATGACTATCATTGCAAGGAATTTGGTGAGTTGATGTCGAAGGAGTTCGAGATGTCAATGATTGGTGAGCTAACATACTTCCTCGGCTTTCAAGTCAAGCAAATGAAAGATGGTAACTTTCTCTCACAAGAGAAGTATACCAAAGACTTGTTGAAAAGGTTCAACATGGAGAAGTGCAAACCAATCAAGACCCCCATGCCTACAAATGGACATCTCGACTTAGATGAGGGAGGTAACCCGGTTAATCAAACTCTCTACCGTTCTATGATTGGTAGTTTATTATACCTTACCGCATCTAGGCCCGATATTATGTTTAGTGTCTGCATGTGTGCTAGATTTCAATCTAATCCTAAGAAAGCTCATCTTCGCGCTGTTAAGAGAATTCTTAGGTATCTCAAGCACACCACAAGCGTTGGTCTGTGGTATCCCAAAGGAGCTACTTTTGATTTAATTGGCTATTCCGATTCGGATTATGCCAGTTGCAAAATTGATAGGAAAAGTACTTCTGGGGGATGCCATCTGCTTGGTAGATCACTAGTTTCATGGACATCCAAAAAGCAAAATAGTGTTGCCTTGTCAACTGCCGAAGCGGAATACATTGCCGCAGGTGCTTGTTGCACACAGATTTTATATATGAAGCAAACTCTTCTAGACTATGGCGTAGTTCTAGAAAAAGTACCTTTGTTGTGTGATAATGAGAGTGCTGTTAAAATTGCTAATAATCCTGTACAACACTCTCGCACCAAGCACATTGATATCCGTCATCACTTCCTTAGAGATCATGTTGCTAAAGGAGATATCATTTTAGAAGGAGTGAGGTCGGAAGATCAATTAGCGGATATTTTCACTAAGCCTCTTGATAAGACCCGCTTTTGCATGTTGAGAAATGAACTAAATATTCTTGATCTCAGAAATTTTGTGTAAAATGTCAAATGGTGTTGTCAAGCCTGCATTGCATGTTTAATTTCCTTGTATTGCATCTAGGGCTTGTCTAACCTAGTTAAGATAACCGCCAACAAAGCGAGTGAAAAAGCTTAACTCGGGTCAAACTTGACAAGTCTTAGTTTTTAAGCTTTTAGCACTTGAATTCTTACTTTTTATGCAATTGTTGGTTCTTGAAATATGCATGAGGTACTGCACTTAGGGGGAGTATTCAAAACTCAAATCACTCATGAAAAACCCCTAGTGCAAGCCAAAATGCAAATTTCACCATTTGCCTACTTTCTCTAAAAATTATCTAGCCTATGGCAAAATATTTTGAAAAGTATATGAGGGTGCCAATACCTGTCCCAACAAGTGTTATTTTGTGTGATTATAAGTTGGGATTTGGTTTGGTTGGGAGTTAGATAGAAATTCAAAATTTTTTCTAACTCTTCTCTGTCTGGGCTCACCGGACAGTCCGGTGTGCACCGGACACTGCACTGTGCAATGTCCGGTGCACCGGCAGCCGCGCGCTTCAAATCAGTTTTCCTGTGCGCTGTCCGGTGGTTCACCGGACAGCTACTGTGCGCTGTTCGGTGTGCACCGGACAGGCGCTGTAGACTGTCCGGTGCGCCCATGTCGCGTTTTTTTAAAATCGGCCCCCAGCCCGACCGGGCCAGAGGCCCCTTTTATTTCCCAGCCAGCGCCCGCCTGCTCTCTGTCTGGCGATCCTCTCCCCCGCCGGCGATCTCCAGCCACCGGCGGCCACCGTTCCCGGCTGGGCTCCGGCGACCTCGTCTCTTCTTCTCCCTCGGTGAGCAGCTCTGGCTCCCTCTCCCTCTCCCTCTCTGTTCTCTGTCACATTTAAGCACTCCTTTCCACCTTTTGTGATTTCTCCAATTCCTGTGAATCCCAGTGAATCCAAGTTGTGAAATGTGTTCCCCTGTATTCCTTGAGTATCCCTGCAGGTTCTTAGCTCCTTCGGGAGGGTTTTTCCCACCTCAAATAGCCGTTTCACCGAAACCCTAGAACTCCGCACGCCATGTGTTCGATGAAATGCCCAAACCGGCCAAACTTGCTCCAATTGAACCCAATTTCTTCAGGCACTTTCACCACATTTCCAGTAACCTACTTGCCAAATTTCACGCCAATCCGAGATCCCAAGCTTAAATTTCACCAAAATTCCCGTTTTGCGCGATCGTTTCCGAGCCGAGTGCCCAAAACCCTATTTCTTCGCCTAAATTCAAACCAAGCACACACTTCACTCATATTGACCTATATAAACCTATTCGTGAAGTATCGGCTCAATCCCACATCATTTAGTGCCTCAATTCAAATTCCAATCATCCTATGTCTCTATTTGTCTGTTAAACGCCGTTTTCACGTCGTTTGACTTATTGATCGTCCTGTCTCGTGCCATTTCTCTCTGTGTATGTATTTATTCACATTTCATATGCTTATGATTATGTGACTAATACGTGCTCACCTCTTCTGTCATTTCAGTGACCTTGTGTGACCGTGTGCCGTCTCCCGTCCTGCCTGGATCGTCACCTCTTGTGTGAGCTTTCCAGGTAGACATCTCACTCTTTGCTAAATCTATCGGTCACTTTTGCTCCGTGCTTAAGTCTCTCTATCTCATTTGCAGACTCTAGTTCAGGATGCCGCGCACAAAGAATGCGTCGGCGTCAGGGGGTGGCGATGACGAGGACCCTCGTCGCCCCTTCAGGCAGGTGAAGGGCAAGACTGTGTATCTGGAGCAGCAGGAAGGCCGCAAGAAGCGGCGTTCGGACAGAGAGGCTCGTGCAGCAGCAGCAGCTGCAGCAGTCGCTGCACAGGCAGCACTTGGAGATCAGCCGGATGTTCCATCAGATCAGATTGCTTTTCGTGCTCGTCGTCTCGCCTCCCGGTCTCGCTCCTCCACTCACACCTCCGCTTCCACTCCGCCACCCACTCTGCCTGCTCCAGTCACTCCTCTTGCTCCATACACCACCACAGACATACCCACTACCTCCACCACGCCAGCTTCCACTGACCCTCCTCCCGCTCCCGCTTCAGCTCCTCCTGTACCTCCACCTCGTTTCCGGGAGCGTGATGAGACTGAGGTACAGCCACTGGCTTCGGATCCTCGTCTATTTGATCTTCAGCGTGCTACTGCAGCCCGGGTACGTCGGTTCAGGTACGTACCCGTGGAGTCCTGGCTGCCAGCTCAGAGAGACCCAGCAGCAGGAGTTCTTTTCAGCACACGGATTCAGGAGTCTTTCTTCAGGGCTCAGATGTCTGCTCAGATTGCGCTTCGAGTTCACCGCCTATTGGATCTTCCAGCCTTCTTGCTAGCAGCCGGTGCTGAGTCTGAGGCGCATCTCACCTATTTGCCAGGACTTCTGTCCTTTCTGACTATCAGCGGCAGATATGTTGAGGAGTGGGTCCGCGTCTTCTATGCTTCTGTTTGGATTGACCCGGATCATCATTGGATGAGGTTCCGCTTTGAGCGCGAGGATGTCACGATCACTGCGAGTCAGATTCGACAGCTTTTTGGTTTCCCTGAGTCGACTACTCGCCTTCACAGTCTCTGTTATGGCACTTCAGATCCTCCACGTCGCCCTCATGGCGGTGTGGCTCCAGGGACAGCTCACGTCGCGGCTCTGTTCCGCCCGCCTTTCACAGATGGGTCGCGACGTTCTCCAGCAGACTTCACTACTGCAGCGAAGTACTTATATGAGCTCGTCAGACGGACACTCCTCCCTAGGATGGGATACAGGGAGGCTACCACTCATATTCAGCTTTGGCTCCTTGGTGCCCTGGTATCCCACTCTGAGTTTGATGTTGTGGACTTTCTGATCTGTGAGATTGAGGACACCGTTCTGGATGGGATTCGTGCTCGACGGCAGCTACCTTATGCTCACTACTTATGCCACATCTTTGCGCAGCTGATTCAGCCCCCTCGATTTCAGAGCACCCTTGAGGCCTCACGCCTCGTTTTTGGATCCTATCGTCCTGCGCCTGAGATTCCTGTGCCAGCTTCTGCTACTGTTTTTGACTCTCAGGCCGAGGATGCAGCTCTTCGTCAGTTTGACACTCAGGGTACAGCAGCTGATGATGATGATGATGATGATTTTGGGATTCCTCCTCCGCCTCCTATGCCTCCACGCTCACATGATCATGAGGCTGGGAGTTCTAGTGCTGCCCCTGCTCCTCCTCAGGCTATGGATCCTGCTCTTGCTTCGATTCTCCAGAATATCACTCAGCAGCAGGCTCACATGGCAGCGCAGCAGACTCACATTTTAGCCGAGCAGGCTCACCTGGTAGCTGAGCAGGCCCGGTTATCCGAGAGGATGCTCTCGATGTTCCAGAACATGCAGGACAGGCAGGATGCACTTCAGCAGCAGCTTATTCAGGATAGGGCTGAGAGTAGGGCATTCATGGCTCTCATGCTACAGCAGTCTGGTACCTCAGTTCCTCCGGTTCTGTCTGCTCCTCCTCCTCCGCTTCACGCTCCTGTGGTGCCCTCGATTCTGTCAGGACCCCCTGTTGGTACCTCTCCGCTCCGGCCGGTCACTTTGGCGTTCACCTCTCCGGCGCTCAGCTCTGTCTGCCCACAGCCGCCAGTGCCACCAGCATCTGCTGTTATCACTACCGCTGTGGCAGTATCTGTCTCCGCCTCTGTTCCGGCAGCTCCTGCAGCGCGGCCTCCGTCCGAGTCAGTACCAGCTCCAGCTTCTACCGCAGATCCTGGATCCGAGACTGACTCTGACCCTCCGCCAGCGTTCGCTCTGCTGCCTCGACCGCGATCGGATGCGCCCCCGCCGCCTCCTCCTGCCTCAGATGTTTAGGTTCAGGACCCTTTTGGTGTTTGACGCCAAAGGGGGAGAGATATGAGTTGTGAGAGTTAGGGGGAGTTAGAGAGTTAGTAGAGAGTCATGTTGATGTATTATATGTGCTTGCTACTCTCTGTACTAGCTTGATGTTTTTGGCTCACAAACTCGTCATATACTCTCGTTGCTTGATTGACTGTGTGTATTATGTTTTCACCCTATATTTTATCACCAGTCTTCTAGTTCTTGTTTCATTGATTTAACTTCACTTTTATATGAACAAGAATCTTATGATGTGTATGCGCTCACTCTTATTATTATGGTACACGTTCTTTCTGTCAAAGATTACTGAGTATAACTAACCATTCTTTCTATTGACAGAAACTTCAAAACAAACTACTCTCACAAAACTTGTAGGGTTGTCATCAATCACCAAAAAGGGGGAGATTGAAAGCATCTAGGCCCCTGGTTGGTTTTAGTGATTAATGACAACGTAATATTACATGTGACTAACGTGTGTTTTGCAGAGACAAATGGTAAGTTAGGTCGCATGACAGGTAGAAGTACTACAACGGTGAAAACAATCCCGGACATAAGAACTCGAAGCGACGGCTAAAACGACGAAACAAAAGGTGAAGGTCTACGGAGTCCGAGTGTCAAGGAGATGTGGACACTCGCATTTTAGTTAGGTCTTTTATTCTCTTTTAGCCGTACTATAAAGAGGGGTTGTCGATGAGTAGTTTGACCAAGAGAGTTCTAGTGTAGTGTTGGTGCACAATCACACTCATACACAGTGCTAGGTGTCACTCTAGAACTCACACTCGAGTTAGAACGAAAACCGATTTGAAAAACAGCTGAAAAACAAGAGATAATGTTTCTGGCGTTGGGGCACCGGACTGTCCGGTGTGCACCGGACTGTCCGGTGCACCCTCTGCCAGGTGGGCCAGGCTGGTCCTCGGCAGGGACTCTCCCAGTCGCAGAAACCCGAGAGTGCTGCCTTCGGAAATGATTTTTAGTGGCACACCGGACATCGCACCGGACTGTCCGGTGTGCACCGGACAGTGAACTGTTCACTGTCCGGTGCACCATAAGTCCAACGGCTAGCTGTCAGAACTAGCCGTTGGAAGTGACCGTTGGCACACCGGTGGCGCACCGGTGGCGCACCGGACTGTCCGGTGCGCCATCGCGCAGTAAGTTGCCTGTAACGGCTAGTTGGTGGGTGAGGGCTATTTATACCCCCTCCACCCACCATATTCAATGTCTTGCACTCCACATTTATTCCAGCACATTGCTAGAGCTTTGCAAGCACCAAAAGCCTAGTGAGGAGATTAGAGAATCATAATCCGCGTTTGTTCCTCATTAGCGCTAGTGAGAGCCACCTAGAGCACACACCACTTGCATTAGGCTTCTCTTGGTCAAGCGAAAGTCTACGGCTTGTTACTCTTGGTGATCGGCATCACCTAGACGGCTTGGTGGTGTTGGGAGCTCGGTGATCACCGTGAAGATCTTGTTGGTGACCCGACTCAAGTTTGTAAGCGGTCTCGAGGGATCCACCGCGCCGGAGTGGCAAAGGATCATCTCGTAGTGAGCACTTGGTTCTTGCGAGGACCAAGGGGGAGCGATACCCTTGCGCGGGTGCTCCAACGAGGACTAGTGGAGAGTGCCGACTCTTCGATACCTCGGGAAAAATTGGAGGAGTCTTCTAAACTTTGCTTTACATTCCGCACTTAATTCAAGCACTTTACATTGTGTATTTGTTTAGCAAGTATTTGAAGTATTATCTTAGCTTTGTTGCATTTCTAGTATTATTTTCTTAGTGCTAGTTGTTGGGGTGAAGTTGGGCTCTTGCTTATCTCTTGCTTAGGTTTTAATTAGTGTTGATTTTTAGAGAAGCCCAATTCACCCCCCCTCTTGGGCATCGTGATCCTTTCAGTACCTAAATCTTCCTTTTGTATACATTCCTTGCATATCTTGTATAGAAGGAAGAGAAAGCATGTCCATGCATTTTCCCTGCTTCATATCTAGTTTAACCTCTTAAATATTTCAATTGGTTCCTGCGTCTTTGTTAAAACTAGATGAAGTGGTTTTATTGTCAAAGAGCTTAAAGCTTAACCTTGTAACGAGGATAAGCTACCTTTGTTCCAAAGGTGGATGGTCCTTAAGTCTCTTTGAAATCTTCAAGGGTAAATGCTTAAAATGTTTGCAACATGCTTTGATAAGTGCATAAACTGTCATGAGCATCACACTTATACTATGACACAATGCACTTCACATTCTGTATGATATAGATATGTTCTCATTAACCTAATTATGTGCAATTGGCATTTTAGGCCAAAATATGTGTTCTTCCTCTCCATGCACATATTTAGGGGGAGCAATCTATGTTGTATAGAACTATGATCATGCTTAATTTGATATATCCTTTGATCATATCTCCTTTATGTCTATGACTAATGGGTTTTCAAGTGTATTCTCATGCTTAGTCATAGAATTGAAAGGGAAATGGAATATTCGGCAAAGACGACGCTTCCACTCAACTCCATCGGTATTATCCACTATTTGTCGGTATTCCGCATAGTTCTCCACTTTAGTATAATCTTCACTCATATCTCTATTTCAATTGAATATTTCAATTGTTTGCCAAAGGGGGAGAGAAAGAAAAGGGATTATATTTCACTCTAAGTATCCGTTTTTGGCGATTCATGCCAAAGGGGGAGAAAGTATTAGCCCAAAGCAAAAGGACCGCACCACCACCTAATTTTAAAAACTAATGATTTTCAATTGGAAAATTTCAAATTTGTATCTTATTGTCTTCAAAAGGGGGAGAAAGTAGCATTTTCAAAATTGATATCCTAAAACCCTCTTGAACACTAAGAGGAGATTTCATTGAGAGGGAGTTTTGTTTAGTCAAAGGAAAAGCATTTGAAACAGGGAGAGAAAATTTCAAATCTTGAAAATGCTTCGCAAAATCTTATTCATTTACCTTTGACTAGTTGCAAAATGTCTTTAAAAAGATTTTACAAAAGAATTTGCAAAAACAAAACATGTGGTGCAAGCATGGTCCAAAATATTAAGAAATAAAAGAAACAATCCATGCATATCCTATGATAATATTTATTGGCTCAATTCTAGGTAACCTTTGCACTTACGATTATGCAAACTAGTTCAATTCTACACTTTTATAGTTGCTTTGGTTTGTGTTGGCATCAATCACCAAAAAGGGGGAGATTGAAAGGGAATTAGGCTTACACCTATTTCCTAAATTGTTTTTGGTGGTTGAATTGCCCAACACAAATAATTGGACTAACTAGTTTGCTCTAGTTTATAAGTTCTACAGGTAGCTTAGGTTCACAATAAGCCAATAAAAAGACCAAGAAAAAAGGTTCAAACAAAGGAGAAAAGGGACAACCGAAGGCACCCTGGTCTGGCGCACCGGACTGTCCGGTGTGCCACCGGACAATGTCCGGTGCACCAGGGGACTCCAAGCTGAACTTCGCACCTTCGGGAATTCTCAGAGACGGCGCGCTATAATTCACCGGACTGTCCGGTGTACACCGGACAGTGTCCGGTGCTCCAGGAATGAAGCGACTCTGAACTCGCCAGCTTCGGGAATCCGCTTCGCTATAATTCACCGGACATGTCCGGTGCACACCGGACTGTCCGGTTGTGACAGCAGAGCAACGACTACTTCGCGCCAACGATCACCTGCAGAAGCAATTAATGCGCGCCAGAGCGCGCAGAAGTCAGGCACGCGCGAGGTGGCGCACCGAACACTCTACAGTACATGTCCGGTGCGCCACCGGACATCCAGGCGGGCCCAGCAGTCAGAGCTCCAACGGTCGGAACCCAACAGACTGGTGACGTGGCTGGCGCACCGGACACTGTCCGGTGTGCACCGGACTGTCCGGTGCACCATGCGACAGACAGCCTTCATCAACGGCTAGTTTTTGGATGGTGGCTATAAATACCACCCCAACCGGCCACTTCAAAGTGTGGGAGCCCAAGCAACATTCCAAGTCATCTAGTTGACATACTCAAGCCCTCCCAACCACATATATTCATTGATCCATCCTATACACAAGATTTAGACCACTACAACCCACACAAGTGCCACAAAAGCAAGAGCTAGCAAAAGAAAGTCTCTTGTGTGATTTAGCTCTAGTGCCTTGTGAGATTCATTGAGAGATAGTGTGTGCTACATCTTCGTGTTCATTTGTGCGTGGAGTATTGACTCCCATCCAACTTCCTCCAAAGTTTTGGAGGCTTGTAAAAGCTAGCAAGAGACACCAAAGAGTGTGGTGGTCCTTGTGGGATCGAGAGTGATCCTTGAGAAGAAGAAGAGCTCGTCGATCCTTGTGTGATCGGTGGAGAGAGGGAAAGGGTTGAAAAAGACCCGTCCTTAAGTGGACTCCTCAACGGGGATTAGGCCTTCGAGGGCCGAACCTCGGTAAAACAAATCACCCGTGTCCATTGTGTTTATTGCTTGTGATTTGTTTGTTTTCTCTTACTCTAAGTTTTTCTTGCACCATTCTTTGCTAATATCATTTGGTGTTTGCTTCAAGTTAAATTCTCATTTAGTGAAGCAACACTTCGCAAGAAAGAACTTGACTTAGTGCTCTTCTCATCTAAGGCTTTTTGCTTTGTTATTCTATAACTTAGTAGTTGTATTGATTTATCACTCCCGCATTATTTAGCAATACTCTTTTCAAGCAAGAACTTAGTTTGTATACTCCTATATTTGTATATCTTGTTCTAACCACTAATCAAGGGATCTAGTTGGGGGATAAAGTTTTAATTTTCAGGTTTCGCCTATCCACCCCCCCTCTAGGCGACTTTCAAAGATACCTGGGAGCACAGCCACGATACTATGGAAACATCACTCCTTTGAAGAGCCATTGTAAATGCTTCGTCAAACTTGCGTTCAGATATCAGTCTGCTCAACTCTCTCATCGGATCTAACGGAGCCTCAACCTATCAAAAAACGGAAGACAGATTAATGTCTAGATGCATGCTTGTTATTTTATACTTTATATTCTAAAAACTCCACATAAAATAATTAGAACTGTCATTAACACAACCAATAAACATGTAACAGATATGAGAATAAATACATAGAAAAGACCAGATATCACAAGAATGAAATGAAATAAACAAATTCTGATCAGCATTGAAGACGAAAAATTGTCTGCATGCACCTCTTGGGGACCACCCATAGGACCATTAATGGGCTGCAAAGCACTGGTATTATGTGCCTTGGCATTCCCAGAAGTAACAAGTGCCAATAGCTTGCGATTGCCATCAAGTAACTCCGATGAAAAACTCTGGGTGATTGATGAAGCAGAATTGATGGTTTCCTGGGAGTAAGTGAAATAAACAAAATACAGAAATCATTACTTAGCAGATGGCTGGAAAGAAATGAGCATCCATCAATTGAAGTTCTTGTTATTTAACATACAAGTATATCAAAAATAGGGCTTGAACTTACTTTTAGAGTTAGCGCTAACAGAGTATGTGCAGCCTCAACTTGCTGCTGAATAGCATTGGAGTGCTCAGACATTCCCTTTTGAAATGCACCATCTACTTGCTCAAACATTGTCTTGCATGCTTGCTCAAATGCTGGAACAAGCAATAATCAAAGATCTGTACCTAACTAAAATTTTAAGATCGTACATGGGGAAAATGAAACATAAAATCCATACACACAATGTTTAATATATACATGTAATATGTACATTATGCAGTAGACCCATAATGGTAAATGAAAGTGGCTAATTATTGAATAAAAAGCCATTTTAACTCAGTGGTAGAGTAATGCCATGGTAAGGCTGATGCCCAGCTGATTCCTGGGTCACCTTAATTTGGTCAGCCAACTATTTGGTGGAGCACGGAAAGGCAGCAACCAAATGAGACCACAATGTACAATAACAGTTTATAATTTTTTTAATAAAATATATATAAAGATATTTGATAAACAGTAAGGTGGATTACCCCAAGACGGTATGAACCAAATGTAAAGATTTTGCATTTGCTTCATGCACAAATTGCTCCCCATACCCGCTGATCCTAGTAGCCTTCTTAATCCAAGCTTTCACAGTCTGCCACAGCATCTAGCATCTTCAAATCAGTATATGCCTAAGTGAATGATAATCCAAAATGGAGGGGCATCCATGGATATTGTTCAACCTGGTCCAGCTTGCCTAAAACCTCTTCTCGCAAGATAGCCTCATCTTGCCTCTCATAGAGTCGTGCATCTGAAAGGTACTGATCAACACAAATAGAACCACGATGTTAAAACAAATAGCATGAATCTGAGGAAAATAAAAAAATGTGGAAGAGCTTTTGGTTTATCAGATATACAAATCCCCAACCTTTTCAACCTCAGCTGTCTGCATAAGGTACTTCTCAGTCGGCCCACTCAGTAAGATTGGCTCAGTGACTCCATGATAACCATTATTGTTCTTCGCCTTCGACATTCCACAGCCCTCACAAACTCTCCGAACACTCAACTTCAGAATTACAAATTCTCACACAGCTAAAGTACAAATCCGTGTCATTTTAGAAGAAAACAAAACCTTGGAGTACAAATTCTTATGAGTACCTCTTTGGAATTGTTAGGTAGTACTTTTAGCAAATTTTGTCTGCATGCACAGATAGGAACACGGATTAGTGTGTGCTCATTGAAGATGTATACTTTTGTTTAGCTCCCTATAAGCTATAACTGGCTTCAGATGCTCTGAGCCTCTTAGTATGTTAATTCGGAAAAATTGAGTGTGGTTCTAATACCAAATACCTTTCCTCCTCAAATTTCAGCTGGGTTTCTTCTAGCACAGTCTAAATGTCTGTTGCCACACTACAGGTTCAGAAACAACTAACAACAAACTGTAGTGATACAGATGAAGGAACATGACTTTTAGATTTGATCAGAGCAACTGGTTAGCGTACTCAGTTGAAAGTTAGTCCTTCCCATAGAAACAAAAGGTTAATAGTAGCTTTGCACTCTTGATGTACTTGAGGGTAGGAAAGGGTAAGTAGATGAATTTTCAATGAATTCCATAGAAACATTAGTATACACCATCTGAGTGCATATAATATGCAAACTAAACAAGCTAAGAAAATACAAAATAGAGCACACACTTGATTATCAGACTGAAAACCATGCTCAGAGAGATGTTAACCATAGGCACAATCAAATCTATAGTGTAATAACTAAAACAACAACAGAGATAGCCTCGAGAAATTGGCACATAACCTAAAAGAACTGTAAAGAGGTGCATCGACAATTTGAAAAGTGCTAGTGTGGTACCCGCAATAAGAGATGGGCGTATGGTACCTCTCGGAGCCTTTGGAGAAATCTCTCATCTCTGATAACCCTGGGTGAGCTAGCAGTAAAACTGGGAGCAATAAAATTATCTTCTGTTTTCAAAAATCTATTATGAGTGCTGCAACATGGACATGGTTGTTGGAATACATAAGATTGTTGTGCATTACTGCATTGCTTTATTTTTTTATTATTTTCAACAATTCGTTTCAAGCTTGCAGCCTGTTGGTTTCGTAGGGGCTTGCAGAAGCTAGTGCCTGCATTTTTTGAGTTCCCTAGCATGTCACTATATGGTCCATAGAATGACTTTGCTTCACAAAAGAGAATTCTGTTCTCACACATTCCATTCGTATGGAATAAAAAATATTTATCGGTACTTTCAAATAGGTCCAATGTCAGGTTTAAGCGAATAACCAATGCTTAGCTATCAGAACACATTCTCTTCTGTTTCATTTTTATTGTCCCTCTAGTTGTATTTTCAAATGTTGTCTCTGTTAATAAGTTTCAGTCAATCAATAATATTTCTCATTTACTTTAGAAATATATGTTTAAGATATAAAAATCAGCAATCGTAAATAGTATTACAAATTGTAAAGACTTATCTTTGCTACAACATACATGGACAGTGTAAAGTTGAACTAGACTAACATCAGATTTGGTTTAATTAAAGAGAATTTTTATTTCCATTTCCATCATGACATGAAAATGGCTAAATATCTATAAACCAAGGAAACAAGTTTTGTATAGCTTTCCTTTAATTGTGTTCAAAATTAGTAGGGGAATCGTCAATGCAATTTACCATTGCTAAAATGGTTGTTCCCATTAATCCAGCTCTAGTACCCTTCGCTTCCTATGCAAGCCAAAGCAAGCACACAATTTGTGAACATGTATAAAGAAATAACAAAACAAGGAATGTGAAACTCACTTTATCTTACCTTATTCTTGAGATTCACTGAAACTAAATGGTTGTCAATCCCATTGGAGATGACTTCATATCCTTTTGCAGTCAGGCTCTAATAACAATGTACCCATCAATAAGTGATTCAAATTCTCAAGCACAATTGATAATGTTGCAAAACTACACATTTGTGTTTCTTTCAGTTGAAGTTAATATAAATGTCTGCTGAGTTATTTTATTCTTTTGGCTGAATATAGTACTGACGAGAATGGAACTATATGAAAGTATCATAGGTATCATTGATGAGAAAATAAAAAACGGTGAAGAGCATCAGGACATGAACCGCTCGCGATCATCGTGCGCCTGCGAAGATCCCCTCCTCGATCAGCTTTGGCCATCATGGTCAATTCAGATGACGACAAATAAGAAAAGAAACTAAAAGCGAAAACAGGAAGATCTAACTATTTTTGCTGCTTTCACTCGGATGTCATCCTGCAAGGAAGATATGTAAACTGCAGAAGAATCGACACGACATCAGATTTATATCGCCCATCTGCTTGTACTCTCTTCATAGATAAAGAACCAACAGTTAAGCCTCGCACAACACAAGAGAAGAGGAAGTCTATTGGAAATAGAATGAAAAAGCAACAGAAAAGAGCACGAACAGAGGGTGCCGCCCCAAACCTAGGAGATTATACCTCGTGATAGGTGTAGCAGTGTCGGTGCAGATCTCGCAGATCTGGTCCAACCTACCGCGTGCATGGCGAACATGGCTTGGTTCGGCTAGGATTCAACTCCGACAGGGGTGGAGGAGACGGGTCTACAACTCCGAGGTGAGATGTATGGGGTAGAGGTGAGGCGGCATCAGCGAAGAAGGACATCAAGGTAAGAGGCCAGCTTGATGTGTCCTACACCAAGAGATAGAAAAGCAAATTTTCAGATAAACCTGGGTAATTGTCTTCTCTATACCTTTTACCACACATAATTCTGAAATAATAATGAACACATAATTCAAAGTTGTTCTTTATAGAGAAATATCTTTTATCGATGGCCACTTAATCTTCACTGAACACTATAAACATCTGATTGTATCCACTTCAATCAAATCACTCTATGTAAATGGAGCATCAAGGGTCATTCATGGTGGGTAGTGACCTATTGGTCCCTAAACACCACCTTTTACCTCTACAGACTAATAGACACATCGAATCCTACCAAATTCATTTGCCATAAGCAGAAGTGCACACAAAGGTAATAAATGCTTAAGATATTACATCTAAATTATCAATTTGTTCACATTTATCATGGCTGAATATTTAAGCTAGCTTCTACTGTATCGAGCAACCGAGGTGGCACTAACCGGCGGGGTGTCCAGCATATTGTGTACTCGGTTGGCCCATTATGGTATCACAAATAAACGATGGCATATGGTAACACAAATAAAGATGCATCAAAATACTAATCATGCTTAACCAGGTATTTTGTTATGTAATTGTCGGGGACCATAATTAGGGGTACCCTCAAGACTCCTAAATCTCAGCTGGTAACCCCCATCAGCACAAAGCTGCAAAGGCCTGATGGGTGCGATTAAGTCAAGGATCGGTCCATTCGAGGGACGCGATCACGCCTCGCCCGAGCCCAACCTCGGGCAAGGGCAGCCGACCCCGGAGGATCTACGTCTTGCCCGAGGACCCCCTCCAGCAACGGACACACCTTCGGCTCGCCCGAGGCCCAGTCTTCACCAAGAAGCAACCTTGGCCAAATCGCCACGCCAACCGACCAAATCGCAGGGGCATTTAATGCAAAGGTGGCCTGACACCTTTATCCTGACGCACGCCCTCCAGTCGACAGAGCCGAAGTGACCGCAGTCACTTCGCCGCTCCACTGACCGGTCTGACAAGAGGACAGTGCCGCCTGCGCCGCTCCGACTGCTGAGCCACTTGACAGAGTGAGGCTGACAGCAGCCAAGTCCAGCCCCAGGCGCCATGGGAAACTCCGCTTCGCCCGACCCTAGGGCTCGGACTCGGGCTCAGCCCTGGAAGGCGACGAACTCCGCTTCACCCGACCCCAGGGCTCAGACTCAGGCTCAGCCCCGGAAGACGACAAACTCCGCTCCGCCCGACCCTAGGGCTCGGACTCGGGCTCAGCCCCGGAAGACGACGAATTCCGCTTCGCTCGACCCCAGGGCTCGGACTCGGGCTCAGCCCCGGAAGACGACGAACTCCGCTCCGCCCGACCCTAGGGCTCGGACTCGGGCTCAGCCCCAGAAGACGATGAATTCCGCTTCGCCCGACCCCAGGGCTCGGACTCGAGCTCAGCCCCGGAAGACGACGAACTCCGCTTCGCCCGACCCCAGGGCTCGGACTCGGGCTCAGCCCCGGAAGACGACAAACTCCGCTCCGCCCGACCCCAGGGCTCGGACTCGGACTCAGCCCCGGCCTCAGCCGACGGTCTCCGCCTTGTCCGACCCGGGGGCTCGGACTCGACCTCGACCTCGGAGGAGCCTCCACCTCACCCAACCTAGGGCACGGACCGACCACGTCAACAGGAGGCGCCATCATTACCCTACCCCGAGCTGACTCAGGCTACGGGGAACAAGACCGGCGTCCCATCTGGCTCGCTCCACTATACGAGTAATGATGGCGCCCCGCACGCTCCATGACGACGGCGGCTCTCAGCCCCCTTACGGAAGCAAGAGGACGTCAGCAAGGACTCGACAGCCCCGACAGCTGTCCTCCAGCGCTCCTCCGACGGCCACGACACCACACGAACTGGGTGCCAAAACCTCTCCGGCTGCCACGATGGCATGTACTTAGGGCGCTAGCTCTCCCCTGCTAGACACGTTAGCACACTGCTACACCCTCCATTGTACACCTGGATCCTCTCCTTACGCCTATAAAAGGGAGGTCCAGGGCCCTCTTACAGAGGGTTGGCCGCGCGGGGAAGGATGGGACGGCGCTCGCGCAAGGCCGCTCGCTCCCTCCCGCGTGGACACTTGTAACCCCCTACTGCAAGCGCACCCGACCTGGGCGCGGGGCTAACACGAAGGCCGCGGGTTCCACCTCCCACACCTGTCTCCCTCCGGCTGCTCTCCCCCCTTCGCGTTCCGCCTCGCGCCGACCCATCTGGGCTGGGGCACGCGGCGACAATTTACTCGTCGATCCAGGGACCCCCCCGGGTTTCGAAACGCCGACAGTTGGCGCGCCAGGTAGGGGCCTGCTGCGTGTTGACGAACAGCTTCCCGTCAAGCTCCAGATGGGCAGTCTCCAGCAACCTCTCCAGCCCGGGACGGTGCTCCGTTTCGGGAGTCTTGAGTTCATGTCCCTCGACGGTAGCTACGACATGATACTTCTTCCCCCGCCGCGCGACAGCGACAATGGCGGTCGACAACCCGCCCGCCGGCGGGAAAATCGACGACGCCTTCCCCACGTGGTGGAAGGACGACATTCGGACTTGTCCCGTCCCCTCCCCACCGACGGAGGAGGAGGCGGGGCAACCAAGGCCAAGCAGGAGGCGGCACCTTGTTGGCTGTCGAGCGAGTCGACGGCGCCGGCGCCCCAACGGAGAGCGCGTCGGGCATCGGCCCCGCGTCTGAGACAAAGACGAGCGCCGTCTCCCCGCAACACACCAACCTCAAGCAAACGGACGACGCCAGCACGCTCGCGAAGGACTTGTTAGGCGTCACCCTCGTACCTGAGACGACGGTGCAGTAAGTCCCTGACGTGACTTCGTCACCGCCCATTGACCAAAAGGTACCGACCGATTCCCATCTCGCGCCTTTTGGATTCGGCCTCGACCTGCCAAGCAACTCCGCTTCGGTGGACACTCTCATAGAGGCGAGTCCAAACCCTCTGGGGTATCGTGTGCGGTCACCCTGGGACCGGCTGACGGCCGTCTCGACCTACGGGCCCTCGGGGTCCGAGGAAGATGGCGAGCCCGACTTCTGTTGGGATTTCTCCGGACTTGGTAACCCCAGTACCATGCGGGACTTCATGACCGCATGCGACTACTGCCTTTCCGACTGTTCCGACGGTAGCCACAGCCTCGATGACGAGGACTGCGACCCAAGTCGCGAATGTTTCCACGTTGATCTAGGGGGTCCCGGCGAAGGCAACCATCTTGGTATACCGGAGAATGGTGATCCCCGTAGGCCCGTGCCTCGCGTTGACATCCTTCGGGAGCTAGCTGTGGTCTTCGTCCCGGCGGGGGGTCATGACCCACAGCTCGAGCAAATCCGCGAGATGCAGGCCAGGCTCGACGAGGGAGCAGGAACGCTTGAGCCGATCCGCCGGGACATCGGGCAGGAATGGGCGGGCCAACCTTCGGCCGGAGAAGCACGTCATCTCCCCCAGGGCATCCAGCATCGCATCGCCGACGACGTTAGGGTAAGGCCACCACCGGTTTCCAGTGGAGTCGGCCAGAACCTGGCTGCAGCGGCAATGCTTCTCCACGCGATGCCGGAGCCATCAACCACCGAGGGGCGGCGTATCCAGGGAGAGCTCAAGAATCTCCTGGAGGACGCCGCGGTCCGACGGGCCGAAAGGTCCGCCTCCTGAAGGCAGGGGTACCCCTCGGAACATCGCGCCGCGACTTCCCGATTCATGCGGGAAGCCTCGGTCCACACCGGGCGCACGCGCAACACAGCGCCTGTGGCCCCGGGTCGCCTCGGCAACGAGCACCATCACTGCAGCCATCGGGCCCACCTCGACGAGAGGGTGCGCCGAGGCTACCACCCCAGGCATGGGGGACGCTACAACAGCGGGGAGGATCGGAGTCCTTCGCCCGAACCACCCGGTCCGCAGGCTTTCAGTCGCGCCATACGACAGGCGCCGTTCCCGACCCGGTTCCGAACCCCGACTACTATCACAAAGTACTCGGGGGCGACGAGACCGGAACTGTGGCTCGCGGACTATCGGCTGGCCTGCCAACTGGGTGGAACGGACGATGATAATCTCATCATCCGCAACCTCCCCCTGTTCCTCTCCGACACCGCTCGAGCCTAGCTGGAGCACCTGCCTCTGGGGCAGATCTCCAACTGGGATGACCTGGTCCAAGCCTTCACCGGCAATTTCCAAGGCACGTACGTGCGCCCTGGAAACTCCTGGGATCTCCGAAGCTGCCGCCAGCAGCCGGGAGAGTCTCTCCGGGACTACATCCGGCGATTCTCGAAGCAGCGCACCGAGCTGCCCAACGTCACCGATTCGGATGTCATCGGCGCGTTCCTCGCCGGCACCACTTGCCGCGACCTGGTGAGCAAGCTGGGTCGCAAGACCCCCACCAAGGCGAGCGAGCTGATGGACATCGCCACCAAGTTCGCCTCTGGCCAGGAGGCGGTTGAGGCCATCTTCCGGAAGGACAAGCAGCCCCAGGGCCGCCCATCGGAAGATGTTCCCGAGGCGTCAACTCAGCGCGGCACCAAGAAGAAAGGCAAGAAGAAGTCACAAGCGAAACGCGACGCCGCCGACGCGGACCTTGTCGCCGCTGCCGAGTACAAGAACCCTCGGAAACCTCCCGGAGGTGCCAACCTCTTCAACAAGATGCTCAAGCAGCCGTGCCCCTATCATCAGGGGCCCGTCAAGCACACCCTTGAGGAGTGTGTCATGCTTCGACGCCACTTTCACAAGGCCGGGCCACCCACGGAGGGTGGCAAGGCTCTCGACGACGCTAAGAAGGAAGATCACAAGGCAGGAGAGTTCCCCGAGGTCCGCGGCTGCTTCATGATCTACGGTGGGCAAGTGGCAAACGCCTCGGCTCGGCACCGCAAGCAAGAGCGTCGGGAGGTCTACTCGGTAAAGGTGGCGCCGCCAGTCTACCTAGACTGGTCCGACAAGCCCATCACCTTCAACCAGGCCGACCATCCCGACCATGTGCCGAGCCCGGGGAAATACCCGCTCGTTGTCGACCCCATCATCGGCAACGTCAGGCTCACCAAGGTCCTCATGGACGGAGGCAGCAGCCTCAACATCATCTACACCGAGACCCTCGGTCTCCTGCGGATCGACCTGTCCTCGATCCGGACGGGCGCTGCGCCTTTCCACGGGATAATCCCCGGGAAGCGCGTCCAACCCCTCGGACAACTCGATCTACCCATCTGCTTTGGGACGCCCTCCAACTTTCGAAGGGAGACCCTCACGTTCGAAGTGGTCGGGTTTCGAGGAACCTACCACGCAGTGTTGGGGAGGCCATGCTATGCCAAGTTCATGGCCATCCCCAACTACACCTACCTCAAGCTCAAGATGCCGGGCCCCAACGGGGTCATCACCGTCGAGCCCACGTACCGACACGCGTACGAATGCGACGTGGAGTGCGTGGAGTACGCCGAGGCCCTCGCCAAGTCCGAGGCCCTCATCGCCGACCTGGAGACCCTCTCTAGGGAGGCGCTAGACGTGAAGCGCCACGCCGCAACTTCGAGCCAGCGGAGACGGTTAAGTCCGTCCCTCTCGACCCCTGCAACGATGCCTCCAAGCAGATCCGGATCGGCTCCGAGCTCGACCCCAAATAGGAAGCAGTGCTCATCGACTTTCTCCGCGCAAACGCCGACGTTTTCGCGTGGAGTCCCTCGGACATGCCCGGCATACCGAGGGAAGTCGCCGAGCACTCGCTGGATATCCGAGCTGGAGCCCGACCCGTGAAGCAGCCTCTGCGCCGATTCGACGAAGAAAAGCGCAGAGCCATAGGCGAGGAGATCCACAAGCTAATGGCGGCAGGGTTCATCAAAGAGGTATTCCATCCCGAATGGCTTGCCAATCCTGTGCTTGTGAGAAAGAAAGGGGGGAAATGGCGGACGTGTGTAGACTACACTGGTCTAAACAAAGCATGACCGAAAGTTCCCTACCCTCTGCCTCGCATCGATCAAATCGTGGATTCCACTGCTGGGTGCGAAACCCTGTCTTTCCTCGATGCCTACTCAGGGTATCACCAGATCAGGATGAAAGAGTCTGACCAGCTCGCGACTTCTTTCATCACACCCTTCGGCATGTACTGCTATGTTACCATGCCGTTCGGCTTGAGGAATGCGAGTGCAACGTACCAACGGTGCGTGAACCATGTGTTCGGCGAACACATTGGCCGAATGATCGAGGCCTACGTCGATGACATCATAGTCAAGATGAGGAAAGCCTCCGACCTCCTTTCCGACCTTGAAGTGACATTCCGATGTCTCAAGGCGAAAGGCGTGAAGCTCAATCCCGAAAAGTGTGTCTTCGGGGTCCCCCGAGGCATGCTCTTGGGGTTCATCGTCTCCGAGCGGGGCATCGAGGCCAACCCGGAGAAGATCGCGGCCATCACCAGCATGGGACCCATCAAGGACTTGAAAGGCGTACAGAGGGTCATGGGATGCCTCGCGGCTCTGAGCCGTTTCATCTCGCGCCTCGGCGAAAGAGGCCTGCCTCTGTACTGCCTCTTAAGGAAGGCCGAGTGCTTCGCTTGGACCCCTGAGGCTGAGGAAGCCCTCGGGAACCTGAAGGTGCTCCTCACGAACGCGCCCATCTTGGTGACTCGCAGCTCATCATCGACCAAGTCATGAAGAACTCCCACTGCCGCGACCCGAAGATGGAAGCCTACTGCAATGAGGTTCGGCGCCTGGAAGACAAGTTCTACGGGCTCGAGCTCAACCACATCGCCCGACGCTACAACGAGACTGCGGACGAGCTGGCTAAAATAGCCTCGGGGCGAACAACGGTTCCCCCGGACGTATTCTCCCGAGACCTGCATCAACCCTCCGTCAAGACCGACGACACGCCCGAGCCCGAGAAGGCCCCGAGGCACCCTCGGCACAGTCCGAGGTACCCTCGGCTCGGCCCGAGGCGCCCTCGGCTCGGCCCGAGGTACCCTCGGCCCCTGAGGGTGAGGCACTGCGCATCGAGGAGGAGCGGAGCGGGGTCACGCCTAATCAAAACTGGCAGACCCCGTACCTGCAATATCTCCACCGAGGAGAGCTACCCCTCGACCAAGCCGAAGCTCGGCGGTTGGCGTGGCGCGCCAAGTCGTTCGTCTTGCTGGGAGATGGGAAGGAGCTCTACCACCATAGCCCCTCGAGCATCCTCCAGCGATGCATTTCCATCGCCGAAGGCCAGGAGCTCTTACAAGAGATACACTCGGGGGCTTGCGGCCATCACGCAGCACCTCGAGCCCTTGTTGGAAACGCCTTCCGGCAAGGTTTCTACTGGCCGACGGCGGTGGCCGACGCCACTAGAATTGTCCGCACCTGTGAAGGGTGTCAGTTCTACGCGAGGCAGACCCACCTGCCCGCTCAGGCTCTGCAGACCATACCCATCACCTGGTCGTTTGCTGTGTGGGGTCTGGACCTCGTCGGCCCCTTGCAGAAGGCACCCGGGGGCTACACGCACCTGTTGGTCACCATCGACAAATTCTCCAAGTGGATCGAGGTCCGACCCCTAAACAGCATCAGGTCCGAACAGGCGGTGGCGTTCTTCACCAACATCATCCATCGCTTTGGGGTCCCGAACTCCATCATCACCGACAACGGCACCCAGTTCACCGGCAGAAAGTTCCTGGACTTCTGCGAGGATCACCACATCCGGGTGGACTGGGCCGCCGTGGCCCACCCCATGACAAATGGGCAGGTAGAACGTGCCAACGGCATGATTCTGCAAGGACTCAAGCCTCGGATCTACAACGACCTCAACAAGTTCGGCAAGCGATGGATGAAGGAACTCCCCTCGGTGGTCTGGAGTCTGAGGACAACGCCGAGCCGAGCCACGGGCTTCACACCGTTCTTTCTAGTCTATGGGGCCGAGACCATCTTGCCCACAGACTTAGAATACGGTTCCCCGAGGACGAGGGCCTACGCCGACCAAAGCAATCGAGCCAATCGAGAAGACTCACTGGACCAGCTGGAAGAGGCTCGGGACATGGCCTTACTACCCTCGGCGCGGTACCAGCAGTCCCTGCGACGCTACCACGCCCGAGGGGTTTGGTCCCGAGACCTCCATGTGGGCGACCTGGTGCTTCGGCTAAGACAAGACGCCCGAGGGCGGCATAAGCTCACGCCTCCCTGGGAAGGGTCGTTCGTCATCGCCAAGGTTCTGAAGCCCAGAACATACAAGCTGGCCAACAGTCAAGGCGAGGTCTACAGCAACGCTTGGAACATCCAACAGCTACGTCGCTTCTACCCTTAAGATGCTTCCAAGTTATTCGTACACCCCGTTCACACACAAAGTCTGGTCGTCAAGGAAGGGTCAGCCTTGCCTCGGCAAAGCCCGACCCTCCCTCGGGGGCTAGAAGGGGGGAACCCCCTCTGCGTCGAAATTTTCCTCGAAAAAAGGAAAAAATCTTTTCTGCCAGAATGCCTTTCGTGCTTTTCGACTACTTCGAAAGTGGATCCTGAAAACGACGGAGTACACGTAAGCAGCCAAGGCTGACCGAGCCGAGGGACTCCTACGCCTCCGGGATACGGATACCTCACTCATCACCTTCTGCGATAAGTAACTCGCGCTTGGATAAGTGATTCCACGGACCGAACAAGTCTTCACGCTCGAAAGCTCCTCTACCGGAACGATTTTTCGGGCCTTCTCGACTGCGTCGGTGACAGAACCCTATGGACGAGTAAGAGTGCGCGTAAGCGGCAAGGCCGACCGAGCCGAGGGATTCCTACGCCTCCGGGATACGGATACCTCACTCATCACCTTCCGTGAAAAGCAACTCTCGCCCACACAAACAATTATGTTACCAACAAATAAGTCCGGATACTCGAAACAAGAGGAAAAGAAACACAGCTTTACAACACGACGATAGTGTGTTTGGGCCTCGGCGGCCGCATAAAACATACACACACTACAAGACAACCCGATCCTGCAGGCTCGGACGTCGACAGTTGAAGGGGGCAGCAGCACCCTCGGCGTCAACTACACCTTCGGTAGGGTCTGACCTAGCCTCGAACGGCGACGCGGTTGGAGGATCTTCACCCCGAAAGACGACATCAGCACCACACCCGGGCCATCGCCGCCAGGGTCTTCTCCAGGAATCTGGCTCGAGCAGACGGCTCGGCCGGCCACCCCGAGGCCTCGGCCAGCTGCCCGCCGAAGACATCAGCCCGGCCCGTGGCCTCGGCAGCTCAACACCGGCGTCGGTCCCGCCAGTGGACGACCCGGCCAGGCTCCGGCCGACCAAATCTTCTTTTCGAGCCAACTCTGCCTCTGTCCGTGCTGACACCGCAACCTCCGGTTTCGGCTCATCGAAGAGCGGCCGAGGGGTCCCTTTAACTAAGCGAGAGAAGCCTCGGACAGCAAGGCCGACCGAGCCGAGGGACTCCTACGCCTCCGGGATACGGATACCTCACTCGTCACCTTCGCACGAGGTGACTCACGCTTGGTGAAGCGGTTCAGATAACCAACAGGCGAGTCTTAGTGCTCGAAAATGAGGAAAAAACACGGCTCCGCGCCGAAAATACATACATGTTCAAGCCCCGACAGCCACAATGAACAAAAGACCGGCACACAAGGTGCCAATACAAACGGAACCCCGGTTCCACCTCCGCAGGTACGAACAACCCCACACGATTGGGGGGCCTGCGGAGCAACAGAAGACCGACGAACGGCTCGCCGTCGCCCGCCCCAGCAGCGGCGACGACGACGACTTCTGCTCCGGGGGCCGAGCAGCAGCAGCAATGACCTCAGGGCGGATGCTGCTGCCATGAGGCCCTCGCCCATGCCCTCACTCGAGAGGCAAGGACGGGCAGAAGGCCGTAGAGTTGGAGGTCAGTTCGTGGGTGGCACCGGCTAGCTCGTCGGCGGTGAAACCTCTTCCGGCTGCCAAGGCGGAAGGCGGCGCCGGGAGCGGCTCCGAAGCCACTCGGCTCAGAGAGCTAGGCACGCGGCAGCTGCCAACGCCACGAACGGCGAACGCCCTTCCCCCCGATCACTGAGGGAAGGAGCGGGCCGCCGCCCGCGCAGGGACCGACCCCAACTCGGCACACTCCCCTCCCCAGCACTGATGATGAACATTAGGGATGGCAATGGGTACCCGAAACCCGAAACCCGATGGGTAAAAACCCTATTAGGGCACGGGTATGGCGGATTTTGATACCCATGGGTATTTTATTGGGTCATTTGTTATGCCCATCGGGTACGGTGGGCGTGGGTATGTTCTCTATTGCCCCATACCCGCTACCCGATGGGGAACCCGCTAATATATGACACGTGGGTCTAGATTCAAATATTAAGTATTGTGTATTGAACAATTAGATTTGAAGGCATGATTTTGTCCATAGTTTTGTAGAATCAATGCTATGTTTTGTGTGATTTGAAGGCATGATGTTGCCATTTAATGTTGAATATTGTTGAACCTGTGATAAAATTATGTTGGGTTCGATACATTTGTTATGCTGGTACTTATTTTTGCGATTCAAATGATCATGTCTATCATAATGTTAGTGGGTATGGGTACCCGATGGGTACCCGCTACCCATGGTGGGTATGGGTATGGCGTAATTTTGTACCCATGATGGGTAGTGGGTATGGGTTTGGGTCAATTTTTTCCTAGTGGGTATGGGTATGGCTTCGTGTGCCCACTGGGTACCTTACCCACTGCCATCCCTAATGAACATCCTTGAAGCTGAGGGAGGGGCAGAGGCCGCAGCCCGGTTCGCTTCTCCCTACCATCGAACTGGAGGTCACCGTCTTGGGTGACCACCGGTGAGGGGATGCGGCCGGGCTGCCTGATGAAAATCCTTGAAGCTGAACGATGGCTGAAAGGTACCAACTTCCTCGAAGTTGCGTCCCTCCGACGACAAGACGGAAGGATTGCGGGCATCCCTCCGACGACACGACGCATAAGGGAACACGAAGACATGGTCGTCTTTCAAGGGGGTCACCCTCCTTTTAAAGGCAACTCTCCCCGCTTGCGTCCTCAGCCGTTGCGGGCTGAGTCTTCTCCAACACGCTCCAAGGTCCTCCCCCTACGACACGGGGGCTGGGCCCCACGCGTCATGCAAGCTGGTCCAGGGCAGAAGGAGCCAAACCGCCGCGCGCAGGGCATGCAACTGCCCAGCAGTTACAAGCATTCCCCCACTTTCGCCCAGACCAGCGGGTGAAAGGGTGGACAGCCATGCAGTCGGCATGCAACCGCGCCAAGTGGGCGCGCCCCTTCGACTCCAATGCGCCCAGCATGGAGGCCCAGGCCCACACATCATGCAACCGGCGCGCCGGTTGCTACGTGCGAGCAACTGCACCGCTGCTCGCACCACTACCGCGCCTCCTCGACTGCGGAACCAGTACCGCGACTCGAGGCAACCCTGCGTATGACCCAGCAGTGCCAGCCAGGCGCGACGGTCAATACGGCCAAAAATGGGCCGGCAGTAATGGCGGTGGCAGGCGGGCAGGAGCAGCGGTCACGTCATCAGCCAAGCTTACGTCCCATCCAGGGGCAGCGAGAGAACCCTCTCTCACGGCGTGAAGACGGCGCGCCCGTGTTCCGTTCCTCGAACGGCTCGCGCACGCGCAACGACCGCCTCGCGAACCACTCGCCCCATCACATTAACTCCACGGCAGGACAGGCGGCGCCTCAGGCAGGAGAAGCAAGCGACGCTTCGCCTTCGCCATAATGACCGCGACGAAAAAGGTACGCCACGTCATTCGATTTCGTATCCTTTTCCTTTTCCTCTTTCTCTCTCCTACAACAGGGACCGGGAAAGGGGGATACCCTGAAAAGGATCCTTCCCCGTGAAGGAAACAGGCCCCGAGCCTCCCTACTGATCAGAGGTTCAAAGGCTGGCCCCTCGGAAGGGTTCAACGGCCGCCTCAGAGCGCTTGGGTTCTGCGCCCACTACTGGTCAGAGGTTCGATGGTCGGCCCCTCGGAAGGGTTCAACGGCCGCCTCAGGCCACTCGGGCTCCGCGCCCACTACTGATCAGGGGTTCGTAGGCTGGCCCTCGAAGGGTTCACAGTCGCCTCAGACACAGAGCAAGGGATGACCCTGGGTACGTTCGATACATAACCAAGGCTCGGGCTACGCTCCCGAGGTACCCTAGGACATTTCCGAGACCAGCAGGAACGATCTTGTAACGGAATCCCATCAGAGGGAGGCATCGAGCCCTTGGACCCCATCAAAAGGGGACCGGGTCCGGCAGATCACCCGCAGGTACTTTTGGAGCGCGCCTCTGGGCCTCTAGCCGACCCCTAACAAATGGGGCACGGGCGTCCACTCGGATTACCCGCCAGCAGCTCACCGGAGACACCATGTTCGGCGCCCTCCAAGGGCAACATGGCGCTTTCCCCCCCCCCCCTCCTCCTTGCGGAAAGGCGACGCAGGGGCGTATGTAAAAAAAGTCGAGTCAGTCCTTGACCGTCCTCTCGCCCTGTGCAGAGGCTCGGGGGCTGCTCTCGCAAACCCGGCTCCGGCCGAACCGTTGATAGCGTCAACATACCAGCCCGAGAACTTGGGACCCGACCGTGCACCCGGGCTACGGCCAGCTCGCATGAGGGAACAACCAGACCAGCCGAAGTGTTGCGAAACGCACTAAGACCTCGAAGGAGTCAAACTACTCCTTCGAGGCCTCGGGGGCTACACCCGGTGGGTGCGCTCGCACGCACCCACCGGAACAAAATGCAACCAAAAAAGGCTGGTCCCCTTGCAAAAAAGTGCGGCAAAAGCCTCCAAGCGAGTATTAACACTCCCTTCGAGGCTCGAGGGCTACTGTCGGGGACCATAATTAGGGGTACCCTCAAGACTCCTAAATCTCAGCTGGTAACCCCCATCAGCACAAAGCTGCAAAGGCCTGATGGGTGCGATTAAGTCAAGGATCGGTCCATTCGAGGGACGCGATCACGCCTCGCCCGAGCCCAGCCTCGGGCAAGGGCAGCCGACCCCGGAGGATCTACGTCTCGCCCGAGGACCCCCTCCAGCAATGGACACACCTTCGGCTCGCCCGAGGCCCAGTCTTCACCAAGAAGCAACCTTGGCCAAATCGCCACACCAACCGACCAAATCGCAGGGGCATTTAATGCAAAGGTGGCCTGACACCTTTATCCTGACGCACGCCCTCCAGTCGACAGAGCCGAAGTGACCGCAGTCACTTCGCCGCTCCATTGACTGGTCTGACAAGAGGACAGCGCCGCCTGCGCCGCTCCGACTGCTGAGCCACTCGACAGAGTGAGGCTGACAGCCGCCAAGTCCGGCCCCAGGCGCCATGGGAAACTCCGCTTCGCCCGACCCCAGGGCTCGGACTCGGGCTCAGCCCCGGAAGGCGACGAACTCCGCTTCGCCCGATCCCAGGGCTCGGACTCGGGCTCAGCCCCGGAAGACGACGAACTCCGCTCCGCCCGACCCCAAGGCTCGGACTCGGGCTCAGCCCCGGAAGACGACGAATTCCGCTTCGCCCGACCCCAGGGCTCGGACTCGGGCTCAGCCCCGGAAGACGACGAACTCCGCTCCGCCCGACCCCAGGGCTCGGACTCGGGCTCAGCCCCGGAAGACGACGAATTCCGCTTCGCCCGACCCCAGGGCTCGGACTCGGGCTCAGCCCCGGAAGACGACGAACTCCGCTTCGCCCGACCCCAGGGCTCGGACTCGGGCTCAGCCCCGGAAGACGACGAACTCCGCTCCGCCCGACCCCAGGGCTCGGACTTAGACTCAGCCCCGGCCTCAGCCGACGGTCTCCGCCTTGTCCGACCCGGGGGCTCGGACTCGACCTCGACCTCGGAGGAGCCTCCACCTCGCCCAACCTAGGGCACGGACCGACCACGTCAACAAGAGGCACCATCATTACCCTACCCCGAGCTGACTCAGGCTACGGGGAACAAGACCGGCGTCCCATCTGGCTCGCTCCACTATACGAGTAATGATGGCGCCCCGCACGCTCCATGACGACGGCGGCTCTCAGCCCCCTTACGGAAGCAAGAGGATGTCAGCAAGGACTCGACAGCCCCGACAGCTGTCCTCCAGCGCTCCTCCGACGGCCATGACACCACACGAACTGGGTGCCAAAACCTCTCCGGCTGCCACGATGGCATGTACTTAGGGCGCTAGCTCTCCCCCGCTAGACACGTTAGCACACTGCTACACCCTCCATTGTACACCTGGATCCTCTCCTTACGCCTATAAAAGGGAGGTCCAGGGCCCTCTTACAGAGGGTTGGCCGCGCGGGGAAGGACGGGACGGCGCTCGCGCAAGGCCGCTCCCTCCCTCCCGCGTGGACGCTTGTAACCCCCTACTGCAAGCGCACCCGACCTGGGCGCGGGGCTAACACGAAGGCCGTGGGTTCCACCTCCCACGCCTGTCTCCCTCCGGCTGCTCTCCCCCCTTCGCGTTCCGCCTCGCGCCGACCCATCTGGGCTGGGGCACGCGGCGACAATTTACTCGTCGGTCCAGGGACCCCCCGGGTTTGGAAACGCCGACAATAATAAAAAATATAGTCCAAGTATTGAATGATCATCAAAGAGAGATAAACATATAACAACGAGTGAAGACTTCTCAGATACAAACCCAACCAGTGAACAGCCAAGTATGGCTGAAGATGATGAAAATGCAGTAGTTATGCCTGAGAATTTGAAACCAGGCAATGGTTGTGTGACTGATAATTTGCATATTGTTGGTGGACATGGGGAATGAAGACTTATGGTTGTGTGACCGATAATTTTCATTGGTTAATTATTACTTGCAAGGTGCAAACCCATTTCTGCTCTCAGCCTACCAGATCACTAAAAGTTGTCTATCTAAAATTCTAAATTGTTGTGCTGGTTTTGCTTTCTTGAACAATTAGAATTTTTTGTGAGTAGCTGCCTTTTGTACAGTACTGGATTTGCCATTGCCTGATGATGACACAATTATGGTGGTTCTATCTCACAACAGATCCATGTTACAGTCCAGTGCTTCTTCTAACATTCTAATTTAATTGTGTTACAACATGCGTCTTTTTGGATTTTTTTTCTTTTTTCCTCAACTGTACTGCATTTGCTTGCAGATTATAAAAGGAACAGGATGTAAGAACTAAACAATTTAGAATGATAAACAACATATTGTTAAAAAATATATGAGTAAAAGTATGGTGTTAAACTTTAGTCTTTTGTAAGCAATGTGTCGGGGACCATAATTAGGGGTACCCTCAAGATCCCTAAATCTCAGCTGGTAACCCCATCAGCACAAAGCTGCAAAGGCCTGATGGGTGCGATTAAGTCAAGGGTCGGCCCATTCAAGGGACATGATCGTGCCTCGCCCGAGCCTAGCCTCGGGCAAGGGAAGCCGACCCCGGAGAACCTACGTCTCGCCCGAGGACCCCCCTCCAGCAACGGGCACTCTATCGGCTCGCCCGAGGCCCAGTCTTCACTAAGAAGCAACCTTGGCCACGTCGCCACGCCGACCGACCAAATCGCAGGGGCATTCAATGCAAAGGTGGCCTGGCACCTTTATCCTGACGCACGCCCTCCAGTCGATAGAGCCGAAGTGACCGCAGTCACTTTGCCGCTCTACTGACCGGTCTGACAAGAGGACAGCGCCGCCTGCGCCGCTCTGACTACTGAGCCACCCGACAGAGTGAGGCTGACAGCAGCCAAGGCCGGCCTTGGGCGTCATAGGAAACTCCGCCTCGCCCGACCCCAGGGCTCGGACTCGGGCTCAGCCCCGGAAGACGGCGAACTCCGCTCCGCCCGACCTAGGGCTCTGTAACACCCGACTTTAAGGAACAAAGCCAGGTGCATCTCATACATGCGCCAAGAAGACAACACATATAATAACAGAGTGTATAGAGATAAATGTCATAAAACATCAGAGTATTTATTACATAGCGGAAGACTTATTACAAAATGAAATAATAAAGATAAAATGAACTAAGGATCGTAGGCGCCAATGTCGACTGGGAAACGCCACCTAGATCAAGTCAAACTCCTCAGTGTTAGGCAGCTCCTCCTGAACCACCTGATCATCTCCTGTGGGGGGGTGTGAGACAGCAAGGGTGAGCTCACACATGATCATAGCTCAACAAGTTGTGGGGAACCAGTGGACATAAACTCACAAAGATGTGAGTTCATGTGATGTGTAAGGCTTAGTCAATGACAGGGGTTAAAGCTGAGCATTGCTTTTAAGTAGTTGGTCAAAATTTTATTAGCAGTTACTAAGTGTAAGTAAATACCAAACCATAAGTAAAGTAATAGAACAAAATTAATAACAAACCCATGCATATGCGAATGACAAATTGAATTTAAGTTCCATAATTTAAACATCAGAGAGTCCTGAGCCGCTCATGACCGTGAGCTCGGCTAGTATACCAGATTTACACTCTGCAGAGGTTGTACCCTTTACCCACAAGTCATGTTACCCATCTGCCAAGGGGTCGCGACTCCCCATATACCTCTACCTAGGAAGCACGGCAGGGCAACACTACGAGGCCTTTACAAAGTTCCACTAGCTTCCGAAAACCCGCTACAGTTTATGGGAAGATCCAGTAAAGGGTTCCTGGCTGACCGCCATCGCAGCAAAATCAACCAGGGACCTCCCCGCACTGACCTCTCCCCTACTGCCCTTGCCCCTTTCGGGTAAGGTAGTCTTCCACTAGCTTTCCTAATTAGTCAGCCAAGGGCGTCCCATTCCACCCTTGTGGTGGCACGTGGTTCTCAAGTTAAGCTCTATGTTCCAATTAACATTAATGATCTCAACATGAACATAAACAGAATAACAAGAATAATTGGAACATAGATATAATAAATGATTATCCCAAAACCATATAAAGCAATAGCAAACTACCCAAGTGATTCAGGGGTAAACAAGGTAATGAGATAAACAATCTAGGGTGACCTATTGGGTCCCATCAAAATTAACCTATGCATGAGTATGTGATATTAAAGAACATTATTGGGTACAAAGTGGTCAAGGGCACAACTTGCCTTCAATGAGCTCCTGCTCAGCTACTTCAATCTGCTGCTCACCAGTATCCTCAGTCACGGGCTCTTCTACTCGCCACAATACAAACAAGCACAGTGCATATAGAGAAATTAACATTACACCAAACATATAAATAAAGTACACAGAAATATTCTACACATTAAAATAAAATCCTAGGAACAGGAATCATAATTTTTGGAGTTATAGAATTTAAGTTATGGATTTTCAAAGGTTTTATGTGTTTAAAATAGGATTAAGTGGGAAATAACTTTTCTTACTGTTTTCATGACCAAACAGAGGCATTAAGTGCTAGTGAATAAAATTATAAAATTTTAGGAACTGGAATGGATGAATTTGGAGTTAGAATGAATTTTCTATGAATTTATAAAGTTCTAGCAATTATTTTTATATTAAAAATTCATTTTCTATTTATTTTCTCTGGTTTTCATGTTGACTGGACTGGGCCTCATTTATCGAAAAGCGCAGGGGCTAAACCAGAAGAATTCCTAAGACTCAGTGCACTATTCCCTAGACTGCGGGTTGAACCTTGAATAATACAGGGGCTCTTATGCAAGGTTCCCAGGGCCGAAGGGGTATCGGTGGTTTCTGTCCGCAGGATTAGATCTGGACGGCACGGATTAAATCGTTCATCCCTGGAACCGGTACGGGTTGCAGACCACAGGATCGAGATCCGATGGCTACAGTTTAATGAAACGCGAAACACTTTGAGCCGTAGGATATCAGATCTACCGTTCACAGTTAGCCCCCGTGAGATCCAATCCTGACCCCATATCCCCGAATCGACGGCGCAGGGATAATCTCCCACCTCCAGCCAGGGACGGCGGCGGCACAGGGCAAGCCGCGGCGGCAATACTCCGGTGATGGCTAAGTTTGGGCACTCCAATCATCACCGGCCTCACTAACGACTTTAGAATGCAATAGAGGTTAACACGAGTTCATCGGGTAGTTCTTACCGACGTTGGTGGCGTACCGAGCTCCACCCACGGGAAGGGGGAAAAACGGCCACAGTCCAGAGCACCGGTGAGAAATTCCGCGAGCACCACTGGTCACAGCTCCCCACCGCCGCCACAGTTACTTCCGCAGCGCATTGGTGAAGCCTTCCAACCCCTGCAATCGACCGGAGTGGTGGCAGGGTGCGAATTGACTAGACACGCGGCGCCGAGGTCTTGTGCTCCCTGCTCTCTCTCTCTGGAACTCGGCTGTTGAGGTATGGTGAGGGAAGGAGATGGAGGTCCGTGCATTAAATCGGAGGGAGCGCGGATTGGAGGGGCCGGTAGGCGCGGGTTGACTCCAACCGCCCGAGATCCCCGGAGTGCGTTGAGCTCAACGCGCATTCCGCGACGACGTTGAAGAAGATCCCGGCAGGTGGGCCCCACGCGTAGGTGACCGAGCGTGGAGGCCGACTGAGTCACAGTTTTCCCTGGTAGGACGAACTGACAGGCAGACCCCACTGTCAGAGAGACTAACCGATTGCTGGAAGCGGGCGAGAAAAGGAGAGTGGCCGCGCGCGTGGGAGGGGAGCCTAAACGGGCCGCGCAGGGATAATTCCAAACTGGGCCAAAAGCGTGGTTCGGAGCCCACTTCGGTTTTCTTCTCTTTTTCTTTTGTTTTTACATTTTTTTTTCCTTTATTCCTAATTCATTTGAATTTTAAATTTTGAACTCAATCTAAGTGTAAATTCAAGTTCACGTTGACTATGCAATTTGGTCACCCCATCATGTGGTGAAGTTATTTAATAATATTATTTTATATTGGATAATATTTCTTTCTCTCTTTTCTAAATTCTTGACTTCTTCCTTTAGAATTCAAATTCTACTTTGAGCTTTAATATTTCTTGTCATTTTATGTTGTCGCAAAATGCACACCAAATAAAACACCAGCATGATGCATGTATTGTTTTTTGGGCGTCTCTTGTCATTTATTTATTTGTTTAATTGTGGTGTTCACATGGAATGATAAATATAGATGACACATACATGTATAAGGGAATATAATTTCTCTTTTCAGACTTTTCTTACAAGGGCTCGGACTCGGGCTCAGCCCCAGAAGACGGCGAACTCCGCTCCGCCCGACCCAGGGCTCGGACTCGGGCTCAGCCCCAGAAGACGGCGAACTCCGCTCCGCCCGACCCAGGGCTCGGACTCGGGCTCAGCCCCGGAAGACGGCGAACTCCGCTCCACCTGACCCAGGGCTCGGACTCGGGCTCAGCCCCAGAAGACGACGAACTCCGCTCCGCCCGACTCAGGGCTCGGACATGGGCTCAGCCCCGGAAGAAGGTGGACTCCGCTTCGCCTGACCCCAGGGCTCGGACTCAGCTCTGGCCTCAGCCGACGGTCTCCGCCTCGCCCGACCCAGGGGCTCGGACTCGACCACGGCCACGGGAGACAGACTCGACCTCAACCTCGGAGGAGCCTCCACATCGCCCAACCTAGGGCGCGGACCGGCCACGTCGACAGGAGGCGCCATCATTACCCTACCCCGAGCTAACTCAGGCTACGGGGAACAAGACCGGCGTCCCATCTGGCTCGCTCCGCTAGATAGGCAATGATGGTGCCCCGCACGCTCTGTGACGACGGGGGCTCTCGGCCCCCTTACGGAAGCAAGAGGACGTCAGCAAGGACTCGACAACCCCGACAGCTGCCCTCTCGCCAGGCTCCAGCACTCCTCCGACGGCCACGACACCACACGAACCGGGTGCCAAAACCCCTCCAGCTGCCACGATGGCATGTACTTAGGGCGCTAGCTCTCCTCCGCTAGACACGTAGCACTCTGCTACACCCCCCATTGTATACCTGGATCCTCTCCTTATGCCTATAAAAGGAAGGACCAAGGCCCCCTTACAGAGGGTTGGCCCGCGCGGAGAAGGACGGGACGACGCTCGCTCAAGGCCGCTCGCTCCCACTCCCGCGTGGACGCTTGTATCCCCCTACTGCAAGCGCACCCGACTCAGGCCCGGGGCTAACACGAAGGCCGCGGGATCCACTCTCTCACGTCTGCCTCCCTCCGGCTGCTTCCTTTCCCCCCTTCGCGTTCCGCCTTGCGTCGACCCATCTGGGCTGGGGCACGCGGCGACAATTCACTCGTCGGTCCAGGGACCCCCCGGGTTTCGAAACACCGACAGTTGGCGCGCCAGGTAGGGGCCTGCTGCGTGTTGACGAACAGCTTCCCGTCAAGCTCCAGATGGGCAGTCTCCAGCAACCTTTCCAGCCCGGGACGGTGCTCCGTTTCGGGAATCTTGAGTTCATGTCCCTCGACGGCAGCTACGACATGATACTCCTTCCCCCGCCGTGCGACAGCGACAATGGCGGTCGACAACCCGCTCGCCAGCGGGGAAATCGACGACGCCTTCCCCACGTGGTGGAAGGACGACATTCGGGCTTGTCCCGTCCCCTCCCCCACCGACGGAGGAGGAGGCGGGGCAACCAAGGCCAAGCGGGAAGTGGCACCTCGTTGGCGATCGAGCGAGTCGATGGCACCGGCGCCCCAACGGAGGGCGCGCCGGGCATCGATCTCGCGTCTGAGACGAAGACGAGCGCCGCCTCCCCACAACACGCCAATCTCAAGCAAACGCACGACGCCAGCACGCTCGCGAGGGACTTGCTGGGCGTCACCCTCGTACCTGAGACAACGGTGCAGTCAGTCCCGGACGCGACCTCGCCACCGACCGTCTACCGAAAGGTACCGACCGATTCCCATCTCACGTCTTTTGGATTTGGCCTCGACCCACCAAGCGACTCCGCTTCGGTGTGCGCTCTCCTGGAGGCGAGTCCAAACCCTCTGGGGTATCGTGTGCGGTCACCCTGGGACCGACTGACGGCCGACTCGACCTACGAGCCCTTGGGGTCCGAGGAAGATGGCGAGCCCGACCTCTGTTGGGATTTCTCCGGACTTGGTAACCCCAGTGTCGTGCGGGACTTCATGACCGCATGTGACTACTGCCTTTCCGACTGTTCCGACGGCAGCCGCGGCCTCGACAATGAGGACCACGACCCAAGTCGTGAATGTTTCCACGTCGATCTAGAGGGTCCCGGCGAAGGCAACCATCTTGGTATGCCGGAAAACGGTGATCCCCCTAGGCCCGCGCCTCGCGTCGACATCCCTCGGGAGCTAGTTGTGGTCCCCGTCCCGGCGGGGGGTCCTGACCCACAGCTCGAGCATATCCGCGAGAGGCAGGCCAGGCTCGACGAGGGAGCAGGAACGCTTGTGCCGATCCGCCGGGACATCGGGCAGGAATGGGCGGTCCAGCCCCCGGCCGGAGAAGCGCGTCATCTCCCCCAGGACATCCAACACTGCATCGCCGACGACGTCAGGGTGAGGCCACCGCCGGATTCTAGCGGAGTCGGGCGGAACCTAGCTGCAGCGGCAGTACTCCTCCGCGCGATGCCGGAGCCATCAACCACCGAGGGGCGACGTATCCAGGGAGAGCTCAAGAATCTCCTGGAGGACGCCGTGGTCCGACGGGCCGAAAGCTCTGCCTCCCGAAGGCAGGGGTTCCCCTCGGAACATCACACCGCGACTTCTCGATTTATGCGGGAAGCCTCGGTCCACTCCGGGCGCACGCGCAACACAGCGCCTGCGGCCCCGGGTCCCCTCGGCAACGAGCGCCATCATCACGACCGTTGGGCCCACCTCGACGTAGGGCGCGCCGAGGCTACCACCCTAGGCGTGGGGGACGCTACGACAGCGGGGAGGATCGGAGTCCTTTGCCCGAACCACCCGGTCCACAGGCTTTCAGCCGCGCCATACGACGGGCACCGTTCCCGACCCGGTTCCGAACCCCGACTACTATCACAAAGTACTCGGGTGAGACGAGACCGGAACTGTGGCTCGCGGACTATCGACTGGCCTGCCAACTGGGTGGAACGGACGATGACAACCTCATCATCCGCAACCTCCCCCTGTTCCTCTCCGACACCGCTCGAGCCTGGCTGGAGCACCTGCCCCGGGGCAGATCTCCAACTAGGACGACCTGGTCAAAGCCTTCGCCGGCAATTTCCAGGGCACGTACGTGCGCCCTGGAAACTCCTAGGATCTCCGAAGCTGCCGCCAGCAGCCGGGAGAGTCTCTCCGGGACTACATCCAGCGATTCTCAAAGCAGCGCACAGAGCTGCCCAATGTCACCGATTCAGATGTCATCGGCGCGTTCCTCGCCAGCACCACCTGCCGCGACCTGGTGAGCAAGCTGGGTCGCAAGACCCTCACCAGGGCGAGGGAGCTGATGGACATCGCCACCAAGTTCGCCTCTGGCCAGGAGGCGGTTGAGGCCATTTTCCGAAAGGACAAGCAGCCCCAGGGCCGCCCACCGGAAGATGCTCCCGAGGCGTCAACTCAGCGCGGCGCCAAGAAGAAGGGCAAGAAGAAGTCGCAAGCGAAACGCGACGCCGCCGACGCGGACCTTGTCGCTGCCGCCGAGCACAAGAACCCTCGGAAACCTCCTGGAGGTGCCAACCTCTTCGACAAAATGCTCAAGGAGCCGTGCCCCTATCATCAGGGGCCCGTCAAGCACACCCTTGAGGAGTGTGCCATGCTTCGACGACACTTCCACAAGGCCGGGCCACCCACGAAGGGTGGCAAGGCCCCCGACGACGCAAAGGAGGAAGATCACAAGGCAGGAGGGTTCCCCGAGATCCGCGACTGCTTCATGATCTACGGTGGGCAAGTGGTGAATGCCTCGGCTCGGCACCGCAAGCAAGAGCGTCAGGAGGTCTGCTCGGTAAAGGTGGCGGCGCCAGTCTACCTAGACTGGTCCGACAAGCCCATCACCTTCGACCAGGCCGACCATCCAGACTACGTGCCGAGCCCGGGGAGATACCCACTCGTTGTCGACCCCATCATTGGCGACGTCAGGCTCACCAAGGTCCTCATAGACGGAGGCAGCAGCTTCAACATCATCTACGCCGAGACCCTCGGGCTTCTGCAGATCGATCTGTCCTCGGTCCTGACGGGCGCTGCGCCTTTCCACGGGATCGTCCCGGGAAGCACGTTCAACCCCTCGGACAACTCGACCTACCCGTCTGCTTCGGGACGCCCTCCAACTTTCGGAAGGAGACCCTCACGTTCGAGGTGGTCGGGTTTCGAGGAACCTACCACGCAGTGCTGAGGAGGCCATGCTACGCCAAGTTCAAGGCCGTCCACAACTACACCAACCTCAAGCTTAAGATGCCGGGCCCCAATGGGGTCATCACCGTCGGGCCCACGTACCGACACGCATACGAATGCGATGTGGAGTGCGTGGAGTACGCCGAGGCCCTCGCCGAATCCGAGGCCCTCATCGCTGACCTAGAGAGCCTCTCTAGGGAGGCGCCCGACGTGAAGCGCCACGCCGGCAACTTCGAACTAGTGGAGACGGTTAAGTCCGTCCCTCTCGACCCCAGCAACGACGCCTCCAAGCAGATCCGGATCGGCTTCGAGCTCGACCCCAAATAGGAAGCGGTGCTCATCGACTTTCTCCGCGCAAACGCCGACGTTTTCGCGTGGAGGCCCTCGAACATGCCCGGCATACCGAGGGAAGTCGCCGAGCACTCTCTGGATATTCGAGCTGGGGCCCGACCCGTGAAGCAGCCTCTGGGCCGATTCGACGAAGAAAAGCGCAGAGCCATAGGCGAGGAGATCCACAAGCTACTGGCGGCAAGGTTCATCAAAGAGGTATTCCATCCCGAATGGCTTGCCAACCCTGTGCTTGTGAGAAAGAAAGGGGGGAAATGGCGGATGTGTGTGGACTACACTGGTCTAAACAAAGCATGTCCAAAGGTCCCCTACCCTCTGCCTCGCATCGATTAGATCGTGGATTCCACTGCTGGGTGCGAAACCCTGTCTTTCCTCGATGCCTACTCAGGGTATCACCAGATCAGGATGAAGGAGTCCGACCAGCTCGCGACTTCATTCATCACACCCTTCGGCATGTACTGCTATGTTACAATGCCGTTTGGTTTGAGGAATGCGGGGGCGACGTACCAGCGATGCATGAACCATGTGTTTGGCGAACACATCGGCCGAACGGTCGAGGCCTACGTCGATGACATCGTAGTCAAGACGAGGAAAGCCTCCGACCTCCTTTCTGACCTTGAAGTGACATTCCGATGTCTCAAGGCGAAAGGCGTGAAGCTTAATCCCGAAAAGTGTGTCTTCGGGGTCCCCCGAGGCATGCTCTTGGGGTTCATCGTCTCCGAGCGGGGCATCGAAGCCAACCCGGAGAAGATTGTAGCCATCACCAGCATGGGGCCAATCAAGGACTTGAAAGGCGTACAGAGGATCATGGGATGTCTCGCGGCTCTAAGCCGCTTCATCTCCCACCTTGGCGAAAGAGGTCTGCCTCTGTACCGCCTCTTAAGGAAAGCTGAGTGCTTCACTTGGACTCCTGAGGCCGAGGAAGCCCTCGGGAACCTGAAGGCGCTCCTCACGAACGCGCCCATCTTGGTGCCCCCCGCTGCCGGAGAAGCCCTCTTGATCTACGTCACCGCAACCACCCAGGTGGTTAGCGCCGCGATCGTGGTTGAGAGACGAGAAGAAGGGCATGCATTGCCCGTCCAGAGGCCAGTCTACTTCATCAATGAGGTACTGTCCGAGACCAAGATCCGCTACCCACAAATCCAGAAGCTGCTGTACGCAGTGATCCTGACACGGCGGAAGTTGCGACACTACTTCGAGTCTCATCCGGTGACTGTGGTGTCATCCTTCCCCCTGGGAGAGATCATCCAGTCCCGAGAGGCCTCGGGTAGGATTGCGAAGTGGGCGGTGGAGATCATGGGCGAGACGATCTCGTTCGCCCCCCGAAAGGCCATCAAGTCCCAGGTCCTGGCGGACTTTGTGGCTGAATGGGCCGACACCCAGCTCCCGACGGCTCCGATCCAATCGGAGCTCTGGACCATGTTTTTCAATGGGTCGCTGATGAAGACGGGGGTCGGCGCAGGCCTCCTCTTCGTCTCGCCCCTCGGGAAGCACCTACGCTACATGCTACGCCTCCACTTCCCGGCGTCCAACAACGTGGCAGAGTACGAGGCTCTGGTAAATGGGTTGCGAATTGCCATCGAGCTAGGGGTCCGACGCCTCGACGCTCGCGGTGACTCGCAGCTCGTCATCGACCAAGTCATGAAGAACTCCCACTGCCGCGACCCGAAGATGGAAGCCTACTGCGATGAGGTTCGGCGCCTGGAAGACAAGTTCTACGGGCTCGAGCTCAACCACATCGCCCGACGCTACAACGAGACTGCAGACGAGCTGGCTAAAATAGCCTCGGGACGAACAACAGTTCCCCGGATGTATTCTCCCGAGACCTGCATCAACCCTCCATCAAGACCGAGGACACGCCCGAGCCCGAGGCACCTTCGGCTCCGCCCGAGGCACCTTCGGCTCAGTCCGAGGTACCCTCGGCTCAGCCCGAGGTACCCTCGGCCCCCGAGGGTGAGGCACTGCGCGTTGAGGAGGAGCTGAGCGAGGTCACGCCTAATCAAAGCTGGCAGACCCCGTACCTGCAATATCTCCACCGAGGGGAGCTGCCCCTCGACCAAGCCGAAGCTCGGCGGTTGGCGCGGCGCGCCAAGTCTTTCGTCTTGCTGGGAGACGGGAAGGAGCTCTACCACCGCAGCCCCTCAGGCATCCTCCAGCGATGCATTTCCATCGCCGAAGGCCAGCAGCTCTTGCAAGAGATACACTCGGGGGCTTGCGGCCATCACGCAGCGCCTCAAATCCTTGTTGGAAACGCCTTCCGACAGGGATTCTACTGGCCGACGGCGGTGGCCGACGCTACTAAAATTGTCCGCACCTGCGAAGGGTGTCAGTTCTACGCGAGGCAGACCCACCTGCCCGCTCAGGCTCTGCAGACCATACCCATCACCTGGCCGTTTGCTGTGTGGGGTCTGGACCTCGTTGGCCCCTTGTAGAGGGCACCCGGGGGCTACACGCACCTGTTGGTCGCCATTGACAAATTCTCCAAGTGGATCGAGGTCCGACCCCTAAACAGCATCAGGTTCGAACAGGCGGTGGCGTTCTTCACCAACATCATCCATCGCTTTGGGGTCCCGAACTCCATCATCACCGACAACGGCACCCAGTTCACCGGCATAAAGTTCCTGGACTTCTGCGAGGATCACCACATCCGGGTGGACTGGGCTGCCGTGGCACACCCCATGACGAATGAGTAAGTGGAGCGGGCCAACGGCATGATTCTATAAGGACTCGAGCCTCGGATCTACAATGACCTCAACAAGTTCGGCAAGCGGTGGATGAAGGAACTCCCCTCGGTGGTCTGGAGTCTGAGGACAACACCAAGCCGAGCCACGGGCTTCACACCGTTCTTTCTAGTCTATGGGGCCGAGGCCATCTTGCCCACAGACCTAGAATACGGTTCCTCGAGGGCGAGGGCCTACACCGACCAAAGCAACCAAGCCAACCGAGAAGACTCACTGGACCAGCTGGAGGAGGCTCGGGACATGGCCTTGCTACACTCGGTGTGGTACCAGCAGTCCCTGCGATGCTACCACGCCCGAGGGGTTAGGTCCCAAGACCTCCAGGTGGGCGACCTGGTGCTTCGGCTGCGACAAGACGCCCGAGGGCGGCACAAGCTCACGCCTCCCTGGGAAGGGCCGTTCGTCATCGCCAAGGTCTTGAAGCCCGGAACGTACAAGCTGGCCAACAGCCAAGGCGAGGTCTACAGCAACGCTTGGAACATCCAACAGCTACGTCGCTTCTACCCTTAAGATGTTTTCAAGTTGCTCGTATACTTCGTTCACACACCAAGTCTGGTCGTCAAGGAAGGGTCAGCCTTGCCTCGGCAAAGCCCGACCCTCCCTCGGGGGTTAGAAGGGGGCAACCCCCTCTGCGTCGAAATTTTCCTCGAAAAAAGAAAAAAAATCTTTTCTGCCAGAATGCCTTTCGTGCTCTTCGACTACTTCAAAAGTGGATCCTGAAAACGACGGAGTACACGTAAGCAGCCAAGGCTGACCGAGCCGAGGGACTCCTACGCCTCCGGGATACGGATACCTCACTCATCACCTTCTGCGATAAGTAACTCGCGCTCGGATAAGTGACTCAGCGGACCGAACAAGTCTTCATGCTCGAGAGCTCCTCTGCCGAAATGATTTTTCGGGCCTTCTCGACTGCGTCGGTAACAGAACCCTATGGACGAGTAAGAGCGCGCGTAAGCGGCAAGGCCGACCGAGCCGAGGGATTCCTATGCCTCCGGGATACGGATACCTCACTCATCGCCTTCCGTGAAAAGCAACTCTCGCCCGCACAGACAACTCTGTTACCGACGAATGAGTCCGGATACTCGAAACAAGAGGAAAAGAAACGCAGCTTTACAACACGACGACGGTGTATTTAGGCCTCGGCGACCGCAGAAAACATAAACACACTACAAGACAACCTGATCCTGCAGGCTCGGACGTCGACAGCCGAAGGGGGCAGCAGCACCCTCGGCATCAACTACACCTTCGACGGGGTCTGACCTAGCCTCGGACGGCGACGCGGTCGGAGGGCCCCCACTCTGAAGGACGACATCAGCACCACACCCGGGCCATCGCCGCCAGGGTCTTCTTCGAGAATCCGGCCCGAGCAGGCGACTCGGCCGGCCACCCCGAGGCCTCGGCCAGCTGACCCTCAAAGACATCAACTCGGCTTGTGGCCTAGGCAGCTCAACTCCGGCGTCAGCTCCGCCAGTGGATGACCCGGCCAGGCTCTGGCCAACTACACCTCCTTTTCGGAGCCAACTCTGCCTCCGTCCGTGCTGACACCGCTACCTCCGGCTTTGGCTCATCGAAGGGCGGCCGAGGGTTTCTTTAACTAAGCAAGAGGGGCCTCGGACAGCAGGGCCGACCGAGCCGAGGGACTCCTACTCCTCCGGGATACGGATACCTCACTCGTCACCTTTGCACGAGGCAACTCACGCTCAGTGAAGCGGTTCAGATAGTCGACAAGGCGAGCCTCAGTGCTCGAAATGAAGAAAAAACACGGCTCCACGCCGAAAATACGTACACGTTCAGGCCTCGACAGCCACATTAAACAAGACACTGGCATTCAAGGTGCCAATACAAACGGAACTCCGGTTCCGTCCCCACGGCAGCAGTGATGGCCCCAGGGCGAAAGCCGCTGCGACCTTGCCCTCGCCCGCGCCGACGCTCGAGGGGCGAGGACAAGTACAAAGAGCCGGAGGCCCGGAGCACGGATGGTGGCGGTGACCCCGTCGGCGACGGGGACTTCTCGGGCCGCATCCACCTCGGCACCTTCGAGTGGAGCATCAGCCCATCGGCAGATCCCCACTCGGATCCTCCCGGACGAGCGGAGCACCGACCTCCGCGCGGAGGCCCCGTACCGTTGCAAAGGCAGGACAGCCCTAGAACACGAATGCCGCTCTAGCGGCGCGCGATGTCTTGGGCGGTCCACCCGTGCGCACGGCGCGACAACCGCCCTCGCGGCAGGAGGGGGCGCCGGGAGCCAAGCCGGCGAGCCCAACATGCTGGAGCTGGCGACACCCGCCGTCGACCGGCCCCGCGTTGTCGAAGTCGGCCCCGCTCGCAGGGCTAGTGAGCGCCCTCTCCCTTGGATACTGAAGGGGAGGCCGACCCACGAACCCGCGCGGGAGGTAGAGCTCCGGCTCAGCCCAGCCTCCGCCCCAGCAAGGATGATGAACATCCTTGAAGCTGAGGGTGGAACCAAGATCGCAGCCCAGCTTGCTTCTCCTTGTCCAGAAGCTGGGGGTCACCGTCTTGGGTGACCACCGGCGAGGGGATGCAGCTGGGCTGCCTGATGAAAATCCTTGAAGCCGAACGATGGCTGAAAGGTACCAACTTCCATGAAGTTGCGTTCCTCCGACGACAAGACAGAAGGATTCTGGGCGTCCCCCGCCCGGGGGCTCGAAAGGTGGAAAGGCACGATGCATGAGGGGAGCGCGAAGACATGGTTGCCCTCCAAAGGGGTCGCCCCCCTTTTAAAGGCGGCTCTCCCCACTTGCGCCCTCAACCGTTGCGGGCTGAGTCTTCTCCAACACGATCCAAGATTCTCCCCCCCCACGGCGCGGGGGCTGGGTCCCACACGTCATGCAAGCCGGTCCAGAGCAGAAGAAGCCAAACCGTCGCGCGCGGTGCATGCAACCGCCCGGCGGTTACAAGCGCTCCTCCACTCTTGCCCGGACCAGCGGGCGAAAGGGCGGGCAGCCATGCAGGCGGCATGCAATCGCGCCAAGTGGGCGCACCTCTCCGACTTCCAACGCGCCCAGCATGGAGGTCCAGGCCCACGCGTCATGCAACCGGTGTGCCGGTTGCTACGTGTGAGCAACTGCACCGCCACTCACGTCACTACCGCGCCTCCTCGACTGTGGTGTCGATACCGCGACTCGAGGCAACCCTGCAGTGCCAGCCAAGCGCGACGGTCAAATGCGGTCAAATTTGGGCCGGCAGTAATGGCGAAGACAGGCAGGCAGAAGCAGCGATCACGTCGTCAGCCAAGCTCACGTCCCATCCAGGGGCAGCGAGGGAGCCCTCTCCCACGGCGTGAAGACGGCGCGCCCGTGACCCGTTCCTCGAACGGCTCGCGCACGCGCAACGGCCACCCCGCGAACCGCTCGCCCCGTCGCATTAACTCCGTGGCGGGACAGGCGGCGTCTCTGGCAGGGGAAGCAAGCGACGCTTCGCCTTCGCCATAATGACCGCGTCGAAAAAGGTACGCCACGTCCTTCGATTTCGTGTCCTTTTCCTTTTCCTCTTTCTCTCTCTTACAACAGGGACCAGGAAAGGGGGATACCCCGAAAATGACCCTTCTCCGTGAAGAAAACAGGCTCCGAGCCTCCCTACTGATCAGAGGTTCGAAGGCTGGCCCCTCGGAGGGGTTCAACAGCCGCCTCAGAGCACGTGGGCTCCACACCCACTACTGGTCAGAGGTTCGATGGCCGGCCCCTCGAAGGGTTCAACGGCCGCCTCAGGCCGCTCGGGCTCCGCGCCCACTACTGATCAGGGGTTCGTAGGCTGGCCCTCGAAGGGTTCACAGTCGCCTCAGACACAGAGCGAGGGATGACCATGGGTACGTTCGATACATAACCAAGGCTCGGGCTATGCTCCCGAGGTACCCTAGGATATTTCCGAGACCAGCGGGAACGATCTTGTAACGGAGTCCCATCAGAGGGAGGCATCGAGCCCTCGGACCCCGTCGACAGGGGACCGGGTCCGGCAGATCACCCGCAGGTACTTTTGGGCGCGCCTCTGGGCCTCTAGCCGACCCCTAACAAATGGGGCACGGACGTCCGCTCGGATTACCCGCCAGCAGCTCACCGGAGACACCATGTTCGGCGCCACCCGAGGGCAACATGGCGCTTTCCCCCCTCCTCCTTGCGGAAAGGCGACGCAGGGGCGTATGTGAAAAAGTCGAGTCTGTCCCTGACCGTCCTCTCGCCCTGTGCGGAGGCTCGGGGGCTGCTCTCGCAAACCCGGCTCCGGCCAAACCGTTGACAGCGTCAACATACCAGCCCGAGAACTTGGGACCCGACCGTGCACTCGGGCTATGGCCAGCTCGCATGAGGGAACAACTAGACCAGCCGAAGTGTTGCGAAGCGCACTAAGACCTCGAAGGAGTAAAACTACTCCTTCGAGGCCTCGGGGGCTACACCCGGTGGGTGCGCTCGCGCGCACCCACCGGAACAGAATGCAACCGAAAAAGGCTGGTCCCCTTGCAAAAAAGTGCGGCAAAAGCCTCCAAGCGAGTATTAGTACTCCCTTGGAGGCTCGGGGGCTACTGTCGGGGACCATAATTAGGGGTACCCTCAAGATCCCTAAATCTCAGCTGGTAACCCCCATCAGCACAAAGCTGCAAAGGCCTGATGGGTGCGATTAAGTCAAGGATCGGTCCATTCAAGGGACATGATCGTGCCTCGCCCGAGCCTAGCCTCGGGCAAGGGAAGCCGACCCCGGAGAACCTACGTCTCGCCCGAGGACCCCCCTCCAGCAACGGGCACTCTATCGGCTCGCCCGAGGCCCAGTCTTCACCAAGAAGCAACCTTGGCCACGTCGCCACACCGACCGACCAAATCGTAGGGGCATTCAATGCAAAGGTGGCCTGACACCTTTATCCTGACGCACGCCCTCCAGTCGATAGAGCCGAAGTGACCGCAGTCACTTCGCCGCTCTACTGACCGGTCTGACAAGAGGACAGCGCCGCCTGCGCCGCTCCGACTACTAAGCCACCCGACAGAGTGAGGCTGACAGCACCCAAGGCCGGCCTTGGGCGTCATAGGAAACTCCACCTCGCTCGACCCCAGGGCTCGGACTCGGGCTCAGCCCCGGAAGACGGCGAACTCCGCTCCGTCCGACCTAGGGCTCGGACTCGGGCTCAGCCCCGGAAGACGGCGAACTCCGCTCCGCCCGACCCAGGGCTCGGACTCGGGCTCAGCCCCGGAAGACGGCGAACTCCGCTCCGCCCGACCCAGGGCTTGGACTCGGGCTCAGCCCCGGAAGACGGCGAACTCCGCTCCGCCCGACCCAGGGCTCAGACTCGGGCTCAGCCCCGGAAGACGGCGAACTCCGCTCCGCCCGACCCAGGGCTCGGACTCGGGCTCAGCCCCGGAAGACGGCGAACTCCGCTCCGCCCGACCCAGGGCTCGGACATGGGCTCAGCCCCGGAAGACGACGGACTCCGCTTCGCCCGACCCCAGGGCTCGGACTCAGCTCTGGCCTCAGCCGACGGTCTCCGCCTCGCCGACCCAGGGGCTCGGACTCGACCACGGCCACGGGAGACAGACTCGACCTCGACCTCGGAGGAGCCTCCACATCGCCCAACCTAGGGCGCGGACCGGCCACGTCGACAGGAGGTGCCATCATTACCCTACCCCGAGCTGACTCAGGCTACGGGGAACAAGACCGGCGTCCCATCTGGCTCGCTCCGCCAGATAGGCAATGATGGCGCCCCGCACGCTCTGTGACGACGGCGGCTCTCGGCCCCCTTATGGAAGCAAGAGGACATCAGCAAGGACTCGACAGCCCCGACAGCTGCCCTCTCACCAGGCTCCAGCACTCCTCCGACGGCCACGACACCACACGAACCGGGTGCCAAAACCCCTCCGGCTGCCACGATGGCATGTACTTAGGGCGATAGCTCTCCTCCGCTAGACACGTAGCACTCTGCTACACCCCCCATTGTACACCTGGATCCTCTCCTTACGCCTATAAAAGGAAGGACCAGGGCCCTCTTACAGAGGGTTGGCCCGCGCGGAGAAGGACGGGACGGCGCTCGCTCAAGGCCGCTCGCTCCCACTCCCGCGTGGACGCTTGTATCCCCCTACTGCAAGCGCACCCGACTCAGGCGCGGGGCTAACACGAAGGCCGCGGAATCCACTCTCTCACATCTGCCTCCCTCCGGCTGCTTCCTTTCCCCCTTCGCGTTCCGCCTTGCGTCGACCCATCTGGGCTGGGGCACGCGGCGACAATTCACTCGTCGGTCCAAGGACCCCCCGGGTTTCGAAACACCGACACAATGTTATCAAGTCGTCTCATAGTCAGGCTTATCGGTGCCATGGCAATCAGTAGTATTTTAAATGTTATCAAGTCGTCTCATTGTATCCATCAGGTGGTCATAATGGATAGTTGCCACATGACAGGAGTCAGATATTTAATCAAACATGATGCTGCGACCAATCGTCAAATGTTGTTGTGGCACATTTCAAACAACATTAACACTGAATTGGCAGAACTACCCAGACAATATAAAAACACACAAATATTTAATTCTTCATAAGGAAAACATTATAGTATAAACCTGGTATATGATTTGCATGCACCGGCTCCAAAACTCAACCCTTCTCCCATTCACTATTTCTTCATAATAGGTGACCATTATATATCACTGCAGCAGCAACTTAATCAGCATGAATTTCACTATTATTAGACTGAGAGGAAGGTGCATAGCAACATTACCTGTTTGTCTCTGCCAGTAGATTTACCAAACTCTCCAACTGCTTCTGCTGGATTCACAAGTCCAGGTACCAATGTAGAAACAAAACCAAGTTAGTTCCTCCCTAACTTTGTGCTGCTGCTTGTTCACACATCTTCACGCGAGCGCACGGTTGTGAGCCAGTAACAAGTTAATGGTGTTTTTAGTAGCATTAATGCGTGGTTAATGGGGCAAATGAACGAATGTCGGAACATTAAGAAGATTGAGGTAATTGAAAGCAAATTGATGCATGTACTTACTATTTCAGAAAAAAGCACCTCATGAGTCTGACCTCCTAATAAGAATGCAAGTTTCGTTTTAGGATAATGCATCACTGCATCTGCCTACTCTAGAACATAGTTGTTAGGAATAGCAGAACTCTATCGTATGAACACTTGAAAAAATAATTGACCAACCGCACCGACCTCGGTGCCAACTTTGAAGAGGAACGACGGGTCGGCGAGCATCCAGTTGCAGAGCATCGAGAAGGCACAGATCATTGCGCCTAGTGGCCACGACGCGGCCTACACAGATAACCATCAAAGGAATGAGGAAAAATGACCACATCTGAAACTTACAATCAAATTCCCTTCGAGGGCCTGTAGATCAAAGTAGCGGAGAACTCTGACTTGAAAGTGTCCACGTGCTTCCGCCGGAGCATGGACACCGACGCCTGCACCCCGTCGCCGTCCCTACCGCGCACCAGTGCCAGCTGCCCGTCGTGGTTCATCCTGATGGGCTCCGTCCGCCTCGGCCTCCCCCACCCGAAGTCGGCGACCTCGTACGCCCTGAAGGCCGGTGACCCCGACACGTTCATCAACCGTTCAGGCCGAACCGCCGGGTCACCGGCCAGCCTGAAGAACTCCCACCCGGGCCAGCAACCGAGCGGGTCCTCCACCATCTCCTGCACTGCGCGCTGCACCGCCGATCCGACGGCGTGTCCAGGCGGCGCAACCGTCGATCCGGAGGAGATCCGTGGCCCAGCGAGGAGGTGACGTCGGTGGGAGCAGGGCACGGGCGGAGGCGCAAGGGAGCGGGACGCGGTATCCAGGAGCTGCAGGCGCCGCTAGGGTTTCGTGGCCCAACGAGGAAGCGGTGATGGCGGGTCCGGCGAGGCGTGGGGACGGAGAACTCTAACGTCTTGGGGAGGTCCAGAGCGAGGGGGAGGGTGCGCGCGACGGCGGAGGGAGGGAGCAGTTGCCAGCGCGCGGAGGAGAACGACGAACAGGAGGGGGGCAGATGGAGCTAGGTTGCTCGCGCGGACGGGGAAGGGGCGGACGGCTGACGGACAACGCACGATAATCAGGGACGTGGGATGGACGGTGGAGATTGAAGGACGGCAGAACGGCAGACTACTCTTACCTTCTTAATAAGTAGTACAGATATATGGAGTATGTAACAGTACGTTATTCTTATTCACTTGGTTTTCAATGTTCATCGTGTGCCAAAGTTCACTATATATAAAACCCAATAAAAAATAAGACACTCTATATGCACTAGAGTCCAGAGACCAGAGTCCAACGTTACGCGCGCAAGACCTCTTAACTCGCCCAAGGAAAGAGGCAAAGAGCTGGTTGTGATGAGCTTATTTGGCCAATAAGATACGACATGCATGGGCACATGTAATCAAATTTTAAGGAACGCAGTTTCATCCTAATTTGATAGATACAATGCACTTAGGTTCTCTCCAACAGAGCCTTTACCCTAAATATAGAGGCTCCCTCTAGCAACGTCCTCTAAATAGTACTCTAAATTTAAAGAATTCTTTAGATTTTCTATATAAACTGTCCTCTATCTATTTAAATATTTTAAACAACCGATTTAGCAAAACTAAAATATTTACATTATATTTGTGAGTACGACAAATCTGTATGTACAAAAAATAAAAAATGACTCTAATATAGGTATTTGCATATAGAGGACGTGATTTAGAGAATGTTGTTTGAGAGAAAGGAGATATGCTGGATGAAATCTTTTAGAGGAGACCATAAAATATGAGTATAAAAGATAGATATAGAGGATGTTGCCGGAGACACATAAAAGGTGTTCCTAGGCACGAGCAATATATACTTGGCAAATGGAAAAGTGATGTGACGACCAAAGACTTTTACAAGCCCACTTGACAACAAAAATGAGGAAGTGAAGATACAAACAGGCTCAATTTAAGCAATACAACTTAGGTCCTAAGAAGTTTATGGTTTACCGGATAAAAATATACTTTCTTTATCTCAAATTATAATTCGTTTGGCTTTTTTTGCCATGATTGACCGGTTTGTCCATTTCAATTTGTTTTTGAAAAAAATAAAAAATTCAAAACCATATCTAAAGTACATTATATGCTAAACAATATTACAACAAAACTAACAGTAATTATGATTTTTTTGAATAATATAACCCGATCAAACTTAGAATAAAAAGTCAAACGAGTTATAAATTACAACAGGGGGAGTATGTAGCAAAAAATGTTCTACCAACCCACTTATATGTAACATATAAAAAATATCACATAAGGCCTTTTGGCTATCAAGAAACAATGGTATTCTCTCCGTCACAATTTATAATCCGTTTAACCTTTTTCGCCAAATTATGTTGGAAAAATAAAAAACAATGGCATACTACATATAATTATTATTATTATGAATTTTTTTAAATAAGACGATTTGGTCAAACTTAAATTTAAAAAGTTAAATGAATTATAAATTTAACGGCTATAGTAGTAGAAAACAAGGGGATGGGTAATATGTGCGATGGACTCGAGTGAGGCTATTTTACCATCCTTATATTACAATATAAGTTCATTAAGTTCACGATGAGTGTAAAAGATGTCGCTAAATAATAATATATTTCCTCATCTTAAAATAAACACACGTTTCACTTAAATGGATTAAATGCATTTAAATTTGACTAAAAATATACCAATTTCAACAACTTAGTTAACTTATTTTTGATTTGTCGAAGAGATGGACACTTGTTCTAAGACTAAGATATGCCTATTTAAAATTAGTTTGGGAACCACATTTTTTTCAAAAGATTTTTATTTTTTCAAGGAAAATTTGAGAAAATGGGTAAAACCATGACCCTCTGAACAGTAACCTAAAAACGAACCAAACAAACCATGACAAACTTATAACCACCACTAGTTAGGTGCCCATGCGTTGAGACGACACGTAAAATGTTCAATAAAATATTGGTGCACAACGATTATATGAAAACGAACGAATATGCTTTTGTGTGAACCCTAGAAAAGAATTACAATGCAACAATGAACAAATGGCATACGATGATGTGGGGGAACAATACCAATCCATGGATGAGAGGACTCTTGCACTATGCTAAAACAGATGGACACCAGAAGGAATGTTGCATAGAATCCTGACAATGAAACCATACAAAATACACACTACTAACTACCATATAACAAGGCAAAGATATGCACTACCAACTATATGCGTCCATCACTTCCAGCCAGTGCCACACTCAAACCACCTGTTTTGTTGTGAGTGTCACCATTGAGTAAGCGACTATTCAAACCCATCTTTTCAGTTTTTTAATTGTATTATCCTTCCAACGTGAGATGGAAAGCTTATAATATAGCATAGTCATTCTTCCTTTCATCAGAAGTCAAGTTAACATAGATTGAAGGCAAATGAAACCAAAGAGAAAAGTAATGGAAATATGTAAAATTCAGTGGATGAGTTCTATATGATTTTTACTACATTAAGATAAAAATGTTGTGACATGCTCTTGCAGTTTGTACTCTAGCACCAATGAATATGCGCTCCTAAGTCCCCTGTTTATCCTGCCTATATCAGATGAAAACTGAAAGCAAATACAACCTTGCACCCATGCACCAATAACTATGTGCTCCTAAGATCCCTGTTTTTATCCTGCCTAGATGAGATGAAAACTGAAAACAAATACAACCATATATTTATCTAAAACTAAGTTGACAAAAAAATACAGCCTTGCACGGGCACTTGCTATTGTAGGTCTGCAAAGGAAGGATCAAGCACCAACCTCAACCCAAATTAGGGGCATTGACTTGGGCGAGGCACCCTCAAACCCAACGATATCATCTTTTGATGTCACCATTCCCATGAATGTCTTCATGAACTACACCATTGCTAAAACCCATTCGTGGAGGAATCACATGCTAATCAATACAAATACAAATTAATGGATTTTAATTCTTTATGTTGAACATACTTACTACTTCGACCACATAATTCACCTATGAGATTCAAAAACCAGCCACACTCAACCATGAAAACTTGACTCATCGTAAGGAACTCCTCCCAGGTAAATAACCAATGATGTTTACTTGGCCACCTCATGTAACCTTTTTTTATTCAATTTATATTTCTTCTATAATTTCCATCCTATACAATCTAGAATGTGAACCATAAAATAATATACTGGTAGTTATATTTATTGCACAAACCCGGTATCTGTTTCACTATTTTGGTAGGTAATAAAGCAAGCACAAACCCGGTATCTGTTTCACTATTTTGGAAAAATAAACTGACATCATGCGATGCCAGTGATAGTTAGTTAATATTGCTGATAGAAAAAAACCTTTATAGGCGCAAACCTGGTATGTATTTCATGTCATTGCTATTAAATGAAACGTCCAGAATCTGAAATTTGAAATATTTTAACCAACCAAATTGAATTAACTTCCTTACCATGTACTTAGCATCAACAAAAGGGTCATCCACAGCCACAACTTCAATATCGTCCCTGCTTGATGCAATTCACATGACCAACCTACAAATCCACCCAAAACCTACAGCAACAAGAAAAGGAGCAAGAGCACTCAAAAATAAAATCTGATATAGTTCACCTAGTTCATACTTGCATCGAACTGTGAACCCAGAAAGCCAAGAATGGTCTATTTTTAGAGTCCCAAGAGTGATATATTTGCTAAATGTACTTAGCTAGTGCAACAAATACTCAACCGAGAACTAAAACTGCCTTTGTAAAACCTTAAAACATGACATCGCAAGTGGTGTGTGGTTGCAATGTGCACTAAATATTAGTGAGAAAGGCTAGTCAAGCCGAAGACAGAAAACATTGACCAGCAAGGCCAAAGGTGATCAATGGTTGACCTGCCACATTCAGATTACAATACGATAGTTTTCATTCACGTCAATTTAGCCCCTACGGTTGTACATAAATAACTCATCGTTGATTCCGATATTTGTCTTCTCGCCACTCGAATATTCTGCATAGAAACAAAGGGGGAATAAAACTATAACTTCACCGTAGGCTGCAAAATTCACACAAGATGATTGGTCGGTGAGTGCAACAGCTGCTTATGTGGCACGACAGGGGCGCCTGCATAGCTATCTCCCTCGTCAGCTCGATGCACCTCACACTTCAATTCACAAGAAGTTAGATAGGTTGGACCAGTGTCTAAAACTACACTTCAATTCACAGAACCTACAACATATCAGCAAGGCACGTCAGTGGAGGGCACCTGCAATGTGCTAGGAATCACACATCACTACATCAAGGGTGAGAACACTGAAATTAATCAAAACAATGTACATCAAGGGTGAGAACACTGCAATGCTACACTTCAATTCAAAGCTAGCATAACATAGCTACATGCATTGGTAAGTGCTGGTGAGAAGAAGTGAAATTGGCATAAAATTGTCTTAACAAATAGTTCAGTGACTGACAGGAGCTAGATTAATCAATATGTTTCTTCCCATCATTTTGTTATTGTATGCATAACTGGAAAATGAATTTGTTCTTTATCCATCAGCAGTTAATGATGTTCTCCGTGATTCCGTGCCTGTCAATAGAGTTGTTGAAGGATATCAGATTTAGATTGGATTCTCTCTTTGTTGCTCTACTGTCTTCACTTAGTTCAGACACATGCCATGCATAATGAAATGACAAAAACTGAGAAGTATATATTTCTAAGATGGCAAAATCCAAATTATAGGTGTTTTGAATTTCAAGGTGTTCAAGGTACATGTGCCTGAACTATAATTTCTTTGTAAATTTATAGCTTGCCGAATGAACATCTTATTTGTATATCATGTGTTACAGGGTTACTATCCAAGGAAAACGAAATCCTCTTTCTCCCCAAGTCTTCTCACTTATTTCCCTTCAGCTGTTCTTCAAAGCGTCCCAAATTCTCTTATTTTTTTGTATTTGCTCGCACTGAATCCCAGAACTCATCCAATCGGAGCTGGGATGCAAGGGTTTATAAATATATATACTTTCTTCCACTGAAACATTCATTCTCTGCCCCCTCAAGTAGCTGAACCCTTTCTGAATAATGTTGTAAAACAATCCTGTATGACAGAGACAAGATCTTTACCAATTCTTTGTAGACTCTATTGTTCAACCTCATTGGCACTAAACTGCAACTCAGTGCTGCTTATGGTTCCCAAACCAATAGCCTAATAACCAGACTGAGTGTATCAATCATTTATTCCTTGCGCCTACATAGTTTTTGCACACAACACTTTATTTCACATGGCACTTGGGTGTTCACTTTCAGTGTATTATTTGGTTTTGAACTGCCACAAGGGTATGTTCCTGTTTTGTCTGAAGGCACACATAGGTGACTTCTGAAATGCTACAGGAGCGAAAACAATTTTCAGATTTGCTGTTAAGAGCACAAAACAAGATGAAACTATGTGCTATTTTGGACATGTCTGAGATTTTCACTTCCTTCCTAGATGAAGAAAAGGTTTAGTTCAAGCTTCAGTCTCATACTCGAACTTTGGTTGGCCAACGTCCATTCCCCAATTTGGCACTATTGTATGTGGCCCTTTTCACCATCTTCAAATGCATTGGATCTTCTACTAACAAATGTGGCCTCAACCTTGTCGCACTAACACACATGGAACATCAACCTGTTATGATTAGCTGGCACCTAGTCTCCATTTCTTGCACGACCATGGACAGAGAATAACAATGAGGAGCTTTTGAACATCTACCATACCACTACTATTACTGGAATCTCACACAAGGAAAAAATAGCAGTAAGCATAACACAGAAAGCATGCTCGGTGTTTAACCACATAAAATTCACACAAAAAACAATTTCAAGGATTTAGATGTAAGAGAGGTCTTCTCTATGACCCGGACCAGGTCGCGGTCGCTCACGTGGGCAAGGTTATTTTGGCATGTATGAGAGGTCTTGTCTATCACACAATGCTCGAAGGTTGTCTTAGCCCCGCAAGTTAAGTTTTTATAAGTGCCCAATAATAATCAAATGTATTTTCATTTCATTAATAAACATTCACGTAATTGACAGTACCAAATTACTGACTCTCTCTACCAAAGAAGCATATTATGGATTCTGCTGGTTAGACTACCAGTCACGACAGACATCTTGTATGTGCTGGTGAGAAGTGAAATTGGCATAAAACTGTCTTAACAAATAATTCAGTGCCTGAGAGGAGCTAGATAAATCAATATCAATAATGGACCAAACTGCTTGTTAGACTATCAGTCACGACAGAAGTGAAATTGGCATAAAGCTGGACGACAGCCTCTATTCAATAATCAGTGCCTTGCTGTTGCTGCTCCCAGATCCTATCGCTCAGTCCAGCTTCCCCTGGACCTTGCAGCAGCTACGCGGAGCTCTTGGGCAGCGAGCAGAGGCTGCCGTCCAGCGGACCTTGCAGCAGCTACGCCGACATGAACGAACCCCTCAGATCCGGGAACGCGGGTTCCTCGCCGAATCGCGAGACGAGGAGCGCGGAGCAGGAGAGGGCACCGTACCTTGACCTTGCAGAATTCCGCGGCGAGGGAGCAGGAGAAGGCGACGACGCAGAGGAGCACGATGATGCCACAGATGGCGGCGAGGGAGTAGGGAATTCCGCGTGTGCCTTTACTCCGTTTGTTTCTCGTAGGAAGGGAGTGGGGCGGGGGACTACGACGGGCATCTTGCGGACGGGGAAGAGACGCCTATGACGGGGCGGGGTGGGGTGAGGATGCGGGCGTGGCAGCCCTGGATTGCCGGCGAGGTGGCGAGGGCATGGAATTGCGCCTTCCATCGAGTTTGAGCATAGCGAGCTTGAGGATGGTGGAGGCGGACACAGAGGTTCCGTGAATGGCACCTTCCATTCACGAAGAGCGAGGCAGAGGCGAGGATATCGGGGGCGAGATTGGCGCGGGGAGGGCGAGGGTGGAGCCGTGGTGAAGCCGGTGGACGCCCTCGCTATCTCTACTATCTATTAAGTTAATAGTGTAGACCACGGCACTACCATGACTTCACCCTCCCCAGACCCCACCAGCAGATATGCGGCCCGTCGCAGTCTCTATTGGTCATTCCGGTCTCGAGGTCCAAGCATGGTGGCCTTTCATCAGAAGCCCAAGCCCAACATAACTAGCTTCAGTTCGGTACACGTGGTAGCTTGACAGCCCGACAACAATTAGCAACAACGACATACACGTAGAAGCTGCAGTTGAGTTTAAGTGCAGAAACAACCTAGCCCAGTATTGTGTAGCTGGCGGCAAATCTCCCGAGCAGTGCAATAGATTTTTTATTGCCTCTCGCTTACAAGTACACCTGTAGTATCTGTTCATGTATGCACACACTCACACCAAAACGCACACCAACTCTCCCCTACCGTACACAAGCAGACCATGACTCCATTCTCCCCAGGCCCGCGCACGCTCGCCAGCACTCGTGTCGCCTCCCGCACCCTCCGCACGACACGCCCCAGCCAGCCTCTTGCTTCTCGTGTTCGCGCCGATTGGCTCTCAAAACGAACTGCCTCCGCCCGCATACCATGACCTCCATGCCAGTCGCAAGTCTTCACGCCATCTGCAACCTCCATGCCATTTCAGTTGTCACGTCCCACCTGCCCACTCCACAACATACTCCAGCCCGCTTCTCCACTCGCACTAAAATGCACACCAACTCTCACCTCTATCGTACACAGGCAGACCATGACTCCACCGCCAGGCCCACGCACGCTCGCCAACACCCGTGTCGCCTCCCGCACCCTCCACACGACATGCCCAGCCAGCCTCCCGCTTCTCGCGTTCGTGTCGATTGGCTCTCACAACGAACTTCCTCCGCTAGCAAACCATGACCTCCACGCCAGTCGCCAGTCTTCACGCCATCTGCAACCTCCATGCCATGTCAGTCGTCGCATCCCACTCGCCCACTCCACAACAGACTCTCGCCTGCTTCTCCACCTGCAAGAAGGAGGGCGTCCGCCTAGATAAGGTTGCGTCGGCTTCTCCTGTAGCTGCCACTGTCGAATGGCGATTGGTTACAATAATTGGTGGGAGCTTTCCTCACTAACCTAACCGGCCAACAACTCACGGTCGAGTATTCGAGTGTCATCCCGCCAGACGCTCGTCCACAAGCTCGATGACGCCTAGATGAAGCTGACGCTGAGGTTCCGCTTCGCCGCCACCCCGCAACGTCGGCATCAGCCTCAGGTCCAGATTTGGACCCGCAACAGTAGCAGCATCCATCGTCGTTACCGACCACGAGGCACCGTCATTGGCGATGGCGTCACCGACCAGCGGCGAGTCTCCCCGTGACGTCCAAATGAGGTTGACGTCGAGGTTCCACCTTACCACCCAAGTGATATTAGTTATTTCGTATATATGTTTCATACTAATTTTTTACTTCCGTGGCAACGCACGGGCACGAACCTAGTCAACATATAGAGTAGTAGAGACTACCTACGGACGTGCCACGTCACAAAACAAAAACATTTTGCGAGGTAAACCAAAGTCCAATAATCATCGTCCATTTTTCTCGCTCTCTCGATCACTACTATCATTTGCCGTCTTCCACCCTCCTTCCATTCCGTTCGGATACACCGTCTCGTTTCTCTCTCCTCCCCTCGCCCGTCTTCCCTCCTGTGCGAGCTCAGCTCACGGTCCTCCCACCCCCACGAGCGCCTCCGCGGCGAGGAAGAGATAATCAGCAGGCGGAGCGGGGGGCGCGCCGATGGATCTGGAGAGGTCGCCGCCGCCGTCGCCGGCGGAGGCGGCCGGGGCCGCGGCGTGCTCCATCTGCCTGGATCCGGTGCTCGCCTGCGTCGCGGGCCGGTCCGTCGCCAAGCTGCAATGCGGACACGAGTTCCACCTAGGTCAGATTCCTCGCGGCTACGGGCTTTCGTCATACAGATCTGCTTGTGATGGTTGCTTTGGTCGGTCGGGTAACGTGCGCCACGGGCGCAATTTGCCGTAACTGAGGAATTCTGGTGGGGTAGCTTTTCTAGATTTCATAGTGTCAGCGACGTGGTTCAGACTTGAATAACGGAGATGTTTGGGCACATACATGATACATGTTGGGATGATGCTGATGGGGTGAGAACTGCACGTGTAAGTAGAGCGGTTCCCTCTATTGATAATCAGAGGCTTTCAAGTAGGCGAGCAGATGGAGACGAATTTATCATTGACAAGGCACAACATATGGCTGCGAAAGACAACATGGAAAAAAGTGTTTTTCAAAGTGTCTTAGTGGCTTAGATTCTGGAGGTTGTTGCAAAAGGAGGAGTTACACCAAGATATCAAAAATGTTTGTCGTGCAATGGAAGTGGTGGCAATGGACATCTTCACAACATATGGTTGACGATGCAATGTTAAATTGAGGCTTCTTAGTTTCTTTTTGTTCATGAGAAATTGTGTTATGATGTTTTTATTTTAGTTGGGTTGAGTATGTTGATTGTACTATGAAGCCCAAAGTTTTAAAATCCCCTCGCTGTGCCCCATCCGCTCCCGGGTTACGTCCTGCATGCCACCCTCTGGCTGGCCCATTGCAGAGTGGGCGGTGACGGCCCGCCAGTGATGGGAGGCTAGGGTTATGGATTTTCTCGAGGTTATGGATTTTCTCGACCGGGACCATGTTTCAGTCTCTTTTTAATATAATACCGGGAGGGCGGTCTTTCCCTCCCCGACCGATTTTTTATTATTGGGTCGCCTTGCCCTTACGTGACTCATTCTTTAGGTGAAAGAAATTGTTTGATGTCTTCAATTGAGCCAAATTGTTATTAGCTGCAAGCATGTAATATGGTTTTCTTGACATCTTATGGGTATCATATCTCCTCTTTCAGTTGTGTCATTCCATCAAACATTTTATATTTGGTCCTCTTGTAAGGTACCTTTGCATAAGAATTTAGCGCAGCAGCTTAGTTCCCAGTTATTACTGAGAGAGACTATAAAATTCCTTATTATAAGCCTTGGCTTACAGCTTAGTTTAGCTGCAATATCTTCTTTTGCACTCGTCGCCACGGCCCACGGGTAACTTATATTTCCTTATTACGGTTACAGAATTATTGCAATTTCAATCACAATGTACTTCACTAGCTTCAGGTTCCTAACAAGTCTATGGAATCTGCAGAGTCATGAATTATCCCAAGCTAATGGTAACAGGGGATGCAGCGTAAATTGAAGCCATATGCATCCTTGATGCAAAAGGCTGGAACATGTTTTTTCCATTATAAAAAAGAGTAGAGTGGTTCCCGTATAATTGGAGCCACAGGTCCGACAGGCGAATCCATAAGCTTGAATTTAGCGGTAATTTAGTTTGGTTCATTAGCGGCGGAGTGGCTGGTCTGTTGCCTTGAGGGTTGTGGCGGTTTAGATTAATTGTTAGGCCTATAGCGGTTTTTTTTGCCTAGTGATAACATGAAGGGTTCGAACCTTTGAGGCTTGCTTTTCCAATTCAGGTCACACCTTGTGTTACATCCGGAAATTTCGGTGAGCACCAAACTTTAGTTCAACGTGAACACCATCAGCACAATTTTGTTTTCGCAACAGCTTCTCACCTATCTCCAAGAATGTCTCTGTCCCCTCACCCATGTGCGTTTATGTGAATGTTTGCATGAAAAATACATTATGATATCTTAAGCAGATTGCTGAACTAAGCAAAATTTTCTTGCCAGATTGTATTGGGTCTGCATTCAATGCAAAAGGAGCGATGCAATGCCCTAACTGTCGGAAGATTGAGAAAGGTCGCTGGCTTTATGCAAGTGGACGTCACCCCCCTGCTGATATTGATATGGGTGGATGGGTGACTAGCGACAACTATGATATCACCTCCGAGCTTGTAAGTGCACATATTTGAGTAAATAAACATTTATGTCATACAAGTATTAACTTACATTTCTGTTGATTCTGCTCCATGAGCAGCTGTTGGCTTACAATGTTTTGGTAGCTTGTTCTCCCTCTTTTCTAGGAGTAGTTTAGCTAGGCAAATCGATCTTTGACCGTAAATTTCCCCTAATTATTTCATTGATACTAGTTACAATATCATAAATTCATAATCATCAACAAGTGATTTTGCCTACGAACCTAACACTATCTTTGTGGCACATGACTCATGTTATTGGACTAATTGTTGGTCAAAGCATGAACTGGAATGGTCAAACTACATGATGTAAAAATTAAAGAAGGGGATATTGTCCGGGTCGCAGTTGTTTGTCACGTGGGCTACGGTGCCACTGTGTATGGGTGGGGCAGCGATTCGGGGGTTTTCTCAACCTACGTGAGAAGGTCTTCTTCTTAATATAATGCCCGGGAATTGTCGTACCTCCGTAGTTCGAGTGTTTTTTAGAAGACACATTTTGTTGTCTTAGTACGTCATCATTAACTGTCATAATTTGATGTTTTCTATTTCTCATTATCATGTTGTCTTTATTCACAGCCTTTTGGATTTCAATGGTGTCCCTTTAGTGGATTCACCCAGCTAGCATCAATGTTTGGGTAAGTACTTCTTACCTTTGATTGAATGAGTTTTGCATTATGTTTTCAATGATTGCGAAGCAGCAGAGCGAGTGTGGAAATCTTGGGCTCCTGGGAAGTGCAAATTCTTTATCTGGCTTGTGGAGCATAATAGGTGCTGGACAGCTGACAGGCTCAGAAAAAGAGGGCTAGACCGGCCAGAGCAATGCCCCTTGTGCGACCAAGAGGCTGAAACCATAAATCATTTGTTGGTCAAATGTGTTTTTCCCAAGCAGTTCTGGTTTGATTTCCTTAGTTCAGTGGGGCTGCAGGAGCTGTGTCCAGTTCACGAGGATTCCTTTGAGTCATGGTGGAAATCTAGCAGCTCTCGGGCATCTGATCTTATGAGAAAGGGTTTCAATTCTTTAGTAATCCTAGGTGCTTGGACCATATGGAAGCATAGGAGTAGATGTGTCCATGATGGATGTAATCCTAGCTTGGTCACAGCCCTTAGGGTGGCTAGGGAAGAGGCGGTGCTCTGGTCCTTGACTGGAGCCAAGGCCCTGTCTTTCCTCCAAGTCGAAGAGTTGCTGACTTAAAACAGCGCTGTGGGTCGTGTTATCTCCGTGTTAGTCGGTGATCCTTAGTTAGTTTCTAGTGTTGGGGTGTAATGTGTGTGATGTAATGGGGTTCTCTCCCCCTTTCTTCTTCTTCTATTAATACAAAGATGCGCAGCTCTCCTGCGTATTCCAGAAAAATGATTGCGAAGCAAGAATGAGGATGCCCTCTTCCTTAGATGGTACTCCCTTCACTCTTACTTTCAAAAGAGAGTACCTATGTCATTGTGTAACAACACCAGGTTACTGAAAGTACTCGAGAGATTGCAAAGCTAGGGAGTGAGCAAGGGGCTTAGGCAAGGGGCTCGCTGGATCTGGGGCACAGCTGTGGCTACCAGCACATGAAAGATTTATAGTGATTAGGGTTGCAGATGTTTAATACCAAGAGGCTCGCTGGATCTGGGGCACCGCTGTGGCTACCAGCACATGAAAGATTTATAGTGGCATGACACTAGAGACTAGGAGGGCCCTGGGTACCAAGAGGGCCTCGGTACCTGGCCGGCCGGCCCTCTGGCCTTGAGGGTACCAGAGGCTAGAAGGGCCCCAGGACCAGGTCCCCTGGCTTGGAGGGCTCCAGACTTAGTCGAAGCTGGGCATGGCCCCTTGGGGCACAGGGTTTAGGGTTATGAGGTTGATATGAGTCGGAACTACTTTGGGTTTTCTTTTGCTGGTGGGATCTTCAGAAGACATATTGCTGGTATTCAGAAGTATGACCTTTCTTGGACGTTGACAATCTATTTTGCCATAGAAAATTTTTAACATGGGATACTGAGCTCAAAATACATTCCCTCCAGTCCATTTTATTAAGCGATACAACATCATGACTCTATTTTTATTAGGTTTGTAAGTGTGTTGCTTTGATCTTTATGTGCATTAACTCAACTGGAGAAGCTGAAGCGTCCATCACTGCTGCATGCGTGTGTTTCCTTGAGCTAGGTTGGCCAGGCTTGCGGCATGCATGCATACATGCAGGAGTCCTAGCGCGGCACCCGACATTAGTCATTGTGTAAAGGGGTGTTTGGTTTCTAGGGACTAATTTTTATTTCCCTTCATTTTATTCCATTTTAGTCCCTAAACTGCCAAATACGGAAACTAATTTTTATTTGAGTTTCCTTATTTAGCAATTTAGGGACTAAAATGGTATAAAATGGAGGAACTAAAAATTAGTCCCTATAAACCAAACACCCCCTAAGTCTTGGTATTGCGATTTTTTTTGTCTTTGCCTAACATACCAGATCCGATGGAGTATATTCTGTTTTACACTGTTTTTGTCTATATTGGCCGAGTACCATTACAAAATCGTGATTCTTAAATGTAACACACCGCAACGATTGTTATACTTATGTATCTGATTTGAGGAGAGAGGCGGTGGGGGAGGATTAACATTTTCCCAATTGTCTTTATCTTCTCACGGGACTCACGCCATCTAAGATAGTGGCCTCCCTCCTCCCCTCCTCTCTTCCCTTGTTCATCTGCTGTTGTGCTGTCGCCTCCTGGAAGCTAAAATCGAGCCACATAGTTGCTGCTAAGGTCTATCCACACAGTCCCAGGAGTGCTGCTTCTTTACCTGTTGTGATGGGGTGAGTGGTGTCTGCCATGTTGGGCATCTCCGGCAGCAGCGGCGGTGGAGGAGGCACAGCGGTGGTGGCATGAGCAACTCTGATGGTGTCGACGTGCGATGCTTGATCTTGACACTAGCCTGCTTTTGCTGCTCTGGTTTTACTCAGCGCTGCTCGTGTTTGCACTTGGGTAAGCGATGGCTCCACGTTGTGGGTGGCTTCACCGATCAAAGCATTGCGTGCCCCCTCCACCTCTTTGCCCTTCCTGAATCTGTCATTGTGAGCTGCATGTGCATAGGGAGGTTGTGGCTGTGCATGAGGTGCCTCCTATGGGCGGGGAATGGAGGCGAGCAACAGCATCTGGATCCGTCCCACTGCTGGAGGGGGATGGATGAGCTGCCGGCACCCAGCTTGGACTCGCTGCTGGGGGGACAAATAGGATGTAGAAGCACAGATCAGGCTGCGATTCATATTGCGAGAAGGAAGAGGTGGTGGTGGCCCCCAGCTTCCAATCACCAACACAGGAGTTGGAGAGAGAGGGAGGAAGAACTGAAGTGGATCGGAAATACATTTCTACCCCCTCTGTTTCATATCGGAAAATGATCGTTTACATGGCTGTGGTGTGAAGTGTGAACGAGCAAAGATCCATACTTTTGTAAAGGTAACTGGCCAATTTGGTTGTTTGCGGTTTGAAATGGCAAATCCACGCAAGTTGGATGTTCCACATCAAAATTTGCCTTTGTCATATGACATGTCAATGGGTATGTTGGTTTATTGGACTATTACCTGCTATTTGCTCTTAGTTATCAGAAAACAGCTATGACCTATGAGGAGCCAAAATTTGGAAGATGAATTCAACATGTCTACCTATGGTTGAAAGATAACCTAGAAATTGCAAATGCTGTCATCAATGGTTCATGATGACGATGATTAATGCACTATTTAACCATATGGCTTGACACTTAGCAAGTGGCGTAGACGCGACTGGGGGGGGGGGGGGTGTGCCCCCCAACAAAAAGAACTATATTTATCAATCTATGGCTAAAATAAATGTGGTAGTTTATAATAAGTTAAAATATGTTATGTACTTAGTGTATATATGTGTTACTTGTTACAACTAGTGACTATTGTATATTTATATATACATATATTCTATTTATTAACATTACAACTATAGTTATATATGTGTTGGCCCCCCTAACGAAAACTCCTGGCTACGCCTCTGCCCTTAGTACCATTTCTAGTTTCTAGTCCACTAGGCATATCTCTTATGAATACATGCCATATTTTGGGCCTTTATTTGTTAAAATAAACTAGACCAACCTAGGAGGACTAGGCGTTTTTATACGAAGAAGAAATAGTCATCCAATTTTTTTTCTCAACACGGACTCGAGCTTGGGAGTTGGGTGGTTTGGGCATAGTTGCGGTCTTTATCCATAATGAATGCATATAGGGTTATTCCACGATACTCCAATAACCCCCTAGGAGTTCAGAGTTCTAAATAAATCTGGAACGCTGAATTTCCAAAGAGATAAAATGATTAATAAACATAAAATGAAAAATATCTGGGTAATCTGGTTTATCCAGTGTGCATCTCCTGTGGCTGCACCATTGTCGGCAACCTCGCCAATGTTCCTAGGAGGTAATAATTCATGATACTCCATCCGTCCCAGTATATAAGAGCAAGTATAATAAAGGGCGGTAAGCAGGCTAAATGCTAAAGTGAAGGAGAGAGAAGAGAAGGAAGATGAGAAGTGGGCTGTAAATTTATAGCTGACTTAGAGCCTTAGACACAAGAATCAAGAAGCTTTGTGAGGGAGACGAGTGGAGTCCTACATTAATAGTGAAGCTCTAACTACTATATGGATGGGCTAAGAGGTAGGTTGTACAGATTCTTACCGGTAGCAGTCATCTATATTATTAAACTTGCTCTAAGGCGTAACCACCTCTGGTTTAAAAACCAAGAAATGTATTTAATTCTCTCTATCGACACAAGTAGTATTGCATCGATGTACGTATGTCTAGAGAAAGCACGCCTTATAAGACTAGAATAAAAAGTGGCTGCGCCTCATATTATGGGACGGAGGGAGTATCTTATCCAGATAGACGGTCCACAATCATGTCGGAGTATGTAGAAATTGCCATTTTATATGCTCACATTTAGTTTTCAATGGGCAGTAGTATAAGTCTGATGTTTTACATGTCGTGATATCATCATCAGGCAAAAACATGTTGCCTGCTTTCTGAATTTCCATTGCTTTGGTCCATCTGTGGCAGTTAGCTGCTTATTTTGGATTACTATGTTTTTGCTAAAAACAGATTTTGTTTGTTTTATGGTAATGTTGTATATGGAACCTCGGTTCTTAAAAGAATGGTTCATTTATTCAAGTTCTTAATTTAACCTATATTTTATTTTCTTTTGCAGGGTGCGTGAAGCTGAGCCAACTTGTAAGCATTTTGACCTGAACTTCAACGTGTTAAAGTTTTTTCTTTTTTACTGCATTGATATTTCCCTTTTATGAAGACCACACAACTGGAGATCACTCAAGTGCTGCAAGCAGTTCACTTGTTTGCCCATATCTTGCCCTGCGTGGTTTTCTCCATCCTGTTAATGTGCCTTCTACTTCTAATTCTGGTGCTGAAAGCACTTCATTTCATCGGCACTCAACTGGCTTGGAAGGACATGTCACTCCTGATTTGAACAATGCTCCAGTTTTCCATGCTACCGAGTCAAGAAATCATGACAGTGAGCACAGACATTTGAGTAATCTTCCTGTATCAGGAACTCCTGAATATTCTATGACTCCATTTGGGATAGGAGTACCAAGATATGACAGTGGCAGCCAACAGGGATTCCGATCATATGCACATCATCATCCCCTAATCCATAGGTATGCCCAATTCATGAATCTCATTTTAAGTAGGTTTGTATCATTTAAACATATGGTCATGTACTAAGTATGTTTGTATCATTTAAGTATATGGTCTCATATTTATACTTTCTAAACAGCCCCATTTTACGCTAAAAAATACATATACTGATATACTTCATGTCAATTCATGGGCGAAGCTAGAATAAAACTAAGGGAGAATGCCACTGTAGCACAATCTGTGTAGAAAATATGTTGTCTACATAATAATAAAACAACAACAATTTCGAACAGTTCAACATAAATGTTAGCAATCTACAACGAGAATGGAATAACGATAAAATGTTTCCAAATTGAAGGAACACAATAACAATATTGATGGGTGTACCTAGTGAAGGTGAGCATTAAAATCATGGACAACAGATAGTTGGCACAAGCAAAACAAGGTCCTCAACAGCCTAAAGAAAAGAGAACATATCATTTAGTTTTCAACTCTCAACAGAAATAGATATAATGACCTTCTATTTTCATATATGTTCTGTCTCCTAACAATGAAATATACATATTAACCATGGCCTAACTATACCTTTCTTCATTTCCTTTTCTAACAAAAAATATGGTTAGATTACTTATCACTAATGCGATTGGCTGATTGCAAAACAGTGTTTTCATATACTTCGGACTCTCCTGCGCGTTCAAGAAAAAAACATACTTCGGACTCACTGTATTTAGGCTACTTTCAATCCTATCAAACCAATTTCAAACATAAATATCAAGAAATCCGCCTTTAAACCCCCTACAATCTGGTCAAACAAGAATCACGTGATTGAAACCCAATCTGGAGTCTTTCCTTGATGGGAATTGAAACAATTGACAGAATTGGAGCGCATTAGAAGAAAGATTGGCGAGGTTTTCTGCCTTGTTTTTGATGAGTAACAAGGACGACAGTAAGTGATGATTCCATGGCCGGCTGTGCCACTGCAGCCGGTAACAGAGACAACCTTGGGTGCAGCTGGGCATTCTTCACTGGTCAGGCCACCATCAACAGGAGTTGAGGTTGAGGGGTACAGAGCCACATGGATGGCTGAGGGGGCCATCTTTGTCAGAGGATTCTCTATTGGCAAAGCAGGCCTATTGGGAATTGGGATAAGATTCATGTTGGTCTTTCCATTTTGGGCAAGGCTTCTGCTAGGCAGACGATGTTGGCGTGGTTTGTTGGGCACTTGGGCTTTCTATTTTGGGCTGTATCCTTGCTGTTTGCTTCAGACTTTTTAGTGTCACACTCAGTGGCCACCGGTGGTGAAGGCTGTGACATGAGGAAGATGAAGATGCTCTCACATTTAAATTTCTGGTGGCTGCTGACGACATTTCCACCCCCACAGGTCACAACGTTGCCTGTCCCCACGACATGACCATGAATTGGCATCTCCATGACTGGAGCCCAGAAATTCCAGAATCCCATTGTCTCGCCATGTATGGCTCGAGTTGCAACTCATATTTGATTGGGGTGACACCACTGTCTCTCCATGACAGAATTGCTTCAAACATTAGATCAGTGTCACACCATGGTCTACCTAGCTTCTTGTTTGCATGACCACACTCTGTACTCTGGAAGCAGCAATATTTCACCCACTTGGTCAAAAATGCTGTATACCTCCTCAGCACTAAAACCCTGGGGCCTGGGCCTTAGAACAGAAGACTTGACCAAGTACTTTGATTTGCACAAGCATTTGGTTTCTTACATCCATGCCAGGTTTTAGGAAGAGGGAAGACTTGTCCCCGTTGGTGCATAACTTGTATACTGTGCCTAGATCAAGCTGCAGGAAGACAGAATCACCGATATTTTGCAATAATGTAGCAGACATCTGCTGTTTCATGACTCGGGTCCTCCCTGCCAATCACAGGCTATTTGTTGTAGTAACTTGTCCCGTGTCTCATTGCTAAATGGCATGCCCTCATGCCACACATTTGGATGAGGTACTTCATTCCACAGTTCCCATGCAGCAACCTTTGTTTCCATGTGAGCCCTGAACATGTCCTGTTCATCCCGAGCTGCTGCATTGGCCCCAAGGGGCGTCCATCAAACAAACCGTCCTCAACATCTATGACAGCATCCAATGGGAAGCCCTCAACATCTATGAGATCCTCCCCATGGCCTTTGGAGTCTTCGATGGACAAGAGGCGGCCGTAGACTCGATCGACTATATCGACGGGTCTTCATGGTAGCCCTTGTGACCTTCGGCGAACCGTGCATCCCCAACAGCTGTGTTGGCCTCAAGATGGCAGTAACTGATTTGTTTTGTTTGGGACTAGGTGCATCTGCACCCATATGGGACGATAGACTTTGGCGCTGCCTTTAAATATGAAAAACTGATCTGCTTGATGGTTTCATTGGCTAGTCCATGCGTACTGAAATATTGTCTGTTACGAATCTCTCTGCCTGATTTTCTTTCGCTTTGTTAAACCACAAATTTCCCTCTCGTTCAATTGCTGCAGGCTGACCCCTCGCAGCGGAAGCAATCTGGTGGCACCATTAGGGTCAGTTCCAGCCGTCGTGGCAGAGACTAGAGGCAATGGCCATGGTGCACCGGGCCATATGTACCAGCACTCATCTGTGCAGGGCAGCCCTTTCCCTCCTACCACCAGAAGGGTTAGGCCCAGAGCCTTGACGATTACGTCTTTCATCGCAGCGACTTCCTCAACTGAGATTGCAGGGCCGCCCCTTGTTGGCCACGGGTTTCCCGCTCCTGGAGCCGTGAACAGGAGCGTTTCTGATGCCGAGGGCATCGACCGAGCGTACACATGGGGCCGGGAGGGATATGATCCGTTCCCTTGGATCCCTGCTGAATGGGGCACCTTCAATCCCATGCAGAACCATGCGCATGGAAGCTTTACCAGAAGAAGGCCTGCTGGGGAGCGGATGCCGCAGAGTCGCCCCGAGAACGGATACCAGCCGCCTGTGCCCTCTTCACAGAGGATGCCACCGTTCTTGTGATCAGACGAGGCTGCCTCTCCAATTGCTGTGTATAAAAATTATTTGATTCGGGGCTTGCACCTTGCAGAGAACAACGAGCGAATATCGACTGCACGGCAGCATCGAAACTGGTCGGCTATGGGACCTGTGGCTGTGTGATGTTTATGATGATGCCGCTGGTATTTTAGCGCTTTCGGTCCAGCAGCGCTTAGGTTTCATCGAGCGCTGTCGTTTGTCCTGACTGATATGATGTTGCGTTGAGAAGGACTGTTTGAGCTAAACTGCATCTCTGGTCCCGGGATTCGAAAGCACCGCGTGCAGCTATGGATTTTGTTCGTCACATCACGTTCGTGTATGGCTGGCCCTGGCCGTTTCATGACCGCTCCTTTCCTCCGCCAGCGTAGTAGCGCCGCTATTGCTTTTTTTTTTTAAAAAAAAACGTGTTGCCTCGCCCACTGCCAGTTTCACACCATGTTAGTTGTGGCTTTAATCCGGCTGATGTTGCGGTTTCTATATTATTTTGTCTCTATATGTTACAGCTGCAGTAATTCGAACACCAGCTGCGGATATAGGGCAACCAGATAGGATGTCGGAGAATAACACCTCGGCCGGAGAATAACACCTCGGTCGTGAATCTAAGCTGGAGATTAGTGAAGTATAATAAACTCTGTGTCAGTATTCATCTTCATCTATCTAGGTGATATCAGAGATCTTGCGTGACTTGAATTATGTCGTCACACTAAATAATGAGTCCGGGTTTCGCCCGACTTCATCGTACAATGAGATCTTGCGTGACTTGAATTATGTCGCCACACTAAATAATGAGTCCGAGTTAATCGTACAATGAATTGGAAACTTAACCTCTTTTCACGACTTTTCTCCCAAACGGAGTTAGTTGTCGACCACTTCGGATCTCTGTTTCGAAGACCGAAATATGATGCCTTAATTGCAGAGCACTCGAATTGTTGCACTTTGGAACACGTACTTTACTGGACCAACTCATGTACATGATTACTAGTTAGTGTTCGGATAACGAGCAGTTAAAAATATTGATAATACACGCTTAATCAAACATAGGTAAAAATAAATTAACAAACCTCGTTTGGATTTTGGGCACAGTCCATTAAACCCACTCAAAACCCTAACCCTAGCATACACATATAAATAGCAGTTCTCTAACAAAAAAAAACCCCCCCCAACTCCCTCCCATAGCCACCGCACACCAACTCCTCTGCTCCCTTCCTTCTCCATCCTCCATCTATTCAAAAGAATAGGCCGACTTGACGACTTCAACATACTGAGTTGCGACAGGCACAAAATATGGCAGGGCATCGTGGCTATGAAGCTTTCCCAATTCTTACCCCTCTTTGTTGGACTATTCTCTGGATAAAAAATAACTCAAATGAGGTTTATATAGAGGTAGAACATGTCGCCCCTTAGGCTATCCGCAGCGGTTCCCTCTAAATTTTTCCCCCTATATCACTTTTCTGGGTCACATCATCAATAGTTTATCCCCTACTTTTTCATCTCCCGCAGCGGTTCCCCCTAAATACTCCCCCTATACCCCACTACAATATAAAATATTATTTTCTATACCTACTTTTTACCTACTATCAATTTTTCTACTACTATTAATTCAAACCGGGCCCACACGAACAATGCAAGGGGGAGAGAGAGCGCGCGCTGCAGCTGGAGGGAGAGAGAGGAGTACCGCGGTAGAGAGTGAGCGATAGAGGGCGCCGCTGCGGGCTCTAGCGTGCGGCTGTAGCCCCCATGCAAGGGGAGCGCGCACGCGAGCGGCAGCCGCTGCGCACAGCCTTAGACTCTCTCCAACAACAAACTATAAATGGTCCGTTCCGCTAAATTTAGCGTTCTGCGGCTTCCTCCACGCGCCCAACAAGACTTGGTAAAACGTCTCCTAAATTTTAGCACGCACAAGCGAGACGCTAAATGTGGCATATATCTGTCGTCCGCTATACGGCGACTGCATCTCCCTCCCACGCCAGGACGGAAGGTTCCCTCTCGCTCTCCCTCCCCATCGCTTCGGTTTCCGCTGCGGCACTGGCTGTTCCACGACGTTCGTTTTTCGACGCGGTCGCGTAGCTGGGCTCGAAGACGCCAGAGTCGGGAGGGTGCGGCGCTCATCAACAGGGAATACGTCAACAACCGCAACAAGAGTCACCGATGTTGGCCCTTGCGAGCTCAAGCCATCTCCGACAACCAACTCCATCGACGAATTCGAAATCCCGCCATCGCCAAACACCTCCGCCCCTCTGTTGCGTCCTCCACTGATGGTGCAGAGAAAAGGAAGAGTTGCCCGTCTACATTTTCGTCTTCCTCATCGATTCGATCAACCGTCCCGGATCCATGCCAGCGAAGGTGAATAATAAAGCCTGTGGCGGTAGCTGCGCTCATCAGCTCCAGATCGAAGACCGTCCGTGCGCTGCCTGCTTGTCCATGCGCCACGCGCTGCCAAGTCATTGACAAAAATTTCAATGATAGAAAAGGAAGCAAGAGGAATAGTTTGGCTAAATTGTCGAATATAGATGACATGTACATTGTTTGTCTTAATTTAAACGATGAGTAATCCCCAAAAAACAAGAATGTAATATGTAGCATATTTTAATTCCATGGGGTACAAAAAATCATTTGTGTGTGTATTGAATAAGAAAATGATATAAAATATGAAATCTGGTAACATTGTTGATATAGAGGATAAAATTTAGAGGACATGGCTAGAGAAGATATAGACGACGAAATCTTTTAAAGTGAGTTGTAAAAGACATAGAATATTACTTTAGAGGACTAAATTTAGGAGACACTGCTGGAGACAGCCTATAGACAGCAAAGTGCTAGCCAGACTGTTGGACACTAAAATGAGCGGACGGTCCGGCCCTTAGGCCTAGACGGTCCGCGTGTCCCGAGATTAGATTAACTTGGATGTTTATCCTTATTTCGTGCGTGGTTATCCATCTAATCACGTGAGAGTTTGTTGGCTATCTCTTAGGAAAAGGTTCAGACCCCCTTCCCTATAAATATAAAGGGGTACGACCGATTGAGAACCCCCGAACACATTCCAATCGAACCAATTACCTTATTTACTTTTCCTGCCCTAGGAGTACATGTAGCATAGTTCTAGTTTTAGCCTTTCGTATATCCACTTCCACCCCTATTCGACTCTACGTCGTCTAGATCCGTCTTGGGTGGCCTGCCGATCCCAAGACGACCCTAGAATCTCACCCCTCCCGGGGGGCAAGATCTAGTTGTCCACTCGAGACCTCTTCCTCGAATTAATCTCTTAATTCCTAGGTGAAAGTCGCCTAGAGGGGGGGGTGAATAGGCGGAATCTGAAAATTATAAACTTAAGCACAACTACAAGCCGGGGTTAGTGTTAGAAATATAAGCGAGTCCAAAAGAGAGGGCGAAAACAAATTACAAGCAAATAAGAATGGATGACGCGGTGATTTATTCTACCGAGGTTTGGTTCTTGCAAACCTACTCCCCGTTGAGGTGGTCACAAAGACCGGGTTTCTTTCAACCCTTTCCCTCTCTCAAACGGTCACTTAGACCGAGTGAGCCTTTCTCTTCAATCAAATGGGACACTAAGTCCACTACAAGGACCACCACAACTTGGTGTCTCTTGTTTTGATTACAAGTGAGTTGAGCACAAGAAAGAAGGAAGAAGAAAAGCAATCCAAGCGCAAAAGCTCAAATGAACACAAATGTCTCTCTCTAGTCACTTATTTGGTTGGAGTGATTCCGGACTTGGAGAGGATTTGATCTCTTTGTTTGTGTCTTGTATTGAATGCTATAGCTCTTGTATGAGGTGAGAATGCTGAAAACTTGGATGCCATGAATGTGGGGTGGTTGGGGTATTTATAGCCCCAACCACCAAAATGGCCGTTGGGGATGGCTTCTGTCGATGGGCGCACCGGACAGTCCGGTGCGCCACTGGACACTGTCCGGTGTGCCAGCCACGTCACCCAACCGTTAGAGTTCGACCGTTGGAGCTCTGACTTGTGGGGCCACCGGACAGTCCGGTGGAGCACCGGACATGTCCTGTAGACTGTCTGGTGCGCCTTCTGGCGCCTGCTCTGACTTCTGCACGTGCAGGCCCGCACTGTACACATTTAATGCCTTCGCAGACGACCGTTGGCGCGAAGTAGCCATTGCTCCGCTGGCACACCGGACAGTCCGGTGCTGCACCGGACATTCCGGTGAATTATAGCGGAGCGGCTTCCAGAATTCCCGAAGGTGGCAAGTTCGGAGTTGGGTTCCCTGGTGCACCGGACACTGTCCGGTGGTGCATCGGACAGTCCGGTGCGCTAGACCAGGGCACACTTCGGTTGTCTTTTGCTCCCTTTGTTTGAACCCTTTCTTTTGACTTATATTGGTTTGTTGTGAACCTTTGGCACCTGTAGAACTCATAATCTAGAGCAAACTAGTTAGTCCAATAATTTGTATTGGGCAATTTCAACCACCAAAATTCATATGGAAAAGGTTTGACCCTATTTCCCTTTCAATCTCCCCCTTTTTGGTGATTGATGCCAACACAAACCAAAGCAAATAAAGAAGTGCAGAATTGAACTAGTTTGCATAATGTAAGTGCAAAGGTTGCTTGGAATTGAAACCAATATATATATTACAATAGATATGCATGGATGGTTTTTCTTCTTATTTAAATTTTTTGGACCACATTTGCACCACGGGTTTTGTTATGCAAATTCTTTGTAAAATTCTTTTCAAAAACCTTTTGCAAATAGTCAAAGGTACATGAATAAGATTGAAGAAAGCATTTTCAAGATTTGAAATTTTCTCCCCCTGTCTCAAATGCTTTTCCTTTGACTAAAACCAAAACTCCCCCTAAATAAAATTTTCCTCTTAGTGTTCAAGAGGGTTTTGCAATTTTTGAAGATACTACTTTCTCCCCCTTTTGAACACAATAAGATATCAAATTGAAAACTTTTTTTAAAAATTTGGTGGTGGTGCGGTCCTTTTGCTTTGGGCTCATACTTTCTCCCCCTTTGGCATGAATCGCCAAAAATGGATACTTGTGAGTGAAATATATGCCCTTTGTCAAACTTTCCCCTCCTTTGGCAAACACAAAAATATGAGTGAAGTGTGGCGGAACCGTCTGAATTATTCCAGCTTAAGTGCCAAAGTCGCACCCTTAAGGACAGCAACACACTTAAACAGGAATAACCCATCAGTCCCTCAGATCTAGTCCGATAAAGCCACTTACCAGGATCGAATACCACTAGCTCACTCGAAGGTGAGGCACAGAGAAATACAATAAAGCATAATACCACAAATTTAATAAGTATCAATAGTGATTACATTATCGGAGTTTTAGAAATAATAACCATAAATTTTAATGCAGCGGAAATAACTAACGGAGAAAACCGAGTAACATGGCGAAGCCTGGTCACACTACTCCTCCTGGTCCTCTCCTGCGGAAGCAATAACCCACTTGACCGTCTATCCTGGTGGCAGGGATGGAGGCCAAGTCACACCATCAACCACAACAAGAAGGTACCTGCAAAAATTGTGCCACAAGCAAGGCTGAGTATACTAATACTCAGCTAGACTTACCCAGTGTGAGGAGTCTACTCCTCTACCTCTAGACATGCAGCTATTTGGCTGAGGGGTTTGGTTTGCCAAAAGCACTAGCTGAGTCTAAAAACAAGTTTTAGCTTTTCAAGTTTTAGTAGAATCCTTTAGACTAGATGTGTACCTAGCTAACCATACATGGTATCAAACATTTTTACCAATCAACATATTTTGCCAGTCACCTCATTTCCACTTGTTACTCAATGTAGCAGCATGGATCAAGCAGTCTCATTAGCTGCGAGAAGCAGACGATTCGAATCGAGTTTTCATCCTTGCAAGGTAAACCTAAACATACGACGTGGCGAGGCACTCCGTCCTCACACATATCAACCGTCCCCATCGATTCCCCGTCAACAGATCAGGGCTCATCGCCTTGGCGTACAATGCCTCACTGACCCCGACTGCTGTCGTGCAGTGACCGCATTGTACCCACCATAACCGGAATGGGAGACCACGTCTCAGGTCGCGTGAGGGGATATGTCTGCTGCCAGGTTCACTAAGGTACTAGGCTTACCGATTTACCATATTTCTCGGCATATGTTTAGTACGTTCAAACGCTTGACTCATGGTATCATACCTTAATCCTTATTCCAATTTCTGTCTCGTAGACAACGCATCCCATGGACTGTTGTCCACAAACCATCATCATTCTGATATAAAAAATGGATACAACCAATTCCTGACCTCGCGCGAGTGCTAGAAAAATCACTCGACTTCTACCGAGATCCCTAATTAGTAAAGCAGCTACTCGACCTAGCATACTAGTATCCATCTCAATGGTATCCTGAGTCATGCAACTAAGGTTTCAAACAACTCCTACACTTAAGTGCACAGTACAAGCCTACAAACATTAAGTGCAGTAAAATAGCATATATAACGGTTATGCATAAAACCAGGGCTTGCCTTTAGTTTAACACTTAGATAGTGTTTGCTGGGGTGGGTACTCGCTTGGCGAGCATCCACTGGTTAAGTCCATCCTTCCTTGGGTCGTCCATCGACTGCATCTTGTGGGTGGCACCACATCACTTCCACGATCGTCATCTCTCGGTCCTAAATGAGATGCAAGATGCATATGTATGAATACAATGAAAGTAGCACAAAAGTAGCACAAAAGTAGCACAAGATATACAAGGACACAGTGGCGGACTAAACAATAAAATGGAAGACACCGTAATAACCACATGTTCGCTTTAGTTATCTACACATTATCGACGTTCAACATTAACACCATTAAAAAGATGACAACATGTTATTTATTTACGCAACACAATTACAACATCACAAGCACGCACATTTTATTTATTAGTTCTTTTATTGATCACACACAAGCATCACTGATAACACAAATTCAATAGAGGACATAAGCGTCAATATCTATGGAACTCCTATATCGCAATCACTAGAGAAAGGAACATATAAAACAAGACACACATGTCATCTCTAGCTTAACCATGGCAAGTCTACATTACTTAAGAGCAAACCAAACATTTTTACCGAGAAGGGTGAACTAAACAATCAAAAGCACACTAGCAGAATTTTTGGACAGCAATACAGCAGTCACTTGTTTCAGTCATAACTCACAAGATATTTAACCAAAAATAGTAAACTAGGACTTTCTAGAAAGATTGAAAAGTGCTTTACAACTTTGGTATTGTCATCACAGCATGATTAAACACTTAGCAAGGTCAAAAGGTGTTAACACAACAGCGCTATCCAGATTTGGACAGATTCAGACTTGTGACTTTAAAAATTCATAACTGAAGATTCAGACATCCAAACAAAGTGATCTTAGACTTTCTGGAAAGCTAATTAAATGTTATACAAATTATTTACAAACATCACTGGCTGGTTTAACATATATCAAGGGTAAAATACACTATGAAGGCTGTGCTGTCCAGAACTGGACAGATTCAGTCTTCACACTTTAAACATCCATAAATTAATATTTAGGCCACCAAAAATAGTGATCCAAGACTTTTTGGAAAGCTCAGCAAAAACACTACATAACTTTTATAATTACCAAGAAGTGATTCCAGGTTTAATCAAATCAAACATTACAGTTTTCGAAATCTGTTCTGACGGTGGACAGAACACAACAACTAGTTTGTAAAATTCATAGCTCTCACACTATCAGGCCTATGGTTATGAAATTTTAACACAAGCAAGATAAGAAAATCATATACAACTTTCTTATAACGACCACGAACAGATTATAACATTAACTTAAGCAAACAAAGCAGTTTCTGAAATCTGTACAGAATTTGGACAGATTCAGTTACTGAATTTGTAAAAAGCATAACTCCTAAACGATCAGACTTATGGCTGTCAAATTTTAACACCAGCAAGATAATAAAGTTATCTACCACTTTTTTTATAGCATATATCTACATAAAATACACTTTAGTTCATCAAACATACACCACAACTAAAACAGTGCGTGCAGTCCAAAACAGCAATCAATAAATTTCAGCTCCTATACAATTCAAGAATTGCCGCGTTCTAGATACTTGAATTATTCTAACAATTTGACAATTGTTAGGTTAAAATAACCAAGTGAGAACTAACAAGTAGACTTACTAATTTTATCCAAATCATTTAGTGCACTAAAATTACCACATTCATTTAACAAACGCCTTCACCACAATCATCAAATCCGGCATATATTTATATCAAAGCACTTCTCACCCACTAGTCCGCATTTTAACTTAGACACCACATGAGCACTACTAATTTTTACCCGCGACCATAACCACACGCATTTAGACTACAACTAGCAATTCATCGTGACCACGAACTTAACCCAAAACCATCTAACAAGTTGGTCAACCAAAGCAGCAACATAGGCCGCTATACAACCTACACGTCGGCTTGCCTATTACTATCGCAATCCGAGACACAACATATATATATATATACTTAACGCAATTGACTCCTACATAACATTAGTTGGCTAACCACAGCATAAGACTTAGCAACCCATTTAGACATTTCAACTCAAAACATGGGTGGGAGCAGGTTAATTAATGTTTCTTAACCTTTTCTCAACTTAAACTGGACAACACACAAGTCACTTTAAACACCATATTTTAGGAGGTCTAACATAGAGACATTAAAACATGGCATAAAACTCCATAAGACTTACACTGGCTACTGAAGGACCTAAAGCACCCATGTGCATATGTTATCGGACTGTTCTTCAATTTTAGCAAGGATTGACTCATGAACGCTACTCGCCTCTAATAATCATTGGGCTGCGATAACGCTCATATAAGACCTCTAATCAACCAACAAGATATTTATTTATCCTATGGGCATGGAATGTGTTGATTGATAAAGCGAAGCATCACATTGCCACACCACAAAAATCATGACAACACCGATAGAGGCTATCAACTAACCATGTAAAAAATACTAAACTTACTTCTCGCTTCGCCACTACACCACCCTTTAGTCATATGACCATCGGGAGCATCCTTCACACGATTATACAATAGGAACCTACACGTCGGGTTACACAATACATACATCTTTTCTTCGTTGCGAGTATAACCATATTATGGCATATACCCGCACACCTCAAACAAATATCTTACGCCACCATCACTATAATACACCATGGCACACACGCACATACGTGTACTAATTAAATCCTCGCATCCCCTGTATTTCCAATTTACTCATCACATTAAACAACAGAACACGTTTGCTTACCTAAACGTTAAGGCAACCTTGCTACGACATATAAACAAAACATTTTTATACCCACACACATTCCAATACCAATGTACACCACATCGACTAAAATATAATTATACAAACTACAAATCACACACATCAAACAATACATCGCATATATTCCTATCGAAATATAAAAACATTCGAGTTCTTTTCTACTTCTTTTTCTTTCGCCACGAACTTCAATCCATATAAATACATTTTCTTACACATGCACAACATCGACCAAAGCTTAAACAGATTAATCCACAAAATACCAAGTGAACAACCTGGACGAACCGAGACTAGTCACATGGGTTGTCCACACAGCTCGGCGTTTCGTTGAACGGGCAAAGCGCGAAGCGCGGCGTCGACCACTAGCTGCGATAACACAAAACATTGTTGATGATAGTTCCTCGAACATCATAAACGCCAGAAAAACAGCAAGGACAACGGGGTTCTCACCGAGGGTCGACAGCGTCGTGGGCGGAGCTGTCTACAACACCAAGCCTTTCACGGGCATTTTGTCGAGCACTCTCAGAGTATGCGCAGCGCGGGACTGCAGGGGGGTGGCGCCATGGGGAGGGAATAGTAGGGCTGCTGCTGGGGATTGCCCGTGTGCTATGGAGGTCGGCTGGTTTCCATGGGAGGTGGAGCGTAGAGCTGCTGCGCAGTGGGGCGAAGGGGAGCAAGGGCTGGCGGCCATGGACAGGGAGGGAGCGCCATGAGGAAACTCGAGCTCGAGCCATGGAGAAGGGAAGGGAGCTCGCTGGGGGATATCCTGCGCCATGGGAGGAGCAGGACGCCGGCTGGAGATGGTGGATTGGTGGCCGGCGTTGGAGGAGGAGGGTGCAGAGAGCTTGGAGTTGCGGCTGGGCGCCGGCCATGGAGAAGTTTCTGCGCATCCTGCAGCAAGGGCGCCATGCCATGGCTGTCGGCGAGCTTACTGCTTGAGCTTGGACCAGAGGAGGTGCCGCGCCCATGGAGGAGAGGAGCTCGGCTGCTGGGCTACTCGCCGGCCATGGAGAAGCCTCTGCACGCAGGGGAGAAAGGTTCCCTGCTGCCGGACGCTGCAGAGAAGAGGGAAAGCTCCCTACACGCTGGGCGGAGAGGGTCGCGGCAGGGGAGAGCAGGGGCGAGGGGGCGCCAGGAAGGAAGGGAGCCGAGCTCCCTGCGCTGGGGAAGAAGGCCCCCCTACTGCGCGTGGGGGAAGAAGCCAGGGAGGATATGGCGGCTGAAAAAAAATGATAGGGGTGGGAGTGCAAAATTGCCAAGTGCAAGGGGAGAGCACCCCTATTTATAGAAAATGGCTAGGGTTAGGGTTCTTTAGTGGACCTAATGGGCTGGGTTTTAAATGGGCTTGGCCCGAAACATGTAATCGGGCTGCGCTAAATATTTTCCGGAAAAAGGCTCGTGCGGATTTTGTCGGTACGCAAAACAGAGTGAACGAGAGTTTGGACGAACGAACGATTGAGCGATTAATTCGGCCGAGAGTCTGATTTGAATTCGCTTGGAAATAATTCACTACGCAAGAATTGAAAATAAATCGTCTTAAGATATGACTGGCTTTCGGATTTATGATTGAAAGAGATAAATCGTGATATTTAAAATTATCGCTGAGGTTGATTTTTTTTTGAATTCGGATCGAACGCAGAGGTACTAAGCTGAGTCGAGTAAGATTTGATTAGAGGACGACATACTGAGTATTTCTTTTGAGAGTACGGATTCAGATTAAAATAGTCGAACATCGATCAAAGTTCGAGGAATTGGATTCGGGCTCAGATCAGATAACAGTCATTGAGGGTTTGATTTAATGAGCTTTAGACGAGATTTATAAATCGAGATTGAATATCGAGATTACATTCGCGCCGAGAATAAAAGTTTTAACAGCTCCAAATTTGGCTGTTCTTGAGATCGAATAATTCCAAATTTGGTGAAACATTCATGAGTAACTTGATAAATGGAGATAAATGTGATAAAGAGGTAGAAATTTTCATTGAGCGTCCGAGATTAGGGTAAATCTCCCGACATAACGCGAAATTGACACCTGGGGTGTCACATGAAGATTATACTAAAGTAGAGAACGATGCGGAGTACCGGCAAATATAATTGGAGTTGAGTGGAAGCGCCTTCTTTGCCGAATACTCCATTTCCCTTTCAATATATATGACTAAGCATAAGATGGTACTTGAAAACACATTAGTCATAGACATAAAAAGAGATATGATCAAAGGTATATAATTGAGCTATGTGTGCAAAGAATCAATCAAAATTCCTAGAATCAAGAACATTTAGCTCATTCCTAAGTTTGGTAAAGGATTGCTCATCTAAAGGCTTGGTAAAGATATCGGCCAATTGATCTTTGGTGTTTATATAGGCTATCTCGATATCCCCCTTTTGTTGGTGATCTCTCAGAAAGTGATACCGAATGGCTATGTGCTTAGTGCGGCTGTGTTCAACGGGATTATCTGCCATGCGGATTGCACTCTCATTATCACATAGGAGAGGGACTTTGCTAAACTTGTAGCCATAGTCCCTAAGGGTTTGCCTCATCCAAAGCAATTGCGCGCAACAATGGCCTGCGGCAATATACTCAGCTTCAGCGGTAGAAAGAGCTACTAAGTTTTGTTTATTTGAAGCCCAAGACACCAGGGATCTTCCTAGAAACTGACAAGTCCCTGATGTGCTCTTCTTATTAATCTTACACCCTGCCCAATCAGCATCGGAATATCCTAATAAATCAAATGAGGATCCCTTGGGGCACCAAAGACCAAACTTAGGTGTGTAAACTAAATATCTCATGATTCGCTTTACGGCCCTAAGGTGAATTTCCTTAGGGTCGGCTTGGAACCTTGCACACATGCATATAGAAAGCATAATGTCTGGTCGAGATGCACATAAATAGAGTAAGGATCCTATCATCGACCGTGTCGGGGACCATAATTAGGGGTACCCCTAAGACTCCTAATCTCAGCTGGTAACCCCCATCAGCACAAAGCTGCAAAGGCCTGATGGGTGCGATTAAGTCAAGGCTCGGTCCACTCAAGGGACACGATCTCGCCTCGCCCGAGCCCAGCCTCGGGCAAGGGCAGCCGACCCCGGAGGATTCACGTCTCGCCTGAGGACCCCCTCAAGCGACGGACACACCTTCGGCTCGCCCGAAGCCTAGTCTTCGCCAAGAAGCAACCTTGGCCAGATCGCCACGCCAACCGACCGTATCGCAGGAGCATTTAATGCAAGGATGGCCTGACACCTTATCCTGACGCGCGCTCATCAGTCGACAGAGCCGAAGTGACCGCAGTCACTTCGCCGCTCCACTGACCGGCCTGACAAGAAGACAGCGCCGCCTGCGTCGCTCCGACTGCTGTGCCACTCGACAGAGTGAGGCTCACAGCAGCCAAGTCCAGCCTCGGGCGCCAAAGGAAACTCCGCCTCTCCCGACCCCAGGGCTCGGACTCAGGCTCGGCCCCGGAAGACGACGAACTCCGCCTCGCCCGACCCCAGGGCTCGGACTCGGGCACGACCCCGGAAGACGACGAACTCCGCCTCGCCCGACCCCAGGGCTCGGACTCGGGCTCGGCCCTGGAAGACGACGAACTCCGCCTCGCCCGACCCCAGGGCTCGGACTCGGGCTCGGCCCCGGAAGACGACGAACTCCGCCTCGCCCGACCCTAGGGCTCGGACCCAGGCTCGGCCCCGGAAGACGACAAACTCCGCCTCACCCGACCCCAGGGCTCGGACTCGGCCTTGGCCTCGGACGACAGTCTCCGCCTCGCCCAACCCGGGGCTCGGACTCGACCTCGACCTCGAAAGACAGACTCGACCTCGACCTCGGAGGAGCATCCACCTCGCCCGACCTAGGACTTGGACCGACCACATCGCAAGAGGGGCCATCATTACCCTACCCCTAGCTAGCTCAGGCTACGGGGAACAAGACCGGCGTCCCATCAGGCTCGCCCCGGTAAACAAATAGTAATGATGGCACCCCGCGTGCTCCGTGACGACGGCGGCTCTCAGCCCCTTATGGAAGCAAGGAGACGTTAGCGAGGACTCGACAGCCCCGACAGCTGTCCTCCCTCAAGGCTCCAGCGCTCCTCCGACGGCCACAACATTACATGAACAGGGTGTCAAGACCTCTCCGGCTGCCACGAAGGCATGTACTTAGGGCGCTAGCTCCTCTCTGCTAGACACGTTAGCACATTGCTACACCCCCCTACTGTACACCTGGGCCCGCTCCTTACGCCTATAAAAGGAAGGACCAGGGCTCTCTTACGAAGGGGTTGACCACGTGGGAGGCCGGTACGGCGCGTAGAGTCCCTCGCTCTCCCCCACGCGGACGCTTGTAACCCCCTACTGCAAGCGCACCCGACCTGGGTGCAGGACAACACGGAGGCCACGGGTTTCCCCTTTCTCCTCTCTCCTCCCCCCTTCGTGCTCCGTCTCGCGCCGACCCATCTGGGCTGGGACACGCGGCGACAATTTACTCGTCGGTCCAGGGACCCCCCGGGGTCGAAACGCCGACAGTTGGCGCGCCAGGTAGGGGCCTGCTGCGTGTTGACGAACAGCTTCCCGTCAAGCTCCAGATGGGTAGTCTCCAGCAACCTTTCCAACCCGGGACGGTGCTCCGTTTCGGGAGTCTTGAGTTCATGTCCCTCGACGGCAGCTACGACATGATACTCCTTCCTCCGCCGCGCGACGGCGGCAATGGTGGCCGACAACCCGCCCGCCGGCGGCGGAATCGACAACGTCTTCCCCATGAGGCGGAAGAACAACATCCGAGTTTGTCCCGTCACCTCCCCCGCCGACGGAGGAGGAGGCGGGGCAACCGTGGCCAAGCAGGAGGCAGCACCTCGTCGGCTGTCGAGCGAGTCGACGGCGCCGGCGCCCCGACGAGGGACACGTCGGGCGTCGACCTCGTGTTTGAGACGAAGACGAGCGCCGTTTCCCCACAACACGCCAACTCCAAGCGGATGGATGACGCCAGCACGCTCGCGAAGGACTTGCTGGGCGTCACCCTCGTACCTGAGACGACGGTGCAGTCCACCCCTGACGTGACTTCATCACCGCCTGTCGACCAAGAGGTACCAACCGATTCCTGTCTCGTGCCTTTTGGATTCAGCCTCGACCCACCAAGCGACCCCGCTTTGGTGGAAGCCTTCATAGAGGCATGCACTAACCCTCCGGGGTATCATATGCGGTCACCCTGGGACCGGCTGACGGCCGTCTCGACCTACGGACCCTCGGGTTCCGAGGAAGATGACGAGCCCGACTTTGGTTGGGATTTCTCCGGGCTCGGTAACCCCAGTGCCATGCGGGACTTCATGACCGCATGCGACTACTGCCTTTCCGATTGTTCTGACGGTAGCCGCAGCTTCGGCGACGAAGACTGCGGCCCAAGTCGTGAATGTTTCCACGTCGATCTAGGGGGTCCCGACGAAGGCAACCATCTTGGTATACCGGAAAACGGTGATCCCCCTAGGCCTGCGCCTCGCGTTGACATCCTTCGGGAGCTAGCTGTGGTCCCAGTCCCTGCGGGGGGTCAAGACGCACAGCTCGAGCAAATCCGCGAGATGCAGGCCAGGCTCGACGAGGGAGCAGGAACACTTGAGCCGCTCCGCCGGAACATCGGACAGGAATGGGTAGACCAAGCTCCGGCCGGAGAAGCGCGTCATCTACCCCAGGGCATCCAGCTCCGCATCGCCGACGACGTCAGGGCAAGGCCACCACCGGCTTCCAGTGGGGTCGGCCAGAACCTGGCTGTAGCAGCGATACTTCTCCGCGCAATGTTGGAACCATCAACCACCGAAGGGCGGCGTATCCGGGGAGAGCTCAAGAATCTCCTAGAGGATGCCGCGGTCCGACGAGCTGAAAGCTCTGCCTCCCGAAGGCATGGATACCCCTCGGAGCATCACGCCGCGACTTCCCAATTCGTGCGGGAAGCCTTGGTCCACACCGGGCGCACGCGCAACACAGCACCTGTGGCCCCGGGTTGCCTCGGCAATGAGCATCACCACCGCAACCATCGAGCCCACCTCGACGAGAGGGTGCGCCGAGGCTACCACCCCAGGCGTGGGGGACGCTACGACAGCGGGGAGGATCGGAGTCCCTCACCCGAACCACCCGGTCCGCAGGCTTTCAGCCGAGCCATACGACGGTCGCCGTTCCCGACCCGGTTCCGAACCCTGACTACCATCACAAAGTACTCGGGGGAGACAAGGCCGGAACTGTGGCTCGTGGACTACCGGCTGGCCTGCCAACTGGGTGGAACGGACGATGACAACCTCGTCATCCGCAACCTCCCCCTGTTCCTCTCCGACTCCGCTCGAGCCTGGCTGGAGCATCTGCCTCCGGGGCAGATCTCCGACTGGGACGACCTGGTCCAAGCCTTCGCCGGTAACTTCCAGGGCACGTACGTGCGCCCTGGGAACTCCTGGGATCTCCGAAGCTGCCGCCAGCAGCCGGGAGAGTCTCTCCGGGACTACATCCGGCGATTCTCAAAGCAGCGCACCGAGCTGCCCAACGTCACCGATTCGGATGTCATCGGCGCGTTCCTCGCCGGCACCACCTGCCGCGACCTGGTGAGCGAGCTGGGTCGCAAGACCCCCACCAGGGCGAGCGAGCTGATGGACATCGCCACCAAGTTCGCCTCTGGCCAGGAGGCGGTTGAGGCCATCTTCCGGAAGGACAAGCAGCCCCAGGGCCGCCAGCCGGAAGATGTTCCCGAGGCTTCCACTCAGCGCGACACCAAGAAGAAAGGCAAGAAGAAGTCGCAAGCGAAACGTGACGCCGCCGACGTGGACCTTGTCGCCGCCGCTGAGTACAAGAACCATTGGAAACCTCCCGGAGGCGTCAATCTCTTCGACAAGATGCTCAAGGAGCCATGCCCCTATCATCAGGGACCCATCAAGCACACCCTTGAGGAGTGCGCCATGCTCTGGCGCCACTTTCACAGGGTCGGGCCACCTGCGGAGGGTGGCAGGGCCCACCACGACGACAAGAAGGAGGATCACAAGACAGAGGAGTTCCCCGAGGTCCGTGACTGCTTCATGATCTACGGTGGGCAAGTGGCGAACGCCTCGGCTCGGCACTGCAAGCAAGAGCGTCGAGAGGTCTGCTCGGTGAAGGTGGCGACGCCAGTCTACCTAGACTGGTCCGACAAGCCCATCACCTTCGACCAGAGTGATCAACCCGACCGCGTGCCGAGCCCGGGGAAATATCCGCTCGTTGTCGACCCCGTCATCGGCAACGTCAGGCTCACCAAGGTCATCATGGACAGAGGCAGCAGCCTCAACATCATCTACGCCGAGACCCTCGAGCTCCTGCAGATCGATCTGTCCTCTGTCCGGGCCGGTGCGGCGCCTTTTCACGGGATCATCCCCGGGAAACGCGTCCAACCCCTCGGACAACTCGATCTACCCGTCTGCTTCGGGACTCCCTCCAACTTCAGAAGGGAAACCCTCACGTTCGAGGTGGTCAAGTTCCGAGGAACCTACCACGCAGTGTTGGGGAGGCCATGCTACGCCAAGTTCATGGCCGTCCCCAACTACACCTACCTCAAGCTCAAGATTGCCGGCCCCAACGGGGTCATCACCGTCGGCCCCACGTACCGACACGCGCACGAATGCAACATGGAGTGCGTGGAGTACGCCGAGGCCCTCGCCGAATTCGAGGCCCTCATCGCCGACCTGGAGAGCCTCTCCAAGGAGGCGCCATACGTGAAGCGCCATGCCGGCAACTTCGAGCCAGCGGAGACGGTTAAGTCCATCCCTCTCGACCCCAGCAACAACGCCTCCAAGCAGATCCGGATCGGCTCCGAGCTTGACCCCAAATAGGAAGCAGTGCTCGTCGACTTTCTCCGCGCAAACACCGAAGTTTTCGCGTGGAGTCCCTCAGACATGCCTGGCATACCGAGGGATGTCGCCGAGCACTCGCTGGCTATCCGAGCTGGAGCCCGACCCGTGAAGCAACCTCTGTGCCGATTCGACGAAGAAAAGCGCAGAGCCATAGGCGAGGAGATCCACTAGCTAATGGCTGCAGGGTTCATCAAAGAGGTATTCCATCCCGAATGGCTTGCCAACCCCGTGCTTGTGAGAAAGAAAGGAGGGAAATGGCGGATGTGTGTAGACTACACTGGTCTAAACAAAGCATGTCCAAAAGTTCCCTATCCTCTGCCTCGCATCGATCAAATCGTGAATTCCACTGCTGGATGCGAAACCCTGTCTTTCCTCGATGCCTATTCAGGGTATCACCAAATTAGGATGAAAGAGTCCGACCAGCTTGCGACTTCTTTCATCACACCTTTTGGCATGTACTGCTATGTTACTATGCCATTTGGTTTGAGGAATGCGGGTGCGATGTACCAAAGGTGCATGAACCATGTGTTCGGCGAACACATTGGTCGAACGGTCGAGGCTTATGTCGATGACATCGTAGTCAAGACGAGGAAAGCCTCCGACCTCCTTTCCGACCTTGAAATGACATTCTGGTGTCTCAAGGCGAAAGGCGTAAAACTCAATCCCGAGAAGTGTGTCTTCGGAGTCCCCCGAGGCATGCTCTTGGGATTCATCGTCTCCGAGCAGGGCATCGAGGCCAACCCAGAGAAAATTGCGGCCATCACCAACATGGGGCCCATCAAGGACTTGAAAGGCGTACAGAGGGTCATGGGATGCCTTGCGGCTCTGAGCCGTTTCATCTCGCGCCTCGGTGAAAGAGGCCTACCTCTGTACCGCCTCTTAAGAAAGACCGAGTGCTTCACTTGGACCTCCGAGGCCGAGGAAGCCCTTGGGAACCTGAAGGCGCTCCTTACGAACGCGCCCATCTTGGTGCCCCCCGCCGCCGGAGAAGCCCTCTTGATCTACGTCGCCGCTACCTCTCAGGTGGTCAGCGCCACGATCGTGGTTGAGAGACGAGAAGAAGGGCATGCATTGCCCGTCTAGAGGCCGGTTTATTTCATCAGTGAGGTACTGTCCAAGCCCAAGATCCGCTACCCGCAAATTCAGAAGCTACTGTACGCGGTGATCCTGACGCGGTGGAAGTTGTGACACTACTTCGAGTCTCATCCGGTGACTGTGGTGTCATCCTTCCCCCTGGGGGAGATCATCCAGTGCCGAGAGGCCTCGGGTAGGATTGCAAAGTGGGCGGTGGAAATCATGGGCGAGACAATCTCGTTCGCCCCTCGGAAGGCCATCAAGTCCCAAGTCTTGGCGGACTTTGTGGCTGAATAGGTCGACACCTAGCTCCTGGCGGCTCCGATCCAGCCGGAACTCTGGACCATATTTTTCGATGAGTCGCTGATGAAAACAGGGGCAGGTGCGGGCCTGCTCTTCATCTCGCCCCTCGGGAAATACCTACGCTACGTGTTGCGCCTCCATTTCCCGGCGTCCAACAACGTGGCCGAGTACGAGGCTCTAATTAACGGGTTGTGCATCGCCGTCGAGCTAGGGGTCCGGCGCCTCGACGCTCGTGGTGACTCGCAGCTTGTCATCGACCAAGTCATGAAGAACTCCCAGTGCCGCGACCCGAAGATGGAAGCCTACTGCGACGAGGTTCAGCGCCTAGAGGATAAGTTCTACGTGCTCGAGCTCAACCACATCGCCCGACGATACAACGAGACTGCGGACGAGCTGGCTAAGATAGCCTCGGGGCAGACAACGGTTCCCCCGGACGTCTTCTCCCGAGACCTACAGCAACCCTCAGTCAAGACCGACGACACGCCCGAGCCCGAGAAGGCCTCGGCCTAGCCCGAGGCACCCTCGGTTCAGCCTGAGGCACCCTCGGCACAGCCTGAGGCGCCCTCGGCTCGGCCCGAGGCACCCTCGGCCCCCGAGGGTGAGGCACTGCGTGTCGAGGAAGAGCGGAATGGGGTCCAGCCTAATCGAAACTGGCAGACCCCGTACCTGCAATATCTCCACCAAGGAGAGCTACCCCTCGACCGAGCCAAGGCTCGACGACTGGCGCGGCGCGCCAAGTCGTTCGTCTTACTGGGTGACGGGAAGGAGCTCTACCACCACAGCCCCTCCGGCATCCTCCAGCGATGCATATCCATCGCCGAAGGCCAGGAGCTCTTACAAGAAATACACTCAGGGGCTTGCGGTCATCACGCAGCGCCCCGAGCCCTTGTTGGAAACGCCTTCCGACAAGGTTTCTACTGGCCGACCGTGGTGGCCGACGCCACTAGAATCGTCCGCGCCTGCCAAGGGTGTCAATTCTACGCAAGGCAGACCCACCTGCCCGCTCAGGCTCTACAGACAATACCCATCACCTGGTCGTTTGCTGTGTGGGGACTGGACCTCATCGGTCCCTTGCAGAAGGCACCCGGGGGCTACACGCACCTGCTGGTCGCCATCGACAAATTCTCCAAGTGGATCGAGGTCCGACCCCTGAACAACATCAGGTCCGAACAGGTGGTGGCATTCTTCACCAACATCATCCATCGCTTTGGGGTCCCGAACTCCATCATCACCGACAACGGCACCTAGTTCACCGGCAGAAAGTTCCTGGACTTCTGCGAGGATCACCACATCCGTGTGGACTGGGCCGCCGTGGCTCACCCCATGACGAATGGGCAAGTAGAGCGTGCCAACGGCATGATTCTGCAAGGACTCAAGCCGAGGATCTACAACGACCTCCATAAGTTCGGCAGGCGATGGATGAAGGAACTCCCCTCGGTGGTCTGGAGTCTGAGGACAACGCCGAGCCGAGCCACGAGCTTCACACCATTCTTCCTAGTCTATGGGGCCGAGGCCATCTTGCCCACGAACTTAGAATACGGTTCCCCGAGGACGAGGGCGTACGACGACCGAAGAAACCAGACCGGTCGAGAAGACTCACTGGACCAGCTCGAAGAGGCTCGGGACATGGCCTTACTACACTCGGCGCGGTACCAGCAGTCCCTGCGACGCTACCACGCCCGAGGGGTTCGGTCCCGAGACCTCCAAGTGGGCGACTTGGTGCTTCGGCTGCGACAAGACGCCCGAGGGCGGCACAAGCTCACGCCTCCCTCGGAAGGGTCATTTGTCATCGCCAAGGTTCTGAAGCCCGGGACATACAAGCTGGCCAACAGCCAAGGCGAGGTCTACAGCAATGCTTGGAACATCCGACAGCTACGTCGCTTCTACCCTTAAGATGTTTTCAAGTTGTTCGTGCACCTCGTTCACGCACAAAGTCTAACCATCAAGGAAGGGTCAGCCTTGCCTCGGCAAAGCCCGACCCTCCCTCGGGGGCTAGAAGGGGGGAACCCCCTCTGCGTCAAAATTTTCCTCGAAAAAAGTCTTTCTGCCAGAACGTCTTTCGTGCTTTTTGACTACTTCAAAAGTGGGATCCTGAAAACGATGGAGTACACGTAAGCAGCCAAGGCCGACCGAGCCGAGGGACTCCTACGCCTCCGGGATACGGATACCTCACTCATCACCTTCTGCGATAAGTAACTCATGCTCGGATAAGCGATTCCGCTGACCGAACAAGTCTTAAGGCTCGGAGACCTTTCTGCCAAAATGATTTTTCGGGCCTTCTCGACTACATCGTTAGCAGAATCCTACGGACGAGTAAGAGTACACGTAAGCGGCAAGGTCAATCGAGCCGAGGGACTCCTACGCCTCCGGGATACGGATACCTCACTCATCACCTTCCGTGAAAAGTAACTCTCGCTCGGACAAACAATTCTGTTACCGACAAATAAGTCTTGATACTCGAAACAAAGGGAAAAAGAAACGCAGCTTTACAACACGACGACAGTATGTTTGGGCCTCGGCGGCCGCAGAAAACATACGCACACTACAAGGTAAACCGATCCTGCAGGTTCGGGCCTCGATGGAGGGAGAGCAGCAGCACCCTCGGCGTCAACACCACCTTCGGCGAAGTCCGACCGAGCCTCGAACGGCAACACAGTCGGGGGATCTCCGCTCCGAAGGACGACGTCAGCACCACGCCTGGGCCATCGCCGCCAGGGTCTCCTCCAGGAGTCCGGCTCGAGCAGACGGCTCGACCGATCGCCCCGAAGCCTCAGCCAGCTGTCCCCCGAGGACATCAGCCCAGCCCATGGCCTCGGCAACTTGACTCCGGCGCCGGTCCCGCCAGTGGACGGCTCGGTCAGTCTTCGGCCGACGAAGTCCTCTTTTCGAGCCAACTCTGCCTCTATCCACGCTGATACCGCTGCCTCCGGCTCCGGCTCATCGAAGAGCGGCCGAGGGTTTCCTTTAACTAAGCAAGAGAAGCCTCAGGCGGCAAGGCCGACCGAGCTGAGGGACTCCTACGCCTCCGGGATACGGATACCTCACTCGTCACCTTCGCACGAGGCAACTCACGCTTGGTGAAGCGGTTCAGTTAGCTGACAGACGAGTCCTAGTGCTCGGAATGAGGGAAAAACACGGCTTCACGCTAAAAGATACATACATGTTCAGGCCCCGACAGCCACAATGAACAAACACCGGCACTCAAGGTGCCATTACAAACGGAACTCCGGTTCCACCCCCGCAGGTACGAACAACCCCCCACGTTGGAGGGCCTGCGGGGTGACAAAACCTCTGGTGACTCGCCGGCGCCCGCTCCAGTAGCAGCGACAACGACGCCCGCTCCGAAGTGGCCAAACAACAACAGCGATGACCTCAGGGCGGACGCTGCTGCGACGAGCTCCTCGCCCACGCCCCCACTCGAGGGGCGAGGACAAGCTATCAAAGCCAAAGAGCCGGAGGCCCAGAGCGCGGATGGTGGCAGTGACCCCGTCGGCGACGAGGACTTCTTCAGCCGCCACCACCTCAGCACCGACGACGGAAGCCATCTGCCCACCGGCAGATTCCCACTCGGATCCTCCCGGACGAGCGAAGCACCGACCTCCACGCAGAGGCGCCGTACCAGGGCAAAGGCAGTGTGACGGAACCTCCCCAAGTAATTAGGCCCACCTACAGTTGTCCTTGTCCAACGGACTTCAGACAACTCTGTAGGTGCCCCTGAATTACTTGACAAGTTCGGTATCTTTCCTTACCTTACCAGGAACGATTCACCCGTCTTGCAGACATTACAGAACATCGGAGGTAAAGAATTGCGGAAGCGATTACATAATTCACCTTTATTTAAAAGCAAGCTCAAGTTGTTTTATTACAGACCAGAACTAAGAGCGAGTGCTGAGTAGTAATATTATACAAACCAAGGGAGGCAAAAACTCCTCCCGAGAAGATTTAAGTAAAAGATCTATATGGAGGACCAAGTCCTCCCGCACTTCAGTCTTGTGTTTCTTCTTTGGGAGCCACCTTGGCACAGAAGCAGCAGAAATCTGCTACTTCCTCACCTAAAAACAACGAAGGGATAAACCCTGAGTATGGAATTACTCAGCAAGACTTACCCGACTAAAGAAAAGACTCTCAAGGGTATGCTGGCTTTTAGGGAGTCAAGGTAAGGCTTCTCAATACTCAAAGACTCAGTTTTGCAGAAATGCTTACTAAAGTGGATCCTTAAAAATCCAATTTTATTTGTCCAGTTAAGTTCAATTACCTGCAACTAGAGTTCTTTCTACCCTAGTTCAATCGCTGGTCCTGCACTAGCCAATTTCTTAACAAATACCCATCATCTTTAGTGGAATGCTATGTGTAGGGTAGTGACCAAGTCTTCATAACCGCGAAGGTACGGCGATCCGAATCGATTATACTCAGCTGAGGATCTCCAATCACACGACATATGTAGCACTTAACCCTTGCATATGTCAACCCGCCACCGAGGTTCTTAAGACCGGATCAGGTTCACGCAAACCGAGAGCACAGATACACCACCGTCCGGCCTCTTGCCACGGAGGGTACACGCTACTCTCGCCACCGCTCCACGCCCATTTCGTGTTATCTTATTCCGGCCTTAGTCTGCCCGAGGCAAGGCTTACCCATGATGAGGCATGTGACCAGTTAAAGGGTCCTCGATCAACAAGCCTACATCGACAAGGTCCTTAATCGACTTAGACAGAGACACTACACCGAGACTCCTTTCTCGTGCAAGTCACCCGCCCGGTCTCATCTTAATTATTTCAAACCCAAAGTTTGGTACCTGGCAGAGGTACATCTTTTCCAGATGTTGAATCCATCAAGGCCCTGATGGATCCACCATCAAATTTTATTTTCAAAAACACCCCACCCACTTTTGCCACATCATCTTTTGTGAAACCAAAACATTTTGTTTTTCTAAAGCAAGGCTAAGCATCAAAATCTTTTGTAAAATGGGTGATCAAGGAAGGTAATCAAATTCAAGGAAGGTAATGCAGGAATTGTTTTATCAATCAACTCCTATCACCTAATGCATCAAGCAAGTGAGAAAGATTTAAAAACATCAAGGAAGGTGGCAAATGCACCGGGGCTTGCCTTTGTTAACAGGTGAGTCCTGCTCGGATCCACAAATATCGAAATAAAAGCAGTTGCCTGCTTGAGGATCTGAGGTTGGTGGAGTCCCCTCTTTAGTGACTTCTTCTTCTTCTTCGTGTTCTAACATAACCATATATATGCATAAGAATGGATGCCATGGGATGCTCATGAGGATGCGAAGATAATATAAACTTATTATCTAAGTCTTGAGTACAACTTTCCTTCACGGTACTCCGAGAACCTAGGGTTTCCGGAGTCGGTAAAGGAGTTCACAGGGCAGGGGGGGTGGTTTTGGGTTCTAGTTATCAAACATGGTCCAAATTAACTCAAACCCTACCCAAGGCTTCTAAATATTGTTTTAAGTTCCCATAAAAAGTTTGGGCATTTTTGGACTTACCAATAATTTTCTAAAAATCCATAACTAATACTTTTAACTCCTTTAAATGCCCTAAAATTCCTTATTTAACATAAAAATCACAAAACTATTTTTACTAAATTCTAGGGAAAATAAGAAACCTAGGAAAATTGGTTTCACAATTTTATCATTTTCTACTGTTTTTCTATAATTGTTTTACTCTGGAGTAAAAAGAAAAAGAAAAGCCTATGAATAGTACTGGGCTGATTTCAGCCCAGTAGCCCAACTCAGAGGGAGAAAGCGCCTGCGCGCGCCCGCGCGATGTCCGGTTTGCAGAAAAGCCCTCGCCTTTCTGAACAACCAGAAACAGGACCGAAGTGCTATTCACAGAGTCACTGACGCTTTCCAGAAAACCCCTCGGACTTCTAATTCTTCGCAGGGGAGGGTCCTCGACGGCGTCGCGCGGAGGACGAACTCCGGTGAGCGCGCAGACCGGCCGAATTGTTCCAAGACCGGTGCCTAGACTAAGGCCAAACCAAATTCGTGACCCGGGAAGCATTTTCCCCAATATAATTGCGCGAATGGTCAAGAGATGTGCTCTGGGCACGGGGGCCGTGAACATGGTGGCTAGCCCGTCGTGTTCCCGACGATTGGGGGCATCTACATTCAAATTGATGGCTTGGCGAGTATCACTGAGCTATGAGAAGACTTAAACAAGGTTTGAATCGGACAGAGCTTTACCAGAATCGGCTGGCCACGGTGGACTTGGTTTCACGGTGTTCTTCGACTGATTTGGGGGAAGTATGAAATTGGAGCTTACTGGTGATCGGCTGGGAGCAATACTAGCCGTGGGGGTGCGCAACGATGTTGCAAAGCGAGTCACGGGCTCAATTTATAAGCAGCTTTGTCGGTGGTACTCAATTTGAGCGAATAACGCGGCGGCCGGAGGTGAAGACGAACACGGGTGCGGTGAATACGTGTGCAATGTCGTGGCAGTAAGTCCGATGGTCGACAGGAAGATAGAGGGAGTCACGGCGATGCGATGGCAAGGTTGGGACACGCGGCGCAAGGCCGGAGAACGGCGGTTCGCCGGCGAGTTTATCGACTCAAGCCGGAGAGTAGAGGGAAAGCAAGGGGGATCGCCGGAGTGGAGTCCAGCTCATCGGCGATGAACATTCCCCCATCCCGCGACGTTATCCGCTAATCTCCAGCGCGAATCCGGGTGGCGGCAGCACGAATCCCAGCGCAGGGAGGTCACCGGCGACGAGCGAGCAGCGCTGGCAGTCTGATCCTTATCAGATCACTGTACCATGGCGAGTTCCTTTCAGATGAACTGACAGAGCATTTTGAAGCATCAGTTTCTCCAAATTTTATGTGAAACCACTGCCAACCTTCTGCAGCAAAGTTGTAGAGCTATAATTCTCCTATAACTTTGATACAATATGCTCTCACAAGAAGTCACTGGATCTCATTCAAAATCGAGCTCAAAGTTGGTCCTATCTCATTGTTACTGAAGATTCAGTCTAGGAATTGTCTGACAGCCAAACTTTGAGCTGGATTATCTCTAATATTAGCTTAACAACTCTGCTCCCACTCTTAGGCAAAGTTGTTCTCCTATAATTGGGCTACAATTTTGATGTGGTGACCTAGGGCAAAAACCCTCTGATTTAAAAGTTACAAGGGCTTCAAGTTGGATGAACCACACTGAAATCCAGACTTAACCCAAAAGGTTAAGTGTGGCACATTTGCACTTAAGTCCAAATCTTAAGTTTTGGATTGCAAATTCACATATGAGTGACCCAAATAACTTAAGATACTTATTTGACTTGATTTTTGCACTTTAGTCCAAAAGTGGACTAATTTTGCACTTAGGTCCCTAGGGTTTGGTTTTAGGGTTTTCCAGGGTTCTATTTGAGATTGTTGGTATCCAGGGGTATAAATGTGACTCAACTTTGTTTTGGGGACATTTATAACTCTTTCCCCTAAAGCCTTTAGGTTTTCTCATCTTGGGTTAAGTTTTACCCCATTAATCTCTATTCAGGGTCAAGTTCCTTAACCAGGGGTCTATTTACAAAATATCAAAAACAATACACTTGTTTGAAATTTTTACCTAGTAAATGCACTCTAGGTATGTCAAACATATGCAATACCAATGTTTATGATGTCATGCTCAAGTTTTAGTTACAGTAACACCAGGGGTGTTACATCCTTTCCCCCATAAAAGAATCTCGTCCCGAGATTTAAAATCCTAGGGTGAGTAATGGAAAAGGAAATGTGTCACATTTTTATTTCCTTATTTTTGGTACAAGGCAGGAGTGGTGTGGGGTTCATTCCTTTATTGCCATAACTATATACATTTTACAAATTACATGAGGCTAGAAAGCCTGGGAATTTCTTATTCAAGAAGTCTTGAGTTTCCCACGTAGCCTCTTCCTCAGAATGCTGGTTCCATTGTACCTTGTAGAACTTGAGAGTCTTTCTCTGGGTAACCCTGTCCTTTTGATCCAGAACTCGAATAGGATGTTCCGAGTACGTTAAGTCTGGTTCCAGGACAACATCTGTCACTTCAATGGTTCGATCGGGAACCCGAAGACACTTTTTCAATTGTGACACATGGAACACATTATGCACAACAGACAAGGTTTCGGGTAGTTGGAGTCGGTATGCCACTGGTCCACATTGCTCAAGTACCAGGAATGGACCAATGTACTTGGGTGCAAGCTTCCCTTTAACCCCAAAACGCGATACTCCTTTCATTGGTGAGACTTTCAGGTAAACATAGTCTCCTTCCAGGAAATATAAGGGCATTCGCCGTGTGTCTGCATAACTCTTCTGACGAGCTTGTGCTTTCTTCATATTATGAATAATTTTCTGAACCTTATTCTCGGCTTCTTTCACCAGATCAGGTCTAAAGAAGCACCTTTCACCAGGTTCAGACCAATTTAGCGGAGTCCGACATCGTCGTCCATATAAAGCTTCAAAAGGTGCCATCCTAATACTTTCTTGATAACTATTATTGTATGAAAACTCCGCCAAAGGTAAACATTCATCCCATTTTGGTGAGAAATCCAGGACACATGCCCGCAGCATATCTTCAAGTATTTGGTTCACTCTCTCAGTTTGTCCACTGGTTTGAGGGTGATAGGCCGAACTGTGGAGTAACCTAGTACCCAGGGATTTATGAAGTTCTTCCCAAAATTTAGATACAAATTGTGGTCCACGATCCGACACTATAGTCTTTGGAACCCCATGCAAACTGAGAATACGGGCGATGTACAACTCCGCATAGGTAATGACGTGATATTTTACCTTGACAGGGAGGAAGTGGGCGATCTTGGTAAATCGATCAATGATAACCCAAATAGAGTCATACCCTTTTGTGGTCCTGGGCAATCCCACAATGAAGTCCATGCTTATGTCTTCCCATTTCCCTGTTGGTATTGGTAATGACTGCAATGGACCGACAGTTTTCATGTGTATGGCCTTGACATGTCTGCAAGTGTCACACTTAGCCACATAGCGTGCAATTTCAATTTTCATCTTCGTCCACCAGTAGTGTTGTTTTAGATCATGATACATCTTAGTGCTTCCCGGATGAATAGAATAGCGACTAAGATGCGCTTCATCTAAGATTTGCTGACGGAGTTCTTCATTCTTTGGCACTACTATGCGGTTTTTAAACCATATCACACCTTGATCGTCTTCCTTGAAACATTTGGCTGTTCCAGCCCTTATCTTCTCTCGTATGTGCTTCATACCCAGATTATCCTTTTGAGCATCAATTATCTTTTGCAGAATGATTGACTCAAGCCTCAGCTGATTTAAAGTCCCTTGCTGGATTATCCCCAGGTTTAGCTTCTCCATTTCTTGACATAAGGTGTTCTCGGAGGTCTTTGCCATAAGACAGTGGCAGGAAGTCTTACGACTCAATGCATCTGCCACCACATTGGCCTTGCCTGGGTGATAATGGATCTCTAGTTCATAGTCTTTAATGAGCTCAAGCCATCGTCTTTGCCTCATATTTAACTCTGACTGGGTAAAGATGTACTTCAAACTTTTATGATCTGTATATATGTGACAGATATTTCCCAGCAGATAGTGACGCCATATTTTCAGGGCATGAACCACAGCAGCTAGCTCCAGATCATGAGTTGGATAATGCTCCTCATGTCGGCGCAACTGCCTTGAAGCATACGCAATTACTCGGCCTTCTTGCATCAGTACACAGCCGAGCCCACTGCCAGATGCATCACAATATACATCAAAAGGCTTAGTGATGTCCGGTTGAGCCAATACCGGAGCAGTGGTTAATAATGTCTTCAATTGCTCAAAGGCTTCATTACACTTAGAAGACCAATTGAATTTAATATCATTCTTCAATAAACTTGTGATTGGCTTCACAAGCTTAGAAAAATCGGGTATGAATCTGTGATAATATCCAGCTAGTCCAAGAAAACTCCGGACTTGGTGAACAGTGGTTGGGGGTTTCCACTCCAGAATATCTTTGACCTTGCTAGGATCTACCGCAATTCCTTTAGCTGATAACACGTGCCCCAAAAATTGAATTTCCTCCAGCCAGAACACGCACTTGCTGAACTTGGCATACAGCTGATGTTCCCTCAGGCGCGTCAATACAATCCGTAGATGCTGAGCATGCTCCTCTTCATTTTTAGAGTATATCAAAATATCGTCGATGAAGACCACCACGAACTTGTCCAACTCGGGCATGAACACCGAGTTCATTAAATAGGTGAAGTGGGCAGGAGCATTTGTGAGCCCGAAAGACATTACCAAGTATTCAAACAATCCATACCGCGTAGTAAATGCGGTCTTCGGTATATCCTCGGGCCGAATACGGATTTGATGATAGCCCGACCTGAGATCAATTTTAGAAAATACCCTTGCCCCAGTCAGTTGATCAAATAAGATGTCGATCCTTGGAAGAGGGTACTTATTCTTGATGGTGACCTCATTCAGGGGTCGATAATCCACGCACATCCGCAAGGTTTGATCCTTCTTCTTAACAAAAATGGCGGGGCAACCCCATGGGGACGAGCTTGGCCGGATGAATCCCTTATTCAGTAGATCTTGTAATTGAATCTTTAATTCCGCCAACTCATTAGGAGGCATACGGTACGATCTTCGGGAGATGGGAGCCGTACCGGGCTTTAGCTCAATTACGAATTCTACATCTCTTTCAGGGGGTAGTCCAGGCAAATCTTCCGGAAATACATCTGGAAACTCACATACTACCGGAATGTCCTTGATTTCCGGTACAATGGCTTCAAATATTCTACCAGAAGCTTTGGCTGGATTGATTACGGGGAGAGACAAAAGAATTTCTTCTTGATTATAGCTCAACCTGACGGTTCTGAGTTCAGTGTTGAGGATTGCCTTGTGTTGGGTTAACCAATTCATACCCAAAATTACATCTATATCCTGGCCTTTCAGAACAATCATGTTAGCAGGAAAGTTCCGTCCGGCCATTGTTACTGGCACTTCATAGGCCACTTCTCTAGTAAAAATGTGTCCCCCAGGTGAATGAATTGTAAATCCCTCTCTTGATTCATGGCATGCAATGTGATGTTGCTCCACAAATTTCTTGCTAATGAAGGTATGCGAAGCACCAGAATCAAAAAGAATAATTGCAGGGTGACTGGCCACGGGAAACGTACCCATCATCACCGGCTCTCCTTCTGGTGTAGTGGCTACTTGAGTGTAGTATACACGCCCCGTTTTCTTGGTATTTCTTCCTACAGCATTACCCTTGGGCTGAGGAGACTTCCCAGTTCCTTGCTGAGCATTGGATTGATTTTGCTTGGGGTATGGGCAGTCTTTGATAAAATGTCCTGACTTGCCGCAATTGAAACACCCAGTGGAAGAGCTGGGCAAGGTAGGGAATCGAGTGCCTGGGGCACCCGGCTGATTTGGGGGAGTGGAGGTATTGTTGGGGCGGATAATAATGGGCTGTTTGAAAGGGAATGCTGGTGGACGGGAAAAAGTGCGGTTTTGGCTAGAAGGCCGGATGACGAACCGTTGCTTCTTCGCCTGGCCCTGATTAGGCCTCTCACCACTGAATCCCTTATTCTTCCCAGAACTTGCGTATTTTGCTTCCACAGATAAGGCTGTACTGACAGCCTTTCCATATGTGAGATCAATACATGTGGCCATCTTTCGCTGCAACCGGTCATTTAGACCTCTCATAAAACAGTTCTTTTTCTTCAAATTAGTATTCACCTGGTCGATGGCATACTGCGAAAGGTGATTAAACTTGTTAAGATACTGATTGATGGTGTCTCCTTGTTTCAGCTTCATGAATTCCTCTTGTTTCATATGCAGCACCCCTTCCGGTATGTAGTGCTCACGGAAGGCTGCTTTAAATTCTTCCCAGGTGATTTGATGGTTGTCAGGTTGGATAGCCACAAAATTTCCCCACCAAGTACTGGCAGGGCCACGTAGTTGCTGTGCCGTGAACAATGGCTTTTGCGTTTCAGAACAACGAAGAAGACCAAACTTTTGTTCAATAACTCGTATCCACTCATCGGCTTCTAGCGGGTCTTCTGCCTTGGTGAATAGAGGTGGTCGAGTTTCGGAGAAGTCCAGATAGGTGGTTTCATGGGGACCTTGCTGAAAACCTCTTCCTGCCTGCTGCTGGAACTACTGTTGACCCGCCATTTCCCTAAGGAAGCGGGTATTGTCTGCGGTGGCATTTACCAAGGCGGCAATCGCCTCGGCTAGCGTGGGTGGAACCGGAGGTGGATTTGGGGTGACATCCTGACCCCCAGAAGTTCCGGCTGCGTCCTGTCCGCGAGTCCTGGTCGGCATCTGAGGCAAAAACATTTGAATAAACATAATATGCCAAAGAGACCTTCCATTTTACATTACTATAAAAAGTAATGATACAGACTCGATATTACATAACAGGATACATTACCCATTATACAAAAGTTCAACCTATTATACAATCGTGCATTCTACAATACACTACTCTACTTCTATTACACCATTAGTCCTGCTTTTCGTTACTTTTGGCGGCCTCATCGTCAGGTGTGGGAGTCCAGACGTCAACCAACCTCAAAGAAGGAGGGGGTTCAAAAAGGTCTAACTCCCCACCCAACGCGCGTCCCGCAACGTGAGAGGGTCCGGCTTCCGCCTCAGCAGAGTGTGCAGGCACACTAGGGTGTAATTGTGAGTATAGTATATGGACTTCCTCATGCAACGTATTGCAGTAGACCTGCAGGTCGTCGACAGTTGAGCTAAGTTCTTTAATTCGGGCCTGAGCCCTTGCTTCCTTAGCACATGCCAGCAAATGAGACTGTACTGCCCAGTCAAGTGCTAAGTCTCGATCAGCAAGCTGATCCTGCAGGTGACGGATGTCCCTTCTTAGTTCATTGATTCTATCTCCGTCTGTGACCCAAGCATTGGTCCTGTGTTGCAGCTCTGCTTGAAGTCGACTCACTCGGGCTTCAAGGTCTCCTATGGGGTCATTACTTCCGCTGCTGCTGCTTTCGTGTCGAGGGGCTAGTTGATGCCGGGGTACTCCAATTGGTCCCGTTGACTTACGTGCCGTTAGCCTTGTGCGTGGCTGCATCTTTCTAAGGGGAAAAATTTATTAGCATAATTCTTAGCATGATGCATGAATAAGTACAGAATCATCCTTAGTCGATTCAACCTTCTATACATTGCACTCTTCCTATCTGGTCTTTAAGATAGACTCTTCAGAATACTTAGGTAAGAAGAGAAAAGAATTTTTAGGTAAGACTTTCGAAAATCCTTTTGAAGATGCCTCATAATGTCTGCAAAGAAGGGCTACGCTCCGATACCAGCTGTGACGGAACCTCCCCAAGTAATTAGGCCCACCTACAGTTGTCCTTGTCCAACGGACTTCAGACAACTCTGTAGGTGCCCCTGAATTACTTGACAAGTTCGGTATCTTTCCTTACCTTACCAGGAACGATTCACCCGTCTTGCAGACATTACAGAACATCGGAGGTAAAGAATTGCGGAAGCGATTACATAATTCACCTTTATTTAAAAGCAAGCTCAAGTTGTTTTATTACAGACCAGAACTAAGAGCGAGTGCTGAGTAGTAATATTATACAAACCAAGGGAGGCAAAAACTCCTCCCGAGAAGATTTAAGTAAAAGATCTATATGGAGGACCAAGTCCTCCCGCACTTCAGTCTTGTGTTTCTTCTTTGGGAACCACCTTGGCACAGAAGCAGCAGAAATCTGCTACTTCCTCACCTAAAAACAACGAAGGGATAAACCCTGAGTATGGAATTACTCAGCAAGACTTACCCGACTAAAGAAAAGACTCTCAAGGGTATGCTGGCTTTTAGGGAGTCAAGGTAAGGCTTCTCAATACTCAAAGACTCAGTTTTGCAGAAATGCTTACTAAAGTGGATCCTTAAAAATCCAATTTTATTTGTCCAGTTAAGTTCAATTACCTGCAACTAGAGTTCTTTCTACCCTAGTTCAATCGCTGGTCCTGCACTAGCCAATTTCTTAACAAATACCCATCATCTTTAGTGGAATGCTACGTGTAGGGTAGTGACCAAGTCTTCATAACCGCGAAGGTACGGCGATCCGAATCGATTATACTCAGCTGAGGATCTCCAATCACACGACATATGTAGCACTTAACCCTTGCATATGTCAACCCGCCACCGAGGTTCTTAAGACCGGATCAGGTTCACGCAAACCGAGAGCACAGATACACCACCGTCCGGCCTCTTGCCACGGAGGGTACACGCTACTCTCGCCACCGCTCCACGCCCATTTCGTGTTATCTTATTCCGGCCTTAGTCTGCCCGAGGCAAGGCTTACCCATGATGAGGCATGTGACCAGTTAAAGGGTCCTCGATCAACAAGCCTACATCGACAAGGTCCTTAATCGACTCAGACGGAGACACTACACCGAGACTCCTTTCTCGTGCAAGTCACCCGCCCGGTCTCATCTTAATTATTTCAAACCCAAAGTTTGGTACCTGGCAGAGGTACATCTTTTCCAGATGTTGAATCCATCAAGGCCCTGATGGATCCACCATCAAATTTTATTTTCAAAAACACCCCACCCACTTTTGCCACATCATCTTTTGTGAAAACAAAACATTTTGTTTTCTAAAGCAAGGCTAAGCATCAAAATCTTTTCTAAAACGGGTGATCAAGGAAGGTAATCAAATTCAAGGAAGGTAATGCAGGAATTGTTTTATCAATCAACTCCTATCACCTAATGCATCAAGCAAGTGAGAAAGATTTAAAAACATCAAGGAAGGTGGCAAATGCACCGGGGCTTGCCTTTGTTAACAGGTGAGTCCTGCTCGGATCCACAAATATCGAAATAAAAGCAGTTGCCTGCTTGAGGATCTGAGGTTGGTGGAGTCCCCTCTTCAGTGACTTCTTCTTATTCTTCGTGTTCTAACATAACCATATATATGCATAAGAATGGATGCCATGGGATGCTCATGAGGATGCGAAGATAATATAAACTTATTATCTAAGTCTTGAGTACAACTTTCCTTCACGGTACTCCGAGAACCTAGGGTTTCCGGAGTCGGTAAAGGAGTTCACAGGGCAGGGGGGGTGGTTTTGGGTTCTAGTTATCAAACATGGTAAAAATTAACTCAAACCCTACCCAAGGCTTCTAAATATTGTTTTAAGTTCCCATAAAAAGTTTGGGCATTTTTGGACTTACCAATAATTTTCTAAAAATCCATAACTAATACTTTTAACTCCTTTAAATGCCCTAAAATTCCTTATTTAACATAAAAATCACAAAACTATTTTTACTAAATTCTAGGGAAAATAAGAAACCTAGGAAAATTGGTTTCACAATTTTATCATTTTCTACTGTTTTTCTATAATTGTTTTACTCTGGAGTAAAAAGAAAAAGAAAAGCCTATGAATAGTACTGGGCTGATTTCAGCCCAGTAGCCCAACTCAGAGGGAGAAAGCGCCTGCGCGCGCCCGCGCGATGTCCGGTTTGCAGAAAAGCCCTCGCCTTTCTGAACAACCAGAAACAGAACCGAAGTGCTATTCACAGAGTCACTGACGCTTTCCAGAAAACCCCTCGGACTTCTAATTCTTCGCAGGGGAGGGTCCTCGACGGCGTCGCGCGGAGGACGAACTTCGGTGAGCGCGCAGACCGGCCGAATTGTTCCAAGACCGGTGCCTAGACTAAGGCCAAACCAAATTCGTGACCCGGGAAGCATTTTCCCCAATATAATTGCGCGAATGGTCAAGAGATGTGCTCTGGCCACGGGGGCCGTGAACATGGTGGCTAGCCCGTCGTGTTCCCGACGATTGGGGGCATCTACATTCAAATTGATGGCTTGGCGAGTATCACTGAGCTATGAGAAGACTTAAACAAGGTTTGAATCGGACAGAGCTTTACCAGAATCGGCTGGCCACGGTGGACTTGGTTTCACGGTGTTCTTCGACTGATTTGGGGGAAGTATGAAATTGGAGCTTGCTGGTGATCGGCTGGGAGCAATACTAGTCGTGGGGGTGCGCAACGATGTTGCGAAGCGAGTCACGGGCTCAATTTATAAGCAGCTTCGTCGGTGGTACTCAATTTGAGCGAATAACGCGGCGGCCGGAGGTGAAGACGAACACGGGTGCGGTGAATACGTGTGCAATGTCGTGGCAGTAAGTCCGATGGTCGACAGGAAGATAGAGGGAGTCACGGCGATGCGATGGCAAGGTTGGGACACGCGGCGCAAGGCCGGAGAACGGCGGTTCGCCGGCGAGTTTATCGACTCAAGCCGGAGAGTAGAGGGAAAGCAAGGGGGATCGCCGGAGTGGAGTCCAGCTCATCGGCGATGAACATTCCCCCATCCCGCGACGTTATCCGCTAATCTCCAGCGCGAATCCGGGTGGCGGCAGCACGAATCCCAGCGCAGGGAGGTCACCGGCGACGAGCGAGCAGCGCTGGCAGTCTGATCCTTATCAGATCACTGTACCATGCCGAGTTCCTTTCAGATGAACTGACAGAGCATTTTGAAGCATCAGTTTCTCCAAATTTTATGTGAAACCACTGCCAACCTTCTGCAGCAAAGTTGTAGAGCTATAATTCTCCTATAACTTTGATACAATATGCTCTCACAAGAAGTCACTGGATCTCATTCAAAATCGAGCTCAAAGTTGGTCCTATCTCATTGTTACTGAAGATTCAGTCTAGGAATTATCTGACAGCCAAACTTTGAGCTGGATTATCTCTAATATTAGCTTAACAACTCTGCTCCCACTCTTAGGCAAAGTTGTTCTCCTATAATTGGGCTACAATTTTGATGTGGTGACCTAGGGCAAAAACCCTCTGATTTAAAAGTTACAAGGGCTTCAAGTTGGATGAACCACACTGAAATCCAGACTTAACCCAAAAGGGTTAAGTGTGGCACATTTGCACTTAAGTCCAAATCTTAAGTTTTGGATTGCAAATTCACATATGAGTGACCCAAATAACTTAAGATACTTATTTGACTTGATTTTTGCACTTTAGTCCAAAAGTGGACTAATTTTGCACTTAGGTCCCTAGGGTTTGGTTTTAGGGTTTTCCAGGGTTCTATTTGAGATTGTTGGTATCCAGGGGTATAAATGTGACTCAACTTTGTTTTTGGGGACATTTATAACTCTTTCCCCTAAAGCCTTTAGGTTTTCTCATCTTGGGTTAAGTTTTACCCCATTAATCTCTATTCAGGGTCAAGTTCCTTAACCAGGGGTCTATTTACAAAATATCAAAAACAATACACTTGTTTGAAATTTTTACCTAGTAAATGCACTCTAGGTATGTCAAACATATGCAATACCAATGTTTATGATGTCATGCTCAAGTTTTAGTTACAGTAACACCAGGGGTGTTACAGGCAGGACAGCCCCAGAACACGAACGCCGCCCTAGCAGCGCGCGACGTCTTGGGCGGTCCCCCGGTGCGCGTGGCGCGACAACCGCTCTCGCGGCGGGAGGGGGCACCAGGAGCCGAGCCAGGCCAGCTGAGCCAGCAAACCCAACGCACTGAAGCTGACGATGCTCGCCGCCGACCAGCCCCACGTTGTCGAAGTCTGGCCCTCCCGCTAGGCTGGTGAGCGCCCTCTCCCTTGAATGCTGAGGGAGAAGGTGACCCACGAACCCTCGCGGGAGGTAGAGCTCCGGCTCAGCCCAGCCTCCGCCCCAGCCAGGATGACGAAGATCCTTGAAGCTGAGGGCGGGACCAAGATCGCAGCCCGGTTTGCTTCTCCCCACCATCGAACTGGTGGTCACCGTCTTGGGTGACCACCGGCGAGGGGATGCAGCCGGGCTGCCTGATGAAAATCCTTGAAGCCGAACGATGGCTGAAAGGTACCAACTTCCGCGAAGTTGCGTTCCCCCAACGACGACAAGGCGGAAGAACCGCGGGCGCCCCCCATCTGGGGGCTCGGAAGGTGGAAAGACGCGATGCATGAGGGGAGCGCGAAGACATGGTTGCCTTTCAAGGGGGTCACCCTCCTTTTAAAAGGCAACTCTCCCCACTTGCGTCCTCAGCCGTCACGGGTCGAATCTTCTCCAACACGCTCCAAGGTCCTCCCCCTACGACACGGGGGCTGGGTCCCACGCGTCAGGCAAGCTGCCCCAGGACAGAAGGAGCAAAACCGCCGCGCGCGGAGCGCACAACGGCCCAGTGGTTACGAGCATTCCTCCACTTTCGCCTAGGCCAGCGGGTGAAAGGGCGGACCGCCATGCAGGCGGCATGCAACCACACCCAGGGGGCGCACCCTTTCGACTTCGACGCGTCCAGCATGGAGGCCCAGGCCCACACGTCATGTAACCGGTGCCCCGGTTACTACGTGCAAGAAACTGCACCGCCACTCGCGCCAGTACCGCGCCTTCTCGACTGCGGAACCAGTGTCGCGACTCGAGGCGACCCTGCGCATGACCCGACAGTGCCAACCGAGCACATCGGTCACGGGTCAGTCAGCCGCGGGAGAGGGCGCGGCGGTCGGTACGGCCAGAAATGGGCCGGCAGTAATGGCGGTGGCAGGTGGGCGGAAGCGACAGTCAAGTCGTCAGCAAGCTCACGTCCCCTCCTGGGATAGCAAAAGGACCTTCTCCCACGGCGTGAAGACGACGTGTCCGCGTTCCGTCCCTCGAACGGCGCGCGCACACACAACGGCCGCCCCGTGAACCACTCGTCCCGTCGCATTAACTCTGCGGCAGGACGGGCGGCACCTTTGGCAGGCGAAGCAGGCAACGCTTCTCCTCCGCCATAATGACCGCGTCAAAAAAGGTGCGCCACGTCATTCGATTTTGTATCCTTTTCACTTCCTCTTTCTCTCTCTTGCCTCAGGGATCGGGAAAGGGGATGCTACGAAAGGGATCCTTCTCCGCGAAGGAAGCGGGCCCCGAGCCCCCCTACTGATCAGAGGTTCGAAGGCTGGCCCCTCGGAAGGGTTCAACAGCCGCCTCAGAGCACTCGGGCTTCGCGCCCACTACTGGTCAGAGGTTCGAAGGCTGGCCGCTCAGAAGGGTTCAACGACCGCCTCAGGCCACTCGGGCTCCGCGCCCACTACTGATCAGGGGTTCGTAGGCTGGCCCCCGAAGGGTTTGACAGCCGCCTCAGACGCAGAGCGAGGGATGACCCTGGGTACGTTCGATACATAACCAAGGCTTGGGCTACGCTCCCGAGGTACCCTAGGACATTTCCGAGACCAACGGGAACGATTTTGTAATGGAATCCCACCAGATGGAGGCATCGAGCCCTCGAACCCCGTCAAAAGGGGACCAGGTCCGGCAAATCACCCGCAGGTACTTTTGGAGCGCGCCTCCGGGCCACTAGCTGACCCCTAACAAATGGGGCACGGGCATCCACTCGGATTACCCGTTAGCAACTCGCTGGAGACACCATGTTCGGCGCCCTCCGAGAGCAACATGGCGCTTTCCCCCCTCCTCCTTGCGGAAAGGCGACGCAGGGGCGTATGCAAAAAGTCGAGTCTGTCCCTGACCATCCTCTTGCTCTGTGCGGAGGCTCGGGGGCTGCTCTCGCAAACCCGGCTCCGGCCAAACCGTTGACAGCGTCAACATACCAGCCCGAGAACTTGGGACTCGACTGTGCACCCGGGCTACGGCCAGTTCGCATGAGGGAACAACTAGACCGGCCGAAGCATTACGAAACGTACTAAGACCTCGAAGGAGTCAAACTACTCCTCCGAGGCCTCGGGGGCTACACCCGGCGGGTGCGCTCGCGCGCACCCACCGGAACAAAACGCAACCGAGGAAGGCCGGTCCCCTTGCAAAAAAGTGCGGCAAAAGCCTCCAAGCGAGTATCAACACTCCCTTTGAGGCTCGGGGGCTACTGTCGGGGACCATAATTAGGGGTACCCCCAAGACTCCTAATCTCAGCTGGTAACCCCCATCAGCACAAAGCTGCAAAGGCCTGATGGGTGTGATTAAGTCAAGGCTCGGTCCACTCAAGGGACACGATCTCGCCTCGCCCGAGCCCAGCCTCGGGCAAGGGCAGCCGACTCCGGAGGATTCACGTCTCGCCCGAGGACCCCCTCAAGCGACGGACACACCTTCGTCTCGCTCGAAGCCCAGTCTTTGCCAAGAAGCAACCTTGGCCAGATCGCCACGCCAACCGACCGTATCGCAGGAGCATTTAATGCAAGGATGGCCTGACACCTTATCTTGACGCGTGCTCATCAGTCGACAGAGCCGAAGTGACCGCAGTCACTTCGCCGCTCCACTGACCGACCTGACAAGAAGACAGCGCCGCCTGCGTCGCTCCGACTGCTGTGCCACGCGACAGAGTGAGGCTGACAGCAGCCAAGTCTGGCCTCGGGCGCCATAGGAAACTCCGCCTCGCCCGACCCCAGGGCTCGGACTCGGGCTCGGCCCCGGAAGACGATGAACTCCGCCTCGCCCGACCCCAGGGCTCGGACTCGGGCACGGCCCCGGAAGACGACGAACTCCGCCTCGCCCGACCCCAGGGCTCGGACTCGGGCTCGGCCCCGGAAGACGACGAACTCTGCCTCGCCTGACCCCAGGGCTCGGGCTCGGCCCCGAAAGACGACGAACTCCGCCTCGCCCGACCCTAGGGCTCGGACTCGAGCTCGGCCCCGGAAGACGACGAACTCCGCCTCGCCCGACCCTAGGGCTCGGACTCGGGCTCGGCCCTGGAAGACGACGAACTCTGCCTCGCCCGACCCCAGGGCTCGAACCCGGGCTCGGCCCCAGAAGACGACGAACTCCGCCTCGCCCGACCCCAGGGCTCGGACTCGGCCTTGGCCTGGGACGACAGTCTTCGCCTCGCCCGACCCGGGGCTCGGACTCGACCTCGACCTCGACCTCAGAGGAGCATCCACCTCGCCCGACCTAGGACTCGGACCAACCACGTCGCAAGAGGGGCCATCATTACCCTACCCCTAGCTAGCTCATGCTACGGGGAACAAGACCGACGTCCCATCAGGCTCGCCCCGGTAAACAAATAGTAATGATGGCGCCCCGCGTGCTCCGTGACGACGGCGGCTCTCAACCCCTTACAGAAGCAAGGAGACATCAGCGAGGACTCGACAGCCCCGATAGCTGTCCTCCCTCAAGGCTCCAGCGCTCCTCCGACGGCCACAACATTACATGAACAGGGTGTCAAGACCTCTCCGGCTGCCACGAAGGCATGTACAGGGCGCTAGCTCCTCTCTGCTAGACACTGAGAGCACCTAGAGGGGGGGTGAATAGGTGATCCTGTCAACTTCAAAACTTAAGCCACAAAAACTTGATTAAGTGTTAGCACAATAATCGCCAAGTGGCTAGAGAGGAGTCTCAACAAAACACAATAACCACAAGAGATCAATCACAGAGATGGCACAGTGGTTTATCCCGTGGTTCGGCCAAGACCAACGCTTGCCTACTCCACGTTGTGGCGTCCCAACAGACGTGGGTTGCAATCAACCCCTCTCAAGCGGTCCAAAGACCCACTTGAATACCACGGTGTTTTGCTTTGCTTTTCTTTATCCCGTTCGCGAGGAATCTCCACAACTTGGAGTCTCTCGCCCTTACACTTGAAGTTCACAAAGAAGCATGGAGTAAGGGAGGGATGAGCAACGCACACAAGACACAAAATCAGAATGTCAACACGCACACAAGTCACAACAAGAGCTCGCAACACAACCCGACGAGTTCACAACTCAACTAGAGCTCTAGATGCTATCACGAAGAAACAAATGCGTGGAATTGAAGTCTTGGTGCTTAGGAATGCTTTGAGTATGCTTGTTTATCTTCCTCCATGCGCCTAGGGGTCCCTTTTATAGCCCCAAGGCAGCTAGGAGCCCTTGAGAGCATTCCAGGAAGGCTGATCTTGCCTTCTGTCGCCTGGCGCACCGGACAGTCCGGTGCACCACCGGACACTGTCCGGTGCGGATTTCTTTCCTACTATGGCGCAGTCGACCGTTGCTGATTGAGAGCCGTTGGCGCACCGGACACTGTCCGGTGCACACCGGACAGTCCGGTGCCTCCTTCTAGCCGTTGGCTCGGCCACGTGTCCCGCGCAGATCGCGCGGCCGACCGTTGGCCCGGTCGACCGTTGGCTCACTGGACAGTCCGGTGAATTTTAGCCGTACGCCGTTAATCATCTCCCGAGAGCGACGAGTTCGCCTGTGAACGGCTCACCGGACAGTCCGGTGCGCCACCGGACAGTCCGGTGAATTTTAGCCGTACACTGCCGTCGAAGTCCCGAGAGCAGCAAGTTCGCCAGAGTCAGTCTGGCGCACCGGACACTGTCCGGTGCACCACCGGACAGTCCGGTGCACCCAGACTGAGCAGACTTTGGCTGAACAAAGCCATCTCTTCTCTAACTTGATTTTTCCTGTTTCCAGCACTTAGACACAATACATTAGTCCATAAAACAATGTGCTAAGTCTAGAAACATACCTTTTGACATGATTTGCACTTTGTCCACCACTTTGCATAGATTAACACAAAAGCACTTGTGTTGGCAATCAATCACCAAAATACTTAGAAATGGCCCGAGGGCACATTTCCCTTTCAATCTCCCCCTTTTTGGTGATTTATGCCAACACAACATAAAGCAACTAGAACAGGTGCAATATCAATGCAAATGAAAACTCAAAATTGTTTTGATTCAATTTTGGCATATATGGATCACTCTTTGCCACCACTTGGTTTGTTTTTGCAAATCAAATTCAAATTCCTATCTCTAAGTCAAATTCACTTGTAGAGACATAAAGAGAGGTATTCCAAAAGAAATTGATCAAGGATTTCAAAAACTCCCCCTTTTTCCCATAATCAACACTTCTCCCCACAAGAGGCCAACTTTTGACAAAAGAGACAATAAAAGAGTTTTGACAAACCAAAAGCTCTATTCTACTATTTTCAAAATTTCTCAAGTGGTAGCTGATCCATTTATTGCTTTGGCCTTTATTTTCTCCCCCTTTGGCATCAAGCACCAAAACGGGATCAATCTTGGCCCTTTAACCCCATTGCCTCACCAAAATCTTCACATAAGAATCCAAAGGCAGTAGGAGTACATGAGATGAACTTGGAATAAGTTACCCTCTCATCGGAGTGCAGTGGAAGTCTTTCATGGTCCAAGTCCACCTTTTTCCTTTCAAACCTCCTTTGAGACTAAAACAAGCAACTTCAAGCACACGGTTAGTCTCAAAGGGTCAAGTTGTAGCACATCTCCCCCTAAATATGTGCATCACTTGCAAAAGGACTTGTGAGGTCCGGGGAGTGATTATACAACTTGAGCACCACAGTAAGCAACAAAATGCATAAGGAACATGATCAAAGGCATAAATACATGTATGCTATAAATCAATCCAAGTTCTGTGAATCTAGGATATTTAGCTCACTATGCAGCCTGCAAAAGGTCTTCTCATCTAAAGGCTTGGTAAAGATATCGGCTAGCTGGTTCTCGGTGCTAACATGAAACACTTCGATATCTCCCTTTTGCTGGTGGTCTCTCAAAAAGTGATGCCGGATGTCAATGTGCTTTGTGCGGCTGTGCTCAACAGGATTTTCCGCTATTCAGATAGCACTCTCATTATCACATAGGAGTGGGACTTTGCTCAGATTGTAGCCAAAGTCCTGGAGGGTTTGCCTCATCCAAAGTAGTTGCGCGCAACACTGTCCTGCGACAACATACTCGGCCTCAGCGGTGGATAGGGAAACGGAAGTTTGTTTCTTAGAGTTCCATGACACCAGGGACCTTCCTAAGAATTGGCACGTCCCCGATGTACTCTTCCTATCGACCTTACATCCAGCATAGTAGGAATCTGAATATCCAATCAAGTCAAAGGTAGACCCCTTTGGATACCAGATCCCGAAGCAAGGCGTAGCGACTAAATATCTAAGAATTCGCTTTACGACCACCAAGTGACATTCCCTTGGATCGGATTGAAATCTAGCACACATGCATACGCTAAGCATAATATCCGGTCTACTAGCACATAAATAAAGCAAAGAACCTATCATTGACCGGTATGCCTTTTGATCAATGGACTTACCTCCTTTGTTGAGGTCGGTGTGTCCGTCGGTTCCCATCGGTGTCTTTGCGGGCTTGGCGTCCTTCATCCCAAACCACTTTAGCAAGTCTTGCGTGTACTTCGTTTGGGAGATGAAGGTGCCGTCCTTGAGTTGCTTCACTTGGAACCCAAGGAAGTAGTTCAACTCGCCCATCATCGACATCTCGAATTTCTACGTCATCACCCTGTTAAACTCTTCACAAGACTTTTGATTAGTAGAACCAAATATTATGTCATCGACATAAATTTGGCACACAAAAAGATCACCATCGCAAGTCTTAGTGAAAAGAGTTGGATCGACTTTCCCAACCTTGAAAGCATTAGCAATTAAAAAGTCTCTAAGGCATTCATACCATGCTCTTGGGGCTTGCTTAAGTCCATAGAGCGCCTTAGAGAGCTTACACACATGGTCGGGGTACCGTTCATCCTCGAAGCCAGGGGGTTGCTCCATGTACACCTCCTCCTTGATTGGCCCATTGAGGAAAGCGCTCTTCACATCCATTTGGAACAACCTGAAAGAATGGTGAGCGGCATATGCTAGCAAAATACGAATTGATTCTAGCCTAGCCACAGGAGCGAAAGTCTCCTCAAAGTCCAAACCTGCGACTTGGGCATAACCTTTTGCCACAAGTCGAGCCTTGTTCCTCGTCACCATCCCGTGCTCGTCCTGTTTGTTGCGGAACACCCACTTGGTTCCCACAACGTTTTGCTTGGGACGAGGCACCAGTGTCCAAACTTCATTACGCTTGAAGTTGTTGAGCTCCTCCTGCAAGGCCAACACCTAGTCCGGATCTAGCAAGGCCTCTTCTACCCTGAAAGGCTCAATAGAAGAGACAAAGGAGTAATGCTCACAAAAATTAACTAATCTAGAACGAGTAGTTACTCCCTTGCTAATATCACCCAATATTTGGTCGACGGGATGATTCCTTTGAATCATTGCTCGAACTTGGGTTGGAGGTGCCTGAGGTGCTTCTTCCTCTTCAACTTGAACATCATGTGCTCCCCCTTGATCATGCGCCTCCACTTGAGGTACCTGTTCGTCATCTTGGGTTGGGGGATGCACCATTGTTGAGGAAGAAGGTTGATCTTGCTCTAATTGTTCCTGTGGTCGCACATCGTCAATCGCCATGGTGCGCATAGCGGCCGTTGGAACGTCTTCTTCATCTACATCATCAAGATCAACAACTTGCTCTCTTGGAGAGCCATTGGTCTCATCAAATACAACGTCGCTAGAGACTTCAACCGAACCCGATTTTTTGTTGAAGACCCTATACGCCTTTGTATTTGAATCATAACCTAATAAAAACCCTTCTACGGCTTTGGGAGCAAATTTAGAAGTTCTACCTTTCTTCACAAGAATATAACACTTGCTCCCAAATACACGAAAATAAGACACATTGGGTTTGTTACCAGTTAGCAGCTCATACGAAGTCTTCTTGAGGAGGCGGTGAAGGTAGACCCGGTTGATGGCGTGGCAAGCCGTGTTCACGGCTTCCGACCATAAGCGCTCGGGGGTCTTGAACTCTCCAAGCATAGTCCTCGCCATATCGATGAGCGTCCTGTTCTTCCTCTCTACCACACCATTTTGTTGTGGTGTGTAGGGAGCGGAGAACTCGTGCTTGATCCCCTCCTCCTCAAGGAACTCCTCCACTTGAAGGTTCTTGAACTCGGACCCGTTGTCGCTCCTTATCTTCTTCACCTTGAGCTCAAACTCATTTTGAGCTCTCCTGAGGAAGCGCTTGAGGGTCCCTTGGGTTTCAGATTTGTCCTGCAAAAAGAATACCCAAGTGAAGCGGGAAAAATCATCAACTATAACAAGACCATACTTACTTCCTCCTATGCTTAGATAGGCGACGGGTCCGAAGAGGTCCATATGAAGCATCTCCAAGGGTCTTGATGTGGTCATCACATTTTTGGTATGATGAGAGCTTCCCACCTGTTTCCCTGCTTGACAAGCTGCACAAGGTCTATCTTTTTCGAAATGCACATTAGTTAGACCTATCACGTGTTCTCCCTTTAGAAGCTTGTGGAGGTTCTCCATCCCCACATGTGCTAAGCGACGATGCCACAGCCAGCCCATGCAAGTCTTAGCAATTAAGCATGCATCTAGACCAGCCTCTTCCTTTGCAAAATCAACCAAATAAAGTTTGCCGTCTAGTACACCCTTAAAAGCTAGTGAACCATCACACCTTCTAAAGACAGACACATCTACATTTGTGAATAGACAATTATATCCCATATTGCATAATTGACTAACAGATAACAAATTATATCCAAGAGACTCAACTAAAAACACATTAGAAATAGAGTGCTCAGATGAAATAGCAATTTTACCTAACCCTTTTACCTTGCCTTGGTTCCCATCACCGAATATTATTGAATCTTGGGAATCCTTGTTTTTGACGTAGGAGGTGAACATCTTCTTCTCCCCCATCATATGGTTTGTGCATCCGCTGTCGATAATCCAGCTTGAACATCCGGATGCATAAACCTACAAGGCAAATTTAGGCTTGGGTCTTAGGTACCCAACTCTTGTTGGGTCCTACAAGGTTAGTCACAAGTGTCTTAGGGACCCAGATGCAAATTTTATCTCCCTTGCATCTTGCCCCTAACTTCCTAGCAATCACCTTCTTATTCTTTCTACAAATGACAAATGAAGCATTGCAAGCATGATATATTGTAGAAGGTTCATTAACTTTCCTAGGAAAATTAACAACATTTCTCCTAGGCATATGATGAACAATATTTCTCCTAGACATATCTCTACCATGCATATAAGAAAAACTAGGAGCAAACATGGCATGAGAATCAAAAGCATCATAAGCATTACAACTCCTATAAGCATTTCTAGATTGTCTCCTATCATGGTACATAAAAGCATGGTTCTTTTTAGCACTATTAGCCATAGGGGCCTTCCCTTTCTCCTTGGCAGAGATGGGAGCCTTATGGCTTGTCAAGTCCTTGGCTTCCCTCTTGAAGCCAAGTCCATCCTTAATTGAGGGGTGTCTACCAATCGTGTAGGCATCCCTTGCAAATTTTAGCTTATCGAATTCACTTTTGCTAGTCTTAAGTTGGGCATTAAGACTAGCCAATTCATCATTCAATTTGGAAATTGAAACTAGGTGTTCACTACAAGCATCAATGTCAAAATCTTTACACCTATTGCAAATCATAACATGTTCTACACAAGAGTTAGATTTACTTGCTACTTCTAATTTAGCATTTAAATTATCATTAACACCTTTTAAAGTAGAAATGGTTTCATGACAAGTAGATAGTTCACAAGAAAGCATTTCATTCCTTTTAACTTCTAGAGCAAGTGAATTTTGTGCACTAACAAATTAATCATGCTCTTCATATAAAAGGTCCTCTTGTTTCTCTAAAAGTCTATCCTTTTTATTCAAGGCATCAATCAATTCATTAATCTTATCTATTTTAGTTCTATCCAATCCCTTGAACAAACTAGAGTAATCTATTTCTTCATCACTAGACTCATCATCACTAGAAGAATCATAAGTAGTACTGTCTCGAGTACATACCTTCTTCTCCTTCGCCATGAGGCATGTGTGACGCTCGTTGGGGAAGAGGGATGACTTGTTGAAGGCGGTGGCGGCGAGTCCTTCATTGTCGGAGTCGGAGGAGGAGCAATCCGAATCCCACTCCTTTCCGATATGTGCCTCGTCCTTGGCCTTCTTGTAATTCTTCTTCTTTTCCCTTTTGTTCCCTTTTTCCTGGTCACTTTCATTATCGGGACAGCAATAAAATGACCAATCTTACCACATTTGAAGCATGAGCGCTTCCCCTTTGTCTTGGTCTTGCTTGGCTGTCCCTTGCGACCCTTTAGCGCCGTCTTGAAGCACTTGATGATGAGGGCCATCTCTTCATCATTGAGCCCGGTCGCCTCAACTTGCGCCACCTTGCTAGGTAGCGCCTCCTTGCTCCTCGTTGCCTTGAGAGCAATGGGTTGAGGCTCATGGATTGGACCGTTCAACGCGTCGTCCACGTATCTCGCCTCCTTGATCATCATTCGCCCGCTCACGAACTTCCCAAGGACTTCTTCGGGCGACATCTTGGTGTACCTAGGATTTTCACGAATATTGTTCACCAAATGTGGATCAAGTACAGTAAAGGACCTTAGCATCAGGCGAACGACGTCGTGGTCCGTCCATCGCGTGCTTCCGTAGCTCCTTATTTTGTTGATAAGGGTCTTGAGCCGGTTGTATGTTTGGGTTGGCTCCTCGCCCCTTATCATCGCGAATCTTCCAAGCTCGCCCTCCACCAACTCCATCTTGGTGAGCAAGGTGATGTCATTCCCCTCATGAGAGATCTTGAGGGTGTCCCAGATCTGCTTGGCATTGTCCAAGCCGCTCACCTTATGGTACTCGTCCCTGCACAAAGAGGCTAACAACACAGTAGTAGCTTGTGCATTTTTATGAATCTGTTCATTAATAAATATAGGACTATCCGAGCTATCAAATTTCATTCCATTCTCAACAATCTCCCAAATGCTTGGATGGAGAGAGAACAAGTGACTACGCATTTTGTGACTCCAAAATCCGTAGTCCTCTCCATCAAAGTGTGGAGGTTTGCCAAGAGGGATGGAAAGCAAATGAGAATTTGAACTCTGAGGAATACGAGAGTAATCGAAAGAAAAGTTCGAATTAACCGTCTTTTGTTTCTCGTAGTCATAGTCATCCTTTTGGGAAGAAGTGGACTCATCGCTGTCGTCGTAGTAGACGATCTCCTTGATGCGTCTCGTCTTCTTCTTCTTCCCATCTTTGCGTTTGTGGCCCGAGCCCGAGTCGGTAGGCTTGTGAGAGCACCTAGAGGGGGGGGGGGGTGAATAGGTGATCCTGTAACACTTCAAAAACTTAAGCCACAAAACTTGGTTACTTGTTAGCACAGTAATATGCCAAGTGGCTAGAGAAGGATCTCAACACAACACAATAACCAAGAGATATCAATCACATAGATGGCACAGTGGTTATCCCGTGGTTCGGCCAAGACCAACGCTTGCTTACTCCACGTTGTGGCGTCCCAACGGACGAGGGTTGCAATCAACCCCTCTCAAGCGGTCCAAAGACCAACTTGAATACCACGGTGTTGCTTTGCTTCTCTTAATCCCGTTTGCGAGGAATCTCCACAGCTTGGAGCCTCTCGCCCTTACACAAGATGTTCACGAAGAATCACAGAGCAAGGGAGGGATTAGCAACTCACACACGACACAAAGATCACAGCGAATACGCACACGCAAAACCCAGACTTGAGCTCAAGAGACTAGCACACTAAGACGGAGCTCAAATCACTAAAATGTCGAACAAGTGCGCGAGAATGAAGTGTGAGTGATCAATGATGCTCAAAGGATGCTTGGTGTTCTCTCCCATGCGCCTAGGGGTCCCTTTTATAGCCCCAAGGCAGCTAGGAGCCGTTGGGAGCAATCTGGGAAGGCAATTCTTGCCTTCTGTCGTCTGGCGCACCGGACAGTCCGGTGCACACCGGACATGTCCGGTGCCCGATTTCTTTCCATAAACAGCGCATTCGACCGTTGGCAGCCTGGGAGCCGCTGGTGCACTTGACATGTCCGGTGCACACCGGACAGTCCGGTGCCATCTTCTAGCCGTTGGCTCGGCCACGTGTCCCGCGCAGATTGCGCGGCCGACCGTTGGCTCGGCCGACCGTTGGCTCACCGGACAGTCCGGTGCACACCGGACAGTCCGGTGATTTTTAGCCGTACGCCGTTGATGGTTTCCTGAGAGCGACGAGTTCGCCTGTGAGCGGCCCACCGGACAGTCTGGTGCACACCGGACAGTCCGGTGAATTTTAGCCGTACACCGCCGTCGAAGTCCCGAGAGCAGCCACTTTGCCCAAGCCAGCCTGGCGCACCGGACACTGTCCGGTGCACCACCGGACAGTCCGGTGCACCCAGACTGGGCAGACTTTGGCTGCTCGAGCCATCTCTTCTCCAACTCGATTTTTCTGTTTCCAGCACTTAGACACAATACATTAGTCCATAAAACAATGTACTAAGTCTGAGAAACATACCTTTATCCTTGATTTGTACTTTGTCCACCATTTTACAATTAGGCACCTGTGTTGGGCACTAAATCACCAAAATACTTAGAAATGGCCCAAGGGCACATTTCCCTTTCAATCTCCCCCTTTTTGGTGATTTATGCCAACACAACATAAAGCAAGTAGAGCAAGTACAAAATCACTTCAAATAAGAACTCAAATTATTTTGATTCAATTTTGACATATATGGATCACTCTATGCCACCACTTGGTTTGTTTTTTGCAAATCAAACTCAAATTCCTATCTCTAAGTCAAGACCACTTGTAGAGACATAAAGAGAGGTTTTCCAAAGAAATTTGATCAAGGATTTCAAAAACTCCCCCTTTTTCCCATAATCAACACTTCTCCCCACAAGAGGCCAACTTTTGACCTAAGAGACAATAAAAGAGTTTTGACAAACCAAAAGCTCTAATCTACTATTTCAAAATTTCTCAAGTGGTAGCTGATCCATTTATTGCTTTAGCCTTTATTTTCTCCCCCTTTGGCATCAAGCACCAAAACGGGATCAATCTTGGCCCTTTAACCCCATTGCCTCACCAAAATCTTCAAATAAGAACACAAAGGCAATAAGAGTATGAAGATGAACTTGGAAAAGTTACTCTTTTCATCGGAGTGCAGTGGAAGTCTTGCATGGTCCAAGTCCACCTTTTCCCTTTCAATTTTCCTTGGAGACTAAAACAACGAAACTCAAGTACATGGTTAGTCTCAAAGGGTCAAGTTGTAGCATAGCTCCCCCTAAATATGTGCATCACTTGCAAACAGGACTTGTGAGGTCCAGGGAGTGTTTGTACAACTTGAGCACCACAATAAGCAACAATATGCAGAATGAACATAATCAAAAGCATAAACACATGTATGCTACATTTCAATCCAAATTCCGTGAATCTAAGATATTGAGCTCACTACGCAGCCTGCAAAAGGTCTTCTCATCTAGAGGCTTGGTAAAGATATCGGCTAGTTGGTTCTCGGTGCTAACATGAAACACTTCGATATCCCCCTTTTGCTGGTGGTCTCTCAAAAAGTGATGCCGGATGTCAATGTGCTTTGTGCGGCTGTGCTCAACAGGATTTTCCGCTATTCGAATAGCACTCTCATTATCACATAGGAGTGGGACTTTGCTCAGATTGTAGCCAAAGTCCCGGAGGGTTTGCCTCATCCAAAGTAGTTGCGCACAACACTGTCCCGCAGCAACGTACTCGGCCTCAGCGGTGGATAGGGCAACGGAGGTTTGTTTCTTAGAGTTCCATGACACCAGGGACCTTCCTAAGAATTGGCACGTCCCCGATGTACTCTTCCTATCGACCTTACATCCAGCATAGTCGGAATCTGAGTACCCAATCAAGTCAAAGTTAGACCCCTTTGGATACCAGATCCCGAAGCAAGGCGTAGCGACTAAATATCGAATAATTCGCTTCACAGCCACTAAGTGACACTCCTTAGGATCGGATTGAAATCTAGCACACATGCATACGCTAAGCATAATATCCGGTCTACTAGCACATAGATAAAGCAGAGAACCTATCATGGACCGGTATGCTTTTTGATCAACGGACTTACCACCTTTGTTGAGGTCGGTGTGTCCGTCAGTTCCCATCGGCGTCTTTGCGGGCTTGGCGTCCTTCATCCCAAACCGCTTTAGCAAGTCTTGCGTGTACTTCGTTTGGGAGATGAAAGTGCCGTCCTTGAGTTGCTTCACTTGGAACCCAAGGAAGTAGTTCAACTCGCCCATCATTGACATCTCGAATTTCTGCGTCATCACCCTGCTAAACTCTTCACGAGACTTTTGGTTAGTACAACCAAATATTATGTCGTCGACATAAATTTGGCACACAAAAAGATCACCATCGCAAGTCTTAGTAAAAAGAGTTGGATCGGCTTTCCCAACCTTGAAAGCATTAGCAATTAAAAAGTCTCTAAGGCATTCATACCATGCTCTTGGGGCTTGCTTAAGTCCATAGAGCGCCTTAGAGAGCTTACACACGTGGTCGGGGTACCGTTCATCCTCGAAGCCAGGGGGCTGCTCCACGTACACCTCCTCCTTGATCGGCCCGTTGAGGAAAGCGCTCTTCACATCCATTTGGTACAACCTGAAAGAATGGTGAGCGGCATATGCTAGCAAGATACGAATTGATTCTAGCCTAGCCACAGGAGCAAAAGTCTCCTCAAAGTCCAAACCTGCGACTTGGGCATAACCTTTTGCCACAAGTCGAGCCTTGTTCCTCGTCACCACCCCGTGCTCGTCCTGTTTGTTGCGGAACACCCACTTGGTTCCCACAACATTTTGCTTGGGACGAGGCACCAGTGTCCAAACTTCGTTGCGCTTGAAGTTGTTGAGTTCCTCCTGCATGGCCAACACCCAGTCCGGATCTAGCAGGGCCTCTTCTACCCTGAAAGGCTCAATAGAAGAGACAAAAGAGTAATGCTCACAAAAATTAACTAATCTTGAGCGAGTAGTTACTCCCTTGCTAATATCACCTAATATCTGGTCGACGGGATGATCCCTTTGAATTGTCGCTCGAACTTGGGTTGGAGGTGCCTGAGGTGCTTCTTCCTCTTGAACATCCTGTGCTCCCCCTTGATCATGTGCCTCCACTTGAGGTACCTGTTCATCATCTTGGGTTGGGGGATGCATCATAGTTGAGGAAGACGGTTGATCTTGCTCCAAATGTTCCTGAGGCCGTACATCTCCAATCGCCATGGTGCGTATCGCGGCCGTTGGAACGTCTTCTTCATCTACATCATTAAGATCAACAACTTGCTCTCTTGGAGAGCCATTAGTCTCATCAAATACAACGTCGCTAGAGACTTCAACCAAACCCGATGATTTGTTGAAGACCCTATACACCTTTGTATTTGAATCATAACCTAATAAAAACCCTTCTACGGCTTTGGGAGCAAATTTGGAATTCCTACCCTTCTTCACTAGAATGTAGCATTTACTCCCAAAAACACGAAAATACGATACATTAGGTTTGTTACCGGTTAGCAGCTCATACGACATCTTCTTGAGGAGGCGGTGAAGGTAGACCCTGTTGATGGCGTGGCAAGCCGTGTTCACGGCTTCCGACCAAAAGCACTCGGGGGTCTTGAATTCTCCAAGCATAGTCCTCGCCATATCTATGAGCGTCCTGTTCTTCCTCTCTACCACACCATTTTGCTGAGGTGTGTAGGGAGCGGAGAACTCGTGCTTGATCCCCTCCTCCTCAAGAAACTCCTCCACTTGAAGGTTCTTGAATTCGGACCCGTTGTCGCTCCTTATCTTCTTCACCTTGAGCTCAAACTCATTTTGAGCTCTCCTTAGGAAGCGCTTGAGGGTCCCTTGGGTTTCAGACTTATCCTGCAAAAAGAACACCCAAGTGAAGCGGGAAAAGTCATCAACGACAACTAGACCATACTTACTTCCTCCTATGCTCAGATAGGCGACGGGTCCGAAGAGGTCCATATGTAGCAGCTCCAGGGGTCTTGATGTTGTCATCACATTTTTGGTGTGATGAGAGCCTCCCACCTGTTTCCCTGCTTGACAAGCTGCACAAGGTCTATCTTTTTCGAAATGAACATTGGTTAGACCTATCACGTGTTCTCCCTTTAGAAGCTTGTGGAGGTTCTTCATCCCCACATGTGCTAAGCGGCGATGCCACAGCCAGCCCATGCAAGTCTTAGCCATTAAGCATGCATCTAGACCGGCCTCTTCTTTTGCAAAATCAACTAAGTAAAGCTTGTCGTCTAGTACACCCTTAAAAGCTAGTGAACCATCACATCTTCTAAAGACAGACACATCTACATTTGTAAACAAACAGTTATATCCCATATTGCATAATTGACTGACAGATAGCAAATTATATCCAAGAGACTCTACTAAAAACACATTAGAGATAGAGTGCTCATTTGAGATTGCAATTTTACCTAACCCTTTTACCTTGCCTTGATTCCCATCACCGAATATTATTGAATCTTGGGAATCTTTATTCTTGACGTAGGAGGTGAACATCTTCTTCTCCCCTGTCATATGGTTTGTGCATCCGCTGTCAATAATCCAGCTTGAACCCCCGGATGCATAAACCTGCAAGGCAAATTTAGGCTTGGGTCTTAGGTACCCAACTCATGTTGGGTCCTGCAAGGTTAGCACAAATATCCTTAGGGACCCAAATGCAAGTTTTGTCTCCCTTGCATCTTGCCCCTAATTTTCTAGCAACTATCTTCCTATCCTTTCTACAAATAGCAAAAGAAGCATTTAAAGCATGATATATTGTAGAAGGTTCATTAACTTTCCTAGGAACATTAACGACATTTCTCCTAGGCATATTATGAATAAGATTTCTCCTACCAACATTTCTATCAAGCACATAAGAAGAACTAGAAGCAACCATGGCATGAGAATCAAAGGCATTATATACATTACAACTCCTATAAGCATTTCTAGGTTGTCTTCTATCATAGTACATAAAGGCATGGTTCTTTTGCACACTACTAGCCATAGGGGCCTTCCCTTTCTCCTTGGCGGAGATGGGAGCCTTATGGCTTGTCAAGTTCTTGGCTTCCCTCTTGTAGCCAAGTCCATCCTTAATTGAGGGGTGTCTACCAATCGTGTAGGCATCCCTTGCAAATTTTAGCTTGTCAAATTCATTCTTGCTAGTCTTAAGTTGGGCATTAAGACTAGCTAATTCATCATTTAATTTGGAAATTGAAACTAAATGATCACTACAAGCATCAATGTCAAAATCTTTACACCTATTACAAGTTTCAACAATTTCTACACAAGAATTAGATTTACTAGCTACTTCTAGTTTAGCATTTAAATCATCATTAAAACTTTTTAACTTAGCAATAGTTTCATGACAAGAAGATAATTCACTAGAGAGCATTTCATTCCTCTTAATTTCTAGTGCAAGAGATTTCTGTGCTTCTACAAATTTATCATGTTCTTCATACAACAAATCCTCTTGTTTTTCTAAAAGCATATTCTTGTCATTCAAGGCATCAATTAATTCATTAATTTTGTCTACCTTGGTTCTATCTAATCCCTTGAATAAGCATGAGTAATCTATCTCATCATCATCACTAGACTCATCTTCACTCGAAGAAGCATAAGTACTAGTATGAGTGCTTACTTTCTTCTCTCTTGCCATGAGGCAAGTGTGACGCTCGTTGGGGAAGAGGGATGACTTGTTGAAGGCGGTGGCGGCGAGTCCTTCATTGTCAGAGTCGGAGCAGGAACAATCCGAATCCCACTCCTTTCTGATATGTGCCTCGCCCTTGGCCTTCTTGTAATGCTTCTTTTTCTCCCTCTTGTTCCCTTGGTCCTGATCACTATCATTGTCGGGACAGTTAGCAATAAAATGACCAAGCTTACCGCATTTGAAGCATGAGCGCTTCCCCTTGGCTTTGGTCTTGCTTGGCTGCCCCTTGCGACCTTTAAGCGCCGTCTTGAAGCGCTTAATGATGAGGGCCATCTCCTCATCATTGAGTCCGGCCGCCTCAACTTGTGCCACCTTGCTTGGTAGCGCCTCCTTGCTCCTTGTTGCCTTGAGAGCAATGGGTTGAGGCTCATGACTAGGACCGTTCAACGCGTCGTCCACGTATCTTGCCTCCTTGATCATCATTCGCCCGCTTACGAACTTCCCAAGAACTTCTTCGGGCGACATCTTGGTGTACCTGGGATTTTCACGTATATTGTTCACCAAATGAGGATCAAGAACGGTAAATGACCTTAGCATTAGGCGGACGACGTCGTGGTCCGTCCATCGCGTGCTCCCGTAGCTCCTTATTTTGTTGATAAGGGTCTTGAGCCGGTTGTATGTTTGTGTCGGCTCCTCGCCCCTTATCATCGCGAACCGTCCAAGCTCGCCCTCCACCAACTCCATTTTGGTGAGCAAAGTGACGTCGTTTCCCTCATGAGAGATCTTGAGGGTGTCCCAGATCTGCTTGGCATTGTCCAAGCCGCTCACCTTGTGATACTCGTCCCTGCACAAAGAGGCTAGCAACACAGTAGTAGCTTGTGCATTTTTATGAATCTGTTCATTAATAAACACAGGACTATCCGAGCTATCAAATTTCATTCCACTTTCCACAATCTCCCAAATGCTTGGATGGAGAGAAAACAGGTGAGTACGCATTTTGTGGCTCCAAAATCCGTAATCCTCTCCATCAAAGTGAGGGGGCTTGCCAAGTGGAATGGGGAGCAATTGAGCATTTGAACTATGCGGGATGCGCGAATAATCGAAAGAAAAGTTTGAGTTAACCGTCTTTCGTCTATCGTAGTCGTCGTCGTCCTTTTGGGAGGAGGAAGATTCGTCGCTGTCGTAGTAGACAATTTCCTTGATGCGCCTTGTTTTCTTCTTCCTCCCGTCTTTTCTTTTGTGGCCCGAGCCTGAGTCGGTGGGCCTGTCATCATTGGGCTCGTTGACGAAGGACTCCTTCTCCTTGTCGTTGATCACCATCCCCTTGCCTTTAGGATCCATCTCTTCAGGCGGTTAGTCCCTTTCTTGAAGAGAACGGCTCCGATACCAATTGAGAGCACCTAGAGGGGGGTGAATAGGTGATCCTGTAACACTTCAAAAACTTAAGCCACAAAACTTGGTTACTTGTTAGCACAGTAATATGCCAAGTGGCTAGAGAAGGATCTCAACACAACACAATAACCAAGAGATATCAATCACAGAGATGGCACAGTGGTTATCCCGTGGTTCGGCCAAGACCAACGCTTGCCTACTCCACGTTGTGGCGTCCCAACGGACGAGGGTTGCAATCAACCCCTCTCAAGCGGTCCAAAGACCAACTTGAATACCACGGTGTTGCTTTGCTTCTCTTAATCCCGTTTGCGAGGAATCTCCACAGCTTGGAGCCTCTCGCCCTTACACAAGATGTTCACAAAGAATCACAGAGCAAGGGAGGGATTAGCAACTCACACACGACACAAAGATCACAGTGAATACGCACACGCAAAACCCAGACTTGAGCTCAAGAGACTAGCACACTAGAACGGAGCTCAAATCACTAAAATGTCGAACAAGTGCGCGAGAATGAAGTGTGAGTGATCAATGATGCTCAAAGGATGCTTGGTGTTCTCCTCCATGCGCCTAGGGGTCCCTTTTATAGCCCCAAGGCAGCTAGGAGCCGTTGGGAGCAATCTAGGAAGGCAATTCTTGCCTTCTGTCGTCTGGCGCACCGGACAGTCCGGTGCACACCAGACATGTCCGGTGCCCGATTTCTTTCCATAAACAGCGCATTCGACCGTTGGCAGCCTGGGAGCCGTTGGTGCACTTGACATGTCCGGTGCACACCGGACAGTCCGGTGCCATCTTCTAGCCGTTGGCTCGGCCACGTGTCCCGCGCAGATTGCGCGGCCGACCGTTGGCCCGGCTGACCGTTGGCTCACCGGACAGTCCGGTGCACACCGGACAGTCCGGTGATTTTTAGCCGTACGCCGTTGATGGTTTTCCGAGAGCGACGAGTTCGCCTGTGAGCGGCCCACCGGACAGTCCGGTGCACACCGGACAGTCCGGTGAATTTTAGCCGTACACCGCCGTCGAAGTCCCGAGAGCAGCCACTTTGCCCAAGCCAGCCTGGCGCACCGGACACTGTCCGGTGCACCACCGGACAGTCCGGTGCACCCAGACTGGGCAGACTTTGGCTGCTCGAGCCATCTCTTCTCCAACTCGATTTTTTCTGTTTCCAGCACTTAGACACAATACATTAGTCCATAAAACAATGTACTAAGTCTGAGAAACATACCTTTATCCTTGATTTGTACTTTGTCCACCATTTTACAATTAGGCACCTGTGTTGGGCACTAAATCACCAAAATACTTAGAAATGGCCCAAGGGCACATTTCCCTTTCAGCTTGTCATTCTTCAGCTCGTTGACGAAAGACTCCTTCTCCTAATTGTTGATCACGATTCCCTTCCCCTTAGGATCCATCTCTTCGGGCGATTAGTCCCTTTGTGAAGAGAACGGCTCCGATACCAATTGAGAGCACCTAGAGGGGGGTGAATAGGTGATCCTGTCAACCTGAAAACTTAAGCCACAAAAACTTGATTAAGCGTTAGCACAATAATCGCCAAGTGGCTAGAGAGGAGTCTCAACAAAACATAATAACCACAAGAGATCAATCACAGAGATGGCACAGTGGTTTATCCCGTGGTTCGGCCAAGACCAACGCTTGCCTACTCCACGTTGTGGTGTCCCAACGGACGAGGGTTGCAATCAACCCCTCTCAAGCGGTCCAAAGACCCACTTGAATACCACGGTGTTTTGCTTTGCTTTTCTTTATCCCGTTCGCGAGGAATCTCCACAACTTGGAGTCTCTCGCCCTTACACTTGAAGTTCACAAAGAAGCACGGAGTAAGGGAGGGATGAGCAACACACACAAGACACAAAATTAGAATGTCAACACGCACACAAGTCGCAACAAGAGCTCGCAACACAACCCGACGAGTTCACAACTCAACTAGAGCTCTAGATGCTATCACGAAGAAACAAATGCGTGGAATTGAAGTCTTGGTGCTTAGGAATGCTTTGAGTATGCTTGTGTATCTTCCTCCATGCGCCTAGGGGTCCCTTTTATAGCCCCAAGGCAGCTAGGAGCCGTTGAGAGCATTCCAGGAAGGCTGATCTTGCCTTCTGTCGCCTGGCGCACCGGACAGTCCGGTGCACCACCGGACACTGTCCGGTGCGGATTTCTTTCCTACTATGGCGCAGTCGACCGTTGCTGATTGAGAGCCGTTGGCGCACCGGACACTGTCCTGTGCACACCGGACAGTCCGGTGCCTCCTTCTAGTCGTTGGCTCGGCCATGTGTCCCGCGCAGATCGCGCGGCCGACCATTGGTCCGGTCGACCGTTGGCTCACCGGACAGTCCGGTGAATTTTAGCCGTACGCCGTTAATCATCTCCCGAGAGCGACGAGTTCGCCTGTGAACGGCTCACCGGACAGTCCGGTGCGCCACCGGACAGTCCGGTGAATTTTAGCCGTACACCGCCGTCGAAGTCCCGAGAGCAGCAAGTTCGCCAGAGTCAGTCTGGCGCACCGGACACTATCCGGTGCACCACCGGACAGTCCGGTGCACCCAGACTGAGCAGACTTTGGCTGAACAAAGCCATCTCTTCTCTAACTTGATTTTTCCTGTTTCCAGCACTTAGACACAATACATTAGTCCATAAAACAATGTGCTAAGTCTAGAAACATACCTTTTGACATGATTTGCACTTTGTCCACCACTTTGCATAGATTAACACAAAAGCACTTGTGTTGGCAATCAATCACCAAAATACTTAGAAATGGCCCGAGGGCACATTTCCCTTTCAGACACGTTAGCACATTGCTACACCCCCCTACTGTACACCTAGGCCCTCTCCTTACGCCTATAAAAGGAAGGACCAGGGCTCTCTTACAAAGAGGTTGGCCGCGCGGGAGGACGGGACGGCGCGTAGAGTCCCTCGCTCTCCCCCCACGCGGACGCTTGTAACCCCCTACTGCAAGCGCACCCGACCTGGGCGCAGGACAACACGGAGGCCGCGGGTTTCCCCTTTCTCCTCTCTCCTCCCCCCTTCGTGCTCCGTCTCGCGCCGACCCATCTGGGCTGGGACACGCGACGACAATTTACTCGTCGGTCCAGGGACCCCCCGGGGTCGAAACGCCGATAGACCGGTATACCTTTTGATCTACGGACTTACCTCTCGTGTCGAGGTCGAGATGCCCATTGGTTCCCATGGGTGTCTTGATGGGCTTGGCATCCTTCATTCCAAACTTGGTGAGAATATCTTGAATATACTTTGTTTGGCTGATAAAGGTGCCCTCTTGGAGTTGCTTCACTTGAAAGCCTAGAAAATACTTCAACTCCCCCATCATGGACATCTCGAATTTTTGAATCATGATCCTACTAAACTCTTCACAAATAGATTTGTTAGTAGACCCAAATATGATATCATCAACATAGATTTGGCATACAAACAAATCATTCTCAATGGTTTTAGTGAATAAAGTAGGATCGGCCTTTCCAACTTTGAAGCCATTAGTGATAAGAAAATCTCTTAGGCATTCATACCATGCTCTTGGGGCTTGCTTGAGCCCATAAAGCGCCTTAGAGAGTTTGTAAACATGGTTAGGATACTCATTATCTTCAAAGCCGGGAGGTTGCTCAACATAGACCTCTTCCTTGATAGGTCCGTTGAGGAAGGCACTCTTCACGTCCATTTGGTAAAGCTTAAAGTCATGGTGAGTAGCATAGGCAAGTAATATTCGAATTGACTCAAGCCTAGCTATGGGTGCAAAGGTTTCACCGAAATCCAAACCTTCGACTTGTGAGTACCCTTTGGCCACAAGTCGTGCCTTGTTCCTTGTCACCACACCATGCTCATCTTGTTTATTGTGGAAGACCCACTTGGTTCCTACAACATTTTGGTTAGGACGTGGAACTAAATGCCATACCTCATTCCTTTTAAAATTGTTGAGCTCCTCTTGCATCGCCAGCACCCAATTCGAATCTTGAAGTGCTTTCTCTACCCTGTGTGGCTCAATAGAGGAAACAAAAGAGTAGTGTTCACAAAAATGAGCAACACGAGATCGAGTAGTTACCCCCTTATGAATGTCTCCTAGGATGGTGTTCACGGGGTGATCTCGTTGGATTGCTTGGTGGACTCTTGGGTGTGGCGGCCTTTGATTTTGCTAATCTTCCTTGTCTTGATCATTTGTATCTCCCCCTTGATCATTGCCGTCTTTTTGAGGTGGCTCATCTTCTTGATCTTCTCCTTCATCATCTTGAGCCTCATTCTCTTCTTGAGTTGGTGGAGATGCTTGTATGGAGGAAGATGGTTGATCTTGTGCTTGAATGGGCTCTTCGGATTCCTTAGGACACACATCCCCAATGGACATGTTCCTTAGCGCGACGCACGGAGCCTCTTCATCATCTAATTCATCAAGATCAACTTGCTCTACTTGAGAGCCGTTAGTCTCATCAAACACAATGTCACAAGAAACTTCAACTAGTCCAGTGGACTTGTTAAAGACTCTATATGCCCTTGTGTTTGAATCATATCCTAGTAAAAAGCCTTCTACAGCCTTAGGAGCAAATTTTGATTTTCTACCTCTTTTAATAAGAATAAAACATTTGCTACCAAAGACTCTAAAATATGAAATATTGGGCTTTTTACCGGTGAGGAGTTCATATGATGTCTTCTTGAGGATTCGGTGTAGATATAACTGGTTGATGGCATAGCAAGCGGTGTTGACCGTCTCGGCCCAAAACGAATCCGAAGTCTTGTACTCATCAAGCATGGTCCTAGCCATGTCCAATAGAGTTCTATTCTTCCTCTCCACTACACCATTTTGTTGTGGCGTGTAGGGAGAAGAGAACTCATGCTTGATGCCTTCCTCCTCAAGAAAACCTTCTATTTGAGAGAGCTTGAACTCCGTCCTGTTGTCGCTTCTTATCTTCTTGATCCTTAAGCCGAACTCGTTTTGAGCTCGTCTCAAGAATCCTTTCGAAGTTTCTTGGGTTTGAGATTTATCCTATAAAAAGAATACCTAAGTGAAGCGAGAATAATCATCCATAATAACTAGACAGTACTTACTCCTGTCGATGCTTATGTAAGCTATCGGGCCAAATAGGTCCATGTGGAGGAGCTCGAGTGGCCTGTCAGTCGTCATGATGTTCTTATGTGGATGATGAACACCAACTTGCTTCCCTGCTTAGCATGCGCTACAAATCCTATCTTTCTCAAAATGAACATTTGTTAGTCCCAAAATGTGCTCTCCCTTTAGAAGCTTGTGAAGATTCTTCATCCCAACATGGGCTAGTCGGCGGTGCGAAAGCCAACCCATGTTAGTCTTAGCAATTAAGCAAGTATCGAGTTCAGCTCTATTGAAATCAACTAAGTATAGCTGACCCTCTAATACTCCTTTAAAAGCTACTGAATCATCACTTCTTCTAAAGACAGTAACACCTGTATCCGTAAAAAGACAGTTGTAGCCTATTTTACATAATTGAGAAACAGAAAGCAAGTTGTAATCTAAAGAATATACAAGAAAAACATTGGAAATAGAATCGTCAGGTGATATAGCAATTTTACCCAATCCTTTGACCAAACCTTGATTTCCATCCCCGAATGTGATAGCTCGTTGGGGATCTTGGTTTTTCTCGTATGAGGAGAACATCTTTCTCTCTCCAGTCATATGGTTTGTGCATCCGCTGTTGATAATCCAACTTGAGCCCCCGGATGTATAAACCTACAAAACAGATTTAGTTCTTGATTTTAGGTACCCAAACAGTTTTGGGTCCTTTGACATTAGATACAAGAACTTTGGGTACCCAAACACAAGTTTTTGATCCCTTATGTTTGCCCCCAACATACTTGGCAACTACCTTGTCGGATTTGTTAGTAAGCACATAGGAAGCATCAAAGGTTTTGAATGAAACATTATGATCATTTGATGTTTTAGGAGTTTTCTTTTTAGGCAATTTAGCATGGGTTGATTGCCTAGAACTAGATGCCTCACTCTTATACATAAAAGCATGATTAGAGCCAGAGTGAGACTTCCTAGAGTGAATTCTTCTAATTTTGTGTTCGGGATAACCGGCAGGGTATAAAATGTAACCCTCGATATCCTGAACCATGGGAGCCTTGCCCTTAACAAAATTAGACAATCTTTTAGGCGGGGCATTAAGCTTGACATTGTCCCCCTGTTGGAAGCCAATGCCATCCTTAACACCAGGGTGTCTCCCACTATAGAGCATGCTTCTAGCAAATTTAAATTTCTCATTTTCTAAGTCATTCTCATTAATTTTAGCAGTTAATGTAGCTATGTGATCATTTTGTTGTTTAATTAAAGCAAGGTGATCATGAATAGCATCTACATTAACATCTCTACATCTAGTACAAATAGTAACATGCTCAACGGAAGATGTAGAGGGTTTGCAAGTATTTAATTCAACAATCTTAGCATGCAAAACATCATTCTCATCTTTAAGATTGGAAATAGAAGCATTGCAAACATCTAAATCCTTAGCCTTAGCAATTAATTTTAAGGCTAGAAAGAGAGGCATTCAATTTGTCAATCTTAGCAATTAAATTGGCATTATCATTTCTAAGACTAACAATTGAATCATCACACACATCAAACTTTTCAAACTTAGCAATTAGTTTTGCATTTTCATTTCTAAGGTTGGAAACAATGTCATGGCAAGTGCTTAGCTCACTAGTTAATTTTTCATTTTTCTTTACTTCCTGAGCATAAGCATTTTTAACTTTAACATGCTTTTTGTTTTCTTTAATTAGGAAGTCCTCTTGGCTATCCAAGAGTTCATCCTTATCATGAATAGTGCTAATCAATTCATTTAATTTTTCCTTTTGTTGCATGTTCAAGTTGGCAAAGAGAGTAAATAAATCATCCTCATCATCACTAGAATTAGTCTCATCACTAGATGTTGCATACTTAGTGGAGGATTTGGATTTTACCTTCTTATTCTTGCCGTCCTTTGCCATGAGACATTTGTGGCTGACGTTGGGGAAGAGGAGCCCTTTGTTGACGGCGACGTTTGCGGCGTCCTCGTTAGAGGAGGAGTCGGTGGAGCTCTCGTCAGAGTCCCATTCCCGGCAAACATGGGCATCACCGCCCTTCTTCTTGTAGTACCTCTTCTTTTCTCTCCTCTTTCCCTTCTTGTCGTCGCCCCTATCACTATCACTAGATAATGGACATTTAGCAATGAAATGATCGGGCTTACCACACTTGTAGCACACCTTCTTGGAACGGGGCTTGTAATCTTTCCCCTTTCTTTGTTTGAGGATTTGGCGGAAGCTCTTGATGATGAGCGCCATCTCCTCATTGTCGAGCTTGGAGGAGTCGATGGGGATTCTACTTGGAGTAGAATCTTCTTTCTTCTCCTCTGTTTCTTTGAATGCAACGGGTTGTGCTTCGGGTACGGAGGAGGATGCACCTTGCTCGATGATCTTTTTGGAGCCTTTGATCATTAACTCAAAGCTCACAAATTTTCCTATTACTTTCTCGGGAGACATTAGTTTGTATCTAGGATCACCACGAATTAATTGTACCTGAGTAGGATTAAGAAAAACTAGTGATCTTAGAATAACCTTGACCATTTCATGGTCATCCCATTTGGTGCTCCCGAGGTTGCGCACTTGGTTCACCAAGGTCTTGAGCCGGTTGTACATCGCTTGTGGCTCCTCCCCTTGGTGAAGCATGAATCGACCGAGCTCCCCCTCGATCGTCTCCCTCTTGGTGATCTTGGTCACCTCATCTCCTTCGTGCGCCGTTTTGAGTACGTCCCAAATCTCTTTGGCGCTCTTCAATCCTTGCACCTTGTTATACTCCTCTCGACTTAGAGAGGCAAGGAGTATTGTGGTGGCTTGTGAGTTGAAGTGCCGGATTTGGGCAACTTCGTCCGAATCATAGTCCTCATCCCCTACGGATGGTACCTGTACACCAAACTCAACAACGTTCCAAATATTAGTGTGGAGTGAGGTTAGGTGATGCCTCATTTTGTCACTCCACATGTTATAATATTCACCGTCAAAAACCGGTGGTTTGCCTAATGGAACGGAAAGTAATGGAGTACGTTTAGAAATGCGATAGTGTAGAGGAATCTTACTAAACTTCTTGCGCACATGGCGCTTAGAAGTTACGGACGGCGTGTCGGAGCCGGAGGTGGATGGCAATGAAGAGTCGGTCTCGTAGTAGACCACCTTCCTCATCTTCTTTTTCTTTTCGCCACTCCGATGCGACTTGTGTGAAGGGGATTCCTTCTCCTTCCCCTTGTTGCGGGACTCTCCCGATGGAGCCTTCCCGTGGCTTGTAACGGGCTTGTCGCCGGTCACCATCTCCTTCTTGGCGTGTTCTCCCGACATCACTTCGAGCGGTTAGGCTCTAATGAAGCACCGGGCTTTATTACCAATTGAAAATCGCCTAGAGGGGGGGTGAATAGGCGGAATCTGAAAATTATAAACTTAAGCACAACTACAAGCCGGGGTTAGCGTTAGAAATATAAGTGAGTCCAAAAGAGAGGGAGAAAACAAATCACAAGCAAATAAGATGATGACGTGGTGATTTGTTTTACCGAGGTTCGGTTCTTGCAAACCTACTCCCCGTTGAGGTGGTCACAAAGACCGGGTTTCTTTCAACCCTTTTCCTCTCTCAAACGGTCACTTAGACCGAGTGAGCCTTTCTCTTCAATTAAATGGGACACTAAGTCCATTACAAGGACCACCACAACTTGGTGTCTCTTGTTTTGATTACAAGTGAGTTGAGCACAAGAAAGAAGGAAGAAGAAAAGCAATCCAAGCGCAAGAGCTCAAATGAACACAAATGTTTCTCTCTCTAGTCACTTATTTGGTTGGAGTGATTCCGGACTTGGGAGAGGATTTGATCTCTTTGTTTGTGTCTTGTATTGAATGTTATAGCTCTTGTACGAGGTGAGAATGCTGAAAACTTGGATGCCATGAATGTGGGGTGGTTGGGGGTATTTATAGCCCCAACCACCAAAATGGCCGTTGGGGATGGCTTCTGTCGACGGGCGCACCGGACAGTCCGGTGTGCCACCGGACACCGTCCGGTGCGCCAGCCACGTCACCCAACCGTTAGGGTTCAACCATTGGAGCTTTGACTTTGTGAGGCCACCGAACAGTCCGGTGGAGCATCGGACAGGTCCTATAGACTGTCTGGTGCGCCTTCTGGCGCCTGCTCTGACTTCTGCACGCGCAGGCGCGCACTGTAGCACATTTAATGCCTTCGCAGACGACCGTTGGCATGAAGTAGCCGTTGCTCCGCTGGCACACCGGACAGTCCGGTGCTGCATCGGACAGTCCGGTGAATTATAGCGGAGCGGCTCCTAGAATTCCCGAAGGTGGCAAGTTCGGAGTTGGGTTCCTTGGAGCACCGGACACTGTCCGGTGGTGCACCGGACAGTCCGGTGCGCCAAACCAGGGCACACTTCGGTTGTCTTTTGCTCCCTTTGTTTGAACCCTTTCTTTTGACTTATATTGGTTTTGTTGTGAACCTTTGGCACCTGTAGAACTCATAATCTAGAGCAAACTAGTTAGTCCAATAATTTGTGTTGGGCAATTTCAACCACCAAAATTCATATGGAAAAGGTTTGACCCTATTTCCCTTTCACTAGGCGACTCCACGTCGTCTGGGGACGCCCCGGGTGACCCGTCGACCCGGAGCACCTTAAGATCTTTTTCCCCCAGGGGACGAGATCTAGATTCCAGCAAAGAGGAGGAAGACGACCTAGTCGCCAGGTCGCAGACCGTCCGGCCCAGAGCTGCGGACCGTCCGGTGTGACACAGGGAAGACACCGCTCCTGCGCCTAGGTCGCGGACCGTCCGGCCCAAGGCCGCGGACCGTCCGCGCCGTCGCAGAGGGCGCTACCTAGCGACCCGGCGACCTGTCATAGGCCGCCACCACTGTTCACCTCGCGGAGCCGAACCTAAGGTATTGCTCATCACGAGAAGGTCCTAGGGTTCGTTGCTATTTGGTCCCAAATAGGTGGTGACCATCATAGAGGTGTTGCCCCACATTTAGGATAACCACTTTATTTGACCCTACATCATCTAAAGGTGCCAAGTACCGCCAAGCGGTTCATTATAGTGTTTGGTGACCAAAAAGGCACCAACATACTTTTGGCGACTCCGCTGGAGAAGAAAAATCGGATCTATCAAATCTGATCCATTAGATCAGATCTATTTAATTAGACCTATCAGATCGGTCGCAATGGCCAATCCCAAAGATCACAACAATGTCGTCCTAGACATGAACACTAGACTGACTAACTCGCCGGCCAATGAGGATAAGAAATTAGAAGACCACATGAAAAGGCTGGACGAGGAATTCCAACGACAACAGGCTCAGATAAGCAAGGTGGCGAAAAAGTGGTACCTCTCGCACTTCAAGGTAGATCACCACCAGAAGGTCGTCAAGAAGAGGGAAGTAAAGTACAATTCACTGTCAGCCTTGCTGCATCAGCTCCCCATTGTAAGTAACACCACGCCATTAGCCGAAATTCAATCTGTTAAAATTTCTTTTGATAATCAGATTAAAATCATAATGGAGGATATAGAGAATATGACGCATGCATTAGAAAATACTCATGCACCTGATTTTTTGTCACATAAATTGGGCACTAAAATAACTGCGTCAAAAACATCGGCGACAAATGAGGCTTCTCAGTCCCAACCATATTCTGGTATGCCGATGGACTCATATCCAGGACGACCGTCACCACCATCTTCGCTAAATGGTGAGTCAACTCTGAGCATGGCCAAACCGTCCGCACATAATCGCGGACCGTCCGGCCCTCCGTCAGACCGTCCGGCACCCTACCCCGGACAGTCCGGAGTTACACAGAGCCCACCACAAGGGTCATAGGTGTTGCCTGACGTTACCGGACAGTCCGGGGATAGTACCGGACCGTCCGGTCCACTCGTAGACCGTCCGACTGCGCAGGTCGGACCGTCCGGAGCACCAGAAGTCACCTGTGATCTGTCTAGTGCGGAACGCCGGCATAAATATAACCGGTCACCCAAGCCCCAAGAACCAAAAAAGTCACATGTCCCTGAGCTTATTTGGCCCACTAGGGCCAAACCTTCTGTTCGCTCTTACCCGCACTCGACACAAAAGGAAAAAGTTAAGTTCACATTTAATATTACTAAGTGTGATAAAATATCTGATGAGTTGCTTAAACATGGTAATATTAAATTGTCACATGTAATTTCTTCGGTTGAACAATTAAAAGGGCGCGTTTATTGCAAATGGCATGACTCCTTTCTCCATAACACCAATGATTATGCCATCTTCCGTTGGCAAATACAATCGGCTATAAACGAAGGCCGATTGAGGTTTCAAAAAGAGGTGAAATCGACAGGCCACCTGTTCCTGTCACCACATTAGAGCCGACGAGCAAAAAGGCCATAATTCGGCCTTGTGCGGCCGATAAAAGCAAAGATAAAAATATCGTCATTGGTGATCCCCGCATACCAAATATGTCACGTAGAATGGTTACTCGGAAGACTCTGGACAAAAGAAAGACCGAAGGCACCGGGGGGCAAGCATGATCGGACACCCGATCATGGTCACCTGTCCTGCGTACGCCGGACAATCCAGGTACTAAGGCCGAACAGTCCGAGACAGGAGCGGACGGTCCAGCTATAATGGTCGGACGGTCCGCAGACAGTCAGAAGCAGCAACCTCAGACCACCGGACCACAAGGTTCCAAAACAAGTGTTAGGAAACAAAATACTACTAAGACATCTGGACGACTCAGTAGAGTCGGCCCTACTTTTGGTCAGTTGCTTGCTAAATATACAAAGAAGGCCGTTCCACACAACCGGCCAATAAAGCAGACAAAGTCAAAAGGGCGGTCTGTGCGAAAGCAAGAGCCGACTAAATGGACCCAAAAGGTAGCACAACCAAGATCGCCTTGTCATCCTCCTCCGGGGATAGCATGGTGCGTCCCGTTCTATCCATCGCCGATGTGTTGTCCTGCTCATGTGTGGGGTGGTACGGCGATGAATTCGTATTACTGGCCCAATCCGTTTGCTTATTTAGGCTGGGGGGCACCACAAGTTTTTGCCTATTGACAGGTTGATCAGGTAGACATGGCCGAAGAGGATGCGATCCGAAACGACCTCTGTGCATTAAAGTTCCATCAAGTATTTATATTATCTGATCGCAAGAGCTGATGACTTGCATCGAGCTGAGTCCTTACTTCGGGAACAAAAGCTCATGAGGTCAATTGTTTCCGAAGTTTTCGCTGATGCTTTTGGTTCGCCAAGCTCCACAAAAAGGCAGGGGGCATATGTTGGACACCAAAATGAGCGGTCGGTCCGGCCCTTGGGCCCGGACGGTCCGCGTGTCCCGAGATTAGATTAACTTGGATGTTTATCCTTATCTCGTGCGTGGTTATCCATCTAATCACGTGAGAGTTTGTTGGCTATCTCTTAGGAAAAGGTCCATACCTCCTCCCTATAAATATAAAGGGGTACGACCGATTGAGAACCCCCGAACACATTCCAATCGAACCAATTACCTTATTTACTTTTCCTGCCCTAGGAGTACATGTAGCATAGTTCTAGTTTTAGCCTTCCGTATATCCACCTCCACCCCTATTCGACTCTACGTCGTCTAGATCCATCTTGGGTGCCCTGCCGATCCCAAGACGACCCTAGGATCTCACCCCTCTCGGGGGGCAAGATCTAGTTGTCCACTCGAGACCTCTTCCTCGAATTGATCTCTTAATTCCTAGGCGACTCCACGTCGTCTGGGGACGCCCCGGGTGACCTGTCGACCCGGAGCACCTTAAGATCTTTTTTCCCCAGGGGACGAGATCTAGATTCCAGCAAAGAGGAGGAAGACGACCCAGTCGCCAGGTCGCGGACCGTCCGACCCAGAGCTGCGGACCGTCCGGTGTGAAGCAGGGAAGACACCGCTCCTGCGCCCAGGTCGCGGATCGTCTGCGCCGTCGCAGAGGGTGCTACCTGGTGACCCGGCGACCTGTCGCAGGCCGCCACCACTGTTCACCTCACGGAGCTGAACCCAAGGTATTGCTCATCACGAGAAGGTCATAGGGTTCGTTGCTATTTGGTCCCAAATAGATTGTGACCATCATAGAGGTGTTGCCCCACATTTAGAATAACCACTTTATTTGACCCTACATCATCTAAAGGTGCCAAGTATCGCCAAGTGGTCCATTATAGTGTTTGGTGACAAAAAGGCACCAACACAGACAATAGGGGACTTGCCTTTGCTCGGACGTGTTTTCTCAGCAGTTATGTTCAGAGGCTGAAGTGTGGAGCCAGACCACGACTAGCCCCACATGTTAGCCACCCAGCTATAGCTATGTCTATAAACGTAACTACAAAGGATTATGTCGTGTCCTATCCGTAGCGCGACAAGGACCAATATATGAAAAAAGAATAAAAATACACTTCTGTTTGGTTCGCTATCTAAGTTATCATATTTTACCTAACTTTTATATCTAAAATCAGTTTTTTAATTCGAACGACTAACCTTGTTGTAATACAGTTAAACATAAACCAAACAGCCTTGATGTGTGTCGCCCCGACTACCAGACATCTAGATTTGAATTGGTTTTGGTACTAAAATATAAAACGTAAAAGTTACCCATGTCATTGTCATCTGCTTTCCCACCAGACACCAGTGAAGTGAGACTGCGGATGGGCCCTCTCGGCCCAAAGGCCGACACGGCATTGGCGCGTTGACCGCACAACCTGTCGATTCCTTCGAGCGATAATAGGGCGCCCCCGTCCACACCACCCCCCTCGTCTCCGCCCTAGCGCCACTGAGACACTCAACGTCGAGATCGAAACGACCCGAGTCCGCCGCGCCCGTGCACCACCGACCGTCGAACTCCCGAAAGGTTAGTGTTAGAGGCCCCCCTCAATTCCTTTTATGCTCCTGTTACTACCGTTTGATGTCGCCATACTGATGTGGGGGATGCGAGCGGCGACGATTTCCCCCGGGTTTTATTTGAATTTATCGGGCAATGCTATGTGCAGCGGCTAGATCTGCTTGTCGCTGGTGTAGTAGGGGTTTCTCGTTCGGTTCCGATCCGCGAGATCTGTGAACTCGACTGTGTCGGGGCGCATAGATCCGCCCGATTAGGCTGGCATTGTTGCGCGTAAACTCGAGATCTCTTCTGTCACCCGTTTTCTCCATTTGGTCAGAGGAGATTACTCGGGATAATGTATTGATTACTTTTGGGTAGGCGAGTTCGTTGATCATTTCGATTTGACCGGCCAAGTACTCGAAATCTGATGTAGTTGTACACCTGCCCTATGATTTCTGGAACTAGGTCGCGCTCGTCCTGATGCTACAGCCTACACGGTTGTAAGTGATTTTCCGCGTAGGCTTTGTTTGAATTCCCACCGATCCAACTCAATCCATATGTAAACTCCAACGCACGGATTGGGATGGATACATGGGCATCCAAACAAGGCCTTGCTGAAACGTTTCGCCCTTGGGAGCCTTTGGGAGCTGATGGCTTTACGATATTGTGTAAAATTGTTAATCTGGTACTGGAATAGGGAGTAATATGCTTATGTTGGTAGTGGTGTAGTTTGCTTCTTGTGATGCAGTGTCCTCGAGGTAATAGCTGTTGTCATGGTTATATCTGGTTGGCTTGTTGTTGAACCTTTTTGTTATGCTGTATTGTATGTACTATGTAGTATCAGATCATAATATTCAATGTTTTGCCGTGTTCACATAATCACATGGATGGACATCACAACAAACTGATAAATGATACTAGGCCGTATTTTGGGGATTTATGTAGTTATAGCGAAATCTAGGGATCCCCAAATTAAAATGTTATTATAACTTAATACATTTTTGTTGGAACAATTGTACAATGTTCTGGATATTTCCTCAAAGATTTTGTAGGCATGTTTATGTGGTCACATCACTTGTATTTTATTCTTATGTACTGTAAGTGAGCTAGAATTCTGTGAAGATCTCAATTAGATACTCATTTCCCTTCCTCATGTAGTCATGTTGTTATTTTGTTTAGATGATGCAGTTTCTATTGGCTCTTGACATTACCTCATCAGAGTTTTTTTTCCTGGGCTATTGCAGTAACTCTATTTCTTGATCAACATCAACATGTCGCGGGAGGATAATGTTTACATGGCCAAGCTGGCTGAGCAAGCAGAACGGTACGAGGAAATGGTTGAGTACATGGAGAAGGTGGCTAAGACCGTAGATGTGGAAGAGCTCACCGTTGAGGAGCGGAACCTCTTATCTGTTGCCTACAAGAACGTAATTGGGGCCCGCCGTGCCTCATGGCGCATTATCTCCTCCATCGAGCATAAGGAGGAGTCCCGTAAGAATGAGGAACATGTTATTCAGATCAAGGAGTACCGTGGCAAGATTGAGGCTGAATTGAGCAACATTTGTGATGGTATCCTGAAGTTGATCGACTCTCACCTTGTGCCTTCCTCCACTGCTGCAGAGGCGAAGGTGTTTTACCTCAAGATGAAGGGAGATTATCACAGGTTAGGAAGTGGAACATTATATTGTTAGGTTAATCCATATATGGTCTGTAATAATATTTCTAATTTGGTGCACTTTTTTATTTTTTGTTTTTCGATTGGAAGGTACCTTGCTGAGTTTAAGACTGGTGCTGAGAGGAAGGAAGCTGCAGAGAGTACAATGATAGCTTATAAGGCAGCTCAGGTTGGTTCATGTTATCATTGGCCATAACAACCTTGTATTTGATTATTGCTTAACTACTTTTAGTCAATAGTGGATATATTTTCCCTTAAGCACTGCAATTCAATATCTTTTAAAAAATGTCTGCCTTATACTTGTAGGATATTGCGTTGGCGGAACTGGCATCTACTCATCCCATAAGACTTGGACTTGCACTTAACTTCTCAGTTTTCTATTACGAGATTCTGAACTCTCCAGACAAAGCTTGCAACCTTGCCAGGCAGGTAGGTATCACATTTGTCTTTCTATTTGCTGTTGTAGCTTTCTGAGTTGTAACTGTCTTTTGTGTTGCTTGTTTGAATCTGGGCTGAAAGAAAAGGTGCAAAATTGAATGTGAATTGGTCTTCCTAAACTAAAACACAGAAATTTTACTGTTTCACTGCAAGTATTATTAGATCCTTCTGTTGCTTGTTCATCAGAGCAACTGGATGACTCTGCTGGTTCTATATGATTACTCATATGGGCTTTAGTTTCAAGTGGATTGCGGATTTCTTTTGTTTCAGTTCACTGTTGGACATCTGGGCATAATTGCATTGTTGGCTACGATATGTGCCTCTCTTCATGCTTTGGTAATGAGCATTTTTGGCACTTTTTGCTGCACGAACCAATACCTTATCTAGCAGTGGCAGCAGTAATTCGTCGCCATACCTTTCTTATTAATATTATTGTTGTGTTGGTATGTTGATCTAGAAGAATCACATGGTATTTGTTGTTGATTGAGAAAGCTGATGATCATATGCTAGACAGCATGAGTGCATGATGCGTACAATCTGAGGAGCGATTTTTTTATGGCACATGTGAATTTTATTCCTGATCAACTATTCTTTGCAGGCGTTTGATGAGGCTATTTCTCAGTTGGATACGCTTGGCGAGGATTCATACAAAGATAGCACCTTGATCATGCAGCTCCTGAGGGACAACCTAACCCTATGGACCGCTGACAGCACAACGGTATCTCCTCGTTGCTCAATTTAGCATGTTTGTATGATACATTATTCATACTCACGGATCTAGAGTAATATTATGAAATTTTCCTCGGTGGCAGGAGGACGGCATCGAGGAGGGCAATGAGGCCTCGAAGGGTGATGCTGGTGAGGGTCAGTAGTCTGGTAAAACCTCGATTGATGGTTCGGCATGTTTTTGAAGTCCACTGTGTTGGAAACCATGTTCTAATAGAAGGCGTCTCCCGCTCCATGCATTCCAAGATTCTGTCCTCCCCCTCCCTCCCCCCATGTTGTAGGCTGGTAGTGGTCAAATTAGTTGGCCCTGGGTCCATTTGGACTGATGTATTGTTTACTGCTATTGAAGTCATTGGTTCTCGTTTTGCTCTTGCAGTGGATCGCTGTAGCCTTGTGTTTTCAATCTTTTACTAGTTTCCCAACATGCTAGCGTGTTTTTTTGTCTGGCCAGCCAAATAGCAGCATCGGCACACTTACCCTCAAACCCAGAGTTTAGCAACCTATATTTAACCGTAGCTAGTCTATAGTTAATTTTTTATCAGTAGCCTATAGTTAATCTAGGAAATGCCACAGAAGCAAAGCATGTGCGGAGCTGGTTGACCCTTTCCTCATGGACAGTTTGTGCCGTGCTGGTTAGCCTTTCCTGAGAAAACTGATCCTGTTTTAGCCCAGTCAGAAAAGTCTCAAAATGAACTAATTTTCTAAGAGATTTTAATTTTTCTGACGGGGCGTTTGGATCTCTTCATTTTAAAGGAATTGGAATTCACTTAATAAAGTAACTTATTTAGTTTGGAATCTAATATTCCACCACTTTCCAAAATTTAGATATAAGTATATCTCAAATTTATGAGGTGAAGGATGAGAAATGATTTTATACATTAGTAGAATTTGTTTCTACTCTGTAACTTACATGACACTCTTCGTCTTACTCTTCTATAGTAAAAATATAGCACATAAATATCTCTGACATTTTGCTAATAATAATACACAAATATATTTTGTATAAAACCGAATTAGCTTAATTAATATATGTGTAAATTACTATTATTAGAATATAATTCAATTCCAATGATCCAAACGCCTCCTGAGGGAAAATGAATTAATTTCTCTTAGGCCCCGTTTGTTTCGTTGGAATTAAATTGCATTTTAATAATTATAATTTAGACAAAATTAATTAAGTTCATATATTTATATATGTAATATATTTGTATATTATTATAGAGATAGTTATATACTACATTTATGTTATAGCAAAGTAAGTATAATAGTGTGCTATACGTTGTATATTGAAAACATAGCATGTAAATCTATAGAATCAATTTTTATCTCTCACCCCATGAATTTAGGATAGTCTTATATGATAACTTTAGAAAGTGATGGAACGTTATATTCTAAAAAATTAGCCTATTCCATTAGTAAGATTTTAATTCATCAAAATTAAAGGAAACAAATAGGACCTTAGAAAAATGAAAATCTCTTAAAAAAATGGGGTTCTTAAACTAGTCCAAAAACACACAGATTTCATCAGAACGACTGCCACAATCGTAACGGTGGATTCAGGGACACACGTTTACTTTCAGATACTAGTGTGTTGGCATTATGATGTTACGACATGATTATTGAGAGATAATGGTTAAAAGTGTTGAAGTGTTCTAACAGTTTAATTTTTTGGATTAAATTGGTTAGGCTATCTGCACAGGATAGGAGCCAAGCTGTCGTTTCAGTGTGGCTCGACGGCTATTCAAGTTTGGCTCGCCCATTGTATTCGCTTAAAAGTAAGGTTTGGCTCGGTTCGAAGTTGACTCTCGAGCCACACACTAATAAATAGTATTATATTATAAAATATTAAAAATATATAAATATCGAATATAAAGACATTATTTAAGTTAAATTATAAAATGTTAGAAATTCATCATTAAAAATTAAGAAATGATCTTTTTATCTATAGAATCATCTAAAATTTTTCTATTATTTTATAAATTAATTAATTTGGTACGGCTCAGCTCACCTCTTGCTCAAAAAATCAGACTTAGCTTAACTCGTTCGAAACTCGCAAGCCGTTTTAAATTCGAGCCGGCTCACCAGTCTCGAACCGTTTTTTTAGCTCGCGACCCATAGGTGCGACGACTCTCGCCAGCCCGGGTCCCGCTTCATCCATGTGTTCGCTCGAACGCGCCGGCCCGGGCGGCGGCGGAATTTTCCTCGTTACAGTTCTGTCGACGAAGAACAGTTGTTTGCTACCTAAAAACAACCAGTCGGCGATCAAAGCGGTTGGCTTTTAGCGGATTTTAAGCCTGTTTGTTTATTATAAACATGCCGGCGGTGACCGATCAATCAACCAACCAATCAATCAAAGTGCCAAACTCCGCGGCGACCAAATCCGCGGGAACAGAACAGGTGCGGGAGGCAGATCAATCAGTCAGTGAGTCGGCAATAATAGGGATGATCACCAAACGCATTATTTAGAAAACCGCCGGGAGCTGGAAAGGGCGAGGCGAGCGGTGCCGGCGGAGGTCGACAGGGGGGCTACAGGTAGAAAGGCGACTCCGCCGCTCCAGCTGAAAATGGCGAAATGATTTGCCTTCCCCAGAACCCAGCTCAGACAGACGCCGCCCTCCGCTGCTCTGCTCTGTTCCTCTCCCTCCTTGCCCCCTGAACAGGCGAGTTGCCAGCCCGGAAACCATTCGAACAGGCCGAGCCCGCTCGCCTCCATTGCTCGCGTGCGTCAGGTGAGGGCTTCGCTCCTTCTCGGCTTGGGTGATCCATTTTTTCAGTGTTGCAGTTTTGTGAGCTCAAACTCAAGGGGTGGGGTTGCCTGGATTGATATTTTTGGGAAACTAAATCCGGGTTTTTTGTGGGTTCAAAACTAGGGGGTGATTGGACTCTGTCGTAAGCTCGTAACCTAACCGAATTTATGAGTTTCAGCACAGTGCTTTTAGTATCTCTCTGAATGCCTCTCTCTCACACACTAGACATGTCATTGTGGCTCTCTGCAAATTTGTGATGCTGTTTGGACTTCGAAGAGGTCTCTGTTGGTTCATCGCATCATTGAAACCGTGCAGTAGTGTTTCATCCCCGTAAGATTATATATCTTGTCACTGACCAGCATCAAACTGGACTAGAGAAATTGAGAGAACTTCTTTTATTCTGGTTAAAGGACTAGAATGTGGGCTGGTAGAATATACATATGTTTATTTCCAAATTGGACAAGCTTGATTTCTTTTCGATGAAAAACAGACACAGAAGTTCCATAGCATGCAATCTTCTGTATGTGATCTGTTCTTCCTGGTTTGTTTTCTTTATTGTCTTCTGTATGTGAATAGCTAGTACTTGATAGTTTAGTGTTACCAATTTATATGTTGAAGCTTTTCCCTAAAATGTTGGGTGAAATGGCTTCTGCATGGAACTTACGAGACTTATTGATGCTTACATCAAATATGCTTGCAATTTTTTTTTCCATTTGAAGAGAAGGAAGGAAAAGAAGAACTAGGAGCAGAGTTGAATAGGTCATTATGCGCCGGTGGCTTTGCTGCAGTCATTTTGACACACCGTATCTCGAAAACGAAAATGGATTTACGAGCAGTCCTGATAGAACAAGTGGTAATGGTATGTCTGTTGGTTATGATATATTTCTTATAGCATTATTTTATCAATGCACAGAAGATTAGAGCACAAATCCTAGCATGTACTTTGTATTAATGAAAAACAGATGACGTAATTGTGGGATTATTTGGCCCCTGGTGGTAGATTAAACTTGTATTAGATGGACAGCACAGAGCATAACATATGAAGACAGGTTTTGGTTTTGACAGAACTATTTTTTTGCTGGACCAAGTCCCATTTTCATTCCCTATATATAGCATGCCTGATGGAAAATTTGAAACTATTTTTTATCATATATTTTCTCAACAGCTAAAGATATGTTAGATACATTTCAAGTTAGCTGAATGTACCGTGTTGTATCCAATATAAGTTCGGCAATGTGACGGTTTCATTAAAAACACACCATGGTGTTGATCAAACAGCTGCACTTAAACACTGTTGTACAAATTCTAAAGTCGAAAATGGTGCTAGTTCAGGCCTGGGTCAGCAAGCTAGCTGTACATATTATTCTAGGAAGATTAATGATTCCCAGGCCTGCTACGTGGACAGCTCAATGGATGAGGCACGATCCCACCTGAAATTTTCATTTCAAAAGGCGAACTGAGTACAAGCTTGCTACTACTTTGTTAGTTGCTTATCTGACCAGCATTAGTACGCACACATGATATCGATCAATACATCCTTCTATCAAGAGATAACCAAGTAGAATTGACTGGAATAGTATTTAACAGTTAGATTGAACTTTTGTTCTTGTCGTTTGAATGACTTAATAGTCTGAGAAATAAAGACATGAAAATATAAATGTAGCTATAATATTCTCAATGCAAAGCCAGGTAAATTTGACCTTACGCAAGGCATTTCAGGTAGCATGTTTGGTACAGATGAGGACACGGATTAGTTAGAATGTCATGCTGATTGAACTTTTAGGTGGTTCAGTTTCCTTGTAATTAGGTGCTTCTTACTTTAGATGGATTTACATGGCATGCCTACAATTGTTCTGCGCCTTTTCTCTCTGCATTCCATGCTTCTGCTGTTGAGATCGTAAGCATATTCAACATATGCCTTTCAGGAAACGGTTTAAATGCAAACAGTGATCCTGCAAAACCGCCTTCCATTGAAGTACCTGCATTGTCATTTGATGAATTGAGGGAAAAGACGGATGATTTTGGGTCCAAGGCTTTGGTTGGCGAGGGGTCATATGGAAGAGTATATTATGCTGTTCTGGAAAACGAACAACATGTGGCTGTCAAGAAGCTTGATACTTCAGCAGATCCTGAGCCTGATAATGAATTTCTAGCACAGGTATGGTTTGTGGTTTGCCCAGACCCTCATACCCAATACTTAATTGTATTATACTCTACGACTCTTATTAATTGCAATAAAATTGTTTTTGCAAAATTATCAATTCTGTGATAATGTTTTGTATATTGTTTATGCTTAATACTGAACAATTTCCCTTTTCCCATTTACTATTTTTGATATAGGTGTCTGTTGTTTCAAGATTGAAGCATGAACACTTTGTGGACATGCTTGGTTATTGTATCCAAGGAGATCAACGTCTACTGGCTTATGAATTCGCTACGATGGGCTCTCTACATGATATTTTGCATGGCATGCATCTAGCCACTTAGCTAATATGCAGCATTTGGAGATAAAATAAAAATAACCATGAATGAAAACATGAAGTTGTTTTTAACTTGTTTTTTTTCTTTCAACAGGAAGAAAAGGTGTTGCAGGTGCACAACCTGGACCTGCTCTTGATTGGATGCAAAGAGTCAAAATTGCTGTTGATGCTGCAAAAGGTCTTGAATATCTTCATGAGAAGGTTCAACCTTCCATAGTCCATCGAGATATACGGTCCAGCAATGTTCTTTTATTTGAGGATTACAAGGCCAAAATTGCAGACTTCAATCTTTCAAGCCAATCTCCAGATATGGCTGCTCGTCTACATTCTACTCGTGTCCTTGGAACCTTCGGATATCATGCTCCAGAGTAATTATTTGACATACATATGCACTTCGCTCATACTTTGCATAATGTATCTAGGATTATGCCCCCACATAATTATCATTTATTTACCTTTATCCTCATCATAGTGAAACATGCTAATAATCTTTTCACTATTTTGCACGAGATGAATGTTTTGGAACTTTATCTTTGTTCCTCATCTGATCAGTGACATAAGAGATCTATTATACATTTCAGGTATGCTATGACTGGCCAACTGACTCAAAAAAGTGATGTATATAGTTTTGGGGTTGTCCTTTTAGAGCTTCTTACTGGAAGGAAACCTGTAGATCATACAATGCCAAGGGGCCAGCAGAGTCTTGTTACTTGGGTATGATTTAAAATTTTCATACTACCATTCTCAATGATGTTTTAAAATCAGTTTTTGCCATTTCTCCCGAACAATTACCGATAAGCTATTTATACATGCTTCTATGTTGTGTTTGTTATAATAATCCAAAAACGTACGTGAGAGTATATGCAAGTTTCGAGTTGTGCGGAAGGACCACAAACATAGCAAAAGAATACCAACGACTTTATGTGGTTATTGTTAGGGGTCTGATTTATCGTGTATGTTTTAACTCAGGCAACACCAAGGCTTGGTGAGGACAAGGTGAAACAATGTGTTGATCCAAGATTGAATGGAGAGTACCCTCCAAAGGGAGTAGCAAAGGTACATCCCGTTCTCTCGCTCTATGTGTTATTTATTTGTGAGACAAAAATCCACATTTTTCAAATCGCCTACTGAAATCTGAAGTCATTAGTATAAACAAAATCAACACTGGCTGCAACACATTTGTGAAATACCAAGCCATCAGCAATTATTATTTCCTTTTTTTTTGTTATTGCTGCAGCTAGCGGCAGTGGCGGCTCTCTGTGTCCAATACGAATCTGAGTTCAGACCAAGCATGAGCATTGTAGTCAAGGCGTTGTCTCCTCTTCTTGTGAATGCACCGTATCAGCCGGCTGGTGCTCCTGATGTATCTTCAGATGCCTGACAGCATGAGCAACTGAAAACCCATGTAAAGAAACACCATTTACTGTCGGTATGCCATTTTTTCCACGAATTATTCATCTTTCGTAAAATCAGAATTGTGTGTGTGTGTTTATTGGAGAGGAAGGGAAGAGGAAAGAGTAACGCATTTGTTTTGAACCCATGTACTTCGTGCTTGAGAGCTGCTGCAGTTGAAATTAATTACTTAATCTACACACTTGTGCATCCGTTGCCCTTCCCCTGTTTCAGTTTCTTTTTTTTTTCGTTTGAAAAGGTCATCCTTGTAATCTACCCCTGCTTTGCTGTTGGGTGGCCTCAGAACCAAACTTTTTGAATCGGAGTAATTGGGTTTGAATTGTCCAGTCCAATGCAACACGGTTACACAAAGCTCTTAGAGAGAGAAAAAAACAGACTGGCTGGATTGTTTACCTATTTTATATAAGATTTCATCAGCTGGAATAATTCTAGGTCCAATCCTAGACAACCGAACAGGCCCTTAACAAGAATGAAATCAGAATCTGTGATCCTCAGACCACTTCTAATCATCCACTGCCCTTTCTATAAGCATAAGCAGTTCTGGCAACATGTTGCCATGGTGCGTCTTTGTCAGCATGGTCTATTCTCTACCATCCTCTGCAAATGGCAACACTGTCGTCGGCGTGGACGATCAGCCTCGTGATGTCCTGCCAGACGGCTTCGGCCGACGTGTAGCGGTTCAGACGCTCGGCGTTCCGCGGGTTCCTGGATGGATCATGCATGGTTCATGGATGGTACCCGTCGAGGAAAAGCAACCATGCAGATCGGTTTGTATCAAATTTCATGCAGGATGGAACTATGGAAGAGTTCCACTGCACGCCATTGTTTGTTTAGTTTGGAGCAATGCAGCAGGTTGAGAAGTTACTGAGAGTGCACACAGGAACGAAGGGAAGGAAAAAGAAGCAGGACGCCGGTAGGAGAAAGAAAGGAAAAAAGTTACCAGTAGAGGACCTTCCCGTGGAGGTCGAGGACGTGAGCGACCTGCCCCAGCGACTGGATGGCGAGGACTTGGTGGCGGCGTCGGCGGGCTGCGACGACGAGGACGAGCCGCCGCGGCGGTCCCGGTCCGGAGTCCGGACGCCGCTGGAGCTTGGACACCTGTCGCTTGATGTAATACTGTAGGAAAATCTAAAAGAAGAAAATTATGTTTCTTTATATACATGTGTGCCATGTCTATTTATTATTTCACGTGAACACCTTATTTATAAGCAGAGGATTGATAAAAGTCGTTAATGGTGCATCATGCTGAGGTTTTATTGTGTGTGTATTTTCTTTTTTTTTTGTGACAATATGATAATAATGTAGAAATGAATATGACAACACCTAAATTAGAATTTGAACCCTAAAGGGAATTCTAGAAATGTAGAGAAGAGAAAAAGATAAAGGATATGAATAAATAAATAATATATGTAAATAAATACCTCTAGAATTAGTATCTCTAAAGGTTGCAAGTATAAATTGTAATAATAGGTCACAAGGGTTTGAATTAAATTTGAATTTAAAGTGAAATTTGAAAATGAGAAAAGAAAGTGGGAAAATAAAAAGAAAAGGTCAAAACACCGTTTTGGGCCAGCTCCTAACCATTTTAGCTCATTGCTCCTTTAACACCCGCGTGGCCCAACCTTCCCCTGTGCGCACGACACTGGCAGGCGGGCCCGGGTCAACAGACGCTGCACGCGCGAGCTGGTTCTGTGTTGCGGGGTCCGGTCGTCAGTGGCCGAGTGTTCTCCCCGCGTCTGGCGCTAAGTCACTGACGCACGGGCCGACTCTATCAGCTCCTCCCCTCAACGGAACCGACCGCACCCACCGTCGCGGTTTGCGCCGGCAATCCTGCACTGGTCGTTTCCCTCACGACTAGATAATGGGGGGGGGGGGGGAGAAAGATTCCTGGGCCACGCTCGCCACACCATCCCGCACTACCTTTTTACACCGAGACCAGAACATCACTAATAACTCCGCCGCGACGAACCAAGTGTAGCCGGAGAGAGAGAGAGAGCCGCCATCCACATCACCAGAACATCACCAATAACTCCGCCGCGACGAACCAAGTGTAGCCGGAGAGAGAGAGCCGCCATCCACATCTGCCGCTGGTCCGACCTCGGGTAGCGGGTCGGGAAGGAGCGCGAACCCGGGAATTACTGATTCATCGATTGCGTAGGCTCTGGGGTGAGCAGGTTCTCGGCAATTGCTCACCGGAACAACGCTCGGCCACAAGATCCGCCATCCACCACTGTCGCCTTTGCCGTGTCATTGCCGCTGATATGGGCCTCTCTGCATTTCTGCCATTGCCTCGTAAACGTTTAGCACTCCGACTGAAGCGTAAGACGTCTGGAGCGCCGGTGGGCTTTGCTCCGATGGCGCTCCGCCGTGGGGATCCTAGTGTCGCCGTCTGTGCGGTCTGGAGGTGGGGGACGACATGGCTACTGTCACTCGGTTGATGAACGACTGTGATTAGAACATGAAGATACCCCTTCGCTAGACAGATCTGGTCCATTGGATCGTAATCGGATGACTTAGATTAGATCGGGATGTAAGCGCCCTTCATCCGTTGATCACCGATCTAACGTCCCTGGGCGCTCGCTGAGTCACTTAAACCCAAATCTATTGTGATGCGTCCGTTTTGGATCGGACGGCTCACGGGAGCCGATACCGCTTCATTGGCTGAATTGCAAAAGAGCCCTTCGGCTATTTGATAACTAACCCGCCATCCAGAGGGTATTATTTACTGAGTCTGGTATAAATTACCCGCTAGCCCCTACATTTTCCAGATATTGAGGCCCAGTCCAGTCAACTCGAAATTCAGATAAAAATAAAATAGAAATAGATTTTTAATGTATAGAACTTGTTTAATTTGTAGAAAATGCATATGAACTCCAAATTGGTCCATTTCGGTTCCTAAATTTTTGTAGTATTATTGTCTATCCATTTGTGTCACTGTTTTGGCATGAAAGACACATTAAAATTTATCTATCACTTAAACTTGTATTAAATACATAAAACCTTCAGAAATTCATATCTTAAAATCTGTAACTCCAAAATTAATGATTCTAGTTCCTATGATCTCATTTTAATGTCTAGATTATTACTGTGAATTTTATTTACATGTTTGGTGTGATGTTAATTTTTGCTATACTATGTATGTATTGTGTTGATGCGAGTAGACGAGCAAGCTACTGAGGATCCTGGGGTTCAGCTGGTAGAGACTGTTGAGCAGGAGCTCGTTGAAGGCAAGTTGTGCCCTTGATCACTTTTTTTACCCATTCATATTCTTATTAATCATAATGATCTGCATAGGTTAATTTTGATGGGAGCCAATAGGTTACCCTAGATTTTGACTATCTTTATACCTTATTTCACCACTGGTTTTACTACTAAATTTTTGGGTAGTACTAGTACATGCTAATGCTTTATGTGGCTTTGGGTATAAAGATATTCATCACTCATTGTTATACTTTTATTATCTGTTTATTATTACTGTTCATGATAAGATCATTATGTTAATGGGAACATGGAGAACCACCCGGGAAAACAGTGCTACCACAAGGGTTTAATGGGACGTTCTTGGCTGATTAACTAGGAAAGCTAGTGGATGACTATCTTACCCGAAATGGGCAAGGGTAGTAGGGGAGTGGTCAGTGTAGGGAGGTCCTTGGGTTGATTTTGCTGCGATGGCGGTCGGGCGAGGGATTCCTGCACTGGAGCTTCCTATAAACTGTAGCGGGTAGTCTGAAGCTAGTGGAACTTTGTAAAGGCCTCGTAGTGGTACCCTGCCTCGCTTCCTTGGTATGGGTAACACGACTTGTGGGTAAGGACGCGCAACCTCTGCAGAGTGTAAAACTGGTATACTAGCCGTGCTCACGGTCATAAATGGCTCGGAGACTCACATGATTAATTTATCGAACTTAAACTTAATTTATCATATCATTGCATTTGGGATTATTTTATTATTACTTTTACTTATTATTTGTAAGGTTCGGTATTTACTTACACTTAGTAATTGCTAATAAAATTTTGACCAACTTATAAAAGCAATGCTCAGCTTCAGCCTTTATTTCATTGATCAGCCTTACACTTCATGAACTCCCACCTTTGGTGAGTTCATGTCACATTATTCCCCATAACTTGTTGAGCGATGAACATGTGTGATCTCACTCTTGCTGTCTCACACCCCCCCACAGGAGAAGAACAGGTGGTCGAAGAGGAGCCGCCTAACACCGAGGCTTTCGACTTGATCTAGGTGGCGTCTTCCAGTCAGCTTTCTGGCGCCAAGGATAGATTTTAGTTCCTGCTATATTCATCTTTTATTTTGTAAGACTTCCGCTATGTAATAAGTACTCCGATTTTATTGTGACATTTATCTCTATACACTCTGTTATTATATATGTTGTCTTCTTTGGCGCATGTATGAGATGCACCCGGCTTTGTTCCTTAAAGCCCGGGTGTGACAGAAGTGGTATCAGAGGAAATGTTGACTGTAGGACGAAACCTAGATAGAAATGGACAAAACCCTTACCTACTTACCTTATTCTGAATCCTTCTAAACTTACCTTACTCTGATTCTTTCTACACTTATCTTGATCCTGTCTCACCTTCTACTGTTCTACTCTGATCATTCTTACCTTCTCTATTCTAGGACAAGGCGGATTTCACACCTTGGAATCCCTACCCTTATGACATTTTTAAGAGATAGGAGGCCTAAGACCAAACCAAAACTATTTTCTATATTTAAAAATGTTGTTTGATTGTTCTGATGATAAATGTCTGATTTGCTTCTTTAATTGATTGAGATATTATATAAGGACATCTTAGTATGTATCACTATAAGGTAATGAATTAGCTATGGTAGATAAAACATTAAACTGCTTAGCTAATAAAGCCCCCAAAGTAGCATGATTCGTAATTACTGCCTTGTCTACTATTCTCTTACCATATGTATTTAACTCAGATGGTCAATACCAGGCGTGGTGGTGGAATTGATTTGCCTCCTAATCGGCACACTCGGTGGATATATAGACGACCCTAGCCACAGCCAGTAGAAATGAATCCTCCTAATCCTCCACCAGGCGGAGTCGACCCACTAATTACAGCTCAGATGAGGATGATGCAACAGATGGCGGACACAATGGCAGATATGTGTGCGCAGATGCAACTAGAACGCCAGGAGATGCGCCAGGAAAGAGAAGAGATACGCCAGGAATTGCGCCAGGAGCGAGAAGAGATACGCCAGGAAAGGAGGGCGCAACAGCAGCTGCAACAACAATTTCAACAACAGCAGCAGCAACAACAACAAGTACCATTGCCTCCTCCACCACCACCAGTTCCACCTCGTGATAAGCACCACGAGTTTATGAGTCATAAGCCACCGACCTTCGCCAGTTCACCAGATCCACTTGATGCAGATGATTGGTTGAAGTCAATTGAGAAGATGCTCAATATCGCCCAATGCTCAGACCGGGAGAAAGTTCTTTATGCCTCAGGTCGTCTAACAGGTCCTGCTGCTGACTGGTGGGATTATTATACTGCTGCCCATGATGCTGCTGATACTATTACTTGGGCGAAATTCAGTACACAGTTTAGAAATTATCACATTCTAGCTGGATTGATGAAGATCAAGAAGAAGGAGTTCCTGTCATTGAAGCAAGGCAACATGTCTATCAGCGAGTACAGGGATAAATTCATTCAGCTATCGAGATATGCTCCGGATGAGGTTGCTGAGGATGAGAGAAAGCAGGAGCACTTTATTGAAGGACTTAATGGACCCCTACAGTATGCACTGGTGGCACACACATTTCCATCATTTTAGAGGCTACTGGATAAGGCTCTTGCTATTGAACACAAGCGTGTTCAACTGGGAGACTTGAAGAGGAAAGCTATCTCACAGGGACAGGGTAGCAGCAGTGTTCGTCCCTGCTACATTCCACCACAGGGTACACCGACTCGATCAGGAGGACCACGCCCAGTTTAGTACGCTCCACATGGGTCTCCACGGACACCTCCCACTCGTCAGGCTACTCCCACTGGCACCCCGACGAGGTCTGTAGGACAGAAGACCGGCCCTACATGCTTCAAGTGCAGTCAGATTGGGCACTATGCTAATGCTTGCCCAATGGGAAATTCTGGTACACCAGCTAAGAATAAGCAATAGACTTCTGGCAATGGATATTTGAAAGGGAAATGTGCCCTTAGGCCATTTCTATAAGATTTTGGTGATTAAGTGCTCCACACAAATGCTTTGAGTGATATTTGTGCCAAAGACTCAAGAAGTGCAAATCAAGATTAAAGGTATGTTTCTAGACTTAGTATATTGTTTTGAAGACTAATGTATTATGTCTAAGTGCTAGAAACAAGAGAAATCGTTTTGGAGAAAAGTGTGGCAGAACCTCCCAAGTTATTGGGCCCACATACACCTGTCCTTGTCTCAAAGACTTCAGACGACTATGCATGTGCACCAAATAACTTAATAGGATCCGTCCGAGGGTCCCAAGGACCCCGGATAAACCACTTACAGCCAAGATCGCAAGATTAAGTAACACAAATCACACACACCAACAGTTTGCAGCGAAAAACTTATTACCAAATTTTACAAGTTACAAAAAAATTACTTTATACATGATCGGAGTGATTACAAAAGTGATTCAAAGAAATAACTTTGAAATGTTATAAATTATTTGTAGTTTTGAAATATATGCTAGCTCAAGTGACCATCCTCAATAAGAAGATAAAGACGGGGTATACTTATATGAGAAGGCCGAGCCCACCGGCACTTAACACCATCACAGCAGCACAAAGTTATATCCTGAAAAACAACAGGGAATAAAACCCTGAGTATGGAATTACTCAGCAAGACTTACCCGACTAAAGAAAAGACTCTCAAGGGTATGCTGGATTTAGGAATCAAGGAGAGGCTTTTAGCAAGAATCAACTTAGATACTTTTGCAGAAAAAGCTTACTAAAGTGAGTCCTTACTTTCAATATTTTAAAGCCAGATTAAATATTAATAGAATCTGATTGCACCTAGTCTAATTTCACCATCTCATCAATACAACATCATTTTTACTCATAATGTTTACATCCTAACTTAGGTTGTAGGTCGGAGATCAAGTCTCCACTCTCCGGGGATATAACGGCGATCCGAATCGATTTACTCAGCTGAGGATCTCTAACCACACGACATATGTTTCTCATAACTCTTGCATATGTCTACCATTCCCACGGATCCTCCACTGCATGAACAGGTCCGCGCCACCCGAGAGCACACCACCCCTTTTAGGCGGTCCTTTGCCAGGAGGGTACGTGCTACTCTCGCCATCTCTCCACTCCCAGTGCGCGATTGTCTTTTCATGTATGGAATAGCCGGGTTCAAGCTTACCCTGTCCCATTTCCAGGGTATGTGGCTAGTTAAGATAGTCCTTGATCAACAGGCCTACACACGCATCCAATCCTTAATTAACCTGGGTAGAACATCACCTGTTCCTAGCCCAAGTCCCGATTTAAGTACTTCCATCCTTAGGATTGTTTATGTTCCTAGGATGAAAAGAGCATCAAAGGGAACTTTGCAGTAAGATCCCACCATGCTCTCAATGAAAATACTCTTGCAGGTAGAAGCCATCTTTCCTCAGGATAACCGGCCTTAATGCAAAAGACAACCTCTATCCACATGATCTGAGAAAGGCTAAGCATTTTTGTAAATCATATTTTGATACTTCACCAGAAGTATCTATAAAGGTATGGATATCAAGGAAGGCAATGCATCAAAGGGTTCCAAGCAACTCCTATAAACCTAATGCACAAATCACTAGACTTAAAGTGTGTAAACATAATTTAAAAACACAAGGAAGGGGTTGCATGCACCGGGGCTTGCCTTATTGCAGTGAAGAGGTACTCGATCCCTCTATTAAACCCCAGTTAGATGGCTCCTCCACTTGATCAGCAGCCACTGGAGTAGATTCCTCTTTAGTCACCACTTCAGCTTGAATCTTCACTCCTTCTGGTAGGAGTTCTATATGAAATGACATGATCATGGATGTTTATGCTTATGTTATGATATGAAATGCAAACTCTCACAAGGAGAGGTGGGGAACATAAACACCACAAATAAAAACACATGACAAGTATACACATGGTTCTACACCACCAACACTTGCTAAAAGTGGCCGAATCGGATTCACTTAGGCAAACCAGAGAAATAATACATCTTAGATCTCATCCCAAAAGATTAAAACTTCTTAAACAACTGCACCTCTTCCTTAGGTAAACTTATCTCATTTCCAAAGCATTTACCCACACTTGATTAAGGATTAACCACTCTATTTTGGGGCTTACAAAGTTTTCAGAGCAAATGGATTCCAAATAGCCTCAAACCTTTACCACACCCTCCACTGACCAAAACAAGGTTACTCAAAAATTTCCATAATTTTTGGCATTGTACTTTTATTTCTGAAATCCAAACAGTCCTCCCAAAAGCACCTTTTAAATTCCTTAATATTTGGTAACCGACCTAAAAATCCCAAAACCAACTTTACTAGAGAGCATTTGATTTTATACATCCAATAAAATTTGTCCCATGATTTTTGGAATTTTCTATGGTTTTTGGTACAATTTCCAAGATCTCTGATAAAAGAAAAGGCAAAATCCTAAACAGTCCCGGTCCCAAACCATTAACACAGCCCAAATCCCAGGCACGGCCGGCCCACGCTGAGGAGCCCGCGCCTGAGGTTTTGTAAAAAGAACCCTGTGCTCAGATGGATTCCACCCGAGCCCTCATCACTGTTGGGCTGAGTCACTGACACACTCATTTAAGCCCCTCAGCTTCGTCTCTTTCACAAGAACTCGGACCCAATGCCCGCCGCGCTACTCCAGTGACCTGGCGCCCACGACCGCGTCGGCACTGACCCTCGGCGCTTATCGACCACTACTACACATGCCCATAGCTAGTAGTAATAGATTACAACCTTTAGCTGCTCGAGCCGAACACCTGCCATCGCTGGCCACGACACCGGTGAAGCATCGGCTCAGCAAGCCCGATCTCGAGGCCACCATACAGTAGAGCCTTAATCAAACACGTGGAGAGCATCACTGGTTTACCTGAACCTTGGTGCCCGTGCAAAATAGCTCAGGAAAACAGGGTTCGTTCGATCGACGGTGGGGTTGTCTACGACGACAGATCACAACGGCGCCACCCTGTTCCGATCATCTGACAACGGTAGAGTTAGGGGAACCATGATGGTGAGCTTCACGGATCCACAGAGATCACCGAACAAGTAACACCCGAGCGGGCAACCTACCGAGACTACCTGGCCACGGCGAGGTGGGAGGATGGTGGCTGTTGTCACCACAGACATAGGAACTGATGCTCGAACTCTAGAGCAGATCCACTTTGATACTGGGGAGGGGCTGTGTAGTGTTGAAGACACCAGGAACACCTCACATATGCCGAGAACCTTAGCTAGACGTATGTGTAGAAAGGGGGCTTCACTGAATCCATTTTGCAGCCACCAATATATGCAGAGCAAGGGGGAGGGAACCATCAAGCTTAATCACAACTCAATGAAGAGAAATCCCAAAGATGCCAGCACAACAAGGTTACCATACGTGGCCCTGGCATCCACACCCACGTAAGGGCAAGTTACAGCAAGGCAAACCGTAGGAGCAGTGATATTTTAATAGAGGTGCATACCACCGGTTAAGGCAGCAGTTGGGATAGACTTTAGAACTTTCTGGTTTCAGATATTTGGAGTACAAAGTTTACCCTTACCTCCTCACCGATGCTCACACCTATCCACAAATCCACTGGCCAAAAACAACCGCTAACAACAGTACCAAAATATCTTGTTCAGAGTTGCAGATTAACACTGAATTTCACTGATCCCACGCCCTAGTGTCCACCTGAACCCATCCTGTTCATGCCCCTTTATTTCGTCATTTCATATGGCAACAGACCAATGCTTCTTAACAAAAGTCATATATTAATTATGATCTACAACTTTACCATAGAGATCAGGGTTCATAACTCCATGGATTTAGCATAGCAGGGCTCTAAAATTGGGCTGTTAACACTAAATCAGATTTTATGGCATAGCACAGGCTGACAGCACAGATTTAAAGACATTTTACTTCCAATTTATGTAGTTCCAAATCCATCTTACTCTGGGAGACTTGTTTGCTGCACTATGATCTTCAACTTGGCTATAGAAACTTTAGTCCAAAACCACTTGGATTAAACACTACAAAACTCCAAAGTTGAGCTCACCACACTAAAACTAAGTTTCAGCCTTCTGTTCCAAATCTGATAGAGGGGTTTGCAACTCCATTATCTCCATATTTCGTATATCATCAAGACCAACTATTTTTATGAAACATGTTTAACTTCAAATGGTCTTTGACTTTAATATAAGATTTTTTTTAGTTCAAATCCCCATGGATTAACTACCACAAAGATCCAATGGTAGGCAAAAACACACTGAACTGCTTAGGATCAGTCAACTGATTTCACTCATCTTAATTCTGACAGCCTACTTCTAGGTACTATTTTCACCCATTTCTAAGCAACTTCAAGGGCATGATCCTTACTAAGTATTACACACCTAACATGGGTCTCCAAGTTGGCTATAGAGACTATAGTGTCAAACCACACAGATTAACCATAAAATAGCCCCAAACAAGGCACCCTACCCTTAAATTTAGATTTCAGAGTCTGAACACAAATTCAGTACACCCAATCTGATAGTCCAACTTTGAGTACAATTTACTCTACTTTTTGGGTGAGATCAAGCCAAAATCAATAAAAGAATTTGTTCACCATCATATGGTCTTTAATTCCTCTATATATTCTACAGCCCAAAACCTCATGGATTATGCACAATTGAGCTCCAAAAACAGCTACAAACTCTGAAATTCAGACTTAAACTCTATTCATAATCTGAAAATTCAGACACATTGGCAGCCCCACTTTGAATCACCTTTTCTCCAAGTTCCATATAACTTTAGGGGTGTGATCTTTTACCAAACTTACACACCAATACATGGGCTTCCACCTTTATATAGCACTCTTAGCCCATAACTATATGGATTAGCCCCAAACAGATTCCAAAGTTACTCCAAAACATAAAGATTTCAGATTCAGATATAACACTAAGTCTGAAACCCACAATTTCTGATAGCTTTATTTTGGACCAGTTTTACTCCAAGTTCCAAATAGCTTTAGGGCCATAACCATTAACAAAACTTATACATCAACATGTGGTCTTTCACTTTGGTATAGAAACTTTAACCAATCACTGTATAGATCAGCCACCAACAGGCTCCAAGTTTTCTTCGGAATACAAAAACTGCAGTGCTGAATTGTGCACTAAGTCTGAAATTCAGATTCTAATATTCCCAATTTGGACCAGTTTTACACCTAGTTCCATATGGCTTTAAGGTTAAGTAACTTAAACAAGTTTGCTCACCTAGGATAGCTCTACAACTTAGTTACAGCGACCATCTCCAAACTGCTTATAAATCAAAAGTTACAATGGTCCAAAGTTGACTAGTTTATATTATTTTCAGCACTTCCAAAATGAACCCAAAACTGAATTTTTGTACTTAACTCCAAATTCTTTCACACAACTTGGGAATCTCCAAATAAGAAAGTTATTCACTTTTCCAAGCTCTATAACTTTGGTACTTTGACTTTTCCCAATTCTCTCTAGATTTTGAATTCCACTTTTGGGGCAAATTTAGGGTTTCAAATGTGACTCCTTCTCATCTAGTGATTTACCAACTCAATCCATACTCCTAAAAGACGTGTGACTCCTTAATCTCAAATCAAACTCTAGTATATGAAGCTCATGTCCAAAGTGTCCCTGGTTTAGGAGTTGTTTTGTTTATCCACAATTCCAAGCAAGGTTTTCAAATCTCACTTAAGGGTTTTAAGGTTAATCCAATTCATCAATTAATTCTTCCACTTAACCTACCTCCAAAATCATAGTTGCTCAAGGTTCTAAGTCTTGCTTTTAGCACTCTAAGACTTCAAACCAACTTGTCACTTGCTTGAGAGATGATCTACTTCTGTTTAACTTGAGCCAAGTCCTTAAACTAAACTCTAAACCCAACACACAACATCACACTTTTGAAAAGGTTTAACCTAGTGAATGCATTCTAGGTATATCAAACCAGATAATGCAAATGCTTATGATGACATGTCAGAGTTTTAGTTAACGTAACACCAGGGGTGTTACAGTCTTCCCCCTAAAAAGAAATCTCGTCCCGAGATTTAAAACTCTAGGCTAGGTAATGGAAAAGTAAATGTGTCACTTACTTATTTCCCCATTACCCCTACAAGACAGGGGGTGTACCCTTGCTGGTTCACATCTAAATACTCCTCTAATTCCCACGTGGCTTTATCTTCCGGGTGTTAGTTCCACTGCATCCTGCAAACTTGATAAGTTTTCTTCAATTGACCGATCCTTTTGATCCAAAACCTTTATGGAATATTCCAAGTAGGTTAAATTTGGTCCAAGCTTAACATCTGAAATCTCAACACCCAGTTTGGGAACACGAAGACATTTATTCAACTGAGATATGTGAAACATGTTATGCACTATGGAAAGATCCTTTAGCAACTGTACCTTATAAACTACATTTCAATCAAATGAAATGAGTTTCAAGGCTTCACGGATAGGAAAAGGTAGTATAGAAAAGAAAAGATAGGTAGCATGAATAGGATGGATGAAACATGTACGAAGCTACTACATAGGGGGTTTAACTTAAAATTGTATGTCATGATGCATGCTCGACCTATTCGTCCTCACAATTCTTGCCAACATATAGTGGCTTTCACGTTCTATGGTGGTGGCATACCTACTCACTCTGTTATTGATCACTAGTCGCACTTACCTAGGGTTTAGTTAGTGTACCTGCAGAAAATTGCATTATAGTTGTGGGTAGGGGTGGTAATGGGCTATAAACTTTACACTGTAAATTTTAAGGATCGAATCGGATTAGGGTCGGGCCCTATTCTTATTCATTTTTAAACTAATATTATTTAAGGGACTAAACTTTTTGTGAAGATGCATTTGGATCGTGATCCATTACCACCCCTAGTTGTGGGTTAGTGGTTAGTATCCTAAACTAAGCCACCTTATAGTCCTTAACTTAGGGCATAACAGAGGATGTCGCTAGCATTATAGTTTTTCAAATCTGTTTTTCAAAGCCAAACAATGTGTTTAGTTGAAAATAGGTTTTCTAAAACCAAAACTTTGATTTTAAAATATATATGTGACCGTATTATACTTAATCTTGCTCCGATACCAGCTGTGGCAGAAACTCCCAAGTTATTGGGCCCACATACACCTGTCCTTGTCTCAAAGACTTCAGACGACTATGCATGTGCACCAAATAACTTAATAGGATCCGTCCGAGGGTCCCAAGGACCTCGGATAAACCACTTACAGCCAAGATCGTAAGATTAAGTAACACAAATCACACACACCAACAGTTTGCAGCGGAAAACTTATTACCAAATTTTACAAGTTACAAAAAATTACTTTATACATGATCGGAGTGATTACAAAAGTGATTCAAAGAAATAACTTTGAAATGTTATAAATTATTTGTAGTTTTGAAATATATGCTAGCTCAAGTGACCATCCTCAATAAGAAGATAAAGACGGGGTATACTTATATGAGAAGGCCGAGCCCACCGACACTTAACACCATCACAACAGCACAAAGTTATATCCTGAAAAACAACAGGGAATAAAACCCTGAGTATGGAATTACTCAGCAAGACTTACCCGACTAAAGAAAAGACTCTCAAGGGTATGCTGGATTTAGGAATCAAGGAGAGGCTTTTAGCAAGAATCAACTTAGATACTTTTGCAGAAAAAGCTTACTAAAGTGAGTCCTTACTTTCAATATTTTAAAGCCAGATTAAATATTAATAGACTCTGATTGCACCTAGTCTAATTTCACCATCTCATCAATACAACATCATTTTTACTCATAATGTTTACATCCTAACTTAGGTTGTAGGTCGGAGATCAAGTCTCCACTCTCCGGGGATATAACGGCGATCCGAATCGATTTACTCAGCTGAGGATCTCTAACCACACGATATATGTTTCTCATAACTCTTGCATATGTCTACCATTCCCACGGATCCTCCACTGCATGAACAGGTCCGCGCCACCCGAGAGCACACCACCCCTTTTCGGCGGTCCTTTGCCAGGAGGGTACGTGCCACTCTCGCCATCTCTCCACTCCCAGTGCGCGATTGTCTTTTCATGTATGGAATAGCCGAGTTCAAGCTTACCCTGTCCCATTTCTAGGGTATGTGGCTAGTTAAGATAGTCCTTGATCAACAGGCCTACACACGCATCCAATCCTTAATTAACCTGGGTAGAACATCACCTGTTCCTAGCCCAAGTCCCGATTTAAGTACTTCCATCCTTAGGATTGTTTATGTTCCTAGGATGAAAAGAGCATCAAAGGGAACTTTGCAGTAAGATCCCACCACACTCTCAATGAAAATACTCTTGCAGGTAGAAGGCATCTTTCCTCAGGATAACCCCTGAGCTAGGCCTTAATGCAAAAGACAACCTCTATCCACAAGATCTGAGCAGGGCTAAGCATTTTTGTAAATCATATTTTGATACTTCACCAGAAGTATCTATAAAGGTATGGATATCAAGGAAGGCAATGCATCAAAGGGTTCCAAGCAACTCCTATAAACCTAATGCACATATTGAAAGTCGCCTAGAGGGGGGGTGAATAGGGCGAAACTGAAAATCTCAAAAATAATCACAACTACAAGCCGGGTTAACGTTAGAAATATAATAGAGTCCGTGAGAGAGGGCGCAAAACAAATCGCAAGCGAATAATGAAGTGAGACACGCGGATTTGTTTTACCAAGGTTCGGTTCTCTCAAACCTACTCCCCGTTGAGGAGGCCACAAAGGCCGGGTCTCTTTCAACCCTTCCCTCTCTCAAACGGTCCCTCGGACCGAGTGAGCTTCTCTTTCTCAAATCACTTGGGAATCAAACTTCCCGCAAGGACCACCACACAATTGGTGTCTCTTGCCTCAATTACAAGTGAGTGTTTGATCACAAGAAAGAATGCCAAAGAAAAAGAAGCGATCCAAGCGCAAGAGCTCAAATGAACACTACAAATCACTCTCTCTAGTCACTAGGGCTTTGTGTGGAGTTGGGAGAGGATTTGATCTCTTTTGGTGTGCTTTGCAATGAATGCTAGCTCTTGTATAGTGGTTGGAAGTTGGAAAACTTGGATGCTATGAATGTGGGGGTGGTTGGGGTATTTATAGCCCCAACCACCAAACTTGACCGTTGGTGGAGGCTGTCTGTCGATGGCGCACCGGACAGTCCGGTGCACACCGGACATGTCCGGTGCCCCCGCCACGTCATCAATGTCGTTGGATTCTGACCGTTGGAGCTTCTGATTTCTGGGCCCGCCTTGATGTCCGGTGCATACCGGACATCTCCTGTTCATTGTCCGGTGCGCCGGTATGGGCGCGCCTGACTACTGCGCGCGCAGAGCGCGCATTAAATGCGCCGCAGGTAGCCGTTGGCGCCGAAATAGCCGTTGCCCCGCTGGTACACCGGACAGTCCGGTGCACACCGGACATGTCCGGTGAATTATAGCGGAGCGGCTGCTGCGCGAACCCGAGGCTGGCGAGTTGCTGAGGCCGCGCTCCCTTGGAGCACCGGACACTGTCCGGTGTACACCGGACAGTCCGGTGAATTATAGCAAAGCGGCTTGAGAAATTCCCGAAGGTGGCGAGTTCGAGTTGGAGTCCTCTGGTGCACCGGACACTGTCCGGTGACGCACCGGACACTGTCCGGTGTACACCGGACAGTCCGGTGCCTCCAGACGAGAGGTGCCTTCGGTTGCCTCTTTTGCTCCTTTGTTGAATCCAAAACTTGACCTTTTTATTGGCTGAGTGTGAACCTTTTACACCTGTATAATCTATACACTTGGGCAAACTAGTTAGTCCAATTATTTTGTGTTGGGCAATTCAACCACCAAAATTAATTAGGGACTAGGTGTAAGCCTAATTCCCTTTCAATCTCCCCCTTTTTGGTGATTGATGCCAACACAAACCAAAGCAAATATAGAAGTGCATAATTGAACTAGTTTGCATAATGTAAGTGCAAAGGTTGCTTGGAATTGAGCCAATATAAATACTTACATGATGCGCATGGATTGTTTTCTTTGTTTTTGACATATTGGACCAAATTTGCACCACAAGTTTTGTTTTTGCAAACTCTTTTGTAAATTCTTTTCAAAGTCTTTTTGCAAGATAGTCAAAGGTAAATGAATAAGATTTTGCAAAGCATTTTCAAGTTTCGAAATTTTCTTCCTTTGTTCCAAATGCTTTTCCTTTGACTAATCAAAACTCCCCCTCAAATAAAGTCTCCTCTTAGTGTTCAAGAGGGTTTTAAGACATCAATTTTGAAAAAACTACTTACTCCCCCTTTAGAGCACAAAGAGATACCAATTTTGAAATTTTCCAATTGAAAACCATTAATTTTAAAATTTAGGGTGGTGATGCGGTCCTTTTGCTTTTGGGCTCATACTTTCTCCCCCTTTGGCATGAATCGCCAAAAACGGATACTTTGAGTGAGATGTAAGCCCTTAGAAGTACTTTCTCCTCCTTTGGTCATAAAATAAATGAGTGAAGATTATACCAACGTTGGAGAGTGATGCGGATCGACGGCGAAGGATGAGTAGTAGAGTGGAGTGGAAGCCTTGTCTTCGCCGAAGACTCCAATTCCCTTTCAATATACCTATGACTTGGTTTCGAATACACTTGAAAGCACATTAGTCATAGCATATAAAAGAGACATGATCAAAGGTATTCTTATGAGCTATGTGTGCAAGTTTAGCAAAAGAAATTTCTAGAATCAAGAATATTAAGCTCATGCCTAAGTCTGGTAAAAGATTGTTCATCAAGTGGCTTGGTAAAGATATCGGCTAATTGATCTTTAGTGTTAATGTATGAAATCTCGATATCCCCCTTTTGTTGGTGATCCCGAAGAAAATGATACCGAATGGCTATGTGTTTAGTGCGGCTATGCTCAACGGGATTATCCGCCATGCGGATTGCACTCTCATTATCACATAGAAGAGGGACTTTGGTTAATTTGTAACCGTAGTCCCGCAGGGTTTGCCTCATCCAAAGCAATTGCGCGCAACAATGGCATGCGGCAATATACTCGGCTTCGGCGGTAGAAAGAGCGACCGAATTTTGCTTCTTTGAAGCCCATGACACCAAGGATCTTCCCAAGAACTGGCAAGTCCCCGATGTGCTCTTCCTATTAATCTTACACCCCGCCCAATCGGCATCCGAATAACCAATCAAATCAAATGTGGATCCCCGAGAGTACCAAAGCCCAAACTTAGGAGTATAAGCCAAATATCTCAAGATTCGTTTTACGGCCGTAAGGTGTGATTCCTTAGGGTCGGCTTGGAATCTTGCACACATGCAAACGGATAGCATAATGTCCGGTCGAGATGCACATAAATAAAGTAATGAACCAATCATCGACCGGTATACCTTTTGATCCACGGACTTACCTCCCGTGTCGAGGTCGAGATGCCCATTTGTTCCCATGGGAGTCTTGATGGGCTTGGCATCCTTCATTCCAAACTTGCTTAGAATGTCTTGAGTATACTTTGTTTGGCAAATGAATGGGCCCTCTTGGAGTTGTTTGACTTGAAATCCTAGAAAATACTTCAACTCCCCCATCATAGACATCTCGAATTTTTGTGTCATGATCCTACTAAATTCTTCACATGTAGATTCGTTAGTAGACCCAAATATAATATCATCAACGTAAATTTGGCATACAAACAAATCATTGTCAAGCGTTTTGGTGAATAAAGTAGGATCGGCTTTGCCGACTTTGAAGCCATTTGCAATAAGGAAATCTCTAAGGCATTCATACCATGCTCTTGGGGCTTGCTTGAGCCCATAAAGCGCCTTAGAGAGCCTATAAACATGGTTAGGGTACTCACTGTCTTCAAAGCCGGGAGGTTGCTCAACATAGACCTCCTCCTTGATTGGTCCATTGAGGAAGGCACTCTTCACGTCCATTTGATAAAGCTTGAAGCCATGGTAAGCAGCATAGGCCAATAATATGCGAATTGACTCAAGCCTAGCTACGGGTGCATAGGTTTCACCAAAATCCAAACCTTCGACTTGTGAATACCCCTTGGCCACGAGTCGAGCTTTGTTCCTTGTCACCACACCATGCTCGTCTTGCTTGTTGCGGAAGACCCACTTGGTTCCTACAACATTTTGATTAGGACGTGGAACTAAATGCCATACCTCATTCCTTGTGAAATTGTTGAGCTCCTCTTGCATCGTCATCACCCAATCCGAATCTTGAAGTGCTTCCTCTACCCTGTGTGGCTCAATAGAGGAAACAAAAGAGTAATGTTCACAAAAATGTGCAACACGAGATCGAGTAGTTACCCCCTTATGAATGTCGCCGAGGATGGTGTCGACGGGGTGATCTCGTTGTATTGCTTGGTGGACTCTTGGGTGTGGCGGCCTTGGTTGTTCATCCTCCTTATCTTCATCATTTGCATCTCCCCCTTGATTGTTGCCGTCATTTTGAGGTGGCTCATCTTCTTGTTCAACATCTTGAGCCTCATCCTCAATTTGAGTTGGTGGAGATGCTTGCATGGAGGAGGATGGTTGATCTTGTGTATGTGGAGGCTCTTCGGATTCCTTAGGGCACACATCCCCAATGGACATGTTCCTTAGCGCTATGCATGGAGCCTGTTCTTCACCTATCTCATCAAGATCAACTTGCTCTACTTGAGAGCCGTTAGTCTCATCAAACACAACGTCACAAGAAACTTCAACAAGTCCTGAGGACTTGTTAAAGACTCTATATGCCCTTGTGTTTGAGTCATATCCTAGTAAAAAGCCTTCTACAGTTTTAGGAGCAAATTTAGATTTTCTACCTCTTTTAACAAGTATAAAACATTTGCTACCAAAAACTCTAAAATATGAAATATTTGGCTTTTTACCGGTTAGGAGTTCATAGGATGTCTTCTTGAGGATTCGGTGAAGATATAACCGGTTGATGGCGTAGCAAGCGGTGTTGACCGCTTCGGCCCAAAACCGATCCGGTGTCTTGTACTCATCAAGCATGGTTCTTGCCATGTCCAATAGAGTTCGATTCTTCCTCTCCACTACACCATTTTGTTGTGGAGTGTAGGGAGAAGAGAACTCATGCTTGATGCCCTCCTCCTCAAGGAAGCCTTCAATTTGAGAGTTCTTGAACTCCGTCCCATTGTCGCTTCTAATTTTCTTGATTCTTAAGCCGAACTCATTTTGAGCCCGTCTCAAGAATCCCTTTAAGGTCTCTTGGGTATGAGATTTGTCCTGCAAAAAGAACACCCAAGTGAAGCGAGAATAATCATCCACAATAACTAGACAGTACTTACTCCCGCCGATGCTTATGTAAGCGATCGGGCCGAATAGGTCCATGTGTAGGAGCTCCAGTGGCCTGTCACTAGTCATGATGTTCTTGTGTGGATGATGAGTGCCAACTTGCTTCCCGGCTTGGCATGCGCTACAAATCCTGTCTTTCTCAAAATGAACATTGGTTAGTCCTAAAATGTGTTCTCCCTTTAGAAGCTTGTGAAGATTCTTCATTCCAACATGGGCTAGTCGGCGGTGCCAGAGCCAACCCAAGTTAGTCTTAGCAACCAAGCAAGTGTCGAGTTCAGCTCTATCAAAATCTACCAAGTATAGCTGACCCTCTAACACTCCCTTAAATGCTATTGAATCATCACTTCTTCTAAAGACAGTAACACCTATATCAGTAAATAGACAGTTGTAGCCCATTTGACATAATTGGGATACGGAAAGCAAATTGTAATCTAAAGAATCTACAAGAAAAACATTGGAAATAGTATGGTCAGGTGATATAGCAATTTTACCCAATCCTTTGACCAAACCTTGATTTCCATCCCCGAATGTGATAGCTCGTTGGGGATCTTGGTTTTTCTCATATGAGGAGAACATCTTTTTCTCCCCTGTCATGTGGTTTGTGCACCCGCTGTCGAGTATCCAGCTTGAGCCCACGGATGCATAAACCTACAAAACAATTTTAGTTCTTGACTTTAGGTACCCAAACGGTTTTGGGTCCTTTGGCATTAGAAACAAGAACTTTGGGTACCCAAACACAAGTCTTGGAGCCCTTGTGTTTGCCCCCAACCATTTTGGCAACTACCTTTGAGGGCACCTAGAGGGGGGGGGGTGAATAGGTGATCCTGTGAAAACTTAAAACTTAAGCCACAAAAACTTGTTAAGTGTTAGCACAATAATTGCCAAGTGGCTAAAGAGAAGTCTCAACAAAACACAATACCACAGGAGATCAAGCACAGAGGTGACACAGTGGTTTATCCCGTGGTTCGGCCAAGACCAACGCTTGCCTACTCCACGTTGTGGCGTCCCAACGGACGAGGGTTGCAATCAACCCCTCTCAAGCGGTCCAAAGACCCACTTGAATACCACGGTGTTTTGTTTTGCCTTTCACTATCCCGTTTGCAAGGAATCTCCACAAATTGGAGTCTCTTGCCCTTACAAGTATATGATCACAAAGAAGCACAGAGTAAGGGAGGGAAGCAACACACACAAATCCACAGCGAAACGCGCACACACACGGCCAAGAATCGAGCTCACAAGAGTATCACAAAGTTCTCACTAGAACGGAGCTCGAAACACTTAGAATGACAAACAAATGCGCAGAGACTGAGTGTGGATGATCAAGAATGCTCAAAGGTTGCTTGTGTGTCTCCTCCATGCGCCTAGGGGCTCCTTTTATAGCCCCAAGGCAGCTAGGAGCCGTTGAGAGCAAATCCGGAAGGCCATCCTTGCCTTCTGTCGTCGGGGGCACCGGACAGTCCGGTGCACACCGGACACTGTCCGGTGCCCGATTTGTTTCCTTAACTGGCGCTTCCGACCGTTGCCGACCGTTGGCAGATCTGGAGCCGTTGGCGCACCGGACATGTTCGGTGCACACCGGACAGTCCGGTGACATCTTCCGACCGTTGGCTCCGCCACGTGTCCCGCGCATATTGCGCGGCCGACCGTTGGCCCGGCCGACCGTTGGCTCACCGGACAGTCCGGTGCACACCGGACAGTCCGGTGAATTTTAGCCGTACGCCGTCGGCGAATTCCCGAGAGCGGCCAGTTCGCTCCGAGCCAGCCTGGCGCACCGGACACTGTCCGGTGCTCCAGACCGAGCTGGGTCTTGGCAGCACACAGCCAAGTCTTTTCTCCTCTTCTCTCTTCTTCTTCTTTCTGTTTCTAACACTTAGACAAATACATTAGTACACAAAACCAATGTACTAAGGCTTAGAAACATACCTTTACTTCATGATTTGCACCTTGTTCATCCATGTACATAAATTCACAATTAAGCACATGTGTTGGCACTCAATCACCAAAATACTTAGAAATGGCCCAAGGGCACATTTCCCTTTCAATCTCCCCCTTTTTGGTGATTTATGCCAACACAACATAAAGCAACTAGAACAAGTGCAAACTCACTTCAAATAAAACTCAAATTTATTTTGATTCAATTTTGGCATATATGGATCATCTTTTGCCACCACTTGGTTTGTTTTTGCAAATCAAACTCAAATCTCTATCTCTAAGTCAAACACACATGTTAAAGCGTAAAGAGAGTCATTCCAAAAGAGATTGATCAAAGATTTCAAAAACTCCCCCTTTTTCCCATAATCAACTACTTCTCCCCACTAGAAGCCAAAAGAGACAATAAAAGAGTTTTGACAAACCAAAAACTCTACTCTACTATTTTCAAATTTCTCAAGTGGTAGCTGATCCATTTATCGCTTTGGCCTTTATTTTCTCCCCCTTTGGCATCAAACACCAAAACGGGATCAATTTTGGCCCTTTAACCCCATTGCCTCACCAAAATCTTCAATTAAGAGCAAATGGCAATAAGAGTTCATGAGATGGACTTGGAATAAGTTACCCTCTCATCGGAGTGTTGTGGAAGTCTTGCATGGTCCAAGTCCACCTTTTCCCTTTCAATTCTCCTTTGAGACTAAATCAAACAAACTCAAGCATATGATTAGTCTCAAGGGATCAAGTTGTAACACATCTCCCCCTAAACATGTGCATCACTTTGCAACGGACTTGTGAGGTCCAGGGAGTGTTTGTACAACTTGAGCACCATAATAAGCAACAAAATGCAGAATGAACATGATCAAAGGCATAAATGCATGTATGCTTCATTTCAATCCAAGTTCCGCGAATCTAAGATATTGAGCTCACTACGCAGCCTGCAAAAGGTCTTCTCATCTAAAGGCTTGGCAAAGATATCGGCTAGCTGGTTCTCGGTGCTAACATAAAACATTTCGATATCTCCCTTTTGCTGGTGGTCTCTCAAAAAGTGATGTCGGATGTCAATGTGCTTTGTGCGGCTGTGCTCAACAGGATTTTCCGCTATTCGGATAGCACTCTCATTATCACATAGGAGTGGGACTTTGCTCAGATTGTAGCCAAAGTCCCGGAGGGTTTGCCTCATCCAAAGTAGTTGCGCGCAACACTGTCCTGCGGCAACGTACTCGGCCTCAGCGGTGGATAGGGCAACGGATGTTTGTTTCTTAGAGTTCCATGACACCAGGGACCTTCCTAAGAATTGGCACGTCCCCGATGTGCTCTTCCTATCGACCTTACATCCAGCATAGTCGGAATCTGAGTACCCAATCAAGTCAAAGTTAGACCCCTTTGGATACCAGATCCCGAAGCAAGGCGTAGCGACTAAATATCTAAGAATTCGCTTCACCGCCACCAAGTGACACTCCTTAGGATCGGATTGAAATCTAGCACACATGCATACGCTAAGCATAATATCCGGTCTACTAGCACATAAATAAAGTAAAGATCCTATCATTGACCGGTATGCTTTTTGATCAACGGACTTACCTCCTTTGTTGAGGTCGGTGTGTCCGTCGGTTCCCATCGGCGTCTTTGCGGGCTTGGCGTCCTTCATCCCAAACCTCTTTAGCAGATCTTGCGTGTACTTCGTTTGGGAGATGAAGGTGCCATCCTTGAGTTGCTTCACTTGGAACCCAAGGAAGTAGTTCAACTCGCCCATCATCGACATCTCGAATTTCTGCGTCATCACCCTGCTAAACTCTTCACAAGACTTTTGATTAGTAGAACCAAATATTATGTCATCGACATAAATTTGGCATACAAAAAGATCACCATCGCAAGTCTTAGTAAAAAGAGTTGGATCGGCTTTCCCGACCTTGAAAGCATTAGCAATTAAGAAATCTCTAAGGCATTCATACCATGCTCTTGGGGCTTGTTTAAGTCCATAGAGCGCCTTAGAGAGCTTACACACGTGGTCGGGGTACCGTTCATCCTCGAAGCCAGGGGGTTGCTCCACGTACACCTCCTCCTTTATTGGCCCGTTGAGGAAAGCGCTCTTCACATCCATTTGGTACAACCTGAAAGAATGGTGAGCGGCATATGCTAGCAAGATACGAATGGACTCTAGCCTAGCCACAGGAGCAAAAGTCTCCTCAAAGTCCAAACCTGCGACTTGGGCATAACCTTTTGCCACAAGTCGAGCCTTGTTCCTTGTCACCACTCCGTGCTCGTCTTGTTTGTTGCGGAACACCCACTTGGTTCCCACAACATTTTGCTTGGGACGAGGCACCAGCGTCCAAACTTCATTGCGCTTGAAGTTGTTAAGTTCCTCCTGCATGGCCAACACCCAATCCGGATCTAGCAAGGCCTCCTCTACCCTGAAAGGCTCAATAGAGGAGACAAAAGAGTAATGTTCACAAAAATTAACTAGTCGAGACCGAGTAGTTACTCCCTTGCTAATGTCACCCAGAATTTGGTCGACGGGATGATCCCTTTGAATCATCGCTCGAACTTGGGTTGGAGGTGCCGGTTGCGCTTCTTCCTCCATCACATGATCATCTTGTGCTCCCCCTTGATCACACGCCTCCTTTTGATGAACCTGTTCATCGCCTTGAGTTGGGGGATGCACCGTTGTTGAGGAAGAAGGTTGACCTTGTTCATCTTGTTCCTGTGGCCGAACGTCTCCAATCGCCATGGTTCGTATAGCGGCCGTTGGAACATCTTCTTCATCTACATCATCACAATCAACAACTTGCTCTCTTGGAGAGCCATTAGTCTCATCAAATACAACGTCGCTAGAGACTTCAACCAAACCCGATGATTTGTTGAAGACTCTATACGCCTTTGTATTTGAATCAAAACCTAATAAAAACCCTTCTACAGCTTTGGGAGCAAACTTAGAATTTCTACCCTTCTTCACTAGAATGTAGCACTTGCTCCCAAATACACGAAAGTACGATACATTGGGTTTGTTACCGGTTAGTAGCTCATACGAAGTCTTCTTGAGGAGTCGATGAAGATAGACCCTGTTGATGGCGTGGCAAGCCGTGTTCACAGCTTCCGACCAAAAGCACTCGGGGGTCTTGAACTCTCCAAGCATCGTCCTTGCCATATCGATCAGCGTCCTATTCTTCCTCTCTACCACACCATTTTGCTGAGGTGTGTAGGGAGCGGAGAACTCGTGCTTTATCCCTTCCTCCTCAAGGAACTCCTCCACTTGAAGATTCTTGAACTCGGACCCGTTGTCACTCCTTATCTTCTTCACCTTGAGCTCAAACTCATTTTGAGCTCTCCTGAGGAAGCGCTTGAGGGTCCCTTGGGTTTCAGACTTATCCTGCAAAAAGAACACCCAAGTGAAGCGGGAAAAGTCATCAACAATAACTAGACCATACTTACTTCCTCCTATGCTTAGATAGGCGACAGGTCCAAAGAGGTCCATATGCAGCAGCTCCAGAGGTCTTGACGTGGTCATCACATTCTTGCTGTGATGTGCTCCTCCCACTTGTTTTCCTGCCTGACAAGCTGCACAAGGTCTATCTTTTTCGAAATAAACATTTGTTAGACCTATCACGTGTTCTCCCTTTAGAAGCTTGTGGAGGTTCTTCATCCCCACATGTGCTAAGCGGCGATGCCACAGCCAGCCCATGCAAGTCTTAGCCATTAAGCATGCATCTAGACCGGCCTCTTCTTTTGCAAAATCAACTAAGTAAAGCTTGCCGTCTAGTACACCCTTAAAAGCTAGTGAACCATCACATCTTCTAAAGACAGACACATCTACATTTGTAAATAAACAATTATATCCCATATTGCACAGTTGACTAACAGATAGCAAATTGTAACCAAGAGACTCAACTAAAAACACATTTGATATTGAGTGCTCATTAGAAATTGCAATTTTACCTAACCCTTTTACCTTGCCTTGATTCCCATCACCGAATATAATTGAATCTTGGGAATCCTTATTTTTGACGTAGGAGGTGAACATCTTCTTCTCCCCCGTCATATGGTTTGTGCATCCGCTGTCGATAATCCAGCTTGAACCCCCGGATGCATAAACCTGCAAGGCAAATTTAGGCTTGGGTCTTAGGTACCCAACTCATGTTGGGTCCTACAAGGTTAGCACAAATATCCTTAGGGACCCAAATGCAAGTCCTGTCTCCCTTGCATTTTGCCCCTAACTTCCTAGCAACTATTTTCTTATCCTTTCTACAAATAGCAAAGGAAGTGTTTAAAGCACAATAAATTATAGAAGGTTCATTCACTACTTTCCTAGGAGCATGAATAACATTCTTTCTAGGCACATGATGGATAGCATTTCTCCTAGACATATTCCTACCATGCATATAGGAAGAGCTAGAAGCAAACATGGCATGAGAATCATAAACATGTGAATCAAAATCATTATAAGCATTTCTAGCATGTCTCCTATCATTATACATAAAAGCATGGTTCTTTTTAGCATTACTAGCCATAGGGGCCTTCCCTTTCTCCTTGACGAAGATGGGAGCCTTATGGCTTGTTAAGTTCTTGGCCTCTCTCTTGAAGCCAAGACCATCCTTAATTGAGGGGTGTCTACCAACCGTGTAGGCATCCCTTGCAAATTTTATTTTATCAACTTCACTCTTGCTAGTCTTAAGTTGGGCATTAAGACTAGCCAATTCCTCATTTAATTTGGAAATTAAAACTAGGTGTTCACTACAGGCACCAACATCGAAATCCTTACACCTAGTGCAAATCATAACATGTTCTACACAAGAATTAGATTTATTTGCTACTTCTAACTTAGCATTTAAATCATTATTAACACCTTGTAAAGTAGAAATGGTTTCATGACAAGTAGATAGTTCATAAGAAAGCATTTCATTTCTTTTCACTTCTAAAGCATATGATTTTTGTGCCTCTACAAATTTATCATGTTCATCATACAATAAATCCTCCTGCTTTTCTAAAAGCCTATCCTTTTCATTCAATGCATCAATCAATTCATTGATTTTATCTATCTTAGATCTATCTAAGCCCTTGAACAAGCATGAATAATCTATGTCATCATCATCACTAGACTCATTATCACTAGAAGAAGCATAAGTGGAGTCTTGAGTACTCACCTTCTTCTCCCTTGCCATAAGGCATGTGAGACGCTCGTTGGGGAAGAGGGAAGACTTGTTGAAGGCAGTGGCAGCGAGTCCTTCATTGTCGGAGTCGGAGGAGGAGCAATCCGAGTCCCACTCCTTTCCTAGATGTGCTTCGCCCTTTGCCTTCTTGTATTGCTTCTTCTTCTCTCTTTTGTTCCCCTTTTCCTGGTCACTTCCATTATCGGGACAGTTAGCGATAAAATGACCAAGCTTACCGCATTTGAAGCATGAGCGCTTCCCCTTTGTCTTGGTCTTGCTTGGCTGCCCCTTGCGACCATTTAGCGCCGTCTTGAATCTCTTGATGATGAGAGCCATCTCTTCATCATTGAGTCCGGCCGCCTCAATCTGTGCCACCTTGCTAGGTAGCGCCTCCTTGCTTCGTGTTGCCTTGAGAGCAAGAGGTTGCGGCTCGTTGATCGGACCATTCAAGGCGTCGTCCACATACCTCGCCTCCTTGATCATCATTCGCCCGCTAACAAATTTCCCAAGAACTTCTTCGGGCGACATCTTGGTGTACCTGGGATTTTCACGTATATTGTTCACCAAATGAGGATCAAGAACGGTAAATGACCTGAGCATTAGGCGGACGACGTCGTGGTCCGTCCATCGTGTGCTTCCGTAGCTCCTTATCTTGTTGATAAGGGTCTTGAGCCGGTTGTATGTTTGTGTCGGCTCCTCGCCCCTTATCATTGCGAACCGTCCAAGCTCACCCTCCACCAACTCCATCTTGGTGAGCAAGGTGACGTCGTTCCCCTCATGAGAAATCTTGAGGGTGTCCCAGATTTGCTTGGCATTATCCAAGCCGCTCACTTTATGGTATTCATCCCTGCACAAGGAAGCTAGAAGAACAGTAGTAGCTTGTGCATTCTTATGAATTTGTTCATTAATAAACATGGGACTATCCGAACTATCAAAGTGCATTCCACTCTCTACAATCTCCCATATACTAGGATGGAGAGAGAATAGGTGACTACTCATTTTGTGGCTCCAAAATCCGTAGTCCTCTCCATCAAGGTGTGGGGGCTTGCTGAGTGGAATGGAGAGCAAATGTGAATGTGAACTTTGCGGAATACGAGAGTAATCAAAAGAAAAATTCGAATTAACCGGTTTCCTTCTCTCGTAGTCGTTGTGGTCTTCGTCCTTTTGGGAAGAAGTAGACTCATCGCTGTCGTAGTAGACGATCTCCTTGATGCGCCTTGTCTTCTTCTTCTTCCCTTCCTTCCGTCTATGACCCGAGCCGGAGTCGGTAGGCTTGTCGTCCTTCGGCTCGTTGACGAAGGATTCCTTCTCTTTGTCGTTGATCACGATACCCTTCCCCTTAGGATCCATCTCTTCGGGCGGTTAGTCCCTTTGTGAAGAGAACAGCTCTGATACCAATTGAGGGCACCTAGAGGGGGGGGGTGAATAGGTGATCCTGTGAAAACTTAAAACTTAAGCCACAAAAACTTGTTAAGTGTTAGCACAATAATTGCCAAGTGGCTAAAGAGAAGTCTCAACAAAACACAATACCACAGGAGATCAAGCACAGAGGTGACACAGTGGTTTATCCCGTGGTTCGGCCAAGACCAACGCTTGCCTACTCCACGTTGTGGCGTCCCAACGGACGAGGGTTGCAATCAACCCCTCTCAAGCGGTCCAAAGACCCACTTGAATACCACGGTGTTTTGTTTTGCCTTTCACTATCCCGTTTGCAAGGAATCTCCACAAATTGGAGTCTCTTGCCCTTACAAGTATATGATCACAAAGAAGCACAGAGTAAGGGAGGGAAGCAACACACACAAATCCACAGCGAAACGCGCACACACACGGCCAAGAATCGAGCTCACAAGAGTATCACAAAGTTCTCACTAGAACGGAGCTCGAAACACTTAGAATGACAAACAAATGCGCAGAGACTGAGTGTGGATGATCAAGAATGCTCAAAGGTTGCTTGTGTGTCTCCTCCATGCGCCTAGGGGCTCCTTTTATAGCCCCAAGGCAGCTAGGAGCCGTTGAGAGCAAATCCGGAAGGCCATCCTTGCCTTCTGTCGTCGGGGGCACCGGACAGTCCGGTGCACACCGGACACTGTCCGGTGCCCGATTTGTTTCCTTAACTGGCGCTTCCGACCGTTGCCGACCGTTGGCAGATCTGGAGCCGTTGGCGCACCGGACATGTCCGGTGCACACCGGACAGTCCGGTGACATCTTCCGACCGTTGGCTCCGCCACGTGTCCCGCGCAGATTGCGCGGCCGACCGTTGGCCCGGCCGACCGTTGGCTCACCGGACAGTCCGGTGCACACCGGACAGTCCGGTGAATTTTAGCCGTACGCCGTCGGCGAATTCCCGAGAGCGGCCAGTTCGCTCCGAGCCAGCCTGGCGCACCGGACACTGTCCGGTGCACACCGGACAGTCCGGTGCTCCAGACCGAGCTGGGTCTTGGCAGCACACAGCCAAGTCTTTTCTCCTCTTCTCTCTTCTTCTTCTTTCTGTTTCTAACACTTAGACAAATACATTAGTACACAAAACCAATGTACTAAGGCTTAGAAACATACCTTTACTTCATGATTTGCACCTTGTTCATCCATGTACATAAATTCACAATTAAGCACATGTGTTGGCACTCAATCACCAAAATACTTAGAAATGGCCCAAGGGCACATTTCCCTTTCAACCTTGCCGGATTTGTTAGTTAAAACATATGATGCATCAAAAGTTTTGAATGAAACAGCATGATCATTTAATGCATTAGGAGTTTTCTTTCTAGGCAACTTGGCACGGGTTGGTTGCCTAGAGCTAGATGTCTCACCCTTATACATAAAAGCATGGTTAGGGCCAGAGTGAGACTTCCTAGAATGAATTCTCCTAATTTTGCTCTTAGGATAGCCGGCAGGGTACAAAATGTAACCCTCGTTATCCTGAGGCATGGGAGCCTTGCCCTTAACAAAATTTGATAAATTCTTTGGAGGGGCATTAAGTTTGACATTGTCTCCCCTATGGAAGCCAATGCCATCCTTGATGCCAGGGCGTCTCCCATTATAGAGCATACTTCTAGCAAATTTAAACTTTTCATTTTCTAAGTTATGCTCGGCAATTTTTGCATCTAATAATGCTATATGATCATTTTGTTGTTTAATTAAAGCCATGTGATCATGAATAGCATTGATATCAACCTCTCTACATCTAGTACAAATTGAAACATGCTCAACATTAGAAGTAGAGGGTTTGCAAGATTTTAGTTCTACAACCTTAGCATGTAACATATCATTTTTAGTTCTAAGGTCGGAAATTGTAACATTGCAAACATCTAATTCTTTAGCCTTAGCAATTAATTTCTCATTCTCATTTCTAAGGCTAGCAATAGTAACATTCAACTCATCAATCCTAGCAAGCAAATCAACATTATCATTTCTAGGATAGGAAATTGAATCAATACAAACATGAGAATCAACCTTAGCAATTAATTTGGCATTTTCATTTCTAAGGTTGGCAATAGTGTCATGGCAAGCGCTTAGCTCACTAGATAATTTGTTACATTTTTCTACCTCTAGAGCATAAGCATTTTTAACCTTAACATGTTTCTTATTTTCCTTGATTAGGAAGTCCTCTTGGGAGTCCAAGAGATCGTCCTTTTCATGAATGGCACTAATTAGCTCATTTAATTTTTCTTTTTGTTCCATGTTAAGGTTGGCAAAAAGGATACGCAAATTATCTTCCTCACCACTAGCATTATCATCACTAGAAGATTCATATTTAGTGGAGGAGTTAGATTTAACCTTCTTCCTTTTGCCATCCTTTGCCATGAGGCACTTGTGGCCGACGTTGGGGAAGAGGAGTCCCTTGGTGACGGCGATGTTGGCGGCGTCCTCGTCGGAGGAGGAGGACTCGGTGGAGCTCTCGTCGGAGTCCCATTCCCGGCAAACATGGGCATCGCCGCCCTTCTTCTTGTAATACTTCTTCTTTTCTCTCCTCTTTCCCTTCTTGTCGTTGCCCCTGTCACTGTCACTAGACATAGGACATTTTGCAATAAAATGACCGGGCTTACCACACTTGTAGCAAACCTTCTTGGAACGGGATTTGTAATCCTTCCCCTTCCGTTGCTTGAGGATTTGCCGAAAGCTTTTGATGATTAAGGCCATCTCCTCATTATCGAGCTTGGAGGCGTCAATTGGTTGTCTACTTGGTGTACACTCCTCCTTCTTCTCCTCCGTTGCCTTGAAGGCCACCGGTTGCGCCTTGGATGTGGAAGGTTCGTCAAGCTCGTTGATCTTCTTTGAGCCCTTAATCATGCATTCAAAGCTCACAAAATTCCCGATAACTTCCTCGGGGGTCATTAGTGGATATCTAGGATTACCACGAATTAATTGAACTTGAGTGGGGTTAAGAAAAATAAGAGCTCTTAAAATAACCTTAACCACCTCGTGGTCATCCCACTTTTTGCTCCCGAGGTTGCGCACATGATTCACCAAGGTCTTGAGCCGATTGTACATATCTTGTGGCTCCTCCCCTTGGCGAAGACGGAAGCGACCGAGCTCCCCCTCGATCGTTTCCCGCTTGGTGATCTTGGTGAGTTCATCACCCTCGTGCGCCGTCTTGAGTAGGTCCCAAATCTCCTTTGCATTCTTCAACCCTTGCACTTTGTTGTATTCCTCCTTGCTTAGAGAGGCGAGGAGAATGGTTGTGGCTTGGGAGGTTAAGTGCTCGATTTGGGCCACTTCGTCCGTATCATAATCCTCATCCCCTATTGATGGTACCTGTGCTCCAAACTCAACAACATTCCATATACTTTTGTGGAGTGAGGTTAGATGAAATTTCATTAAATCACTCCACCTAGCATAATCTTCGCCATCAAAAGTTGGCGGTTTGCCTAATGGAACGGAAAGTAATGGAGTATGTCTAGATGTACGGGGATATTGTAAGGGGATCTTACTAAACTTCTTGCGCTCTTGGCGCTTAGAAGTTACGGACGGTGCATCGGAGTCGGAGGTGGATGTTGATGAAGTGTCGGTCTCGTAGTAGACCACCTTCCTCATCCTCTTGTGCTTGTCGCCTTTCCGATGCGACTTGTGAGAAGAAGATTTTTCCTCCTTCTCTTTGTGGTGAGAAGAGGAAGATCTTTTCTCCTTCCGTTTGGAGGAGTTCTTCTTCTTCTCCCTCCTCTTGGTGCGGGACTCTTCCGATGAAGTGCTCCCATGGCTTGTAGTGGGCTTGTCGCCGGTCTCCATCTCCCTCTTGGTGTGATCTCCCGACATCACTTCGAGCGGTTAGGCTCTAATGAAGCACCGGGCTCTGATACCAATTGAAAGTCGCCTAGAGGGGGGGTGAATAGGGCGAAACTGAAAATCTCAAAAATAATCACAACTACAAGCCGGGTTAACGTTAGAAATATAATAAAGTCCATGAGAGAGGGCGCAAAACAAATCGCAAGCGAATAATGAAGTGAGACACGCGGATTTGTTTTACCGAGGTTCGGTTCTCTCAAACCTACTCCCCGTTGAGGAGGCCACAAAGGCCGGGTCTCTTTCAACCCTTCCCTCTCTCAAACGGTCCCTCGGACCGAGTGAGCTTCTCTTTCTCAAATCACTTGGGAATCAAACTTCCCGCAAGGACCACCACACAATTGGTGTCTCTTGCCTCAATTACAAGTGAGTGTTTGATCACAAGAAAGAATGCCAAAGAAAAAGAAGCGATCCAAGCGCAAGAGCTCAAATGAACACTACAAATCACTCTCTCTAGTCACTAGGGCTTTGTGTGGAGTTGGGAGAGGATTTGATCTCTTTTGGTGTGCTTTGCAATGAATGCTAGCTCTTGTATAGTGGTTGGAAGTTGGAAAACTTGGATGCTATGAATGTGGGGGTGGTTGGGGTATTTATAGCCCCAACCACCAAACTTGACCGTTGGTGGAGGCTGTCTGTCGATGGCGCACCGGACAGTCCGGTGCACACCGGACATGTCCGGTGCCCCCGCCACGTCATCAATGCCGTTGGATTCTGACCGTTGGAGCTTCTGATTTCTGGGCCCGCCTTGATGTCCGGTGCACACCGGACATCTCCTGTTCATTGTCCGGTGCGCCGGTATGGGCGCGCCTGACTACTGCGCGCGCAGAGCGCGCATTAAATGCGCCGCAGGTAGCCGTTGGCGCCGAAATAGCCGTTGCCCCGCTGGTACACCGGACAGTCCGGTGCACACCGGACATGTCCGGTGAATTATAGCGGAGCGGCTGCTGCGCGAACCCGAGGCTGGCGAGTTGCTGAGGCCGCGCTCCCTTGGAGCACCGGACAGTCCGGTGAATTATAGCGAAGCGGCTTGAGAAATTCCCGAAGGTGGCGAGTTCGAGTTGGAGTCCTCTGGTGCACCGGACACTGTCCGGTGACGCACCGGACACTGTCCGGTGTACACCGGACAGTCCGGTGCCTCCAGACCAGAGGTGCCTTCGGTTGCCTCTTTTGCTCCTTTGTTGAATCCAAAACTTGACCTTTTTATTGGCTGAGTGTGAACCTTTTACACCTGTATAATCTATACACTTGGGCAAACTAGTTAGTCCAATTATTTTGTGTTGGGCAATTCAACCACCAAAATTAATTAGGGACTAGGTGTAAGCCTAATTCCCTTTCACATATCACTAGACTTAAAGTGTGTAAAAATAATTTAAAAACACAAGGAAGGGGTTGCATGCACCGGGGCTTGCCTTATTGCAGTGAAGAGGTACTCGATCCCTCTATTAAACCCCAGTTAGATGGCTCCTCCACTTGATCAGCAGCCACTGGAGTAGATTCCTCTTCAGTCACCACTTCAGCTTGAATCTTCACTCCTTCTGGTAGGAGTTCTATATGAAATGACATGATCATGGATGTTTATGATTATGTTATGATATGAAATGCAAACTCTCACAAGGAGAGGTGGGGAACATAAACACCACAAATAAAAACACATGACAAGTATACACATGGTTCTACACCACCAACACTTGCTAAAAGTGGCCGAATCGGATTCACTTAGGCAAACCAGAGAAATAATACATCTTAGATCTCATCCCAAAAGATTAAAACTTCTTAAACAACTGCACCTCTTCCTTAGGTAAACTTATCTCATTTCCAAAGCATTTACCCACACTTGATTAAGGATTAACCACTCTATTTTGGGGCTTACAAAGTTTTCAGAGCAAATGGATTCCAAATAGCCTCAAACCTTTACCACACCCTCCACTGACCAAAACAAGGTTACTCAAAAATTTCCATAATTTTTAGCATTGTACTTTTATTTCTGAAGCATTCCTCCCAAAAGCATTTGATTTTATACATCCAATAAAATTTGTCCCATGATTTTTGGAATTTTCTATGGTTTTTGGTACAATTTCCAAGATCTCTGATAAAAGAAAAGGCAAAATCCTAGACAGTCCCGGTCCCAAACCATTGACACAGCCCAAATCCCAGGCACGACAGGCCCACACTGAGGAGCCCGCGCCCGAGGTTTTGTAAAAAGAACCCTGTGCTCAGATGGATTCCACCCGAGCCCTCATCACTGTTGGGCTGAGTCACTGACACACTCATTTAAGCCCCTCAGCTTCGTCTCTTTCACAAGAACTCGGACCCAATGCCCGCCGCGCTACTCCAGTGACCTGGCGCCCACGACCGCGTCGGCACTGACCCTCGGCGCTTATCGACCACTACTACACATGCCCATAGCTAGTAGTAATAGATTACAACCTTTAGCTGCTCGAGCCGAACACCTGCCATCGCTGGCCACGACACCGGTGAAGCATCGGCTCAGCAAGCCCGATCCTGAGGCCACCATACAGTAGAGCCTTAATCAAACACGTGGAGAGCATCACTGGTTTACCTGAACCTTGGTGCCCGTGCAAAATAGCTCAGGAAAACAGGGTTCGTTCGATCGACGGTGGGGTTGTCTACAACGACAGATCACAACGGCGCGACCCTGTTCCGATCATCTGACAACGGTAGAGTTAGGGGAACCATGATGGTGAGCTTCACGGATCCACAAAGATCACCGAACAAGTAACACCCGAGCGAGCAACCTACCGAGACTACCTGGCCACGGCGAGGTGGGAGGATGGTGGCTGTTGTCACCACAGACATAGGAACTGATGCTCGAACTCTAGAGCAGATCCACTTTGATACTGGGGAGGGGCTGTGTAGTGTTGAAGACACCAGGAACACCTCACATATGCCGAGAACCTTAGCTAGACGTATGTGTAGAAAGGGGGCTTCACTGAATCCATTTTGCAGCCACCAATATATGCAGAGCAAGGGGGAGGGAACCATCAAGCTTAATCACAACTCAATGAAGAGAAATCCCAAAGATGCCAGCACAACAAGGTTACCATACGTGGCCCTGGCATCCACACCCACGTAAGGGCAAGTTACAGCAAGGCAAACCGTAGGAGCAGTGATATTTTAATAGAGGTGCATACCACCGGTTAAGGCAGCAGTTGGGATAGACTTTAGAACTTTCTGGTTTCAGATATTTGGAGTACAAAGTTTACCCTTACCTCCTCACCGATGCTCACACCTATCCACAAATCCACTGGCCAAAAACAACCGCTAACAACAGTACCAAAATATCTTGTTCAGAGTTGCAGATTAACACTGAATTTCACTGATCCCACGCCCTAGTGTCCACCTGAACCCATCCTGTTCATGCCCCTTTATTTCGTCATTTCATATGGCAACAGACCAATGCTTCTTAACAAAAGTCATATATTAATTATGATCTACAACTTTACCATAGAGATCAGGGTTCATAACTCCATGGATTTAGCATAGCAGGGCTCTAAAATTGGGCTGTTAACACTAAATCAGATTTTATGGCATAGCACAGGCTGACAGCACAGATTTAAAGACATTTTACTTCCAATTTATGTAGTTCCAAATCCATCTTACTCTGGGAGACTTGTTTGCTGCACTATGATCTTCAACTTGGCTATAGAAACTTTAGTCCAAAACCACTTGGATTAAACACTACAAAACTCCAAAGTTGAGCTCACCACACTAAAACTAAGTTTCAGCCTTCTGTTCCAAATCTGATAGAGGGGTTTGCAACTCCATTATCTCCATATTTCGTATATCATCAAGACCAACTATTTTTATGAAACATGTTTAACTTCAAATGGTCTTTGACTTTAATATAAGATTTTTTTAGTTCAAATCCCCATGGATTAACTACCACAAAGATCCAATGGTAGGCAAAAACACACTGAACTGCTTAGGATCAGTCAACTGATTTCACTCATCTTAATTCTGACAGCCTACTTCTAGGTACTATTTTCACCCATTTCTAAGCAACTTCAAGGGCATGATCCTTACTAAGTATTACACACCTAACATGGGTCTCCAAGTTGGCTATAGAGACTATAGTGTCAAACCACACAGATTAACCATAAAATAGCCCCAAACAAGGCACCCTACCCTGAAATTTAGATTACAGAGTCTGAACACAAATTCAGTACACCCAATCTGATAGTCCAACTTTGAGTACAATTTACTCTACTTTTTGGGTGAGATCAAGCCAAAATCAATAAAAGAATTTGTTCACCATCATATGGTCTTTAATTCCTCTATATATTCTACAGCCCAAAACCTCATGGATTATGCACAATTGAGCTCCAAAAATAGCTACAAACTCTGAAATTCAGACTTAAACTCTATTCATAATCTGAAAATTCAGACACATTGGCAGCCCCACTTTGAATCACCTTTTCTCCAAGTTCCATATAACTTTAGGGGTGTGATCTTTTACCAAACTTACACACCAATACATGGGCTTCCACCTTTATATAGCACTCTTAGCCCATAACTATATGGATTAGCCCCAAACAGATTCCAAAGTTACTCCAAAACATAAAGATTTCAGATTCAGATATAACACTAAGTCTGAAACCCACAATTTCTGATAGCTTTATTTTGGACCAGTTTTACTCCAAGTTCCAAATAGCTTTAGGGCCATAACCATTAACAAAACTTATACATCAACATGTGGTCTTTCACTTTGGTATAGAAACTTTAACCAATCACTGTATAGATTAGCCACCAACAGGCTCCAAGTTTTCTTCGGAATACAAAAACTGCAGTGCTGAATTGTGCACTAAGTCTGAAATTCAGATTCTAATATTCCCAATTTGGACCAGTTTTACACCTAGTTCCATATGGCTTTAAGGTTAAGTAACTTAAACAAGTTTGCTCACCTAGGATAGCTCTACAACTTAGTTACAGCGACCATCTCCAAACTGCTTATAAATCAAAAGTTACAATGGTCCAAAGTTGACTAGTTTATATTATTTTCAGCACTTCCAAAATGAACCCAAAACTGAATTTTTGTACTTAACTCCAAATTCTTTCACACAACTTGGGAATCTCCAAATAAGAAAGTTATTCACTTTTCCAAGCTCTATAACTTTGGTACTTTGACTTTCCCAATTCTCTCTAGATTTTGAATTCCACTTTTGGGGCAAATTTAGGGTTTCAAATGTGACTCCTTCTCATCTAGTGATTTACCAACTCAATCCATACTCCTAAAAGACGTGTGACTCCTTAATCTCAAATCAAACTCTAGTATATGAAGCTCATGTCCAAAGTGTCCCTGGTTTAGGAGTTGTTTTGTTTATCCACAATTCCAAGCAAGGTTTTCAAATCTCACTTAAGGGTTTTAAGGTTAATCCAGTTCATCAATTAATTCTTCCACTTAACCTACCTCCAAAATCATAGTTGCTCAAGGTTCTAAGTCTTGCCTTTAGCACTCTAAGACTTCAAACCAACTTGTCACTTGCTTGAGAGATGATCTACTTCTGTTTAACTTGAGCCAAGTCCTTAAACTAAACTCTAAACCCAACACACAACATCACACTTTTGAAAAGGTTTAACCTAGTGAATGCATTCTAGGTATATCAAACTAGATAATGCAAATGCTTATGATGACATGTCAGAGTTTTAGTTAACGTAACACCAGGGGTGTTACAAAAAGTGGCTATGTATAGCCAAAAGGCTGCTCGGTCTGGGTGCACCGGACTGTCCGGTGGTGCACCGGATAGTGTCCAGTGTGCCAGGACAAGTCCCGATGAACAGCCTACTCTCTGGTCTCGACGGAGACGTACGGCTAAAAATCACCGGACTGTCCGGTGGTGCACCGGACTGTCCGGTGAGTCGTCTACGGCGAAGTCGCCGCTCTCGGGAAACAGTCAACAGCGTACGACTAAAAATCACCGGACTGTCCGGTGGTGCACGGGACTATCCGGTGAGACAATGGTCGACTGCGCCAACGGTCGACCGCGCAATCCGTGCATGACGCGTGGCCGAGCCAACAGTCTGATGGGGGCACCGGACTGTCCGGTGTGCACCGGACAGTGTCCGGTGCGCCAACGGCTCTAAATCTTCAATGGTCGGCTGCGCCAATTTAGGAAAGCAATCTGCACCGGACTGTGAACAGTGGATGTCCGGTGGTGCACCGGACTGTCCGGTGCGCCACCCGACAGAAGGCAAGAATTGCCTTCTCAGATTGCTTCCAACGGCTCCTAGCTGCCTTGGGGCTATAAAAGGGACCGCTAGGTGCATGGAGGAGAACACCAAGCAAACTTTGAACATTCTAAGACTCCCACACTCCATCTTTGCGCACTCGATTGTCAGGTACCATAATTAGGGGTACCCCCAACGCTCCTAATCATGGTTGGTAAACACCCTCAGACCAACTGACGGGTGCGGTTCAAGTCAAGGCTTCGTCTACCCAAGGGACGCGATCTCGCCCGAGCCCAGCCTCGGGCCGGAGCAGTAATCCTATACCAGTTCACGCCTCGCCCGAGGGCCTCCTCAGGCAGCGGGTGCCCCCTCGGCTCTCCTGAAGCCCGGCTCGGGCAGGCTTCGTTGTGAAGCAACCTTTGCCAGACCGCCTCACCAACCGACCGCTTCGCAGGCGCATTCAATGCAGGGGATGCCTGACGCCGTATCCTGACACACGCGCCTCAGTCGGCCAGGCCGAAGTGACCGCAGTCACTTCGCCCCTCTTCTTTACTGTACTGATGTGACAGGAAAACAGCGCCGCTCGCCTTGCTCCGACTGCCATGTCAACCGCCCAGGCAAAGACTGACAATAAGTCACGATCAACCACCGAGTTCGGCCTCGGGCGCAACAGGAAGCTCCGCCTCGCCCGACCTCAGGCTCCAGCCTCGGGAGGAGGTTTCCGACTCGGCCTTGACCTCAGGCTTTGGCCTCGGGAGGAGGTCTCCGCCTCGCCCGACCCCCGGACTCGGCCTTGACCTCGGTCTTGGGAGGAATCGCGTCCTCGCCCGACCCCAGCCTCGGCCTCGACAGAAGTCTCCGCCTCGCCCAACCTTGGGCTCGGACCGATCACGCCAACAGGGGATACATCATTACCCTATTCCTAGCCTGCTCAGGCTAAGAGGAACAAGACCGGCGTCCATCTGGCTTACCCCCGGCGATGGGTAATGATGGTACCCCGCGCGCACCATGACGCTGGTGGCTCTCAGCCCCTTACGGCAGCAAGGAGACGTCAGCAGGACCCTTGCCGCACTGCCAGCTGTACTCCTACAGGACTCAGGCGCTCCTCCGACGGCCACGCTATCACGTGTACAGGGCTTGAACTCTCCCCCGACGACCACGTTGGCATGTACACAAGGCTTAGGCGCTCCTCTTCCGGACACGTTAGCGCATAGCTACGCCCCCCATTGTACGTCTGGACCCTCTCCTTGCATCTATAAAAGGGAGGTCCAGGGTCACCCTAAGGGGGGTTCACGCGAGGGAAGGAGCGGACGAACTCTCTCTCTCCCTCTCGCGACGCGCTTGTAACCCCTACTACGAGCGGCACCCCTGGTGCAGGATAATACAAGGCTTGCCCCACATCTTGTGTTCCATCCCGCGCCAACCCATCTAGGCAGGGGCACGCAGCGATTTCACTCGTCGGTCCAAGGGCCCCCCTGGGTCCGAGACGCCGACATCGATTGACATTCTTAGTGACTTGATCTCCGTTCTAGTGGTGAACTTGTTGTGTTTCATTTGAGCTCAAGTCTTGGCTTGTGTGTGTGTGCGTATTGTTGGGATTTGTGTGTGTTGCTTCCCTCCCTTACTCTAGTGCTTTCACTTTGATCCTTATTGTAAGGGCGAGAGACTCCAAGTTGTGGAGATTCCTCGCAAACGGGAAAGAGTAAAGAAAGAAGAACACTGTGGTATTCAAGTTGATCATTGGATCACTTGAGAGGAGTTGAGTGCAACTCTCGTCCATTGGGACGCCACAACGTGGAGTAGGCAAGTGTTATACTTGGCCGAACCACGGGATAAACCATCGTGTCTCTTGTGCTTGTTCTCGCTGTGACTATTGTGTTTCACAAGAGCTTGGTCCTTAGCCACTTGATTTCATTGTGCTAACCCTTAATCAAGTTTTGTGGCTTTAAGTTTTAAGTTTTTACAGGATCACCTATTCACCCCCTCTAGGTGCTCTCAATTGGTATCGGAGCTGTTCTCTTCAAGAAAGGGACTAATCGCCCGAAGGGATGGATCCTAAGGGAAAGGGGATGGTGATCAATGACAAGGAGAAGGAGTCCTTCCTCAATGAGCCAAAAGACGACAAGCCCACTGACTCGGGCTCAAGTCACAAAAAGAAGAACGGGAAGAAGAAGAGACACATTAAGAAGATAGTCTACTACGACAGCGACGAGTCCTCTTCTTCCCAAAGAGATGACGACTATGACGATAAAAAGAAAACGGTCAACTCAAACTTTTCTTTTGATTATTCTCGAATTCCGTAAAATTCCAATGCTCATTTACTTTCCATTCCTTTGGTAAACCTCCACACTTTGATGGAGAGGACTACGGATTTTAGAGTCACAAAATGCGTAGTCACTTGTTCTCTCTTCATCCAAGTATATGGGAGATAGTGGAAAATGGAATGAATTTTGATAGTACGGATAATCCCATGTTTGTCAATGAACAAATTCACAAAAATGCACAAGCTACCACTGTTCTATTAGCATCCTTGTGCAGGGAAGAATACCATAAGGTGAGCGGCTTGGATAACGCCAAGTAGATTTGGGACACCCTTAAGATCTCGCATGAGGGGAACGACGTTACTATGATCACCAAGATGGAGTTGGTGGAGGGCGAACTAGGAAGGTTCGCAATGATCAGGGGGAGGAGCCAACTCAAACATACAACAGGCTCAAGACCCTGGTCAACAAAATAAGGAGCTATGGAAGCACGAGATGGACGAACCACGACGTCGTCCGGCTTATGCTAAGGTCCTTCACTATTCTTGATCCTCATCTTGTAAACTCTATTCGTGGAAATCCTAGGTATACCAAGATGACGCCCGAGGAAATACTTGGGAAGTTTGTAAGCGGGCGAATGATGATCAAGGAGGCGAGATATGTTGATGAGGTGCTAAATGGCCCAATGCCGATCCACGAGCCTCAAATCGTTGCTCTCAAAGCAACAAGTAGCAGGGAGGCGCTACCTAGCAAGGTGGCGCAAGTTGAGGCGGCTGGGCTTAACAAAGAAGAAATGGCCCTTATCATCAAGCGCTTCAAGACGGCGCTAAAAGGTCGCAAGGAGCATCCCAACAAGAGCAAGACGAAGGGAAAGCGCTCCTGCTTCAAGTGTGGTAAGTATGGTCATTTTATAGCAAATTGTCCCGACAATACTAATGACCAGGAACAAGAGAAAAGCGGGAAGAGGGAAAAGAAGAAGGCCTACAAGAAGGCGAAGGGCAAGGCGCACCTCGGCAAAGAGTGGGACTCGAATTGTTCGTCGTCCGACTCCGACGACGAAGGACTTGTCGCCTCGGCCTTCAACAAGTCGTCACTCTTCCCCAACGAACGCCACACTTGTCTAATGGCAAAAGAAAAGAAGGTAAACACTAGAGAAACTCCTAAGTACTCTACTTCTAGTGATGAGGACTCTAGTGATGATGAAATTGATTACACTAGCCTATTCAAAGGATTAGATAGAGCAAAAGTAGAAAAGATCAATGAATTAATTGATGCTCTAAATGAAAAGATAGACTTCTAGAAAAGCAAGAGGATCTTTTATATGAAGAGCATGATAAATTTGTAAGTGTGCAAAAGTCTCTTGCTTTAGAAGTTAAAAGGAATGAAATGCTTTCGTGTGAATTATCTACTTGTCATGAGACTGTGGCTAGCTTAAGAAATATTAATGATGATTTAAATGCTAAGCTAGAAGTAGCAAATAAATCTTGTGTAGAGCATGTTGTGATTTGTAATAGGTGTAAGGATTTTAATGTTGATGCTTGTAGTGAACATTTAATTTCTATTACTAGATTAAATGATGAAGTGGCTAGTCTTAATGCCCAACTTAAGACTAGCAAAAATGATTTTGATAAACTAAAATTTGCAAGGGATGCCTACACTGTTGGTAGACACCCCTCTATTAAGGATGGGCTTGGCTTTCGAAGGGAAGCCAAGAACTTAACAAGTCAAAGGGCTTCCATCTCCGCCAAGGACAAAGGAAAGGCCCCTATGATTAGTAATGCTCAAAAGAATCACGCATTTATTTATGATAGAAAATTTTCTAGGAATGCTCATCGTAATAGGAGTTTTAATGCTTATGATTCACATGCCATGAGTGGTTCAAGTTCTTTCTTTGTGCATAAGAGAAATATGCCTAGAAACAATGTTGTTCATCATGCACCTAAGAAAATGCAAAATAAATCTGCTACTATTTTTCATGCCTGCAACACTGATTTTGTACTTTCATATAAAAATAAGAAAGTGGTTGCTAGGAAATTGGGGGCAAAAATGCAAGGGAGATAAAACTTGCATTTGGGTCCCTAAGGCTATTGTAACTAACCTTGTAAGACCCAACAAGAGTTGGGTACCTAAAACCCAAGCCTAATTTGCCTTGCAGGTTTATGCATCCGGGGGCTAAAGCTGGATTATCGATAGCGGATGCACAAACCACATGACGGGGGAGAAGAAGATGTTCACCTCCTATGTCAAGAACAAAGATTCCCAAGACTCAATCATATTCGGTGACGGGAATCAAGGCAAGGTTAAAGGACTAGGAAAGATAGCTATTTCATCCGAGCATTCCATTTCTAATGTGTTTTTAGTAGAATCGCTCGGGTATAACTTGTTGTCCGTTAGTCAATTATGTAATATGGGTTACAATTGCTTATTTACAAATATAGATGTGTCTGTCTTTAGAAGGAGTGATGGTTCATTAGCCTTTAAGGGTGTACTAGACGGCAAACTCTATTTAGTTGATTTTGCGAAGGAGGAGGCCGGTCTAGATGCATGCTTAATTGCTAAGACTAGCATGGGCTGGCTGTGGCATCGCCGACTAGCACATGTTGGGATGAAGAATCTTCACAAACTTCTGAAGGGAGAACATGTGTTAGGTCTAACAAATGTGTATTTCGAAAAAGATAGACCTTGTGCAGCTTGTCAAGCAGGTAAACAGGTGGGAAGCGCTCATCACAACAAGAATGTGATGACTACATCAAGACCTCTGGAGCTACTGCATATGGACCTCTTCGGACCCGTCGCCTACCTTAGCATCGGGGGAAGTAAGTATGGTCTTGTTGTTGATGATGATTTTTCCCGCTTTACTTGGGTATTCTTTTTGCAGGATAAATCAGAAACCCAAGGGACCCTCAAGCGCTTTCTAAGGCGAGCTCAAAACGAATTTGAGCTCAAGGTGAAAAAGATTAGAAGCGACAACGGGTCCGATTTCAAGAACCTGCAAGTGGAGGAGTTTCTTGAGGAGGAAGGAATCAAGCACGAGTTCTCTGCTCCCTACACACCACAGCAAAACGGTGTGGTAGAGAGGAAGAATAGGACGCTTATAGACATGGCAAGGACGATGCTTGGAGAATTCAAGACGCCCAAGCAGTTTTGGTCGGAAGCTGTGAACACAGCTTGCCATGCTATAAACCGGGTCTACCTTCATCGCCTCCTCAAGAAGATGTCGTATGAACTACTAACCGATAACAAACCCAACGTTTTATATTTTCGTGTATTTGGGAGTAAATGCTACATTCTAGTGAAGAAAGGTAGGAATTCCAAATTTGCTCCCAAAGCTGTAGAAGGGTTTTTGTTAGGTTATGACTCAAATACAAAGGCGTATAGAGTCTTCAACAAATCATCGGGTTTGGTTGAAGTCTCTAGCGACGTTGTATTTGATGAAACTAATGGCTCTCCGAGAGAGCAAGTTGATCTTGATGATGTAGATGAGGATGATGTTCCAACGGACGCAATTCGCACAATGGCGATTGGAGATGTGCGACCACAAGAACACCAAGAGCAAGATCAACCTTCTTCCTCAACCATGGTGCATCCCCCAACTCAAGATGATGAACAGGTTCCTCAAGAAGAGGCGTGTGATCAAGGGGGAGCACAGGATGTCCAAGATAAGGAGGAAGAAGTACCACAGGCCCCTCCAACTCAAGTTCGAGCGATGATTCAAAGGAATCATCCCGTCGACCAGATATTGGGTGACATTAGCAAGGGAGTAACCACTCGCTCTAGATTAGCTAATTTTTATGAGCATTACTTTTTTATCTCTTCTATTGAGCCTTTTAGGGTAGAAGAGGTCTTGCTAGATCCGGACTGGGTGTTGGCCATGCAGGAAGAGCTCAACAACTTCAAGCGGAATGAAGTTTGGACACTGGTGCCACGTCCCAAGCAAAACGTTGTGGGAACCAAGTGGGTGTTCCGCAACAAACAGGACGAGCACGGGGTGGTGACAAGGAACAAGGCTCGACTTGTGGCAAAAGGCTATGCCCAAGTCGCAGGTTTGGACTTTTAGGAGACTTTTGCTCCTGTGGCTAGGCTAGAGTCGATTCATATTTTGTTAGCCTATGCCGCTCACCATTCTTTCAGGTTGTTCCAAATGGACGTGAAGAGCGCTTTCCTCAATGGGCCAATCAAGGAGGAGGTGTACATGGAGCAACCCCCTGGCTTTGAGGATGAACGGTACCCCGACCACGTGTGTAATCTCTCTAAGGCGCTCTATGGACTTAAGCAAGCCCTAAGAGCATGGTATGAATGCCTTAGAGATTTTTTAATTGCTAATGCTTTCAAGGTTGGGAAAGCCGATCCAACTCTTTTTACTAAGACTTGTGATGGTGATCTTTTTGTGTGCCAAATTTATGTCGATGACATAATATTTGGTTCTACTAACCAAAAGTCTTGTGAAGAGTTTAGCAGGGTGATGACTCAGAAATTCGAGATGTCAATGATGGGCGAGTTGAACTACTTCCTTGGGTTCCAAGTGAAGCAACTCAAGGATGGCACCTTCATCTCTCAAACGAAGTACACGCAAGACTTGCTCAAGCGGTTTGGGATGAAGGACGCCAAGCCCGCAAAGACTCCAATGGGAACCGACGGATATGTCAACCTCAACAAAGGAGGTAAGTCTGTTGATCAAAAGGCATACCGATCTATGACAGGGTCTTTACTTTATTTATGTGCTAGTAGACCGGATATTATGCTTAGCGTATGCATGTGTGCTAGATTTATATCCGACCCAAGGGAGTGTCACCTTGTGGCCGTTAAGCGAATTCTTAGATATTTAGTTGCTACGCCTTGCTTCGGGATCTGGTATCCAAAGGGGTCTACCTTTGACTTGATTGGATACTCAGATTCCGACTATGCTGGATGTAAGGTTGATAGGAAGAGTACATCAGGGACATGCCAATTTCTAGGAAGGTCCCTGGTGTCGTGGAGTTCTAAGAAACAAACTTCTATTGCCCTATCCACCGCTGAGGCCGAGTATGTTGCCGCAGGACAGTGTTGCGTGCAACTACTTTGGATGAGGCAAACCCTTCGGGACTTTGGCTACAATCTGAGCAAAGTCCCACTCTTATGTGACAATGAGAGTGCAATCCGCATGGCGGACAATCCTGTTGAACACAGCCGCACAAAGCACATAGACATCCGGCATCACTTTTTGAGAGACCACCAGCAAAAGGGAGATATCAAAGTGTTTTATGTTAGCACCGAGAACCAGCTAGCTGATATCTTTACCAAGCCTTTAGATGAGAAGACCTTTTGTAGGCTGCGTAGTGAGCTAAATGTCTTAGATTCGCGTAACTTGGATTGATATAGAGCATACATGTGTTTTATGCCTTTGATCATGTTCCATTATGCATTTTATTGCTTATTTATGGTGCTCAAGTTGTGCAAGGGATCCCCGGACCTCACAAGTCCATGTGTGAATGATGCACATACTTAGGGGGAGAAATGCTACAACTTGACCCTTTGAGACTAACCGTGTGCTTGAGTTTTCTTAAATTAGTCTCAAAGGAGGATTGAAAGGGAAAAGGTGAACTTGGACCATGCAAGACTTCCACTGCACTCCGATGAGAGGGTAATTTACTCCAAGTTCATCTCCGTGCTCTTATTGCCTTTCTACTCTTAATTGAAGATTTTGGTAAGGCAATGAGGTTTGAGGGCCAATAATGATCCCGTTTTGGTGCTTAATGCCAAAGGGGGAGAAATTAAGGCCAAAGCAAGAAATGGATCAGCTACCACTTGAGAATTTTGAAAATAGTAGAGTTAAAGCTTTTGTTTTGTCAAAATACTCTTATTGTCAAAAGTTGGTCTCTTGTGGGGAGAATGTTTGATTATGGGAAAAAGGGGGAGTTTTTGAATCTTTGATCAATTTCTCTTGGAATACCTCTCTCTATGCCTCAACAAGTGAATTTGACTTGGAGATAGGAAATTGAGTTTGATTTGCAAAACAAACCAAGTGGTGGCAAAGAATGATCCAAATATGCCAAATTTAAATAAAAAACAAAATTTTGTTCTCATTTGCATTGATGTTGCACTTCTTTTAGTTGTCTTTTGTTGTTTTGGCATAAATCACCAAAAAGGGGGAGATTGAAAGGGAAATGTGCCCTTGGGCCATTTCTATAAGATTTTGGTGATTAAGTGCTCCACACAAATGCTTTGAGTGATATTTGTGCCAAAGACTCAAGAAGTGCAAATCAAGATTAAAGGTATGTTTCTAGACTTAGTACATTGTTTTGAAGACTAATGTATTATGTCTAAGTGCTAGAAATAGGAGAAATCGTTTTGGAGAAAAGTGGCTATGTACAGCCAAAAGGCTGCTCGGTCTGGGTGCACCGGACAGTGTCCGGTGTGTCAGGACAAGTCTCGATGAACAGCCTACTCTCGGGTCTCGACGGAGACGTACGACTAAAAATCACCGGACTGTCCGGTGGTGCACCGGACTGTCCGATGAGTCATCTGCGGCGAAGTCGCCGCTCTCAGGAAACAGTCAACAGCGTACGACTAAAAATCACCGGACTGTCCGGTGGTGCACCGGACTGTCCGGTGAGCCAACGGTCGACTGCGCCAACGGTCGACCGCGCAATCCGCGCGTGAAGCGTGGCCGAGCCAACGGTCTCATGGGGGGCACCGGACTGTCCGGTGTGCACCGGACAGTGTTCGGTGCGCCAACGGCTCCAAATCTTCAATGGTCGGCTGCGCCAATTTAGGAAAGCAATCTGCACCAGACTGTGAACAGTGGATGTCCGGTGGTGCACCGGACTATACGGTGCGCCACCCGATAGAAGGCAAGAATTGCCTTCCCAGATTGCTTCCAACGGCTCCTAGCCGCCTTGGGGCTGTAAAAGGGACCCCTAGGCGCATGGAGGAGAACACCAAGCATACTTTGAACATTCTAAGACTCCCACACTCCATCTTTGCGCACTCGATTGACATTCTTAGTGACTTGAGCTCCTTTCTAGTGGTGAACTTGTTGTGTTTCATTTGAGCTCAAGTCTTGGCTTGTGTGTGTGCGCGTATTGCTGGGATTTGTGTGTGTTGCTTCCCTCCCTTACTCTAGTGCTTTCACTTTGATCCTTATTGTAAGAGCGAGAGACTCCAAGTTGTGGAGATTCCTCGCAAACGGGAAAGAGTAAAGAAAGAAGAACACTGTGGTATTCAAGTTGATCATTGGATCACTTGAGAGGAGTTGAGTGCAACTCTCGTCCATTGGGACGCCACAACATGGAGTAGGCAAGTGTTATACTTGGCCGAACCACGGGATAAACCATCGTGTCTCTTGTGCTTGTTCTCGCTGTGACTATTGTGTTTCACAAGAGCTTGGTCCTTAGCCACTTGATTTCATTGTGCTAACCCTTAATCAAGTTTTGTGGCTTTAAGTTTTAAGTTTTTACAGGATCACCTATTCACCCCCCTCTAGGTGCTCTCAATATTCTATAGCCAGGGTGAATCAAGTCAGCGTTGATGCTACTCCGGATGGTGCAGACATCGTACTTGGTATGTTTTACGTTAATGCAATTCCTACAATCATATTATTTGATTCTAGTGCTACACATTCATTCATGTCTGCTCGATATGCCAACACAAATGAGATACCACTGCTAAACATGAAAAAACCAATGATAGTAATCACACCTAAAGGGTCTATTGAGGCAAATCAAATGACACGTAGATTGACATTAACCATTATGGGAAGAGAATTTGGAGCTACCGCTATAATATTAGAGGCTAGCAGTATAGATCTGATTCTTGGTATGTCATGGTTAAGGAAGGCAAAGGTCATTATAGCATGTGGTAGAGGTACTATAGAACTCACTAGTCCTAAAGGAGAAACATTTCAAGTTCAAATTGCAGTAACCACCTCTTCCAAGCGGGCTATATACTTTATACCTGAGGAGTTTGTTGGTGACAACATCCGTGTGGTTAGAGATTTTCCGGATGTCTTTCCAGAGGAGTTACCAGGGATGCCACCAGATAGGGAAGTTGAGTTTGTGATTGATCTTCTACCTGGAACTGCCCCTATTTCTAAGCGACCTTACAGGATGTCTGTAGAAGAGTTAAAGGAACTGAAAAAGCAGTTAACAGAGTTACAAGAGGTAGGGTACATTCGTCCGAGTTCCTCACCTTGGGGAGCACCAGTGTTATTTGTATAGAAGAAGGATGGATCACAACGGATGTGTGTGGACTATAGATCACTTAATGATGTTACTGTGAAGAATAAGTATCCATTACCCCGTATTGAGGATTTATTTGATCAGATGAGAGGTGCTAGGGTATTCTCGAAGATTGATCTCCGATCGGGATACCATCAAATGAAGATTAGACCCTCGAATATTTCTAAGACGGCTTTCTCAACCCGATATGGATTATATGAGTTCACTGTTATGTCGTTTGGATTAACCAATGCACCAGCTTATTTTATGACACAGCTTTAAGAAGTTGGAATAAAGGATGTAGAGGGAGCTATGGTGAGGGCTCTAGCTCAATTTCAAAACAAAAAATCATTTATTACATAGCGACAATCTTTATGATCATATACAACATGGTCATTGAGAACAAGTAGGATGTTGAAGACGGTGGGAATTACTGCATTTATAGATGGCCAAACCGGCTGGCACGGCCCGTCAGGCCCGGCTAGCGAAGCGGGCTGTGCCAGATGGACCGGCGTGCCGCTACCGCGGCCCAGGCACGGCTTGTCAGCCTGTTAGTCGTGCCGGGCCGGCTCGGTGGTACTATATAGCCTATCTGAGTATATTGGTGCATAAGAGGCTTAAACCCTATCTGAGTATATTGTATAATTTAGCATAAAATGTGTAATTGTGGGGCTCGAACTCACAACCTAGTGCATAAGAGGCTTAAACACATCCATCTAGCCAGTGCAGCTGCAGTTTTATTGTGTTATATGTTGAATTCTTATACTTAATATATGTAAACTATTATTTTTAAAATAAAAAATGTAACCGTGTCGTGCCCGTGCCAGCACTACGGGTCGAGATAGTGGCCGAGGCACGGCACTATAGCCGTGCCGTGCCAGACACTGGCACTATACTAGCCGGACCGGGTCATGCCTGGACCGTGCTTTTTCGTGTCGTGCATGTGCTGGCCCATCGTGTTAGTGTTAAATAGCCATCTATAACTGCATTACTAGGACGGTTGAGGTGCCGAAGAAGGAGTACTAACAGGTATAATCTATTCGTGTTGTCTTAGTTTCTCAAGATTCACGTGAAGGCTAAAAAAACAATATTACACAAGATCTTTGGTCCATTACTCTATTCATAGCTTTAACTATAGTATTCTTGATGTAATGAACTTTATTTTCAAGCTTAGGTTGTGATGGAACTATGCAGTAAGATGATACTTCGTTTGATTTTTTGGATCCAAATTCTGATTTTTTGAACTTGTTTCTGAATATTTTTTCCCAAAAGTTGGGATATTTTTATTTAAATTTAAGATGTGCCAAATAGACAAAGTATATATACAAAATGAATGAAAAAAAAGAAACATGGCCTCTAATTTTTATATAAAAAGACTTCTAATATTGGGAAATGATGTTCGAATAAGGACGTATTTAGGGATGCAAGTTCAAAGTAATTTGGATCAGGCCAACCTCAAAAAGTTAATCAAATGGACTAGAAAGATATTTCTGTAGTTTGAGGAAAGTGGAAAATGGTCTAAACTGAAATTTAACCGTAACTAGTTAGCTGACAAAAAAACAATCATTGAATACCGACTTCCATCAATAGACGTCTCCCACATATTTCCTAGCTCTAAACAGGGGGTCGATGTTTCGGAGAGTCCTTTGCAATAGTTTCATCTGCCACACCAGTACACGACAACTTGATGAATGTTGTTCAAAAAGAAAATTAAACCCCGTAAAACCAATCCAATCGGGTGGCAGTTTTTAAGGAAACCAGGGACCGCAGCAGCAAGCCGCCCCAGCCGACGAGGCGAGGAGCGTGCAATTCCGTAGCTGCAACGAACTCCCTCCCTCCCTCCCTCCCTCCCTCGACCGTATCGCCCGCTGCTCCTCTATCCCTTTCCTGCTGCTGCTACTACCTTAAGCTATCATGGCCTTGATGCTGCTAGCGCGCAACCTGCGCTCCCGCCTCCGCCCACCGCTCGCCGCCGCCGCGGCGTTCTCGTCGGCCGCGGCGGAGGCGGAGAGGGCGATACGGGACGGGCCGCGGAACGACTGGAGCCGGCCCGAGATCCAGGCCGTCTACGACTCACCGCTCCTCGACCTCCTCTTTCACGGGGTACGTACACGGCACACCCGCGTGTCGCACGTGACACGCCATCCCAAAATCCACCTCTAACCCTCTGCTTATGCTCGGGTTTTGTACTGGATTAATGGCCTCGCCGGGAATTTAGTGGAAGATTATGACTTTGAACTTCTGGCAGTTGAAGGTCGTAGATGGCAAGGTTATGTTTAGGTCTTTGGGCTGTGAATGCTAGATTTGTTGCATTAGATGAGGTGCTAGTGCTGGTTGAATGCCATTTTTTTTTTTTTTTGCCACAGAGTGTCGTCGGTTGGGCAAATGCCAAAAAATGTTTCATTTTGGGGATTTTTTTTCTTGTTGTTCTGGATAGAGATTGCGATTGACATTTCAGTTCACTGTGGCTTTGTATGAGGACATTTGGTATTTTATTTGCTTTCCCAGATATCGGAATATGTTAAACATAAGTCCATGTTCAGCTAACACTTGATGGATTTAGTACATAGATAGTATTGGCATATATGCTACCCAAGTTTTGTTAAATGTTGGTGATGAGCGTGTGGGTTCTGTCAATTTAGGTCTTAGGACTTTTAACCAGTGGAAAACCCCAATTTTCAACACTTCAATAGTGATGATGTCAACTTCATTGGGTTCTTTTTGAACATTGCTACAAAGTATCTAGCTTTGAACGCCAAAGACAGACTTTTCATTTCGTAAAAAATTTGACCTTTTTGCCTGTGCAAGAAAAGACTATTCATACGGACTTAGGGGGTGTTTGAATGCACTAGAGATAATAGTTAGTGGCTAAAATTAGCTAGAGACATCCAAACACCCTAGCTAATAGTTCAGCTATCAGCTATTTTTAGTAAATTAGCTACTAGTTAGCTAACTATTTGTTAGCTAACTAATTCTACTAGTATATTTTTAGCTAACTAATTATTAGTTCTAGTGCATTCAAACACCCCCTTAGGTGTCAATTGTCAAGCTTATGTGTTCATAAGTTCGTAAAAAAGGTGAGCTATTTATAAGTCCATCTGTAGTGTTGGTAGGAAGGTACTGCCCCCAAGGCACTAGGGCATTTAGCAGGTTCTCTGTATAGCCTATAGCGTGAAAATTCAGGTCTAGCATTTCCCTCCTAGTCCTAGGGTCTTTCAATAGTTGGCACTGCAGTTAATGAAAAGTTTCACTTTTAGGAGTAGGAATGGGATGTTTTTGACAAGTTTTCCTAAGATCCACCTCGAGAAGGCTGTATGGTTGTTGGTTCTTCTCATACCTATTGGGCGAGTGTATCACATAATTCGGTAGAGGGAGTCTATAGACAAGTTTTTACTACTAGGAATTTCCAGAGTTTACCTATCAAAAGGCTAGTTATTGTTGTAAACCATGGAGCGAAGATCAGGGATGACGATTTGTTGGATTTCATGATAGCCTGATAAATGCAGGCCAATAACAAATTTTGCGTGAGCGGGACTAATGTAATATTCAATATATTTGGTCAAAGTAACATATTCTTTTGATGTAGAACTATTACATTCATGAGTGTCTTGACCCATCATGGATTTTAAGCATTCCTTGGAGTAACTCCACAGATGGCCAGTTTGTAAGATGGAATAGAGATGGGACAATTCAAATGGTCCATTGTTCTTCTGACGAAAACAATGTTCTTTTACAATATGAGTTTACCTGTGATGGACCATTTAGCATTCATGTAACTATGTCACAATGCACAATTGATAGGGTAGCAACATCTCTGACATGCCATTTGTTCTTCTAATTGCTGAGCAACTACTTTATTTTCAGGCTCAGGTCCACAGAAATGTCCATAAATTCAGAGAAGTGCAGCAATGCACACTTCTTTCAATCAAGACTGGTGGATGCAGTGAAGATTGTTCTTACTGTCCTCAGTCATCAAGATACAACACTGGATTGAAGGCCCAAAAATTGATGAACAAAGATGCTGTCTTGGAAGCAGCAAAAAAGGTACAATTAACATAATAATTGTCTGAGAGGTAAAAGGTCCACTTCAGCTGTTTTTTAAACTGTCATAAAGGGACATTTAATCTTATTGTTGATTGTAGAATTATAACTTTGTAACTCTTGAAATTCTGGGCAGTATTATTGTTGCCATTTTTTCTGATATATTTTTTGTACAGGCAAAAGAGTCTGGGAGCACCCGTTTTTGCATGGGAGCTGCATGGAGAGAAACCATTGGCAGGAAAACAAACTTCAACCAGATTCTTGAATATGTCAAGGAAATAAGGTATTCATTGAAATCTTTTGTTTACCCGATAGAGGTATTGTATATGGCGCATGTTTTGCATAACCATGTGCAAGTTTTTGGCTTTTCGCCTAGGTCAATGTTCTGTTGTCACGCCTTTGTTCACCTACTTTGTACTCCCTCCGTTTTTTTATTTGACGTTTGTTAGTGTATATTTGTACTATCCGGCGTCAAATAAAGAAAATGGAGGTAGTATTTTTTTTTCTTGAAACAAACTAACTTTGTCTAATCACCTATGATATACAGGTTATTGACTTAAAGTTCTTAATTGTATGGGATATGATGATATATTCAATCAGCAGAAGTTTTATACATTATTATTATTAGTTTATTTCAACATTTTAGCATGCATTGGATAATTGAATTTGCAGGGGTATGGGCATGGAGGTCTGTTGCACACTAGGCATGATAGAGAAACAACAAGCTGAAGAACTCAAGAAGGCTGGACTTACAGCATATAATCATAACCTAGATACATCAAGAGAGTATTATCCCAACATTATTACCACAAGATCATATGATGATAGACTGCAGACTCTCGAGCATGTCCGTGAAGCTGGAATAAGCATCTGCTCAGGTGATTCTTCCAAGTTACTGGTGTTTCTTTTATATGAGGATTGTGGACTACCCTGCACAAAGCGATCCTCTTACAGCTTATTTGAAAAGACTGGGGGAATATATGTCTTCGGTAGTTCATTTTATAATTTGGTGCTCCATTTTTTCCCTCCAGGTGGAATCATTGGTCTTGGTGAAGCAGAGGAGGACCGGGTAGGGTTGTTGCATACCCTAGCTACCTTGCCTACACACCCAGAGAGCGTTCCTATTAATGCATTGGTTGCTGTAAAAGGCACACCTCTTGAGGACCAGAAGGTATTCCTGCTGCCGATTACTTTGTATAGTTTAGGTGGTTGCAGCTAGCGTCACACTCCATCTCGCACATTGAAAACATGCCTATATCTCTGTATTATATAAGTAGTTGATTGCGCATTATGCTAACTAACTTCCACATCAGCCTGTAGAGATCTGGGAAATGATCCGCATGATCGCCACTGCTCGGATCGTGATGCCAAAGGCAATGGTGAGGCTTTCAGCGGGCCGAGTACGGTTCTCGATGCCAGAACAAGCGCTGTGCTTCCTCGCCGGGGCCAACTCCATCTTTGCCGGCGAGAAACTTCTCACAACCGCAAACAACGACTTTGATGCGGACCAGGCGATGTTCAAGATCCTTGGCCTGATCCCCAAGGCTCCAAGCTTTGGCGAGGAAGAGGCGGCTGCAGCGGCTCCCGCAGAATCCGAGAGGTCTGAGCAAGCTGCTTCGATGTAGAATATATACATATCATTACCGATTATCCGTATCACGGTTAGGGCGAAACTAGAACTACCGTTGTAGCTAGAGCATTGGATTGTAGAAACCACAACATTTCATTATTTTGTAATTGCTTGAGACTGATTGGGGGATACCCATGTCGGGTTAGATCAATGGACAACTTCCACACAACCAAATCCAAACATTGAAACTCATTTTTCATCACAGTTTTAATAAACTTCTCCCACTTATCTTGAGAGCCAGCCAATGGAGCATAGTGCAGTAACCCGTCAAATGAGATGCCAGGGTCATTTGAGTTGCAATGAAGTTCATCACAAGCCCTAGCAAAAATCTCGCTAAACGACGGTGTGTCATCGAATATCACTGTCACATTTATTCTATCAAAACTAACATTCTCATAAACATCTCTCCACATTTTCTCCATGATATAGGGTGACTACAATGTCTATCTATTTAAAACATGAATTCAACACTCAATAACCAATTAAGATGGCGCGTGACTAACCGTATCTACTAATGCCTAACTAATTAGTAACCCCGTCTACTAATCTACTAACACATAACTAATTACTAAGTAATGATTAATTACTAATTAATAACTATATACTAACTAATTACTAACCCCCATCTAATTGAGTTACGTGATCTATGATTATGGTATGAAAAAGGGTTATACCTAGCGATGGCGGTGGAGTCGGACGGTTTCCTCTCTGCCAAAAAATGAACATAATACTTTCAGTATAAAATTTCGACAAAACCTCTCCTGCACGGTGAGGTATCTAAAACCTGGAAAAAACTAACAACATGGTGGCTGACATGTACATTCACTAACCGAACTAAGATGATATATAACTAACTAAATATACTAACAACTAAATAGTTAGATCAAACTAAATAACAAAACTACAAATTAACAAACAAAATCGCAAACTAACTAACAACTTTTCTTATTAAATTACTGACTAAAGATGTAACCTAACTAACGAGCTTGCTAACTAAGGCCCTATTTTGTTTCGGGTTATGACCTGCCTAGATTATATAATCCAGTGCGAATAATTCGTCGAGTAAACAAACACCTAGATTATAGGTCCAGGTTATATAATCTAAAGTCCAGATTAATTACAAACTAACTAACAAATTTACTAACTAAATTATAAACTAACTAACTAAACTATATATGAACTAACTAAACTAAACCATATACTAACTATATACTAAACTGTACTAAACTAACTATACTAAACTATATACTAACTAAACTAAACTATATACGAAATAAACTAAACTATATACTAATTAAACTAAACTAACTAAACTAAACTAAATTATACTGACTAAACTACATACGAACTTACTAAGTTACATACCTCGGGGCGACGCGATGTCAGTTAGCGCACGGTGGTCGTGGCGGGGAGCGACACCGTACGGCGGCGGGGGGCAAGGTGCAGTGGTGAGAGAGGTTGCAACCGAGCGTTGGGTGAGCCTGAGAGAGAAAGCACGAGGGACCATATTGTTGGAGTCGATCTGTGCAGCACCAATCACTGGGGGTGTACGGCCTGGCAGTGCCATCTACAGCGGCGAAGATGGTTCGCGACTTTGGGCCGGACGGACCGTGACCTAGGCGCGAGAGTGGCGCCTTCCCTGTGTCATAGCGGACAGTCCACGATGGCATAGGGTCGTCTTCCTCCTCGCATAAACCTAGATCTCGCCCCCTAGGGGAGAGATCTTATGGTGCTCCAGGTTAGTAGGTCACCCGGGGCGTCCCCAGACGACGTAAAGTCACCTAAGAATTAAGAGATCAACTCGAGGAAGAGACCTCTTGGATTGACAACCAGATCTTGCCCCCGGGAGGGGTAAGATCCTATGGTCGTCTTGGGGTCGGCAGACCTAAGACGGATCTATATGACGTAGAGTCGAATAGGGGTAAAGGTGGATATGCGTAAAGTTATAATTAGAACTATGCTACATCTACTCTTAGGGCAGGAATGATAAAGAAAGTAATTTGTTCGATTGGAATATGTTCGAAGGTTCTCATTCGGCCGTACCCATCATATATATAGGGGGAGGTCTAGACTCGTTCCTAGGTGATAGATAACAAATCCCAAGTGATTAGATGGATAACCACACACGAGATAAGGATAATCGCCTGAGTTAATCTGATCGCGGGGCGCGGACCGTCCGGGCCCTAGGTCCGAACCGTTTACCACTTTTGGTGTTCAACACATGCCCCCTCCTTTTGGTGGAGCTTGGCGAACCAAAAGCACCAGCAAACTTCAGAAACAATTGACCTCATGAGTTATTTTGTTCCCGAAGTAAGGACTCAGCTCGATGCAAGTCATCGACTCTTGTGATCATATAATATAAATATTTGATAGAACTTTGATGCACAGAGGCTGTTTTGGATTGCATCCTCTTCGGCCATGTCTGCCTGATCAACATGTCAATAGGGAAAAACATGTGGTGCCCCTAGCCCGAATAAGCAAATGGATTGAGCTAGTAATATGGATTCATCGTCGTATCACCCGACACTTGAGTAGGTCAACACATCGACGATGGATAGACCGGGAAGCACCATACCATTATTAAAGGAGGAGGATTAGGCGATCTTGGTTGCGCTACCTTTTGGACCGGTTTAGTTGGCCTTTGATTTCACACAGATCGCCTTTTTGACTTCATTTGTTTTATTGGTCGTTTGTGTGGAACATGCTTCTTCTTCACATACTTAGCAAAAAGCTGATCAAAAGTAGGGCCGACTCTGCTGAGTCGGTCGACGTCTTGGAAGTATTTTGTTTCCTAATACCTATTTTGGAATGTTGTGGTCTGACGGTCTGAGGTTGTTACTGCTTTTGGTCGTCTACAGGCCATCCAACAGTCATAGTTGGACTGTCCGCGCCTGTCCTGTACTATCTGGCCTTAATATCCGGACCGTCCAACATACGTAGGATAGGTTACCGTGATCGGGTGTCCGATCATGCTTGCCCCCCGGTGCCTCCGGTATTTCTTTTGTTCAGAGCCTTCCGAGTAACCACTCCATGTGACATATTTGGCGTACGAGGATCACCAATGACGATATTTTTATCTTTACTTTTATCGGTCGCACATGTCCATCGAACTAAGACTTTTTTGTTCATTAGCTGTAATGTGGTGACAGGGACATGTGGCCTGTCAATCTTCACCTCCTTTGGAAATATCAACCGACCTTCGTTTATAGCCGGTTGTATTTGCCGATGGAAGACAACACAATCGTTGGTGTTATAAAGAAAGGAGCCATGTGAAAGTTGCCTAGAGGGGGGGTGAATAGGGCGAAACTGAAATTCTCAAAAATAATCACAACTACAAGCCGGGTTAGCGTTAGAAATATAATAGAGTCCGCGAGAGAGGGTGCAAAACAAATCGCAAGCAAATAAAGAGTGAGACACGTGAATTTGTTTTACCGAGGTTCGGTTCTCGCAAACCTACTCCCCGTTGAGGAGGCCACAAAGGCCGGGTCTCTTTCAACCCTTACCCTCTCTCAAACGGTCCCTCGGACCGAGTGAGCTTTTTTTCACAATCACTTGGAACACAAAGTTCCCACAAGGACCACCACAAGATTGGTGTCTCTTGCCTCAATTACAAGTGAGTTTGATCGCAATGAAGAATCAAAGAAAGAAGAAAGCAATCCAAGCGCAAGAGCTCGATAGAACACAAGCAAATCTCTCTCACTAATCACTAAGGCGTTGTGTGGAATTTGGAGAGGATTTGATCACTTGGGTGTGTCTAGAATTGAATGCTAGAGCTCTTGTAAGTGGTTGAAGTAGGAAAACTAGGATGCTATGAATGGTGGGTGGTTGGGGGTATTTATAGCCCCAACCACCAAACTAGCCGTTTGGTGGGGCTGTCTGTCGAATGGCGTACCGGACAGTTCGGTGCACACCGGACATGTCCGGTGCGACAGCCACGTCACCAGACCGTTAGGGTTCCGACCGTTGGAGCTCTGACTTCTGGGCCCGCCTGGATGTCCGGTGGCGCACCGGACATGTACTGTAGAATGTCCGGTGTGCCAGCATGGGCGTGCCTGACTTCTGCACGCGCTGGCGCGCAATAAATGCGCTGCAGGTGGCCGTTGGCGCCAAAATAGTCGTTGCCCCGCAGATACACCGGACAGTCCAGTGAATTATAGCGGAGCAGCTGAAATGAATTCTCGAAGCTAGCGAGTTCCTGAGGCCGCTCTTCCTTGGAGCACCGGACACTGTCCGGTGTACACCGGACAGTCCGGTGAATTATAGTGGAGTTGCCTCTGGATTTTCCCGAAGGCACGAGTTTGCATTGGAGTCCTCTGGTGCACCGGACATGTCCGGTGGCACACCGGACAGTCCGGTGCGCCAGACCAGAGGTGCCTTCGTTTGCCCCTTTGCTCTTTTGTTGAACCCAATACTTGGTCTTTTTATTGGCTAAGTGTGAACCTTTGGCACCTGTATAACTTGTACACTAGAGCAAACTAGTTAGTCCAATTATTTGTGTTGGGCAATTCAACCACCAAAATTATTTAGGAACTAGGTGTAAGCCTAATTCCCTTTCAATCTCTCCCTTTTTGGTGATTGATGCCAACACAAACCAAAGCAAATATAGAAGTGCATAATTGAACTAGTTTGCATAATGTAAGTGCAAAGGTTGCTTGGAGTTGAGCCAATACTTACAAGATATGCATGGATTGTTTCTTTATTTTTAACATTTTGGACCACGCTTGCACCACAGGTTTTGTTTTTGCAAATTCTTTTTGTAAATCTTTTTCAAAGTCTTATGCAAATAGTCAAAGGTAAATAAGTAGGATTTTGAGAAGCATTTACAAGATTTGAAATTTTCTCCCTTTGTTTCAAATGCTTTTCTTTTGACTAAAACAAAACTCCCCCTAAATGAGATCCTCCTCTTAGTGTTCAAGAGGGTTTTGATATATCCATTTTGAAATACTACTTTCTCTCCCTTTTAAACACAATAAGATACTAATTTGAAATTTACCAATTTGAAAATCTCTATTTTAAAATAAGGTGGTGGTGCGGTCCTTTTGCTTTGGGCTCATATTTTCTCCCCCTTTGGCATGAATCGCCAAAAACGGAATCATTAGAGCCCTTTTTAAGTACTTTCTCCTCCTTTGGTCATTAAATAAATGAGTGAAGATTATACCAAAGTTGGAGAGATGCTCGGAGTGACGGCGAAGGATGAGTTGTGGAGTGGAGTGGAAGCCTTTGTCTTCGCCGAAGACTCCAATTCCCTTTCAATATACCTATGACTTGGTTTGAAATACACTTAAAAACACATTAGTCATAGCATATATATAAAAGAGACATGATCAAAGGTATATTTATGAGCTATGTGTGCAAGTTTAGCAAAAGAAGTTCCTAGAATCAAGAATATTGAGCTCGTGCCTAAGTTTGGTAAAAGTTTGTTCATCAAGAGGCTTGGTAAAGATATCGGCTAATTGATCTTTAGTGTTAATGTATGCAATCTCGATATCCCCCTTTTGTTGGTGATCCCTAAGAAAATGATACCGAATGGCTATGTGTTTGGTGCGGCTATGCTCAACGGGGTTATCCGCCATGCGGATTGCACTCTCATTATCACATAGAAGAGGAACTTTGGTTAATTTGTAACCATAGTCCCGCAGGGTTTGCCTCATCCAAAGCAATTGCGCGCAACAATGTCCTGCGGCAATATACTCGGCTTCGGCAGTAGAAAGAGCGACCGAATTTTGCTTCTTTGAAGCCCAAGACACCAAGGATCTTCCCAAGAACTGGCAAGTCCCCGATGTGCTCTTTCTATTAATCTTACACCCCGCCCAATCGGCATCCGAATAACCAATCAAATCAAATGTGGATCCCCGAGGGTACCAAAGCCCAAACTTAGGAGTATAAGCCAAGTATCTCAAGATTCGTTTTACGGCCGTAAGGTGGGATTCCTTAGGGTCGGATTGGAATCTTGCACACATGCAAACGGAAAGCATAATGTCCGGTCGAGATGCACATAAATAAAGTAATGAACCAATCATCGACCGGTATACCTTTTGATCGATGGATTTACCTCCCGTGTCGAGGTCGAGATGCCCATTAGTTCCCATGGGTGTCTTGATGGGCTTGGCATCCTTCATTCCAAACTTGGTTAGAATGTCTTGAGTGTACTTCGTTTGGCTAATGAAGGTGCCCTCTTGGAGTTGCTTGACTTGGAATCCTAGAAAATACTTCAACTCCCCCATCATAGACATCTCGAATTTTGGTGTCATGATCCTACTAAATTCTTCACATGTAGATTCGTTAGTAGACCCAAATATAATATCATCAACATAAATTTGGCATACAAACAAATCATTGTCAAGAGTTTTAGTGAATAAAGTAGGATCGGCCTTGCCGACTTTGAAGCCATTTGCAATAAGGAAATCTCTAAGGCATTCATACCATGCTCTTGGGGCTTGCTTGAGCCCATAAAGCGCCTTAGAGAGCCTATAGACATGGTTAGGATACTCAATATCTTCAAAGCCGGGAGGTTGCTCAACATAGACCTCTTCCTTGATTGGTCCATTGAGGAAGGCACTCTTCACGTCCATTTGGTAAAGCTTGAAGCCATGGTAAGTAGCATAGGCTAATAATATGCGAATTGACTCAAGCCTAGCTACGGGTGCATAGGTTTCACCAAAATCCAAACCTTCGACTTGTGAATACCCCTTGGCCACGAGTCGAACTTTGTTCCTTGTCACCACACCATGCTCGTCTTGTTTGTTGCGGAAGACCCACTTGGTTCCTACAACATTTTGGTTAGGACGTGGAACTAAATGTCATACCTCGTTCCTCGTGAAATTGTTGAGCTCCTCTTGCATCGCCATCACCCAATCCGAATCTTGGAGTGCTTCCTCTACCCTGTGTGGCTCAATAGAGGAAACAAAAGAGTAATGTTCACAAAAATGTGCAACACGAGATCGAGTAGTTACCCCCTTATGAATGTCGCCGAGGATGGTGTCGACGGGGTGATCTCGTTGGATTGCTTGGTGGACTCTTGGGTGTGGCGGCCTTGGTTCCGCATCCTCCTTGTCTTCATCATTTGCATCTCCCCCTTGATCATTGCCGTCATTTTGAGGTGGCTCATCATTTTGTTCTTCCTCTTTATCAACTTGAGCCTCGTCCTCATTTTGGGTTGGTGGAGATGCTTGCGTGGAGGAGGATGGTTGATCTTGTGCATGTGGAGGCTCTCCGGATTCCTTGGGACACACATGCCCAATGGACATGTTCCTTAGCGCGATGCACGGAGCCTGTTCTTCACCTATCTCATCAAGATCAACTTGCTCTACTTGAGAGCCGTTAGTCTCATCAAACACAACGTCACAAGAAACTTCAACTAGTCCTGAGGACTTGTTAAAGACTCTATATGCCCTTGTGTTTGAATCATATCCTAGTAAAAAGCCTTCTACAGTCTTAGGAGCAAATTTTGATTTTCTACCTCTTTTAACAAGAATAAAGCATTTGCTACCAAAGACTCTAAAATATGAAATATTGGGCTTTTTACCAGTTAGGAGCTCATAGGATGTCTTCTTGAGGATTCGGTGTAGATATAATCGGTTGATGGCGTAGCAAGCAGTGTTAACCGCCTCAGCCCAAAACCGATCTGAAGTCTTGTACTCATCAAGCATGGTTCTTGCCATGTCCAATAGAGTTCGATTCTTCCTCTCCACTACACCATTTTGTTGTGGGGTGTAGGGAGAAGAGAACTCATGCTTGATGCCCTCCTCCTCAAGGAAGCCTTCTATTTGTGAGTTCTTGAACTCCGTCCCGTTGTCGCTTCTAATTTTCTTGATCCTTAAGCCGAACTCGTTTTGAGCCCGTCTCAAGAATCCCTTTAAGGTCTCTTGGGTATGAGATTTTTCCTGCAAAAAGAACACCCAAGTGAAGCGAGAATAATCATCCACAATAACTAGACAGTACTTACTCCCGCCGATGCTTATGTAAGCGATCGGGCCGAATAAATCCATGTGTAGGAGCCCCAGTGGCCTGTCACTTGTCATGATGTTCTTGTGTGGATGATGGGTGCCAACTTGCTTTCCTGCTTGGCATGCGCTACAAACTCTGTTTTTCTCAAAATGAACATTGGTTAATCCTAGAATGTGCTCTCCCTTTAGAAGCTTATGAAGATTCTTCATCCCAACGTGGGCTAGTCGGCGATGCCAGAGCCAACCCATGTTAGTCTTAGCAATTAAGCATGTGTCGAGTTCAGCTTTATCAAAATCTACCAAGTATAGCTGACCCTCTAACACACCCTTAAATGCTATTGAATCATCACTTCTTCTAAAGACAGTGACACCTACATCAGTAAAGAGACAGTTGTAGCCCATTTGGCATAATTGAGATACAGAAAGCAAATTGTAATCTAAAGAATCTACAAGAAAAACATTGGAAATAGTATGGTCAGGTGATATTGAAAGGGAATTAGGCTTACACCTAGTCCCTAATTAATTTTGGTGGTTGAATTGCCCAACACAAATAAATGGACTAACTAGTTTGCTCTAGTGCATAAGTTATACAGGTACCAAAAGGTTCACACTTAGCCAATAAAAAGACTAAGTATTGGGTTCAAACAAAGGAGCAAGGGATAACCGAAGGCACCTCTGGTCTGGCGCACCGGACTGTCCGGTGTGCCACCGGACATGTCCGGTGCACCAGAGGACTCAAACTTCAAACTCGTCACCTTCGGGAAATTCCAGAGGCGACTCCGCTATAATTCACCGGGCTGTCCGGTGTACACCGGACATGTCCGGTGCTTCAAGGAAGAGCGGCCTTCGGAACTCGCCAGCCTCAGGAATTCATTGTAGCTGCTCCGCTATAATTCACCGGACTGTCCGGTGTACACCGGACTGTCCGGTGTAACAGCAGGGCAACGGCTACTTCGGCGCCAACGGCTACCTGCGACGCATTAAATGCGCGCGCTGCGCGCGTAGAGGTCAGGCATGCCCATGCTGGCGCACCGGACAATCTACAGTGCATGTCCGGTGCGCCACCGGACATCCCGGCGGGCCCAGAAGTCAGAGCTCCAACGGTCGGAACCCAACGGCTTTTGGTGACGTGGCTGACGCAGCGGACTGTCCGGTGTGCACCGGACTGTCCGGTGCACCATAGACAGACAGCCCCCACCATACGACATTTAATGAGCATGACATTTCATTCAAAACCTTTGATGCATCATATGTGCTTACTAACAAATCCGGCAAGGTAGTTGCCAAGTTTGTTGGGGGCAAACACAAGGGCTCCAAGACTTGTGTTTGGGTACCCAAAGTTCTTGTTTCTAATGCCAAAGGACCCAAAACCGTTTGGGTACCTAAAGTCAAGAACTAAAACTGTTTTGTAGGTTTATGCATCCGGGGGCTCAAGTTGGATACTCGACAGCGGGTGCACAAACCACATGACAGGGGAGAAGAAGATGTTCTCCTCATATGAGAAAAACCAAGATCCCCAACGAGCTATCACATTCAGGGATGGAAATCAAGGTTTGGTCAAAGGATTGGGTAAAATTGCTATATCACCTGACCATACTATTTCCAATGTTTTTCTTGTAGATTCTTTAGATTACAATTTGCTTTCCGTTTCGCAACTATGTCAAATGGGCTACAACTGTCTATTTACTGATGTAGGTGTCACTGTTTTTAGAAGAAGTGATGATTCAATAGCATTTAAGGGAGTGTTAGAGGGTTAGCTATACTTGGTAGATTTTGATAGAGCTGAACTCGACACTTGCTTAATTGCTAAGACTAACTTGGGTTGGCTCTGGCACCGCCGACTAGCCCATGTTGGAATGAAGAATCTTCATAAGCTTCTAAAGGGAGAACACATTTTAGGACTAACAAATGTTCATTTTGAGAAAGACAGGATTTGTAGCGCATGCCAAGCCGGGAAGCAAGTTGGGTCCCATCATCCACACAAGAACATCATGACAACCGACAGGCCACTTGAGCTACTCCACATGGATCTATTCGGCCCGATTGCTTACATAAGCATCGACGGGAGTAAGTATTGTCTTGTAATAGTGGATGATTATTCTCGCTTCACTTGGGTGTTCTTTTTGCAGGAAAAATCCCATACCCAAGAGACCTTAAAGGGATTCTTGAGACGGGCTCAAAATGAGTTCGGCTTGAGAATCAAGAAAATTAGAAGCGACAACGGGACGGAGTTCAAGAACTCACAAATTGAAGGTTTTCTTGAGGAAGAGGGCATCAAGCATGAGTTCTCTTCTCCCTACACCCCACAACAAAATGGTGTAGTGGAGAGGAAGAATCGAACTCTATTGGACATGGCAAGAACCATGCTTGATGAGTACAAGACACCGGATCGGTTTTGGGCCGAGGCGGTTAACACCGCTTGCTACGCCATCAACCGGTTATATCTACACCGAATCCTCAAGAAGACATCCTATGAACTCCTAACCGGTAAAAGGCCAAATATTTCATATTTTAGAGTTTTTGGTAGCAAATGTTTTATTCTTGTCAAAAGAGGTAGAAAATCTAAATTTGCTCCTAAAACTGTAGAAGGCTTTTTACTAGGATATGACTCAAACACAAGGGCATATAGAGTCTTTAACAAGTCCTCAGGACTTGTTGAAGTTTCTTGTGACGTTGTGTTTGATGAGACTAACGGCTCTCAAGTAGAGCAAGTTGATCTTGATGAGATAGGTGAAGAACAGGCTCCGTGCATCGCGCTAAGGAACATGTCCATTGGGGATGTGTGTCCTAAGGAATCCGAAGAGCCTCCACATGCACAAGATCAACCATCCTCCTCCATGCAAGCATCTCCACCAACTCAAAATGAGGACGAGGCTCAAGTTGATGAAGGAGAAGATCAAAGAGATGAGCCACCTCAAGATAACGACAATGATCAAGGGGGAGATGCAAATGATCAAGACAAGGAGGATGAACAACCAAGGCCGCAACACCCAAGAGTCCACCAAGCAATACAACGAGATCACCCCGTCGACACCATCCTCGGCGACATTCGTAAGGGGGTAACCACTAGATCTCGTGTTGCACATTTTTGTGAACATTACTCTTTTGTTTCCTCTATTGAGCCACACAGGGTAGAGGAAGCACTTCAAGATTCGGATTAGGTGATGGCGATGCAAGAGGAGCTCAACAACTTCACTAGGAATGAGGAATGGCATTTAGTTCCACGTCCTAATCAAAATGTTGTAGGAACCAAGTGGGTCTTCCGCAACAAGCAAGACGAGCATGGTGTGGTGACAAGGAACAAAGCTCGACTCGTGGCCAAGGGGTATTCACAAGTCGAAGGTTTGGATTTTGGTGAAACCTATGCACCCGTAGCTAGGCTTGAGTCAATTCGTATATTATTAGCCTATGCTACTTACCATGGCTTCAAGCTTTACCAAATGGACGTGAAGAGTGCCTTCCTCAATGGACCAATCAAGGAAGAGGTCTATGTTGAGCAACCTCCCGGCTTTGAAGATAGTGAGTACCCTAACCATGTTTATAGGCTCTCTAAGGCGCTTTATGGGCTCAAGCAAGCCCCAAGAGCATGGTATGAATGCCTTAGAGACTTCCTTATTGCAAATGGCTTCAAAGTCGGCAAGGCCGATCCTACTTTATTCACTAAAACTCTTGACAATGATTTGTTTGTATGCCAAATTTATGTCGATGACATTATATTTGGGTCTACTAACGAATCTACATGTGAAGAATTTAGTAGGATCATGACACAAAAATTCGAGATGTCTATGATGGGGGAGTTGAAGTATTTCTTAGGATTTCAAGTCAAGCAACTCCAAGAGGGCACCTTCATTAGCCAAACAAAGTACACTCAAGATATTCTAACCAAGTTTGGAATGAAGGATGCCAAGCCCATCAAGACTCCCATGGGAACCAATGGGCATCTCGACCTCGACACGGGAGGTAAATCCGTCGATCAAAAGGTATATCGGTCGATGATTGGTTCATTGCTTTATTTATGTGCATCTCGACCGGACATTATGCTTTCCGTATGCATGTGTGCAAGATTCCAATCCGACCCTAAGGAATCCCACCTTACGGCCGTAAAACGAATCTTGAGATATTTGGCTTATACTCCTAAGTTTGGGCTTTGGTACCCTCGGGGATCCACATTTGATTTAATTGGTTATTCGGATGCCGATTGGGCGGGGTGTAAGATTAATAGGAAGAGCACATCGGGGACTTGCCAGTTCTTGGGAAGATCCTTGGTGTCTTGGGCTTCAAAGAAGCAAAATTCGGTCGCTCTTTCTACCGCCGAAGCCGAGTATATTGCCGCAGGCCATTGTTGCGCGCAATTGCTTTGGATGAGGCAAACCCTGCGGGACTACGGTTACAAACTAACCAAAGTTCCTCTTCTATGTGATAATGAGAGTGCAATCCGCATGGCGGATAATCCCGTTGAGCATAGCCGCACTAAACACATAGCCATTCGGTATCATTTTCTTAGGGATCACCAACAAAAGGGGGATATCGAGATTTCATACATTAACACTAAATATCAATTAGCCGATATCTTTACCAAGCCACTTGATGAACAATCTTTTACCAAACTTAGGCATGAGCTCAATATTCTTGATTCTAGGAACTTCTTTTGCTAATTTGCACACATAGCTCATAAATATACCTTTGATCATATCTCTTTTATGTATGCTATGACTAATGTGTTTTCAAGTGTATTTCAAACCAAGTCATAGGTATATTGAAAGGGAATAGGAGTCTTCGGCGAAGACAAAAGCTTCCACTCCACTCTACTACTCATCCTTCGCCGTCGCTCCGCATCACTCTCCATCTTTGGTATAATTTTCACTCATATGTTTTATTTGCCAAAGGGGAGAGAGCAGTCTTCAAGGGCTTATATCTCACTTAAAGTATCCGTTTTTGGCGATTCATGCCAAAGGGGGAGAAAGTATGAGCCCAAAGCAAAGGACCGCACCACCACCCTAAATTTTAAAATTAATGGTTTTCAATTGGAAAATTTCAAATTGGTATCTCTTTATGTTCTAAAGGGGGAGCAAGTAGTATCTTCAAAACTTGATATCTCAAAACCCTCTTGAACACTAAGAGGAGAATTTATTTGAGGGGGAGTTTTGTTTAGTCAAAGGAAAAGCATTTGAAACAAGGGGAGAAAATTTTAAACTTGAAAATGCTTTGCAAAAACCTTATTCATCTACCTTTGACTATGTTGCAAAAGGACTTTGAAAAGGATTTACAAAAAGAATTTGCAAAAACAAAACATGTGGTGCAAGTGTGGTCCAAAATGTTAAAAATAAAGAAACAATCCATGCACATCTAGTAAGTAACATTTATATTGGCTCAATTCCAAGCAACCTTTGCACTTACATTATGCAAACTAATTCAATTACGCACTTTATATTTGCTTTGGTTTGTGTTGGCATCAATCACCAAAAAGGGGGAGATTGAAAGGGAATTAGGCTTACACCTAGTCCCTAATTAATTTTGGTGGTTGAATTGCCCAACACAAATAAATGGACTAACTAGTTTGCTCTAGTGCATAAGTTATACAGGTACCAAAAGGTTCACACTTAGCCAATAAAAAGACTAAGTATTGGGTTCAAACAAAGGAGCAAGGGATAACCGAAGGCACCTCTGGTCTGGCGCATCGGACTGTCCGGTGTGCCACCGGACATGTCCGGTGCACCAGAGGACTCAAACTTCAAACTCGTCACCTTCGGGAAATTCCAGAGGCGACTCCGCTATAATTCACCGGACTGTCCGGTGTACACCGGACTGTCCGGTGTACACCGGACATGTCCGGTGCTCCAAGGAAGAGCGGCCTTCGGAACTCGTCAGCCTCGGGAATTCATTGTAGCTGCTCCGCTATAATTCACCGGACTGTCCGGTGTAACAGCAGGGCAACGGCTACTTCAGCGCCAACGGCTACCTGCGACGCATTAAATGCGCGCGCTGCGCGCGCAGAGGTCAGGCACGCCCATGCTGGCGCACCGGACAATCTACAGTGCATGTCCGGTGCGCCACCGGACATCCCGGCGGGCCCAGAAGTCAGAGCTCCAACGGTCGGAACCCAATGGCTTTTGGTGACGTGGCTGACGCACCGGACTGTTCGGTGTGCACCGGACTGTCCGGTGCACCATACGACAGACAGCCCCCACCAAACGGCTAGTTTGGTGGTTGGGGCTATAAATACCCCCAACCACCCACCATTCATTGCATCCAAGTTTTCCACTTCTCAACTACTTACAAGAGCTCTAACATTCAATTCTAGACACACCAAAGAGATCAAATCCTCTCCAAATTCCACACAACGCCTTAGTGATTAGAGAGAGAGATTTGCTTGTGTTCTTTCGAGCTCTTGCGCTTGGATTGCTTTCTTCTTTCTTGATTTCTTCTTGCGATCAAACTCACTTGTAATTGAGGCAAGAGACACCAATCTTGTGGTGGTCCTTGTGGGAACTTTGTGTTCCAAGTGATTGAGAAGAGAAAGCTCACTCGGTCCAAGGGACCGTTTGAGAGAGGGTAAGGGTTAAAAGAGACCCGGCCTTTGTGGCCTCCTCAACGGGGAGTAGGTTTGAGAGAACCGAACCTCGGTAAAACAAATCCGCGTGTCTCACTTCATTATTCGCTTGCGATTTGTTTTGCACCCTCTCTTTCGCGGACTCTATTATATTTCTAACGCTAACCCGGCTTGTAGTTGTGATTATTTTTGAGAATTTCAGTTTCGCCCTATTCACCCCCCATCTAGGCGACTTTCAGATATAGCAATTTTACCCAATCCTTTGACCAAACCTTGATTCCCATCCCCGAATGTGATAGCTCGTTGGGGATCTTGGTTTTTCTCATATGAGGAGAACATCTTCTTCTCCCCTGTCATGTGGTTTGTGCACCCGCTGTCGAGTATCCAACTTGAGCCCCCGGATGCATAAACCTACAAAACAATTTTAGTTCTTGACTTTAGGTACCCAAACGGTTTTGGGTCCTTTGGCATTAGAAACAAGAACTTTGGGTACCCAAACACAAGTCTTTGATCCCTTGTGTTTGCCCCCAACAAACTTGGCAACTACCTTGCCGGATTTGTTAGTAAGCACATATGATGCATCAAAAATTTTGAATGAAATGTCATGATCATTTGATGCATTAGGAGTTTTCTTTTTAGGCAACTTAGCACGGGTTGGTTGCCTAGTACTAGATGTCTCACCCTTATATATAAAAGCATGGTTAGGGCCAGAGTGAGACTTCCTAGAGTGAATTCTCCTAATTTTGCTCTCGGGATAACCGACAGGGTACAAAATGTAACCCTCGTTATCCTGAGGCATGGGAGCCTTGCCCTTAACAAAGTTAGACAAATTTCTAGGAGGGGCATTAAGTTTGACATTGTTTCCCCTTTGGAAGCCAATGCCATCCTTGATGCCAGGGCGTCTCCCATTATAGAGCATACTTCTAGCAAATTTAAACTTTTCATTCTCTAAGTTATGCTCGGCAATTTTAGCATCTAATATTGCTATATGATCATTTTGTTGTTTAATTAAAGCCATGTGATCATGAATAGCATTGATATCAACATCTCTACATCTAGTACAAATAGAAGTGTGCTCAACGGTAGATGTAGAGGGTTTGCAAGATTTTAATTCTACAACCTTAGCATGCAACATATCATTCTTAGTTCTAAGGTCGGAAATAGTAGTATTGCAAACATCAATATCTTTAGCCTTAGCACTTAACTTTTCATTTTCAATCCTAAGGCTATCAAGAGAAATATTCAATTCATCAATCCTAGCAAGCAAATCAACATTATCATCTCTAGGATTGGAAATTGAATCAATACAAACATGGGAATCAACCTTAGCAATTAATTTAGCATTTTCATTTTTAAGGTTGTCAATGGTGTCATGGCAAGTGCTTAGCTCACTAGATAGTTTTTGACATTTTTCTATTTCTAGAGCATAAGCATTTTTAACCTTAACATGTTTCTTGTTTTCCTTAATTAGGAAGTCCTCTTGGGAATCCAAAAGGTCATCCTTTTCATGTATAGCACTAATTAATTCATTTAATTTTTTCTTTTGTTCCATGTTAAGGTTGGCAAAAAGGGTACGCAAATTATCTTCCTCATCACTAGCATTATCATCACTAGAGGACTCATATTTAGTGGAGGATTTAGATTTAACCTTCTTCCTTTTGCCGTCCTTGGCCATGAGGCACTTGTGGCTGATGTTGGGGAAGAAGAGTCCCTTGGTGACGACGATGTTGGCGGCATCCTCATCGGAGGAGGACTCGGTGGAGCTCTCGTCGGAGTCCCACTCGCGGCACACGTGGGCATCGCCTCCCCTCTTCTTGTGGTACCTCTTCTTTTCCCTCCTCTTGCCCTTCTTGTCGTTATCCCTGTCACTGTCACTTGATAATGGACATTTAGCAATAAAGTGACCGGGCTTACCACACTTGTAGCAAACCTTCTTGGAACGAGATTTGTAATCCTTCCCCTTCCGTTGCTTGAGGATTTGGCGAAAGCTTTTTATGATTAAAGCCATCTCCTCATTGTCGAGCTTGGAGGCGTCAATTGGTTGTCTACTCGGTGTAGACTCCTCCTTCTCCTCCGTCGCCTTGAATGCTACCGGTTGTGCTTCGGACGTGGAGGGTTCATCAAGCTCGTTGATCTTCTTTGAGCCTTTAATCATACATTCAAAGCTCACAAAATTCCCTATTACTTCCCCGGGAGTCATTAGTGTGTATCTAGGATTACCACGAATTAATTGAACTTGAGTGGGGTTAAGGAAAATGAGAGATCTTAGAATAACCTTAACCACCTCGTGGTCGTCCCACTTCTTGCTCCCGAGGTTGCGCACTTGGTTCACCAAGGTTTTGAGCCGGTTGTACATATCTTGTGGCTCCTCCCCTTGGCGAAGACGAAAGCGACCGAGCTCCCCCTCGATCGTTTCCCGCTTGGTGATCTTGGTGAGTTCATCACCTTCGTGCGCGGTCTTGAGTAAGTCCCAAATCTCCTTTGCATTCTTCAACCCTTGCACCTTGTTGTATTCCTCCTTACTTAGAGAGGCGAGGAGTATGGTTGTGGCTTGGGAGTTGAAGTGCTCGATTTGGGCCACCTCGTCCTCATCATAATTTTCATCCCCTACGGATGGTACCTGTGCACCAAACTCAACAACATTCCATATACTTTTGTGGAGCGAGGTTAGATGAAATCGCATTAAATCACTCCACCTAGCGTAATCTTCACCATCAAAAGTTGGTGGTTTGCCTAATGGGACGGAAAGTAAAGGTGTATGTTTAGAAATGCGAGGGTAGCGTAGGGGAATCTTACTATACTTCTTGCGCTCTTGGCGCTTAGAAGTGACGGATGCCGCGTCGGAGCCGGAGGTGGATGTTGATGAAGAATCGGTCTCGTAGTAGACCACTTTCCTCATCCTCTTCTTCTTGTCCCCACTCCGATGCGGCTTGTGGGAAGAAGATTTCTCCTTCTTCTCTTTGTGGTGAGAAGAGGATTTCTTCTCCTTCCCTTTGGAGTGTGAAGAAGACTTCTTCCCTTTGGAGGAGTCCTTCTTCTTCTCCTTCCTCTTGGTGCGGGACTCTTCCGATGAAGTGCTCCCATGACTCGTAGTGGGCTTGTCGCCGGTCTCCATCTCCCTCTTGGTGTGATCTCCCGACATCACTTCGAGCGGTTAGGCTCTAATGAAGCACCGGGCTCTGATACCAATTGAAAGTCGCCTAGAGGGGGGGGTGAATAGGGCGAAACTGAAATTCTCAAAAATAATCACAACTACAAGCCGGGTTAGCGTTAGAAATATAATAGAGTCCGCGAGAGAGGGTGCAAAACAAATCGCAAGCAAATAAAGAGTGAGACACGTGAATTTGTTTTACCGAGGTTCGGTTCTCGCAAACCTACTCCCCGTTGAGGAGGCCACAAAGGCCGGGTCTCTTTCAACCCTTACCCTCTCTCAAACGGTCCCTCGGACCGAGTGAGCTTTTTTTCACAATCACTTGGAACACAAAGTTCCCACAAGGACCACCACAAGATTGGTGTCTCTTGCCTCAATTACAAGTGAGTTTGATCGCAATGAAGAATCAAAGAAAGAAGAAAGCAATCCAAGCGCAAGAGCTCGATAGAACACAAGCAAATCTCTCTCACTAATCACTAAGGCGTTGTGTGGAATTTGGAGAGGATTTGATCACTTGGGTGTGTCTAGAATTGAATGCTAGAGCTCTTGTAAGTGGTTGAAGTAGGAAAACTTGGATGCTATGAATGGTGGGTGGTTGGGGGTATTTATAGCCCCAACCACCAAACTAGCCGTTTGGTGGGGCTGTCTGTCGAATGGCGCACCGGACATGTCCGGTGCGACAGCCACGTCACCAGACCGTTAGGGTTCCGACCGTTGGAGCTCTGACTTCTAGGCCCGCCTGGATGTCCGGTGGCGCACCGGACATGTACTGTAGAATGTCCGGTGCGCCAGCATGGGCGTGCCTAACTTCTGCGCGCGCTGGCGCGCAATAAATGCGCTGCAGGTGGCCGTTGGCGCCGAAATAGTCGTTGCCCCGCAGATACACCGGACAGTCCGGTGAATTATAGCGGAGCAGCTGAAATGAATTCCCGAAGCTGGCGAGTTCCTGAGGCCGCTCTTCCTTGGAGCACCGGACACTGTCCGGTGTACACCGAACAGTCCGGTGAATTATAGTGGAGTTGCCTCTAGATTTTCCCGAAGGCGACAAGTTTGCACTGGAGTCCTCTGGTGCACCGGACATGTCCGGTGGCACACCGGACAATCCGGTGCGCCAGACCAGAGGTGCCTTCGTTTGCCCCTTTGCTCTTTTGTTGAACCCAATACTTGGTCTTTTTATTGGCTAAGTGTGAACCTTTGGCACCTGTATAACTTGTACACTAGAGCAAACTAGTTAGTCCAATTATTTGTGTTGGGCAATTCAACCACCAAAATTATTTAGGAACTAGGTGTAAGCCTAATTCCCTTTCACCATGCCACTTACAATATACACGCTCTTTTAATTCTTCAACTGGAGGAATTGTATGGGACAATTTAATATTACTATGCTTAAGTAACTCATCAAATATTTTATCATATATAGCAATATTAAATTTGAACATAACTTTTCCCTTTTGTGCCAAGTGCGGGTGAGGGCGAGCAGAAGATCTGGCCTTAGCAGGCCAAACAAACTCAACGACGTGTAACTTTTTCGGCTCCTAGGATTAGGTGGCCGGCTATCTTTATGCCAACCTTCTGTACTAGGCCGATCATAGTTGGATTCTGGTGCTTCGGTCGGTCTAACCTGTGTAGTCAGACGTTTGCGAGTGGACCGGACGGTCTGGTACTATTTCCGGACTGTCCGGTCGTGCGCGGGCAACGCCGCGCCCCTTGTGACAGGCTTTGTGTGACTTTGGACTGTACGACGTAGGGTGCCGGACGGTCTGATGGAAGGTTGGACGGTCCAAGATCATGTGCGGACGGTTCGACCGTGCTCAGAGTTGACCCACCGTTTAGTGAAGATGGCAGTGACGGTCGTCCTAGATATGATTTCATCGGCATACCAAAATTTGGCGAAGGAAACCCATTTTTGCCGATGTGTTTGGCGTAATTGTTTCGGTGCTCAATTTATATGATAAAAAAATTAGGCACGTTAGTTTTTCCTAATGCATGCACCATCTTTTCTATATACTTCGTGATACTTTTAATCCGATTATCAAAAGAAATTTTAATAGATTGAATATCATCGGCTGATCTGACATCACATAGCGTGGGGAGGTGCTGTAGCACGACTGACATATAATCGATGTTTATTTCCCTCTCTGGGACGATCTTCTGGTGGCAATCTACCTTAAAGTGCGAGAGGAACCACTTCTTCGCCGCCTTGAGCACCTGATCTTGTTGTCGCTGAATCTCCTCATCCATCTTCTTCATGTTATCTTCTAATTTTTATACTCAGCGACCGATAAATTAATTAGCCTTATGTCGCTGTTTGGAGAAGCAGCATTGAGATCTTTAGAATTCACCATATAAGCCTGATTTTATAGATCTGCAACCTTGTTTCCTAGAGGAGTCGTCAAAAAGTGCGTTGGCGCTGACCTGAGCAGCACCAATCAATAGGGGTGTATCGCTGGGTGGTGCCCTCTGCGACGGTGCGGACGGTCCGCAGCTTTGGGTCGAACGATCCGCGACCTGGGTGCAGGAGCAATGCCTTCCCTACGTCGTACCGGACGGTCCACGCTCTGGGTCGGACTGTTCGTGATGGCACAGGGTCGTCTTCGTTCTCGTAGGAACCTATATCTCACCTTTAGAGAGAGATCTTAGGGTGCTCTAGGTTGGCAGATCATTCGTGCGTCCCCAGACGACGTAGAGTCGCTTGGAATTAAGAGAGCAATTCGAGAAAGAGATTCCTTGGATTGACAACCAGATCTTGTCCTTCGGGAGGGGTAAGATCCTATGATCGTCTTTGGGTCAGCAAGCCACCCAAGATAGATATAGACGATGTAGAGTCGAATAGGGGTGTAGGTGGATATGCGAAAAACTATAATTAAAACTACGGTACATCTACTCACAGGACAGGAATGATAAAGAAAATAATTGGTTCGATTGGAATGTGTTCAGGGTTCTCAATCGATCGTACCCCTTCATATATAGGGGGAAGTCCGAATCCGTTCCTAGACGATAGCTAACAAATCCTACGTGATTAGATGAGTAACCACACACGAGATAAAAATAATCGTATGTGCTAATCTGACCGTGAGGGTGCGGACTGTTTAGGCCCTAGAGACAGACCGTCCGCCACTTTTGGTCTTCAAGACATAGGCCCTGTTTGGCACAGCTGCTGCTTGTTGAAAAAACAGCTTATCTGAGAAGCCGGTGAAAAGCAGCTTCTGCTTGTTGGCTACTTTTAGAGTATTCTAAAAAACAGCTGAACTGATAAACTGCTGCAGAAGCTGTCTGTTTAACAGAACTTCTGCTTAAATTTATAAAGAAGCTGAAAATAAGCTGTACTAAGGAGGGTCATACTACCTACCTCGACGCTAAGATACGTGGCATCGAGATCTGCATTAGCTCGATATCCGACATCCGGTAGTTCCGCACCATGGCTTATTGAGTCTAGCAAATGGTTCAAAATCCACAGTAAGTAGTTAAGGAAAGTGATTTTTTTTTTGGAAAACAAATCGGTCACGCGGCACATACCCAAAAGAAACGCCATTGAAAACGCGACTGGGGCACGCAACTCTATCGATCTCCGCCCACCTCGTCCCTCACTTGCCCTCTCCCTGCCAGGCTTGCCGGAACCCTAGCCTCGTCGCCCCTCCCCTCCCGGCCCGATCTCCCTATCGCCGGATTCGTGCCGCGGGATGGATTCCGACGTGGAGATGAACGCCGCCAGCGACGAGGAGGTGATGGACGATGAGGATTACTACGACTACTGCTACAGCGACGTGGGTGACGACGGCGACGGCGGGAGCGAGGAGGAGCTGGTGCCCGTGGACTACGACGAGGGCCTTGAGGCTGAGGGTACCGACGAGGTGGTGTCCAGACGCGAGCAGGTGAGGCCGATGCTGCCAGCATGAGGCGGATAGGGAGCTGCTTAGTTATCACTGGAATCCTTGGGTTTTGAGCTCGGATGTGTTGAGATAGGCTGAAAAGTTGGCGTGCTCCTGCCGGAATTGAATGATGTTTTTAGTTCAGTAATTTTTTAGATAATGGAAAAAATTCAGTTCCGGCCTTTTACAGTTGCTTTGCTTGTATACGGCCTTACAAAACAGTCCACACAAATCTTGAACAAACTAGAAGTGACATTGAATGCTGTTTTTTAGTTCAGTTTATCCATTTCATAAGATGAAATGTGATAGCTCAGTGGCAATTTTTGCGATCTGTGCATGTACTGGAGCGCTAGAGTGGTAGTGATGTAGTGAAGTGCTAGAGTGGTAGCGATTTTGATCAATTCATTCATAAATCAGTGAAGTGTTAAGATCGGTTCATAGACTTTTATTAGAACTGGCCGTCTACTACTCTACTGCAAATTGATGATCATTTCAGTGCTGTGGCTGCTGCCCTATATGCACTGCTGAGTGTTGATTTGTATATGTGCTGAATTGGGCTTAGAAGTAGCACTGCAGCAGCTTCCATCTCTTCTTGATCAACCATTAGTATTACGGTCCTAGATGAGTGCTGTGCTGCCTCTTGTTGGCTCCATCAAGCGTCTTAGATGAGTGATCACGCTTGGTCTCTTTGTGTTGCTTTGCTCTTCTGCCCATATTTTTGCTCCATGGGATACTCTTGAGTTTTGCTAAAATGGGAGTTGCATTTGCTATCAACAGACATTTGTGGTTCTAAATGAAGAAGTTATATCTGAGCGTCAAGAGGAAGATGTAAGCAAGGTATCAGCCGTGTTACTGATTACAAGGGAAGAGGCATGTGCCCTCCTGCATCACTATAAATGGTAGGTTTGTTATGCCAGTGCTCCATCTAATATTCTTTTCTGAAGACAGAAAACTCTTAACAACCTTGTAATTCAACGGTATCTATCCTTATTATACTGTATGTTAATACACATGTCACTGAAATCTGATTGTACTTCTGTCTATATCTTTGAACACAGTATCATACTGTGGTATGTGTAGGTCACTAGGTTGTTTCTTGGTTTTAATTACTTCCCAAGGTGCTGGCAGGCCCGTCTTGCTATTGTTGAAACTTGAAAGTACATCTGTTTAGCTCAAGATAGAACATGTAAACATTCCCTTAAAATACTCCAGAAAGGGCATTGCATTATATATTTATATGTACCATATGCTAATCATGGCAATGATTTCCCATTTTCCATAGGTTTGCGTCTGTACATGAGATATCAAGAAAACGGCTACCTTCAGTTTGAGCCTACTATTTTCTCTTGTTGTTGGCTGTTCGCACAAGCTAGTACACACTTTATGCACGTGGACATATATAGAATGATAAAAAATTAAAAATAAATCTGCGCTAGAAGCAATGCTGTGGTATTTTCTTATTGCTAGATGGCTGGAAGTGAAACTAATGCACATCTGTGCCTTGTGTGTTCTCTATTCACTATGCAGGAACATCAGCAAGTTGAGTGATGAATGGTTTGCAGATGAAGAAAAAGTCCGCCATACTGTTGGCTTACTTTTGAATGGAAATCATGAGCCCGGCTCTAGGAAGGCAAGATTTACATTTCACATTTTTATGCTTTTCTTATCAAAGCAGAAGCAGCATGTGTAATCTGGTAGAACCTTTGGCTCTGACATATGTTCATATTTTCTTCTAACAATCTTTTTGGTTGCAGCTAACCTGTGGAATATGTTTTGAAGGGTATTCTTCTGATACGATGAGCTCTGCTGGTTGTGCTCATTTTTATTGCCATGAATGTTGGGAAGGTCTCTCTCTCCCTCCCTCCCTCCCTTTCTCTGGTTATTGCTCTCTATGCTTGCATGATTAGGTTCCATTGTCATTGTTTGTGACTGATCAAATTTATGTTTTATCTTGGCTGCCCACAAGCATGTTTTGTGATCCTTTGTAGTATTATGGATGCCCTTATATTCTACATAAGATAAAATGATATCGAAGTAGATCATGTCTAGTTTTGTATATTACCCAGAAATCCAAATATTGAAGCAGATATTACTCAGAAATCTAAATACATATTGAAGCAAATCATGCTTAGTTTTGTATATTACCCAGAAATCTAAGCGCAATATAAACCTTTTTTTTCTTCTCTTCTGTAACTGCATAGAAGACATCTAAGTAAATTTTCCTAATGTCAATATGAATGCCATAAACATCAGATTTTTCTGGTGCCTTCTATTTGTTAAGTATTGCTTCTGCCGGTAACATTTATCATATGACTATCCTGATTTTCTTTGTATGTGATTATATCCCTCCTAAAAAGGGGGAATTTCTGATGGCTTAATTTTAATTTTGTAGGCTATATTAGCGCTGCAATAGGTGGTGGTCCAGGATGTTTGTCTTTGCGATGTCCTGATCCATCATGTAGTGCTATGGTTCTTCAAGGGATGGTTAATGAATTAGCTAAAGATGAGGACAAAGCAAAGTACGCACGATTTCTCTTACGTGCATACGTTGAAGGTAGCAAGAAGGTAATATGTCTTAACAATTTGACTGATTCTCCAACTACACAGTTCTTTGGGCCCACCTTTTTTTTTGCTTACACTGCTTTGGCATCATGTTCTCTCACCTGGCACTCAATTGTGGAACCTCATTTCATGCAGACTAAATGGTGTCCAGCTCCTGACTGTACATGTGCTGTGGAGTTTCTTGGTGATGAAAACTATGATGTCTCATGCAATTGCAAGTTCAGCTTTTGCTGGAATGTACGATGGTTCCATTCTTCTAACGATTTTATGCTTTTGTTCACGAGTCCTAGGGATTGAGCATCTAAGGCCTCATCAATATCCATTACTCTTGTTTGCAGTGCACTGAGGAAGCTCATCGACCAGTGAACTGCGAGACTGTTTCTAAGTGGATATTAAAGAATAGTGCAGAATCTGAAAATATGAACTGGTTTGTTGCAGGCTCAGGACTAGCGTTTGATATGTGGTCTTCAAGTTTCTGTTTTTATTGATACCATCTTTAGTTAAGACATGGCATATAAATAAGGAGTTCCTTGATTTTATTTTGCATGATTCAACCTATTCAACTTTATACCTTCTGATTTTGATTATTTTTTGTAATGTTTCGTTTATCAGTTCAGACTAAGCACAATGATAACTAATTCTTGTGTGGTTGGATCTTCATATCCTATTTCACCGACCTTTTAGCGGTTTATTGAACAATGTAAATGTCACAATCCTGGAACTATTCGCCTTGACTGCTGACAATAAGTGAGATGGTGAAACAAATCTGCCTAAAGCTAGTTGTTTAGGCTCACAGGCTTTTGATACCATTTCTCTAAGTCTAAGGCATTTAAGCTGAGTTGGAAATGGGTGGGGAAGCCACGGCAAATATTTATGTGAGGTTGAATCATAGGTGTTGTCAACTATGAAAAATATCCTAGTAATTTAATTATTTTAATATATTTTTAAGATAGCATTTTTGTTTACTGCAAGTTGCTTGGGATCAATAGGCATTGTCGTTACTGCTGCTATAGATTGACGATAGCTACCTTTTCTCTGAACATGTAGGGGAGCTGCATATCAATTATCATTATATTAAGAAGGTGATGAGTATAGCTAGTTTGACTTTAAGTGGCTTGTAAATGTTTGGGACTGATTTAATTTTCATTTATTTGTCTTGTTTTTTCTTAAAAAAACCCTCACTAGGCAGTAGGCACAAGCAACTAAGGCACTGTTCAACTTAAACTTCGCATTACCTGCATTATATAAACATGTTATTGAGATAATGTGCCAATGATTGTTTTTATTAGCTGGTAATCATGATTGTTTTTATTCTATTCCTTGTGGCACTCCAAACTGCATGAAAAGGTTTATTATGTTATGTTCATCTTTTCAGGATACTGGCTAATTCTAAGCCCTGTCCGAAGTGCAAACGACCAATAGAGAAAAACCAGGGATGCATGCATATGACATGCACCCCTCCTTGTAAATTCGAATTTTGCTGGTATAGTCCACTGTCCACTCACTGCTTGAAAGAATTGCAGTATACATGCCATGTTTATCTTCTTTTATATGAGGTTCTCTGCACATTCTAGGTTATGTCTGGGCGCATGGTCAGATCATGGAGAGAGAACAGGTGGCTTTTATGCTTGCAATCGTTATGAATCAGCAAAGAAAGAGGGAGTTGTATGTCTTCTCTTTACTTCATGCATTTCAGAGAAATCCTTCCGTAGAACTCTAGCTAGTATAGTTGTAATATTATTTCTGCCACTGCTGCTACAATGGGATTAAAAGCCTGTGTTTGGTGGGTGAACAGCAGCTCATCTTTGGGATTTGATGTTTGTGGTGCTGGATGCTATGTTCTTTTCATTTCCAAAGATGTTTTCTTCTTGAACTTAAATTACTTCCGTTGCAGTATGATGAGACTGAATCAAGGAGGGAAAGAGCTAAAAACTCTCTGGAGAGATATATGCATTACTATGAGCGCTGGGCATCCAATGAGACAGTACGTTCAATATACCTTAGTTTGATAACATAGGTTTCTGTCAAAAATATATTTGTTTTGTGCGGATAATGTAATGTTTGAACCTTCTCTCTTGTGCTTGTACTCTATTATATAATGCCAGCTATAGTTCTTGTCTTGGTGGGATACCCATTTGTCAGTATTATGTTGGTTGTGCATAAGAGTAATGTCTTAACCAATTATGTTTTTTATGAACTGTATACTGTCCAGGTGACTAGGTCTAGCTTTGTTTTGAGTTATTCGAGGCTTTGTTTCATGATTATTTCCTCAGCCAAAAAATAACTTCTTGTGAGTGCATTATCTGATATATTTTTATTCCAGATGTTCTTGATCGCCGGTGTATTTTCTTGCTGAGTATTCAGATGCTTTCATTTCATAATATATATTTTGAACCGTCAGCTGTAATTTCTGTTCTCATGTTCCTTTATTGACAGTCGAGGCAGAAGGCCCAAGCAGATCTGCTAAAAGCGGAAAAGGATCAGGTGAGAAATAAATCATGTTTTGGGCCTTAAGGGCTCCCACAGCATGCCATGTAGAAGTTTCTCTGCTTGCCATTCCTTTTTTGTATTAGTTGATTTCTAATATTCTTCTGTGGTAGACTATAGTTCAGTCTTGCTCGCCCTGACTTTTCTTCCATGATGGACCAACTATAATGCTCTTTCCCTGTTCCTCTGTGCCACAGCTTGCAAATCTAACATACATTTACGGGATACCAGAGACCCAACTTAAGTTCATAATTGAAGCTTGGTCACAGGTCTGCCATCTTAGATTTACGCTATGGTTTCAATGTGTTTTGCAATTTACAAATCTTCTTATATCTGATGCTTTCACCACTGCTGTACATCAGATTATAGAATGCAGGCGAGTGCTGAAATGGACATATGCTTATGGCTACTATCTGGATGATAAGGTCAAGAGTGATTTTTTTGAGTATCTGCAAGGTTTGTTATTTCTATTTCATGTTGACATTATTAATGGGTTTATCATTCCTTGTGGGAACCCTTGGAACATCCTTGAATCTAATTATTTGACAGGTGAGGCTGAGTCTGGTTTGGAACGTCTGCATCAGTGCGCTGAGAAAGATTTGCACAATTTTTTGACTGCTGTGAAATCTGACAGCACTGAAACGACGACCCCTACAGTGGCTGAATTTGGTGAATTCCGGGTGAAGCTTGCTGGGCTCACAAGGTAGTGCATTCACCATGCTGTCCACCTTTGTGTTGCATATGACTACTACCTCTGATCGCTAAAGCATGATGTTTTGACAATACAAATAGGCAGAAAACAAGTGATCTAGTATGTCTGAAACGTCATTTATTATTATTCACTCCATAGCTTCAGTTATGCCATTTTACTGATTTTGTGGACCCTGCATCATAGAATGATGTCCATGAATTTTCCAGTTCCATCGTTACCCTAATTTTTACTAGTGTACTGAGCTTTGTTTACTGCAGCGTTACTCGGAATTACTTTGAGAACCTTGTTCAAGCTTTGGAAGCTGGGTTGGAGGATGTCCGTGCCACTGCCCAGGCTGCTGGAACATCCATCGCCGCCACCAGCTCCAAGAAAGGAGGAACTAAATCCAAGAAGAAACAGCATACTAAGCCATCGTCTGACCACACTGATGATGGTTGGACCTGCGAGCGCTGCACTTTTCTTAACCCTCCCTCAGTGGTTGTGTGCAGCGTCTGCGAAAAGAGTAGGTACTAGATGATGGAATAGCTCAAAGGGAGGCACCCCAAGAAAAGCTCAAAGCTTATGAGAAGAGGGGTGCACTTCAGATCCTGCATCGGATGCTGAGAAGCTGAGCCTCCAGCAGCTGCCATGATAGTGTACAGTGAGTTATTGAAGGTTGGAAACGGAGTGGAGGCTTACATGTGTGTGGGGTCATTTGGTCTTCTAGTTTGTTTCTGTTGTTTCTTGTAAATATTAGTTGTGAAGTGGTAACCTATGTTCATGTGGCGGGTTTTGTTTCTGACCAATCTGTGAAATTAAGGTCCTGTTTGGCAGTGCTCTGGCTCCTCTTAAAACGGCTCCGGCTCTGGCTTCTCTGAAAGAGCAGCTCCTCCGCAGGAGCCGATGTTTTTTTTGTAAATTGTTTGGCAAAACAGATCCTTTTGTATTTTTGATTTGGTGTACGAGACAAAAGATTATGGTGAAAAATATTTTATGGAAGAATGTTACAACAAAAGGATATTATGGTGAAAAATATTGTAAGGAATACTTGCTACAGAGTTCAAACTACATTCAAAGTTTCAAACTACTTGCTAACTGCATGCTACTTGCATTTAGGGACTGTTACTTCAGTGAAGAAGAAATTGCTAACTAAAGAAACTTGCATTATGAAGAAACGTGCACTGAAATGTCTGATGAGGACTAGTTGCACTAATGTGCTTGTTGATGCCTAATGAGGACTGCGTGCTCTGCTTGTCGAATGCTTGCTGGAAACTTGCTAGATACTGCAGGGTGCAGCAGAGCGGAGCTGTGGAGAGTTGTCGAATGCTTGCTGGAAACTTGCTAGATACAGCAGAGTGGAGCTGTGGAGAGCCAAAATTCCACGCTCCGGCTCCCAACCCGCTCCTGCTCCTCCTCTTGAGCCATTTTTGGATGCTGTCGAAGAGCTATCGAGGAGCCTCCCAAACGAGCTCTAATTTTAACAAAAGTGATGGGAGATGGCTCGGTTTTGTTTATTCCCTTGTAATTGAGGGCAGGTCTTTGTCTATTATTTTAATATTTGAGGACTTATTTAACTATGGTTACTTTCCATTTGCTAGTGCTTATCAGTATTTCTTGAAAGATGAGCATCTGTTTTCTCATATAGAATTTTTATGAACTGTCACCTTGACCGTATGTGTTGGCACCTTTTTCGGGCGCCAAACACTCAATAAGAACCAGCGGCGGTGCTCTCTGGTCAGGCGCGGACGGTCCGCGGCCAGGGGCCGGACGGTCCGCGACCTGGCGCAGAGGCTAGGGTTCTCTGTCTGACGGCCGGACGGTCCGCGCGTGCGCAGGGGCGGCGGAAGTCGCCGGCGACGCCTGGATCTCGCTCCCGGGAGGGACCCCGTCAGGGAGGAGATATCCTAGGTGATGTCTAGGCTCAGGCAGACCGACCTAGACTCCTCTAATCGACGTAGAGTTGAAGAGAAGCGGAGAATTTGGGGATTGAGAGGCTAAACTAGAACTAGACTAGAACTACTCCTAATTGTACAGGAAATAAATGCGAGATAAAAGTGTTATTGATTCGATTGATGATTACAAATCGGTCGTATTCCTCTGTATTTATAGAGGAGGGGGACTGAACCCATTACAAACAAACTCCCCGAGCTAATTTCGAGAATCTAGCCAACAAACACAGCAAGAAACTCAGAACCCTAATCTGTTCTACGCGCGCGCGCGGACCGTCCAGACCCGCGGCGCGGACCGTCTGGATCGCGGACCGTCCGGCCTCAGGGCCGGATCGTCCGCCGCTCAGTTTGGTGCTCAACATATGCCCCCTGCCTTTTGGTGGAGCTGAGCGAATTAAAAGCAACTAACTCGATGTGATCACATCGGTTTTCTTAGGTATCTTGCTACTTACTAGGATGGTACGCAGTGGCCTTGGTCCCGATGGTTGACTCAACGCACGTGACCCCTTTAGCTTTGATCGAACTGTCAGTCCCAACACCGTCGAGCGTCATACTGGTCTTGACCAATTCGTTACCTTGCTTTCCTAATTTTCTAAGTGTTCTGGCGTAGCTCCGTAGTCGACCAGGTTTTCTCCTTGCAGGTCGTCTTCCTTCGTGGGTGTCGGTACGTCGTTGGAGGTGTCTTGGTGTAGTGTGGATGGTTTGGCCTCAGGGGTCGGACGGTCCGCGTCATGTGCGGATGATCCGGCCTTTATAGCCGGACTGTCTACCATACCTGCAGAGAGCTACACAGTTGTTGTTTTATTTTCTATCTTTGTGGCTGTTTGATTTTTCTCAATGGCCTTTGGTCTCCATCTCTTTTGTGGTGGCGGATACTGCAGATACGTGTCATTGAATATTTTTTTTGCCTCCTTTTCCTGGTTCTCCTTTGCTCTGAGGCGCTGTAATTTTCGCTTTTGCGACCGTTTCAGTCCTGATAGGCACCATCGGGGCATGGAGTATTTTGGATCGGCTGTTTTGTTGACAGTCGTACCTTCTTTTTTGTTTGTGTTGGCTGATTCACCAAAAATCATCGGTTGTTCGTTACTTTGTTGTACGACGACTATCGTTCCTATTTTAATGACGTCTCCTTTTATCGTACTGTTGGAGGCTGCAGCTGTATGCCCCCCTGCCGGATTAGTCAGCCTTTGGGGCCGAGTTGTTTGACAATCTTGCTAGGCCTATGCTCGTGGACCAGATTAAGGGGCTCTCAATCGGTCTTGTATCGGAGGCGTCAACCTATCAAAAATAGGTGATTGAGGTGCCCCCCAGGCGGGGTATTGTGGTATCTTGAATGGATATGGTGGCGCGCCCCGCATCTGATTCGGGATATATGGTAGCGGTGGTATGTATGTATAATGGCATGTGATAGTCACCTAGAGGGGGGGGGGGTGAATAGGGCGAAACTGAAATTTACAAAAATAATCACAACTACAAGCCGGGTTAGCGTTAGTAATAAAGAAACGAGTCCGCGAGAGAGGGCGTAAAACAAATGGCAAGCAAATAAGAGTGTGACACGAGGATTTGTTTTACCGAGGTTCGGTTCTCGCAAACCTACTCCCCGTTGAGGAGGCCACAAAGGCCGGGTCTCTTTCAACCCTTCCCTCTCTCAAACGATCCCACGGATCGAGTGAGCTTTCTCTTCTTCTCAATCAACCGGGAACAAAACTTCCCCGCAAGGGCCACCACACCCTTGGTGCCTCTTGCCTTGGTTACAATTGAGTGATGATCTTAAGAACAAATGAGAAAGAAAGAAAGCGATCCAAGCGCAAGAGCTCAAAAGAACACGGCAAATCTCTCTCGCTAGTCACTAAGGGCTTGAGTGGAATTGGAGAGGATTTGATCTCTTTGTATGTGTCTAGAATTGAATGCCTAGCTCTTGTAAGTGGTTGAGAGTTGGAAAACTTGGATTTCAATGAATGTGGGGTGGTTGGGGTATTTATAGCCCCAACCACCAAAAGTGACCGTTGCTGGAACTCCTCTGTTCGATGGCGCACCGGACAGTCCGGTGCACACCGGACAGTCCGGTGCCCCTGCCACGTCACCATTGCCGTTGGATTCTGACCGTTGGAGCTTCTGACTTGTGGGCCCTCCTGGGTGTCCGGTGCACACCGGACATGTACTGTTTGATGTCCGGTGCACCGGCATGGGCGTGCCTGACGACTGCGCGCGCTGCGCGCGCATTTAATGCACCGCAGGGAGCCGTTGGCGCCGCAGAGAGCCGTTGCTCCGCTGGCACACCGGACAGTCCGGTGCACACCGGACAGTCCGGTGAATTTTAGCGGAGCGGCTGCCGAGCGAACCCGAGGCTGGCGAGTTCCGGAGGCCGCGTTTCCTTGGAGCACCGGACATGTCCGGTGCACACCGGACAGTCCGGTGAATTATTGCGCGCCCGCTTCCGAGAATTCCCGAGGGCGAAGAGTTTGAGTCGAAGTCCTCTGGCCGCACCGGACATGTCCGGTGCACACCGGACAGTCCGGTGCCTCCAGCCAGAGGTGCCCTCGGTTGCCTTGCTGCTCCTTTGTTGAATCCAACACTTGGTCTTTTTATTGGCTAAATGTGAACCTTTTGCACCTGTATAACTTATGCACTAGAGCAAACTAGTTAGTCCAATATTTGTGTTGGGCAATTCAACCACCAAAATTATTTAGGAACTAGGTGTAAGCCTAATTCCCTTTCAATCTCCCCCTTTTTGGTGATTGATGCCAACACAAACCAAAGCAAATATAGAAGTGCATAATCGAACTAGTTTACATAATGTAAGTGCAAAGGTTGCTTGGAATTGAGCCAATATAAACTTATATGATGCGCATGGATGGTTTCTTTGTTTTTGACATATTGGACCATATTTGCACCACGAGTTTTGTTTTTGCAAATTCTTTTGTAAATTCTTTTCAAAGTACTTTTGCAAGATAGTCAAAGGTAAATGAAAAAGATTTTGCAAAGCATTTTCAAGATATGGAATTTTCTCCCCCTGTTTCAAATGCTTTTCCTTCGACTAAACAAAAAACTCCCCCTCAAATAAGGTCTCCTCTTAGTGTTCAAGAGGGTTTTCCATCAATTTCGAAAATACTACTTGCTCCCCCTTTAGAACACAAAGAGATACCAATTTTGAAATTTATCATTGAAAATCATCAAATTTATAAATTAGGTGGTGGTGCGTGGTGGTGCGGTCCTTTTGGTGCGGTCCTTTTGCTTTGGGCTCATATTTTCTCCCCCTTTGGCATGAATCGCCAAAAACGGAATCATTAGAGCCCAATGAAGTACATTCTCCCCCTTTGGTCATGAAATAAATGAGTGAAAGTTATAACAAAGTTGGAGAGGTGATGTGGAGCGACGGCGAAGGATGAGTAGTAGAGTGGAGTGGAAGCCTTGTCTTCGCCGAAGACTCCTATTCCCTTTCAATATACCTATGACTTGGTTGAAATACACTTGAAAACACATTAGTCATAGCATATATAAAAGAGACATGATCAAAGGTATATTTATGAGCTATGTGTGCAAGACTAGCAAAAGAAATTTCTAGAATCAAGAATATTAAGCTCATGCCTAAGTCGGGTAAACGATTGTTCATCAAGAGGTTTGGTAAAGATATCGGCTAATTGATCTTTAGTATTAATATAAGAAATCTCGATATCCCCCTTTTGTTGGTGATCCCGAAGAAAGTGATACCGAATGGCTATGTGCTTAGTGCGGCTATGCTCGACGGGATTGTCGGCCATTTTGATTGCACTCTCATTGTCACATAGCAAAGGGACTTTGGTTAATTTGTAACCGTACTCCCGCAGGGTTTGCCTCATCCAAAGCAATTGCGCGCAACAATGGCCTGCGGCAATATACTCGGCTTCGGCGGTAGAAAGAGCGACCGAATTTTGCTTCTTTGAAGCCCATGACACCAAGGATCTTCCCAAGAACTGGCAAGTCCCCGATGTGCTCTTCCTATTAATCCTACACCCCGCCCAATCGGCATCCGAATAACCAATCAAATCAAATGTGGATCCCCGAGGGTACCAAAGCCCAAACTTAGGAGTAAAAGCCAAATATCTCAAGATTCGTTTTACGGCCGTAAGGTGTGATTCCTTAGGGTCGGCTTGGAATCTTGCACACATGCAAACGGAAAGCATAATGTCCGGTCGAGATGCACATAAATAAAGCAATGATCCAATCATCGACCGGTATACCTTTTGATCCACGGACTTACCTCCCGTGTCGAGGTCGAGATGCCCATTAGTTCCCATGGGTGTCTTGATGGGCTTGGCATCCTTCATTCCAAACTTGCTTAGGATATCTTGAGTATACTTCGTTTGGCTAATGAAGGTGCCCTCATGGAGTTGCTTGACTTGGAATCCTAGAAAATACTTCAACTCCCCCATCATAGACATCTCGAATTTCTGTGTCATGATCCTACTAAATTCTTCACATGTAGATTTGTTAGTAGACCCAAATATGATATCATCAACATAAATTTGGCATACAAACAAATCATTATCAAGAGTCTTAGTGAATAAAGTAGGATCGGCCTTGCCGACTTTGAAACCATTTGCAATAAGGAAATCTCTAAGGCATTCATACCATGCTCTCGGGGCTTGCTTGAGCCCATAAAGCGCCTTTGAGAGCCTATAAACATGGTTAGGATACTCACTGTCTTCAAAGCCGGGAGGTTGTTCAACATAGACCTCCTCCTTGATTGGTCCATTGAGGAAGGCACTCTTCACGTCCATTTGATAAAGCTTGAAGCCATGGTAAGTAGCATAGGCTAATAATATGCGAATTGACTCAAGCCTAGCTACGGGTGCATAGGTTTCACCAAAATCCAAACCTTCGACTTGTGAATACCCCTTGGCCACGAGTCGAGCTTTGTTCCTTGTCACCACACCATGCTCGTCTTGCTTGTTGCGGAAGACCCACTTGGTTCCTACAACATTTTGGTTGGGACGTGGAACTAAGTGCCATACCTCGTTCCTTGTGAAATTGTTGAGCTCCTCTTGCATCGCCATCACCCAATCCGAATCTTGAAGTGCTTCCTCTACCCTGTGTGGCTCAATAGAGGAAACAAAAGAGTAATGCTCACAAAAATGTGCAACACGAGATCGAGTGGTTACCCCCTTGTGAATGTCGCCGAGGATGATGTCGACGGGGTGATCTCGTTGTATTGCTTGGTGGACTCTTGGGTGTGGCGGCCTTGGTTGTTCATCCTCCTTGTTTTCATCATTTGAATCTCCCCCTTGATCGTTGCCGTCATTTTGAGGTGGCTCATCTTGTTGATCTTCTTGTTCAACATCTTGAGCCTCATCCTCAACTTGAGTTGGTGGAGATACTTGCGTGGAGGAAGATGGTTGATCTTGTGCATTTGGAGGCTCTTCGGATTCCTTAGGACACACATCCCCGATGGACATGTTCCTTAGCGCTATGCATGGAGCCTGTTCTTCACCTACATCATCAAGATCAACTTGCTCTACTTGAGAGCCATTAGTCTCATCAAACACAACGTCACAAGAAACTTCAACAAGTCCTGAGGACTTGTTAAAGACTCTATATGCCCTTGTGTTTGAGTCATATCCTAGTAAAAAGCCTTCTACAGTTTTAGGAGCAAATTTAGATTTTCTACCTCTTTTAACAAGTATAAAACATTTGCTACCAAAAACTCTAAAATATGAAATATTGGGCTTTTTACCGGTTAGGAGTTCATAAGATGTCTTCTTGAGGATTCGGTGAAGATATAACCGGTTGATGGCGTAGCAGGCGGTGTTGACCGCCTCGGCCCAAAACCGATCCGGTGTCTTGTACTCATCAAGCATGGTTCTTGCCATGTCCAATAGAGTTCGATTCTTCCTCTCCACTACACCATTTTGTTGTGGAGTGTAGGGAGAAGAGAACTCATGCTTGATGCCCTCCTCCTCAAGGAAACCTTCAATTTGAGCGTTCTTGAACTCCGTTCCATTGTCGCTTCTAATTTTCTTGATCCTTAAGCCGAACTCATTTTGAGCCCGTCTCAAGAATCCCTTTAAGGTCTCTTGGGTTTGTGATTTTTCCTGCAAAAAGAATACCCAAGTGAAGCGAGAATAGTCATCCACAATTACAAGACAATACTTACTACCGCCGATGCTTATGTAAGCGATTGGGCCGAACAAATCCATGTGAAGGAGCTCCAGTGGCCTGTCGGTAGTCATGATGTTTTTGTGTGGATGATGAATGCCAACTTGCTTCCCGGCTTGGCATGCGCTACAAATCCTGTCTTTCTCAAAGTGAACATCGGTTAGTCCCAAAATGTGTTCTCCCTTTAGAAGCTTGTGGAGATTCTTCATTCCAACATGGGCTAGTCGGCGGTGCCAGAGCCAACCCAAGTTAGTCTTAGCAATCAAGCAAGTGTCGAGTTCAGCTCTATTAAAATCTACTAAGTATAGCTGACCCTCTAACACTCCCTTAAATGCTACTGAATCATCACTTCTTCTAAAGACAGTAACACCAATATCAGTAAAAAGACAGTTGTAGCCCATTTGACATAATTGGGATACGGAAAGCAAATTGTAATCTAAGGAATCTACAAGAAAAACATTAGAAATGGAATGGTCAGGGGATATAGCAATTTTACCCAAACCTTTGACCAAACCTTGATTTCCATCCCCGAATGTGATAGCTCGTTGGGGATCTTGGTTTTTCTCATATGAGGAGAACATCCTTTTCTCCCCGGTCATGTGGTTTGTGCACCCGCTGTCGAGTATCCAACTTGTGCCCCCGGATGCATAAACCTACAAAACAAGTTTAGTTCTTGATTTTAGGTACCCAAACGGTTTTGGGTCCTTTGGCATTAGATACAAGAACTTTGGGTACCCAAACACAAGTCTTGGAGCCCTTGTGTTTGCCCCCAACAATCTTGGCAACTACCTTGCCGGATTTGTTAGTTAAAACATAAGATGCATCAAAAGTTTTAAATGACATGGCATGATCATTTGATGCATTAGGGATTTTCTTTCTAGGAAACTTGGCATGGGTTGGTTGCCTAGATCTAGATGTCTCACCCTTATACATAAAAGCATGATTAGGGCCAGAGTGAGACTTCCTAGAGTGAATTTTCCTAATCTTGTTCTCAGGATAGCCGGCAGGGTACAAAATGTAACCCTCGTTATCCTGAGGCATGGGAGCCTTGCCCTTAACAAAGTTAGATAGGTTCTTAGGAGGGGCATTAATTTTGACATTGTCTCCCCTTTGGAAGCCAATGCCATCCTTAATGCCAGGGTGTCTCCCATTATAGAGCATGCTTCTAGCAAGTTTAAATTTTTCATTTTCTAAGTCATGCTCTCTAATTTTAGCATTAAGTTGTGCTATGTGATCATTTTGTTTTTTAATTAAGGCTAGGTGATCATGGATAGCATCAACATTAATATCTCTACATCTAGTACAAATGGAAACATGCTCAACATTAGATGTAGAGGGTTTGCAAGATTTAAGTTCAACGACCTTAGCATGCAACATATCATTTTTAGTTCTAAGGTCGGAAATAGTAGCATTGCAAACATCAAAATTCTTAGCCTTAGCAATTAATTTCTCATTCTCATTTCTAAGGCTAGCAATGGAAACATTCAACTCATCAATCCTAGCAAGCAAATCAACATTATCATTTCTAGGATCAATGCAAACATGAGAATCAACCTTAGCAATTAATTTGACATTTTCATTTCTAAGGTTGGCAATGATGTCATGGCAAGTGCTTAGCTCACTAGATAATTTGTTACATTTTTCTACCTCTAGAGCATAAGCATTTTTAACCTTAACATGTTTCTTGTTTTCCTTGATTAGGAAGTCCTCTTGGGAGTCCAAGAGATCATCCTTTTCATGGATGGCACTAATTAGCTCATTTAATTTTTCTTTTTGTTCCATGTTAAGGTTGGCAAAAAGAATACGCAAATTATCCTCTTCATTTTTATCATTATCCTCATCACTAGATGTTTCATATTTAGTGGAGGACTTTGATTTTACCTTCTTTTTGCCGTCCTTGGCCATGAGGCACTTGTGGCCGACGTTGGGGAAGAGGAGGCCCTTGGTGACGGCGATGTTGGCGGCGTCCTCGTCGTCGGAGGAGTCGCTTGAGCTTTCGTCGGAGTCCCACTCCCGACAAACATGGGCATCGCCGCCCTTCTTCTTGTAGTACTTCTTCTTCTCCTTCCTCTTGCCCTTCTTGTCGTTGTCCCTGTCACTATCACTTGATAATGGACATTTAGCAATAAAGTGACCGGGCTTACCACATTTGTAGCAAACCTTCTTGGAACGGGATTTGTAATCCTTCCCCTTCCGTTGCTTGAGGATTTGCCGAAAACTCTTGATGATTAGGGCCATCTCCTCGTTGTCGAGCTTGGAGGCGTCAATTGGTTGTCTACTTGGTGTAGACTCCTCCTTCTTCTCCTCTGTTGCCTTGAAGGCCACGGGTTGCGCCTCAGATGTGGAAGGCTCATCAAGCTCGTTGATCTTCTTGGAGCCCTTAATCATGCATTCAAAACTAACAAAATTCCCGATGACTTCCTCGGGGGTCATTTGTGTATATCTAGGATTGCCACGAATTAATTGTACTTGAGTAGGGTTAAGGAAAATAAGGGCTCTTAGAATAACCTTAACCACTTCGTGGTCATCCCATTTTGCGCTCCCGAGGTTGCGTACTTGGTTCACCAAGGTCTTGAGCCGGTTGTACATGTCTTGTGGCTCCTCCCCTTGGCGAAGACGGAAGCGACCGAGCTCCCCCTCGATCGTTTCCCGCTTGGTGATCTTGGTGAGTTCATCACCCTCGTGCGCCGTCTTGAGTAGGTCCCAAATCTCCTTGGCGTTCTTCAACCCTTGTACTTTGTTGTATTCCTCCTTGCTTAGTGAAGCAAGGAGAATGGTTGTGGCCTGGGAGTTGAAGTGCTCGATTTGGGCCACTTCGTCCGTGTCGTAGTCTTCATCCCCTACGGATGGTACCTGTACACCATACTCAACAACATCCCATAATCTTTTGTGGAGAGAGGTTAGATGAAATCGCATCAAATTACTCCACATAGCATAATCTTCACCATTAAAAGTTGGTGGTTTGCCTAATGGGACGGAAAGTAAAGGTGTATGTTTAGGAATGCGAGGGTAGCGTAGGGGAATCTTACTATACTTCTTACGCTCTTGGCGTTTAGAAGTAACGGATGCCGCGTCGGAGCCGGAGGTAGATGTCGATGAGGTGTCGGTCTCGTAAAAGATCACCTTCCTCATCCTTTTGTGCTTGTCCCCACTCCGATGCGGCTTGTGAGAAGAAGACTTTTCCTTCTTCTCCTTGTGGTGAGAAGAGGAAGACCTTTTCTCCTTCCGCTTGGAGGAGATCTTCTTCTTCTCCCTTCTCTTGGTGCGGGACTCTTCCGATGAAGTGCTCCCTTGGCTTGTAGTGGGCTTGTCGCCGGTCTCCATCTCCTTCTTGGCGGGTTCTCCCGACATCACTTCGAGCGGTTAGGCTCTAATGAAGTACCGGCTCTGATACCAATTGATAGTCGCCTAGAGGGGGGGGTGAATAGGGCGAAACTGAAATTTACAAAAATAATCACAACTACAAGCCGGGTTAGCGTTAGTAATAAAGAAACGAGTCCGCGAGAGAGGGCGTAAAACAAATGGCAAGCAAATAAGAGTGTGACACGAGGATTTGTTTTACCGAGGTTCGGTTCTCGCAAACCTACTCCCCGTTGAGGAGGCCACAAAGGCCGGGTCTCTTTCAACCCTTCCCTCTCTCAAACGATCCCACGGATCGAGTGAGCTTTCTCTTCTTCTCAATCAACCGGGAACAAAACTTCCCCGCAAGGGCCACCACACCCTTGGTGCCTCTTGCCTTGGTTACAATTGAGTGATGATCTTAAGAACAAATGAGAAAGAAAGAAAGCGATCCAAGCGCAAGAGCTCAAAAGAACACGGCAAATCTCTCTCGCTAGTCACTAAGGGCTTGAGTGGAATTGGAGAGGATTTGATCTCTTTGTATGTGTCTAGAATTGAATGCCTAGCTCTTGTAAGTGGTTGAGAGTTGGAAAACTTGGATTTCAATGAATGTGGGGTGGTTGGGGTATTTATAGCCCCAACCACCAAAAGTGACCGTTGCTGGAACTCCTCTGTTCGATGGCGCACCGGACAGTCCGGTGCACACCGGACAGTCCGGTGCCCCTGCCACGTCACCATTGCCGTTGGATTCTGACCGTTGGAGCTTCTGACTTGTGGGCCCTCCTGGGTGTCCGGTGCACACCGGACATGTACTGTTTGATGTCCGGTGCACCGGCATGGGCGTGCCTGACGACTGCGCGCGCTGCGCGCGCATTTAATGCACCGCAGGGAGCCGTTGGCGCCGTAGAGAGCCGTTGCTCCGCTGGCACACCGGACAGTCCGGTGCACACCGGACAGTCCGGTGAATTTTAGCGGAGCGGCTGCCGAGCGAACCCGAGGCTGGCGAGTTCCGGAGGCCGCGTTTCCTTGGAGCACCGGACATGTCCGGTGCACACCGGACAGTCCGGTGAATTATTGCGCGCCCGCTTCCGAGAATTCCCGAGGGCGAAGAGTTTGAGTCGAAGTCCTCTGGCCGCACCGGACATGTCCGGTGCACACCGGACAGTCCGGTGCCTCCAGCCAGAGGTGCCCTCGGTTGCCTTGCTGCTCCTTTGTTGAATCCAACACTTGGTCTTTTTATTGGCTAAATGTGAACCTTTTGCACCTGTATAACTTATGCACTAGAGCAAACTAGTTAGTCCAATATTTGTGTTGGGCAATTCAACCACCAAAATTATTTAGGAACTAGGTGTAAGCCTAATTCCCTTTCAGCATGTCATGGGTGTATGTGGAGGTGGAGGTCTCCACGCAGGCACGTAAGGTCTTAATTGAACATTATGACCTCCCGTCCTTTTCGATTGGTGTGGTGGTCCTGAAAGGGAAATAGGGTCAAACCTTTTCCTAAATAATTTTGGTGGTTGAATTGCCCAACATAAACAATTAAACTAACTAGTTTGCTCTAGATTATATGTCCTACAGGTGCCAAAGGTTCACAACAAACCAATACAAAGTTAAAAGAAATGGTTCAAAACAAAGGAGCAAAGCAAACCCATGGCTGCCCTGGTCTGGCGCACCGGACTGTCCGGTGCGCCACCGGACAGTGTCCGGTGCGCCAGGGAGAATCAGCTCGAACTCCTCAGCTTCGGGTTTCTGGAAAATGCTCTCCGCTATAATTCATCGGACTGTCCGGTGTAGCACCGGACTGTCCGGTGTGCCAGCGGGAGCAACGGCTAGCGCGCTAACGGTCGACTACAAAAGTGAACAGTGATCAGTGCGGACTGCGCGCGCAGAGTCAGAGCAGGTGCCAGAAGGCGCACCAGATAGTGAACAGGACCTGTCTGGTGCACCACCGGACTGTCCGGTGGCCTAGCTGTCAGAAGCTCCAACAGTTGAACCCTAACGGTTGGGTGACATGGCTGGCACACCGAACAGTGTCCGGTGGCGCACCGGACTGTCCGGTGCGCTCGTCGACAGACAACCTCCCCAACGGCCACTTTGGTGGTTGGGGCTATAAATACCTCCCAACCACCACACTTCAAGGCATCCAAGTTTTCAGCCAACACATTCAATACAAGAGCTAGTGCATTCAACACAAGACACAATTAGAGTGAATCAAAATCTCTCCAAGTCCCAATTCCACTCAAAGCAATAGTGACTAGAAGAGAGAGTTTTGCCGTGTTCTTTTGAGCTCTTGCGTTTGGATCGCTTTTCTTCTTCCTTCTTTCTTGTTCCCAAGTCAATTGTAATCAAGGCAAGAGACACCAATTGTGTGGTGGTCCTTGTGGGGACTAAGTGTCCCGATTGATTGAGAAGAGAAGCTCACTCGGTCTAGGTGACCGTTTGAGAGAGGGAAGGGTTGAAAGAGACCCGGTCTTTGTGACCACCTCAACGGGGAGTAGGTTTGCAAGAACCGAACCTCAGTAAAACAAATCACCGTGTCATCTGCTCTTATTTGCTTGTGATTTGTTTTCGCCCTCTCTTTCGGACTTGATTATATTTCTAACGCTAAACCCGGCTTATAGTTGTGCTTAAAGTTTATAAATTTCAAATTTGCCTATTCACCCCCTCTAGGCGACTTTCAATTGGTATCAGAGCCCGATACTTCATTAGAGCTTAACCGCTCGAAGTGATGTCGGGAGATCATGCCAAGAAGGAGGTGGTGACCGGCGAGAAGCCCGCCACAAGCCACGGGAAGGCTCCATCGAGAGAGTCCGGCAACAAGGGGAAGGGATCCCCTTCACATACCAAGTCGCATCGGAGCGGTGATAAGAAAAAGAAGATAAAGAAGGTGGTCTATTACGAGACCGACTCTTCATCGCCATCTACCTCTGGCTTCGACGCGCCGTCCATCACTTCTAAGCGCCATGAGTGCATGAAGTTTAGTAAGATCCCCTTACGCTACCCTCGCATTTCCAAACATACTCCATTACTTTCCGATCCATTAGGCAAACCACCAATGTTTGACGGTGAAGATTATTCTAGGTGGAGTGAAATGATGAAATATCACCTAACCTCACTCCACACAAGCATATGGGACATTGTTGAATTTGGAGTACAGGTACCTTCCGTAGGGGATGAAGATTATGATGCGGACGAAGTCACCCAAATCCAACACTTTAATTCCCAAGCAACTACTATACTCCTCACCTCTCTTAGTCGAGAGGAGTATAATAAGGTGCAAGGGTTGAAAAGTGCCAAAGAGATTTAGGACGTACTAAAGTCCGCGCACGAAGGAGACAAGGTGACCAAGATCACCAAGATGGAAATGATCGAGGGGGAGCTCAGTCGGTTCATGCTCAACCAAGGAGAGGAGCCACAAGCCATGTACAACCGGCTCAAAACCTTGGTGAACCAAGTGCGCAACCTCATGAGCACAAAATGGGATGACCATGAGATGGTCAAGGTTATTCTTAGATCACTCGTTTTTCTTAACCCTACTCAAGTTCAATTAATTCGTGGTGATCCTAGATATAAGCTAATGTCTCCCGAGGAGGTTATAGAAAAATTTGTGAGCTTTGAATTGATGATCAAAGGCTCCAAGAAAATCATCGAGCAAGGCGCCACCTCAACACCCGAGGTGCAACCCGTCGCATTCAAGGCGACAGAAGAAGAAAAGAAAGACTCTACACCAAGTAGGGTCCCCATCGACGCCTCCAAGCTCGACAACGAGAAAATGGCGCTCATCATCAAGAGCTTCCGCCAAATCCTCAAGCAAAGGAGGGGAAAGACTACAAGACCCGCTCCAAGAAAGTTTGTTACAAGTGTGGTAAGCCCGGTCACTTTATAGCAAAATGTCCTATTTCTAGTGACAGTGATAGGGGCGACGACAAGAGAGGGAAGAAGAAGGAGAAGAAGAGATACTACAAGAAGAAGGGCGACGATGCCCATGTTTGCTGGGAGTGGGACTCCGACAAGAGCTCCACCGATGAGAACGCCGCAAACATCGCCGTCAACAAGGGTCTTCTCTTTCCCAACGTCGACCACAAGTGTCTCATGGCAAGGGACGGCAAAAAGAAGGTAAAATCTAGAGCCTCCACTAAATATGCAACATCTAGTGATGAGGATAACTCTAGTGATGATGAAGAAAATTTGTTTGCTCTTTTTTCCAACCTAAACATGCAACAAAAGGAAAAATTGAATGAATTGATTAGTGCTATTCATGAGAAGGATGAACTCTTGGATAGCCAAGAGGACTTCCTTATTAAGGAAAACAAGAAGCATGTTAAGGTTAAAAATGCTTATGCTCAGGAGATAGAAAAATGTGAAAAATTAACTAGTGAGCTTAGCACTTGCCATGACACTATTTCTAACCTTAGAATTGAGAATGCTAATTTGATTGCTAAGGTTGAGAAGTCAATTGTTTGTGATGATTCAATTACCAATCTTAGAAATGATAATGCTAGTTTAATTGCTAAGATTGATAAATTGAATGCCTCTCTTTCTAGCCTTAAAATTGAGAATGAAAAATTAATTGCTAAGGCTAAGGAATTAAATGTTTGCAATGTTTCTATTTCCAATCTTAGAGATGAGAATGCTATTTTACATGCTAAGATTGATGAGTTAAATGCTTGCAAACCCTCTACATCTACTGTTAGTCATGTCTCTATTTGCACTAGATGTAGAGATGTTAATATTGATGCTATCCATGATCACATTGCTACGATTAAACATCAAAATGATCATATAGCAAAATTAGATGCTAAAATTGCCGAGCATGAATTAGAGAATGAAAAATTTAAATTTGCTCGTAGTATGCTTTATAGTGGGAGACGCCCTGGCATTAAGGATGACATTGGCTTCCAACAGGGAGGCAATGTCAAGCTCAATGCCCCTAAGAGATTGTCTAATTTTGTTAAGGGCAAGGTGTAAGGAAAATGGACCCCAAGCCATTTGGCTAATTGAGTTTTGGTGTTTGATGAACAACACAATCCGTGAACTAATAAGTTTTCTAGTGTTTGTATTTGTAGTTCACAGGATGCAAGATTTACTTGGACTAAGGAATTGAGGAAAGCAACACCTCAAAAGAAGACATTAAGAAGATCCAAGAAAAGTCCAAGTGTGCTGCTGTGGACTGTCTGTGCGAAGGCGCACCAGACTGTCCGGTGGCACACTGGACAGTCCGGTACCCACACGCCGGACTGTCCAGTGCACTAGGGAACTCCAGCCCAACGGCTAGTTCCAGGTGGCACTCGGAGAGAAGACCACCGGACTGTCCGGTGTGAGCACCAGACTATCCGGTGTGGAAAAGCCTGCAACGCCAACAGTCACCTGCTCTGACAGAGCAACGGCTAGGCGCACCGGACAGGCTACAGTGCGCTGTCCGGTGCACCACTCGACTGTACGGTATGCCGCAGAGAACTGCAGCTTTTCTCCAACGGCTAGAATTGAGTTGGGGCCTATATATACTTCACCCAACCGGCCATTTGAAGGTGTGGGAGCCCAAGCAACATACCAAGACACATAGTGCATATTTCCAAGAGCTCAAACACCCAAGTACTTAATAGAATCACTTGGTGATTAGCGTAGGTGCTTTGCGAAGTGCTTAGGTTAGTTAGACCGCTTTAGCGCTTGCTCTAGGTGAACCCTAGTTAGTTGAGTGAGTTTAGACAAACCACACAACCCCTCGGCTCTTGCGTGAGTCGTTGTAATTGTACCGAGTGGGGCGAGAGTCTTGCGAGACCGTGACAACCTCGTTTGTGTCACGGCCGCCACTGTGTACCGGAGGGAACGAGGCCTGCAGTGTTTCGGCCAGAAGCTCGATAGTGGAGACGGCGGGGAGCGTCCGAGAGGAGCCAAAAGTGGAGCACCACTTGCGTGTGGAGAAGGCCCACGGCTCTCTACGGAGTTACTCGACCGTGGTGCTTGGCCCTCGCGTGGGCTTCCCTTTGTGTAGGGGCACCAACGAGGATTAGTCGGGACCTTGCGTGGTTCCAGATACCTCGGTAAAAATAGCGGCGTCATCCATGAGAGTTTGCTTCTCTACTTTGCTCTTTAAATTTTCGCATTTATATTAAGCATTTAAGTTTCAATCTTGTATACATACTTATTTAGTGTAGATTGAAACTTAGCCTTTGCGGTAGAGATAGCAACACTTATACAAAACCTAGTTTGCACTCTCTAGTTTGATTACTTGCGTAGGTTTTGCTCTAGGGATTTAATTGTGACCTAGTTTAGTAAAAGTTTTAGAAGTCCTAATTCACCCCCCCTCTTAGGCGTCACCCGTTTCCTTCAAGTGGTATCAGAGCCCGGTTTGGCTCATTTGAAATGCTTTAGCTTCACCGCTAAAAGAGCCGACACTTTTTAGAGGAAGGGATGGATACCCATAGGCCACCACACTTCGACGACACTAACTTCCCATATTATAGTACTAGAATGGCTTGTTACCTAGAGGCCGTTGATCTAGGTGTTTGGAGAGTCACTCGTGACGGGATGAAACCCCTCAAGAATCCCGAGAAACCCACCACGAGTGAGGAAAAAGAAATTCATTTAAATGCTAGAGCCAAAAATTGCTTGTATGAATCTCTTAGCATGGATATTTTTAATCAAGTATTTACCTTGAACACTGCTAATGAGATTTGGCTAAAATTGCATGAGCTCCATGACGGCACATCCAATGTCCGTGAGCAAAAACATTGCCTAGTCTTAAATGAGTATAATTCTTTTGCTATGAAAGATGATGAACTTGTTAGAGACATGTATTCTCGTTTGAATCTAATTATCAATGAGCTCAATTCTATTGGCATTAATAAGCTAGGTGATGCGGACATTGTGAGGAAGATTATCTCCCTGCTACCACAACAAAGATATGGGAGCATCATCACCATCCTTCACAACATGGAGGACTTGAGCAACATGACCCCGACCATTGTGATTGGGAAAATCGCGGCCTTTGAGATGTCGCGAAAAATGAGTCGGGGAGAGGAGCCAACTTCCTCAAGACCATATGCTTTTGCATGTGATGAAAGGAAGGGCAAAAAGAAGGCTCCCATTTCAAGTTCCTCAAGTGAAGAAGAGGAAGAAGAAGAAAGTGATGATGATGAAGATAATCAACCATGCACATCATCCTCCGAGGACGAAGAAACAATCCGACGTGTCGGAAAGGTAATGAGGATGATCCGCAAGATTAATCTAATGGGTGTGCCCCTGCAGGTCGAGGATCTTCTCCTTAACATTGACAGGAAAAAGCAAAGGAAGAGAGGATGCTTCGCATGTGGGGAGAAGGGCCACTTCAGAGACAACTGTCCAAATATGGCCAAACCCATTAAGGAGAGGAGCAAAGGCAAGGCGCTAACAAGTAGTAGAACTTGGGATGATTCTTCAAGTGAAGATGAACCTCCAAGGACGCGCAGCCACCGGTCCTCATCACGCTCATCACGGTCATCACACAAATGCCTTATGGCAAGAGGTAACAAAAACATTCCATCCTCTAGTGATGATAGCAGTAGTGATGATGAAGGTGAGAGAAAGCCCTCCATAGATGAGCTTGCGGAAGGCGTTGAATTTTTCCAGGATGTTTGCACTAAACAAAAGGCTCAACTTAAAACCTTGAAAAATAAGTTGGTTAGCTCTCAAAATGATTACAAAGGTTTGCTAGAAAAATTTGAAACATTTGCAAACTTAAATAGTGAGCTATCAACTAAAATTGAGCTATTAGAATCTAGTGCTCCATCCACTGCTACCGATGATAGCCTTATTAAAAAAAATAAAAAACTTAAGGCTAAGTTAGCTAGCTCCCAAGAAGCTATTGAAAATTTGCTAGAGAAAATGGAAATTCTTAGCATACACAATAATGAGCTAACTACTAAGCTAGAAAACATTGGTAGCACCCCAGTAACATCTTTACTCCAAATTCCTGAAATTATTAAGAAAGATGCTTCTACTTCCTGCTTTGATTTAATTGATGATTCTAACCCCTGCAACCAAGGCGTTGTTGAGAATATTGTTGTAGAGACATGTTCGGATGAGGTTGCAAAGGAAAATAAACAATTAAAGCAAGAAGTGGCTCGCCTTGGCAAGGCTCTGTATGACAAGAAAGGCAAAGCCAAACAAATCCGACCTCCATAGGATAACACCACTGTGGGAGTGAAAAAGCCTATGGAGGGAGAAACTGTGATTTGTAGGCTATGCCACATGGAAGGCCACAAGTCTTTCCAATGCAAGGCGATGACCAGGGATAAACAAAGGCAAAAGCTCAAGCAAAAGCCATCAAACAAAATCTCCAACACCTACATCAAAAAGGTGGACAAAAAGACTGCTACACCATACTTGATCAAGAAGAAAAAGAATGGAAAGGTGATAGCAATCAAGACCAACAAGCAAGCCAACAAAGGAAAGAGGGCCAAACGCATCTGAGTGCCAAAGGAAATAATTTCAACCATGAAAAGCACTAAGAAGGTTTGGATCCCGAAAGGGAAGTGAGTGGACCGAAGGTCAATGGGAAATTTGGAGACTTGGCAAATTTGGGATGTATATCATGGGATACATCATATTGGATCAAGTTCAATTGCCAAGTGGGTTAGTGAAAATTTTGGACCCAAATTTCCCACCCATGATTAAGGTAACTAGATTTATTGTATCTTTTGTTTTTAGATATGCGTCTCTATTTACCTTATATCTAGTTTACCTTTCTTGCCTAGTATTACATTTGTTATTTACTTTTGTTTAAAATCATGCATACTAGGAAAATCACATGGTAGGTCTGCTCATTTTAAATTCATACACTTAAGCAAGCCTACATGATTTAAAATATTTAGTTAAGCACGACACATAGCTTCTATATCATTCCATAGTAAATGATGCATCAATTGAAAATTTTGATTTCTACAAGCTGTATCATTTAACTTATATGTGCCAAAGTTTGGATTATAGATAATTTCCCCCTCTTGATATCAAATCAAAGTGCATGTCTCCTACGAGTATTCAAAACTTGTATGCACACCTTAAGGGGGAGGTTACTCTATAATCTAATACTTTGAGACTAACACCCTTTCAAGTCTATTTCATGTGATAGTCTCATTGTAAGGAAAATGAAGTCCCCGGAGAAAGACAACAATCTTCCACTGCAAAATCTCCAAGAACTCTCATGTCTCTCAAGCTCGCCATTGAATTTCAATCGGTATCTTTTGAGACTACATCTAGTATCATTTACATGTCTTCTCCAATATTTGATTAGACTATATTTCATATCATATGCTTCCATGTTGCTAAAAATGCATAAGTGGTTAACTCATATTCTGTTACCTATGCATAAGGGAAGTTAGTCTTTTCAAATCATGTCTTGCACCTCTAAATTTCACATGCTTTTTCCTAAGTAGAGGATCTCTGTCAGGGGGAGTATTTCTTCATCTCTAAAAAAGGGGGAGAAACTTCTTTCTAAAGAGAACACTCGTTTAGGGGGAGTAATCCGTTCAACTGGTACCATTCATGTGATTTAATTTAGTATCCTTCAAGTGGTATCATCTGCTAAAATTCTTGATGAGGGCAAGCTTTTATTTACTTCCTACATGCTTTTAATGTCTTCCTTTTCGGTGGTTGATGCCAAAGGGGGAGAAGTTTAGGGACCAAAGCAATGAAAACTATATCAAACACCAAACACCACAAATTTAAAATTTTATATCTACAAATGGTTTTTCAAGTGGTTTTGGTTATTTGGTCCTAAAATAGGAAGTAAGTGAATTATGGAGTTAGGGGGAGGCTTAAGTCCATAATATCACATTGTGGAGACAAACATGCATCCTAGCAAGTAGATTGCATATTTTTATTCAAATACTTGTATTATTTGCTTGCTTTGGTTGTGTTGTCATCAATCACCAAAAAGGGGGAGATTGTAAGGAAAATGGACCCCGGGCCATTTGGCTAATTGAGTTTTGGTGTTTAATGAACAACACAATCCGTGAACTAATAAGTTTTCTAGTGTTTGTATTTGTAGTTCACAGGATGCAAGATTTACTTGGACTAAGGAATTGAGGAAAGCAACACCTCAAAAGAAGACATTAAGAAGATCCAAGAAAAGTCCAAGTGTGCTGATGCGGACTGTCTGTGCGAAGGCGCACCGGACTGTCCGGTGCCCACACGCCGGACTGTCCGGTGCACCAGGGAACTCCAGCCCAACGGCTAGTTCTAGATGGCACTCGGAGAGAAGACCACCGGACTGTTCGGTGTGAGCACCAGACTGTCCAGTGTGGAAAAGCCTGCGGTGCCAACGGTCACCTGCTGTGACAGAGCAACGGCTAGGCGCACCGGACAGACTATAGTGCGCTGTCCGGTGCACCACCAGACTGTCCGGTGTGCCGCAGAGAACTGTAGCTTTTCTCCAACGGCTAGAATTGAGTTGGAGCCTATATATACTTCACCCAACCGGCCATTTGAAGGTGTGGGAGCCCAAGCAACATACCAAGACACATAGTGCATATTTCCAAGAGCTCAAACACCCAAGTGCTTAATAGAATCACTCGGTGATTAGCGTAGGTGCTTTGCGAAGTGCTTAGGTTAGTTAGACCGCTTTAGCACTTGCTCTAGGTGAACCCTAGTTAGTTGAGTGAGTTTAGACAAACCACACAACCCCTCGGCTCTTGCGTGAGTCGTTGAAATTGTACCGAGTGGGGCGAGAGTCTTGCGAGACCGTGACAACTGCGTTTGTGTCACGGCCGCCACCGTGTACTAGAGGGAACGAGGCCCGCGGCGTTTCGGCCGGAAGCTCGATAGTGGAGACGGCAGGGAGCGTCCGAGAGGAGCCGGAAGCGGAGCACCACTTGCGCGTGGAGAAGGCCCGCGACTCTCTACGGAGTTACTCGACCGTGGTGCTTGGCCCTCGCGTGGGCTTCCCTTTGCGTAGGGGCACCAACGAGGATTAGTCGGGACCTTGCGTGGTTCCAGATACCTCGGTAAAAATACCGGCGTCATCCATGAGAGTTTGCTTCTCTACTTTGCTCTTTAAATTTCCGCATTTATATTAAGCATTTAAGTTTCAATCTTGTATACATACTTATTTAGTGTAGATTGAAACTTAGCCTTTACGGTAGAGATAGCAACACTTAGACAAAACCTAGTTTGCACTCTCTAGTTTGATTACTTGTATAGGTTTTGCTCTAGGGATTTAATTGTGGCCTAGTTTAGTAAAAGTTTTAGAAGTCCTAATTCACCCTCCCTCTTAGGCGTCACCCGTTTCCTTCACAAGGCTCCCATGCCTCAGGATAACGAGGGCTATATTTTGTATCCGGCTGGTTATCCTGAGGATAAGATTAGGAGAATTCATGCTAATAAGACCCATTCTGTTTCTCACCATGCTTTTATTTATAAGAATGAGCCTTCTAGCTCTAGGCGTTCTACACATGTTAAAATGCCTAAAAAGAAATCTCCTATTGCATCAAATGAGCCTAATGTTTCATTTAAGACTTTTGATGCTTCTTATGTGTTTACTAACAAATCAGGCAAAGTAGTTGCCAAATATGTTGGGGGCAAACACAAGGGATCAAAGACTTGTGTTTGGGTACCCAAGGTGCTTGTTTCTAATGTGAAAGGACCCAAGACCGTTTGGGTACCTAAGAACAAGGCCTAAACTTGTTTTGTAGGTTTATGCATCCGAGGGCTCAAGCTGGATCATTGATAGCGGGTGCACAAACCACATGACTGGGGAGAAAATGATGTTCTCCTCCTATGAGAAAAACCAAGATCCCTAAAGAACTATCACATTCGGGGATGGAAATCAAGATTTGGTCAAAGGGCTTGGTAAAATTGCTATATCACCTGACCATTCTATTTCCAATGTTTTTCTTGTAGATTCTTTAGATTATAACTTGCTTTCAGTTTCTCAATTATGTAAAATGGGTTACAACTGTCTTTTTACGGATATAGGTGTTACTGTCTTTAGAAGAAGTGATGATTCAGTAGCATTTAAGGGAGTGTTAGAGGGACATCTATACTTAGTTGATTTTAATAGAGCTGAACTCGACACTTGCTTAATTGCTAAGACTAACATGGGCTGGCTCTAGCATCGCCGACTAGCTCACGTTGGGATGAAGAATCTTCATAAGCTTCTAAAGGGAGAGCATATTGTGGGACTAACAAATGTTCATTTTGAGAAAGACAGGATTTGTAGCGCATGTCAAGCAGGAAAGCAAGTTGGTGTTCATCATCCACACAAGAACATCATGACGACCGACAGGCCGCTTGAGCTACTCCACATGGATCTATTCGGCTCGATAGCTTACATAAGCATCGGCGGGAGTAAGTATTGTCTTGTAATTGTGGATGATTATTCTCGCTTCACTTGGGTGTTATTTTTGCAGGAAAAATCACAAACCCAAGAGACTTTAAAGGGATTCTTGAGACGGGCTCAAAATGAGTTCGGCTTAAGGATAAAAAAGATTAGAAGCGACAATGGGACAGAGTTCAAGAACTCACAAATAGAAGGCTTTCTTGAGGAAGAGGGCATCAAGCATGAGTTCTCTTCTCCCTACACACCTCAACAAAACGGTGTAGTGGAGATGAAGAATAGAACTCTACTTGACATGGCGAGGACCATGCTTGATGAGTACAAGACACCGGATCGGTTTTGGGCCGAGGCGATTAACACCGCCTGCTACTCCATCAACCGGTTATATCTTCATCGAATCCTCAAGAAGACATCTTATGAACTCCTCACCGGTAAAAAGCCCAATGTTTCATATTTTAGAGTCTTTGGTAGCAAATGCTTTATTCTTGTTAAAAGAGGTAGAAAATCTAAATTTGCTCCTAAGGCTGTAGAAGGCTTTTTACTTGGTTATGATTCAAACACAAGGGCATATAGAGTCTTTAACAAGTCCATTGGACTAGTTGAAGTTTCTTGTGACATTGTGTTTGATGATACTAATGGCTCTCAAGTAGAGCAAGTTGATCTTGATGAGCTAGATGATGAAGAGGCTCCGTGCGTCGTGCTAAGGAACATGTCCATTGGGGATGTGTGTCCTAAGGAATCCGAAGAGCCTCCACAAGCACAAGATCAACCTTCTTCCTCCATGCAAGCGTCTCCACCAACCCAAGATGAGGATAAAGCTCATGATGATGAAAATGAAGATCAAGAAGATGAGCCACCTCAAGAGGAGGACAATGATCAAGGGGGAGATGCCAATGATCAAGACAAGGAAGATGAACAAAATCCAAGACCGCCACACCCAAGAGTCCACCAGGCGATTCAAAGAGATCACCCCGTGAACACCATCCTCGGCGATATTCATAAGGGGGTAACCACTCGACCTTGAGTCGCTCATTTTTGTGAACATTACTCTTTTGTTTCCTCTATTGAGCCACACAGGGTAGAGGATGCACTTAAAGATTCAGATTGGGTGCTGGCGATGCAAGAGGAGCTCAAAAACTTCACGAGGAATGAGGTATGGCATTTGGTTCCACGTCCTAACCAAAATGTTGTAGGTACCAAGTGGGTATTCCGCAACAAGCAAGATGAGCATGGAGTGGTGACAAGGAACAAAGACCGACTTGTGGCCAAGGGTTATTCACAAGTCGAAGGTTTGGATTTTGGTGAAACCTATGTGTAGGAAACGGGTGACGCCTAAGAGGGGGGGGGGGGTGAATTAGGACTTCTAAAACTTTTACTAAACTAGGCCACAATTAAATCCCTAGAGCAAAACCTATGCAAATAATCAAAACTAGAATGTGCAAACTAGGTTTTGTCTAAGTGTTGCTATCTCTACCGCAAAAGGCTAAGTTTCAATCTATACTAAATATGTATGACTACAAGATTGAAACTTAAATGCTTAATATAAATGCGGAATGTAAAGAGCTAAGTAGAGAAGCAAACTCTCGTGGATGACGCCGGTATTTTTACCGAGGTATCCGGAACCACGCAAGGTCCCGACTAATCCTCGTTGGTGCCCCTACGCAAAGGGAAGCCCACGCGAGGGCCAAGCACCACGGTCGAGTAACTCCGTAGAGAGCCGCGGGCCTTCTCCACGCGCAAGTGGTGCTCCGCTTCCGGCTCCTCTCGGACGCTCCCCGCCGTCTCCACTATCGAGCTTCCGGCCGAAACGCCGCGGGCCTCGTTCCCTCCGGTACACGGTGGCGGCCGTGACACAAACGCGGTTGTCACGGTCTCGCAAGACTCACGCCCCACTCGGTACAATTACAACGGCTCGCGCAAGAGCCGAGGGGTTGTGTGGTTTTACAAAACTCACTCAACTAACTAGGATTCACCTAGAGCAAGCGCTAAAGCGGTCTAACTAACCTAAGCACTTCGCAAAGCACCTACGCTAATCACCGAGTGATTCTATTAAGCACTTGGGTGTTTGAGCTCTTGGAAATATGCACTATGTGTCTTGGTATGTTGCTTGGGCTCTCACACTTGAGAATGGCCGGTTGGGGTGGTATTTATAGCCTCCACACCCCAAACTAGCCGTTGGACAGAAAGCAGCAGCTTTCTGTCGTCGGGTGCACCGGACAGTCCGGTGCACACCGGACACTGCACTGTAGCATGTCCGGTGCCGCCACGTCAGCCGACCGTTGGCGCCTGTAGCAGTCGACCGTTGGATCCGACCGTTGGATTCGACCGTTGCCGTCTGCCCGTTGGCACACCGGACAGTCCGGTGCACACCGGACAGTCCGGTGCTACAGCCAGAGAGCGCCTGCCTGCGACCTCTCTGCGCAGACTGTCCGGGACTTCACCGGACAGTCCGGTGCACACCGGACACTGCGCTGTAGCATGTCCGGTGCGCCACCAGGCGCTGGCTGACAGCCCTTTTCCTTGGAATTCTTCGCTGATTTCTTTGGGCTTCTTTGTTCTTGAGTATTGGACTCCTACGCATCTTTTTATGTCTTCTTTTGAGGTGTTGCATCCTCATTGCCTTGGTCCAATTCTCTTCGCATCCTGTGAACTACAAACACAAACACTAGAAGACTTATTAGTTCACTGATTGTGTTGTTCATCAAACACCAAAACTCAATTAGCCAAAAAGGCCTGGGGTCCATTTTCCTTACAATCTCCCCCTTTTTGGTGATTGATGACAACACAACCAAAGCAAGCAAATAATACAAGTATTTGAATGAAAATATGCATTCTACTTGCTAAGATGCATGATTGTCCCCACAATGTGATATTATGGATTTAAGCCTCCCCCTAACTCCATAATTCACTTACTTCCTATTTTTGGACCAAATAACCAAAACCACTTGAAAAGCCATTTGTAGATATAAAATTTTAAATTGGTGGTGTTTGGTGTTTGATATAGTTTTCATTGCTTTGGTCCCTAAACTTCTCCCCCTTTGGCATCAACCACCGAAAAGGAAGACATTAAAAGCATGTAGGAAGTAAATAAAAACTTGCCCTCAATAAGAAATCTATCAAATGATACCACAATTGTAGGATATTAATTTAAACAATATGAATGATACCACATGAAAGAGTCCTCAAAAGATTACTCCCCCTAAATGAGTATTCTCCTTTAGAAAGAGTTTTTCTCCCCCTTTAGAGATGAAGAAATACTCCCCCTGACAGAGATCCTCTACTTAGGAAAAAGCATGTGAAAATTAGAGGTGCAAGACATGATTTGAAAAGACTAGCTTCCCTTATGCATAGGTAACAGAATCTGAGTTAACTACTTATGCATTTTTAGCAACATGGAAGCATATGATATGAAATATAGTCTAATCAAATATTGGAGAAGACATGTAAATGATACTGAAGGTAGTCTCAAAAGATACCAATTGAAGATCAATGGCGAGCTTGAGAGACATGAGAGTTCTTGGAGATTTTGCAGTGGAAGATTGTTGTCTTTCTCCGGGGACTTCATTTTCCTTACAATGAGACTATCACATGAAATAGACTTGAAAAGGTGTTAGTCTCAAAGTGTTAGATTATAGAGTAACCTCCCCCTAAAGGTGTGCATACAAGTTTTGAATACTTGTAGGAGACATGCACTTTGATTTGATATCAAGAGGGGCAAATTATCCATAATCCAAACTTTGGCACATATAAGTTTAAATGATACACTTTGTAGAAATCAAAATTTTCAGTTTATGCATCATTTACTATGGAGTGATATAGAAGCTATGTGCCGTGCTTAAATAAACATTTTAAACCATGTAGGTTTGCTTAAGTATATGAATTGAAAGCAAGCAATCCTACCATGTGATTTACCTAGTATGCATGACTTTAAACACAAGTACATAACAAATGTAATACTAGGCAAGAGAGGTAAACTAGATACAAGGTAAATAGATACGCATATCTAAAAACGAGAAATACAATAAAACTAGTTACCTTAGTCATGGGTGGGAAATTTGGGTCCAAAGTTTTCACTAACCCACTTGGTAATAAACTTGATCCAATATGATGTACCCCATGATATACATCCCAATTTTGCCAAGTCTCCAAATTTCCCGAAGACCTTTGGTCCACTCACTTCCCTTTCGGGATCCAAACCTTCTTGGTGCTTTTCATGGTTGAAATTATTTCCTTTGGCACCCAGATGCGTTTGGTCTCCTTTCCTTTGTTGGCTTGCTTGTTGGCCTTGATTGCTATCACCTTCCCGTTCTTTTTCTTCTTGATCAAATATGGTGTAGCATCCTTTTTGTTCACCTTTTTGATGTAGGTGTTGGAGATTTTGCTTGATGGCTTTTGCTTGAGCTTTTGCCTTTGTTTATCCCCGGTCATCGCCTTGCATTGGAAAGACTTGTGGCCTTCCTTGTGGCATAGCCTACAAATCACAGTTTCTCCCTCTACAGGCTTGTTCACTCCCGCAGTGGTGTTATCCTGTGGAGGTCGGATTTGTTTGGCTTTGCCTTTCTTGTCATACAAAGCCTTGCCAAGGCGAGCCACTTCTTGCTTTAATTGTTCATTTTCCTTTGCAACCTCATCCGTACACGTCTCTACAACAATATTCTCAACAACGACTTGGTTGCAGGGGTTAGAATCATCAATTAAATCAAAGCAGGAAGTAGAAGCATCTTTCTTAATTATTTCAGGTATTTCAACTAAAGATGCTGCTGGGGTGCTACCAATGTTTTCTAGCTTAGTAGTTAGCTCATTATTGTGTATGCTAAGAATTTCCATTTTCTCTAGCAAATTTTCAATAGCTTCTTGGGAGCTAGCTAACTTAGCCTTAAGTTTTTCATTCTTTTTAATAAGGCTATTATCGGTAGCAGTGGATGGAGCACTAGATTCTAATAGCTCAATTTTAGTTGACAGCTCACTATTTAAGTTTGCAAAAGTTTCAAATTTTTCTAGCAAACCTTTGTAATCATTTTGAGAGCTAACCAACTTGTTTTTCAAGGTTTTAAGTTGAGCTTTTTGCTTAGTGCAAACATCCTGAAAAAAATTAACGGCTTCCGCAAGCTCTTCTAGAGAGGCCTTTCCCTCACCTTCATCATCACTACTACTTTCATCACTAGAGGATGGAATGCTTTTGTTACCTCTTGCCATAAGGCATTTGTGTGATGACCGTGATGATCGTGACGAGGACCGGTGGCTGCGCGTCCTTGGAGGTTCATCTTCACTTGAAGAATCATCCCAAGTTCTAACACTTGTTAGCGCCTTGCCTTTGCTCCTCTCCTTTTTGGGCTTGGCCATATTTGGACAGTTGTCCCTGAAGTGGCCCTTCTCCCCACATGCGAAGCATCCTCTCTTCCTTTGCTTTTTCCTGTCAATGTTAAAGAGAAGATCCTCGACCTGCAGGGGCACACCCATTAGATTAATCTTGCGGATCATCCTCATTACCTTTCCGACGCGTCGGATTGTTTCTTCGTCCTCGGAGGATGATGTGCATGGTTGATTATCTTCATCATCATCACTTTCTTTTTCTTCCTCTTCTTCACTTGAGGAACTTGGAGTGGGAGCCTTCTTTTTGCCCTTCCTTTCATCACATGCAAAAGCATATGGCTTTGAGGAAGTTGGCTCCTCTCCCCGACTCATTTTTCGCGACATCTCAAAGGCCGCGATTTTCCCAATCACAATGGTCGGGGTCATGTTGCTCAAGTCCTCCATGTTGTGAAGGATGGTGATGATGCTCCCATATCTTTGTTGTGGTAGCAGGGAGATAATCTTCCTCACAATGTCCGCATCACCTAGCTTATTAATGCCAATAGAGTTGAGCTCATTGCTAATTAGATTCAAACGAGAATACATGTCTCTAACAAGCTCATCATCTTTCATGGCAAAAGAATTATACTCATTTAAGACTAGGCAATGTTTTTGCTCACGGACATTGGATGTGCCGTCATGGAGCTCATGCAATTTTAGCCAAATCTCATTAGCAGTTTTCAAGGTAAATACTTGATTAAAAATATCCATGCTAAGAGATTCATACAAGCAATTTTTGGCTCTAGCATTTAAATGAATTTCTTTCTCTTCACTCGTGGTGGGTTTCTCGGGATTTTTGAGGGGTTTCATCCCGTCACGAGTGACTCTCCAAACACCTAGATCAACGGCCTCTAGGTAACAAGCCATTCTAGCACTATAATATGGGAAGTTAGTGCCGTTGAAGTGTGGTGGCCTATGGGTATCCATCCCTTCCTCTAAAAAGCGTCGGCTCTTTTAGCGGTGAAGCTAAAGCGTTTCAAATGAGCCAAACCGGCTCTGATACCAATTGTAGGAAACGGGTGACGCCTAAGAAGGGGGGGGTGAATTAGGACTTCTAAAACTTTTACTAAACTAGGCCACAATTAAATCCCTAGAGCAAAACCTATGCAAATAATCAAAACTAGAATGTGCAAACTAGGTTTTGTCTAAGTGTTGCTATCTCTACCGCAAAAGGCTAAGTTTCAATCTATACTAAATATGTATGACTACAAGATTGAAACTTAAATGCTTAATATAAATGCGGAATGTAAAGAGCTAAGTAGAGAAGCAAACTCTCGTGGATGACGCCGGTATTTTTACCGAGGTATCCGGAACCACGCAAGGTCCCGACTAATCCTCGTTGGTGCCCCTACGCAAAGGGAAGCCCACGCGAGGGCCAAGCACCACGGTCGAGTAACTCCGTAGAGAGCCGCGGGCCTTCTCCACGCGCAAGTGGTGCTCCGCTTCCGGCTCCTCTCGGACGCTCCCCGCCGTCTCCACTATCGAGCTTCCGGCCGAAACGCCGCGGGCCTCGTTCCCTCCGGTACACGGTGGCGGCCGTGACACAAACGCGGTTGTCACGGTCTCGCAAGACTCACGCCCCACTCGGTACAATTACAACGGCTCGCGCAAGAGCCGAGGGGTTGTGTGGTTTTACAAAACTCACTCAACTAACTAGGATTCACCTAGAGCAAGCGCTAAAGCGGTCTAACTAACCTAAGCACTTCGCAAAGCACCTACGCTAATCACCGAGTGATTCTATTAAGCACTTGGGTGTTTGAGCTCTTGGAAATATGCACTATGTGTCTTGGTATGTTGCTTGGGCTCTCACACTTGAGAATGGCCGGTTGGGGTGGTATTTATAGCCTCCACACCCCAAACTAGCCGTTGGACAGAAAGCAGCAGCTTTCTGTCGTCGGGTGCACCGGACAGTCCGGTGCACACCGGACACTGCATTGTAGCATGTCCGGTGCCGCCACGTCAGCCGACCGTTGGCGCCTGTAGCAGTCGACCGTTGGATCCGACCGTTGGATTCGACCGTTGCCGTCTGCCCGTTGGCACACCGGACAGTCCGGTGCACACCGGACAGTCCGGTGCTACAGCCAGAGAGCGCCTGCCTGCGACCTCTCTGCGCAGACTGTCCGGGACTTCACCGGACAGTCCGGTGCACACCGGACACTGCGCTGTAGCATGTCCGGTGCGCCACCAGGCGCTGGCTGACAGCCCTTTTCCTTGGAATTCTTCGCTGATTTCTTTGGGCTTCTTTGTTCTTGAGTATTGGACTCCTACGCATCTTTTTATGTCTTCTTTTGAGGTGTTGCATCCTCATTGCCTTGGTCCAATTCTCTTCGCATCCTGTGAACTACAAACACAAACACTAGAAGACTTATTAGTTCACTGATTGTGTTGTTCATCAAACACCAAAACTCAATTAGCCAAAAAGGCCTGGGGTCCATTTTCCTTACACTATGCACCTGTAGTTAGGCTTGAGTCAATTCGTATATTACTTGCCTATGCTACTTACCATGGCTTCAAGCTCTATCAAATGGACGTGAAGAGTGCCTTCCTCAATGGACCAATCAAGGAAGAGGTCTATGTTGAGCAACCTCCTGGCTTTGAAGATAGTGAGTATCCTAACCATGTGTATAAACTCTCTAAGGCGCTTTATGGGCTCAAGCAAGCCCCAAGAGCATGGTATGAATGCCTAAGAGATTTTATTATCACTAATGGCTTCAAAGTCGGCAAGGCCGATCCTACTCTCTTTACTAAAACCATTGCAAATGATTTGTTTGTATGCCAAATTTATGTTGATGATATCATATTTGGGTCTACTAACAAATCTACATGTGAAGAGTTTAGTAGGATCATGGTTCAAAAATTCGAGATGTCTATGATGGGGAAGTTGAAGTATTTTCTAGGATTTCAAGTCAAGCAATCCAAGAGGGCACCTTCATCAGCCAATCGAAGTACATTCAAGATATACTCACCAAGTTTGGAATGAAGGATGCCAAGCCCATCAAGACACCCATGAGAACAAATGAGCATCTCGACCTCAACATGTGAGGTAAATCCATAGATCAAAAGGTATACCGGTCGATGATAGGATCTCTACTCTATTTATGTGCATCTCGACTGGATATTATGCTTTCCGTATGCATGTGTGCAAGGTTCCAAGCCGATCCTAAGGAAATTCACCTTAGGGCCGTGAAGAGAATCTTGAGATATTTAGTTCATACGCCTAAGTTTGGTCTTTGGTACCCTAAGGGATCCTCTTTTGATTTATTAGGATACTCAGATGCTGATTGGGCAGGGTGTAAAATTGATAGGAAGAGCACATCAGGGACTTGTCAGTTTTTGGAGAGATCCCTGGTGTCTTGGGCTTCAAAGAAACAAAACTCAGTAGCTCTTTCTACCGCCGAAACCGAGTATATTGCCACAGGCCATTGTTGCGCGCAATTGCTTTGGATGAGGCAAACCCTCAGGGACTATGGCTACAAATTTAGCAAAGTCCCTCTCCTATGTGATAATGAGAGTGCAATTCGCATGGCGGATAATCCCGTTGAGCACAGCCGCACTAAGCACATAGCCATTCGGTATCACTTTTTGAGAGATCACCAACAAAGGGGGATATCGAGATAGCCTATATTAACACCAAAGATCAATTAGCCGATATCTTTACCAAGCCACTAGATGAGAAAACCTTTACCAAACTTAGGAATGAGCTAAATATTCTTGATTCTAGGAATTTTGATTGATACTTTGCACACATAGCTCATTTATATACCTTTGATCATATCTCTTTTATGTCTATGACTAATGTTGGATCTTTTGTGGGCTTGGCCCATTTATTGAATAAACTCTATGGTGTGTAATGGTGGGGAATACCAATAGTACCATATTAGAAGTCCAAGGGTCTTTTGGCTTGACTTATATGGTGGGAATTATTCCACCTAACTTGAGAAGTCAAGAAACGGACAAGGGCGTGCCACACACGCGCGCGCGCGCCGCCGCCGCCGCCGGCCGGGCCGGGCTCGGGCCAGGCGTGGCGTGGCGAGGCAGGCAGGCAGGCAGGCAGGCGAGCGGGCGTGGTGTGGTTGTGTTAATTTTTAGCACTCACTAACCGCGTAGACCTTTCAGTTGCCTGTCTCTTCATCAGCTGCATGCGAGACTCTTGTCCTTCAGCTGCCTGTCCCTTGGCGTGCAGACCCTTCTCCTTCAGCTTTCCTCTGCGAGAGGTTAAATAGAGGAGAACCCCTGGCACTTGGTACACGAGAACAAAACCATTTCAGAATCACAAGTCCAGCCGCAAGTGAGGGCGTTTTCCATCTCGTAGCTCTACGCGCACAGAGAGGCGAGAGGGTAGGTGCCTCCGAAGCCCTTGCCGTTTGAGACCCTGCTCGGGGGATCGTCAATTAGGTTTTTGGGGAGCGTCTACGCGACTGCCCAACGTTCGTCGTTGTCTTCATCGCTAGTTCCTGACGTCTTCATCTCGTACGACATGACAAGTGAAGTTGGACAAGGATCTAGATCCTCGGAGCGCATGGGAGGGTATGGTCAATTCATCTCCTTACTGTTTTACGTTCTGCAGATTATATATGTTTCATATGTTAATACCTGTTGTTTCATATATAGCCATAAATTTATCCAAACTGTTTTGTCGTATTATATCTTGACATGTCTGATACCTGTTCATACTAGTAGTATGATAAATCTGTTTGTTTTAATTTTACAGTCATGCTATTTATGTTGCTATCTGTTTATTTTCAGTTGTTCCATAATAAAACATGTTCCATGTTTATATGCTTATTATAATTATATGATTCATATGCTTTATGTTCTCATGATCCATATTGTTATGGATATATTTGAGATCGCGATTTCTATGATTAAACATATTTTATATGTCATCATCATAATGATAATTTATGGAATTAAAATGATATGGAAAATGCCTATATTTCTAACATTCCAAAAACCTAATGTTAGGCATTTTTCTGTCAGAGGTTTTGCTGCTGTGCTAAAGCCTGATCCTTTTGATGGTAAAAACTTCTTGATATGGAAAGCTAAGATGGAGTTGTGGCTAACAGCAATGTCATGTTATTATGCCGCTGAGGGCAAGCCTGCCAACTTACCTCCTGAGGATGAGGCTAAGTTTAAGGCTGATGACAACCTCTTTCGAGGAGCAGTGATTAGCGCACTTGACACAAAATTCCAGAAAAGCTATATCATCCTTCCCACAGGGAAAGAGCTGTGGGATGCACTTGTTGGAAAGTTTGGAGTTTTTGACGCTGGTAGCGAGCTGTATCTCATGGAGCAGCTATATGACTACAAGATGGTTGAGAACCGATCTATAGTGGAACAGGCTCATGAGTTTCAGGCACCTTCTTGGACTTTTTCCTTGTCCTTTGCCTGACAAGTTTGTGGCTGGCGGTATAATCACCAAGTTGCCACCTTCTTGGAAGGACTTTGCTACCTCTCTCAAACATAAGAGACAAGATTTCAATGTGGAAGAGCTCATTGGTACTCTTGATGTTGAGGAAAGAGCTAGAACAAAGGACAATGGAAAAGGTGTTGAGACCTCTACTGCTAATGTAGTGCAGAAGAGAAACTTCCGCAAGTTTAACAAGAAGAAAAACCAGAACAAACAAGAGAATACAAATAAACCTGTTCAAACAGCACAGTTTAAAAAGAAGAACAACAACAACAAGGGAAAGGGAGGATGCTTTGTCTGTGGCAGTGATCAACATTGGGCTAGAGAGTGCCCTGATCGCAAGTTCACACAGGACAAGAAATAAGCTAATGTTGTAACCACTGAAACTGGAGATGGAACATCTGGGTATGGTAATTCTTTACCATTTGTTCTCTCAGTTTGTAATTCACCTGAGTGGTGGATGGACAGTGGTGCAAATATTCATGTGTGTGCTGATGCCTCTATGTTCTCCTCCTACCAGGTCGGGAGGTCTGGCGCCTTGTTAATGGGAAATGGGTCACGTGCTCATGTTCTTGGTGTTGGTACGGTCATTCTGAAGTTTACTTCGGGAAAGACGGTGCCATTGAAGAGCGTGCAGCACGTACCCTCTATCAAGAAGAATCTCGTTAGCGCTTCTATGCTATGTCGAGATGGATACAAATTTGTTCTTGAGTCTAATAAATGTGTTGTGTCGAAACATGGTAATTTTGTTGGTAAAGGATATGACTGCGGAGGTTTGTTCCGCTTATCGCTACATGATGTGTGTAATAAAATGGTGAATTCTGTTCATTTTTCTGATGAGTCAGATTTATGGCATTCCCGGTTTTGTCATGCAAGCTTTGGCTGTCTTATGCGGTTAGCAAATATAAATCTAATTCCTAAATTTAACTTGGTCAAAAAGTCTAAGTGCCTGTGTGTGTTGAATCAAAACAACCCCGCAAGCCTCACAAGGCTGCTGAGGCGAGGAGTTTGGCACCTCTAGAACTTGTTCATTCTGATCTGTGCGAGATGAATGGAATTTTGACCAAAGGTGGTAAAAGATACTTTCTCACTTTTATAGATGACTCCACTAGATTTTGCTATGTGTATCTCTTAAAAACAAAAGATGAAGCGTTCAATTATTTTAAGGCCTACAAAGCTGAAGTTGAGAACCAACTTGAGAGGAAAATAAAACGGTTAAGGTCCGATCGAGGTGGAGAATATTTCTCTAATGTGTTCGATGAGTTCTGCGTGGAACATGGTATTATTCATGAGAGGACACCGCCATTCTCACCACAATCCAATGGGATTGCTGAAAGGAAAAACCACACTCTAACAGATTTGGTGAATGCCATGTTGAGTACAGCGGGATTATCCAAGGCATGGTGGGGTGAGGCGATTTTGACAGCGTGTCATGTCCTGAATAGAGTTCCAACAAAGAACAAAGAGATCACACCATTCGAGGAATGGGAAAAGAGAATATTAAATCTCTCATATTTGCACACTTGGGGTTGTCTGACTAAAGTGAATGTGCCAATCAACAAAAAGCGTAAACTTGGGCCTAAAACTGTTGATTGTGTATTCCTCGGGTACTCTTTTCACAACACTGGGTATAGGTTCTTAATTATAAAATCTGATGTGCCTGATATGTATGTTGATACTATCATGGAATCAAGAGACGCAACATTTTTTGAGAATGAGTTTCCCATGAAGAATACACCTAGTGATATAAGTCATGAGACTATAATTCCCCATGAGCACGAACTGTCTATTCCTATAGATCATGCTGAGGATTCTCATGTGCACATCCCTGAGGGGGATGACACTATAGTCACTCGAAAGAGCAAGAGACAGAGGGTTGCAAAATCCTTTGGTAATGACTTTATAGTATACCTTGTGGAAGACACACCAACTACCATTAGTGAGGCATATTCCTCTCCTGAAGCTGACTTATGGAAGGAAGCAGTAAGGAGTAAGATGGAATCTATTATGTCTAATGGAACTTGGGAGGTCATTGACCGTCCTTATGGTTGTCAACCTATAGGCTGCAAATGGATCTTCAAGAAAAAGCTTAGGCCTGATGGTACAATCGAGAGGTACAAGGCAAGGCTTGTGGCCAAAGGATATACCCAAAAAGCGGGTGAAGATTTCTTTGATACCTACTCACCAGTGGCTCGATTGACTACAATTCGCACATTAATAGCCGTGGCAGCCTCTTATGGTCTTATCATTCATCAGATGGATGTTAAGACAGCTTTCCTAAATGGAGAGTTGGATGAGGAGATCTACATGGATCAGCCAGAAGGGTTCATTGCGGATGGTCAAGAGAACAAGGTGTGCAGGTTGATAAAATCATTGTATGGCCTAAAACAAACACCTAAGCAATGGCATGAAAAGTTTGATAATACTCTTACAGCCGCTGGTTTTGCTGTAAATGAATCTGACACGTGTGTATATTATCGGTATGGTGGGGGTGAGTCTGTTATGATGTGCCTTTATGTTGATGACATTTTGATCTTTGGATCAAATCTCAATGTGATTGAGGAAGTTAAAAATCTTCTATCGAGCAATTTCGAGATGAAAGATTTGGGAGAGGCTGATGTCATTCTAAACATCAAGCTTGTTAGAGAAGCTGATGGTGGGGTAACTTTGTTACAATACCATTATGTGGAAAAGATATTGAGTCGCTATGGTTTTAGTGACTGTGATCCTGCTCCAACAGCTTATGATCCTAGTGTGCTATTGAGAAAGAATCGAAGAATAGCAAGGGATCAATTGACATACTCCCAGATCATTGGCTCGCTCATGTACCTTGCAAGTGCAACAAGGCCAGACATTTCTTATGCTGTGAGTAAGCTAAGTCAGTTTGTGTCAAAACCAGGAGATGATCACTGGCGTGCTCTTGAGAGAGTGTTGCGATATTTGAAAGGTACTATGACATACGGTATTCATTATACTGGAAACCCAAAAGTGCTGGAAGGCTATTGTGATGCCAACTGGATTTCTGATGCTGATGAGCTTTATGCCACAAGCGGATATGTGTTTCTGTTTGGAGGTGGCGCTGTTTCCTGGAAGTCTTGCAAGCAGACTATCTTAACGAAGTCTACAATGGAAGCAGAACTCACAGCATTAGACACTGCTGGGGTTGAGGCCGAGTGGCTTCGTGATTTCCTATTGGATTTACCGGTAGTTGAAAAACCGATACCAGCTATTTCCATGAACTGTGACAACCAAACGGTGATTACAAAGGTTAACAGTTCTAGGAATAACATGAAGTCTACAAGGCATGTTAAGAGGAGATTGAAATCTGTCAGAAAGCTAAAAAACTCCGGAGTTATAACGATGGATTATGTCCACACATCTAATAATCTGGCAGATCAATTCACTAAGGGTCTATCACGCAATGTGATAGAAAGCGCATCGAGAGAAATGGGTATGAGACCCATGTGAAATCTACTCTAGTGGTAACCTGCTCTATGTGATCGGAGATCCCGTGAAGTAGAGTGGAGAAACAAGCTAGGAGTAGATTGTGAGGATGAGAGCACCTAGAGGGGGGGTGAATAGGTGATCCTGTAACACTTCACAAACTTAAGCCACAAAACTTGGTTACTTGTTAGTACAGTAATTTGCCAAGTGGCTAGAGAAGGATCTCAACACAACACAATAACCAAGAGATATCAATCACAGAGATGGCACAGTGGTTATCCCGTGGTTCGGCCAAGACCAACGCTTGCCTACTCCACGTTGTGGCGTCCCAACGGACGAGGGTTGCAATCAACCCCTCTCAAGCGGTCCAAAGACCAACTTGAATACCACGGTGTTGCTTTGCTTCTCTTAATCCCGTTTGCGAGGAATCTCCACAGCTTGGAGCCTCTCGCCCTTACACAAGATGTTCACGAAGAATCACAGAGCAAGGGAGGGATTAGCAACTCACACACGACACAAAGATCACAGCGAATACGCACACGCAAAACCCAGACTTGAGCTCAAGAGACTAGCACACTATAACGGAGCTCAAATCACTAAAATGTCGAACAAGTGCGCAAGAATGAAGTGTGAGTGATCAATGATGCTCAAAGGATGCTTGGTCATCTCCTCCATGCGCCTAGGGGTCCCTTTTATAGCCCCAAGGCAGCTAGGAGCCGTTGAGCACAAATTTGGAAAGCCATTCTTGCCTTCTGTCATCGGGGGCACCGGACAGTCCGGTGCACACCGGACACTGTCCGGTGCCCGATTTCCTTCCTTAAATAGCGAAGCCGACCGTTGGCAGCCTGAGAGCCGTTGGCGCACCGGACATGTCCGGTGCACACCGGACAGTCCGGTGCCGTCTTCTAGCCGTTGGCTCGGCCACGTGTCCCGCGCAGATTGCGCGGCCGACCGTTGGCCCGGCCGACCGTTGGCTCACCGGACAGTCCGGTGCACACCGGACAGTCCGGTGAATTTTAGCCGTACGTCACCGGTGAATTCCCGAGAGCAGCCACTTCGCTCGAGCCAGCCTGGCGCACCGGACACTGTCCGGTGCACCACCGGACAGTCCGGTGCTTGCAGACTCAGCAGATTCTTGGCTGCTCGAGCCAAGACATTTCCAATTGGATTTTTCCTGTTTCCAGCACTTAGACACAATACATTAGTCCATAAAACAATGTACTAAGTCTGAGAAACATACCTTAATTCTTGATTTGTACTTTGTCCACCTTTTTACACTTAGGCACTTGTGTTGGACACTAAATCACCAAAATACTTAGAAATGGCCCAAGGGCACATTTCCCTTTCAATCTCCCCCTTTTTGGTGATTTATGCCAACACAACATAAAGCAAGTAGAACAAGTACAAAATCAAATCAAATAAGAACTCAAAATTGTTTTGATTCAATTTTGACATATATGGATCACTCTATGCCACCACTTGGTTTGTTTTTGCAAATCAAACTCAAATTTCTATCTCTAAGTCAAACACACATGTTAAGACATAAAGAGAGTCATTCTAAGAGAAATTGATTTAAGATTTCAAAAACTCTCCCTTTTTCCCATAATCAATACTTCTCCCCACAAGAAGCCAACTTTTGACAAGAGAGACAACAAAAGAGTTTTGACAAACCAAAAGCTCTATTCTACTATTTTCAAAATCTCTCAAGTGGTAGCTGATCCATTTATCGCTTTGGCCTTTATTTTCTCCCCCTTTGGCATCAAGCACCAAAACGGGATCAATCTTGGCCCTTTAACCCCATTGCCTCACCAAAATCTTCAACTAAGAGCAAATAGGCAATAAGAGTATAACGATGAACTTGGAAGAGTTACTCTTTTCATCGGAGTGCAGTGGAAGTCTCGCATGGTCCAAGTCCACCTTTTCCCTTTCAATTTTCCTTGGAGACTAAAACAACCAAACTCAAGTACATGGTTAGCCACAAAGGGTCAAGTTGTAGCACAGCTCCCCCTAAATATGTGCATCACTTGCAAACAGGACTTGTGAGGTCCAGGGAGTGTTTGTACAACTTGAGCACCACAATAAGCAACAATATGCAGAATGAACATAATCAAAAGCATAAACACATGTATGCTACATTTCAATCCAAGTTCCGCGAATCTAAGATATTGAGCTCACTACGCAGCCTGCAAAAGGTCTTCTCATCTAGAGGCTTGGTAAAGATATCGGCTAGCTGGTTCTCGGTGCTAACATGAAACACTTCGATATCCCCCTTTTGCTGGTGGTCTCTCAAAAAGTGATGCCGGATGTCAATGTGCTTTGTGCGGCTGTGCTCAACAGGATTTTCCGCTATTCGAATAGCACTCTCATTATCACATAGGAGTGGGACTTTGCTCAGATTGTAGCCAAAGTCCCTGAGGGTTTGCCTCATCCAAAGTAGTTGCGCGCAACACTGTCCTGCGGCAACGTACTCGGCCTTAGCGGTGGATAGGGCAACGGAGGTTTGTTTCTTAGAGTTCCATGACACCAGGGACCTTCCTAAGAATTGGCACGTCCCCGATGTACTCTTCCTATCGACCTTACATCCAGCATAGTCGGAATTTGAGTACCCAATCAAGTCAAAGTTAGACCCCTTTGGATACCAGATCCCGAAGCAAGGCGTAACGACTAAATATCGAAGAATTCGCTTCACAGCCACTAAGTGACACTCCTTCGGATCGGATTGAAATCTAGCACACATGCATACGCTAAGCATAATATCTGGTCTACTAGCACATAAATAAAGCAAAGAACCTATCATGGACCGGTATGCTTTTTGATCAACGGACTTACCTCCTTTGTTGAGGTCGGTGTGTCCGTCGGTTCCCATCGGCGTTTTTGCGGGCTTGGCGTCCTTCATCCCAAACCTCTTTAGCAAATCTTGTGTGTACTTTGTTTGGGAGATGAAGGTGCCGTCCTTGAGTTGCTTCACTTGGAACCCAAGGAAGTAGGTCAACTCGCCCATCATCGACATCTCGAATTTCTGCGTCATCACCCTGCTAAACTCTTCACAAGACTTTTGGTTAGTAGAACCAAATATTATGTCGTCAACATAAATTTGGCACACAAAAAGATCACCATCGCAAGTCTTAGTAAAAAGAGTTGGATCGGCTTTCCCAACCTTGAAAGCATTAGCAATTAAAAAGTCTCTAAGGCATTCATACCATGCTCTTGGGGCTTGCTTAAGTCCATAGAGCGCCTTAGAGAGCTTACACACGTGGTCGGGGTACCGTTCATCCTCAAAGCCAGGGGGCTGCTCCACGTACACCTCCTCCTTGATCGGCCCGTTGAGGAAAGCGCTCTTCACATCCATTTGGTACAACCTGAAAGAATGGTGAGCGGCATATGCTAGCAAGATACGAATTGATTCTAGCCTAGCCACAGGAGCAAAAGTCTCCTCAAAGTCCAAACCTGCGACTTGGGCATAACCTTTTGCCACAAGTCGAGCCTTGTTCCTCGTCACCACCCCGTGCTCGTCCTGTTTGTTGCGGAACACCCACTTGGTTCCCACAACATTTTGCTTGGGACGAGGCACCAGTGTCCAAACTTCGTTGCGCTTGAAGTTGTTGAGTTCCTCCTGCATGGCCAACACCCAGTCCGGATCTAGCAAGGCCTCTTCTACCCTGAAAGGCTCAATAGAAGAGACAAAAGAGTAATGCTCACAAAAATTAACTAATCTTGAGCGAGTAGTTACTCCCTTGCTAATATCACCCAATATCTGGTCGACGGGATGATCCCTTTGAATTGTCGCTCGAACTTGGGTTGGAGGTGCCTGAGGTGCTTCTTCCTCTTGAACATCCTGTGCTCCCCCTTGATCATGTGCCTCCACTTGAGGTACCTGTTCGTCATCTTGGGTTGGGGGATGCATCATAGTTGAGGAAGACGGTTGATCTTGCTCCAAATGTTCCTGAGGCCGTACATCTCCAATCGCCATGGTGCGTATCGCGGCCGTTGGAACGTCTTCTTCATCTACATCATTAAGATCAACAACTTGCTCTCTTGGAGAGCCATTAGTCTTATCAAATACAACGTCGCTAGAGACTTCAACCAAACCCGATGATTTGTTGAAGACCCTATACGCCTTTGTATTTGAATCATAACCTAATAAAAACCCTTCTACGGCTTTGGGAGCAAATTTGGAATTCCTACCCTTCTTCACTAGAATGTAGCATTTACTCCCAAAAACACGAAAATACGATACATTAGGTTTGTTACCGGTTAGCAGCTCATACGACGTCTTCTTGAGGAGGCGGTGAAGGTAGACCCTGTTGATGGCGTGGCAAGCCGTGTTCACGGCTTCCGACCAAAAGCACTCGGGGGTCTTGAATTCTCCAAGCATAGTCCTCGCCATATCTATGAGCGTCCTGTTCTTCCTCTCTACCACACCATTTTGCTGAGGTGTGTAGGGAGCGGAGAACTCGTGCTTGATCCCCTCCTCCTCAAGAAACTCCTCCACTTGAAGGTTTTTGAATTCGGACCTGTTGTCGCTCCTTATCTTCTTCACCTTGAGCTCAAACTCATTTTGAGCTCTCCTTAGGAAGCGCTTGAGGGTCCCTTGGGTTTCAGACTTATCCTGCAAAAAGAACACCCAAGTGAAGCGGGAAAAGTCATCAACGATAACTAGACCATACTTACTTCCTCCTATGCTCAGATAGGCGACGGGTCCGAAGAGGTCCATATGTAGCAGCTCCAGGGGTCTTGATGTTGTCATCACATTTTTGGTGTGATGAGAGCCTCCCACCTGTTTCCCTGCTTGACAAGCTGCACAAGGTCTATCTTTTTCGAAATGAACATTGGTTAGACCTATCACGTGTTCTCCCTTTAGAAGCTTGTGGAGGTTCTTCATCCCCACATGTGCTAAGCGGCGATGCCACAGCCAGCCCATGCAAGTCTTAGCCATTAAGCATGCATCTAGACCGGCCTCTTCTTTTGCAAAATCAACTAAGTAAAGCTTGCCGTCTAGTACACCCTTAAAAGCTAGTGAACCATCACATCTTCTAAAGACAGACACATCTACATTTGTAAACAAACAGTTATATCCCATATTGCATAATTGACTAACAGATAGCAAATTATATCCAAGAGACTCTACTAAAAACACATTAGAGATAGAGTGCTCATTTGAGATTGCAATTTTACCTAACCCTTTTACCTTGCCTTGATTCCCATCACCGAATATTATTGAATCTTGGGAATCTTTATTCTTGACGTAGGAGGTGAACATCTTCTTCTCCCCCGTCATATGGTTTGTGCATCCGCTGTCAATAATCCAGCTTGAACCCTCGGATGCATAAACCTGCAAGACAAATTTAGGCTTGGGTCTTAGGTACCCAACTCATGTTGGGTCCTGCAAGGTTAGCACAAATATCCTTAGGGACCCAAATGCAAGTTTTGTCTCCCTTGCATCTTGCCCCTAATTTTCTAGCAACTATCTTCCTATCCTTTCTACAAATAGCAAAAGAAGCATTTAAAGCATGATATATTGTAGAAGGTTCATTAACTTTCCTAGGAACATTAACAACATTTCTCCTAGGCATATTATGAATAACATTTCTCCTACCAACATTTCTATCATGCACATAAGAAGAACTAGAAGCAACCATGGCATGAGAATCAAAGGCATTATATACATTACAACTCCTATAAGCATTTCTAGGTTGTCTTCTATCATAGTACATAAAGGCATGGTTCTTTTGCACACTACTAGCCATAGGGGCCTTCCCTTTCTCCTTGGCGGAGATGGGAGCCTTATGGCTTGTCAAGTTCTTGGCTTCCCTCTTGTAGCCAAGTCCATCCTTAATTGAGGGGTGTCTACCAATCGTGTAGGCATCCCTTGCAAATTTTAGCTTGTCAAATTCATTCTTGCTAGTCTTAAGTTGGGTATTAAGACTAGCTAATTCATCATTTAATTTGGAAATTGAAACTAAATGATCACTACAAGCTTCAATGTCAAAATCTTTACACCTATTACAAGTTTCAACAATTTCTACACAAGAATTAGATTTACTAGCTACTTCTAGTTTAGCATTTAAATCATCATTAAAACTTTTTAACTTAGCAATAGTTTCATGACAAGAAGATAATTCACTAGAGAGCATTTCATTCCTCTTAATTTCTAGAGCAAGAGATTTCTGTGCTTCTACAAATTTATCATGTTCTTCATACAACAAATCCTCTTGTTTTTCTAAAAGCATATTCTTGTCATTCAAGGCATCAATTAATTCATTAATTTTGTCTACCTTGGTTCTATCTAATCCCTTGAATAAGCATGAGTAATCTATCTCATCATCATCACTAGACTCATCTTCACTCGAAGAAGCATAAGTACTAGTATGAGTGCTTACTTTCTTCTCTCTTGCCATGAGGCAAGTGTGACGCTCGTTGGGGAAGAGGGATGACTTGTTGAAGGCGGTGGCGGCGAGTCCTTCATTGTCAGAGTCGGAGGAGGAACAATCCGAATCCCACTCCTTTCCGATATGTGCCTCGTCCTTGGCCTTCTTGTAATGCTTCTTTTTCTCCCTCTTGTTCCCTTGGTCCTGATCACTATCATTGTCGGGACAGTTAGCAATAAAATGACCAAGCTTACCGCATTTGAAGCATGAGCGCTTCCCCTTGGCTTTGGTCTTGCTTGGCTGCCCCTTGCGACCTTTAAGTGCCGTCTTGAAGCGTATAATGATGAGGGCCATCTCCTCATCATTGAGTCCGGCCGCCTCAACTTGCGCCACCTTGCTTGGTAGCGCCTCCTTGCTCCTTGTTGCCTTGAGAGCAATGGGTTGAGGCTCATGACTAGGACCGTTCAACGCGTCGTCCACGTATCTTGCCTCCTTGATCATCATTCGCCCGCTTACGAACTTCCCAAGAACTTCTTCGGGCGACATCTTGGTGTACCTAGGATTTTCACGTATATTGTTTACCAAATGAGGATCAAGAACGGTAAATGACCTTAGCATTAGGCGGACGACGTCGTGGTCCGTCCATCGCGTGCTCCCGTAGCTCCTTATTTTGTTGATAAGGGTCTTGAGCCGGTTGTATGTTTGTGTCGGCTCCTCGCCCCTTATCATCGCGAACCATCCAAGCTCGCCCTCCACCAACTCCATTTTGGTGAGCAAGGTGATGTCGTTTCCCTCATGAGAGATCTTGAGGGTGTCCCAGATCTGCTTGGCATTGTCCAAGCCGCTCACCTTGTGATACTCGTCCCTGCACAAAGAGGCTAGCAACACAGTAGTAGCTTGTGCATTTTTATGAATCTGTTCATTAATAAACACAGGGCTATCCGAGCTATCAAATTTCATTCCACTTTCTACAATCTCCCAAATGCTTGGATGGAGAGAAAACAGGTGAGTACGCATTTTGTGGCTCCAAAATCTGTAATCCTCTCCATCAAAGTGAGGGGGCTTGCCAAGTGGAATGGGGAGCAATTGAGCATTTGAACTATGCGGGATGCGCGAATAATCGAAAGAAAAGTTTGAGTTAACCGTCTTTCGTCTATCGTAGTCGTCGTCGTCCTTTTGGGAGGAGGAAGATTCGTCGCTGTCGTAGTAGACAATTTCCTTGATGCGCCTTGTCTTCTTCTTCCTCCCGTCTTTTCTTTTGTGGCCCGAGCCTGAGTAAGTGGGCCTGTCATCATTGGGCTCGTTGACGAAGGACTCCTTCTCCTTGTCGTTGATCACCATCCCCTTGCCTTTAGGATCCATCTCTTCAGGCGGTTAGTCCCTTTCTTGAAGAGAACGGCTTCGATACCAATTGAGAGCACCTAGAGGGGGGGGGGGTGAATAGGTGATCCTGTAACACTTCACAAACTTAAGCCACAAAACTTGGTTACTTGTTAGTACAGTAATTTGCCAAGTGGCTAGAGAAGGATCTCAACACAACACAATAACCAAGAGATATCAATCACAGAGATGGCACAGTGGTTATCCCGTGGTTCGGTGAAGACCAACGCTTGCCTACTCCACGTTGTGGCGTCCCAACGGACGAGGGTTGCAATCAACCCCTCTCAAGCGGTCCAAAGACCAACTTGAATACCACGGTGTTGCTTTGCTTCTCTTAATCCCGTTTGCGAGGAATCTCCACAGCTTGGAGCCTCTCGCCCTTACACAAGATGTTCACGAAGAATCACAGAGCAAGGGAGGGATTAGCAACTCACACACGACACAAAGATCACAGCGAATACGCACACGCAAAACCCAGACTTGAGCTCAAGAGACTAGCACACTAGAACGGAGCTCAAATCACTAAAATGTCGAACAAGTGCGCAAGAATGAAGTGTGAGTGATCAATGATGCTCAAAGGATGCTTGGTCATCTCCTCCATGCGCCTAGGGGTCCCTTTTATAGCCCCAAGGCAGCTAGGAGCCGTTGAGCACAAATTTGGAAAGCCATTCTTGCCTTCTGTCATCGGGGGCACCGGACAGTCCGGTGCACACCAGACACTGTCCGGTGCCCGATTTCCTTCCTTAAATAGCGAAGCCGACCGTTGGCAGCCTGAGAGCCGTTGGCGCACCGGACATGTCCGGTGCACACCGGACAGTCCGGTGCCGTCTTCTAGCCGTTGGCTCGGCCACGTGTCCCGCGCAGATTGCGCGGCCGACCGTTGGCCCGGCCGACCGTTGGCTCACCGGACAGTCCGGTGCACACCGGACAGTCCGGTGAATTTTAGCCGTACGTCGCCGGTGAATTCCCGAGAGCAGCCACTTCGCTCGAGCCAGCCTGGCGCACCGGACACTGTCCAGTGCACCACCGGACAGTCCGGTGCTTGCAGACTTAGCAGATTCTTGGCTGCTCGAGCCAAGACATTTCCAATTGGATTTTTCCTGTTTCCAGCACTTAGACACAATACATTAGTCCATAAAACAATGTACTAAGTCTGAGAAACATACCTTAATTCTTGATTTGTACTTTGTCCACCTTTTTACACTTAGGCACTTGTGTTGGACACTAAATCACCAAAATACTTAGAAATGGCCCAAGGGCACATTTCCCTTTCAGAGGAAAGATCCCTTCTTTAACTCATTTCTGATGCACATCTTTCCTATCTGTAAGGCAGGATGGTATTTACCTTAATGTATTCCAAGAGTCTTATAAAGGTTAGATGTTGTCCTACAAAACATCTTCTGAGGAATACACCTATATGAGTCATGCTACTAGTCACAGTCTATGGGACTTGGGTAATCCCTAAATACTCATGAAAGGCACTGAAGTGTGACTTATATGCTTCTAAACAGCGGGAATACCCTTTTGCAGCCTAGTATCAACAAAGGATTTGAGTGAATCTTATTTCGCACAAAGCTGTCAATTCAAGGCATAGTCCATTGTTCAGTTGTGAATGAGTGAAACTCTTATTCTAGATGGATGTTCAACTTAACAGTCTCCATCGAAACACTGGTATATCAAAGGATTGTGATTCTGATACTTCATCATTACAAACCCTAGAGTTTGGTGGGGATTGTTGGATCTTTTATGGGCTTGGCCCATTTATTGAATAAACTCTATGGTGTGTAATGGTGGGGAATACCAATAGTACCATATTGGAAGTCCAAGGGTCTTTTGGCTTGACTTATATGGTGGGAATTATTCCACCTAACTTGAGAAGTCAAGAAACGGACAAGGGCGTGCCACACGCGCGCGCGCGCCGCCGCCGCCGGCCGGGCCAGGCTCGGGCCGGGCGTGGCGTGGTGTGGCGAGGTAGGCAGGCAGGCGAGCGGGCGTGGTGTGGTTGTGTTAATTTTTAGCACTCACTAACCGCGTAGACCTTTCAGTTGCCTGTCTCTTCGTCAGCTGCATGCGAGACTCTTGTCCTTCAGCTGCCTGTCCCTTGGCGTGTAGACCCTTCTCCTTCAGCTTCCCTCTGCGAGAGGTTAAATAGAGGAGAACCCCTGGCACTTGGTACACGAGAACAGAACCATTTCAGAGTCACAAGTCCAGCCGCAAGTGAGGGCGTTTTCCATCTCGTAGCTCTGCACGCACAGAGAGGCGAGAGGGCAGGTGCCTCCGAAGCCCTTACCGTTCGAGACCCTGCTCGGGGGATCGGCAATTAGGTTTTTGGGGAGCGTCTACGCGACTGCCCAACGTCCGTCGTTGTCTTCATCGCTAGTTCCTGACGTCTTCATCTCGTACGACATGACAAGTGAAGTTGGACAAGGATCTAGATCCTCGGAGCGCATGGGAGGATATGATCAATTCATCTCCTTACTGTTTTACGTTCTGCAGATTATATATGTTTCATATGTTAATACCTGCTGTTTCATATATAGCCATAAATTTATCCAAACTGTTTTGTCGTATTATATCTTGACATGTCTGATACCTGTTCAACTAGTAGTACGATAAATTTGTTTGTTTTAATTTTACAGTCATGCTGTTTATGTTGCTATCTGTTTATTTTCAGTTGTTCCATAATAAAACATGTTCCAGGTTTATATGCTTATTATATTTATATGATTCATATGCTTTATGTTCTCATGATCCATATTGTTATGAATATATTTGAGATCACGATTTCTATGATTAAACATATTTTATATGTCATCATCATAATGATAATTTATGGAATTAAAATGATATGGAAAATGCCTATATTTCTAACAACTAATGTATTTTCAAGTGTAATCTTATGCTTAGTGATAGAATTGAAAGAGAAATAGGAGTATTCGGCAAAGATGACGCTTCCACTCAACTCCATCGGTACTATCTACTCTTTGCTGGTATTCTGCCATCTCTCCACATTGGTATAATCTTCACTCATATTTATTTGTTTGCCATTGGGGAGAAAGTTTAAGGGCTTATATTTCGCTCATAAGTATCCGTTTTTGGCGATTCATGCCAAAGGGGGAGAAAGTATTAGCCCAAAGCAAAAGGACCGCACCACCACCAACGAATTTTAAAAATGAAGTTTTCAAATTAGTATCTTAGTGTGTTTTCAAAAAGGAAGAGAAAGTTCTAGTATCTTCAAAAAAATTATAAAACCCTCTTAAACACTAAGAGGAGAATTTCATTAAGGGGGAGTTTTGTTTAAGTCAAAGGAAAAACATTTGAAACAGGGGGAGAAAATTTCAAATCTTGAAAATGCTTCTTTCAATCTTATTCATATACTTTTGACTATTTGCAAAAGGATTTTGAAATTTATTTTACAAAGAATTTGCAAAAACAAAACTCGTAGTGCAAGCGTGGTCCAAAATGTTAATAAGAAGAAAACAATCCATGCATATTTATTGAAATAATTATATTGGTTTCATTTCAAGCAACCTTTGCACTTACCTTATGCAAACTAGTTCAATTCTGCACTTTTATATTTGCTTTGGTTTGTGTTGGCATCAATCACCAAAAAGGGGGAGATCGAAAGGGAAATAGGGTCAAACATTTTCCTAAATAATTTTGGTGGTTGAATTGCCCAACACAAATAATTGAACTAACTAGTTTGCTCTAGATTATATGTTCTACAGGTGCCAAAAGTTCACAACAAACCAATACAAAGTTAAAAGAAAGGGTTCAAAACAAAGGAGCAAAGCAAACCCATGGCTGCCCTGGTCTAGCGCACCGGACTGTCCGGTGTGCCACCGGATAGTGTCCGGTGCACCAGGGAGAATCAGCTCGAACTCCTCAGCTTCGGGTTTCTAGAAAATGCTCTCCGCTATAATTTACCAGACTGTCCGGTGTGCCAGCGGGAGCAACGACTAGCGCGCCAACGGTCGACTGCAAAAGTGAACATTGAACAGTGCGGACTGCGCGCGTAGAGTCAAAGCAGGCGCCAGAAGGCGCACCGGACAGTGAACAGGACCTGTCCGATGCACCACCGGACTGTCCGGTGGCCCAGCTGTCAGAAGCTCCAATGGTTGAACCCTAACGGTTGGGTGACATGGCTGGCACACCGAACAGTGTCCGGTGGCGCACCGGACTGTCCAATGCGCTCGTCGACAGACAGCCTCCCCAACGGCCACTTTGGTGGTTGGGGCTATAAACACCCCTCAACCACCACACTTCAAGGCATCCAAGTTTTCAGCCAACATATTCAATACAGAGCTAGTGCATTCAACACAAGACACAATTAGAGTGAATCAAAATCTCTCTAAGTCCCAATTCCACTCAAAGCAATAGTGACTAGAAGAGAGAGTTTTGCCGTGTTCTTTTGTGCTCTTGCGCTTGGATCGCTTTTATTCTTCCTTCTTTCTTGTTCCCAAGTCAATTGTAATCAAGGCAAGAGACACCAATTGTGTGGTGGTCCTTGTGGGGACTAAGTGTCCCGATTGATTGAGAAGAGAAGCTCACTCGGTCTAGGTGACCGTTTGAGAGAGGGAAGGGTTGAAAGAGACCCGGTCTTTGTGACCACCTCAACGGGGAGTAGGTTTGCAAGAACCGAACCTCAGTAAAACAAATCACCGTGTCATCCGCTCTTATTTGCTTGTGATTTGTTTTCGCCCTCTCTTTCGGACTCGATTATATTTCTAACGCTAACCCTGGCTTGTAGTTGTGCTTAAAGTTTATAAATTTCAGATTTGCCTATTCACCCCCCTCTAGGCGACTTTCAGGTCCAATCGGCCTAACCTGCTGTTGCACCTGGGTGGGTAAGCGAGGTCGCTTTGGTGGCCGGTCGCTGGGGCCGGCCTTCTTTTTTATATATTTAGACAATAATTGATCAAAGGTCGGGCTGGATTTTACCAACCGACCAGTTGCCTTGAACATGTTAGTTTTCCACGTACCTATTTCTGGTCGTCGTGGTTTAAAGGTACGTGGTCGCCGTGGCTCTTCGGCGTTGCCGAACCGTCCGGTGATGTTACGAACCGTCCGCGCCTAGGCACCGGACCGTCCGCGATGCGTAGTATGGGTTCTCGCGCATGTCCCCTTGTCTACGCTTGCCCTCCAGTGTTGGAGTTTGTGATGGTCACCTTCAGTGTCTCCCCTCCATCAGATGTCTTCTCGGCCACCACTTTCCTGCAAGAAATTTTGTTGTTTCCGTCGACCTCCCGTGCGTTGCCGATGATGACTTCTTTGTCTTTACCCTTATCGGCTGTGCTAGACTGAATTAGGACCTTTTTGCCATTGAAGTCGATCACATTCATTGGGAAGGGCTCCGTGTCCTCCTGAAATTTCAATCGTCCCTCGTTAATGGCCGATTGGATTTGTCGTTGAAACACATTACAATCATTAGTGGCATGGGAAAACGAGTTGTGCCACTTGCAATATGTGCGACGCTTTAGTTCATCGGTGGGTGGGACGATATAATCGATCTTAATGTTACCATTTTTTAGTAATTCATCGAATATCTTATCACATTTGCCAACATTAAATGTAAACTTAATCTCCTCCTACTGTTTCTTTTGAACTGACTGCAAGGAGGAGCAAGCCAAAGATTTGGCCTGTTTGGGCCAAACTATTGCAACAGTGTAAACTTCCTTTGGTTCATCGTCCGAACTACTTTGATTGTGTTCTACTATATGGACATTATGATGAACCGTTTTGACTAGTTCTTTGCTTCGGCTTTAACAAGCCAAAGCTCTCTGATGTAATTGTGCTAGCGTAAAGAACTGGATGCCTTCTAATTTCTCTTTTAAATAATAGCGCAATCCATCAAAGGCTATTCCCGCCAGTTGTTTATCTGTTAAATAAATTTGAAAGCATCAGTTTCTCGTATCCTGGAATCTCTGGATGTAATCACTAACTGATTCATCTTTTTCTTGTCGCAAGGCCACTAAATCCACTAAATCTAACTCATAGTCACCAGAGAAAAAGTGATCATGGAATTTTTGTTCTAAATCCCCCCATGACAAGATAGAATTAGGAGGTAATGTAGCGTACCATGCGAACGCGGTTCCTGTTAAAGACAGTGAAAATAAACGCACGCGAAATGCTTCTGTGTCGGCCAATTCTCCTAATTGTGCTAAGAACTGGCCTATGTGTTCGCGCGTGTTTTTTCCTTGGTCACCCGAAAACTTTGCGAATTCGGGTATTCTGGTCCCCTATGGGTATGGGAGACGGTCAAACTGGCTATCATAAGGTCTCCGATATGACTACCCCCCGGGGACTATACTAACTCCAAGCTTATCTCGGAACGCCCCAGCTATTTCCTCTCTTACTATATCGATGGCAGCCGATGGGAGATCACCGGCTCTTTGGTCCAATATGGGTGAGTTTGTTTGGATATTGGTATGTTGTTTTCTTCCCCATTGGTTTGGGTTTTGCGGCGTGTTAATACATGCCCTATGAGGCTCATAGGACTAGCCATTCCTTTCTGGCCTTCTGGGGTCCGAAAAGTACTGACTATCACGGTTTTGGTGGATTATATTATGGTGCTGGTGTATGAGAGCACCTAGAGGGGGGGTGAATAGGTGATCCTGTGAAACTTGAAAACTTAATGCCACAAAACTTGGTTAGGGGTTAGCACAATAATGCCAAGTGGCTAGAGAGGAGTCTCAACAAAACACAATAACCACAAGAGATCAATCACAGAGATGGCACAGTGGTTTATCCCGTGGTTCGGCCAAGACCAACGCTTGCCTACTCCACGTTGTGGCGTCCCAACGGACGAGGGTTGCAATCAACCCCTCTCAGGCGGTCCAAAGACCCACTTGAATACCACGGTGTTTTGCTTGCTTTACTATATCCCGTTTGCGAGGAATCTCCACAACTTGGAGCCTCTCGCCCTTACACTTGAAGTTCACAAAGAAGCACGGAGTAAGGGAGGGATGAGCAACGCACACAAGACAGAAAATCAGAATGTCAACACGCACACAAGTCGCAACAAGAGCTCGCAACACAACCTGACGAGTTCACACCTCAAATAGAGCTCTAGATGCTATCACGAAGAAACAAATGCGTGGAATCGAAGTCTTGGTGCTTAGGAATGCTTTGAGTATGCTTGGTGTGCTCCTCCATGCACCTAGGGGTCCCTTTTATAGCCCCAAGGCAGCTAGGAGCCGTTGAGAGCATTCCAGGAAGACAGATCTTGCCTTCTGTCGCCTGGCGCACCGGACAGTCCGGTGCACCACCGGACACTGTCCGATGCGGATTTCTTTCCTTATATGGCGCAGTCGACCATTGAAGATCCAGAGCCATTGGCGCACCGGACACTGTCCGGTGCACACCGGACAGTCCGGTGCACACCGGACAGTCCGGTGCCCCAATGTGACCGTTGGCTCGGCCACGCGTCACGCGCGGAATCCTCGGCCGACCGTTGCCCCGGCTGACCGTTGGCTCACCGGACAGTCCGGTGCACACCGGACAGTCCGGTGAATTATAGCCGTACGCCGTTGATGGTTTCCCGAGAGCGACGAGTTCGCCTGTGAACGGCTCACCGGACAGTCCGGTGAATTATAGCCGTACACCACCGTCGAACTCCCGAGAGCAGCACGTTCGCTAGAGCCAGCCTGGCGCACCGGACACTGTCCGGTGCACCCAGACTGAGCAGACTTTGGCTGAACAAAGCCATCTCTTTTCCAATTCGATTTTTCCTGTTTCCAGCACTTAGACATAATACATTAGTCCATAAAACAATGTACTAAGTCTAGAAACATACCTTTTGTCTTGATTTGTACTTTGTCCACCACTTTGCATAGATTAACACAAAAACACTTGTGTTGGCACTCAATCACCAAAATACTTAGAAATGGCCCAAGGGCACATTTCCCTTTCAATCTCCCCCTTTTTGGTGATTTATGCCAACACAACATAAAGCAACTAGAACAAGTGCAATATCAATACAAATGAAAACTCAATATAGTTTTGATTCATATTTGGCATATATGGATCACTCTTTGCCACCACTTGGTTTGTTTTTGCAAATCAAACTAAATTTCCTATCTCTAAGTCAAATCCACTTGTAGAGACATAAAGAGAGGTATTCCAAAAGAAATTGATCAAGGATTTCAAAAACTCCCCCTATTTCCCATAATCAACCATTCTCCCCACAAGAGGCCAACTTTTGACAAAAGAGACAATAAAAGAGTTTTGACAAACCAAAAGCTCTATTCTACTATTTTCAAAATTTCTCAAGTGGTAGCTGATCCATTTATTGCTTTGGCCTTTATTTTCTCCCCCTTTGGCATCAAGCACCAAAACGGGATCAATCTTGGCCCTTTAACCCCATTGCCTCACCAAAATCTTCAAATAAGAATACAAAGGCAATAGGAGTACATGAGATGAACTTGGAATAAGTTACCCTCTCATCGGAGTGCAGTGGAAGTCTTTCATGGTCCAAGTCCACCTTTTCCCTTTCAAACCTCCTTTGAGACTAAATCTAGCAAACTCAAGCACATGGTTAGTCTCAAAGGGTCAAGTTGTAACACAACTCCCCCTAAATATGTGCATCACTTGCAAAAAGGACTTGTGAGGTCCGAGGAGTGCTTGTACAACTTGAGCACCATGTATAAGCAACAAAATGCATAAGGAACATGATCAAAGGCATAAACACATGTATGCTATAAATCAATCCAAATTCCGCGAATCTAGGACATTTAGCTCACTATGCAGCCTGCAAAAGGTCTTCTCATCTAAAGACTTGGTAAAGATATCGGCTAGCTGGTTCTCGGTGCTAACATAAAACACTTCGATATCTCCCTTTTGCTGGTGGTCTCTCAAAAAGTGATGCCGGATGTCAATGTGCTTTGTGCGGCTGTGCTCAACAGGATTTTCCGCTATTCGGATAGCACTGTCATTGTCACATAGGAGTGGGACTTTGCTCAGATTGTAGCCAAAGTCCCGGAGGGTTTGCCTCATCCAAAGTAGTTGCGCGCAACACTGTCCTGCGGCAACGTACTCGGCTTCAGCGGTGGATAGGGCAACGGAAGTTTGTTTCTTAGAGTTCCACGACACCAGGGACCTTCCTAAGAATTGGCACGTCCCCGATGTACTCTTCCTATCGACCTTACATCCAGCATAGTCGGAGTCTGAATATCCAATTAAGTCAAAGTTAGACCCCTTTGGATACCAGATCCCGAAGCAAGGCGTAGCGACTAAATATCTAAGAATTCGCTTCACGGCCACCAAGTGACACTCCCTTGGATCGGATTGAAATCTAGCACACATGCATACGCTAAGCATAATATCTGGTCTACTAGCACATAAATAAAGCAAAGAACCTATCATTGACCGGTATGCCTTTTGATCAACGGACTTACCTCCTTTGTTGAGGTCGGTGTGTCCGTCGGTTCCCATCGGCGTCTTTGCGGGCTTGGTGTCCTTCATCCCAAACCGCTTTAGCAAGTCTTGCGTGTACTTCGTTTGGGAGATGAAGGTGCCTTCCTTGAGTTGCTTCACTTGAAACCCAAGGAAGTAGTTCAACTCGCCCATCATCGACATCTAAAATTTCTGTGTCATCACCCTGCTAAACTCTTCACAAGACTTTTGATTAGTAGAACCAAATATTATGTCATCGACATAGATTTGGCACACAAAAAGATCACCATCGCAAGTCTTAGTAAAAAGAGTTGGATCGGCTTTCCCAACCTTGAAAGCATTAGCAATTAAAAAGTCTCTAAGGCATTCATACCATGCTCTTGGGGCTTGCTTAAGTCCATAGAGCGCCTTAGAGAGCTTACACACGTGGTCGGGGTACCGTTCATCCTCGAAGCCAGGGGGTTGCTCCACGTACACCTCCTCCTTGATCGGCCCGTTGAGGAAAGCGCTCTTCACATCCATTTGGAACAACCTGAAAGAATGGTGAGCGGCATATGCTAGCAATATACGAATAGATTCTAGCCTAGCCATAGGAGCAAAAGTCTCCTCAAAGTCCAAACCTGCGACTTGGGCATAACCTTTTGCCACAAGTCGAGCCTTGTTCCTTGTCACCACCTCGTGCTCGTCCTGTTTGTTGCAGAACACCCACTTGGTTCCCACAACATTTTGCTTGGGACGAGGCACCAGTGTCCAAACTTCATTTCTCTTGAAATTGTTGAGCTCTTCCTGCATGGCCAACACCCAGTCCGGATCTAGCAAGGCCTCTTCTACCCTGAAAGGCTCAATAGAAGAGACAAAAGAGTAATGCTCATAGAAATTAACTAATCTTGAACGAGTAGTTACTCCCTTGCTAATATCACCCAAAATTTGGTCGACGGGATGATTCCTTTGAATCGTCGCTCGAACTTGGGTTGGAGGTGCCGGTTGTGCTTCTTCCTCCATCACATGATCATCTTGTACTCCCCCTTGATCACACACCTCCTTTTGATGAATCTGTTCATCATCTTGAGTTGGGGGATGCACCATCGTTGAGGAAGAAGGTTGATCTTGCTCCAATTGTTCCTGTGGTCGCACATCGCCAATCGCCATGGTGCGCATAGCGGCCGTTAGAACGTCTTCTTCATCTACATCATCAAGATCAACAACTTGCTCTCTTGGAGAGCCATTAGTCTCATCAAATACAACGTCACTAGAGACTTCAACCAAACCCGATGATTTGTTGAAGACCCTATACGCCTTTGTATTTGAGTCATAACCTAATAAAAACCCTTCTACAGCTTTGGGAGCAAATTTTGAAGTTCTACCTTTCTTCACAAGAATATAACACTTGCTCCCAAATACACGAAAGTAAGACACATTGGGTTTGTTACCGGTTAGAAGCTCATACGAAGTCTTCTTGAGGAGGCGGTGAAGGAAGACCCGGTTGATGGCGTGGCAAGCCGTGTTCACGGCTTTCGACCAAAAGCGCTCGGAGGTCTTGAACTCTCCAAGCATAGTCCTCGCCATATCGATGAGCGTCCTGTTCTTCCTCTCTACCACACCATTTTGTTGTGGTGTGTAGGGAGCGGAGAACTCGTGCTTGATTCCTTCCTCCTCAAGATACTCCTCCACTTGAAGGTTCTTGAATTCGGACCCGTTGTCGCTCCTTATCTTCTTCACCTTGAGCTCAAACTCATTTTGAGCTCTCCTGAGGAAGCGCTTGAGGGTCCCTTGGGTTTCAGATTTATCCTGCAAAAAGAATACCCAAGTGAAGCGGGAAAAATCATCAACTATAACAAGACCATACTTACTTCCTCCTATGCTTAGATAGGCGACGGGTCCGAAGAGGTCCATATGAAGCATCTCCAAGGGTCTTGATGTGGTCATCACATTTTTGGTGTGATGAGAGCTTCCCACCTGTCTCCCTGCTTGACAAGCTACATAAGGTCTATCTTTTTCGAAATGCACATTAGTTAGACCTATCACGTGTTCTCCCTTTAGAAGCTTGTGGAGGTTCTTCATCCCCACATGTGCTAAGCGGCGATGCCACAGCCAGCCCATGCAAGTCTTAGCAATTAAGCATGCATCTAGACCGGCCTCTTCTTTTGCAAAATCAACCAAATAAAGTTTGCCGTCTAGTACACCCTTAAAAGCTAGTGAACCATCACACCTTCTAAAGACAGACACATCTACATTTGTGAATAGACAATTATATCCCATATTGCATAATTGACTAACAGATAACAAATTATATCCAAGAGACTCAACTAAAAACACATTAGATATAGAGTGCTCGGATGAAATAGCAATTTTACCTAACCCTTTTACCTTGCCTTGGTTCCCATCACCGAATATTATTGAATCTTGGGAATCCTTGTTTTTGACGTAGGAGGTGAACATCTTCTTCTCCCCCGTCATATGGTTTGTGCATCCGCTGTCGATAATCCAGCTTGAACCCCCGGATGCATAAACCTGCAAGGCAAATTCACAACAACACAAACCCCCCTATAGTAATGCATCCACAACAACACATGGTTTTATGTGTTGTAAGAAATTAGTGAGCAACGTTTAATATACATTGCAAGCATCATCCGTTAAGTTATTAGAGTGGTGGCAACATTTAATATGTGTTGCAAGCACCATCCGATGTTTAAATAGGATGTGGCAACACTAAATATGTGTTGCTAGTGGAATGTATTAGTTAACTAGGATATGACAACAAGTAATATGTGCTGTTAGTAACATTTAATATTAGAACACATATTAGTTCTAATATATTTTATTAGTTTGATACAATTACCCCTATAATTAAATAATAAAATATGATTATGATATAATATTTTTATTAGACTCTCTTCAACGGGTGCTCTAGCTCTTCCTCTCCCCTATTACTGTAGCGTTTCTAGGGCTACGGTTCGCCCCCTTCCCGCACAACGCATCCCCCTTCCTCCTCGTCGATCGTGTTGTCTTCTCTCTCACCCTAGGACAAGGGACACTATCGCTCCTCTGCCAATGGCGCCAAGTGCTCCCCCACACGAACGGAGTTGTTCTAAAGACTCCTGTACTTCCCCTGCAAGCCTCGGCGGCGACCATCATCGATCTATGGACCCCGGTGAGTGGAGGTCACAGATGTACTCCACCGGCGTCGACGAGGTTTGTTTCCCCGTCCTGGAGAAGCAATGACGCAGTAGATCTTCGTGCACTGCAGAGTCGTCTTCCCCCAAGCCGCAAAGGAATCGCTCCACTCCATCATCGTTCTTTGAATCGATCTGGTAAACCTTGGCCATTCCCCAAAATCTTCCTATTGTCCTTCCACCCCCTCGCCTCCATAATCCCACCCACTGTACCGCCATTGTTTGTACCGCCATTGTTTCACATGCTTTCTATTTAATCCATGCTACATTTGACTGCGAATTCAGTAAATCGTTAAGTATAATCGAAGTCCCATTGATTTTTGGTTTTGTAGGACATTATGATCTGTTTTCTTGATGGTACATAAACTGAGTTTTTATAGCTGTTAGATGCTTGTTGTATTCGTTTGTTTAGTTCAAACTGCAGAGGTTCAACAACAGCAGGCTTAGGGTATGTGTTGATCTTAACTCCGTTTTCATTAGCCCATTAGAAGCAATGTGTTATTTTTTTTGTTACATTATTATCTTATGGCTGTGAATGGCACCAATACATAATTAGTTGGTACGCACGGACAACTTTGTAAGCCTGACTTGGTGATAGCTGTGGTATTAAGTAATTCACCTTAGTACACAACACTAGCTGTTCATGCATTTACTTATCTGTCCTGATATACTCCAATTATCCTAGTACATCTAAATAATCTGGTAAGGTAGATTACAACATTCATTTGAGCTATACACTAACAAACAAATGTTATCCATGTGTACAGCCTTGTGGTGAAATACTTGTCACTTGTGTCTGTCATCTCATTTGTTGGTTTGTTTATCTACCTTTTTGCAAGTTCGTCCAAGAGCCGGCCAAAAGCAAGCAAGAAGAGATGTTGATTTACTTATAGGTTGTAGTTTTAGGTGTAGCTGGTGGTTTTGCCCGGAGGAACACTTGGTAGTTTCAGCTGAGTGAAAGCTTTTAAGTTTACATTTACTGACCACACCATGAACTGCAATGACGTGAGCATCAGTTTTGATGGTTTAGCAAACTCTGGCATTTTCTGACTTTCATGTTGTCCATCTTCCAAATGAAGCCGTTTTGGAGGCAAATCTAATTTTATCTGCTCTCTGTTATGTCAATACTGATTTTGTATTTTTGTAGGTGATGTGGCAATACTGATTAGTTATGATTATTGAAAATATAATTTCATGGATATGATATACATATTTATCCTTCTTTAAGACACTCTGTTTTTTGTGTGAGTGCAATGGCAAATGTTTTCGGTTGTTTGCCATGAATTTTTTTAGTATTTTATTTGATCTCATGAGATTAGATACATCTCTAGAAGCTTTGAAGGACATTCTTTAGTAGATGTGCCCAAATGATGGTTTTCTTGACCAGGTGACATTTGCTTTTCAGCCATTACTAAGTAACCTTGAAGTATAATTTATTTAGTATGCTATTCAGCCTTTGCTAAGTAATCTTGAAGTATAATTTATCTGCACTGTTTGATTTTTTTTCTGTGCTACCAGCTAACCAGAGTGATTAAAAAGTAGTGTTGGCCATTTTTAACTATGTCTGCTCACCTAGAAAATTTTCCTTAACCAAGCATCCCAAATACAACATAATGTCCTCTAGAGAAAACATTGGAATTCTTGGTCTTGGAACAATGTCCCCGTCTGCAGGTCTGATTCTCAGATAAAATGAGCATTTCTTTGAGCCTCATTCTCTACCAATGAAGCACTTTCCTGTGACTAGAACTGAACTATAGTCTTCGTAGTTTCACTACAATCAATTTGGGAATTGTATATCATAATAGTATTTTTGTTTTCTTTTTTTCTATATACTAAGTTTTCTTGTTTTTTATTAACACAATTATGAAGGCTTATCATTACACGTCCTAGACCAGTGTGATGCTCCTAGATTGCTGGTTAATTCCATGTGTCATTGTGCTCACTTGGATCTTAATAAAAACAAAGTATGGGTTGAGAAAGTTCGTTGGCATTTGAGTTTGCATGACTGGCCTTATTTTGGTCGTATTTTTTGATGTGCATTCTTCTGATCGAGCAAGTATGAACAAGCTTCATTTTTATACATATGGAATTGCACTATTATAGTTCTGATGTCATACTAAATGCATTTTCTTGAAAAATGATAATATAAATTTACAACAACGACTGTTCATCTCACAGTATTTACACGGATGAGAATAATGTCCATATTACCTCACTATGACATGGTTAAATAAATTTTATCACAGGAAATGAAATTGTCAGGTATGAAAACCCAAAGCCATCTGCTGCAATACATTGCCTTGTCTTCATAGTCTCCTGCCAGTCTATCCAGCAAACTATTTATGCACAAGGGTCTTCTTTTGGTTAATTAGGGTGCTTTTGGTCAGTTATCATATGATCACTTGTTACTTTATTAGGATCCTGTTTGGGGAATCTTCATCCTTTTCACCCTTCACCTGTTTTTGTTTCGAATACAAATTTGTATGTTTTGATTGGAATTGCTAAAGTGATATTACAGTTACTTTCTGTCGGTTTAAATTCTGATGATATATGGAGTGTGGAGTATGGACTACTACCATTTATTCCTGCTACAAAATCTTTTAAAATGGATATAGTTTTGGCCATGTTACTACAATTGCAATGATGAATAAGTTATCCCCGCTTGTTCTTTATGGGTATGTGTTCTAGATTCTAGAAGATTAATGCTTGAACACATCTAACAATGTTGTGGCTTTAACCCATTTCAGGTGTGGATCTGATTTGTAATGGCTTATTAGGATTTAGGCCCGATATGATCTGGTTTGTAAATGAATCTCTTCTCCATGCATTGAGTTGTTTTTCTGTGCTGTCTCATGATTACACTCTATAACCTTTGACATGGCGTTATACCGTTCATCAGGCTAGGTGCAAGTTTTTTTCCTGATAATACATCAAAAGGTCTAAATTACATGTATGATTCAGGCAGGTTTTCTCAATTTTATGGCAGTCACTGATGTTTTGAATAAAATACTACTATTTTGTGACAATCTTATAGCATGACCTTCGAGTTGTGCATGAACTACCCTCTTGATTAACTAGTCATTACTACTCCAAGCTACTACTATCAATTTAAGTGTTGTGATTATAAATGCAGATTGAAGAGGACTATAGTCTACAGATCATATGCTCATTTCAACATCAAGGGCAATTTGATTCAATTAAGTCTAGGATGATGATGTAAGTTCATTGTAATCCCCTCTTTGGGGTATGTTATTTTGAACCCTTAGACCCCAAAGAAGTTTACCCATGTTTGTATATATAATACTACCACACACGGTTCTCACTTATTTGTGCACCAACATGATTAATCCACCACAAATATTTTTCTGAAATGCTTTCTTGTTGTTCATTACTTTCAGTACCTAGGATGAAGTTTCAGAGCTGCCAGCTGATTTCAGTTTTAGAGTTGCCAGATTTTTTTTAGAGCCGCTAGATTTCAGTTTCAGAGCTGCACGATGAATCCACACTTGATTATATTTTCTCTTCAGTTTTAGAGCTACAAGATTTCTACAGAATTGGAAGACTATGCTACCAAAAAAATCTTTCCTAATTTACCTAAGACGAAGTTCAGTAATGTTTAGGATGAGTCATATGTTTATATTTTTGTGTCTCCAAAAATATTTGTACATGTATCAAGTGGTGATTATTTTAAGTTGTGGTGTATATTGACTATTTTATTTCAATGAGAAATGGTTTGTCCATTCCAATTGTGTTTATGCCTGTGATGAATTGGAATTTCTCATTTTACTAATGGCAAATGCTGTTGTATATTCATTTTGTTGAATAAATGGTTTATTTCTTGCAACATGTATATGTGCTCCCACAAATCCAATCTAAATGTTGCCATTATTATATGGTTCAACAACATTGCAACACATAAATGAATTGCCATAAATCCAATACGAGTCAACCCGTCTTTGCCTGTACAAACACATGTAAGCGTTGCAGTAGGGAATGAATATCTGTTGTGGCGTAGCAATGCTTATAGCCATGGCTTACCAACACATATATAAGTGTTGTAGTAGACCCTAGCAACGGCAGCATAGGCAACACATAATTATGCGTTGGTACAAGCCTAAGCAACACTTATTTCAACTTCTAGCAACACATAAATGTGTTGCAATAGGGGCGTATTTTTGTAGTGATTTAGGTTTGGGTCTTAGGTACCCAACTCTTGTTGGGTCCTACAAGGTTAGTCACAAGTGTCTTAGGGACCCAAATGCAAGTTTTATCTCCCTTGCGTCTTGCCCCTAACTTCCTAGCAATCACCTTCTTATTCTTTCTACAAATGGCAAATGAAGCATTGCAAGCATGATATATTGTAGAAGGTTCGTTAACTTTCCTAGGAACATTAACAACATTTCTCCTAGGCATATGATGAACAACATTTCTCCTAGCAACATTTCTATCATGCACAACACGGGAACTAGAAGCAGTCATAGCATGAGAATCAAAAGCATCATAACTTCTAAAGGCATTCCTAGAATGTCTCCTATCATGATACATGAAAGCATGGTTCTTTTGCACACTACTAGCCATAGGGGCCTTCCCTTTCTCCTTGGCGGAGATGGAAACCTTATGGCTTGTTAAGTTCTTGACTTCTCTCTTGAAGCCAAGACCATCCTTAATTGAGGGGTGTTTACCAATCGTGTAGGCATCCCTTGCAAATTTTAGCTTGTCAAATTCACTCTTGCTAGTCTTAAGTTGGGCATTAAGACTAGCCAATTCATCATTTAATTTGGAAATTTAAACTAGGTGTTCACTACAAGCATCAATGTCAAAATCTTTACACCTATTGCAAATCATAACATGTTCTACACAAGAGTTAGATTTACTTGCTACTTCTAATTTAGCATTTAAATTATCATTGACACCTTTTAAAGTAGAAATGATTTCATGACAAGTAGATAGTTCACAAGAAAGCATTTCATTCCTTTTAACTTCTAGAGCAAGTGAATTTTGTGCACTAACAAATTTATCATGCTCTTCATATAAAAGGTCTTCTTGTTTCTCTAAAAGTCTATCCTTTTCATTCAAGGCATCAATTAATTCATTAATCTTATCTATTTTAGTTCTATCCAATCCCTTGAACAAACTAGAGTAATCTATTTCTTCATCACTAGACTCATCATCACTAGAAGAATCATAAGTGGCATTGTTTCGAGTACATACCTTCTTCTCCTTCGCCATGAGGCATGTGTGACGCTCGTTGGGGAAGAGGGATGACTTGTTGAAGGTGGTGGCGGCGAGTCCTTCATTGTCGGAGTCGGAGGAGGAGCAATCCGAATCCCACTCCTTTCCGAGATGTGCCTCGCCCTTGGCCTTCTTGTAATTCTTCTTCTTTTCCCTTTTGTTCCCTTTTTCCTGGTCACTATCATTATCGGGACAGTTAGCAATAAAATGACCAATCTTACCACATTTGAAGCATGAGCGCTTCCCCTTTGTCTTGGTCTTGCTTGACTGTCCCTTGCGACTCTTTAGCGCCGTCTTGAAGCGCTTGATGATGAGGGCCATCTCTTCATCATTGAGCCCTGCCGCCTCAACTTGCACCACCTTGCTAGGTAGCGTCTCCTTGCTTCTCGTTGCCTTGAGAGCAACGGGTTGAGGCTCATTGATTGGACCATTCAACGCGTCGTCCACGTATCTCGCCTCCTTGATCATCATTCGCCCGCTTACGAACTTCCCAAGAACTTCTTCGGGCGACATCTTGGTGTACCTAGGATTTTCACGAATATTGTTTACCAGATGTGGATCAAGTACAGTAAAGGACCTTAGCATTAGGCGGACGACGTCGTGGTCTGTCCATCGCGTGCTTCCGTAGCTCCTTATTTTGTTGATAAGGGTCTTGAGCCAGTTGTATGTTTGGGTTGGCTCCTCGCCCCTTATCATCGCGAATCTACCAAGCTCGCCCTCCACCAACTCCATTTTGGTGAGTAAGGTGACGTCGTTCCCCTCATGACAGATCTTGAGGGTGTCCCAGATCTGCTTGGCATTGTCCAAGCCGCTCACCTTATGGTACTCGTCCCTGCACAAAGAGGCTAACAACACAGTAGTATCTTGTGCATTTTTATGAATCTTTTCATTAATAAATATAGGACTATCCGAGCTATCAAATTTCATTCCATTCTCAACAATCTCCCATATGCTTGGATGGAGAGAGAACAAGTGACTATGCATTTTGTGACTCCAAAATCCGTAGTCCTCCCCATCAAAGTGTGGAGGTTTGCCGAGAGGGATGGAAAGCAAATGAGCATTTGAACTCTGAGGAATACGAGAGTAATCAAAAGAAAAATTCGAATTAACCATCTTTCTTTTCTCGTAGTCGTTGTCGTCGTCCCTGTGGGAAGAAGTGGACTCGTCGCTGTCGTCGTAGTAGACGATTTCCTTGATGCATCTCGTCTTCTTCTTCTTCCCATCTTTGCGTTTGTAGCCCGAGCCCGAGTCGGTAGGCTTGTCATCCTTCGGCTCGTTGATGAAGGACTCCTTCTCCTTATCGTTGATCACAATTCCCTTCCCCTTAGGATCCATCTCTTCGGGCAATTAGTCCCTTCATGAAGAGAACGACTCTGATACCAATTGAGAGCACCTAGAGGGGGGGTGAATAGGTGATCCTGTGAAACTTGAAAACTTAATGCCACAAAACTTGGTTAGGGGTTAGCACAATAATGCCAAGTGGCTAGAGAGGAGTCTCAACAAAACACAATAACCACAAGAGATCAATCACAGAGATGGCACAGTGGTTTATCCCGTGGTTCGGCCAAGACCAACGCTTGCCTACTCCACGTTGTGGCGTCCCAACGGACGAGGGTTGCAATCAACCCCTCTCAAGCGGTCCAAAGACCCACTTGAATACCACGGTGTTTTGCTTGCTTTACTATATCCCGTTTGTGAGGAATCTCCACAACTTGGAGCCTCTCGCCCTTACACTTGAAGTTCACAAAGAAGCACAGAGTAAGGGAGGGATGAGCAACGCACACAAGACACAAAATCAGAATATGTCAACACACACACAAGTCGCAACAAGAGCTCGCAACACAACCTGACGAGTTCACACCTCAAATAGAGCTCTAGATGCTATCACGAAGAAACAAATGCGTGGAATCGAAGTCTTGGTGCTTAGGAATGCTTTGAGTATGCTTGGTGTGCTCCTCCATGCACCTAGGGGTCCCTTTTATAGCCCCAAGGCAGCTAGGAGCCGTTGAGAGCATTCTAGGAAGGCAGATCTTGCCTTCTGTCACCTGGCGCACCGGACAGTCCGGTGCACCACCGGACACTGTCCGGTGCGGATTTCTTTCCTTATATGGTGCAGTCGACCGTTGAAGATCCAGAGCCGTTGGCGCACCGGACACTGTCCGGTGCACACCGGACAGTCCGGTGCCCCAATGTGACCGTTGGCTCGGCCACGCGTCACGCGCGGAATCCTCGGCCGACCGTTGCCCCGGCTGACCGTTGGCTCACCGGACAGTCCGGTGAATTATAGCCGTACGCCGTTGATGGTTTCCCGAGAGCGACGAGTTCGCTTGTGAACGGCTCACCGGACAGTCCGGTGCACACCGGACAGTCCGGTGAATTATAGCCGTACACCGCCGTCGAACTCCCGAGAGCAACACGTTCGCCAGAGCTAGCCTGGCGCACCGGACACTGTCCGGTGCCCCCAGACTGAGCAGACTTTGGCTGAACAAGGCCATCTCTTTTCCAATTCGATTTTTCCTGTTTCCAGCACTTAGACACAATACATTAGTCCATAAAACAATGTACTAAGTCTAGAAACATACCTTTTGTCTTGATTTGTACTTTGTCCACCACTTTGCATAGATTAACACAAAAACACTTGTGTTGGCACTGAATCACCAAAATACTTAGAAATGGCCCAAGGGCACATTTCCCTTTCAGTGTATCGTATGGTGAGATGGGGAGTCTAGCTGGGACGGATACGGAGTTGGATATCCATCCTCCTCAAAAAACTCTATACCGGACCGTCCGGTTAAATACGCGGACCGTCCGACTCCGTGCGCGGACTGTCCGGCCATGTGGCTAGACCGTCCGACATTATATTCGGACTGTCTGGGGTCACATGCAGACGGTCCAAATGGGTTATCTAGGGTTTACACGGCATGTGGCGGCTTGGGTGCAGGTCTCGGTAATTCGCTTCTAAAAATGGGATCAACCGCCGCTGGCTCGGACGGTCCATGTTCACGTGCGGACGGTCTGGACATGCGCAGATTGGCAAATTTATCGCCGATGTGTATGGGAGGCTGTCGTTGCCCAAGGTACATGTCTATCGACATCCCATAAAGAGGTTATGACTGGTCGTGACAACCTGTAACCGATGAATTACGTGTGTATTCCCTCAATTCAACCTCGTGCGAAGGAAGATTTGCCATAATAGACTTATCAAGCGCACGCACTAGCCTTTTATGATCATTTTGTATATCTCCTACGATACGTTGCAAATGCTATCGATGTTCGTCCATGTAAGCTTTAAGAGATTGGAGTTCGTTGGTGCTACTTACATTGGGGGTAATCGTAGTAGGTCAGAGCGAAGCCAGATCTGTCGCTCGTTGCCAAACGACTTTGTTGTTTCTGTCCACCTTGAAGTCGGCCAGGAACTTCGCCTTTCCTTTTTGGATCAGTTGCTCCTGGCGCTCCTCGAACAGGAGCTATTCTTTAGCCGGCAAGGTTTCCCATGTCGGCGTGATGATATTGCTGGTGGAAACTTCAGAGCTATCCTTTGAACCGGCCATTGAGGGCCGATTTGATAGGTCTATATGTGTTGTCCCCAGTGGAGTCGCCAAAAAGTGTGTTGGCACCTTTTTCGGGCACCAAACACTCAATAAGAACCGACGGCGGTGCTCTCTGGTTAGGCGCGGACGGTCCACGGCCAGGGGCCGGATGGTTCGCGACCTGGCGCAGGGGCTAGGGTTCCCTGCCTGACGGCCAGACGGTCCGCGCCTATAGGCCAGACGGTCCGCGCGTGCGCAGGGGCGGTGGAAGTCGCCGGCGACGCCTGGATCTCGCTCTCGGGAGGGACCCCGTCGGGGAAGAGAGATCTTAGGTGATGTCTAGGCTTGGGCAGACCGACCTAGACTCCTCTAATCGACGTAGAGTCGAAGAGAAGCGGAGAATTTGGGGATTAAGAGGCTAAACTAGAACTAGACTAGAACTACTCCTAATTGTATAGGAAATAAATGCGAGATAAAAGTGTTATTGATTCGATTGATGATTACAAATCGGCCGTATTCCTCTATATTTATAGAGGAGGGGGCTGGACCCGTTACAAACAAACTCCCCGAGCTAATTCCGAGAATCTAGCCAACAAACACAGCAAGAAACTCGGAACCCTAATTTGTTCGGCGCGCGCGCGGACCGTCCGGACCGCGGACCGTCCGGCCTCACGACCTCAGGGCCGGACCGTCCGCCGCTCAGTTTGGTGCTCAACAGTATGCTAACATCTTTCTCCCATATAGGGGTGGTAGGTAATATTCTCTAAATTTTACACTATAAAATTTAAGTATTGAAGTGGATTAGGATCGAGCTTTATCTCTATATGTTTTTAAACTAAATTTAATTTAGAGCTCTAATTTATTGCGAATAAATATTTGGATCGTCATCCACTCCTATTTTATTCATACCCGTAGTGGCTGGAAAGAACATCTCAACATGTTCACAGTCTGGGGTTAAATTGTTTGAAAAAATTGGCTGGAGTTGTTTTCAATGCTTATGGCTAGGGCTCAAATCATCAAATGCTTGAAAGTAGACGCTGGCCACACCATACGGGGGCTTGATCCTTGATGTAGGAAAACAGGCGTTTGAGACGAAACGGTCGGTCGTGTTTAAAGAAAGACTGACACGTGGATCATAATAGGAATAACTCCTCAAAACCTCGTGGGAAAATACGAAGAGAAATAATGTCTTTGACCTCCTCCTAAAAATTCCTTTGAGAAAAATAAAAGATATGAAATAATATGCCTCAAATATCCCCTTTATGTGGAAAATAGGAGTTCTTGAGTTGGCATATCCCAACCCCATAAACAAACATTCCATTCCCAATTATTTTTGTCAAAATTCGTTTTGAATTTCTTTATGTATAGGTTGGGTTATAATATTATATTTTTGTGAGCCAATGATGGGCATTATATTATGTTAGTAAATACATTATGATTTTTTATCATTATATTCGTACAATTTATCACTAGACGTCTTAAGATCATAAAGAAATGTCTTAAAATCATAAATAAAGTTATGGTGCATTTTTAACATAAATTATTTTATCTACTACCACCTTTTTTTTGAAATCAAACTTAACTTATTTGCAGAAAAAAAATCTTGTTAATGAAGCAGATTGAACCAATTGGAATAGATGGAAGAGTAAGTCGATTTAGGGTGTTTTTTTAAACATACAGGCCAAACTTGGGTAAGTAATTTACACATTTTCCCCCCTTTTTAATATAGTACTAGTATAGTTGTATAGGCAGGTGATTCAAATACAGGTTTCAAGAGTTATGGGACGTAAATAGAAATCCAGCTTCAGAGGTCGGTACCAGACAGCTTTTCTGAAAATCTGGCTGTGGGGAGAATCTGGCTGTGGGGAGAATCTGAGTATCATTACGATTACGTGTGGAGAAAGATAAAGTTGTTCATAGGGCTCAGGATCTAGAAAGTGACGGATTCCTACTATTACAACGACTCAACCGTTTATGCGTTTATGTTGATTTTGGATGGTTTTTACCCCAGCGAATTTTATAGAAGCTGACTGAAAAGCTGAGCGTTTGGCTGTCCGCAGCAGCTTTTGGTGGCTAGAAGCTGCCAAAAGCCGAAACAAACGTGGCCAGAGACAAGCGTGTTGCCATCGGCACGGGCGTGGACGTACACCAACGCCAGATTCTGGTCGCCACGCTTGGCAGTTGGCAAGCAGCGAGTGGGGGGAGATCGCCAACTCTCTATCCTCTTCCCCCCCTCGTCCATCCCCATCCCACCGCCTTGCTCTCCCCTCTCCACTTCCAGCTGTCCATGGCTGCAGCAGCGTGCTCCTCTGCCTCGCCGCTCCTCCTCCCCTCAGGTATCCTCGCTCACCTCCAACTTACTGCTCACTTCTCTCCTTGCCATCTATCTAACTAAGGCCACTCGTCCGCGCCCGATGAATGCATGTGCTGCTGCCTGTCCACAGGGCCGAGACATGCGTCGGCCTCCAGGGCGTGGTTTCTCGGCGGCAGGAGCAGGGCGCTGAGGGCAGAGGCGCCGTGCTGCTGCAAGGCCGCCGCCGCCCGTGGAAGCGCTCCGCAATGCGGGACGGTCGGTGGTGGCGGCAGCAGCACCCGGAGGGGGCTGCTAGGCGTGGCCCTGGGAGCCTCTGCCTTGGGGCTGGCCGCGTTTGACGCCGTCGCCGCCGGGTTGCCGCCGGAGGAGAAGCCAAAGCTCTGCGACGCCGCCTGCGAAGGCGAGCTCGAAAATGTTGGTTGAGCCTCCGTGCGTATATTATCCTTTGTTTATGCTTGTTGGTGTTTTTCCGTTGACGGGTGAAAAGGATTAAAGGAGTATTGATAGCAACAATTGATAGGGGCTTGTTTCAGAAAATTGGGCACCTGCCTGCCTGGACCAGTCAGTAAATATTTCCTTCAATTCTGCAAATTTTGAGGTCTCAACGTATTCAGCAACATACAATTTCTAGAGCAATGCGTAGCTGGAATTTGAGACACGATCGCCTCCCCATACATCAGTATGGAGAGACATGCCTTGTTCCAAAATGACATATAGTGAGTTAAATGCTAAATCTGAGTGACATAATGATATCCATCCAGGTGCCTATGGTAACTACAGAATCCGGACTGCAGTACAAGGATATCAAAGTGGGCGAAGGGCCTAGCCCACCCGTTGGTTTCCAGGTTGCTGATCAAGTGATCGTGATGTTCTCAAATATGCCTTTTTATTTTCTAAAATTTGCTGTTTTTACTAGCCACATCCTCTTACATGATTCCACTCTTTCCCATGTAGGTTGCAGCAAATTATGTTGCTATGGTGCCAACTGGGCAGATATTCGACAGGTGGGATTCGGATAGCTGATGCCTGACGTTCAGCTAGAGATCTGGGATTTTATCTCTACTTCGTTTGCAAAACACAACTCAACTAATCACGCCTGATGTCTTCACAATCAGCTTGCAGACTTAGAATCTGTTCCTGTAGAATTTTGTTGTTTATTGGGCCTTGGGGGATGGAAGCCATTCTAGTTCTTACTGTTCTTCGCTGCTCTGTGATGCAGTTCGCTGGAGAAAGGTCAGCCCTACATATTCCGTGTTGGATCAGGGCAGGTACGAGATCTCTGCATGTTCGGCTGGTGTCCATGTTCCAAAATGTATCACAGATTGGAGTTAGTGATTCAAGGATAAATTGACTTGAATACTGAACCCTCACTGACGTTCTTATTGTTCTTTTCTTTTTCGTTTGCAAACTCATATATATTTGGCAATATTAGGTGATCAAGGGGCTTGATGAGGGAATTTTGTCGATGAAGGTTGGAGGACTACGTCGGCTGTACATACCTGGGCCAGTAAGTACGATCAAACTGAACTAGTCAACTACTCCTATAATATATAGTTGAAAATGAAGGAAGACGAGATAGCAATCTGAAGAACTTGTTGTTCTGAGGATTTGAACGAGACAGTGATGATTTCTTTTTCTTGATTATGAACAGTTAGCGTTCCCTAAGGGTCTTACTTCTGCTCCTGGAAGGCCAAGAGTACCCCCAAGCAGCCCTGTCGTTTTCGACGTCAATTTACTGTACATACCAGGTCTCGATGATGAGTGAAGGCATTCTGTGGCAACAATCATCTTTTTTGTATACTTCATTCGAGAGCAACATACTGTACATCTAGAGCACAATTCTTTCAAGCTATAAAATCTATGCGAATATCTATGTTAACCACATCGCAAACTCTCAAGAATTGGAGTGTTTTAGATCTAGAATTTTCCTGGCAAAATGATTAGAAAAATATTGATTGGTGAAATGGCGCATTCTATATCAACCAAGAAGTTACGTCCAAAAAAATATCAACCAAGTAGTGGGCTGGGTATCCAGAATTTGGACATTCAAAACGAATACAAAGGCAAATGGTTGTTCAAAATTTTTATAGGTGTTTTCCAAGAGATAATGAGAAAAAAATACCTCAAAAAACAAAATAAGTCAAACACAAGAAACCTATAAACTCGTACTCTTTTACAGGTCTAATGGATGTCAAGGAAGTAAGGAACAATCCCTAAATTTGAGGAATCACTACTTTAAAACATGGCAACGGATTAGATTTTGCCAACATAAGTACCCATTGAAATACACATATATGTATAACATTGTACACTTGAAACAGGTAATAGGTGTCTCTTGAGCACTATATTTACCACCTGGGAGATTGGACGGTCCGGCTCTGTAGCCGGGCCACGGACGATTCATCCTTAGACGTGGATGGTCCGCGAGTTGATTAGATCAGGCGTGATTAGGAACAGGTCTAGATCTCCCCCTATATATATATATATATATATATATATATATATATCAGTGCGTATTGATCTATTGCACTTGGATCATAATCATGAATTTTTTAAAAAGGATACCGAAAAGAATCAATTACAATGCAACAAGACGCATGATCCTAAATACATGGAGTTCATAAGTTCAATGCAAGAGAGTCGAATCCCGCAACATTGTATTATGGATTATGTATCAGAAATGCACGGTGGTCCTGAGAGTGTGCCTGTAACAGCACAGGACATGTATAACCTGTAAGTTTATAATATGTTTCGATTGATATTCATAATTGATATTTGCTGATTGTTGTTTTCGCCTAATGCTAAATTTTGACAATAATTTCAGGAAAAAGGCAAAGCAACGAGAAAGAAATGCAAATGATGTGGCAAAGCTACTATCCTTTTTTGCATCCTGCAAAAAGGATAATCCACAATTTTTCTCTGACTTCCAATTGGATAAAGAAGGAAAGATTTTGAGCATATTTTGGTCACATGCAAGTCAGCAAGGGGATTACATGGATTTTGGTGATGCGGTTACATTTGACACAACACATAAGACTAATCTGTATGAAAAACCACTAGGTATGTTTGTTGGTTCAAATCACCACCTCCATTGCACTATATTTGCTTTCGCATTGTTGGGGGATGAAACTGTTGATACATTTGAATGGGTATTCAACGCCTTCAAAACATGCATGGGAACCGAAGGGCCACGAGTGATGCTGACAGGTACGACTGATAATAATGAATTAAATGTATATACATAAAATATGGCTTAAATTTGATATTATTTTCTTTATATAACATGGAATAAGATTAGTACAATTTTGTCATATATGTTTGCAGATCAAGATCCTGCAATGCCAGTAGCCCTCGAGAGGGTTTTCCCACACACAATACATCGTTTATGTCTATGGCATGTGCAAAATAGGTATATGCCTTTTCTAAACGAGTTGTATGCAAGATTTGAGGAAATGGACTTTAAGACACGGTTTCAATCTATAATACATCATCCTTTGACTGAGTTGGAGTTTGAGACTGCATGGTCAATGCTACTAGAAGATTTTCATCTGCACGATAACATTACTCTCGATAAGCTGTATGGAATACGTAAGGATTGGGTGCCTGCTTTTTTCAAAAATCATTATTGTGGTCTAATGTTGTCTACACAGCTAGCGAAAGCATGAACAGGCTTGTCAAAAGTGCACATGTCGATGCAAATACTCCGCTTCATCAATTCGCCAAGCAAATGATGAAACTTCTACACAGTAGAAAGATGAAAGAGTCAAAGGAAGCAATGGGAAGCATGGTGAGGATAAAATTGTTATGTCGTATATTGATACCTTAATATAAGTGTAAACTAATTTGCATTATATATGCCACAGGGTCAAAAGGAAACGAACACGCTATACATGTTTGAGATAAGGGTTGCAAGAGCATACACAAGGGCTGTGATGAATAAATTCCAGGAATCTTTGAAATATGCAACCGCATTCAAGATAATACACGACGAAGAAGGGGGTGCAAATGATTGGGTAGTGCAACATACAACCAGATCGAATAAAATTGTGTGGGGACAACACCAATTCAAAGTGACAGCTGATGAAGACGCAGGAAAGTATACTTGTGAATGCAAACATTGGGAACATACAGGTATGGAGTACTAAATAGTAAATATATACATTGAAAACATATGTACAAAATCTTATGATCGTTATTGTTTTATAGGGCTATTCTGTGTACATGTACTACGCGCGTTTATGCATCTTCAGATTGACCGGATACCGAAGGAATATATTTTACAAAGATACACCTACTCTGCAAGGCAAGATGTTCCGTTTTCAAGAGATGATAGGAATTTGAAGGGGAATGATGGAGAAACAAAGTCATATAGACAGAAGATGTTGCTAAAAAAGGCAATGAAAGTAGTGCATCATGCTAGTTTATCCAAAATAGGAAATGATAGAGCCCTAACAGTAATGGATGAGCTTCTCGAAGTACTTTCGCGTTTGGAGACAGATATAGAAGTTGAGGAGACTTGTGGAACTAGTGGAGGAGATGGTATACAGGTATGTAATGTTTTAATATGTATTTTGTAACATATTATTAATCATATTATATTGATGAGGTGTGAAACAATAAAATCTCAGGACGATGATGAAGACAATAGAGACAACGAAAAGGATGGTGAATTTGACGAAAGGAATAACAAGGTTTTGATCATATTGTTGTGAATGTTTATTTGTAAATGATGTATATTGAGCTTTCAACCAAATTTTCAGGAAATTCAAGACGTATCTAATATACTTGAACAGGGTGTGGCCAATGATCAAATACATATACCAATACGTCCATTAGAAGAGGTAATATGTTTAACAACTATATTGATTTGCAGTTATACATATACATGAGTTATAAGTTTGAGTTATTGGGTTATGATTGAGCTTAAAACAATGTGTTGTCAATTACAGGTTAATTTGCATGATCACGCAATTATGAATGTTAGTGGTGTCAATGAACAAAATGATCATGCCAGAAAGGTAATAATGGTATAATACTGTATGTTGGACTACATAATATTATATGCTGAGAAGTATTTACTTTTGAATTGCAGAAACTGGATTTTGCAGTCGATGGGATAAGCTTGGCAAGACCAAATAACTCAAAACCCAAAGGAAGAACAATAAAGGGGAGTGAAGAAAAGGTTATTAAATTGGGAGCAAAAGGTACAAAGAAAATGACCAGGAAATGTCAGAAGTGTGGAATTGCTGATGGTCACAACAGTAGGACATGTTTGTCAATGGAGGAAAATAGACTAAGGTTGGCAAGCCTTGCTGGACGTAAGAGAGGACGACCTCCAGGATCTAGGAACAAGGGTGGCAGTAAAGCTCCTGATTGGAATGAGACAACAACATCAAAAAAACACGCAAATGATTTCGATAGTAGTGAGTCAGACAGTGATTAGACTGTTGTATGAGATACGATTAATTTGTTTTTTACAATAAACCTTGCATGTTTGACAACTGATTTATATAGAGGTGGATATTGAAATCTAATAAATATATCGTATATTGCTTAATAATGTTGCATAATTGGAAGTACAAAACATCGTAGATAACTTGTGGGATGATCGTATAATTTGTAAACTATATGACCAGTAATTAGTCTGTTGATAACGACAGCAGTGAGTCAGGCAGCGAGTAGTCTGTTGTATCTGATACGAATAATCTAAGATATACGGTTGTTGAAATCTGATAAATAGAGCGTATATTGCTTACTAATGTTGCATAATTTGAAGTAGGAAACATCGTATATAACCTGGATGATACTCGTATATGAACTGATGGTAATATTAAGGAATGAGGTATTCATATAACATCTTCGTAACATATAAACAGATCATATTTAAAGCCCACAGAAGTGAAAACATCTGATGTTCACATATTCGCAGCATAACCATAAGTATCCAGCCAACTAAAGTTCACAGAAAGAACCTGGGTAACACCCCTAAGACAAGGTAGCATGACAATTGTTCTAAAACAACACATATAAGGAAGCTTCCTAAAATTGTTAACTGACAATAATGGCAAAAATACCACAGTACGGTACATTGCCCACGCCATTGCTTAGTTCTGACACATAGTTCACTAATTGCGCGCAAACATAAATCTCTGGATATCTAATGGAAGTGGCAACGCCTTGTTCATGCGATGGAATGTGAGTTGATGAAGGGCATGAGCACGTAGGTCTCGGGAATTGTTCTGCAATAAAAGCATAGTGTGCATTAGACACGTCTATAGCTAACATGTACAAATGATGGCAACCGGATTATAGAAACAGTTAGCACAGTCACTTACTGGTTGATTGAAAGAAGATATGACACCTGCATTGTGATCATAAAACTTCATTTAACTCATTACAAAAAATCCACAGTCATTTGACCCTGTCCTCATTGTTGGGCAATTCGATGGCATATCCATTGGAAAATTACCAAACTTAGGAAAGTCTGCATTGGGGCAAACGTGTTGTAACGCTTTGCTCAGCCTACTCATTATAACCCTAGCCAATGGGAATTTCCTTCCACCTAAATAAATTTGATCATAATGGTAGTCCTTCCATTCGGTGCCACCAAGTTGTATACCATACGGATTCGAATCTAAAATGTGTATAACCCGATGGTGTAGATTGATCACATACAGTGTCCAATGTCCCCTGCTAAGCATAGGTACCAATATGTGTTGATGAGAAAAGTAAATATAGGTTACATGTTGCTGTTACAATGTCATGATAATTAAAATGTACAATTAATGTGCTGATGAAACTAGGAACAAAATGTTAATGGGACTTACCGACTTGCATTTATCCAGATTTACCAAAGGAGGCAATGTGTTGTACAAGCAATTCTGTGACACATTTTGATCAAACGGCTGAGGATTCTTGCTGTGACGTTCCTGCTCTTCAAAATTTAACAGAGTTTATAAAAAAATAGAGTGTGTAAGTATATTATGTGTATAGTTACAATAACTGTGAAGAAGAACCTACCTCAACGTTGACATCAAGTATTAATCTGTTAGATGTCAGAGTTCGACGATGATTTTTGGAATCATCACGAACACACTCAATGAAACACTGCATGAAGACATTCTCAAGACATTTGCCCTCCGCGAAAGATTCATAAATATCCATACAGTTTGCACTGTATTCACCGTAATCTATGACAACCCTGTATGATAAACAAAGTTATATATTCATATTGCATAAATGAAGCAAACTTATAAATACGTTATTCGTAATTTGGGTAACATGTACCTACTTTGGTCAATGTCCTTGGAACAAATTAAATCCCACAGAGAACGAACGCACTCTTGCTCTGTAAGGGGTGGATCAGATCCAGAGTTTGTTGTCCCTTTCAGTGTATCATCCTGAAATGCAACATGGTTGTAAGTGGTTGAACATTAAAAAATCAGTTTAATGTCATAAAATGCATTATGTAATATGTATGTTATCATACTGACATGAGGAGTTGGGGTCTGGTCAAAAACTGGCCCACTGTCATTGTGTTCCATTTCCTCTGTTGCCATTTCACCTCTCTACACAAAGGTATATAATTAGTATACCTATGTAGTATGTATAGTAAAATGGAATTATAACATGAGACATGAACTGCTAACAAACATTTTTTTCCGGTGTCACGTCAAATTTCGGCAAGCGGGTGCAAGCTGATGTGGTTTGAGGTGTGATATTTGTGTTCCTCAAAATGATGTTTCGAACATCAAAACAGAAATCCTGTTGACAAAAAAGTGTGGTTCGTATACTGCTAAAAAGTAGTATGCATACATGTACGTATGATGAGTAAAAATAGTATTGGAGTTGGACAAATTACCTGTTGATCTGAAACCACATCCGATTCGTCGGGACACGTCTCAAGCACTCTACGGATATGCTGTTGTCTTTCATGAATTTCTTCAAACTGAGTACCACCCAGCTGGGTCTCGAGCTGCGAAGCTTGGGATGGCATATCGGGTGTGGGCTGGGTGGCATCAACAGTGTGTCCTTGTACACAATTATATTGAAAATAATATATGTCAAAACTTGCATTATAAATCAAATGTTGCTGTGTATACTTGACAAAAACATAAGATGTTAACTGTACTTATAACAAAAACTGTATGCACATGTCGAAAGATAAAATGTTCTGAATAAGGAATACCTGCTGAATCAGCCGAATTCCCCGGTTGTTGTGGCTCATCAGTCTCGTTTTCTAAATTATCAGACTTGGCACGTAGTACCTCGTCTATCAATTCTATAAACTTGTCTGCTATGTCGTATTGCTTCTCAATAATTTTGTCAATGCTGTCTTTTATGGCTATGCATGACTTGTCAACCTCCAAGTCATATGCAGCAAGAATATCTGTGAATTTAGATCGATGACGATGTGGGAGATCGTTGATCTTACTTGACATCATCTCTTTGATAGATGGAAGTTTGATGTTAAAAGTTGGCCGAGGCATGGGGGCAGGGCGCGGTGCATCAAAAATATTGGTCCTGCACTCCGGCTGGTTGTTCAGCAAAATTAATAAGAATCCATGTCCACCTTCCTATTCTATTTGTTCCATAAATAATCATAAACAATGTATATAATACATCATAAACTTGCCTCAGATTGGCGATCGATCTTAGGTCCAACTGCATAGCATGTCTCTGTCGAGCTTCGGAACTAGAAATAAAATTGAAGTGACTGTGAGTAACCAACTGTGTAAATGTGCATAACCAACTGTGAAAATATGAATAACTTACTTCACAATGTCTGAAAGGTTCAGCCCCATGGCGTACCTTCCTCTTGTCAGCTTTGGTCAAAGCTTTTATGCTATTCTTATCAAAGAATTTAATGCGAGGTGTGCCAGTCTTATTTTGGGGGGCAACGGCTGTATGCAGGTGATCCAAGTAATACAACTACATAAAAGAATTACAATGTTCAATAGCTATGTAAGTAAACGTAACCAACATCGTAAAACATGTTACATAACTACCAACAGTTAGCAACCAAAAATGAAATAAATGTGCATACGGAAAAACACTATACTTACAAGGACAACAATGGAGCATCCATATATAGTCGTGGAGACATTTGTGGTGATTCGGTTGTGCCACTTCTTTGCAGCTTCACATAGATCATTAAAAATCAACTGGCACCAGTCGATCTCATGGAAACGGTGCATTTCTTCTGTGAGAAGCACCTCATGATATGTTATGCCCCAGCTAGCAGTTGGAAACAGCAGACGGTTGAATAGAATGAGGAAGAAACATCTGATTGAAAGGTCATCATCCTCGCCTTTCCTTAAACGATCCTGTAGAAATGTCACATTGAACTCATCTTTGGCCACACCAAGCTCTGCCCTCAAGTTGCTTGCTGCAACTGCTTCGTCAATCCCCAAAGGTTTACCACCGCCATGATTTGGCATGCCAAGGATAAGATGAACAATGTCCTTTGTGATCTTGAGTTCCTTTCCTGGACCAGGACGTATTGTCATATCCTTGGGGTCTAGCTTGTCCATCAACCATTGAAGGTGTGATCTACTGCACAGCGCATCTACTGTCATATCAAGAATGGTAGAGAAACCTTTACGTCTTATAGCCTCACGTTGTCTTTCATTCAAAATGTTAATGCTTGCAATGACATCTTGAGGGTTGCACCTCACATTAACCCTCTGTTAAACAATATAAAACATGAAATAATTTTGTTATTATAAAAAAAATCAGAACCTTACAAATATGAAATTGTTTGTTGGGTATGCATAACATTAACCTGTCGGGGTATCTCCTCATGTTTAATTCTCTTTGTCACGACTTTTCTTAACACTCTTGTGTGGCTTTCAGAAACATTACGCTTCTTCAGAGCTGGCATGAAGTCATCTTCATTAGAATCAATCTGAACTGTTTCATTGGTCAAATTTTGACTGTCAACATTTGGAGGATTTCCAACTTCTGGACATGGATTAGGCTGTTCTGCAGAGGGAATGTCAACACTGAAACACTCCTGGCTTGACTGAATTGTTATACGCTTGGGGTTATTTGGAGGACGGTCCACTTGCTTCATTTTTTTAAATTAAAAGCTGCATACATAATATACAATATTGTAAAAATTAAACTGTTATATATGCATATGTATTTATGGTGTGGTATGATTGAATCAATGAACCTAATTGTTTTAAATACCAAGCTTAAAACATTTGAATATACTGTTCTCTATTTACATTTACATACACATACTGAACTGTTCAATCATTAGGAAAAACTGAATATGTTTCAATAAAAACAGCCCTTGCTGTAACCAATAATGTGTTAGCTGTAATGCTCTGAAATACATAAATGTATGCACTAAACAGATATGAAATTTTATATAAAAAATATACTCTACGAAAAACAACTAGTTGACTGCTCATTTACTAAACACAGTTGCATAAAAATCTGAATATGTTTGAGCAAAACAAAACTTGCTATAAACAAGCTGTATTGCCTGTGACCTAGTGTAATAAATAATGTCTGTTTTGTATTAATAAAAAACTGAATATGATTCGATAAAACATATACTGAACTGTTCAATAATAAGTGAATAACAGACCTTGCTGTAACCAAATAATGTATTAGCTGTAATCATCTGAAATACATAAATGTATGCACTAAACATATATGAAATTTTATATAAAACATATACTCTATGAAAAACAACTAGTTGACTGCTCATTTACTAAACACAGATGCATACATATTCTGACCTGATATACAAGCATAAAAAACTGAATATGTTGCATACAGATGCATACAGTTGCATACATGAAACACAGTAGCATATATGTTCTGTCCTGTTCTACATTCATAAAAATCTGAATATGTTGCATACCATTGCATACAGTTGCAAACATAAAACACAATTTGCCTACAAACTGATATGTTTGAGCAAAACAAAACGTGCTATAAGCAATCTGTATTAATTGTGAACTAGTGTAATAAATAATTTCTGTTTTAAAATAATAAAAAACTGGATATGATTCAATAAAACAATACATGCTGTCACACAATGTATTAACTATAACAATAATAGAATAAATAAGTGTATGCAGTCACAAAAACAACTAGATGACCACTCAATTACCAATTGAACATAATCTGATGCAAAAAACTTTAACTGATGTGCATAAACATGTAACCTAATGTGCATAAACAACTGTGTACATGTGCGTAACCAACTGTGTAAGTGTGCGTAACCAACTGTGTAAATGTGCGTAAATGTAATACATCAACTGCATAAATAATTTCAACCCTAGCCGTGCAATGCAAAATGAACAAAAAATAACTCGTTTGTTGACGGTCGAAGTCGATCCAATGAAATGCGCGCGAGCTAGGGTTGGGAAGAACACACCGAAAATGGTTGGGGATGGACTACCAATTGGAGCGGTACCCGTTGACGGCGGCGAATGTGGAGGATGGCGGAGAACATGGAAGCAGTCAGGTCGGCGGAGAGCGAAGAAGCAGAAGCGTCGGCGGAGAAGGTAGGGTTTTCTCCGGTCTGGACTCCGGTCTCCTGACGCAGCGGCGCGGATATTGGAGCGAGGATTGGGGACACCGAGGACGCGCCGCTCAAATGTCGTTTGCAACTGGATCGACAGTGAGCGGCGAGGGGTTGGAAGAGTCGTCGGAAAGGGGAGCGGAGTCGCCGGGGATGGAAGAATCGGCGGAGATTCCCAGAGTCGTGGCGGAGTTGGGGTTTTGCGGTTATGGAAACTGAGCCGGGAGCAAAGGAGCTAATCGCGGGAGCACGTCTGTATTTATATGGAAACTGAAAGGTCGGTCGGCTGTGAATGCACGTGCGTTCATATTTGGCTGGGGCTTCCTCTAGCTAAATAGAGCCCAGGGCTCTAAATACATATACTATATATATAAAGAGGTACGACCGATTTTAAGCACCATCAATCGAAGCAATCAATTTGTTTATCAATTCCTTTCTTTCTTGTCCTACGAATAGCTAGTAACGTAGTCTTCTTCGTCTCAATCTTCATCTCTCTGCAACTATACGTCGTCTAGAGGTGTCTTGGATGGCCCGTCGATTCCAATACAAACCTTAGGACATCTCCTCTCTGACGGGGTCCCTCCCGGAGGCGAGATCTAGGTGCCGTTGGTGAACGCCGCCACCCCTGCGCACACGCGGACGGTTCAGCCACCAGGCACGGACCGTCCGACTCAACTCAGGAAACTGCGCTCCTACCGCCAGGTCACGGACTCTCTGACCCTAGGTCGCGGACCGTCCGTGCTGCCGTATAGAGCTTGTTGAGCGGAACAACTCCTAGTGATTGTTGACCAGATCGACTCCAGCAGTGCCATTGTGCCAACACAACTCACTGAATGTCTTAGCAGTGAAAATGTGATGTTGAAGACAACACCAAGCCAAGTCTAGTCTTATATTTCATAATGATAGGAGTAATAAGCACCAGCCAAGACCAACCTTTATACCCCTTTGGAATAAAAGATTTAGAAACACATGAATATGAAAACATAGAATTTAAATGCCCTAACATTTCAAATCCTACATGATTTAAGAATGAAGGAAAGTCTAGAAATGCACCTTTTGAAACAACATAGGGAAAACATAAAAAACAAAATAATGAGAATTTTTATTTATTTTGAAACAACATAGGGAAAATAATAGGGAAAATATAGGGTTTTTGTCATCTTGTTCCTCCACAAAAAGGTATTAATATTCTGTACTACAATTGGCTATACAAAATTAAAAGAAAGCAAGATGATAATCTTGACAGATACAAAGCTCAACTAGTTGCCAAAGATTTTAAAGAGTAGTATGATATAAATTATGTGTACACCTTTAGTCTGGTAATTAAGCTAGTGACTATCAGAGTTGTACTATCATTTGTTGTCTCTAGGGGTTAAACACTATGGCAACTAAACATGAAGAACACTTTCTTCATAGGATACTTGGGGATGAGGTATATATGAAGCAACCACTAGGATACGAGGGCTTAAAATCACCCAAGTATATAAGCAAGTTGAACAAAGCACTCTATGGTCTCAAACCTATGTCAATAGCTTGGTAATCATGCTTGAGTAAGAAACTCTGCGATCTCAGTTGTGAAATATCAAAGATGATGCATTGCACTGAGTTCCAAACAAGTTGCATCTGGTCTCCTACATGACTTACTGAAATATTTTGCAGCGAATGACTTAGGAGAGCTACACTATTTCCTTAGTACTAAGGTTAAAAGGATTCCCAAAGGCATTGTGCATACTTTACAAAAATATGTGTTTGGTCTTATAAAAAAAGGCTACGATGGTTGATTGCAAACCACTTAGTACCCCACTATCAACAAGTGAAAAGATTGCTATTCATGAAGTGGAGCTATTAGGGCCAAATGCTATAACAAGTTATAGGAGTGTGGTACGAGCTTTGCAATACCTCACGTTGATAAGGCTTAATATAGCCTTCTCGGTCAACAACGACATTCAATTTTTACATGCTTCTATTGCTATTTATTAGGTTGTAATCAACAGGATTCTATGGTATCTCAAATCAAGTTCAGAAGTCAGGTTAAAGCTAGACAAGTCATCCACTTTGATAGTAAGTGAATGTTTATATGTAGATTGGGTAGATTACATAGATGGTAGAAGATCTGTATATGGTAGAAGATCTGTAGGTGTTGTTGTATTTTAGGCACTATTCTCATATCTAGGAGTGCAAGAAAATAGACCATTTTTATTGATGTCAAATACTAAATTCGAGTATCATGCTTTGTCAAATACTACAATAGAGATAACATGGATTCAGATCCTATTGAAGGAGTTAAAAAATGGAAGTCCAAAGACATCACATGTGTTGTGTAACAATATGAGAGCAAGATATATGTCTTCTAATCCTATGTTTCATGCCAGAGTTAAATATATAGATGTTGATTATCATTTTTGAGACAAAGAGTTACAAAGAAGCTTCTTGAGATTGATTTTGTACTAACTGCAGATAGGTTGCAGATGTCTTTGCCAAAAACTCTTTCGGTGCATCAACTATAAAATTTAGTCTTAACTTGGAAAGTTATGATTGAGGGAGCTCTTAAAAGATGTGTCTTGTCCAATGCCTTTATTGTATGGCGAGTTTAGTAATTACTCTATCATGTAAATAGTTCAACCCTACGTATAAATACCACATAAAGACATTGACCATATGGAGGACAGATGCTTTTATGTGACTATAGTTTTTGCCGCTAATTTTTGACACACAATGCGTGGTGAATGTCAGAACCCTAGCAGGGGCATCGAGGTGAGAGAAGTTTAAAGTCTAGGGCACACATGTACACTAGAGTAGGGAATCATGTTGAGAGGGTGGTAGAATGAGGTTAGCACTGGCTCCCTCGCCATGAGGACAGAATAGGGGACGACAGAGCAACAGTAGGGTTGGTGGCATCGCGAAGCTCAAAGGGCTACAGACAGGACATCAGGACGAGGACGGTGGAAGGTCTGTAGTGCCATGATGTTATGGCTTTGTCAATTGTCGTCTTGCACTCTAGGTTGCGGTGGCCGAAGCCGTGACAAATGCTATAATTCACAGGATCACAATAGTCACACACTTGGTAGTCTAAGATCCGCATCAGTTCCTTCTATATCATCTCCCTAACTCCCACTTTTTCACCACCCTTAAATTTGTGGCTATTGCAGCGTTGGTGTTTGATTCCTCTAACTAAAGTTTAGTTTGTGTAACATCAAATGTTTCAATATCAATTATGAGTATTAAATATAGAGTTAATTAGGTTTAGTAAATTTGTCTCGTCTTTTAGTCTTAATCCGTGTAATTAATTTTATAATTAATACCTGTAATTATTATTCAAACATTCGATGTGATAGAAACTAAACTTTTGTTGGATAAAACCAAACACCCTAGGCAGTGGCGGAGACAGGCATGGGGCCACTAGGGCTCGGGCCCTACTCTTATGCCGAAAAATTGCTAGGGGCCCAAATATGTTCTGAAGGAATGAGAGAATTCATATAATCCATTCATGGTTATATGTGTCATAATCTATGCATTTGCATGATTAAGGTTTTTTTTGGCTAATATAAATATTTGTTAGTGTTATATCGGGCCCTACACTTAGAAAAATTCTGGCTCCGCCACTGACCCTAGGCCTATCCCCTGTACACAATACACTATATTTTAATTAGATTTTTATATATGTATTTGTCATAGATTAAAATAGTATGTACATATTAAATATGCGTTTAGTTCATAGTTTAGAATATAAAAATTAGAGGAAAGAGTGAAAACACCCTAAATTGAGGTGTCCCTAAAGCTGATGATGCCCATACAGACAATCTAAGGTAAGACATCAAAATTTTGTTTGGTTGCAATTACACAACTGAATGAGATGAAATGATTTGTCAAATAAAATTGTTTGGTTCAGAGTTAAGACAACAATAGACCGTCTCTAAAAAAATATTTCTATTTGATATCACCTTCGGGTCTCTCAAAAATTGGGGACGAGTCCATCCGGGGACGAGGCTTGACAGGTTCATCTGTGGCGCTCTTTCTCGCGGTTAAATTCATCCTCATCCATCGGCTAGGCAAAGATTTTAAATATTTATCCGAACAAAAGGAATCTAAAGGAAATTTTGGTCATATCGAACCACCGCATCGTCATACAGATCACCTGGTACACTATTTCAAAATAGCGGATCAAATCATCAAAGTATATAAACCGCAGGAACAAGGGTTTTTTCTTTCTTTCGAGCATCGTTTTCATCCACACATCCTGCGTTTGAAGCAAAGGTACACAGAACGAAACGGAACTCATATCTGCGGCGCCCTTCAGACACGTACTTATCGCTTCTTTTACCGAGCATGCGTACACAAAGATCTGATGCCACAAACCTCTTCCAAGTTCCACAAGACGACAGCAGCTCGCCGCCGAATCAGCTGCTGCTGCTCTCCGACCACGCATCACCGCCCCACTGCCACTGGCCAGCAGGAGGAGCCGCTGGCGGGCCTTTCATGTTGAGGCTGAGCGCCGCCTGCTGCTGGTGGTGCTGGGTCTGCTGCAGAGGGTGCAGCGGATGGTGCTGCATCGGCAGGAACGGCGGCACTGCTTGGCTGGGGTGGTGGAAGGCCTGCTGGTTCCCTCCACCGAACGGGTGCGGCGGTCCGGCGAAGCCCATCATCTGGCTGCCCATCTGCCCCGTCGCCACCTTCAGCCGCTGCAGCTCCGATTTCAGGGCCTCGTTCAGAGCTGCGACAGGCAGGATCGTGTTTGCGCTGCTCAGAAGAGGATCTAAAAAGCGTTGCTGCGATCTGGCAGAACGAAAAGAAGGAAAAATGTGCAGCGAGTGCGAGACAGTGGTGTTCAGCTTTGTTTACCGTCTTGTAGGTGGATCTGTTGCTCTGTGCTCTGCAGACGTATCTTCAGCTCGCTGTTCTCCACAGTCAGCCCAGCTGTGTCTCTCTGTTTGTATTAGCATGTAAGGAAGGAGGAATGATTAGCTGTAGCAGTGAGAAATTAACATGAATTCAGAAGAATACATAAGAAGAAGAAGAAAAAAAGAGAGAGAGACTTGGCTGCTTCGAAGAAACTACTGTTTGAATATACTAGGATAAAGGTTTCACTTTCACATCAGGTCTAAGTCACTATTAGAAAGTCTATCTCATGTAATCAAGATGGATCATGATTGTAAGATCCCATCTGTAGTTTGTTTAGCCATCAAATCGAACCTCCTCCCCCCCTTGAAATAGAGGCTCTGTGTACCATTTGTAATCAATTAAGATAGAAGGGAAATCCAACAGAGAAAGAAGCGTTCGCACCTGCAGCAATGCCAGCTGCGTCGCCAACGCTGTGGCGTCTCTCTGCATGAACTGTACCTTCCGCTCAAGTTCAGCGATGTACCTCATCTTCCTTTCTTTTGATCTCGCTGCTGACTGTCTATTGTTTATAATCCTATCGCATGATTCACCAAGCAGTAATCAGAACAGACAGACAATTAAGCGTTTCTCGAACAAAAGGAGTAAACTAGTTTTTTTTTTATTAAGAAAAGGTTTGGTTTCTACCAATGCCGAGTTCTTCTGATCTCATTATCCTTGCAACTTTAATTCTGACTGCAGGATTTTTCTCATCAAGAAAAAACCGACATGCAAGGATTATACTCCAGTTTACAACAACAATAAAGGAAAAAAAACCTTAATGGTGGTATTATTAGTGGCATGAAAATGTATGTATACACATCAATGCTGTTTTTAATGGGCTCCAATCCAACGACCATTTTCCAAGTATATTCCATCGTTTCAACAATTCCATTTTAAAAGTTAAATCACATCGACACATCACAATCAAGAGAGCAAAAGTTAGGTCGTACAAACTTTAATTTATTTTAAATGGAGTAAGAAAAGTGATTCTTCAGAAGAAGGAAAAAAAGGGACGAATGCAAATACTGTTACGTTCTGGCAACTGGCAAGTCTGCATATATTTAGGAAGTGCAGGAATGCAATATATAATTTCCTTTGGACTATAACCAGTTCTGAAAAAAAATCTGATAAGTCATCGCAGTTAGGTTTGTCTCGTTACAAAAAGTTGGTAATACCAAAATACAGAATCACCACAACAGAGTCATCCATGAACAGTGCATGTCATCTATTTACAAAATCATCATGTAACAACTCGAACCAGAATGCTTAAGGATCTCTGCCAGGAAAGCACCGAATTCAAAAATCCATTTTACTTTGACGAAGAACACATTCGGATGAACGAGGACAAGACGTAACACATGAACTTCATAAGGAACAAACAAAAGAGATCCACAAAAAAAACATACCTTTTTGCCTTCTTTGGATCGATGAGCGCTAGCTCGGCAAGCTTTGCGGCGGACATTGCCCTTTTCACCTCCGCCGGCGACGCACCCTCCATCGCCGTCGTCCCAAACAGATGCTCTGCGTTGATGGAGCTCGAGGCGTCCATCGAGTGCCTGTGATGGTGCCTCTGCCCCAGCTGCTCAGCCCCAGGCGCCGCAGACGCCTCCGTTGCCTCTCCCCGACCCCCGCCGGCCATGGCGCACGATGACGACTCCGACTCCGACGACCCGCACCGCGAATTCAGCTTATCCACGTCGAGGAACATGGAGAAGAGCTCCTCCTCGTTCTCGTCCGACAGCGCGGGCGCGTCGCCGGCGCCGGGGGCGCCGAGGTCCAGGTCGTCGGGGAGGCCGATGATCTCCGAGAGCGCGCGCCGGTGGCCGGGCTTGCGCAGCGGGGAGTCCGGCATGCTGCTGATGTCGCACTCCGTGTGAGGAGTCGGTGAAGGCGCCACCGCATCGGACGAGGATTGCATCTCCGGGCCATTGCCGGCGTCGTCGTCGCCGCCGCCGCCTCCTGCGATCGGCGTCTTATCCATGTTCATGGTCTTGCCGACAAGAATCTCCTAAAAAAACGCCTTGACGGAAATACGTCGTTCCACATAAAGCTCCGAAAGCTGAAGAGGAAGAATGTAGAACATAAATTCTCGATAAAGGAGATAACAATCTGACGTAAAAATCTGGATTCGAAATAACCACAAAGAAATGATTAGATCTAAGTTTGCTTCTGATGAAAATCTGGAATCATGCAAAGAAGAGCATATGACCTGTGATTTCAGTGTCCAAACCAAATAGAAGAGAAGGACGATCGGAAAGAACCCTTTTTTTCTTCTTGGCCTCTTTTTCTCAGACTTGGGGATTCGTGTGACTCAATTTTGGATGAGAATGGAGCATGCAGAATCCTGGAGACTCGGTAGATTTATATAGGACATTATTTATTGGTAAAATAAATTTGATGTGGAGTGTGGATCACGTATGTGAAACTGTGAAATGGAACAAGAAAAATGGAGGATTTTGCCAACCATAACAAAAATCACATTTTATCATATGAAAGGGTGTAGAAGTTAAAATACATTTCAGTTACTGTAGAAACACGTTTTTGTTTTAAAAAGGTTTTAAGCAACCTTTTGCGTTCCATAGATTGATTGACTTCCACAACTGCAACTCATGTCTGTATGTGTTATATAAAGAGGAAATATTATAAATATATACATATACTAATAATTTGAAAATAAATAAAGTATAATGATGCTTGAATAAATATTTTATTTAAGCAAACGTAGCAATGTAAACTAAATAGTAACCCAGTGATTTATGGATAAGTAGTGGTTAGAATCATGAATATAATGGAAACGTCATAGATTTTGACGCAATATTTTTTTCTTAGAAATGATAATGAAAAACTGATCAAGCACTTCCAAAAGTGTGTAATATTTTTTTTCTCTTGATATATGGTTTTTATTCATGCCAAATCAATGCTCGGAGCCACTTGTTTTGCAGTAATATCCAAATCAATACTTAATTATTGCCCTAAAAACATACTTAATTATTTCAATGCAATTATGAATTTACAACAGGACGAACCCTTGACCATGCGTGGTAATGCAAATCTTCCATTCTAAGTTTTTTTCAAAGATAAACACAGTACAAAGTACAAACGCAGATGATAGCAAGGGTAATCAGCTTCATGACCGCCGCATTGTCATACATATGTGTCACACCCGGCTTTAAGGAACAAAGCCAGGTGCATCTCATACATGCGCCAAGAAGACAACATATATAATAACAGAGTGTATAGAGATAAATGTCAATAACATCAGAGTATTTATTACATAGCGGAAGACTTATTACAAAATAAAATAATAAAAATAAAACGAACTAAGGATCGTCGGCGCCAATGTCAACTGAGAAACGTCACCTAGATCAGATCATACTCCTCGCCTTGTGGCTCCTCCTGAACCACCTGTTCTTCTCCTGTGGGGGGGGGTGTGACACAGCAAGGGTGAGCTCACACATGATCATAGCTCAACAAGTTGTGGGGAACCAGTGGACATAAACTCACAAAGGTGTGAGTTCATGTGATGTGTAAGGCTAATCAATGATAGGGGTTAAAGCTGAGCATTGCTTTTAAGTAGTTGGTCAAAATTTTATTAGCAGTTACTAAGTGTAAGTAAATACCAAACCATAAGTAAAGTAATAGAACAAATTAATAATAAACCCATGCAAAGCAAATGACAAAATTGAATTTAAGTTCTATAATTTAAACATCAGAGAGTTCTGAGCTGCTCATGACCGTGAGCTCGGCTAGTATACCAGTTTTACACTCTGCAGAGGTTGTACCCTTTACCCACAAGTCATGTTACCCATCTGCCAAGGGGTCGCGAATCCCATACACCTCTACCTAGGAAGCGCGGCAGGGCAACACTACGAGGCCTTTACAAAGTTCCACTAGCTTCCGACAACCCGCTACAGTTTATAGGAAGCTCCAATGCAGGGTTCTTGTCTGACCGCCATCGCAGCAAAATCAACCAAGGACCTCCCTACACTGACCACTCCCCTACTGCCCTTGCCCCTTTCGGGTAAGATAGTCTTCCACTAGCTTTCCTAATTAGTCAGCCAAGGGCGTCCCATTAAACCCTTGTGGTGGCACGTGTTACTCAAGTTAAGCTCTATGTTCCAATTAACATTAATGATCTCAACATGAACATAAATAGAATAACAAAAAGAATTGGAACATAGAGGTAATAAATGATTATCCCAAAACCATATAAAGCAATAGCAAACTACCCAAGTGATTCAGGGATAAACAAGGTAATGAGATAAACAATCTAGGATGACCTATTGGGTCCCATCAAAATTAACCTATGCATGGATAAGTGATATTAAAGAACATTATTAGGTAAAAAGTGTTCAAGGGCACAACTTGCCTTCAATGAGCTCCTGCTCAGCTACTTCAACTTGCTGCTCACCAGGATCCTCAATCACGGGCTCTTCTACTCGCCACAATACAAACAAGCACAGTGCATATAGAGAAAATTAACATCACACCAAACATGTAAACAAAACACACAGTAATATTCTACACATTAAAATAAAATCCTAGGAACAGGAATCATAATTTTTGGGGTTATAGATTTTAAGTTATCGATTTTCAAAGGTTTTATGTGTTTAAAATGGGATTAAGTGGGAAATGACTTTTCTTACTATTTTCATGACCAAACAGAGGCTCTAAGTGATAAAGAATAAAATTACAAAAATTTAGAAAGTGGAATGGATTATTTTGGAGCCCATATGAATATTCTATGAATTATACAAGTTTTAGGGTTTATTTTCATATTAAAAATCTAATTTCTAATTCATTTAATCACTTTAAAACAGTACTGGACTGGGCCACTATTTCGGAGAAAGACAGGGGGCTCGGCGCAAAAGGTCCCAAGACACAGAGTCCTGCAGACAGGACTGCGGGTTATTTTCTCAGAAGCCTAGGGTCTCTTTAGTAAATATGCCAAGGTGAAAGGGTATCTCTCGCCCGGAGCCGTCCGATTAGACATCAACGGCTCAGATTAAAACCGATCCCCCCTTGAAACGGTACTGAATCACAGCCATCGGATCACGATCCGAGACTTCCCGAGATGGCCACGCCTACACCAGATCCCAAGCGTCCATCAACGGATCTACGGACAGATTTTAATGTTGCCAAGAGGTATCGCCCGTCTAATCCACGCCGCCCACCGACAGATCTACGGTCCATAGTCTCTCTGACCCAGATCAAATCCCAGCCGCCAGCTACTGATCCAGCGGTCGCGGCATCATCTTCCCACACTGCCAACAGGCACGGCGGCGCACCTAAGGCAGCGGCGGATCCCTCACCGGCGTCGCGCTAACCGCGAGCCCGACGAGCGGATCACCCCGAGGAATCGCGCAAAATGAAATCCACCTACTCGCGAATTGGATAGGGGCGCCATACCGAGATTTGACGAGGCGGTGATGTCACCCACGATGCATAGCACGTCCGCGGCGAAAACGAAACTCCGACGACGAATTCAGGCCGCCACCGGGGTCGTTCCTTCCTGGGATGAACGCGAAATCTTCAGTCGACAACCCGCAAGACCCCCGGACAAGACTTCGAGGGCGCGGTCGTTGGTAATCTAAGGTTCACACACGGTGGTGAGCTTTCACCCGCACTCCCTCTCCTCTGTCTCTCTCTGTGGGTTCCACGGTCAAGCTTCAACGCCTATGGCGGAGTCCACAGGGCTTATAAGCTCACGCCCCCATGGATCACGGTGGGCAGGTGCACCTATCCACGAGCTGCCGAGCCTGCGGACACCGTCGCGATCCCGCCAGATGCGGATTTCCGTTGGAGGCGAAATAGCTGACAGGTGGGGGCCACACCCCAGCGACAGTCCATCATCAGCGCGCGCGTGTGCAGATGACAGAGGTGGCCCACAGGTCGGCGCAACCAGGGAGCGGGTGTAATGGGCTGCGCGAAGAGGTGGAGATGGGCCGTTTCTGCAAGTTTCAGCCCATGCGCTAGTTTTTCTTTTTATTTTACTTTTCCTTTTTCTGATTTATATTTTTCCCATCTCATTTGAATTCAAATTTCACACTTAAATCTTTTGGTGAATTCTTCTTAGATTGAAAGTATAATTTGAACATAATGGTCTTACTTTTATTTATAATATTTGTCTTGTATATATTTTATTTTATTTTTGTACTCCTTTTCCTCCCTCCACATTTCTTTAGGGTTTTAAATTCCACTTTGGATTTAACATATTCATTTTTATATTATTTTTACATTGTCACAAGTAATGCACACACAATAAAATCGAGCATGATGCATAATTTGGTAGTATATATTTTTATTAATTGTTTTTGGGCATGATGTTCACATAAGATGATGCATAAAGATCAAACTCACATGAAGAGAAATTGTTTCCCTATTGGTATTATTTCTAGCAAATTACAAAGTGGGTGTTACAAATCCTACCCCCCTTAAAAATAATCTCGTCCTCGAGATTTAAGAGGATCTAGGGAAAAGATGGGGAAAATCTATGCGAAGCTCTTCGTCTCTTTCCCACGTTGCTTCATCTTCGCCATGGTGACTCCATTGCACTTTGCACATCTTTATCACCTTATTTCTCGTAACTCGAGTCAAAGTGTCAAGAATCTTGATCGGATACTCCGTGTAAGTCAAATCACCCTGAACACTGAGCTCTTCCATTGGTAACTGTTCCTCGGGAACACGGAGACACTTCTTCAGTTGAGATACGTGGAACACATTATGCACATCCGATAGACTATCTGGTAACTCAAGTTGGTATGCCATCTCCCCAACTCTCCTAAAGATCAAGAATGGTCCAATATAGCGTGGGGACAATTTGCCCTTAACTTTGAATCTCCTCATTCCACGAAGTGGTGACACCTTGAGGTACACATAATCTCCTTCTTCAAATTCCAGTGGCCTCCTTCTATTATCAGCATAACTCTTTTGCCTGGTTTGAGCCACTCTCAAATTCTCTCGAATTATACGGACTTGTTCTTCTGCTTCTTGAATCAATTCAGGCACAAAGAATTGTCTTTCTCCAGTCTGATCCCAATACAAAGGAGTCCTGCACTTCCTCCCATATAAAGCTTCAAAAGGTGACATCTTCAGACTGGCCTGGTAACTATTATTATATGAAAATCAGCATAAGGTAGACTCTTATCCCAACTTCCTCCATGCTGAAGTGCACAAGCTCTCAACATATCTTCCAATACTTGATTAGTCCTTTCAGTCTGTCCATCAGTCTGAGGGTGATAAGCTGTACTAAAATTCAACTTCATACTCATATTCTCATGAAAGCTTCTCCAAAATCTTGAGGTAAACTGCGAACCTCGATCAGACACGATCTTCTTCGGTACTCCATACAAACACACAATCCGAGCCATATATAACTCTGCTAGCTGAGAACCTTTATAAGTAGTCTTCACAGGAATAAAGTGAGCCACTTTAGTCAATCTATCCACAATCACCCATATAGCATCATATCCTTTCTAGGTGCGAGGCAACCCAGTAATGAAATCCATACCAATCTCTTCCCATTTCCACTCGGGTATCTTTAGTGGATGCAATAGTCCAGCTGGCCTCTGGTGTTCAGCCTTAACTCTTTGACATACATCGCACATAGCCACATGTGCAGCCACATCTCTTTTCAATCCATACCACCAATACTTCCGCTTCAAATCCTGATACATCTTAGTACTACTAGGATGAATAGAATAATCTGAATCATGGGCCTCTTTTAAAATAGTCTCTCGAAGGCTTTTAATATCAGGAACACACATCCTATCCTTGAACCATACAGTCCCTTGTTCATCTTCTGTAAACTCCAGAACTCGACCTTCAGTAATCAGATCCTTGATCTCTTTTATTTTAGCATCACTCATTTGACCTTTGCGGATTTCTTGCTCCAAGGTAGGTTCCACATCAATAGTAACTCCTTCAGTATGAGCAACTATCCCCAGGTTAAGTCTCCTGAAATCCTCAACAATCTCATCGGGTAGCTGGGCAACAACAGCCGAATGAACATGCTCCTTGCGACTCAAGGCATCTGCAACCAAATTTGCCTTGCCCGGGTGATAGTGAATTTCCAAATCATAATCCTTAATAAGCTCCAACCAACGGCGTTGCCTAAGGTTGAGATCCTTCTGAGTGAATATATACTTCAGACTCTTATGATTCGTATATACTTGACACTTGGTCCCCATGATATAATGTCTCCAAATCTTAAGCGCATGCACAACGGCTGCCAATTCCAAGTCATGAATGGGGTAGTTCAATTCATGTTTTCGTAACTGATGCGACGCATAGGCAATCACATGTCCTTCTTGCATGAGCACGCATCCCAAGCCTTGGCCACATGCATCACAATAGATATCAAATCCTTTCTGTAGGTCTGGCATAACCAACACTGGTGGTGACATCAATCTCTTCTTTAATTGTTCAAAGCTATCTTGGCATTTCTCATCCCACTTGAACTCTCTTCCCTTCTCCAGAAGCGAGGTCATAGGCTTAGCGATTTTAGAAAATCCTTCAATAAATCTCCGATAGTATCCTGCTAGTCCCAAGAAACTCCGAATCTCAGTAACTGTAGTGGGTACTCTCCACTCCATTATCTCCTTGACTTTAGCAGGATCCACTGATATTCCTCCATTAGAAATAATATGACCAAGAAATGGCACCTCGCCAATCCAAAACTCACACTTGCTAAACTTAGCGTAGAGTTGATTATCTCGAAGCTTCTGTAGCACCAATCTCAGGTGTTCCTCGTGATCACTATCACTCTTGGAATAGATAAGAATATCGTCGATGAATACCACGACGAATCTGTCCAAATACTCCATAAACACCTTATTCATCAAGTTCATAAAATAAGCTGGGGCATTGGTCAATCCAAACGACATAACTGTGAACTCATATAATCCATATCGAGTCGAGAATGCTGTTTTGGGAATATCCTATGGTCTAATCCTCATCTGATGGTAACCGGATCGGAGATCAATCTTCGAGAATACTCTAGCACCTCTCATCTGATCAAATAAATCCTCAATACGGGGCAACGGATACTTGTTCTTCACAGTAACTTCATTAAGGGATCTATAATCCACACACATCCGCTGAGATCTATCCTTCTTCTGTACAAACAAAACCGGTGCTCCCCACGGTGAGGAACTCGGACGAATGTACCCAGCATCTTGTAACTCAGTTAACTGCTTCTTAAGTTCCTTCAACTCCTCTACGGACATCCTATATGGCCGTTTAGAAATAGGGGCGGTTCCAGGTAAGAGATCAATAACAAACTCAACTTCTCTATCAGGTGGCATCCCTGGTAACTCCTCTGGAAAGACATCCGGGAAATCTCTAACCACACGGATGTTGTCACCAACAAACTCCTCAGGTATAAAGAATGCCACTAGTCTGGTGGTGGTAGTTACTGCAATTCCATCTTTAAATCTTTCTCCTTTGGAACTAGTGAGTTCTATGGTTCCTTTAGCACAGTGTATAAACTGCCTTTACCTTTCTTAACCATGACATACCAAGGATCACGTCTATAGTGCTCCCTTCTAACACTATAGGGGTAGTCCATCTGGGTTAGAAACACAGGGTAAGGAAGGAAGAATTGTAGACAAGGCGAGTAATTACGAGGAATGTTACTGCAGGGGATTTATTAGCTAAGTAGATTAGTGTGTCGCCTACTAAAGCTAATACAATACCTTACGGTGGTACATGCTAAGATGCCTGTCTATAATGTTTCAATCAATCAAAGAAGCAAATCAAGCATTCATCATCAGAACAATCAATCAACATTTTTTTAATAGAGAAAATAGTTTTAGTTTTGTCTTAGGTCTCCTATCTCTTAAAAAGTTCATAAATGTAGGATTCCAAGGTGTGAAATCCATCTTGTCCTAGAGTAGAAAAGGTAAGAATGATCAGAGTATGACAGCAAAAGGTGGGACATGATCAAGATAAGATGAGTATAGAATGAATCAGAGTAAGGTAAGTAGGTAAGGGTTTCATCCATTTCTATCTAGGTTTCGTCCTACAGTCAACATTTCCTCTGATACCACTTCTGTCACACCCGGCTTTAAAGAACAAAGCCAGGTGCATCTCATACATGCGCCAAGAAGACAACATATATAATAACAGAGTGTATAGAGATAAATGTCAATAACATTAGAGTATTTATTACATAGCGGAAGACTTATTACAAAATAAAATAATAAAAATAAAACGAACTAAGGATCGTCGGCGCCAATGTCAACTGAGAAACGCCACCTAGATCAGATCATACTCCTCGCCTTGTGGCTCCTCCTGAACCACCTGTTCTTCTCCTGTGGGGGTGTGAGACAGCAAAGGTGAGCTCACACATGATCATAGCTCAACAAGTTGTGGGGAACCAGTGGACATAAACTCACAAAGGTGTGAGTTCATGTGATGTGTAAGGCTAATCAATGATAGGGGTTAAAGCTGAGCATTGCTTTTAAGTAGTTGGTCAAAATTTTATTAGCAGTTACTAAGTGTAAGTAAATACCAAACCATAAGTAAAGTAATAGAACAAATTAATAATAAACCCATGCAAAGCAAATGACAAAATTGAATTTAAGTTCCATAATTTAAACATCAGAGAGTCCTGAGCTGCTCATGACCGTGAGCTCGGCTAGTATACCAGTTTTACACTCTGCAGAGGTTGTACCCTTTACCCACAAGTCATGTTACCCATCTGCCAAGGGGTCGCGAATCCCATACACCTCTACCTAGGAAGCGCGGCAGGGCAACACTACGAGGCCTTTACAAAGTTCCACTAGCTTCCGACAACCCGCTACAGTTTATAGGAAGCTCCAATGCAGGGTTCTTGTCTGACCGCCATCGCAGCAAAATCAACCAAGGACCTCCCTACACTGACCACTCCCCTACTGCCCTTGCCCCTTTCGGGTAAGGTAGTCTTCCACTAGCTTTCCTAATTAGTCAGCCAAGGGCGTCCCATTAAACCCTTGTGGTGGCACGTGTTACTCAAGTTAAGCTCTATGTTCCAATTAACATTAATGATCTCAACATGAACATAAATAGAATAACAAAAAGAATTGGAACATAGAGGTAATAAATGATTATCCCAAAACCATATAAAGCAATAGCAAACTACCCAAGTGATTCAGGGGTAAACAAGGTAATGAGATAAACAATCTAGGATGACCTATTGGGTCCCATCAAAATTAACCTATGCATGGATAAGTGATATTAAAGAACATTATTAGGTAAAAAGTGGTCAAGGGCACAACTTGCCTTCAATGAGCTCCTGCTCAGCTACTTCAACTTGCTGCTCACCAGGATCCTCAGTCACGGGCTCTTCTACTCGCCACAATACAAACAAGCACAGTGCATATAGAGAAAATTAACATCACACTAAACATGTAAACAAAACACGCAGTAATATTCTACACATTAAAATAAAATCCTAGGAACAGGAATCATAATTTTTGGGGTTATAGATTTTAAGTTATCGATTTTCAAAGGTTTTATGTGTTTAAAATGAGATTAAGTGGGAAATGACTTTTCTTACTGTTTTCATGACCAAACAGAGGCTCTAAGTGATAAAGAATAAAATTACAAAAATTTAGAAAGTGGAATGGATTATTTTGGAGCCCATATGAATATTCTATGAATTATACAAGTTTTAGGGTTTATTTTCATATTAAAAATCTAATTTCTAATTCATTTAATCACTTTAAAACAGTACTGGACTGGGCCACTATTTCGGAGAAAGACAGGGGGCTCGGCGCAAAAGGTCCCAAGACACAGAGTCCTGCAGACAGGACTGCTGGTTATTTTCTCAGAAGCCTAGGGTCTCTTTAGTAAATATGCCAAGGTGAAAGGGTATCTCCCGCCCGGAGCCGTCCGATTAGACATCAACGGCTCAGATTAAAACTGATCCCCCCTTGAAACGGTACTGAATCACAGCCATCCGGATCACGATCCGAGACTTCCCGAGATGGCCACGCCTACACCAGATCCCAAGCGTCCATCAACGGATCTACGGACAGATTTTAATGTTGCCAAGAGGTATCGCCCGTCTAATCCACGCCGCCCACCGACAGATCTACGGTCCATAGTCTCTCTGACCCAGATCAAATCCCAGCCGCCAGCTACTGATCCAGCGGTCGCGGCATCATCTTCCCACACTGCCAACAGGCACGGCGGCGCACCTAAGGCAGCGGCGGATCCCTCACCGGCGTCGCGCTAACCGCGAGCCCGACGAGCAGATCACCCCGAGGAATCGCGCAAAATGAAATCCACCTACTCGCGAATTGGATAGGGGGCGCCATACCGAGATTTGATGAGGCGGTGATGTCACCCACGATGCACAACACGTCCGCGGCGGAAACGAAACTCCGACGACGAATTCAGGCCGCCACCAGGGTCGTTCCTTCCTGGGATGAACGCGAAATCTTCAGTCGACAACCCGCAAGACCCCCGGACAAGACTTCGAGGGCGCGGTCATTGGTAATCTAAGGTTCACACACGGCGGTGAGCTTTCACCCGCACTCCCTCTCCTCTGTCTCTCTCTGTGGGTTCCACGGTCAAGCTTCCACGCCTATGGCGGAGTCCATAGGGCTTATAAGCTCACGCCCCCGCGGATCACGGTGGGCAGGTGCGCCTATCCACGAGCTGCCGAGCCTGCGGACACCGTCGCGATCCCGCCAGATGCAGATTTCCGTTGGAGGCGAAATAGCTAACAGGTGGGGGCCACACCCCAGCGACAGTCCATCATCAGCGCGCGCGCGTGTGCAGATGACAGAGGTGGCCCACAGGTCGGCGCAACCAGGGAGCGGGTGTAATGGGCTGCGCGAAGAGGTGGAGATGGGTCGGTTCTGCAAGTTTCAGCCCATGCGCTAGTTTTTCTTTTTATTTTACTTTTCCTTTTTCTGATTTATATTTTTCCCATCTCATTTGAATTCAAATTTCACACTTAAATCTTTTGGTGAATTCTTCTTAGATTGAAAGTATAATTTGAACATAATGGTCTTACTTTTATTTATAATATTTGTCTTGTATATATTTTATTTTATTTTTGTACTCCTTTTCCTCCCTCCACATTTCTTTAGGGTTTTAAATTCCACTTTGGATTTAACATATTCATTTTTATATTATTTTTACATTGTCACAAGTAATGCACACACAATAAAATCGAGCATGATGCATAATTTGGTAGTATATATTTTTATTAATTGTTTTTGGGCATGATGTTCACATAAGATGATGCATAAAGATCAAACTCACATGAAGAGAAATTGTTTCCCTGTTGGTATTATTTCTAGCAAATTACAAAGTGGGTGTTACAATGTGCAACGTGTTATTTATAATTATAAGAATAATATTTTTAAATATAGTCATTTGTGTGGTTATTCAAAGAATCCAGAGAGGACAGCTTCCACAATTGTATCATAAAAGACCTAACCAACTAAAGTATATAGCTCACAATCTTGTGTCACGTATTATGTCTTCGCATATCTCTATCTATGTAAATTCTCGTTGCACATAATGGTTTTTTCTACTTATGTGCAAGTCTATAATGTTGAATACTTTGATACAATTATTCATTCTTTACTAGATGAGTATTGATACATTTGCACATTAATTTGCATAAATATAAGCACAATTTAGGAACCTAACATCAATTCACATGTAAATTCATTTATGTGTGATGAGTACACAAAGACATATATTAATTAGGTTTCTCCGACCATTGGTGACATATATTAATGATAAGTTATATTGCAATTTGCTAATAGTATTGATAATTCACACTACTCTATTAAGAACCTAATATGGACATCCACTGCTATCGCGGATTCACCCTCCGCACTAACAATCTGGGCCCACTCCACGTGTCGTGCCCTGTGGACCCTAGCGCCCGCAGAGCTATTGTTCCTGCCTAGCACTCGATCCCACCCGTGCAGCTACCACACTGCAAAACATAGTGCAGAAAAAACACTCAAACACACGATCCCTTGCTCCAAAAATTTGGGACTAACCACCAGACCACACATACCTTAGTGTTTAGAAATAAACAATAATTATATTTGAATAAATATCTCAATAGCTATTTACAAAACACGGACAACTGGCTAGTATACATTCTAAGAGAAGTAAAATCTCAGTTTTCTAATCAATTAATGATATATTTGGTTCATGACCAAAAGTTGTTACACTGCATATTAGGCATACCAAAGCAAGTTACTGAGAGCACCTAGAGGGGGTGAATAGGTGATCCTGTAAAATCAAACACTAAATAGCCACAAAACTTAGTTATAGAAGTGTTAGTGCGACTAAGTAGTTTTGAGGCGAGTTTTTGCGAACGAAAACAATCACAGAGAAAGCAGCACAAGAGACACGCGATTTTATCCCGTGGTCCAGCCAAGTTACACTTGCCTACTTCCACGTTTTGGCGTCCCAATGGACGAGGGTTGCACTCAACCCCTTTCGAGTGATCCAATGATCAACTTGAATACCACGATCTTTTCCTTTAGTGTATTTTCCCGTTTGCGAGGAATCTCCACAACTTGGACTCTCTCGCCCTTACAATAGAGATCACAAAGAAGGTATAGAGTAAGGTTGGGAGAAGCAACACACGTAAGACTCAAATACGCAGCACAACCACGCACACAAGTGGAGACTTCAGCTCAAATGACAACTCAGAGAGTGCACAACTCGAATGGAGCCCAAATCACTAACACAATGAAGCGAATGCGTGGGAGCGGAGTCTGGATGCTTTAGAGTACTTAGAGAATGCTTGTTGTACTCCTCCATGCGTCTAGGGGTCCCTTTTATAGCCCCAAGGCAGCTAGGAGCCGTTGAAGACCAACTTGGAAGGCCAATCTTGCCTTCTGTCGAATGGTGCACCGGACAGTCTGGTGCACCACCGGACAGCTACTGTTCATATCTGGTGCTTGATTTCTTTCCATACAGAGAGCAGCCGACAGTTGGTCCCCAAGATCGGTTGGCGCACCGGACACTGTCCGATGCACACCGAACAGTCCGGTGTGCCCAACCGACCGTTGGCACGACCACGTGTCGCGCGAAGATTGCACGGCCGACCGTTGGCGCTGGCGACCGTTGGCTCACCGGACAGTCCGGTGCACCACCGGACAGTCCGGTGAATTTTAGTCATGTCACCTTTCTTCATTCTCGAGAGCGATGAGTTCGCGTGGATGACTCACCGGACAGTCCGGTGCACCACCGGACAGTCCGGTGAATTATAGCCATACACCGCCGTCGATTCCCAAGAGCAGCACTTTCACCGGAGACTTGCCTGGGGCACCGGACATTGGCCGGTGCACCACCGGACAGTCCGGTGTGCCAGGCCGAGCTGGAGTTGGCTGTACACAGCCAACTCTTTTCCAATTCATTTCTTCTTTCCTCGGCACTGTTTCTAGCACTTAGATAACCATGTTAGTACTTAAAAACAATTCACTAAGTCTAGAAACATACCTTGTGCCTTGATTTGCATTCTCACTTTATTTGGCACTTGAGAACTTAATCAAAAGTGTTGGACATTTAATCAGCAAAACATTATAGAAATGGCCCAAGGGCACATTTCCCTTTCAATCTCCCCCTTTTTGGTGATTTATGCCAACACATCCAAAAGCAACAAAAGAAGTGTTGTTTTTCTTATGATTTGGCATATTTGGATCATCTTTGCCACCACTTGGTTTGTTTTTTCAAATCAAATTCTTTTTGCTATCTCTAAGTCAAACACACTTATTTGGGAAAATAGAGAGATATTTCAAGAGTAAAATTAATCAAGTGCCAAAAACTCCCCCTTTTTCCATAATCAAAATTCTCCCCCATAAGAAACCAAATTTTTGCAATAAGAGTATTTTGGACAAATCATAAATTCTAACTCTACTATTTTCAAAATTCTCAAGTGGTTGGATGATCCATTTTTGCTTTGGCCTTAATTTCTCCCCCTTTGGCATTAAGCACCAAAACAGGATCATTTTTGGCCTGTTAACCCCATTGCCTCACCAAAAATGTCAATTAAGAGAAAAAAAAGGCAATGAGAGCATAAGTATGAACTTGGAATTAAACACACTAATACCGGAGTGCAGTGGAAGTCTTCGCGGTGTCCAAGTTCATTTTCCCTTTCAATGCACCTTTGAGACTACATCAAGTGTACTCAAGCAGATAGGTTAGTCTCAAAGGGTCAAGTAGCACATCTCCCCCTTAATATGTGCATCATTCGCATATGGACTTATGAGGTCCGGGGGTCACTTGTACAACTTGAGCACCATAAATAACAATAATTGATTGAAATGCACAAAGTAACATGATCAAAGACATAGAACACATGTATGCTATAGATCAATCCAAGTTACGTGAATCTAAGACATTTAGCTCACTACGCAACCTGCAAAACCTTTTCTCATCTAAAGTCTTACTGAAGATATCGGCTAGCTGGTTCTCGGTGTTAATATGGTACACCTCGATATCTCCCTTTTGTTGGTGGTCTCTCAGAAAGTGATGCCGGATGTCTATGTGCTTAGTGTGGCTGTGTTCAACAGGATTATTCGCCATGCGGATCGCACTCTCATTGTCACATAGGAGTGGGACTTTGCTCAGATTGTAGCCAAAGTCCCGGAGGGTTTGCCTCATCTAAAGTAGTTGCGCGCAACACTGTCCTATGGCAACATACTCGGCCTCAGCGGTGGATAGGGCAACTGATGTCTGTTTCTTTGAACTCCAGGACACCAGGGACCTTCCTAGAAATTGGCACGTCCCCGATGTGCTCTTCCTATCAACCTTGCACCCGACATAATCGAAGTCTGAGTATCCAATTAAGTCAAAGGTAGACCCCATTGGATACCAGATCCCGAAGCAAGGCGTAGAAACTAAATACCTAAGAATTCGCTTAACGGCCACAAGGTGACATTCCTTGGGGTCGGATTGATATCTAGCACACATGCATACACTAAGCATAATGTCCGGTCTACTAGCACATAAATAAAGCAATGAACCTATCATGGACCGGTATGTCTTTTGATCAACGGACTTACCTCCTTTGTTGAGGTCGACATGCCCGTCAGTTCCCATCGGTGTCTTCGCGGGCTTGGCGTCCTTCATTCCAAACCTTTTGAGAAGATCCTGAGTATACTTCGTTTGGGAGATGAAGGTGTCGTCCTTGAGTTGCTTCACTTGGAACCTAAGGAAGTAGGTCAACTCGCCCATCATAGACATCTCAAATTTCTGCATCATCACCCTGCTATACTTCTCATAAGACTTTTGGTTAGTAGAACCAAATATTATGTCATCAACATAAATTTGGCACACAAAGAGGTCACCATCACAAGTCTTTGTAAACAGAGTGGGATCAGCTTTCCCAACCTTGAAAGCACTAGCAATTAAGAAATCTCTAAGGCATTCATACCATGCTCTTGGGGCTTGCTTAAGTCCATAGAGCGCCTTAGAGAGCTTATACACGTGGTCGGGATACCTGTCATCCTCAAAGCCAGGGGGTTGTTCCACGTATACTTCCTCCTTGATTGGCCCGTTGAGGAAAGCGCTCTTCACATCCATTTGGAATAGCCTAAAAGAGTGGTGAGCGGCATAGGCTAATAATATTCGAATAGACTCTAGCCTAGCCACAGGAGCAAACGTCTCCTCGAAATCCAAACCTGCGACTTGGGCATAACCTTTTGCCACAAGTCGAGCCTTGTTTCTTGTCACCACTCCGTGCTTGTCCTGCTTGTTGCGGAACACCCACTTGGTTCCCACAACGTTTTGCTTTGGACGTGGCACCAGGCTCCAAACTTCTTTTCTTTTGAAGTTGTTGAGCTCTTCCTGCATGGCCAACACCCAGTCCGGATCCTGCAAGGCCTCTTCTACCCTGAAAGGCTCAATAGAAGAGACAAACGAGTAATGCTCACAAAAATTAGCTAAGCGTGAGCGAGTAGTTACTCCCTTGCTGATGTCACCCAGAATCTGATCGACGGGGTGATTTCTTTGGATCGTAGCTCGAACTTGGGTTGGAGGAGCCCGTGGTGCTTCTTCCTCCATCACTTGATCTTCTTGTGCTCCCCCTTGATCATGCCCTTCTTCTTGCGATACCTGTTCATCGTCTTGAGTTGGGGGATGCACCATTGTGGAGGAAGATGGCTGATCTTGCTCCTGTTGTTCCTGTGGTCGCACATCACCGATCGCCATCATGCGCATTGCGGCCGTCGGAACATCATCTTCATCTATGTCATCAAGATCAACATGCTCTCTTGGAGAGCCATTAGTCTCATCAAATACAACGTCGCTAGAGACTTTAACCAAACTTGATGATTTGTTGAAGACTCTATACGCCTTTGTATTTGAGTCATAACCTAGTAAAAACCCTTATACTGCTTTGGGAGCAAATTTAGAATGTCTACCTTTCTTCACTAGAATGACATTTGCTCCCAAATACACGAAAGTAAGAGACATTGGGTTTGTTACCGGTAAGGAGTTCGTAGGAGGTCTTCTTGAGAAGGCGATGCAGGTAGAGCCGGTTTATGGCGTGACAGGCTGTGTTCACAGCTTCCGACCAAAACCGCTCGGGTGTCTTGAACTCTCCAAGCATCGTTCTCGCCATGTCGATTAGCGTCCTGTTCTTCCTCTCTACTACACCGTTTTGTTGTGGTGTGTAAGGAGTGGAGAACTCGTGCTTGACACCTTCCTCCTCAAGATACTCCTCAACTTGCAGATTCTTGAACTCGGACCCATTGTCGCTCCTTATCTTTTTCACCTTTAGCTCAAATTCGTTTTGAGCCCTCCTTAGAAAGCGCTTTAGGGTCCCTTGGGTTTCTGATTTATCCTGCAAAAAAACACCCAAGTGAAGCGGGAAAAGTCATCAACAATTACAAGACCATACTTACTTCCCCCGATGCTAAGGTAGGCAATGGGTCCAAAGAGATCCATGTGAAGAAGCTCTAATGGTCTTGATGTTGTCATCACGTTCTTGCTGTGATGAGTGCTTCCCACCTGTTTCCCTGCCTAACATGCTGCACAAGGTCTGTCTTTCTCGAAATAAACATTGGTTAGTCCTAACACATGTTCTCCCTTTAGAAGTTTATGAAGGTTCTTCATCCCAACATGTGCTAGACGGCGATGCCAAAGCCAGCCCATACTAGTCTTAGCTATTAAGCATGCATCTAGATCGGCCTCCTCTTTCGAAAAATCAACTAAGTAGAGTTTGTTGTCTAATACACCCTTAAAAGCTAATGACCATCACTCCTTCTAAAGATAGATACATCAACGTTTGTAAAAAGACAATTGTAACCCATGTGACACAATTGACTTACAGACAGAAGGTTGTACCCAAGCGACTCTTCTAGAAATACATTCGATATGGAGTGCTCGTTAGTGATGGCTATCTTGCCCAAGCCTTTGACCTTGCCTTGGTTTCCATCTCCAAAGATGATCGTATCCTGGGAATCCTTGTTCTTGACGTAGGAGGTGAACATCTTCTCCCTGTCATGTGGTTTTTGCATCCACTGTCGATTATCCAGCTAGAGCCCCCGGATGCATAAACCTGCAAGGCAATTTAAGCTTGGGTTTTAGGTACCCAACTCTTGTTGGGTCCTACAAGGTTAGTCAAAATAGTTTTTGGAACCCATATGCAAGTTTTGTCACCCTTGCATTTGGATCCCAACTTCCTAGCAACTGCTTTTGCATTTTTACATGAAAGTACAAATGAAGTATTGCAAGCATGATACATAGTTGAAGGTTCTTTGCACATTCTCCTAGGAGCATGAGGCACAACATGATTTTTCCTAGGCCTGCTTCTACCATGAACAAAAGTAGAACTAGAGGCAAACATAGCATATGAATTATGAGCAGCATGATCATAACTCCTATTGTAATGAGAACGACTAGCAACTTTCCTATCATTAATAGATGCATGGTTCCTTTAAGGACAACTAGCCATAGGGGCCTTCTCTTTCTCCTTGTTGAGAACCCGAGTCCTTTGGCTTGTTAAGTTCTTGGTTTCCTTTCGAAAACCAAGTCCATCCTTAATTGAAGGGTGTCTACCAACAGTGTAGGCATCCCTAGCAAATTTTAATTTATCAAAATCAGTTTTGCAAGTCTTAAGTTGAGCATTAAGACTTGCCACCTCATCATTTAAATTAGCAATAGAACTAAGATGTTTATCACAGGCATTAACATCAAGGTCCTTGCATCTATTACAAATAACTACATGTTCAACACATGATCTAGTTTCATTTGCTTCCTCTAGTTTAGCATTTAATTCATCATTTAGACTCTTTAAACTAGATATAGATTCATGGCAAGCAGATAACTCAGAAGATAGCATTTCATTTCTCTTAGTTTCTAAAGCAAGAGATTTTTGCACATTAACAAATTTGTCATGTTCCTCATACAAAATGTCCTCTTGCTTTTCTAGCAGTCTATCTTTTTCATTTAGAGCATCAATTAATTCATTAATTTTCTCTACTTTGGCTCTATCTAAACCTTTAAATAAACTAGAGTAATCTACTTCATCATCGGAGGATTCTTCATCACTAGATGAAGTGTACTTGGGTGTGTCCCGAATACGTACCTTTTTCTCCTTGGCCACAAGACATGTATGGCGTTCGTTGGGGAAGAGTGAGGATTTGTCGAAAGCCAAGGCAGCAAGTCCTTCGTCGTCGGAGTCAGAAGAGGAGCAATCCGAGTCCCATTCCTTTCCAAGGTGCACCTCGCCCTTTGCCTTCCTGTAGTTCTTCTTTTTCTCCTTCTTCCCGCTCTTTTCTTGTCCCTGGTCATTATCATTATTGGGACATTGAGCAATAAAGTAACCAGTCTTACCGCATTTGAAGCAGGAGCATTTTCCCCTTGTTTTATTCCTGTTGGGGTACTCCTTGCGTCCTTTGAGTGTGGTCTTGAAGCGCTTGATGATAAGCGTCATTTCATCTTCATTGAGTCCGACAGCCTCCACTTGAGCTACCTTGCTTGGTAGCGTCTCCTTGCTGCTTGTTGCTTTGAGAGCAACAGGCTGCGGCTCGTAGATGGGTAGTGGACCGTTCAAGGCATCATCCACGTATCGTGCCTCCTTTACCATCATGCGCCCGCTCACGAATTTTCTGAGTATCTCCTCGGGCGTCATCTTGGTGTACCTGGGGTTTTCACGAATAAGATTGACATGATGGAGGTCAATTACAGTAAATGACCTTAGCATGAGTCGGACGACATCATGATCCGTCCATCTTGTGCTTCCGTAGCTTCAGATCTTGTTGACCAGGGTCTTGAGCCTGTTGTAGGTCTGAGTTGGCTCCTCTCCCCTGATCATCGCGAACCTCCCCAGCTCGCCTTCCACTAGTTCCATCTTTGTGATCATAGTGGCATCGTTTCCCTCATGTGATATCTTGAGGGTATCCTAGATTTGTTTGGCATTGTCCAAGCCACTCACTTTATTATACTCGTCCCTACAAAGAGATGCTAACAACATAGTAGTAGCTTGTGCATTTTTATGAATTTGCTCATTTATGAAAACGGGATTGTCAGTACTATCAAAATGCATTCTGTTTTCAACAATCTCCCAGATACTAGGATGGAGGGAAAATAAAGGACTACGCATTTTATGACTCCAGAAAGAGTAGTCTCCTCCATCAAAGTGTGGAGGTTTCCCAAGTGGAATTGATAGCAAATGAGCATTTGAATTGGATGGAATATGGGAATAATCAAATGAATAGTTTTGATTAACCGTTTTCTCCTTTGAAGAGTCGTTCTCGTCGTCGTCCCTTGGTGAAGAAGAAGATGCATCGCTGTCGTAGTAGATGATCTTCTTGATGCGTCTCTTCTTCTTCCCGTCCCTCTTCTTGTGACTTGAGCCTGAGTCGGTAGGCTTGTCGTCTCTTGGCTCGTTGAGGAGGGACTCCTTCTCCTTGTCGTTAATCACAATCCCCTTACCCTTAGGATCCATCTCTTCGGGCGGTTAGTCCCTTAAGTGAAGAGTACGACTTTGATACCAATTGAGAGCACCTAGAGGGGGGTGAATAGGTGATCCTGTAAAATCAAACACTAAATAGCTACAAAACTTAGTTATAGAAGTGTTAGTGCGACTAAGTAGTTTTGAGGCGAGTTCTTGCGAACGAAAACAATCACAGAGAAAGCAGCACAAGAGACACGCGATTTTATCCCGTGGTTCGGCCAAGTAACACTTGCCTACTTCTACGTTGTGGCATCCCAATGGACGAGGGTTGCACTCAACCCCTTTCAAGTTTTTCGATGATCAACTTGAATACCACAGTCTTTTCCATTAGTGTATTTTCCTGTTTGCGAGGAATCTCCACAACTTGGAGTCGCTCGCCCTTACAATAGAGATCACAAAGAAGGCACAGAGTAAGGTTGGGAGAAGCAACACACGCAAGACTCAAATACACAGCACAACCACGCACACAAGTGAATACTTGAGCTCAAATGACAACTTAGGGAGTGCACAACTCGAATGGAGCCCAAATCACTAACACAATGAAGCGAATGCGCGGGAGCGGAGTCTGGATGCTTTAGAGTACTTAGAGAATGCTTGTTGTACTCCTCCATGCGCCTAGGGGTCCCTTTTATAGCCCCAAGGCAGCTAGGAGTCGTTGAAGACCAACTTGGAAGGCCAATCTTGCCTTCTGTCGAGTGGTGCACCGGATAGTCCGGTGCACCACCAGACAGCTACTGTTCATGTCCGGTGCTTGATTTCTTTCCATAAGGAGAGCAGCCGACTGTTGGTCCCTAGGATCGGTTGGCGCACCGGACACTGTCTGGTGTGCCCAACCTACCGTTGGCGCGACCACGTGTCGCGCGAAGATTGCGCAGCCGACCATTGGCGCTGGCGACCGTTGGCTCACCGGACAGTCCGGTGCACCACCAGACAGTCCGGTGAATTTTAGCCACGTCGCCTTTCTTCATTCCCGAGAGCGATGAGTTCACGTGGATGACTCATAGTCCGGTGCACCACCGGACAGTCTGGTGAATTATAGCCGTACACCGCCGTCGATTCTTGAGAGCAGCACTTTCACCGGAGACTTGCCTGGGGCACCGAACACTGTCCGGTGCACCACCGGACAGTCCGGTGTGCGAGGTCGAGCTAGAGTTGGCTGTTGTGACGGAACCTCCCAAGTCATTAGGCCCACCTGCAGTTGTCCTTGTCCAACGGACCTCAGACAACCTTGTAGGTGCACCTGATCACTTGTTAAGTTTGGTATCTGAATTTCTTTCCTTTCCCAAGAGCGTTTCACCCGTCACGCAGATATTACAACACAACGGAGATACGAGAATGCGGAAGCAAGTACAATAACTTACCTTATATTAAAGTAAGAAAGAGTTGTATTATTACAGACCATATTAAATTATAGGAGTGCTGAAGTATTATTATTACATCACTGGGAGGCAAAAACCCCTCCCGATAAACATCAAACAAAAGTATTTCTTAATGGAGGACCCTTCCTCCCGCAGCTTCAGTCTTGATTTTCTTCTTTAAGCACCACATTTGAACAAAAGCAACAAAAGTTTGCTGCTTGTTGGGGACTTGTTCTCAAATGCTTCGAGTTAAGAACAAGGCAACATAAAAAGTGTTAAATGTTAAAGTCCTTCGTCCTTCGAAACATTATACCCCTTCGGGAAATAATGAATTTCGGACGAAGGTCATAAGGGACATACCTTCGTAATTATAACGAGTAATGACGAAGGACTTATATAAAGCACGAAATATAATATAAACAACATAAAATCATTTCTATTTTATTAACATGGAAAAATAGAAATGATTTCAAATTACAAATGTACCTTCGATCCTGAAAGAAGGTGTAAAGTACAAGTGTGACGCAAAAGCAGAATGCCAAGTCAGCGTGAACAGTACGGGAGTACTGTTCATCTATTTATAGACGCGGGACGCAGCCCACGTAAAATTACATTCATGTCCATTACATTTGTTAACAGTTTATGGAAATCTGTCGAGGCCCCCGAAGTCTTTTCATCTTTAAGTCGGTTCTCTCGTATGCCAACGCGCCGAAGCTTCCCTGCGCACAGCTTCGGCCGCCCTCGACCTTCGTCTGGTTCAGGCTTCGTCCTGGTCGTGCTCCATATCCATAATTCTGAATCCGAAAATACCTGTTCATATAATCCACTTGGAAAACATTGTCAAATCATGTTTTTGAGGACCTTCGGAGGACGAAGGCCCCCAACAGTAGCCCCTCGCAATATTAATTTGTAAATAATAAATTCAGATTGCGATATGGACGAAGGCCTTGAGCCGAAGGTCCGAAAAAACACCTTCCCTTTGCTAGAATAGCAACATTCACTGACAAGCGGGGCCTTTTAATTTTCAGCGCCCTAGGCGTATAAATAAGATCACATCGCGAACTCATTTGATACGCACACTTGCCTTTTGCTTCGGCCCACTAAAATTTTTAGCGCTTGTTCATTAAGATTTGCTGTTCTTTTTGATTTCGAAGCTTCGGCCCCGGGAAGAATTTTTGAGCGTTCCCGAAGATGTCTGAAGGCAAGAAGACCCCTGCTGAAACGAAGCTGAAGATCCCTGCTGAGACGAAGCTGAGTCTCGAGGAGGAGAAGAATCTAGGGTTCCTGATAGCGATGGCAGAGACTAATACAGAGAAAATTACGAAGGAAATTCTCGAAGGTTTATCTGAAGATTCTGATGACAGCGACAGCTATGATGTGGAAAGTGGTGGGGAAGAGGCCGAAGATCGACCGTGGCGACCAAGTCACACAGTTTTTGGGAAAACGACCATCAAGCAGAGTCACATTGATAATATGAGGGGGCGATATTTCCGAGACATATCTATTGTGAGAGCTGATGCCGGGGAGAAGACTTCTCCCACCCCCGAAGAGGATGAAGTTGTGATTTTCCGAAGCTTCCTCAGGGCTGGGCTTCGATTCCCCCTGAGCAATTTTGTTGTTGAGGTACTAAAAACATTCCAAGTCTACCTTCATCAACTCACTCCCGAAGCTATTATAAGAATGGGGATTTTTGTCTGGGCTGCAAGAAGCCAAGGTTTGGAACCGAACGCTAAAAGCTTCTGCAACATTCATGAGTTATTATACGAGACGAAGCCCTGGGGAAAAGAGCAATACCACAACAACTTTGGGTGCTACAGCTTCGGCGCCCGCTCCGGGTCAAGCTGCCCTGTGCCGACCTTTCGGAAGAGGTGGCCCGGAGCCTGGATGACTGAATGGTTTTATGTAAAGAATGATCTAACAGCTCAAGAGAATGTGAAGAGTATTATTATGCACCCAATCTGGCAACGCTTCGGTCTTCGAAGGCCGAAGGTCGAAATGGACGAAGCCGCCGAAGAATGCCAAAGAGCCTTCGGGGTAGTTTGCTCGTTTATTGGGACAAGGGATTTGGTCCAAGAACACATCGCCTTCAGGGTATGGCCACTTGCAGAAAAGTGGGAAATGCCGAAGGAAACCATCAAAGAGTCCGACGAAGGCGGATTAGTCAGACTAAAGTACACATTCAAATATGCAGATAAATTTATTGAACCTGATGATGACTGGCTGAAAAGCATTGAAACGTTAAGTGATGAATTACTTGGGGCATATTCGAAGGCTGAAAATACTGCACTATCAGCAGCCTTCGGAGGCCGAAAAAAGAAGAGACTGAACCGAGTGTTTGATGCAGTCGGGTTCTTCTACCCTGATTATTGTTATCCCATCCGAAGGCAAAAAAGGAAAAACATAACCTCTGAAAAAGAAGAAGCTGGAACCGCTCCTAGCGAGCCAGAACCAAAAGGAAAAAGGTTGAAGGTCCTCACACACCGACCACGCCATATTGAACCAGCTTCGGTGCCTGAGTTCACTGGAGAAACTTCTTCGGCCGCCGAAGCTGAACAGCCAACCTTGCTGCCAGAAATTGCAGAGATGGCCAAAGCACCATCGACAGGAAAAATGGAAAAAGCGAAAAATCTGACTAAGGAAAAAGCATCAGAAATTTTAAGTCCTGTAGTAAATGTCGAAGCAGCAAAAATCCAAAAGGGTCCGATGGTGACCCCAAAAAGGAAGAGAATGGTAAATGTACTAGATGTCTTGGAGACAATTAAGTCTTCAAGCACAACTCCAAAAAAGAGTGTTGAAATCGCTGAAGCTTCCTCTGAAGCTCCGACGCAACAAGCCGAAGCTGAAGCTGGGCCTTCAGAGCCCTTCAGGGAACAAACTTTGGAAGCCGAAGCAATAAAAATACCAGAACCAATTTTAATTGAAGAGACTGACACTGCCATCCCCGAAGCACCTGCCAGCATGTGTGATTACATCATACGACATGCTTCGGGGAAAAAATTATCTGAAGAAGAAACTCATGAAGCTAACCATTATGCAAAGGAGCTAAAATATCCAAAGGGGGCAGTAATATTCAATGGGACAAATGAAGATGATTTTTTATACTGCCTGCCTGACAACAAAGAGCTCTCTGTCTGCCGAGAAATGGCCAGGAGTATTGGTTTCCCGAAGCTCGAATCTGGATTAAGCGCCATGACAAAAGAAGATCTCGCAGACAGTCTTGCGTACAACAGTCTGAAGGTATGGGAATTTAACGCTTGAAAAGAAATCCCTCTTATATTATTATATTTTTTACACGACACATTCGTTTTTTCTTATATGAATTCTTTTTCGTATAGGGCCTGATCCTAAGCAACGCGCTGAGAGCGCAAAAGAGCGCCGAAGATGAAAGTTATGAGATTGCGTTCAACAATTTGCGCTCCGAAGTTATCAAATTGAGGAACGAAGCTCTAGAAAAGGATAAAATTCTTCTTACGCTGATAGACAAAGTAAAAAAGGATGAAGCTGCTTCAAAAACCCAGGCCGAAGCCCACAAGCGTGAAATTAAAGATCTTCAGAAACAGCTGACTAGAGCTAGAGAGGAGCGCGTTCTTGAGGAAACAAAACGAGAACTCAGTGATCATATGGTCAACAAATTGGAGTTAAGAGTTAAAGAGCTTCGTACATCTCAGGGAAAGTGTTATGTCAAATCTATAGAATGTGTGAATAAAATTAAAACCAGCTTTGCCAGCGTGGGCGCCTTCTCCAGCGAAGAGAATTTCTCTCGAGGCAATCCCGAAGGTCCACTGGAATGGATTAGTCACGAAGCAGAGGCCTTCGAGGAGATCCTGAGCAGTCGTGGCGATATCTGCGCTTTTTCGGGCGCCAGAGGAATTGTCTCTGTCTTAGAGAAGAAAGGTTGCGATCATGTAAAATTTCTTGCTCAGTCCGAAGCTGCCTTATCTTCCGAAGACATTAAGGACCCCTCGGCCGAAGCAAGCGTGGTTGGCGGCAAATTTTTTACGGATATCTGGAACGACGGCGGCCGAGGAATGGCGCAAGAGATTATCCAAAGGAGTGAAAAAGGTATCCATGATGCTAGAAAAGTGGCGGAAACTACTGAAAAAAGTACGGAGCCCGAAAGGCAATTAGGTATTAATTAGTTGTTCTTATTGTGTTGTAATTTTTGTTTCAAACTCTGCACTTAGTTTGTAATAGTGATGAAGAAATGTTCTCTTCCCTCAGAAGCTGCTGGGTTGACTGCCGACCCCCACACAAAAGGAGATGAAGAAATCAAACAAATGGCCGAAGCTATCATGGACAAAGTTGTTGACCAACTTTTAAATGAAGTCGCCGAAGCAGTATTAAGAGAGGACTAGATGCTATTAGAAAAAATTTAAATTGTGATCTGTGTAATATTTTGTACATTTGGATGTAATATACAAGTTTCTTTTCATTATTCAATTCTTCACGATGCATGAAACTCTATATACATACCTTTTTGAGCCTTCGGCGAAAAAACACCTTCCCTTCTTTTCATGCTTCGTGAAGAAGACATTCTTTGTTAAAATTATTCTGATGAATGACATCCATGCTTCGTGAAATCATTATCCGAAGCTATACTCCGAGGTTATACAATCTCAATATTGATCTGAAAAAGCTCACCCATGTTTCATAAAAATATTCTCCGAAGCTGTAATCCGAAGCTATACAATTTCGATATCACTTTCTCAGAGCATCCTTTCGAAGGTTGAGAGTGTCACTTTCTTTCGCCAAATGCAATATGATGTATGATGCTTATGTTATGCAAAATGATGTGATGATGTTATGCTATGCATGTGACATTTGTTCCGAAGATACTCATAAAATATATTCGTAAGCTCTGCATTCCCTTAGGAACGTCTTTGGAGCTTCTTCGTCTTTTACTTAGACGATCTCAGCGTTGACTTTTCGCTGTAAGCCTCCCTTAGGAGCTTCTTCGCCCTTTACTTAGGCGGTATCAGCGTTGACTTTTCGCTGTAAGCCTCCCTTAGGAGCTTCTTCGCCTTTTACTTAGGCGGTATCAGCGTTGACTTTTCGCTGTAGGCTCTGCATTCCTTTAGGAACGACTTCTGAGCAGAAAACTTACACTGCGCTCCCTTTGGAACGACTTTTTGTGACTTCGCAAACTTACGCTGCGTTCCTTAGAACGACTTTCTGTTACTCCGAAGGATTTTTAATTCGAAGGTCCTCCTTGGTAACGGAAAAAATTTTAAGCTTCAGCAACTTAAGCTTGTGGAACAAATAGATCTGCCTCGCGGAAAACAACGAAATTATTACATGAAAACTACCAATGTTTTTTGCTTCACAGAAAATAAAACTGAATAGGAAAGAGTGCTATCAAAGGTAGGATATGTGTCAATATATGTGCTTCGACTCTGGCACAGTGCTGTTAACTGTGCGAGCTTCGGACTGCTCTCTGAAGTCCCTCTGATGTGGAGTGTATTGACTCCCTTCTGGCTGTTGGCCTTGCTGCAATGGAGGTGGGGGCGGAAGCTGTTGCCAGGAAGCTTGAGGTTGACTTGCCGAAGCTACAGAAGCTGCAGGGTGGTTGTCTATGTATTGTGGGATATAAGGCGGATGATACGAAGCAGTATGCATAACCTGCTTCGGCTGAGCTTGTTGAGATGCAGCTTCGGCTATTTCCTTTTGTTTCTGGATTGTAACATGGCACGTCCTAGTGGTATGGCCCTTGCCTTCTCCACAGAACAAGCAAAACAGTCTCCTTGGCTGATCTCCGAATCTTCCGCCGAAGCCCCTGGCGCCTCTGCCCCTTGGAGCTGGTGGCCGGAAGGAGGTTTGTTGTTGCGCCGAAGCCTGTGAGGAGCTTTGCGGTCTGTTTTGCTGACTCCCCTTATCATCATTCTGAGTGTTGTGGATGGAACGGACGTGCCTCGGGTAGTATCTTCCTCCGAAGCCCCTGGTCATTTCAGAAAATCTGAAGGCCTCCTCCCTTCTTTGGCGGAAATCATTGTCAGCACGAATGTACTCATCCATCTTTTGGAGCAATTTCTCCAGTGTCTGAGGAGGCTTCCGAGCAAAGTATTGAGCTGCAGGTCCAGGACGGAGTCCCTTGATCATGGCTTCGATAACGATTTCATTGGGCACCGTTGGTGCCTGCGCCCTCAATCGTAAGAACCTTCGGACATACGCCTGAAGGTACTCTTCGTGATCTTGAACACACTGGAACAAGGCTTGAGCTGTGACCGGCTTTATCTGAAATCCTTGAAAGCTGGTCAGCAACATGTCCTTCAGCTTCTGCCATGAAGTGATTGTTCCTGGCCGAAGGGAGGAATACCAGGTCTGAGCAACATTCCTGACGGCCATAACGAAAGACTTCGCCATGACTGCAGCATTGCCCCCGTACGAAGACACTGTTGCTTCGTAGCTCATCAAGAACTGCTTCGGATCAGAGTGGCCGTCAAACATGGGAAGCTGAGGTGGCTTATAGGATGGAGGCCAAGGTGTAGCCTGCAGCTCAGCGGACAGAGGAGAAGCGTCATCAAAAACAAAATTTCCCTGATGGAAATTGTCATACCAGTCATCTTCGTTGACGAAGCCCTCCTGATGAAGGTCTTTCTGATGAGGTCTTCTGTTCTGCTCATCGTGGGTAAGATGGCGAACTTCCTCAGAGGCTTCGTCTATTTGTCTCTGCAACTCAGCTAGGCGGGCCATCTTCTCCTTCTTCCTCTGCACTTGTTGATGTAGCATCTCCATGTCTCTGATTTCTTGGTCTAGCTCTTCTTCCTCAAGCGTCGGGCTGACGGCCTTTCTCTTCTGGCTTCGGGCCTCCCGAAGAGAGACGGTCTCCTGGTTGTGGTCCAGCGGTTGCAGTGCTGAAGCCCCAATTGCTGAAGCTTTCTTCGGCGCCATAGCGAAGGTCTATAGCTTCCGAAGGTGTTCACAAAAGCTCGAAGTGGAAGTGAGTTCACCGGAGGTGGGCGCCAATGTTGGGGACTTGTTCTCAAATGCTTCGAGTTAAGAACAAGGCAACATAAAAAGTGTTAAATGTTAAAGTCCTTCGTCCTTCGAAACATTATACCCCTTCGGGAAATAATGAATTTCGGACGAAGGTCATAAGGGACATACCTTCGTAATTATAACGAGTAATGACGAAGGACTTATATAAAGCACGAAATATAATATAAACAACATAAAATCATTTCTATTTTATTAACATGGAAAAATAGAAATGATTTCAAATTACAAATGTACCTTCGATCCTGAAAGAAGGTGTAAAGTACAAGTGTGACGCAAAAGCAGAATGCCAAGTCAGCGTGAACAGTACGGGAGTACTGTTCATCTATTTATAGACGCGGGACGCAGCCCACGTAAAATTACATTCATGTCCATTACATTTGTTAACAGTTTATGGAAATCTGTCGAGGCCCCCGAAGTCTTTTCATCTTTAAGTCGGTTCTCTCGTATGCCAACGCGCCGAAGCTTCCCTGCGCACAGCTTCGGCCGCCCTCGACCTTCGTCTGGTTCAGGCTTCGTCCTGGTCGTGCTCCATATCCATAATTCTGAATCCGAAAATACCTGTTCATATAATCCACTTGGAAAACATTGTCAAATCATGTTTTTGAGGACCTTCGGAGGACGAAGGCCCCCAACACTGCTTCCTCACCTAAAACAACATGGGACAAAGCCCTGAGTACGAAGTGTACTTTCGCAAGACTTACCCGTCAAAGTAAAAGACTCTCAAGGATATGCTGGCCTTTGGGAATCAAGGTATGGCTTATCAATCATCAAAGACTCTGTTTGCAGAAATGCTTACTAACAATGGATCCTTAAAAATTAAGTTTTACTTGTCAGGTTAAGTGATGTTACCTGCACCTAGAGTTCTTTCTACCCTAGTTCAATCACTTGTCCTATACTAGCCAATTTCTTACCAACCCTTCATCTTCACTGGATTGCTACGTGTAGGGCAGTGACCAAGTCTTCATATCCGCGAAGTTACGGCGATCCGAATCGATTATACTCAGCTGAGGATCTCCAATCACACGACATATGTAGCACTTAACCCTTGCATATGTCAACTCGCCACCAGGGTTCTTAAACCAGATCAGGTTCACGCCAACCGAGAGCACAGATACACCACCGTCCAACCTCTTGCCATGGAGGGTACACACTACTCTCACCATCTCTCCACTCTCATTGCGTGTTATCTTATTCTGGTATTAGTCTGCCCGAGGCAAAGCTTACCCATGACGAGGCATGTGACCAGTTAAAAGGTCCTCGATCAGCAAGCCTACATCGAGACGGTCCTTAATCGACACAGACAGAGACACTACACTGAGACTCCCTTCTCGTGTAAGTCACCCGCCCGGTCTCAACTTTATTATTTCAAACCCAAAGTTTGGTACTTGTCAGAGGTACATCTTTTTTCGATGTTGAACCCATCATGGCCATGATGGATTCACCATCAAGCTTTATTTTTGAAAACACCCACCCACTTTGAAGCATCATCTATTGTTAAAACAAACATTTTGTTTTTCTAGAGCAAAGCTAAGCATAAGAAAAACCTTTTTGTAAATCAGGGATTAAGGAGAAGTAATCAAATCCAAGAAAGGAAATGCAGCAATTTGTTTAGCACACAACTCCTATTACCTAATGCATCAAGTAAGTGAGAAAGGTTTCAAAATACAAGGAGGTGGCAAATGCACCGGGGCTTGCCTTGAGTGATAGGTGAATCAAGCTCTGCTTCGCAGATATCAAAGTAAAAGCAGTTTCCTGCCTGAGGTTCTTCAGGTGGTGGTGGTGTAATCTTGGCTTCTTCAATCTTTATCTCTTCTTCGTTTTCTATACATAGCCATATATAATCATGAATGATCATTGTCGGCGTTTCGAGACCGGGGGGTCCCTAAGCCGACGAGTGAGTGTGCCGCGTGCCCCAGCCCAGATGGGTCGAGCGCGTGGGCGAGCGCGAAGGGGGGAAAGCGAGGTGGCCGGAGCCGAGTCGTGAGGGAGGTGGAGATCCCGCGGCCTTCGCGTTCGTCCCGCGCCCAGGTCGGGTGCGCTTGCAGTAGGGGGTTACAAGCGTCCACGCGGGTGAGGGAAGCGAGCGGCCCCAAGAGAGCGCCTGCCCCTGCCCTCGTTCCCGCGGGGCCAACCTTTTCTAAGAAGGCCCTGGTCCTTCCTTTTATAGGCGTAAGGAGAGGATCCAGGTGTACAATGGGGGTGCAGCAGAGTGCTACGTGTCTAGCGGGGGAGAGCTAGCGCCCTAGGTACATGCCAATGTGGCAGCCGGAGAGAACTTGGCACCCAGCTGGTGTGGTGTCGTGGTTGTCGGAGGAGTAATGGAGCCTGGTGGAGGGACAGCTGTCGGAACAGTTGGGCTCTTGCTGACGTCCCCCTGCTTCCGTAAGGGAGCTGAGAGCCGCCGTCGTCATGGGTCTAGCGGGGCGCCATCATTGCCTATCTGGCGGAGCTAGCCAGATGGGACGTCGGTCTTGTTCTCTGCGGCCCAAGTCGGCTCGGGGTAGGGTGATGATGGCGCTTCCTGTTGACGTGGCGGACTTGTGCCCTAGGTCGGGCGACGTGGAGGCTCCTCCGAGGCCGAGGTCGAGTCTGTCTTCCATGGCCGAGGCCGAGCCCGAGCTCCTGGGTCGGGCGAGGCAGAGGTCATTCGGCAGAGGCCAGGGCGGAGTCCGACCCCAGGGGTCGGGCGAAGCGGAGTTCGCCGTCTTCCGGGGCCTTAGCTCGAGTCCGAGCCCTGGGTCGGGCGGAGCGGAGTTCGCCATCTTCCGGGGCCTTAGCCCGAGTCCGAGCCCTGGGTCGGGCGGAGCGGAGTTCGCCGTCTTCCGGGGCCTTAGCCCGAGTCCGAGCCCTAGGTCGGGCGGAGCGGAGTTCGCCGTCTTCCGGGGCCTTAGCCCGAGTCCGAGCCCTGGGTCGGGCGGAGCGGAGTTCGCCGTCTTCCGGGGCCTTAGCCCGAGTCCGAGCCCTGGGTCGGGCGGAGCGGAGTTCGCCGTCTTCCGGGGCCTTAGCCCGAGTCCGAGCCCTGGGTCGGGCGGAGCGGAGTTCGCCGTCTTCCGGGGCCTTAGCCCGAGTCCGAGCCCTGGGTCGGGCGGAGCTTCCTATGGCGCCTTTGGCAAGGCCTGGCTGCCTGTCAGTCTCACTCTGTCAAGTGGCACCGCAGTCGGGACGGCGCAGGTGGCGCTGTCCTTTTGTCAGACCGGTCAGTGGAGCGGCGAAGTGACGGCGGTCACTTCGGCTCTGCCAGGGGGCGCGCGTCAAGATAAAGGTGCCAGGCTACCTTTGCGTTAAATGCCCCTGTGACTTGGTCGGTCGGCGCGGCGATTTAGTCAGGGTTGCTTCTTAACGAAGGCAAGGCCTCGGGCGAGCCGGAGATGCGTCTGCCGCAAAAAAGGGGACCTCGGGCGAGACGGAAACACCTCAGGGTCGGCTGCCCTTGCCCGAGGCTAGGCTCGGGCGAGGCGTGATCGAGTCGCTCGTATGGACTGATCCCTGACTTAATCGCACCCATCAGGCCTCTGCAGCTTTATGCTGATGGGGGTTACCAGCTGAGAATTAGGCGTCTTGAGGGTACCCCTAATTATGGTCCCCGACAGTAGCCCCCGAGCCTCGAAGGGAGTGTTAGCACTCGCTTGGAGGCTTTCGTCGCACTTTTTTGCAAGGGGACCAGCCTTTCTCGGTTGCATTTTGTTCCGGTGGGTGCGCGCGAGCGCACCCGCCGAGTGTAGCCCCCGAGGCCTCGGAGGAGTGGTTTCACTCCTTCGAGGTCTTAATGCCTTGCGTAATGCTTCGGCTGGTCTGGTGGTTCCCTCATGCGAACTGGCTGTAGGCCGGGTGCACTGTCGGGGCCCAAGTTCTCGGGCTGGTATGTTGACGCTGTCAACGGTTTGGCCGGAGCCGGGTTTGCGAGAGCAGCCCCCGAGCCTCCGCACAGGGCGAGAGGGCGATCAGGGACAGACTCGGCTTTTTTACATACGCCCCTACGTCGCCTTTCCGCAAGGAGGAGGGGGGGAGAGCGCCATGTTACCCTCGATGGGCACCGAACATGGTGTCTCCGGTGAGCTGCAAGCGGGTAATCCGAGTGGACGTCCGTGCCTCGTTCGTTGGGGGTCGGCTAGGGGCCCGGAGGCACGCCCAAAAGTACCTGCGGGTGATCTGCCGGACCCGGTCCCCTGGCGACGGGGTCCGAGGGCTCGATGCCTCCCTCCGATGGGATTCCGTTACAGGATCGTTCCCGCTGGTCTCGGAAATGTCCTAGGGTACCTCGGGAGCGCAGCCCGAGCCTCGGTTATGTATCGAACGTACCCCTGGTCATCCCTCGCTCGGTGTCTGAGGCGACTGTGAACCCTTCGGGGGGCCAGCCTTCGAACCCCTGATCAGTAATGGGCACGAAGCCCGAGTAGCCTGAGGCGGCCGTGGAACCTTTCGGGAGGCCGACCTTCGAACCTCTGACCAGTAGTGGGTGTCGGGCCCACGCGATCTGAGGCGGATGTTGAACCCTTCGGGGGGCCAGCCTTCGAACCCCTGATCAGTAAGGAGGCTCGGAGCCTAGTTCCTTCACGGGGAAGGATCCCTTTAGGGGTATCCCCTTTCCCGGTCCCTGTTGCAAGAGATAGAGAAAGAGGAAAAAAGGAAAAAGGATACGAAATTGAACGACGCGGCGTACCTTTTTTGGCGCGGTTGTTTTGGCGAAGGCGAAGCGTCGCCAGCTGCTCCTGCCAGAAGCGCCGCCTGTCCAGCCGCGGAGTTAATGCGACGGGGCGAGTAGTTGGCGAGGCTGCCGTTGCGTGTGCGCGAGCCGTTCGAGGAACGGGTCACGGGCGCGTCGTCTTCACGCCGTGAGAGGGGGTTCTCTCGCTGCCTCCGGATGGGACGTGAGCTTGGCTGACGGCGTGACCGCTGCTCCCGCGTGCCTGCCACCGTCATTACTGCCGGCCCACTTTTGACCGTGTTTGACCGCTGCGTCAGGCTGGCGCTGCTGGGTCGCGCGCTGGGCTGCCTCGGGTCGCGGTATCGGTCCCGCAATCGAGGAGGTGCGGTGGTGGCGCAAGTGGTACAGTTGCTTGCATGCAGCATCCGGCGCGCCGGTCGCGCGACGCGTGGGCTTGGGCCTCCGTGCTGGCATGTCAGGAGTCGGAGAGGCGCATCCACTTGGCGCGGTTGCATGCTGCCTGCATGGCTGCCTTCCCCTTTCGCCCGTTGGCCTGGGCAAAAGTGGAGGGTCACTTGTAACCGCTGGGTGGTTGCGTGCGCCGTGCGCGGCGGTTCGGCTTCTTCTGCTCGGAGCCGGTCTGCAAGACATGCGGGACCCAGCCCCCGCGCCGCAGGGGAGGGCTTTGGAGGCGTGTTGGAGAAGACTCAGCCCGTGACGGTTGGGGGCACAAGCAGGGAGAGTCACCTTTTAAAAGGAGGGCGACCCCTTCCGTAAGGCGACCACGTCTTCTTTCTCCCTTATGCACTGTGTTTTTCCACCTTCCAAGCCCCCGGATGGGGGAAACCGCCGTCTTTTCGCCTCATCGTTGGAGGAACGCAACTCCGTGGGAGTTGGTACCTTTCAGCCATCGTTCGGCTTCAAGGATTTTCATCAGGCAGCCCGGTTGCTCCCCTCCGCTGGGGGTCACCCGAGACGGTGACCACCAGCTCCTGGGTGGGGAGGAGCAAACCGGGCTGCGATCTTGGTCCCACCCTTAGCTTCAAGGATGTTCATCATCCTCGCTGGGGTGGGTGCCGGGCTGAGCCAGCGCTCTACCTCCCGCACGGGTTCGTGGGTCATCCTCTCCCGCAACATTCGAGGGAGAGGGCGCTCACTAGCCCTACGGGCGGCCCGGACTTCGACAACGCGGGGTGGATCGACGGCGGGCGTCGTCACCTCCAGCGTGTCGGGTCCGCTGGCTTGGCTCTCGGTGGCCCCTTCTGTTGGGGGGCGGCTGCCGCGCCGTGTACACGGGAGGACCACCCTAGACGCCGCGCGCTGCTAGGGCGGCGTTCGTGTTCTGGGGTGGTCCTGCCTTTGCACCGGGGCGGTGCCTTTACGCGGAGGCCGGTGCCCCACTCATCTGGGAGGACTTGAGTGGGGATCTGCCGGTAGGCTGATGGCTCCTGCTGTCGGTGCCGAGGCGGAGGCGGCTCGAGAAGTCCCCGTTGCCGACGGGATTACCGCCACCATCCATGCTTCGGGCCTCCGGCCCTTTGTACTTGTCCTCGCCCCTCGAGCGTTGGCGTGGGCGAGATTGCAGCGGCGCCTACCCTGAGGCCTGCGCTGCTGTAGTTCGGCCATCCGGAGCGGGGGGCTGTCGTCGTCTGGTTGGCCGGAGCCTAGCCGGGTTGTCCGTTGGCCGGATCGACGTCGGAGTTGATCAGCCGAGGCCTCGGACCGGGCTGGCGCCCTTGGAAGATGGTTGGCCGAGGCCCCAGGGGTAACCGGCCGAGCCGCCTGCTCGGGCCGGATTCCCGGAGAAGTCCCTGGCAGCGATTGCCCGGGCGTGGTGATGACGTCGTCCTTCGGAGCGAAGACCCTCGGACCGTGTCGCCGTCCGAGGCTAGGTCGGGCCTCGCCGAAGTTGCCATCGATGCCGAGGGTGTTGCTGCCCCCTTCCAGCGTCAAGACCCGAGCCTGCAGGATCAGATTGTCTTGTAGCGTGTGCCTTGTGCGGCCGTCGAGGCCAGAACACACACCCTCGCTGCGTTGTAAAGCTGCGTCTCTTTTCCTCTTGTTTCGAGTATCTAGACTTTTTGTCGGTAACAGGGATGTTAGTGCGAGCGAGAGTTGCTTCTCGCGGAAGGTGACGAGTGAGGTATCCGTATCCCGGAGGCGTGGGAGTCCCTCGGCTCGGTCGGCCTTGCCGCTTACGCGTACTTTCACCCGTCCGTGAGGCCCTATCGCCGACTCGGTCGAGAAGGCTCGAAGGATCGCTTCGGCAGAAGGGCTTCCGAACGTAAAGACTTGTTCGATCCGTGGAGCCACTTTATCCGAACGCGAGTTACTTATCGCAGAAGGTGATGAGTGAGGTATCCGTATCCCGGAGGCGTAGGAGTCCCTCGGCTCGGTCAGCCTTGGCTGCTTACGTGTACTCCATCGTTTCCAGGACCCACTTTTCGAAGTAGTCAAAAAGCACGAAAGATATTCTGGTAGAAGTGATTTTTTTCCGAGAAAATTTTGACGCAGAGGGGGTTTCCCCCCTTTTAGCCCCCGAGGGAGGGTCGGGCTTTGCCGAGGCGAGGCCGACCCTTCCTTGTTGACTAAACTTTGCGTGGGTGCGAGGTATATGAACAACTTGGAAACATCTTAAGGGTAGAAGCGACGTAGCTGTTGGATGTTCCAAGCGTTGCCGTAGACCTCGCCTTGGCTGTTGGCTAGCTTGTACGTTCCGGGCTTCAGGACTTTGGCGATGACGAATGGCCCTTCCCAGGGGGGCGTGAGCTTGTGCCTCCCTCGGGCGTCTTGCCGCAGTCGAAGCACCAGGTCGCCCACCTGGAGGTCTCGGGGTCGGACCCCTCGGGCGTGGTAGCATCGCAGGGACTGCTGATACCGCGCCGAGTGTAGTAAGGCCCTGTCCCGAGCCTCTTCCAGCTGGTCCAGCGAGTCTTCTCGGCTGGCTTGGTTGCTTTGATCGTCGTAGGCTCTCGTCCTCGGGGATCCGTATTCCAGGTCCGTGGGCAAGACGGCCTCGGCCCCGTAGACCAGGAAGAACGGCGTGAAACCCGTGGCTCGGCTCGGCGTCGTCCTCAGGCTCCAGACCACCGAGGGGAGTTCCTTCATCCATCGCTTGCCGAACTTGTTGAGGTCGTTGTAAATCCGAGGCTTGAGCCCTTGTAGTATCATGCCATTGGCACGCTCTACTTGCCCATTCGACATGGGATGAGCTACGGCAGCCCAGTCCACCCGGATGTTGTGATCCTCGCAAAAATCCAAGAATTTTTTGCCGGTGAACTGGGTGCCGTTGTCGGTGATGATGGAGTTTGGGACCCCGAAGCGATGGATGATGTTGGTGAAGAACGCCACCGCCTGCTCGGACCTGATGCCGTTTAGGGGTCGGACCTCGATCCACTTGGAGAACTTGTCGACGGCGACCAGCAGGTGCGTGTAGCCCCCGGGCGCCTTCTGCAGGGGGCCGACGAGGTCCAGCCCCCACACAGCGAAGGGCCAGGTGATGGGTATCGTCTGCAGATCCTGAGCGGGCATGTGGGTCTGCTTTGCATAGAATTGACACCCTCTGCAGGTGCGGACGATTCTAGTGGCGTCAGCCACCGCCGTTGGCCAGTAGAAGCCTTGCCGGAAAGCGTTCCCGACAAGGGCTCGAGGCGCTGCGTGATGGCCGCAAGCCCCCGAGTGTATCTCTTGCAGGAGTTCCTGACCTTCGGCAATGGAGATGCACCGCTGGAGGATGCCCGAGGGGCTGCGGTGGTAGAGCTCCTTCTCATCGCCCAGCAAGACGAACGACTTGGCGCGTCGCGCTACCCGCCGTGCCTCGGCCCGGTCGAGGGGTAGCTCTCCTTGGCGGAGATATTGCAGGTACGGGGCCTGCCAATCTTGATCAGGCGTGACCCCGCCCCGCTCCTCCTCGATGCGCAGCGCCTCGCCCTCGGGAGCCGAGGGTTCCTCGGGCTGAACCGAGGACGGCTCGGGCTGGGCCGAGGTTACCTCGGACGGGGCCGAGGGCTCCTCGGGCTCGGGCGTGTCGCTGATCTTGACGGAGGGTTGGTGCAGATCCCAGGAGAAGACGTCCGGGGGAACCGTCGTTCGCCCCGAGGCTATCTTTGCCAGCTCGTCCGCAGTCTCGTTGTAGCGCCGGGCGATGTGGTTAAGCTCGAGCCCGTAGAACTTGTCTTCCAGGCGTCGAACCTCATCACAGTAGGCCTCCATCTTCGGGTCGCGGCAGTGGGAGTTCTTCATGACCTGGTCGATGACGAGCTGCGAGTCGCCGCGAGCGTCGAGGCGTCGGACCCCTAGCTCGATGGCGATTCGCAATCCGTTGATCAGAGCTTCGTACTCAGCCACATTGTTGGACGCCGGGAAGTGGAGGCGCAGCACGTAGCGCAGGTGTTTCCCGAGGGGCGAGACGAAGAGCAGGCCCGCGCCGGCTCCCGTCTTCATCAGCGACCCGTCGAAAAACATGGTCCAGAGCTCCGGTTGGATCGGAGCCGTCGGCAACTGGGTGTCGACCCATTCGGCTACGAAGTCCGCCAGTACCTGGGACTTGATGGCCTTCCGAGGGGCGAACGAGATTGTCTCGCCCATGATTTCCACCGCCCACTTTGCGATCCGTCCCGAGGCCTCTCGGCACTAGATGATCTCCCCCAGGGGGAAGGATGACACCACAGTTACTGGATGAGACTCGAAGTAATGCCGCAACTTTCGCCTCGTCAGGATCACTGCATACAGCAGCTTCTGAACTTGTGGGTAGCGGATCTTGGTTTCGGACAGCACCTCGCTGACGAAGTAAACTGGCCTCTGAATGGGCAATGCATGCCCCTCTTCTTGCCTTTCGACCACGATCGCGGCGCTAACCACCTGAGTGGTAGCGGCGACGTAGACCAAGAGGGCTTCTCCATCAGCTGGGGGTACCAAGACGGGCACCTGGGTGAGGAGCGCCTTCAGGTTCCCGAGAGCTTCCTCGGCCTCGGGGGTCCAAGTGAAGCACTCGGCCTTCCTTAAGAGACGGTACAGAGGCAGGCCTCTTTCGCCGAGGCGCGAGATGAAACGGCTCAAGGCCGCGAGACATCCCATGACCCTCTGTACGCCTTTTAAGTCCTTGATGGGCCCCATGCTAGTGATGGCTGCGATCTTCTCCGGGTTGGCTTCGATGCCCCGCTCGGAGACGATGAATCCCAGGAGCATGCCTCGGGGCACCCCGAAGACACACTTCTCGGGATTGAGCTTGACGTCCTTTGCCTTGAGACACCGGAATGTCACTTCAAGGTCGGAGGCTTTCCTTGTCTTGACTACGATGTCATCGACGTAGGCCTCGACCGTGCGACCGATGTGTTCGCCGAACACATGGTTCATGCACCGCTGGTACGTTGCACCCACGTTCCTCAAACCGAACGGCATGGTGACATAGCAGTACATGCCGAAAGGCGTGATGAAAGAAGTCGCGAGCTGGTCGGACTCTTTCATCTTGATTTGATGATACCCTGAGTAGGCATCGAGGAAAGACAGGGTTTCGCACCCAGCAGTGGAATCCATGATTTGATCGATGCGAGGTAGAGGGTAGGGAACCCTCGGACATGCTTTGTTGAGACCAGTGTAGTCTACACACATCCGCCATTTCCCCCCTTTCTTCCTCACAAGCACAGGGTTGGCAAGCCATTCGGGATGGAATACCTCTTTGATGAACCCTGCTGCCATCAGCTTGTGGATCTCCTCGCCTATCACCCTGCGACTTTCCTCGTCGAATCGGCGCAGAGGCTGCCTGACCGGTCGGGCTCCGGCCCGAATATCCAGCGAGTGCTCGGCGACATCCCTCGGTATGCCGGGCATGTCCGAGGGACTCCACGCAAAGACGTCGACGTTTGCGCGGAGAAAGTCGACGAGCACTGCTTCCTATTTGGGGTCGAGCCCGGAACCGATCCAGATCTGCTTGGAGGTGTCGCCACTGGGGTCGAGAGGGACGGCCTTAACCGTCTCCGCTGGCTCGAAGTTGCCGGCGTGTCGCTTCACGTCCGGCACCTCTCGGGAGAGGTTTTCCAGGTCGGCGATGAGGGCCTCGGACTCGGCGAGGGCCTCGGCGTACTCCACGCAGTCCACATCGCATTCGAACGCGTGTTTGTACGTGGGGCCGACGGTGATGACCCCGTTGGGGCCCGGCATCTTGAGCTTCAGGTAGGTGTGGTTGGGGATGGCCATGAACTTCGCGTAGCATGGCCTCCCCAATACTGCGTGGTAGGTTCCTCGGAACCCGACCACCTCGAACGTCAAAGTCTCCCTTCGGAAGTTGGAGGGTGTTCCGAAGCAGACAGGAAGGTCGAGCCGTCCGAGGGGCTGGACGCGCTTCCCAGGAATGATCCCGTGGAAGGGCGCAGCGCCTGCTCGGACGGAGGACAGATCGACGCGCAGGAGCCTGAGGGTCTCGGCGTAGATGATATTGAGGCAGCTGCCCCCATCCATCAGGACCTTGGTGAGCCTAACGTCGCCGATGATGGGGTCGACGACGAGCGGGTATTTCCCCGGGCTCGGCACGTGGTCGGGGTGGTCAGCTTGGTCGAAGGTGATGGGCTTGTCGGACCAGTCTAGGTAGACTGGCGCCGCCACCTTCACCGAGCAGACCTCCCGACGCTCTCGCTTGCGATGCCGAGCCGAGGCATTCGCCGCATGCCCTCCGTAGATCATGAAGCAGTCGCGGACCTCGGGGAACTCTCCTGCTTGGTGATCTTCCTTTTTGTCGTCGTTGCGGGCCCTGCCACCCTCTGCGGGTGGCCCGGCCTTGTGGAAGTGGCGCCGAAGCATGACGCACTCCTCGAGGGTGTGCTTGACGGGCCCCTGATGGTAAGGGCACGTCTCCTTGAGCATCTTGTCGAAGAGGTTTGCCCCTCCGGGGGGCTTCCGAGGGTTCTTGTACTCGGTGGCGGCGACAAGGTCCGTGTTGGCGGCGTCGCGTTTCGCTTGCGACTTCCTCCTGCCTTTCTTCTTGGCGCCGAGCGGAGTAGACGCCTCGGGAGCATCCTCCGACGGGCGGCCCTGGGGCTGCTTGTCCTTTCGGAAGATGGCCTCGACCGCCTCCTGGCCAGAGGCGAACTTGGTGGCGATGTCCATCAGCTCGCTCGCCCTGGTGGGGGTCTTGCGACCCAACTTGCTCACCAGGTCACGGCAAGTGGTGCCGGCAAGGAACGCGCCGATGACATCTGAGTCGGTGATGTTGGGCAGCTCGGTGCGCTGCTTCGAGAACCGCCAGATGTAGTCCCGAAGAGACTCTCCCGGCTGTTGCCGGCAGCTTCGGAGGTCCCAGGAATTCCCGGGGCGCACGTACGTGCCCTGGAAGTTGCCGGCGAAAGCTTGGACCAAATCCTCCCAGTTGGAAATCTGCCCCGGAGGCAGGTGCTCCAACCAAGCGCGAGCAGTGTCGGAGAGGAACAGGGGGAGGTTGCGGATGATGAGGTTGTCGTCGTCCGTTCCACCCAGTTGACAGGCCAGGCGGTAGTCCGCGAGCCACAATTCCGGTCTTGTTTCCCCCGAGTACTTTGTGATAGTAGTCGGGGGTCGGAATCGGGCCGGAAACGGCGCCCGCCGAATGGCCCGGCTGAAGACCTGCGGACCGGGTGGTTCGGGCGAGGGACTCCGATCCTCCCCGCTGTCGTAGCGTCCCCCACGCCTGGGGTGATAGCCTCGGCGCACCCTTTCGTCGAGGCGGGCCCGACGGTCGCGATGAGGGTGCTCGTCGCCGAGGTGGCCTGGGGCCGCAGGCGCGGTGTTGCGCGTGCGCCCGGTGTAGACCGAGGCTTCCCGCATGAGTCGGGAAGTCGCGGCACGAGGTTCCGAGGGGTACCCCTGCCTTCGGGAGGCAGAGCTCTCGGCCCGCCGGGCCGCAGCGCCTTCCAGGAGATGCTTGAGCTCTCCCTGGATTCGCCGACCCTCGGTGGTTGATGACTCCGGCATCGCGCGGAGGAGCATCGCTGCGGCTGCCAGGTCCTGACCGGTCCTGCTGGATGCGGGTGGCGGCCTGTCCCTGGCATCGTTGGCGATGCGGTGCTGGAGACCCTGGGGCAGGTGACGTATTTCTCCGGCCGGGGGCTGGCCCGCCCATACCTGCCCGACGTCCCGGCGGATCGACTCGAGCGCTCCCGCCCCCTCGTCGAGCCCGGCCTGCGCCCCGCGGACTTGCTCGAGCTGTGGGTCGTGACCCCCCGCCGGAATGGGGACCACAGCTAGCTCTCGCGGGATGTCGGCGCGATGCACTGGCCTAGGGAGATCACCATCCTCCGGCATGCCGAGACGGTTGCCTCCGGAGGGATCCCCTAGCTCGACGTGGAAACATTCGCGGCTCGGGCCACAGTCCTTGTCGTCAAGGCTGCGGCTGCCGTCGGAACAGTCGGAGAGGCAGTAGTTGCATGCGGTCATGAAGTCCCGCATGGCACTGGGGTTGCCAGATCCAGAGAAATCCCAGCAGATGCTGGGGTCGTCATCTTCCTCGGGCCCAGAGGGCCCGTAGGTCGAGACGCCCGTCAATCGGTCCCAAGGCGACCGCACACGAAACCCAAGAGAGGTTGCACTCGCCTCAACGTGAGCGCCCGCCAGAGCGAGGTCGCTAGGCGGGTTGAGGTTGAGTCGAAATGACGAAGGATGGGAATCAGTCGGTACCTTTTGGTCGACGAGGAGCGATGAAGTCACATCGGGAACTGATCGCGCCGTCGTCCTGGGTACGAGGGCGACGTCCTGCAGGCCCTCCGTGAGCGTGCTGGCGTCGTCCACTTGCTCGGGGTTGGCGTGTTGCGGGGGGACGGCGCTCGCCTTCGCCTCAAACGCGAGGGTGACGCCCGACGCGTCCTCCGTTGGGGCGCTGGGGATGTCGATTCGCTCGACAGCCGACGGAGCGCAGCCTCCCGCTCGGCCCTGGTTGCCCCGCCTCCTCCTCCGATGGCGAGGGAGAGGATGGGGCGAGCTCGAATGTTGTTCTTCCCCCACGTGGGGAAGACGTCGTCGATTCCGCCGCCGGCGGGCGGGCTGTCGGCCACCATTGTCGCCGTCGCGCGGCGGTGGAAGGAGTATCATGTCGTAGCTGCCGTCGAAAGACATGAACTCGAGACTCCCGAAACGGAGCACCGTCCCGGGTTGGAGAGGTCGTTGGAGACTGCCCATCTGGAGCTTGACGGGAAACTGCTCGTCAACACGCAGCAGGCCCCTACCTGGCGCGCCAACTGTCGGCGTTTCGAGACCGGGGGGTCCCTAAGCCGACGAGTGAGTGTGCCGCGTGCCCCAGCCCAGATGGGTCGAGCGCGTGGGCGAGCGCGAAGGGGGGAAAGTGAGGTGGCCGGAGCCAAGTCGTGAGGGAGGTGGAGATCCCGCGGCCTTCGCGTTCGTCCCGCGCCCAGGTCGGGTGCGCTTGCAGTAGGGGGTTACAAGCGTCCACGCGGGTGAGGGAAGCGAGTGGCCCCAAGAGAGCACCTGCCCCTGCCCTCGTTCCCGCGGGGCCAACCTTTTCTAAGAAGGCCCTGGTCCTTCCTTTTATAGGCGTAAGGAGAGGATCCAGGTGTACAATGGGGGTGCAGCAGAGTGCTACGTGTCTAGCGGGGGAGAGCTAGCGCCCTAGGTACATGCCAATGTGGCAGCCGGAGAGAACTTGGCACCCAGCTGGTGTGGTGTCGTGGCTGTCGGAGGAGTAACGGAGCCTGGTGGAGGGACAGCTGTCGGAACAGTTGGGCTCTTGCTGACGTCCCCCTGCTTCCGTAAGGGAGCTGAGAGCCGCCGTCGTCATGGGTCTAGCGGGGCGCCATCATTGCCTATCTGGCGGAGCTAGCCAGATGGGACGTCGGTCTTGTTCTCTGCAGCCCAAGTCGGCTCGGGGTAGGGTGATGATGGCGCTTCCTGTTGACGTGGCGGACTTGTGCCCTAGGTCGGGCGACGTGGAGGCTCCTCCGAGGCCGAGGTCGAGTCTGTCTTCCATGGCCGAGCCCGAGCCCGAGCTCCTGGGTCGGGCGAGGCGGAGGTCGTTCGGCAGAGGCCAGGGCGGAGTCCGACCCCAGGGGTCGGGCGAAGCGGAGTTCGCCGTCTTTCGGGGCCTTAGCTCGAGTCCGAGCCCTGGGTCGGGCGGAGCGGAGTTCGCCGTCTTCCGGGGCCTTAGCCCGAGTCCGAGCCCTGGGTCGGGCGGAGCGGAGTTCGCCATCTTCCGGGGCCTTAGCCCGAGTCCGAGCCCTGGGTCGGGCGGAGCGGAGTTCGCCGTCTTCCGGGGCCTTAGCCCGAGTCCGAGCCCTGGGTCGGGCGGAGCGGAGTTCGCCGTCTTCCGGGGCCTTAGCCCGAGTCCGAGCCCTGGGTCGGGCGGAGCGGAGTTCGCCGTCTTCCGGGGCCTTAGCCCGAGTCCGAGCCCTGGGTCGGGCGGAGCGGAGTTCGCCGTCTTCCGGGGCCTTAGCCCGAGTCCGAGCCCTGGGTCGGGCGGAGCTTCCTATGGCACCTTTGGCAAGGCCTGGCTGCCTGTCAGTCTCACTCTATCAAGTGGCACCGCAGTCGGGACGGCGCAGGCGGCGCTGTCCTTTTGTCAGACCGGTCAGTGGAGCGGCGAAGTGACGGCGGTCACTTCGGCTCTGCCAGGGGGCGCGCGTCAGGATAAAGGTGCCAGGCTACCTTTGCGTTAAATGCCCCTGTGACTTGGTCGGTCGGCGCGGCGATTTAGTCAGGGTTGCTTCTTAACGAAGGCAAGGCCTCGGGCGAGCCGGAGATGCGTCCGCCGCAAAAAAGGGGGCCTCGGGCGAGACGGAAACACCTCAGGGTCGGCTGCCCTTGCCCGAGGCTAGGCTCGGGCGAGGCGTGATCGAGTCGCTCGTATGGACTGATCTCTGACTTAATCGCACCCATCAGGCCTCTGCAGCTTTATGCTGATGGGGGTTACCAGCTGAGAATTAGGCGTCTTGAGGGTACCCCTAATTATGGTCCCCGACAATCATGTAATGCTCATGGAAATGCAAAGATAATAAAAGTTTATTATCTTAAGTCTTGAATACAACTTTCCTTCACGGATCTCCGAGAAACTAGGGTTTTCAGAGTCTATAGTGAAGTTCATAGGGCACGGGGGCTAGGGTTTTGGGGTCTAAGTATCAAACATGATCCAAATTATACCAAACTTTACCCAAGGTTTCTAAATAATATTTAAAGTTTACCTAAAAAGTTTGGTGAATTTTGGAATTATTAATTATTTTCTAAAATTCTAGAAGTATGGATTTTGGTTATTTTAAATGTCCCAAAATTCCTTATTGGAACTAAAAATCATGAAACTATTTTTATTAAATACTATAGGAAATTAGAAACCTAGCAAAATTGGTCTGGTATTTTTAGCATTTTTCTACAATTTTCTAGGAATTTCTTAAGTCTAAAAGAAAAAGAAAAAAGAAAAGATGCTACAGGCTTGGGCTGAATCTGGCCCGAGTCGGCCCATTATTGGAGGAAAATGCTCGTGTGCGCCCGCATGCAGAATTTGCAAGGAAGACCCTTTCTTTTTGTACAACCCGAAAGAGTCCAAGACACTATTTGATGCAGTCGCTAATGTTTGCAAATAAACCCCTGCGCTTCTATTCCTTCACACTCCGAAGTCCACGACGGTGGACGGCGACGCGCAGATTTCCGGCGAGCTTGTACCAGCTAGGATACTTAATGACCAGGGCCCTAACCTGGCCGACACCGAATTCTACCTTTGGCGGCCATTTCCCCTCCATCAATTGCATAAATCTGAGTCGGACTCTCCCTGTCCACGATGATGGCGGAAACCGAGAACATTTTGACGTGTTCATGACGACTCAGGGTAGTCTAGCACAATTGGATAGGTTTACGAGTAATAGGAGACTTAATGGAGGCTAGAACATTAAGCAAGGATGCTGGAACTGACCTACGGGCGTCTGGCCACGATGAGGTGCTTACGGGCGCGAAAAACTGATTTGGGGAGAAAAGGAAATTGGAGCTCTCTGGTGGCTAATCGGAGGCAGTAGCGGATGCTTTGGCTTCGTGATGCCTTAATGGAGCTAGAGGTGTGCTCAATTTATAGTATCTCAAAGCAGTGGCTCTCAATTTGGTCATGGCGTGCTGGCGGTCGGAGGTAGGGAAGAGTACTGGCGCAATAGCTGTGTGTCCTTCACCGTGGCAGGTTCACCGGCGACGAGTCCACAATGTAAAGCAGCCTACTATGACGTGGTGAAGTCTCAATACACGTGGCATATGATCGGCGGACAGCCAACGCCGGTGAGCTTATCTGCGTCGGCCGCAAGGCAAGGGGGTACGGCGGCCAGCCACCGGGGTTATCCCCAAGCGAAGATCTTTTACCTAGGAGCGTTATCTGGTCACTGGTGAGCACGAATCGCAACAACGGCGTGGATCTGGGCGCACGGTCGCCGGCGGTAAGGTGCGTTGCACCAGCGATCTTGTTCAGGGCACTGTACCATCGCGATTAACCTTTAGAACGACTGACAGAGCTCTTTTGAGGGCAATTTGTGCCAAATTTTGTGTAGTGACCAGACCAACACTCTGCATCAAAATTGTAGTTCAACAAACCAACTTTAAGTTTGCCATAGAGGTTTTAGTTAAACAACCACTGAATCAAGCGCTACTTGGTTCCAAAGTTGATCCTACACACTGTTAACCAGAGTTTCAGACTTGAGGCTGACTAACAGCCCAACTTTGGGCCCAGTTTCTCAACTTTGCATAACAACAATGCTTAATCCCTTAAGCAAAGTTGTACTCATATTGTAGCTCTAAACCTTTGATGTGTTGACCTAGGGCAAAATATTCATAATTTGGAAGATACAAGCTTCTAAAGTTGAGCCTATGCACTGAAATTCAGACCTAGCCATTTGAGCACAATTGTGGCCTTTTTGCAAATAAGCCCAAAACTTAGGGTTTCATTTGCAAATCTCCAAATATGTGAACCATATGACTAAAGACACCCTATTTCCATGATTTTTGCACTTAGGTCCAAAATGTGCACACTTTTACAAATACCCCCCCTAGGGTTTCAGTCCAGGGTTTTCCAGGGGTCTGTTTAGGGTTTTAGGTACCTCTAGGGTTTGGATATTACTTATGTCCATTAATGGTGACATTTTATGATCATTACTAATAAGTTTTGAAGTTTTCTTTTGTTTAGACTTTGTTTATTCTTCTAAGCCCAGTTCTAGGGTTAAGTACTGTACCCTAGGGTTTCACCTATGAAATGTCACATCAGTACAACTTGTTTGAACTTTTTGCCTAGTGAATGCATTCTAGGTGTGACAAACACATGATATGCCAATGCTTATGATGTTATGCTCAAATTTTAGTGGCAGTAACATCAGGGGTGTTACAGCTGTACACAACCAACTCTTTTCCAATTCATTTCTTCTTTCCTCGGCACTGTTTCTAGCACTTAGATAACCATGTTAGTACTAAAAAACAATTCAATTAGTCTAGAAACATACCTTATGCCTTGATTTGCACTTCTCACTTTATTTGGCACTTGAGAACTTAATCAAACGTGTTGGACATTTAATCACCAAAACATTATAGAAATGGCCCAAGGGCACATTTCCCTTTTAGTTACCTACATGTTTGGTTTACAATGTAGCTTATGTTGCCAAAGAACCTTATGGTTAGGAAAAATCAAATTCCTAATACATACACTCTACATCATGTTAGTGAGCATCAAGCTAGCACTTGGCCCTATTGATCTATTTGTGCTCATGAATATCCTTTGCTTCATACTTGTTGATGAGGACATCCTCCACTATTACCCGTTGGCAAAGACGCAATTGGCCCAGTTAGCCTAATTGTAGTCGGACGGCGACCGTGTGAGCCTCAGAATTATCCCACCTTGCTTAACTTGGGAGGAGGAAGCCACTTTAAAAGGGAGAGCCAACCTTCCCCCATTGGACTAGTCTTTTGGGGCGATTGGGCCTTTCCCTGAGTTGGGTGTGCTTAATGAACTGTTGGGCTCCAGGCAACCCTAATTTGTTGGGCCTTGGCCAACCCCACCTGGGCTGGGTGTATCATCTGGTATCGGAGCTAGGGCCCATTTTAAGAAGGTGGGAATGATGAGGACATCCTCCACTATTACCCGTTGGCAAAGACGCAATTGGCCCAGTTGGCCCAATTATAGTCGGACGACGACCGTGTGAGCCTCAGAATTATCCCACCTTGCTTAACTTGGGAGGAGGAAGCCACTTTAAAAGGGAGAGCCACCCTTCCCCCATTGGACTAGTCTTTTGGGGCGATTGGGCCTTTCCCTGAGTTGGGTGTGCTTAATGATTTGTTGGGCTCTAGGCAACCCTAATTTGTTGGGCCTCGGCCAACCCCACCTGGGCTGGGTGTATCACTTGTTGTCCATCCATAACGTCCTTGGGGCCAAGAAACCCATTTAGCCAGTAGTGACTCAATATGTGTATAACCATTGCAAAACACATGTTACTCACAAGCACTTGTATTCATCAATTATCAAAACTCCAAAGCCAAAATAGGGACCTAGATGCGTTTTTACAAGTGCATGTGTTGGGAACTCGATGGCCTCAAAGTTCAGTTCAAAGCCATCAAGTGTACTAGAACCACTAGGGCATGGAAGAACACCATGACCTAAATCGAAGCTCTGCAACTAGGGTACAAAATCCATGTTGAAGTCGCAATTGATAGATGGGGTGATGGGATTTAAGTTGGCGTTATCATCCTCAAATAGATTAGTGCCAACAAGAGATAATATGTGCTTACCAACTTCTAGGACATCCACGACAATGGTGGCGAGCATATCAGAGTAGAGGTGATGCAGCAGAAAGCAAGGGAGCCACTACATGTTGGTAGAGGGGGAGCTACTTGATACTTAGAACTAGTGAAACAAAGAGACCCAACTAACAATTAGTTAGGTTATTAACTAGACTTGTTTATAATTTGGATCCAAAGAAGCTATTAGTTGTTAACCATTATACCAGGTTTACTACACATACCATGGAATATAGTTTTAAACTATATTTTTTGCAATTAGCCTTTGTTGTTTATGATCCAATCAAGCCCACCTGTTTTCTTTTTAAGAAAAAAAACATTTTGTCTTTCTTAACTATCACAAAAGTTAGTTTTTTCTTCCTCAACTCAAAAATCGGAAATAGCTCTTCCCTCGTTAGACCGATCACCCCCAGGTAGTTTTTTTATTTTCCCTTTTATGTTTATCTTGGTCGAAAAATTGTAGTAAATCATAAAAAAAATCATAAAATGAAGAATCCAATTTTATTATACTCCACATGAGTAGATTTATAGAGTGAATATATGATTTGATATTGCTTTAGTACAAATTTTTTGTTGTAGCTTTAGATCTATACTTATTTGTAATTAATTCATAGTTGTAGTTTCTGAGGTCCAACTATTATAAAAAATATTGTGGGCTAATTATTTTATGTTTAAGCCATAGTAAAAATTCCGTACTCATTGAATTATGTATGATTGAGTTATATATTTATCCATATTTATGTTTCTTAAGTATTTTTTAAATAAAACAAATCTATGATTTAGTCATAGACGATTCAATAAGCATCATTTTTTTTGTTGAACTCCATGCGAGTACTACACAATGGATATATAATTAGTTGAGTACTCGTGCGTTGCAATGAGAACATATAATAACATGATAACTTATATACAAAATGTGTCTTATATTGTTATAAGAAAATGTTTCATAATCCATTTGTAATCCTGGTCATACTTAAATTTTGTTATTTTAATTTAACTGTTTCACTACTACATTGCAACCATCAGTATCATGTAGACTTCGATATATGCCACGATTTGTATGGTCTCATCATTGAAAAGCACGTGCCACACCTGCCAGTATAAGTTCCCTCATACATTGTCAGTCATCAGGTACGCACCACCATACACGCTTGCTTAAAAAAAGGCAAGTGTATGTGTTTGCGAAGAGAATTAAAAGCAGGCCGACACAAAAGCTACCCCGACGATGGCGAGTGGTCATTGCTGTCGGTTCTCCTCTGCGTCACCTCTGGCGCCAAGATGACGCCGCAGTCCTTGATATAGTAGTCGTCGAACGCGCACGACATGGCGAGTATCGATGACTCTTAGCTGGACTGCCAAACGAAGTGCACCCCGGGCTCATCAGCGAGGTAGTACACCTAGCCGTTGCACCACCGGATGTGTTACTCCTCAATATACATCTTGTTCGAGGACACTCACACAACGTCAGCAACGGCCGTCATCCCAGCGCACAAGAATTCAAGACCGGTCAATAGCGACTTACGTGGCAGGTTGAGCTTCAAGTGGATGATGAGCTGGACGGCGTGGCGGCGCCGTCGTCAGATGCGATGCCCAGAACAACCCGAGAGTCACCGGTGTTGGCGACGACCATGAGGTTCTCCTATTTGAAGATGGACAACGCGGTGTAGCCGCTCTGGACCGCGTCCAAGCGGCGGCTGCGACGGAGCTTGCCGAACACAGCGGCGCATGCGGGTACGTAGAACTGCTTTCAGAGGTCGAACTGACAGTCGCCAAGCTTCTTCTCATCGTCGATGAGCGACGCCAACGCGAGCGCCTCCTGCCAGTGGTGTTTGTTCGGGATTTCCACGTAAGAAACATGGATTCATCTTTGGCGTTGGTTTATAAAAATGACTCACAAGTCAGATCCATGGAAAAATATTACGGAGAATAAATGTCACACATATAAAAAAGAAATTTAAGTTGAAAATATTATTCAAACAAAAGAAATTGCATGCAAGGCTCTTCTTTAAATACTACTCCCTGCATCGAAAAATATAATTCAGGAATCTCGTTGATAATTATCTACTAATACACATTATGCAAGGACAGTAGGTGGGCTTTGGGAGAGATGTAGTATATATTTTTTACTGTAACAGTTATTGACATAAACACACGTGTGGTGTAGTGGTACCTATTTTTTAATTTAATTTTAGCTAGGCGTGGAATACAGGGAAATAGAAATGACAGAACACGGAATGACAACCTACCCCTAATGTTTTGTCGCAAAGTTTTTGTTGTACCTCTAAATCTACTTTTTCGTAATTAATTTATAGTAATAGTTTCTATGGTGAAATTTTATGGTGGGCTAATTATTGCAAGTATGAGATGTACCAAAAAATTTATACTAATTGAGTTATGTATGGTTATGTTATAATTTTGTCTAGATAAACATAGATATATTTATAACTAAGACAAACGTGACCCAATAAGCATACAATTATTAATATAGCTAACTCATACAATTTCATCATAATTAGACTTGAGAAACTGCAGGTATGAATTAATTAAAAATATATAGATCTGAAGTTATAAGAAACTTTGTGCTGAAGTGTACTGTATTATATATTTATTGTGTAGGTTACACACGTGAGTCCAACATAATTTGATTATTTATTGTATAACTTTTATGTAATTTACTGTAACTTTTTAAAGATTCAACCAAAATAAATATAAAAGGAAAAAATAAAAAAAAAAACAGTGAGGGAAACAGTCATAGAGTCAACTGACTGGTTTTGAGAGATAAGGGAGGAGATATTTTCGGTTTCAGAATTGAAGGAGAGAGAGAGGCACAAAAATATATATTTTTACTTTCTGTAACACCAGAAAAAAGTACCAAAACAACCACTGCAATCTCAATCCAGCCCATTTTTACATTTAAATCCAGACCGGCCCATGTTTTGGCTCAGCCAAGTTAACGGCCCAATTGGGCCTTCCTTCGCGGCCCACTATCGTCACCCCTTCTTTCCGTTCGCCACCGGTGCCGGCGCCATCTCGCTGCCGCCGAGCACGGCGGCAGCAGAGTCCACGTTGGTGAGGAGGTACTCGTAGATCTTCTTCCTGAGCCTCTCTATCGTCTCCTCCGGCACGCCGCTGGCCGCGCCGCCGTTGGCAGTGGGTGCCGCCGCTTCGCCGTCCGCTTCCGGTGGCGGATGCGGCGCCATCTCTGCCGACTTCCCGATCTCGCTCAGCCAGTCGTTGACGCGCTTAAGCTGCGGAAGCATCCTCGCGGCGCGGTCGCGGTCCCACGGCGCGGCCGCCGCAACGTCCGCGTCCAGGAACCGCTCCACGAACGCCAGGAACCACGCCCGTGCCTCGTCCCCGAGCCGCCGCGCAAGCTCGCCCCGCTCCTCCGCGCCGCCTCCTCGCTCCCATTCAGGCGGAGGCACTGCTGCTGCCGCAGCAGCGGCGGCGGCGGCGGCCGCCGCGGAACCAGCTTTCAACCTCCCCTTCGCTGGGGACAGCCGCGACTTCGCGGGCGGCACTGCCTTCGCCGCCGGCGGCTTGGCTGACTCGTCCACGAGCACGACGGCCAGCGGGGAGATGACACTGGCTGGGGCGGGTTTCAGGTTGTAGAGGGAGAAGGCGGAGAGATCGGTGGCGAGGCCGGCGCCGACCCAGGAGGCTGCCCGGCGGCGGCGCTCCGCCGCGACAGCCATGGTTTCCTCGTCGGCTGTTGACGCATCGCCGGCTGCTGATTGATCTGGTGAAGTCGCGGTGGAGACCGTGGTCGTGGCCTTGGTTAGAGACTCGGTGACGATGGTGGCTCGAGAGATAGCTCCATGCAGAGCGAGGAACTGCTCGACGGCCTGCTGTGGGTTCTGCTCCTCCGCCGACGAGCTCACCTCCGCGTACGAGCTGGTCAGAGCAATACAGCGGTCAGACAAACTCAAAGTGCATCAACGCTTCTGACAGCGAGTAAGCAAAGTAAAACCACATTCACAAAGCTTCATGAGCATAGGATTTTGCATTGCAGTTCTTGGATAACCACTGTAACAAACATACAGCAGTAAATTTCACATTTTGATCAGAATTTCAGATTAAACCAAGTTCACAATTGCTGTTGGTCAGGATAGGGAACACAGTGAGAACGGATGGTTTCATATTGTTTTTTTCCTTAACGAGTTTCATACTGTTGTTAATACACAATAGGACAATAGTGCAGTGGCAAGTACAGATAGGATCACTCCCTGCCTGGCAACATTTCGACAAGACCTAGCTGGCCATCCATGCCCTAGCATGAGCTACAGGGTACAGCAGTAGAAGTGTTCATACTGTCGGTAGAGCAAAGCAAGACAATGGCAATGTGAAGTCTGAACTCTAAGCATGTGCAAACATAATGGCAAGTCCATGCCGGGTCAAAGGGAGACGAAACAAAGATAGGAGTAGGTGGGTAGCATCATTGAGTCATGCATGACTGACAGCTAGAGCGATGACATTGGAAATGTCATGCCACCGGATTATTATTAAAAAAAAAGTGTTCAGAGCCATGTGAGACTTCAAAATAGACAACAAAAGATGAAAACGACCAACCACTATCCGAAATGTTGGCTATTAGAAGCCATTTGAAGCATGGATATACGATTGTCATAGACTTGGATTGACATGCTCAAAATTGGCTGGTTAGATGAAAACCTCTCAAGAGCATCTTTATGACCAAATGTTCAACAGTGGCCAATTTGCCATGATTATGACTAATAACTTGGTGCAATTTCATACCAAATTTTACAATACTGACACGTTTTGTTCCTTTTTTTATCAACTGTAGAGCGCATCTATCGAGTGCAGAGTGTTGAAATGGTAGCAGTTTTGGATGCCTTAAAGGCTTAAACTACAGATAAATTCTGTAGTGGCAAGACAATACAGGTAATATGCTTTAAAAAGTATTACCTTAAACATCGAACAATGCTCTCTGCCGCAGAAGCTTCTTGCATGGCTTCAACAGCAGCCATTTGTGCTGCATCCCTGTACTTCAGAAGCTCCTATGACAACAGACATCTCATTAAGCTTAAGCACCAAATGAATAACTGGAAGCATTCCCCTACCATGTGGTAAAATGATATACTATCGTCCCCTTTTTTTCTAAAATAATTATCACAGCCATTATTTTCTTTGGTAATGTATATGCGTAGAACGTCAACAGCAACACAGGGGCTCAGCTGGCAAATACCTTCCCTAGTTTAACGAGTGATGGAGGAAGCGTTGTCCACGAAGCGCTAGCATCTGTCAGTTTCCTGTTACTTGCAGCAACCTTCACTAGATTAGTGACATTCGGGTTATTTAAAACCCCTGATGTCCTCCTTATAGGAGAAGAAAGCTTGTTGTTCACAACTTTGTCGGAATCGTCTGCAGGAGCACTCGCTGAGCTCTTCCTGGGTGGAGTCAGAATCTTACTGTCATCCTTATTCGATGGTTTCTCTTCTGCTAATGATTTTCGTCTGGGAGTCTGAACATGGGAGAATCAACAAAGGTTATTTACTAAACATGCTGCATGGACATAAGACATTAATAGGGGCACTGATGAGTTGAAGCAATACTACAGTCTACATGTTCCTAACAAGAGACACATATGGTCAGGTTCTTGATCATATATTGATGAAAACGTTCAGAATTGATGTTGTTGATCCTACATTGATGAAAACTTCACAAGTATTATATACCCATGCTGTATATGACAAGGCATTGTTGACACTTACCGAAGAGCTTCGATTTTCAGACTTCTTTTCAGCTTTGGCAGGCTTTGAATCCGAATTGCCTTTGTCCTTTGCATCTGCTTTCCCTTCCCAGCTTCTTCTCAAGGCCTTGGGCCCAGATTCGAAGCTCAACAAGGTGTTACTAATGGAATTACCCAGGGAGGACTTCCTCCCTGCCGTAGTGGCCTTCAACACAGAAGCAGCCTTTTCTAGCAAGGACAGCCTTGACGGCGGCGATTTCTCTGCTCCTTTGGTTCTCACTCTCTGTTTCATGTCACTCGAGAATTTATCGAACGACGCAGGCAGAGAATGGGCGCTGGTCGGGGAAGACGGCGTCGACCTAGCGCTGGTTGATTTTGCCTTCGAGCTAACCACGTCCTTCTTGTCCGAGAGGAGGCCATTGAGCGCCTGTTTCGAGAGGTTGGAGTTCGACTTGGTGAGCTGGGGCTTCTTGCTCTCTGTGCCGTTGCTCTTGGCAGAAGCATTGATCTTCTCTAACCTGCCCTGCTCTTTCTCTAGCGACAGGGCAGCCGCATCCTTGGAACCACCGTTGGCGGAGGAGGCTTGGGCGGCCTTGCCGCTGCCAAGAAGAAAAGTGGAGGAGCTGGTCACCACAAGATCCTCCGGGTTGCCGACGCAGGCATGGCGGCCTGGGACCGGCCTGACCCCCCTGAGGATCGGCACCGGGGTGGCTGCCTCGAGACGGTCGACATGGACGAACTGCCCCAGCTGGATGACGTCGCTCAGGATGAGGTCGTGCTGCTCGTCCGGCAGCGACACGTAGGTGGCGTGCGACGAGTCGGACACCTTGAGGTAGAACCCCTGGTTGGTGAACAGGTCGCTCCCGGCGAGCGCGGGCACGATGCTGACGACCTGGAGCAGCGACGACCGGTGCTCGCCCGCGACCTTGACGTCGCTGTTCATGTGCTGCAGGAGCTTGAGGAGGACCCCGGGTACCAGCGACGCCATCGCTGCAGCTCCTAGCGCCGCATTTACCTGCGCGCAGTGTTGAACCCCCACTCCAATATGTAAGCTAAGCAGTGGAGCCTTCTGAGAGAACAATGATGTTGAGCTAACGTTGTCGGTAGCCATGGCAAAAGCGGATCACTCCAAGCTACCTAATGCAAATAAAGGCTGCGCGCGCGGCTTTACAACCAGAGCAACAAATCCAAATGAGCATGTCGGTAGCCTTGGCGAGAAAAATGAGCAACAAGTTCAGGCAGATCAAAACAGATTTCACCCTTTTTTTTCCCATACTAATTAACAAGAAAGCAAACAAACTTGTGAAGGCAACAGAAAAGGCAGAGCACAGTGCCGTACAAAGCATTATACTATCTGAAAGGAGGAGAAGGTGAACTAGTAAAGAGGTGTACTAGAAACGGTGGCTACAATGAGTAAGGACGGCGTTGTTCGTCGCAAGGGCATTCAATTGGGTCCGGAAAGGGATAGCGCATGGCCGCCAGTCTCGTGCGTTCTACAATCGGCTTCAGGCGATCAGTTGTAGTATGATCGAAGACCAAGGCAAACAGTGGGGGACGGACGAATCTAGACTTTAGAGACGAGAAGGCGATGGGTAAGGAGGAGGAGAAGCACACACACCTCGTGATGGACTGCCGAATCCCGCAAGGCCCGATCCCCTCCTCCGGCCTCACTTCGGTCTGCTCTTCTTCAGTCTCTTCTTCGTCGTCCTCTCAACGCTTGCCCTGAGTCGGCGGCGGCCGGCGGCTGCGGCTGCTGCAGGCGTGCGGCCTACGATCTTTGAAAAGCGCGGAAGGCTTTCCGCTTCCTGCTCAGGGAGAAGGAGAAGGAGAGGGGGAGGGTCTCTCCTGCTGGCCTTGTCGCATCCAGGACAGGAATCCCCGCCGGTTGGCTGCGGGAGGCGGTGACGACTGACGAGACGAACCAACCAGGAGGCGACGGTGTCCTCCTCTCCTGGACCCTGGTGCGTGCGCGCTGGGACTGGGAGGCGTGGTGCTTGTCTCTCCTCTTCTCTGCGCGTGCTCGCTGTCTCTCTCTAAAAAGCAGAGGAGGGTCGCACGCGGGGCGGGGCAGGCTGCTCCTGCGCCGGCGAGGACAGATGGCAACTGTGCTGTGGAAAAGCTGCGTGGAAAGGAGGTGCGGGCCCCGCTGACCCAGTGTCCGCGGGCGGCCTTGTGTTGCGGTGAGGCGTCGCATTCAACGGAGGAGGGTAGTAGAGTGGAGTAGGATGAGCAGGTCAGTCGAGGAAGCCCCAAAACCTTCATTATTATTATTATTTTATTATAAATTCAGTTGCAAAAGAGTTTCAAGGTACAGTTACCTAGGCTGTTGTAGAGATTTTATTCTAGTTTCGTCTTATTAAAGCTAGATTGGGAACCCCATTTAAAAAAATCCATTTAGACTCTGTTCGTTTCTCCAAGAATGGTCCTGGAATTTTTCAGGTTGATCAAAACTTACATAAATTAGAAAAAACAATGTGGTTCGGAATTGTTCCGGGTCACCGTTCCTAGACAATTGAACGGCCCCTTACTAAAAAATAAAAATGAAAATCACTTATTAAAATGGGATTCCTAAACTAGACCTTAAATGTCTTTCTATTGTAAGTATAATGGCATACCAATAATTTAATAAGAAGAAAGATAAATACAGTTTTATGTAAGGTAAGAGTGTTTTATTTAGATTAGCCTACACGGGTTTATAGACAAAAAATGATATAATATTCTTAAAAATACTGCAATAAAATTCTGCTCCGTGAATAGCCTATGACCACTGTATCATCTTTTTAGAGTGAATTTCATTCGCACAATACTCTACAAAAGCTATATTTACCTCGTAAGTCAGTAAGTTTGCTACCTTGTCACCATATTAAAATATACTCGCTCCATCCTAAAAAAAATAAGATGCATATTTTTTGGCACTGCTTTTTAGAAGAACTCTGAACATTTATTTTTTTAAACGTGCCTTTAATAAATATAAAATGAACATCATGTCAAATTACTTTTGAATACACATCCATTTATATAAGATGCATACACCAAAAATATGTGTTTTGGGCTGAATTATTAGCCAAAAAATTTATATACACTATGTTTTTTTATATTAGAGAGAGAAGGACGGAAATTTTCCATTGTATATATACAATAATTTGTGTATACAATGTATACTAAATAGTACTAAGTTAAAGATGTGCTCTGTTTTAACAATAAACTTATTTAAAGGTGCTAAATAAATCTACACTCCCTTATTAGTTGTATTGTTCGGACTCTTTTAGGGCTTGTTTAGGAGCAAGTGAAATGGAGAGAATTAAGGAGGCTATAATCTCTTGTTATTCAAAATTTAATAGCAAGGGATTATAGACCCCTCAATTCTCTTTATTCCACTTGCTCCTAAATAAGCCCTTAGATTTACAATAAAAGTTATGCATATAAACAGTGTATATCGAGATGCATAGCGAAAAAGATAGATAGCTTGAAAAGCTAGAAGAACTTATAATTTGAAACTAAGAGAGTACTAAAACACTAAACAATTAAATAGTATAAGTAGACATATTGTTATAAAATATCTAGTACAGACATAAATATTAATATACTTTTAAATATAGTTTGATTGCCTTAGATAGTCTGGTTAAAGCTAAATACTATAATTAATTTTAATATAGGTCGAGTCGAGCTTAGGTAGGGTAAAGATTGGGTCGTAGGTCATTTATCACTACTCGTATCTGGCCCATGCTTAGTGTCATGTGGAGTCGGGTTGGTTCGTACCTTCTATATGACGTGTCGGATCAGGGGTTTTTTGGATTAGGTTAGTTTTTTTAGGTTGATTTTTTTTAGGTTGTATCGGGTTTTATGTCAAAAAATCATGATCCGTGAGTTATTTCGGGTCAAAAGTCACAGTCCATGCTCACTCATTGTATTAGGCGGATTGGATCAGGCCGAGGTTTTTTTTTTTTTTTTGAGAGAGGTCAGATCGGATCGGGTTGAATAGATCGGTGCCTATTAATCCTGTCTACCTGGGAGCCCTTTCTTTCTTATCCGATCCACGTATGGGATTCTCTACACCCGCCAGGGCTGGGCTCGTCGTTGGGCGATGCGACTGGCTGTACCGACAGCTCCTCCAATACGCGATGCATGAATGCATGATAGGGGGCGAAAAAAAGGTACGCAGAGAATAATACTCTGGCGACCGGTTTACCAACCGGCAATACATTATACAGTGGTTACGAGATCCCTATCAATTATTCATCGGGCAGCTAGCGACGGCATTATTATCAATTCCAACGCTGACCGGATGGCAGCGAACGTTTACTAACAACCAATCAGTTTTTTTTATTTTTATTTTTGATCATATACATGCCGGCCGCGCGCCATGTACTTAGAATAATCTGCTAAAATCGTTCTTTCGATCCTTCTGATTGAAATTCGTTCTAACAATAATCATATAGTCCACACACAAATCAGCTAAACTAATATAGTTAAGTGCATTCGTTTGAAACTTGGTATGAATCTATCTAGAAGTTGGTCATATTCTTAAAATTAGACAATTGCTATAGAAATCAGAAGGCCAAGAGAACTGAAAAGCTACGTATGGACGCGAACGCCAAAAGAATTTTGTTAGGGCTAATCTGGGAACTCTGTTTTTCCAAAAAAAAAATATTTTTCTTTGAAAAATATAAATCCTTAAAGAAAATAGTGTTTTCAGGCTAGTTTGAGAATCATATTTTCCTAAAAAAAATTAGTTCATTTTTCTTTGGGAAAATAGAAATCACATGGGAAATGGAGTCCCCAAACTAGCCCTTACAGTATTAAAAAAAATACACACACAACTTACCTTGAGAAGCAAGGTAGATCTCCCACTTTTTTCTTCTCGGAATGGAAAAACAAAGGCGTGTGGCAATGGATCCAAGGTCTAGAACAGCAAATAAAAAAGAGGTACTGAAAACGGTCTTCACTCTCGAATAGGTACTGTCACATTCCATTTTAAGGATCTTTAGGGCGCTTCATGCCTTTGCTCAATTTGCAAGCTAGGAACTGCGCTACTGTAGTACTAATTAAGTACACCCGATATTACTACTTTATTGCATTAACTAAGGGTCTGATGGGAAGCATCTAGTTTCTAAAAAAAACTGGTTTATAGAAATTAAGGTGATTCCAAACATACCATCAGTTTATAAAAGTTAGATTCTCAGTTTTTTAAAACCAAGAAGCTGGTTTCTCCTATTAAAACATAAAAATCAATTTTTAAAAATTGGGCTGCTTCCAAACAGGACATAACTCATTTAGAAAGGATATGCATCTACAAGGTACTGCTTCTCGTGGCTTTGACTTAGGCTAGTGTCGGGTACCGTAATTAGGGGTACCCCAACACTTCTAAATATGGCTGGGAAACGTCTTCAGAACAAACATTAAAGACTGATAAGCACGGTTCAAGTCAAGGCCTCGTCTGCCAAAGGACGCGATCTCGCCTCGCCCGAGCCCGGCCTCGGGCGGGAACAGTAGTCCCGGGCGGATTCACGCCTCGCCCGAGGGCCTCCACAGGCAGTGGGCGCACCCTCGGCTCGCCCGAAGCCAAGCTCGGTAAACTTTGTCGTGCAGCGACCTTGGCCAAATCGCCTTACCAGCCGACCGTATCGCATGCGCATTTAATGCGAGGATCGTCTGACACCTTATCCTGACACGCACGCCTCAGTCGACAAGGTCGAAGTGACCGCAGTCACTCCGTCCTTTCACTGACCGTTCTGACAGGAAAATAGCACTGTTTGCCCCGCTCCGGCTACTGTGCCAACCACCAGGGTAAGACTAACAACAGTAAGTCACGGCCTCTCCCGAGTTCAGCCTCGGGCACAACAGGGAGCTCCGCCTCGCCCGACCCTAGGCCTCGGTCTCAGCATCGGCCTCGGGGGAATTCTCCGCCTCGCTCGACCTCGGCCTCGGGAGGAGTCACATCCGCGCCCGACCTCAGCCTCGGCCTCGGGAGGAGTCGCCGCCTCGCCCGACCTCGGCCTCGGACCGACTACGCTACAGGAGATACATCATTACCCTACCGCTAACTAGCCACCCCATGCTACGAAGGAACAAGACCGGAGTCACATCAAACTACTCCAATAACAGGTAATGATGGTTCCCCGCGTGCGTCCATGACGTCGATGGTTCTCAGCTCCCTACGGAAGCAAGGAAACGTCAGCAGGATCCATGCCGCATTGCCAGCTACGCTTTTACAGGGCTCAAGCACTTCTCCGCCGGCCACGTTAGCACATAGCTACACCCCCATTGTACAGCTGGACCATCTCCTTGTATCTATAAAAGGGGATGTCCAGGGCCTTCCTAAAGGGAGGCGAGCGGAGGCAGGCAGAGTGGGAGAGACGCGGAGGAGGCTAACTCAGACAACTCAAGGCCGAACCATCTCTCTCTCTCTCTCTCTCTCGCTCTCGCGAAGCTTGTAACCCCTACTGCAAGTACCCCCGATGCAAGATAATATAAGCCTCATCCCCCCTCTTGTGTTCCATCTTGCATCAACCCATCTGGACTGGGGCACGTAGCATCAAATTCACTGGTCGGTCTGGTTGAGGGTCCTCGCGGGTCCGAAACGCCGACAGTTGGCGCGCTAGGTAGGGGCTCGCTGCTTGTTGACAATACTTTCCCGTTGAGTTCCAGATGGACAATCTTCGGCAGCCTCTTCAGCCCGGGACGGTGCTCCACTTCGGGAGTCTCGAGTTCATGTTCCGCGACGGCAGCTACGACTTGGTACTCCTCCCCTCGCAGCACGACAACAACGACGGTCGTCGGCTCGCCCGGCGGAGACGAACTCGGCGACGACATCTCCACGTGGCGGAAGAGGAGCAACCGAGTCAACCCCGCCACCCTCCTCGCCGGAGGAGACGGAGATGGGGCAACCATGGCCAGGCAGGGGGCAGCACCTCGACGGCTGTCGGACCAGAGCGAGTCGACGATGCCGGCACCCCTACGGGGGACATGTCGGGCGTTATCCTCACACTTGAGACAACGACGGGTGTCGCTTCCCAGCAACGTGCCAACCCCAAGCGGACTGATGACAGCAGCACCCTCGCGAAAGACTTGTTGGGTGTTAGCCTCGTACCTGAGATAACGGTGCATTCCGTCCCCGATGCGACTTCACCACCGTCCATCAACCACGAGGTACCATCCGTTTTCCACCCTGTTCCCTTTATATTCAGTTTCGATCCACCGAGCGACCCCGCTTCGGTGAGTGCTTTCGTAAGGGCATATCCTGACCTTCCAGGGTACCATATGTGGTCAACTTGGGACCGACTGACGGCCGTCTCGACCTCCGGACCCGCGGGTTCCAAGGAAGAGGACAACCCGGACTTCAGTCGGGATTTCTCCGAACTCAGTGATCCCAGTGCCATGCGAGGCTTCATGTCCGCATGTGACCACTGCCTTTTCGGCTGCTCTGATGATGGCCACAGCCTTGACGACGAGGGTTGCGACCCAACTCGCGAGTGCTACCACATCGATCAGGAAGATCACGACGGAGAAAACCACCTCGGCATGCCAGGAAATGACGGCGCCCTTGCACCTGCGTCTCGCGTTGAGATCCCGCGGGAGCTAGCTGTGGCCCAGGTCCCTACGGGGGGTCAGGGCTCACAGCTCGAGCAACTTAGCGAGATGCAGGCCAAGCTCGACGAAGAAACAGGGCGACTTGTGCAGCTCCAACAGGACATCGAGCAGGAGTGGGCAGGCCGAGCACTCGCCGGAGGAGCGCGTCATCGGGCCCAAGACGTCCAGCGCCGTATCATCGATGATGCCAGGGCAGGGCTGCCCCCGGCCTTCAGCAGGGCCGGCCAGAACCTAGCTGCAGCAGCAATGTTACTTCGGACAATGCCGGAGCCATCCACCATCAAGGGGCGACGTATCCAGGGCGAGCTCAAGGGCCTCCTGGAAGACGCCGCTGTCCGACAAGCCGAGAGCTCTGCCTCCCGGAGGCGAGGAGACTCCTCGGAGCATCGCACGGCGTCCTCCCAACGCATATGTGAGGCGTCGATCCGCACCGAGCACGCAGGAGACAGGATACCCGCCGCCCGGGATCGCCTCGGCAACGAGCAAGACCGCCGCGACCGTCGAGCCCGCCTCGAGGACAAGGTGCGCCGAGGCTACCACCCTAGGAGCGGGGGACGCTACGACAGTGAGGAGGATTGGAGTCCCTCGCCTGAGCCACCAGGTCCACGAGTCTTCAGCCGGGCCATACGACGGGCGCCGTTCCCGACCCGGTTCCGAGCCCCGACTACCATCACCAAGTACTCAGGGGAGACAAGGACGGAGTTGTGGCTCGCGGATTACCGGCTGGCATGCCAGTTTGGAGGGACGGACGATGATAACCTCATCATCCGCAACCTTCCCCTCTTCCTCTCCGACGCTGCCCGGGCCTGGCTGGAGCATCTGCCTCCTGCGCAGATCTTTGGCTGGGACAACCTAGTCAAGGCCTTCGCGGGAAATTTCCAAGGCACGTACGTATGCCCTAGGAACTCACGGGATCTCCGAAGCTGCCGCCAGCAGCCAGGGGAATCCCTGCGAGAGTACATCCGGTGGTTTTCAAGGCAGCGCACCGAGTTGCCTAACATCACCGACTCGGACGTCATCGGGGCTTTCCTCGCCGGCACCACTTGCCGAGACCTGGTGAGCAAACTGGGACGCAAGACTCCCACCAAGGCGAGCGAATTGATGGACATAGCCACCAAGTTCGCCTCTGGTCAGGAGGCGGTCGAAGCCATCTTTCGGAAGGACAAGTAGCCTCAGGGAAGGCAGAAGGAAGACGTCCCCGAGGCGTCCGCCCATCGTGGCACGAAGAAGAAAACCAAGAAGAAGGCGCAAGCAAAACGCGACGCCGTTGACACGGATCTCGTCGCTGTTGCCGAGCACAGAAATCCTCGGAAGCCTCCTGGAGGGGTCAACATGTTCGACAAGATGCTCAAGGTGTCGTGCCCCTATCACAGGGGTCCCGTTAAGCACACCCTTGAAGAGTGCAACATGCTCCGGCGCTACTTCAACAAGGCAGGACCCACGGTGGAAGGTGGCAAGGACCAAGGCAACAACAAGAAGGGGGCGACAAGGAAGAGGAGTTCCCGAAGGTCCACAACTGCTTCATGATCTACGGCGGACAGGTGGAGAACGCCTCGGCTCGGCACCGCAAACAGGAACGTCGGGAGGTCTGCTCGGTGAAGGTAGCGGCGCAAGTCTATCTAGACTGGTCCGACAAGCCCATTACCTTCGACCAAGGCGACCACCCCGACTACGTACCGAGCCCAGGAAGGTACCCGCTCATCGTTGACCCTGTCATCGGCAACGCTAGGCTCTCCAAGGTCCTCATGGACGGAGGCAGCAGCCTCAAAATCATCTACGCCGAGACCCTAGGGCTCTTGGGGATCGATCTGTTCGCAATCCGAGCTGGTGCAGCACCTTTCCACGGGATTATCCCCGGCAAGCGTGTCCTGTCCCTTGGGCAACTCGATTTGCCCGTCTGTTTCGGAACTCCCTCCAACTTCCGAAAGGAAACTCTCACTTTCGAGGTAGTCAGGTTCCGAGGGACCTATCATGCGGTGTTGGGAAGACCGTGCTACGCCAAGTTCATGGCCATCCCCAACTACACGTACCTCAAGCTCAAGATGCCGGGCCCCAACGGAACCATCACCGTCAGATCCACATACCGCCACGCTTACGAGTGCAACGTGGAATGCGTGGAGTACGCTGAAGCCCTCGCCGAGTCCGAAGCCCTCATCGCTGACCTGGATTGCCTCTCCAAAGAGGCGCCCGACGCGAAGCGGCACGCCGACAACTTTGAACCAGCCGAGGCGGTTAAGTCCGCCTCTCTCGACCCCAGCAACGACGCCAGAAAGAAAGTCAGGATCGGCTCCGAGCTCGACCCCAAATAGGAAGCAGTGCTCGTCGACTTTCTCCGTGCAAACGCCAAAATTTTTGCGTGGAGTCCCTCGGACATGCCCGGCATACCGAGGGATGTCATCGAGCACTCACTGGATATCCGAGCCGGTGCCCGACCTGTGAAGCAACCCCTACGCCGCTTTGATGAAGAGAAGCGCAGGGCCATAGGCAAGGAGGTCCACAAGCTAATGGCTGCAGGGTTCATCAAAGAGGTATTCCATCCAGAATGGTTAGCTAACCCTGTGCTTGTAAAGAAAAAAGGTGGGAAATGGAGGATGTGCACAGACTACACTGGGTTAAACAAAGCATGTCCAAAGGTTCCCTACCCTCTGCCCCGCATCGATCAAATTGTGGACTCCACTGCTGGGTGCGAAACCCTGTCTTTCCTCAACGCCTATTCAGGTTATCACCAAATCAAGATGAAAGAGTCCGACCAGCTCGTGACTTCTTTTATCACACCTTTTGGCATGTATTGTTATACTACTATGCCATTTGGCTTGAGGAATGCAGGTGCAACATACCAAAGGTGCATGAACCACGTGTTCAGAGAGCACATCGGCAGAACGGTCGAGGCTTACGTCGATGACATCATTGTCAAAACAAGGAAAGCCTCCGACCTCATCTCTGACCTTGAAGTGACATTCAGGTGCCTAAAAGTGAAGGGCATAAAACTCAATCCCGAGAAGTGTGTCTTCAGAGTCTCCCGAGGCATGCTCCTAGGGTTCATCGTCTCCGAACGAGGCATTGAGGCCAACCCGAAGAAAATCGCGGCCATCACCAACATGAGGCCAATCAAAGATTTGAAAGGAGTACAAAGGGTCATGGGATGCCTTGCGGCTCTGAGCCGCTTCATCTCAAGCCTCGGCGAGAAAGGATTGCCCTTGTACCGCCTCTTAAGGAAGGCTGAGCGCTTCACTTGGACTCCCGAGGTCGAGGAAGCCCTCGGAAACTTAAAGGCGCTTCTTACTAATGCGCCCATGTTGGTGCTCCCCACTGCGGGAGAAGCTCTCTTGATTTACGTAGCCGCAACCACTCAGGTGGTTAGCGCCGCGGTCGTAGTCGAGAGACAAGAAGAAGGGCATGCACTGCTCGTCCAGAGGCCAGTCTACTTCATCAGCGAGGTGCTTTCTGAGACCAAGATCCGCTACCCGCAAGTCCAGAAGCTGTTGTACGCAGTAATTCTAACACGGCGAAAGTTGCGACACTACTTCGAGTCTCATCCGGTGACTGTGGTGTCATCCTTCCCCCTGGGGGAGATCATCCAGTGCCGAGAGGCCTCGGGTAGGATAGCAAAATGGGCAGTGGAACTCATGGGGGAAACACTCTCATTCTCCCCTCAGAAGGCCATGAAAACCCAAGTCTTGGCAGACTTCCTAGCTGAATGGGTCGACACCCAATTGCCGACAGCCCTAATACAGCCCGAACTTTGGACCATGTACTTCGATGGGTCACTTATGAAAACAGGAGCAGGTGCTGGCTTGCTCTTCATCTCACCCCTCGGGAAACATGTGCGCTACGTACTGCGCCTCCATTTCCCGGCGTCAAACAATGTAGTCGAGTACGAGGCCTTGGTTAATGGACTGCGCATCGCCGTCGAGCTAGGGGTTCTGTGCCACGATGCTCGTGGCGACTCGCAGCTCGTTATTGACCAAGTCATGAAGAACTCTCACTGCCGCGATCGGAAAATGGAGGTCTACTGCGACGAAGTTCGGCGCTTGGAAGATAAGTTCTATGGGTTGGAGCTCAACCATGTTGCTCGACGGTACAACGAGACCGCGGATGAGCTAGCGAAAATAGCCTCGGGGCGAACGATGGTTCCCCCGAATGTCTTCTCCAGGGATATATATCAGCCATCCGTCAAAATCGACGACGCACCCAAACCCGAGGAGACCTCTGTGATGGAACCTCCCAAGTCATTAGGTCCACCTACAGTTGTCCTTGTCCAACAGACATCAGACAACCCTGCAGATGCCCCAGAATCACTTGACAAGTTCGGTATCTACTTTTCTTACCTTTCCCAAGAGCGTTTCACCCGTCACACAGACATTATAAGCATCGGAGTTGCGAAAGCAATTACATAAACTTACTTTTATTCGAAAGTAAGGTAAAATTTAATATTACAGACCAGCATATAAAACATATGAGTGCGAAGTATTATTACAATACCAAGGGAGGCAAAAACCCCTCCTGATAAGTTCTTACATAAAAGTTTCTTATGGAGGACCTAGTCCTCCCGCAACTCTATTCTTGTTTATCTTCATTGGACACCACCTTGGTACAAAAACAACAAAAGTTTGTTGTTTCCTCACCTAAAAACAATAGGGAATAAACCCTGAGTATGGAATTACTCAGCAAGACTTACCCGACTAACGAAAAGACTCTCAAGGGTATGCTGGTTATACGGGAGTCAAGGTAAGGCCTTTCAATATTCAAAGACTTTGTTTGCAGAAATGCTTACTAATGTGGATCCTTAAAAATCAACTTTTATTTGTCAGGATATGTAAAAATTACCTGTAACTAGAGTTCTTTCTACCTAGTTCAATCACTTGTCCTGAGCTAGCCAATTTTTTTTAAACAAACCTTTCATCTTTACTGGAGTTCTACGTATAGGGCAGTGACCAAGTCTTCATAACCGCAAAGGTACGGCGATCCGAATCGATTATACTCAGTGAGGATCTCTGATCACACGACATATGTAGCACTTAACCCTTGCATATGTCAACCCTCCACCGGGGTTCTTAAGACCAGATCAGGTTCACGCCAACCGAGAGCACAGATACACCACCGTCTAGCCTCTTGCCACGGAGGGTACACGCTACTCTCGCCACCGCTCCACGCCCATTCCGTGTTATCTTATTCTGGCCTTAGTCTACCCGAGGCAAGGCTTACCCATGACGAGGCATGTGACCAGTTAAAGGGTCCTCGGTCATCAAGCCTACATCGACACGGTCCTTAATCGACTCAGACGGAGACAGTACACCGAGACTCTCTTCTCGTGCAAGTCACCCGCCCGGTCTCAGCTTAATCATTTCAAAACCCAAAGCTTGGTACCTGGCAGAGGTACATCTTTTCCGATGTTGAACCCATCACGGCCATGATGGATCCACCATCAAGTTTTATTTTTGAAAATCTCCCACTTTTTGCCACATCATATTTCGTAAAAACAAAACATTTTGTTTTTCTAGAGCAAGGCTAAGCATCAAAAATCTTTTGTAAAACAGGTGATCAAGGAAGGTAATCAAACTCAAGGAAAGTAATGCATGAATTGTTTTATCAATCAACTCCTATCACCTAATGCAATAAGCAAGTGATAAAGATCTTTAAATCACAAGGAGGGTGGCAAATGCACCGGGGCTTGCCTTCGTTTATACGTGAGTCAGGCACGGATCCGCAGATGTCAAAGTAGAAACAATTCCCTGCCTGAGGTTCCGAAGGTGGTGGCGTCTTCTCTTCGGTTACTTCGACTTCTTCTTCGTTTTCTAAACATAACCATATACATGTGTATATAAGAATAAATGCCATGTAATGCTCATGAGGGTGCAAAGATAAGAATTTATTATCTAGGGTTCTTGAATACAATTTTCCTTCACGGTTCACCGGAAAACTAGGGTTTCCGGAGTCAATAGTGAAGTTCAAAGAGCAGAGGGTGGGGGTTTTGGGTTCTAATTCTCAAACAAGGTCCAAATCAAACCAAACTCTACCCAAGGCTTCTAAATAATGTGTAAAGTTCATATAAAAAGTTTGGGCATTTTTGGAATTATTAACTATTTTCTAAAAATCTAGAAGCAATGTTTTAAGCTATTTTAAATACCCCAAAATTCCTTATTTGATCTAAAAATTCTAAAACTATTTTTATTAAATACTATGGAAAATAAGGAATCTAACAAAATTGATTTGGCATTTTTAACATTTTTCTACAATTTTCTAGAATTGTTTTAACTCTGGTAGAAAAAGAAAAAGAAAAGACAGTGAATAGTGCTGGGCTTAATTCAAACTAGGTGGCCCAACAACGGGTGAAAGCACGCCCGCGCGTGATAGTGACTTTGCGAAAAAGCCCTCGACTTAACGGCTAACCCGAAATGGGTTCATTTACTATTGCACTGAGTCGCTGACGGTTTGCAAAAAAGACCTCCACGTTCTATTCCTTCACCGCGCCAAGTCCTTGACGGCGTCGAGCGTGGCCGAGCTCCGGCGAGCGCGTAGACCGGCCGAAGGAGGCCAAGACCGGTGCTCCCGAGCAGCGGACATAGGATTGAACCATTCCCGATCACTTCCCCTAACTTAATTTCAGAAATGGTGATCCAATTCGCTCTGGCCGCGGTGACCGAGGGTGTTGCGGACAGATGAATGTGTTCCCGGTGATTGGTGGCAATTTAGTTCAATCAAATGGGTCGACGAGCATCACGAGCACCTAAGGTCACTCAAACACAAGAGCAGCAGGGATGAACTAACCTGTATCGCGCTAGCCACGGCGAGGTGCTCTTCGCGGTGTCTCAGAACAGATTTGGGGGAAACTTAAAATTGGCGCTCACGGTTGCAAGATTGGGGGCGATACTAGATAGTGGGGCGTGTGATGATGTTGAGGAGCTGACCGCGGGCTCAATTTATACTAAGCGGAAGTGGTGGTCGAGAATTGGGACGATGACGCGCGGCGGTCGGAGGGACAAGGAGTTACTAGCGCGCGTAAACTCGTGTCTACCGTCGTGGCGACCTCACCGGCGATGATTAGATGGCTATAGAGAGTCACGACGACGCAACAGGGGTGCTCAATTGCGTGGCGCAAGACCGGAAGGTAGCTGACGCCTGTGAGCTTATCAGCTCAAGCCGCAAAGCACGGGGGGGGGGGGATACGGTGGTGAGTCACCGGAGTCATCCTCAGGCGAAGAGCTATTAGCTGGCAGGCTTATCGGGTTACCTGTGGTGTAAATCTCAATGGCAGCAGCGTGAATCGCGGCGGAGATCGGTCGTCGGCGGGGAGACTGTCGCGCTGTCGTTCTGATCCATTTGGAACACTGTACCATGGCGATCTCCATTCAGTTGGCCTGACAGTCAACCTTTGAACTTGATTTTCTCTCAAATCTCCATGGCAACTCATACCGAGTTCTGCAGCAAAGTTGTTCCTCTATACTAGCTCTACAACTTTGTTATAGCAACCCTAGGTAGATTCTCCCTGGATCATAGTCGAAATGGCTCTCAAACTTGGATCTAGGTCACTGTCAATCTGAAGTTCAGACTGTATCAGCCTGACAGTCCAACTTTGGGCTTAATTATCTCCATTTCTTCTCAACAACTATGCTTACACTCTTAAGCAAAGTTGTTCTCCTTTGTTAGGTCTACAAGTTTGATGTGGTGACCTAGGGCAAATTCTTACTGATTTGAAAGTTAATAAGCTCCAAAGTTGAGCTCATAACACTAAATTTCAGACTTAGAGTGAAATCACAATTAGGGTCTTTTTGCAATTTAGTCCAAAACCTAGGGTTTAGCTTGTGGATCTTCATAAAGGTGAACCATGTGACTTAGGATACTCATTTATCATGGTTTTTGCACTTTAGTCTAAAAGTGGACTAATTTTGCACATAGGCCCCTAGGGTTTGGATTTAGGGTTTTCCAGGGTTTCAATTAGGGTTTCTGGTATCTCAGGGGTATAAATGTGATTCAAACTCATTCTTGGGAGCATTTTATGACTATTCTACTAAAGCTTTTGGGTTTTCTCAATTTGGGTTATGTTTTACCCTTTTAAACCCTGTTTAGGGTTAAGTATCCTATTCCAGGGTCTTATTTGCAACACACCAGAACAATACAACTTGTTTGAAATTTTTACCTAGTAAATGCACTCTAGGTGTGTCAAACATATGCAATGCCAATGTTTATGATGTCATGCTCAAGTTTTAGTAACAGTAACACTAGGGGTGTTACATCCTCCCCCCATAAAAGAATCTCGTCGCGAGATTAAAAGTCCTAGGGTAAGTAATGGAAAAGGAAATGCTTCACATTTTTATTTCCTAAATTTTGGTACAAGGCAGGGGTGGGTTTGGGGCTCACTCCTTTATATCAACAATGTTTTACACTTTATAGATTGTAAGAGGCTAAAAAGCCTGGGAAATTCTTATCTAAGAAGTCTTGAGTTTCCCAAGTAGCCTCATCTTCAGAACGCTGGTTCCACTGTATCTTGTAAAACTTGAGAGTTTTTATTTGGGTAATCCTGTCCTTCTGATCCAAGACTCGAATGGGATGTTCAGAATATGTCAAGTCTGGTTCAAGGACAACATCTGTCACTTCAATGGTTCGATCTGGAACCCGAAGACATTTCTTCAGTTGGGATACGTAGAACACATTATGTATAGCAGACAAGATTTCGGGTAGTTGAAGTCAGTATGCCATTGGTCCACATTGCTCAAGTATAGGGAATGGACCAATGTACCGGGGTGCAAGCTTTCCTTTAACCCTGAAACGCGATACGCCCTTCATTGGAGAAACTTTCAAGTAGACATAATCTCCTACTAGAAAGTATAAGGGTTGTCGTCGCCGGTCTGCATAACTCTTTTGACGAGCTTGAGCTTTCTTCAAATTATGTATTATTCTCTGAACCTTTTCTTCGGTCTCCTTTACCATATCAGGCCTGAAGAAGGACCTTTCACTAGGTTCAGACCAATTTAGCAGAGTACGACATCATCGTCCATATAAAGCTTTGAAGGGTGCCATCTTGATACTTTCTTGATTGCTATTATTATATGAAAACTCCGCTAAGGGCAAACATTCATCCCATTTTTGTGGGAATTCCAGCACATATGCTCGCAGCATATCTTCCAGTATTTGATTGACCCTCTCAGTTTGTCCACTCGTTTGAGGATGATAGGCCGAACTGTGGAGCAATTTAGTACCCAGGGATTTATGAAGTTCTTCCCAGAATTTGGATACGAATTGAGATCCACGATCCGACACTATAGTCTTCGGAATACTGTGCAAACTGAGAATACGAGCAATATACAGTTCCGCATATGCTATGACTGGATATTTTACTTTGACTGGGAGAAAATGGGCAATCTTGGTAAGTCGATCAATGATAACCCAAATGGAGTCAAAGCCTTTAGCTGTTCTGGGTAATCCCACAATGAAGTCCATACTAATATCTTCCCAGTTCCATGTTGGTATTGGTAGAGATTGTAATGGACCGGCAGCTTTTAGGTGTATGGCCTTGACACGTTTACAAGTGTCACATCTAGCCACATAACGTGCAATTTCAATTTTCATCTTCGTCCACCAATAATGCTATTTCAGATCTTGATACATCTTAGTGCTTCCGGGATGAATAGAATAGCGACTAAGATGTGCCTCATCAAGAATTTGCTGGCGGACTTCTTCATTCTTCGGCACAACTATACGGTTATTGAACCATACAACCCCTTGATCATCTTTTCGGAAGCAATTGGCTTTGCCAGCTTCAATTTTTTCACAAATATGTTTCATGCCTTCATCATTCTTTTGTGCATCAATTATCCTTTGTAAGACGACTGACTCAAGCTTCAAGTGATTTGAAGTCCCATGCTGAATCATACCCAGGTTTAGATTCTCCATCTCCTAGCACAACGTAATGTCAGAAGTCCCCATAGTTAGACAATGGCAGGAGGCCTTGCGACTGAGTGCATCTGCCACTACATTAGCCTTGCCTGGGTGATAATGGATCTCCAGTTCATAATCTTTAATAAGCTCAAGCCATCTCCTTTGTCTCATGTTGAGTTCAGACTGGGTAAAGATATATTTCAAACTTTTGTGGTCTGTATAAATATGACAGACATTTCCCAGTAGATAATGACGCCATATCTTTAGAGCATGAACCACTGTAGCTAGCTCCAGATCATGAGTAGGATAATGCTCCTCATGCCGGCGTAACTGCCTTGAAGCATACGCAATTACTCGGCCTTCTTGCATTAATACGCAGCCGAGACCACTGCCAGATGCGTCACAATACACATCAAATGGCTTGTTAATATCCGGTTGAGCCAATACCGGAGTAGTGGTTAATAATGTCTTCAATTTCTCAAAAGCTTCATTACACTTTAAAGACCAATTGAATTTAGTCTCATTCTTCAATAGACTTGTGATTGGCTTCACAAGCTTAGAAAAATCTGGTATAAATTGGCGGTAATAACCAGCCAGTCCAAGGAAACTTCGGACTTGATGAACAGTGGTTGGGGGTTTCCACTCCAAAATGTCCTTGACTTTGCTGGGATCTACCGCAATCCCCCTGGCAGATAGAACATGTCCCAGAAATTGAATTTCTTCCAGCCAAAACGCGCATTTACTGAACTTGGCATATAATTAATGTTCTCTTAAGCGCGTTAATACAACCCGTAAATGTTGAGCATGCTCCTCTTCATTCTTTGAATATATCAAAATATCATCTATGAAGACCACCACAAATTTGTCCAACTCGGGCATGAATACCGAGTTCATCAGATAAGTGAAGTGGGTAGGAGCATTTGTCAGTCCGAAAGACATTACCAGATATTCAAATAATCCGTACCGCGTAGTGAATGCGATCTTTGGTATATCCTCGGGCCGAATACGGATCTGATGGTAGCCCGATCTGAGATCAATCTTGGAGAATACCCTAGCTCTAGTCAGTTGATCAAATAGAATGTCAATCCATGGAAGAGGGTACTTGTTCTTGATAGTGACCTCATTTAGGGGTCGATAATCCACGCACATCCGTAAAGTTTGATCCTTCTTCTTGACGAATATGGTCGGACAACCCCATGGTGACGAGCTTGGCCGGATGAATCCTTTCTCTAGTAGATATTGTAATTGAATCTTCAGTTCTGCCAGCTCATTTGGAGGCATTCGGTACAATCTTCTAGAAATGGGAGCCGTAACGGGCTTCAACTCAATTACAAACTCTACAGCTCTTTCGGGTGGCAATCCAGGCAAATCTTCAAGAAAGACATCCGGGAACTCACATACCACCGGAATATCCTTGATCTCCGGTATAATGGCTTCATAAACTCTGCCAGTAGTTTTGGTTGGAATGGGGATAGGCAAAAGAATTTCTTCTTGATTATGACTCAACCTGATGATTCTCTGATCAATGTTGAGAGTTGCTTTATGTCGGGCCAACCAATTCATGCCCAAAATCACATCTATGTCTTGGCCTTTCAGAACAATCATATTAGTAGGAAAGTCCCGTCCGGCCAATGTTACGGGCACTTGATAGGCCACTTCTCTAGTAAAAATTTGTCCCCCAGGTGAGTGAATTTTAAACCCTTCCTTTGATTCATGGTATGAAATGTAGTGTTGCTCCACAAATTTCTTGCTGATAAATGTATGCGAAGCACCAGAATCAAAGAGAATAATTGCGGGATGATTGGCCACAAGGAACGTACCCATCATTACCGGTTCACCGTCCGGTGTGGTGGCCACTTGCGTATAATATATGCGTCCCATCTTCTTTGTATTTTTGCCCATAGTATTTCCCTTGGCTTGAGATGAATTCCCAGATCCTTGTGGATTGTTTGACTTGTTCTGCTTCGGATAAGGGCAATCCTTGATAAAGTGCCCAGATTTTCCGCAATTGAAGCATCCTGTCGATGAACTGGGAAGGGCAGGGAATCGAGTGCCAGGGGCACCCGGCTGACTTGTTGTTGTAGGGGTAGTATTGGGACGAATAAACACTGGTTGTTTGAATGGGAAGGAGGGTGGGCGTGCTGATGGACGACCCTGATTAAAAGGCCGGATAACGAACTGTTGCCTTTTCTTGGGGCCCTGAGTAGGCCTGTTTCCTCCACTCTCCTTGGTCTTTCCAGAACTTGTATATTTAGATTCGACTGCCAGCGCTGTGCTGACAGCCCTTCCGTAGGTGAGGTCGATGCAAGTAGCCATTTTCCTTTGCATCCTACCATTCAGTCCTCGCATGAAACAATTCTTCTTCTTCAGATCGGTGTTAACTTGGTCGATTGCATACTGAGACAAGTGATTAAATTTATTGAGATACTGATTAACAGTATCCCCCCTTGCTTCAGCTTCATGAATTCTTCTTGTTTCATGTGAAGTACACCTTCAGGTATGTAATGTTCACGGAAGGCTAGTTTAAATTCTTCCCATGTAATCTGATGATTGGCTGGCTGAACGACCACAAAGTTTCCCCACTAGGTGCTGGCAGGGCCACGCAGTTGCTGGGCTGCGAACAGGGGCTTCTAGGTTTCAGAACACTGAAGAAGTCCAAACTTCTGCTCGATGACACGGATCCATTCGTCTGCCTCTAAAGGGTCTTCTGCCTTAACGTACAGCGGTGGACGCGTTTCGGAGAAGTCCAAATAAGAGGTCTCACAGGGCCCTTGCGGATAGCCCCGCCCGCCTTGTTGTTGGAACTGTTGACCCGCCATCTCCCGTAGGAAACGGGTATTATCCGTTGTCGCGTTTACCAAGGCGGCGATAGCCTCGACAAGTGTGGGAGGGACTGGAGGTGGATTCGGTGTTGCCTCCCTCCCACGGGAGGTACTGGCACCATCCTGAGCACGAGTTCGGGAAGGCATCTGTGGCAACAAACATTTGAAAACAATATAATATGCCAACAAAAACCATCCATTTTACATTACTAAAAAGAGTAATGTTACAGACTCGAATTTTTACAACAGGAGTACAGTACCCATTATACAATAACACTACTATTTCTACAACTATACTATTCCTACTTCCTATCACTCTTAGTAGCCTCACTGTCGGGCGTAGGAGACCACTCATCGACCAACTTCATGGAGGGAGGGGGCCTGAAAAGGTCCAATTTGCCACCAAAAGCTTCTCCCGCTTCATGAGAAGGTCCGGCTTCTATCCCGACAGGATTCGCAGGTACTTGGGGGTGTAGTTGTGAATACAGTACATGAACTTCTTCATGTAGAGTATTACAGTAAGCCTGCAGGTTGTCAATAGCTGAGCTAAGTTCTTCGACTCGGGCTCGAGCTTTTGCCTCCTTAGCCCAGGCAAGCGAACGAGACTGAACCGCCCAGTCGAGCGCTAAATCTCGATCAGCGAGCTGATCTTGCAGGCGGCGGATGTGGCTTCTCAATTCATTGATTCTGTCGCCATCCGCGACCCATATGTTAGTCCTGCATTGAAGTTCCGTTTGAAGCTGATTCACTTGCGCTTCAAGATCCCTGATCGGATCATTACTCCCACTACTACTATCCTCGTGTTTGGGAGCGAGTTGATGACGTGGCACAGCAATTGGGCCAGTTGACTTGCGTGCAGTTTTCCTTGTGCGCGATGGCATTTTTCTAAGGGGGAAAATTTTATTAACATAGTTCTTAGCATGATGCATGTATAATTACAGAACCAACCTTAGTTGATTCATACCTTCTATACATTGCACTCTTCCTATCTGGTCTTTTAAGATAAACTCTTCAGAATTAATAGATAAGAAGGGAAGAAATTTTTCTAGATAAGCCTTTAGAAAATCCCTTTTGAAGATGCCTCATAATATCTACAGAGAAGGGCTTCGCTCCGATACCAGCTGTGACAGAACCTCCCAAGTCATTAGGTCCACCTACAGTTGTCCTTGTCCAACAGACATCAGACAACCCTGCAGATGCCCTAGAATCACTTGACAAGTTCGGTATCTACTTTTCTTACCTTTCCCAAGAGCGTTTCACCCGTCACACAGATATAATAAGCATCGGAGTTGTGGAAGAAATTACATAAACTTACTTTTATTCGAAAGTAAGGTAAAATTTAATATTACAAACCAGCATATAAAACATATGAGTGCGAAGTATTATTACAATACCAAGGGAGGCAAAAACCCCTCCCGATAAGTTCTTACATAAAAGTTTCTTATGGAGGACCTGGTCCTCCCGCAACTCTATTCTTGTTTATCTTCATTGGACACCACCTTGGTACAAAAACAACAAAAGTTTGTTGTTTCCTCACCTAAAAACAATAGGGAATAAACCCTGAGTATGGAATTACTCAGAAAGACTTACCTGACTAACGAAAAGACTCTCAAGGGTATGCTGGTTATACGGGAGTCAAGGTAAGGCCTTTCAATATTCAAAGACTTTGTTTGCAGAAATGCTTACTAATATGGATCCTTAAAAATCAACTTTTATTTGTCAGGATATGTAAAAATTACCTGTAACTAGAGTTCTTTCTACCTAGTTCAATCACTTGTCCTGAGCTAGCCAATTTTTTTTAAACAAACCTTTCATCTTTACTGGAGTTCTACGTATAGGGCAGTGACCAAGTCTTCATAACTGCGAAGGTACGGCGATCCGAATCGATTATACTCAGCTGAGGATCTCCGATCACACGACATATGTAGCACTTAACCCTTGCATATGTCAACCACCACCGGGGTTCTTAAGACCAGATCAGGTTCACGCCAACCGAGAGCACAGATACACCACCGTCCAGCCTCTTGCCACGGAGGGTACACGCTACTCTCGCCACCGCTCCACGCCCATTCCGTGTTATCTTATTCTGGCCTTAGTCTACCCGAGGCAAGGCTTACCCATGACGAGGCATGTGACCAGTTAAAGGGTCCTCGGTCATCAAGCCTACATCGACACAGTCCTTAATCGACTCAGACGGAGACACTACACCGAGACTCTCTTCTCGTGCAAGTCACCCGCCCGGTCTCAGCTTAATCATTTCAAAACCCAAAGCTTGGTACCTAGCAGAGGTACATCTTTTCCGATGTTGAACCCATCACGGCCATGATGGATCCACCATCAAGTTTTATTTTTGAAAATCTCCCACTTTTTGCCACATCATATTTCGTAAAAACAAAACATTTTGTTTTTCTAGAGCAAGGCTAAGCATCAAAAATCTTTTGTAAAACAGGTGATCAAGGAAGGTAATCAAACTCAAGGAAAGTAATGCATGAATTGTTTTATCAATCAACTCCTATCACCTAATGCAATAAGCAAGTGATAAAGATCTTTAAATCACAAGGAGGGTGGTAAATGCACCGGGGCTTGCCTTAGTTTATAGGTGAGTCAGGCACGGATCCGCAGATGTCAAAGTAGAAACAATTCCCTGCCTGAGGTTCCGAAGGTGGTGGCGTCTTCTCTTCGGTTACTTCGACTTCTTCTTCGTTTTCTAAACATAACCATATACATGTGTATATAAGAATAAATGTCATGTAATGCTCATGAGGGTGCAAAGATAAGAATTTATTATCTAGGGTTCTTGAATACAATTTTCCTTCACGGTTCACCGAAAAACTAAGGTTTCCGGAGTCAATAGTGAAGTTCAAAGAGCACGGGGGTGGGGGTTTTGGGTTCTAATTCTCAAACAAGGTCCAAATCAAACCAAACTCTACCCAAGGCTTCTAAATAATGTGTAAAGTTCATATAAAAAGTTTGGGTATTTTTGGAATTATTAACTATTTTCTAAAAATCCAGAAGCAATGTTTTAAGCTATTTTAAATACCCCAAAATTCCTTATTTGATCTAAAAATTCTAAAACTATTTTTATTAAATACTATGGAAAATAAGGAATCTAACAAAATTGGTTTGGCATTTTTAGCATTTTTCTACAATTTTCTAGAATTGTTTTAACTCTGGTAGAAAAAGAAAAGACAGTGAATAGTGTTGGGCTTAATTCAAACTAGGCGGCCCAACAACGGGTGAAAGCGCGCCCGCGCCCACGCGTGATAGTGACTTTGCGAAAAAGCCCTCGACTTAACGGCTAACCCGAAATGGGTTCATTTACTATTGCACTGACTCGCTGACGGTATGCAGAAAAGACCTCCACGTTCTATTCCTTCACCGCGCCAAGTCCTCGACGGCGTCGAGCGTGGCCGAGCTCCGGCGAGCGCGTAGACCGACCGGAGGAGGCCAAGACCGGTGCTCCCGAGCAGCGGACATAGGATTGAACCATTCCTGATCACTTCCCCTAACTTAATTTCAGAAATGGTGATCCAATTCGCTCTGGCCGCGGTGACCGAGGGTGTTGCGGACAAATGAATGTGTTCCCGGTGATTGGTGGCAATTTAGTTCAATCAAATGGGTCGACGAGCATCACGAGCACCTAAGGTCACTCAAAAACAAGAGCAGCAGGGATGAACTAACATGTATCGCGCTGGCCACAACAAGGTGCTCTTCGCGGTGTCTCAGAACAGATTTGGGGGAAACTTAAAATTGGCGCTCACGGTTGCAAGATTGGGGGCGATACTAGATGGTGGGGCATGTGATGATGTTGCAGAGCTGACCGCGGGCTCAATTTATACTAAGCGGAAGCGGTGGCCGGGAATTGGGACGATGACGCGTGGCGGTCGGAGGGACAAGGAGTTACTAGCGCGCGTAAACTCGTGTCTACCGTCGTGGCGACCTCACCGGCGATGATTAGATGGCTATAGAGAGTCACGGCGATGCAATAGGGGTGCTCAATTGCATGGCACAAGACCGGAAGGCGGCTGATGCCGGTGAGCTTATCAGCTCAAGCCGCAAAGCACGGGGGGGGGGGGGGTACGGCGGTGAGTCACCAGAGTCATCCTCAGGCGAAGAGCTATTAGCTGGCAGGCTTATCGGGTTACTGAAAGGGAAATGTGCCCTTGGGCCATTTCTAAGTATTTTGGTGATTGAGTGCCAACACAGGTGCTTAAATGTGAATTTATGTCCATGAATGAACAAAGTGCAAATCATGAAGTAAAGGTATGTTTCTAAGCCTTAGTACATTGGTTTTGTGTACTAATATACTTGTCTAAGTGTTAGAAACAGAAAGAAGAAGAAAAGAAGAAAGGTGCAAAAGTCTTGGCTGTGTAGAGCCAAGACTCAGCTCGGTCTGGCACACCGGACAGTCTGGTGTGCACCGGACAGTGTTCGGTGCGCCAGGCTGACTCGGCGTGAACAGGCCGCTCTCGGGAATTCGCCGACGGCGTACGGCTAAAATTCACCGGACTGTCCGGTGTGCACCGGACTGTCCGGTGAGCCATCGGGCGGCCGGGCCAACGGTCGGCCGCGCAATCTGCGCGGGACACGTGGCCGAGCCAACGGCTAGAAGACGGCACCGGACTGTCCGGTGTGCACCGGACATGTCCGGTGCGCCAACGGCTCCCAGATCTGCAACGGTCTGCAACGGTCGACAGTGCTGTTTAAGGAAAGAAATCGGGCACCGGACAGTGTCCGGTGTGCACCGGACTGTCCGGTGCCCCCGACGACAGAAGGCAAGGATGGCCTTCCAGATTTGCTCTCAACGGCTCCTAGCTGCCTTGGGGCTATAAAAGGGGCCCCTAGGCGCATGGAGGAGACACACAAGCAACCTTAGAGCATTCTTGATCATCCACACTCAGTCTTTGCGCATTCGTTTGTCATTCTAAGTGATTCGAGCTCCGTTCTAGTGAGAACTTTGAGATAGTCTTTTGAGCTCGATTCTTGGCCGTGTGTGTGCGCATTTCGCTGTGGATTTGTGTGTGTTGCTTCCCTCCCTTACTCTGTGCTTCTTTGTGATTATATACTTGTAAGGGCAAGAGACTCCAATTTGTGGAGATTCCTTGCAAACGGGATAAAGAAAAGAAAGCAAAACACCGTGGTATTCAAGTTGGTCTTTGGACCGCTTGAGAGGGGTTGATTGCAACCCTCGTCCGTTGGGACGCCACAACGTGGAGTAGGCAAGCGTTGGTCTTGGCCGAACCACGGGATAAACCACTGTGTCATCTCTGTGTTTGATCTCTTGTGGTATTGTGTTTTGTTGAGACTCCTCTCTAGCCACTTGGCAATTATTGTGCTAACACTTAACAAGTTTTTTGTGGCTATAAGTTTAACAGGATCACCTATTCACCCCCCCCTCTAGGTGCTCTCAATTGGTATCAGAGTCGTTCTCTTCACAAAGGGACTAATCGCCCGAAGAGATGGATCCTAAGGGGAAGGGTATCGTGATCAACGACAAAGAGAAGGAATCCTTCATCAACGAGCCGAAGGACGACAAGCCTACCGACTCCGGCTCGGGTCATAGACGGAAGGAAGGGAAGAAGAAGAAGACAAGACGCATCAAGGAGATCGTCTACTACGACGACAGCGATGAATCTACTTCTTCCCAAAGGGACGATGACCACAACTACTACAAAAAGACGGTCAATTCGAACTTTTCATTTGATTATTCTCGTATTCAACATAGTTCGAATTCGCATTTGCTTTCCATTCCTCTTGGCAAACCTCCACACTTCGATGGGGAGGACTACGGATTTTGGAGTCACAAAATGCGTAGTCACTTATTCTCTCTCCATCCAAGCATTTGGGAGATTGTAGAGAATGGAATGAAATTTGATAGCTCGGATAATTCTATGCTCATAAATGAACAAATCCATAGAAATGCACAAGCTACTACTGTTCTCTTAGCGTCCTTGTGCAGGGAAGAGTACAACAAGGTGAGCGGCTTGGACAATGCCAAGCAAATATGGGACACCCTCAAGATCTCTCACGAGGGGAATGACATCACCATGCTCACCAAAATGGAGTTGGTGGAGGGCGAGCTTGGACGATTCGCCATGATAAGGGGAGAGGAGCCAACCCAAACGTACAACCGGCTCAAGACCCTTATCAACAAAATAAGGAGCTACGGAAGCACGCGATGGAAGGACCACGACGTCGTCCGCCTAATGCTAAGGTCCTTTACCGTTCTTGATCCTCATCTCGTGAACAATATTCGTGAGAATCCCAGGTACACGATGATGACGCCCGAGGAGGTACTCGGAAAATTCGTAAGCGGGCGGATGATGATCAAGGGGGCGAGATACGTCGACGAAGCATTGAACGGTCCAATCCACGAGTCTCAACCCATCGCTCTCAAGGCAACAAGGAGCAAGGAGCCGCTACCCAGCAAGGTGGCGCAAGTTGAGGCGGCCGGGCTCAATGATGAAGAGATGGCTCTCATCATCAAGAGATTCAAGACGGCGCTAAATGGTCGCAAGGGACAACCAAGGAAGACCAAGACAAAGGGGAAGCGCTCATGCTTCAAATGTGGTAAGGTTGGTCATTTTATTGCTAACTGTCCCGAAAATGATAGTGACCAGGAGCAAGGAAAAAATGGGAAGAGAGAGAACAAGAAGATTTACAAGAAGGCCAAAGGCGAAGCACACCTTGGAAAGGAGTGGGATTCGGATTGCTCTTCGTCCGACTCCGACGACGAAGGACTCGCCGCCACTGCCTTCAACAAATCGGCTCTCTTCCCAAATGAGAATCACACTTGCCTCATGGCAAGGGAGAAGAAGGTAATCACTAGTAATGCTAATACTTATGATTCTTCTAGTGATGATGAGTCTAGTGAGGATGAAATAGATTATTCTAGTTTATTCAAGGGATTGGATAGAACTAAGATAGCTAAGATTAATGAATTGATTGATGCCTTGAATGAAAAGGATAGAATCTTAGAAAAACAAGAAGATCTTTTATATGAAGAGCATGATAAATTTGTTAGTGCACAAAATTCACTTGCTCTAGAAGTTAAAAGAAATGGAATGCTTTCTTGTGAACTTTCTACTTGTAAAGAAACCATTTCTTCTCTAAAAGGTGAAATCAATGATTTAAATGCGAAACTAGAAGTAGCAAGTAAATCTAACTCTTGTGTTGAACATGTTGAAATTTGCACTAGGTGTAAGGATATTGATATTAATGCTTGTTGTGAACACTTAGTTTCAATTTCCAAACTAAATGATGAATTGGCTAGTCTTAATGCCCAACTTAAGACTAGCAAAAGTGAATTTGATAAGTTAAAATTTGCAAGGGATGCCTACACAATTGGAAGACATCCCTCAATTAAGGATGGGCTTGGCTTCAAGAGAGAAGCCAAGAACTTAACAAGCCATAAGGCTCCCATCTTCGTCAAGGAGAAAGGGAAGGCCCCTATGGCTAGCAGTGCTAAAAAGAACCATGCCTTCTTGTACCATGATAGGAGACAAACTAGAAATGCTTATAGGAGTTATAATGCTTATGATGATTTTGACTCTCATGCCATGTTTGTTTCTAGTTCTTCCTATATGCATGGTAGAAATATGTCTAGGAGAAATGCTATTCATCATGTGCCTAGAAAGAATATTATTCATGCTCCTAGGAAAGTAGTGAATGAACCTTCTACAATTTGTTGTGCTTTAAATGCTTCCTTTGCTATTTGTAGAAAGGATAGGAAAATAGTTGCTAGGAAGTTAGGGGCAAAATGCAAGGGAGACAAAACTTGCATTTGGGTCCCTAAGGATATTTGCACTAACCTTGTAGGACCCAACATGAGTTGGGTACCTAAGACCCAAGCCTAAATTTGCCTTGCAGGTTTATGCATCCGGAGGTTCAAGCTGGATTATCGACAGCGGATGCACAAACCATATGACGGGGGAGAAGAAGATGTTCACCTCCTACGTCAAAAATAAGGATTCCCAAGATTCAATTATATTCAGTGATGGGAATCAAGGCAAGGTAAAAGGGTTAGGTAAAATTGCAATTTCTAATGTGCACTCAATCTCCAATGTGTTTTTAGTTGAGTCTCTTGGTTACAATTTGCTATCTGTTAGTCAACTATGCAATATGGGATATAACTGTTTATTTACAAATGTAGATGTGTCTGTCTTTAGAAGATGTGATGGTTCACTAGCTTTTAAGGGTGTACTAGACGGCAAGCTTTACTTAGTTGATTTTGCAAAAGAAGAGGCCGGTCTAAATGCATGCTTAATGGCTAAGACTTGCATGGGCTGGCTGTGGCATCGCCGCTTAGCACATGTGGGGATGAAGAACCTCCACAAGCTTCTAAAGGGAGAACACGTGATAGGTCTAACCAATGTTCATTTCGAAAAAGATAGACCTTGTGCAGCTTGTCAGGCAGGTAAACAGGTGGGAGGAGCGCATCACAGCAAGAATGTGATGACCACATCAAGACCCCTGGAGCTGCTACATATGGACCTCTTCGGACCCGTCGCCTATCTAAGCATAGGAGGAAGTAAGTATGGTTTAGTTATTGTTGATGACTTTTCCCGCTTCACTTGGGTGTTCTTTTTGCAGGATAAGTCTGAAACCCAAGGGACCCTCAAGCGCTTCCTCAGGAGAGCTCAAAATGAGTTTGAGCTCAAGGTGAAGAAGATAAGAAGCGACAACGGGTCCGAATTCAAGAACCTTCAAGTGGAGGAGTTTCTTGAGGAGGAGGGGATCAAGCACGAGTTCTCCGCTCCCTACACACCACAGCAAAATGGTGTGGTAGAGAGGAAGAACAGGACGCTCATCGATATGGCGAGGACGATGCTTGGAGAGTTCAAGACCCCCGAGTGCTTTTGGTCGGAAGCTGTGAACACGGCTTGCCACGCCATCAACAGGGTCTACCTTCATCGCCTCCTCAAGAAGACTTCGTATGAGCTACTAACCGGTAACAAACCCAATGTATCGTACTTTCGTGTATTTGGGAGCAAATGCTACATTCTAGTGAAGAAGGGTAGAAATTCTAAGTTTGCTCCCAAAGCTGTAGAAGGGTTTTTATTAGGTTATGATTCAAATACAAAGGCGTATAGGGTCTTCAACAAATCATCGGGTTTGGTTGAAGTCTATAGCGACGTTGTATTTGATGAGACTAATGGCTCTCCAAGAGAGCAAGTTGTTGATTGTGATGATGTAGATGAAGAAGATGTTCCGACGGCCGCTATACGAACCATGGCGATTGGAGAAGTGCGGCCACAGGAACAAGATGAACGAGATCAACCTTCTTCCTCAACAACGGTGCATCCCCCAACTCAAGACGATGAACAGGTTCATCAAAAGGAGGCGTGTGATCAAGGGGGAGCACAAGATGATCACGTGATGGAGGAAGAAGCGCAACCGGCACCTCCAACCCAAGTTCGAGCGGTGATTCAAAGGGATCATCCCGTCGACCAAATTTTGGGTGACATTAGCAAGGGAGTAACTACTCGATCTCGATTAGTTAATTTTTGTGAGCATTACTCTTTTGTGTCTTCTATTGAGCCTTTCAGGGTAGAGGAGGCCTTGCTAGATCCGGATTGGGTATTGGCCATGCAAGAGGAACTCAACAACTTCAAGCGCAACGAAGTTTGGACACTGGTGCCTCGTCCCAAGCAAAATGTTGTGGGAACCAAGTGGGTGTTCCGCAACAAACAGGACGAGCACGGGGTGGTGACGAGGAACAAGGCTCGACTTGTGGCAAAAGGTTATGCCCAAGTCGCAGGTTTGGACTTTGAGGAGACTTTTGCTCCTGTGGCTAGGCTAGAATCAATTCGTATCTTGCTAGCATATGCCGCTCACCATTCTTTCAGGTTGTACCAAATGGATGTGAAGAGCGCTTTCCTCAACGGGCCAATCAAGGAGGAGGTGTACGTAGAGCAACCCCCTGGCTTCGAGGATGAACGGTACCCCAACCACGTGTGTAAGCTCTCTAAGGCGCTCTATGGACTTAAGCAAGCCCCAAGAGCATGGTATGAATGCCTTAGAGACTTTTTAATTGCTAATGCTTTCAAGGTTGGGAAAGCCGATCCAACTCTTTTTACAAAGACATGTGATGGTGATTTGTTTGTGTGCCAAATTTATGTCGATGACATAATATTTGGTTCTACTAACCAAAAGTCTTGTGAAGAGTTTAGCAGGGTAATGACGCAGAAATTCGAGATGTCGATGATGGGCGAGTTGAACTACTTCCTTGGGTTCCAAGTGAAGCAACTCAAGGACGGCACCTTCATCTCCCAAACGAAGTACACGCAAGATCTGCTAAAGCGGTTTGGGATGAAGGACGCCAAGCCCGCAAAGACTCCGATGGGAACTGACGGACACACCGACCTCAACAAAGGAGGTAAGTCCGTTGATCAAAAAGCATACCGGTCAATGATAGGGTCTTTACTTTATTTATGTGCTAGTAGACCGGATATTATGCTTAGCGTATGCATGTGTGCTAGATTTCAATCCGATCCGAAGGAGTGTCACTTAGTGGCTGTGAAGCGAATTCTTAGATATTTAGTCGCTACGCCTTGCTTTGGGATCTGGTATCCAAAGGGGTCTAACTTTGACTTGATTGGGTACTCAGATTCCGACTATGCTGGATGTAAGGTCGATAGGAAGAGTACATCGGGGACGTGCCAATTCTTAGGAAGGTCCCTGGTGTCATGGAACTCTAAGAAACAAACCTCTGTTGCCCTATCCACCGCTGAGGCCGAGTATGTTGCCGCAGGACAGTGTTGTGCGCAACTACTTTGGATGAGGCAAACCCTCAGGGACTTTGGCTACAATCTGAGCAAAGTCCCACTCCTATGTGACAATGAGAGTGCTATCCAAATAGCGGAAAATCCTGTTGAGCACAGCCGCACAAAGCACATTGACATCCGGCATCACTTTTTGAGAGACCACCAGCAAAAGGGAGATATCGAAGTGTTTCATGTTAGCACCGAGAACCAGCTAGCCGATATCTTTACCAAGCCTTTAGATGAGAAGACCTTTTGCAGGCTGCGTAGTGAGCTCAATATCTTAGATTCGCGGAACTTGGATTGAATTGTAGCATATATGTGTTTATGCCTTTGATCATGTTCATTCTGCATTTTGTTGCTTATTGTGGTGCTCAAGTTGTACAAACACTCCCTGGACCTCACAAGTCCGTTGCAAAGTGATGCACAGTTTTAGGGGGAGATGTGTTACAACTTGACCCTTTGAGACTAACCATATGTTTGAGTTTGCTTGTTTTAGTCTCAAAGGAGAATTGAAAGGGAAAAGGTGGACTTGGACCATGAAAGACTTCCACTGCACTCCGATGAGAGGGTAACTTATTCCAAGTTCATCTAATGAACTCTTATTGCCATTTGCTCTTAATTGAAGATTTTGGTGAGGCAATGGGGTTATAGGGCCAAGATTGATCCCGTTTTGGTGCTTGATGCCAAAGGGGGAGAAAATAAAGGCCAAAGCGATAAATGGATCAGCTACCACTTGAGAGATTTTGAAAATAGTAGATTTTGAAAATAGTAGAATAGAGCTTTTGGTTTGGCAAAACTCTTTTGTTGTATCTCTTGTCAAAAGTTGGCTTCTTGTGGGGAGAAGTATTGATTATGGGAAAAAGGGCAAAACTCTTTTGTTGTATCTCTTGTCAAAAGTTGGCTTCTTGTGGGGAGAAGTATTGATTATGGGAAAAAGGGGGAGTTTTTGAAATCTTTGATCAATCTCTTTTGGAATGATTCTCTTTATGCTTCAACATGTGTGTTTGACTTAGAGATAGAGAATTGAGTTGATTTGCAAAAACAAACCAAGTGGTGGCAAAGGATGATCCATATATGCCAAAATTGAATCAAAATAAAACTCAAATTTATTTTATTTGAAGTGAGTTTGCACATGTTCTAGTTGCTTTATGTTGTGTTGGCATAAATCACCAAAAAGGGGGAGATTGAAAGGGAAATGTGCCCTTGGGCCATTTCTAAGTATTTTGGTGATTGAGTGCCAACACAGGTGCTTAAATGTGAATTTATGTCCATGAATGAACAAAGTGCAAATCATGAAGTAAAGGTATGTTTCTAAGCCTTAGTACATTGGTTTTGTGTACTAATATACTTGTCTAAGTGTTAGAAACAGAAAGAAGAAGAAAAGAAGAAAGGTGCAAAAGTCTTGGCTGTGTAGAGCCAAGACTCAGCTCGGTCTGGCACACCGGACAGTCCGGTGTGCACCGGACAGTGTCCGGTGCGCCAGGCTGACTCGGCGTGAACAGGCCGCTCTCGGGAATTCGCCGACGGCGTACGGCTAAAATTCACCGGACTGTCCGGTGTGCACCGGACTGTCCGGTGAGCCATCGGGCGGCCGGGCCAACGGTCGGCCGCGCAATCTGCGCGGGACACGTGGCCGAGCCAACGGCTAGAAGACGGCACCGGACTGTCCGGTGTGCACCAGACATGTCCGGTGCGCCAACGGCTCCCAGATCTGCAACGGTCTGCAACGGTCGGCAGTGCTGTTTAAGGAAAGAAATCGGGCATCGGACAGTGTCCGGTGTGCACCGGACTATCCGGTGCCCCCGACGACAGAAGGCAAGGATGGCCTTCCAGATTTGCTCTCAACGGCTCCTAGCTGCCTTGGGGCTATAAAAGGGGCCCCTAGGCGCATGGAGGAGACACACAAGCAACCTTAGAGCATTCTTGATCATCCACACTCAGTCTTTGCGCATTTGTTTGTCATTCTAAGTGATTCGAGCTCCGTTCTAGTGAGAACTTTGAGATAGTCTTTTGAGCTCGATTCTTGGCCGTGTGTGTGCGCATTTCGCTGTGGATTTGTGTGTGTTGCTTCCCTCCCTTACTCTGTGCTTCTTTGTGATTATATACTTGTAAGGGCAAGAGACTCCAATTTGTGGAGATTCCTTGCAAACGGGATAAAGAAAAGAAAGCAAAACACCGTGGTATTCAAGTTGGTCTTTGGACCGCTTGAGAGGGGTTGATTGCAACCCTCGTCCGTTGGGACGCCACAACGTGGAGTAGGCAAGCGTTGGTCTTGGCCGAACCACGGGATAAACCACTGTGTCATCTCTGTGTTTGATCTCTTGTGGTATTGTGTTTTGTTGAGACTCCTCTCTAGCCACTTGGCAATTATTGTGCTAACACTTAACAAGTTTTTTGTGGCTATAAGTTTAACAGGATCACCTATTCACCCCCCTCTAGGTGCTCTCAGTTACCTATGGCGTAAATCTCAACGGCGGCGGTGTGAATCGTGGCGGATATCGGTCGTCGACGGGGAGACTGTCGCGCTGTCGTTCTGATCCATTTGGGACACTGTACCATGGCGATCTCCATTCAGTTGGCCTGACAGTCAACCTTTGGACTTGATTTTCTCTCAAATCTCTATGGCAACTCATACCAAGTTCTGCAGCAAAGTTGTTCCTCTGTAATAGCTCTACAACTTTGTTATAGCAACCTCTGTAGATTCTCCTTGGATCATAGTCGAAATGGCTCTCAAACTTGGATCTAGGTCACTGTCAATCGAAGTTCAGACTGTATCAGCCTGACAGTCTAACTTTGGGCTTAATTATCTCCATTTCTTCTCAACAACTATGCTTACACTCTTAAGCAAAGTTGTTCTCCTTTGTTAGGTCTACAAGTTTGATGTGGTGACCTAGGGCAAATTCTTACTGATTTGAAAGTTAATAAGCTCCAAAGTTGAGCTCATAACACTAAATTTCAGACTTAGAGTGAAATCACAATTAGGGTCTTTTTGCAATTTAGTCCAAAACCTAGGGTTTAGCTTGTGGATCTTCATAAAGGTGAACCATGTGACTTAGGATACTCATTTATCATGGTTTTTGCACTTTAGTCCAAAAGTCGACTAATTTTGCACATAGGCCCCTAGGGTTTGGATTTAGGGTTTTCCAGGGTTTCAATTAGGGTTTCTGGTATCTCAGGGGTATAAATGTGATTCAAACTCATTCTTGGGAGCATTTTATGACTATTCTACTAAAGCTTTTGGGTTTTCTCAATTTGGGTTATGTTTTACCCTTTTAAACCCTGTTTAGGGTTAAGTATCCTATTCCAGGGTCTTATTTGCAACACACCAGAACAATACAACTTGTTTGAAATTTTTACCTAGTAAATGCACTCTAGGTGTGTCAAACATATGCAATGCCAATGTTTATGATGTCATGCTCAAGTTTTAGTAACAGTAACACCAGGGGTGTTACAACCTCGGCCCAGCCCGAGGTACCCTCGGCCACCGAGGGTGAGGCCCTACGCGTCGAGGGAGAGCAGGATGGGGTTACGCCAAACCTGAACTGGCAGACCCCGTACCTGGAATATCTCTTCCGAGGAGAGCTGCCCCTCGACAAGGCCGAAGCTCGACGACTGGCTCAGCGCGCCAAGTCGTTCGTTTTACTGGGTGATGAAAAGGAGCTGTATCACCGCAGCCCCTCGGGCATTCTCCAACAATGCATATCCGTCGCCCAAGGACAAGAGCTGTTACAAGAAATACACTCGGGGGCTTGCGGTCACCATGCAGCGCCTCGGGCCCTCGTGGGAAACGCTTTCCAACAAGGTTTCTACTGGCCGACCGCAGTGGCCGACGCCACTAGGATTGTACGCTCCTGCCGAGGGTGTCAATTCTATGCAAGACAGACGCACCTGCCCGCTCAGGCCCTCCAGACGATATCTATCACTTGGTCGTTCGCCGTGTGGGGTCTGGACCTCATCGGTCCCTTGCAGAAGGCACCCGGGGGCTTCACGCACCTGCTGGTGGCCGTCGACAAATTCTCCAAGTGGATCGAGGTTCGACCCTTAACCAGCATCAGGTCCAAGCAGGCGGTGACGTTCTTCACAAATATCATCCACCGCTTTGGGGTCCCAAACTCCATCATCACCGACAATGGCACGCAGTTCACTGGGAAAAAGTTCCTAGACTTCTGCGAAGGCCACCACATCCGAGTGGACTGGGCCGCCATTGTGAAAGGGAATTAGGCTTACACCTAGTTCCTAAATAATTTTGGTGGTTGAATTGTCCAACACAAATATTGGACTAACTAGTTTACTCTAGTGCATAAGTTATACAGGTGCAAAAGGTTCACATTTAGCCAATAAAAAGACCAAGTGTTGGATTCAACAAAGGAGCAACGAGGCAACCGAAGGCATCTCTGGCTGAAGGCACCGGACTGTCCGGTGTGCACCGGACAGTGTCCGGTGCGCCCAGAGAACTCCAATTCAAACTCTTCGCCCTCGGGAATTCTCGGAAGCCGGCGCGCTATAATTCACCGGACTGTCTGGTGTGCACCGGACATGTCCGGTGCTCCAAGGAAGCGCGGTCTCCGGAACTCGCCAGCCTCGGGTTCGCACGGCAGCCGCTCCGCTAAAATTCACCGGACTGTCCGGTGTACCAGCGGAGCAACGGCTCTTTCCGGCGCCAACGGCTCCCTGCGGTGCATTTAATGTGCGCGCAGCGCGCGCAGACGTCAGACGTGCCCATACCGGTGCACCGGACATCAAACAGTACATGTCCGGTGTGCACCGGACACCCAGGCGGGCCCAGAAGTCAGAAGCTCCAACGGTCAGAATCCAACGGCAATGGTAACGTGGCAGGGGCACCGGACTGTCCGGTGTGCACCGGACTGTCCGGTGTGCCATCGAACAGACAGCTTCCAGCAACGGTCACTTTTGGTGGTTGGGGCTATAAATACCCCAACCACCTCACATTCATTGCTATCCAAGTTTTCCACTTCTCAACTACTACAAGAGCTCTAGCATTCAATTCTAGACACACCAAATAGATCAAGTCCTCTCCAAATTCCACACAACACCATAGTGACTAGAGAGAGTGATTTGCTTGTGTTCTTTCGAGCTCTTGCGCTTGGATCGCATTCTTTTCTTCCTCACTTGTTCTTGTGATCAAACTCAATTGTAACCAAGGCAAGAGGCACCAATTGTGTGGTGGCCCTTGCGGGGGAGCTTTGTTCCCGTTTGATTGAGAAGAAGAGAAAGCTCACTCGATCCGTGGGATCGTTTGAGAGAGGGAAGGGTTGAAAGAGACCCGGCCTTTGTGGCCTCCTCAACGGGGAGTAGGTTTGAGAGAACCGAACCTCGGTAAAACAAATCCGCGTGTCACACTCTTCATTTGATTGCGATTTGTTTTGTGCCATCTCTCGCGGACTCTATTTTATTTCTAACGCTAACCCGACTTGTAGTTGTGTTTATATTTGTAAATTTCAGTTTCGCCCTATTCACCCCCCCTCTAGGCGACTATCAATTGGTATCAGAGCCCGGTGCTTCGTTAGAGCCTAACTGCTCGAAGTGATGTCGGGAGATCACACCAAGAGGGAGATGGAGACCGGCGATAACAAGCCCACTACAAGCCAAGGGAGCACTTCATCGGAAGAGTCCCGCACCAAAAGAAGGGAGAAGAAGAAGAACTCCTCCAAGCGGAAGGAGAAAAGATCTTCCTCTTCTCACCACAAGGAGAAGAAGGAAAAATCTTCCTCTCACAAGCCGCATCGGAGTGGGGACAAGCACAAGAGGATGAGGAAGGTGGTCTACTACGAGACCGACACTTCATCGACATCCACCTCCGGCTCCGACGCGGCGTCCGTCACTTCTAAACGCCAAGAGCGTAAGAAGTATAGTAAGATCCCCCTACGCTACCCTCGCACTCCTAAACATACACCTTTACTTTCCGTCCCATTAGGCAGACCACCAACTTTTAATGGTGAAGATTATGCTATGTGGAGCAATTTAATGCGATTTCATCTAACCTCTCTCCACAAAAGTATATGGGATGTTGTTGAGTATGGTGTACAGGTACCATCCGTAGGGGATGAGGACTATGACACGGACGAAGTAGCCCAAATCGAGCACTTCAACTCCCAAGCCGCAACCATTCTCCTTGCCTCTCTAAGCAAGGAGGAATACAACAAAGTGCAAGGGTTGAAGAACGCAAAGGAGATTTGGGACCTACTCAAGACGGCGCACGAGGGTGATGAACTCACAAAGATCACCAAGCGGGAAACGATCGAGGGGGAGCTCGGTCGCTTCCGTCTTCGCCAAGGGGAGGAGCCACAAGACATGTACAACCAGCTCAAGACCTTGGTAAACCAAGTGCGCAACCTCGGGAGCGCAAAATGGGATGACCACGAAGTGGTTAAGGTTATTCTAAGAGCCCTTATTTTCCTTAACCCCACACAAGTTCAATTAATTCGTGGTAATCCTAGATATCCACTAATGACCCCCGAGGAAGTTATCGGGAATTTTGTAAGCTTTGAATGCATGATTAAGGGCTCAAGGAAGATCAACGAGCTTGACGAGCCTTCCACATCCGAGGCGCAACCGGTGGCCTTCAAGGCAACGGAGGAGAAGAAGGAGGAGTCTACACCAAGTAGACAACCAATTGACGCCTCCAAGCTCGACAACGAGGAGATGGCCCTAATCATCAAAAGCTTTCGGCAAATCCTCAAGCAACGGAAGGGGAAGGATTACAAATCCCGTTCCAAGAAGGTTTGCTACAAGTGTGGTAAGCCCGGTCATTTTATTGCAAAATGTCCTATGTCTAGTGACAGTGACAGGGGCGACGACAAGAAGGGAAAGAGGAAAGAAAAGAAGAAGTACTACAAGAAGAAGGGCGGCGATGCCCATGTTTGTCCGGAGTGGGACTCCGACGAAAGCTCAAGCGACTCCTCCGACGACGAGGACGCCGCCAACATCGCCGTCACCAAAGGCCTCCTCTTCCCCAACGTCGGCCACAAGTGTCTCATGGCCAAGGACGGCAAAAAGAAGGTAAAATCAAGGTCCTCCACTAAATATGAAACATCTAGTGATGAGGATGATGATAAAAATGAGGAGGATAATTTGCGTATTCTTTTTGCCAACCTTAACATGGAACAAAAGGAAAAATTAAATGAGCTAATTAGTGCCATCCATGAAAAGGATGATCTCTTGGACTCCCAAGAGGACTTCCTAATCAAGGAAAACAAGAAACATGTTAAGGTTAAAAATGCTTATGCTCTAGAGGTAGAAAAATGTAACAAATTATCTAGTGAGCTAAGCACCTGCCATGACACTATTGTCAACCTTAGAAAAGAGAATGAGAAATTAAATGCTAAGATTGACTCTCATGTTTGTATTGATTCAACTTCCAATTCTAAAGATGATAATATTGATTTACTTGCTAGAATTGATGAGTTGAATGTTTCTCTTGCTAGCCTTAGAGATGAAAAAGAAAAATTGCTTGCTAAGGCTAGAGATTTTGATGTTTGCATTTCTAACCTTAGAGATGAGAATGATATATTACATGCTAAGGTTATTGAACTAAAATCTTGCAAACCCTCTACATCTAATGTTGAACATGTTTCTATTTGTACTAGATGTAAAGATATTAATGTTGATGCTATCCATGATCACCTAGCCTTAATTAAAAAACAAAATGATCACATAGCACAACTTAATGCTAAGATTAGTGAGCATGACTTAGAAGATGAAAAATTTAAATTTGCTAGAAGCATGCTCTTTAATGGGAGACGCCCTGGCATTAAGGACGGCATTGGCTTCCGAAAGGGAGACAATGTCAAAATTAATGCCCCTCCAAAGAACTTATCTAACTTTGTTAAGGGCAAGGCTCCCATGCCTCAGGATAACGAGGGTTACATTTTGTACCCTGCCGGTTATCCTGAGAGCAAGATTAGGAAAATTCATTCTAGGAAGTCTCACTCTGGCCCTAATCATGCTTTTATGTATAAGGGTGAGACATCTAGATCTAGGCAACCAACCCATGCCAAGTTGCCTAGAAAGAAAACTCCTAATGCATCAAATGATCATAGCATTTCATTTAAAACTTTTGATGCGTCTTATGTTTTAACTAACAAATCCGGCAAGGTAGTTGCCAAGATTGTTGGGGGCAAACACAAGGGCTCCAAGACTTGTGTTTGGGTACCCAAAGTTCTCGTTTCTAATGCCAAAGGACCCAAAACCGTTTGGGTACCTAAAACAAAGAACTAAACTTGTTTTGTAGGTTTATGCATCCGGGGGCACAAGTTGGATACTCGACAGCGGGTGCACAAACCACATGACAGGGGAGAAAAGGATGTTCTCCTCATATGAGAAAAACCAAGATCCCCAACGAGCTATCACATTCGGGGATGGAAATCAAGGTTTGGTCAAAGGTTTGGGTAAAATTGCTATATCACCCGACCATACTATTTCCAATGTTTTTCTTGTAGATTCCTTAGATTACAATTTGCTTTCCGTATCCCAATTATGTCAAATGGGCTACAACTGTCTTTTTACTGATACTGGTGTTACTGTCTTTAGAAGAAGTGATGATTCAGTAGCATTTAAGGGAGTGTTAGAGGGTCAGCTATACTTGGTTGATTTTGATAGAGCTGAACTCGACACTTGCTTGATTGCTAAGACTAACTTGGGTTGGCTTTGGCACCGCCGACTAGCCCATGTTGGAATGAAGAATCTTCACAAGCTTCTAAAGGGAGAACACATTTTAGGACTAACCAATGTTCATTTTGAGAAAGACAGGATTTGTAGCGCATGCCAAGCCGGGAAGCAAGTTGGTGTCCATCATCCACACAAAAATGTCATGACTACCGACAGGCCGCTGGAGCTCCTACACATGGATTTATTCGGCCCGATCGCTTACATAAGCATCGGCGGTAGTAAGTATTGCCTTGTAATTGTGGATGATTATTCTCGCTTCACTTGGGTGTTCTTTTTGCAGGACAAATCTCATACCCAAGAAACTTTAAAGGGATTCTTGAGACGGGCTCAAAATGAGTTCGGCTTAAGGATCAAGAAAATTAGAAGCGACAACGGGACGGAGTTCAAAAACTCCCAAATTGAAGGCTTTCTTGAGGAGGAGGGCATCAAGCATGAGTTCTCTTCTCCCTACACTCCACAACAAAATGGTGTAGTGGAGAGAAAGAATCGAACTCTATTGGACATGGCAAGAACCATGCTTGATGAGTACAAGACACCGGATCGGTTTTGGGCCGAGGCGGTCAACACCGCCTGCTACGCCATCAACCGGTTATATCTTCATCGAATCCTCAAGAAGACATCTTATGAACTCCTCACCGGTAAAAAGCCAAATATTTCATATTTTAGAGTTTTTGGTAGCAAATGCTTTATTCTTGTTAAGAGAGGTAGAAAATCCAAATTTGCTCCTAAAACAGTAGAAGGCTTTTTACTTGGATATGACTCAAACACAAGGGCATATAGAGTCTTTAACAAGTCCTCAGGACTTGTTGAAGTTTCTTGTGACGTTGTGTTTGATGAGACTAACGGCTCTCAAGTAGAGCAAGTTGATCTTGATGAGATAGGTGAAGAACAGGCTCCATGCATAGCGCTAAGGAACATGTCCATTGGGGATGTGTGTCCCAAGGAATCCGAAGAGCCTTCAAGTGCACAAGATCAACCATCCTCCTCCACGCAAGTATCTCCACCAACTCAAGTTGAGGATGAGGCTCAAGATGTTGAACAAGAAGATCAAGAAGATGAGCCACCTCAAAATGATGGCAACGATCAAGGGGGAGATGCAAATAATGAAGACAAGGAGGATGAACAACCAAGGCCGCCACACCCAAGAGTCCACCAAGCAATACAACGAGATCACCCCGTCGACACCATCCTCGGCGACATTCATAAGGGGGTAACTACTCGATCTCGTGTTGCACATTTTTGTGAACATTACTCGTTTGTTTCCTCTATTGAGCCACACAGGGTAGAGGAAGCACTTCAAGATTCGGATTGGGTGATGGCGATGCAAGAGGAGCTCAACAATTTCACAAGGAATGAGGTATGGCACTTAGTTCCACGTCCTAACCAAAATGTTGTAGGAACCAAGTGGGTCTTCCGCAACAAGCAAGACGAGCATGGTGTGGTGACTAGGAACAAAGCTCGACTCGTGGCCAAGGGATATTCACAAGTCGAAGGTTTGGATTTTGGTGAAACCTATGCACCCGTAGCTAGGCTTGAGTCAATTCGTATATTATTAGCCTATGCTACTTACCATGGCTTCAAGCTCTACCAAATGGACGTGAAGAGTGCCTTCCTCAATGGACCAATCAAGGAGGAGGTCTATGTTGAGCAACCTCCCGGCTTTGAAGATAAATTTAGTAGGATCATGACACAAAAATTCGAGATGTCAATGATGGGGGAGTTGAAGTATTTTCTAGGATTTCAAGTCAAGCAACTCCAAGAGGGCACCTTCATTAGTCAAACGAAGTATACTCAAGATATTCTAAGCAAGTTTGGAATGAAGGATGCCAAGCCCATCAAGACACCCATGGGAACAAATGGGCATCTCGACCTCGACATAGGAGGTAAGTCCGTAGATCAAAAGGTATACCGGTCGATGATTGGTTCATTGCTTTATTTATGTGCATCTCGACCGGACATTATGCTCTCCGTTTGCATGTGTGCAAGATTCCAAGCCGACCCTAAGGAATCACACCTTACGGCCGTGAAACGAATCTTGAGATATTTAGCTTATACTCCTAAGTTTGGGCTTTGGTACCCTCGGGGATCCACTTTTGATTTGATTGGGTATTCGGATGCCGATTGGGCGGGGTGTAGGATTAATAGGAAGAGCACATCGGGGACTTGCCAGTTCTTGGGAAGATCCTTGGTGTCTTGGGCTTCAAAGAAGCAAAATTCGGTCGCTCTTTCTACCGCCGAAGCCGAGTACATTGCCGCAGGTCACTGTTGCGCGCAATTGCTTTGGATGAGGCAAACCCTGCGGGACTACGGTTACAAATTAACCAAAGTCCCTTTGCTATGTGACAATGAGAGTGCAATCAAAATGGCCGACAATCCCGTCGAGCATAGCCGCACTAAGCACATAGCCATTCGGTATCATTTTCTTCGGGATCACCAACAAAAGGGGGATATCGAGATTTCTTACATTAACACTAAAGATCAATTAGCCGATATCTTTACCAAGCCACTTGATGAACAATCTTTTACCCGACTTAGGCATGAGCTCAATATTCTTGATTCTAGGAATTTCTTTTGCTAAACTTGCACACATAGCACATGAATATACCTTTGATCATGTCTCTTTTATATATGCTATGACTAATGTGTTTTCAAGTGTATTTCAAACCAAGTCATAGGTATATTGAAAGGGAATAGGAGTCTTCGGCGAAGAAAAAGGCTTCCACTCCACTCTACTACTCATCCTTCGCCGTCGCTCCGCATCATCTCTCCAACTTTGGTATAATCTTCACTCATTCATTTCATGACCAAAGGGGGAGAAAGTACTTCATTGGGCTCTAATGATTCCGTTTTTGGCGATTCATGCCAAAGGGGGAGAAAATATGAGCCCAAAGCAAAAGGACCGCACCACCACCTATTTTTTTTAAATTTGATGATTTTCAATTGTAAATTTCAAAATTGGTATCTCTTTGTGTTCTAAAGGGGGAGCAAGTAGTATTTTCAAAATTGATGGAAAACCCTCTTGAACACTAAGAGGAGACCTTATTTGAGGGGGAGTTTTGTTTAGTCAAAGGAAAAGCATTTGTACAAAGGAAGAAAATTTCAAATCTTGAAAATGCTTTGCAAAATCTTATTCATTTACCTTTGACTATCTTGCAAAATGACTTTGAAAAGAATTTACAAAAGAGTTTGCAAAAACAAAACTTATGGTGCAAATGAGGTCCAATATGTCAAAAACAAAGAAACAATCCATGCGCATCATATAAGTATTTATATTGGCTCAAATTCCAAGCAACCTTTGCACTTACATTATGTGAACTAGTTCAATTATGCACTTCTATATTTGCTTTGGTTTGTGTTGGCATCAATCACCAAAAAGGGGGAGATTGAAAGGGAATTAGGCTTACACCTAGTTCCTAAATAATTTTGGTGGTTGAATTGTCCAACACAAATATTGGACTAACTAGTTTACTCTAGTGCATAAGTTATACAGGTGCAAAAGGTTCACATTTAGCCAATAAAAAGACCAAGTGTTGGATTCAACAAAGGAGCAACGAGGCAACCGAAGGCATCTCTGGCTGAAGGCACCGGACTGTCCGGTGTGCACCGGACTGTCCGGTGTGCACCGGACTGTCCGGTGCGCCCAGAGAACTCCAATTCAAACTCTTCGCCCTCGGGAATTCTCGGAAGCCGGCGCGCTATAATTCACCGGACTGTCCGGTGTGCACCGGACATGTCCGGTGCTCCAAGGAAGCGCGGTCTCCGGAACTCGCCAGCCTCGGGTTCGCACGGCAGCCGCTCCGCTAAAATTCCCCGGACTGTCCGGTGTGCACCGGACTGTCCGGTGTACCAGCGGAGCAACGGCTCTTTCCGGCGCCAACGGCTCCCTGCGGTGCATTTAATGCGCGCGCAGCGCGCGCAGACGTCAGACGTGCCCATACCGGTGCACCGGACATCAAACAGTACATGTCCGGTGTGCACCGGACACCCAGGCGGGCCCAGAAGTTAGAAGCTCCAACGGTCAGAATCCAACGGCAATGGTGACGTGGCAGGGGCACCGGACTGTCCGGTGTGCACCGGACTGTCCGGTGTGCCATCGAACAGACAGCTTCCAGCAACGGTCACTTTTGGTGGTTGGGGCTATAAATACCCCAACCACCTCACATTCATTGCTATCCAAGTTTTCCACTTCTCAACTACTACAAGAGCTCTAGCATTCAATTCTAGACACACCAAATAGATCAAGTCCTCTCCAAATTCCACACAACACCATAGTGACTAGAGAGAGTGATTTGCTTGTGTTCTTTCGAGCTCTTGCGCTTGGATCGCATTCTTTTCTTCCTCACTTGTTCTTGTGATCAAACTCAATTGTAACCAAGGCAAGAGGCACCAATTGTGTGGTGGCCCTTGCGGGGGAGCTTTGTTCCCGTTTGATTGAGAAGAAGAGAAAGCTCACTCGATCCGTGGGATCGTTTGAGAGAGGGAAGGGTTGAAAGAGACCCGGCCTTTGTGGCCTCCTCAACGGGGAGTAGGTTTGAGAGAACCGAACCTCGGTAAAACAAATCCGCGTGTCACACTCTTCATTTGATTGCGATTTGTTTTGTGCCCTCTCTCGCGGACTCTATTTTATTTCTAACGCTAACCCGACTTGTAGTTGTGTTTATATTTGTAAATTTCAGTTTCGCCCTATTCACCCCCCCTCTAGGCGACTATCACATTGCTCACCCGATGACAAACGGGCAGGTGGAGCGCGCCAATAGCATGATTTTGCAGGGGCTAAAACCAAGGATCTACAACGACGTGAACAAGTTTGGCAAGCGGTGGATAAAAGAGCTACCTTCGATGGTTTGGAGTCTGAGGACGACACCGAGCCGGGTCACGGGTTTCTCGCCGTTTTTCCTAGTCTATGGGGTCAAGGCTATCCTACCCATGGACTTAGAATACGGCTCCCCAAGGACAAAGGCATATGACGACCAAAACAACCAAACCAGCCGAGAAGATTCATTGGGCCAACTAGAAGAGGCTCGGGACGTAGCCTTACTACACTCGGCGCGGTATCAGCAGTCTCTGCGACGCTACCACGCTCGAAGAATTCGGCCCCGAGGCTTCCAAGTGGGAGATTTGGTGCTTCGGCTATGACAAGACGCCCGAGGGCGCCACAAGCTTACTCCTCCCTGGGAAGGGTCGTTCATCATCGCCAAAGTTTTGAAGCCCGGGACATACAAGCTAGCCAACGATCAAGGCGAGGTCTACAGCAACGCTTGGAACATCCAACAGCTACGTCACTTCTACCCTTAAAATGTTTCAAGTCATTCATGTATCTCGCTTTCTTTCCATGTATAATAAAAGTCTAACCGTCAAGGGAGGATCGTCCTTGCCTCAGCAAAAACCGACCCTCCCTCGGGGGCTAGAAGGGGGGTACCCCCTCTGCGTCAAAATTTTCCTCGGAAAAGTTTTCTACCAAAACGTCTTTCATGCCTTTCGACTATGTCGATAGCGGAATCCCAAAAACGAGCGAGTGAGACCTTGAACGGCAAGGCCGACCGAGCCGAGGGACTCCTACGCCTCCGGGATATGGATACCTCACTCATCACCTTCCGTGAAAGGCAGCTCACGCTCGGATAAGTGATTCTGCTACCGAACAAATCCTAATGCTCGGGTAGAAAACGACTTTCATACCACTTCGACTATGTCGATAGCGGAATCCCAAAAACGAGCAAGAGAGACCTTGAACGGCAAGGCCGACCGAGCCGAGGGACTCCTACACCTCTGGGATACGGATATCTCACTCGTCACCTTCCACGAAGTGTAGCTCACACTCGGATAAGTGACTCTGCTACCGAACCAGTCCTAATGCTCGAAACAAAAGGAAAGGAAACACAACTTTAAACTCCAACATTGAAAATGTTTAGGCCTCAGCGGCCGCGATAAACATACGCATACTTAAAACAAACTGGTCCTATAGGCTCAGGTATCGGCAGAGGGAGGAGCAACACCCTCGGCGTCGTTTCCGCCCTCAGCAGTATCTGGCCCGGCCTCAGACGGCGACACGGGCGGAAGGACCTCCACCTCGAAGGAGGAAGCCAGCACCGTGCTTGGGCCCTCGATAGCCGCGTCAAGCCTCTGGACCTCGGCTAAGGCGGCCTCCTCTTCGTCGGGTAAGCAGTACCCCTCACTGACCCGCTCCAGATCCACGTTGTAGTGGGAGGCGAGGACGGCGAAGGCCCGCCTAACGCCATGGTGCAGCACCCCGCGGAGTCTGCTGCGCACATGGCCGCCCAAGGCCCGCGGGTGACTCTAGGGGGAGCTACCCGAGGGGACGTCGTCGAGGCCAAAGGCCCGGCAAAAGGCCGAGATAGCCTCGGACATGGCTACGCGGTCGACCTCTTTCTGCTCAGCCGCCTGGGCAAGTGCCTTGCAGTTCTTGATGAACTCGTCGAGAGCCGCCTCGAACCCTGAAGACAGCCGAACGATGTTCTTCGGATACGAGGAAAAGGATGAAGCTAAACCAAAGTCGCAAAGCAAGCGAAACGTACCTTCGGTCCGGACACGCTGCTGCGAGGCCTTAGCTTGGGCAGACCAAGTAGACCCGACGGCCATGGCCAGGCCCTTCGCATGGGTCCCAGCCCGATCGGTCGCCTCGGGGTCTAGAAAGAGGGAACCCCCTCTGCGCCAAAGCTTTCCTCGGAAAAGTTTTTCTACCAAAACAACTTTCGTGCCTTTCGACTGCATCGATGGCGGAATCCTAAAAACGACAAGAGAGACCTTGAACGGCAAGGCCGACCGAGCCAAGGGACTCCTACGTAGCCGGGATACGGATACCTTACTCCTCACCTTTCGTGAAAGGTAACTCACGCTCGGATAAGTGATTCTGCTACCGACGAACAAGTCTTAATGCTCGAAATAAGAGGAAAGAAACACGGCTTTACGCACAAATACCCAAATGTTCAGGCCTCGGCAGCCACAGAAAACAAACACACGTACTTGGGATAACTATGCTACGTGGATGTCGGCAGCACCCTCGGCGGCTTTTCCGACCTACAGCAGATATCTCGGTACTTGGAGCAATTACATTTTTGCTCTTACATTCCCTTACAAATGGGACCTAGCTCCATTCTCGTAGGAATGAACTACCTCCACACCGGAGGGGCTACAAGATAACGAGCTCCAAGCGGCTCACCGGCGACCACTGCACCAACAGCGACAACAACCTCCACCTCGGGCGGCTAGACGGCAGCAGCAATTGCCCCAGGGCAAACGCTACTGTCAAAAGGCCCTCGTCCCCATCCCCCACACGAGGGGCGAGGACAAGCCATTAAAGCCAAAGAGCCGGAGGTCCAGCCACAAGTGGCACTGACGGTCTCGTCGGCAGAGGCAACCACCCCTACGGTGGGAAGCCTCACCTATGGTGACCACCACCTCAGCACCGACGACAGCGGCCACCTGCGCGCCAACACCACACCGGCGAATGGCGGCCGCCCCAGCGTGCACAAGGAGGTCCTCGCTCCCATCATCACTACGAGAGTGAGGACAATGCCATCTAGGGACGCGGACGCCGCCCCCGCGGCGTACAACGTCTTGTGCGACCCCCTGGTGTGGCCGGCGGCGCGAGACGGGCCAAGGACATGGCCGACCTGCGCATGGCGCGACCGTCGCCGTGCGGTGGATGGACTGCCACACCCTGACTAGGCAGCAGGTGGCAGTTTGCCTCCTCCGCAAGGCTGGTGAACGCCCTTCTCCCCCAAATGCTGGAGGAAGAAGCGGGTCACCAGCCCATGCGGAAGGCAGGGCCCCAACTCGGCTCGCCCTGGCCCCCAGCACGGATGATGAACATCCTTGAAGCTGAGGGCGGCAGGGAGGCCATAGCCCGACTCGCCCTTCCCCACCATGAGCCTGGTGGTCATCCTTCTGGATGACCATTGGTGGGGGAATGCAGCCGGGCTGCATGATGAAAATCCTTGAAGCCGAGCGATGACTGAAGAGCGCCAACCCCCACGAGGTCGCACTCCTCAAACAGCAAGAAGAATAAGGCAACATAGGTGCACCCCATCTGGGGGCTCGGAAGGTGGAAAGACGCGATGAATGCGAGGAGCGCGAAGGCATGGCTACTGCCCGGGAGATCGATCCCTTTTTAAAGATGGATCTCCCCACTCGCACCCCCAAGCGTCACGGGCAAAGTCTCCACCAACGTGCTCCAGGGTTCCCACCCTACGACACGGGGGTTGGGTCCCACATGTCATACGAGCTGACCCGAAATGCGGAGAAGGCAAACCGCCGCACACGAAGCATGTAACCGCCCTGCGGTTATACGCCCTCTCATCCTCGCCGAAACCAGCGGTCGAAAAGGCGGACCGCCATGCAAGAAGCGTGCAACCACACCGGGTGGTTGTGCACCCTTTCAGCTTCGTTGCAACCGACGGTCTAGCATGGGGGCTAGGTCCCACATGTCATGTAACCGGCGCACCGGTTACTATGTGCAAAGAAACCGCACCGCCACTTGCGCCAATACCGCGTCTCCTCGACTGTAGAACCAGTGCAGCGACTCGAGGTAGCCCCGCGCGTGACCCAACAGTGTCAATTAAGTGCGACAATCATGGGTCAGTCAGCCGCGGGGATAGGCGCGACAGTTGATATGACCAAAGGCAGACCGGTAGTAATTGCAGCAACAGACATGCGGAAGCGGCGGTCCAATCACCTACAGGCTCGCATCCTCTCCTGAAGCGACAGGGGAGCCCTCTCCCACGGCATAAATACGACGCACCCGTGTTCCGTTCCTCGAACGACTCGCGCACGCGCAACAGATGCCCCGCGAATCGCCCGTCCCGTCGCATTAACTCCCTGGCAGGGCAAGCGACACCTCTGGCAGGCGAAGCGGGCGCCGTTTCACCTCCGTCATGATGACCGCGTCAAAAAAGGTGCGCCACATTATTTAAATTCATATCCTTTTCCTTTTCCTCTTTCTCTTGCCACAAGGATCGGGAAAGGGGATATTTCGGAAAAGGATCCTTCTCAGCGAAGGAAACGGGCCCCGAGCCCTCCTACTGATCAGGGATTTGAAGGTTGCGCCCTGCGGGGTTCGGCAACCGCCCCAGAGCACTCGGGCTCTGAGCCCTTTACTGATCAGGGGTTCAAAGGCTCGCCCCTCGGAAGGGTTCGACAGCCGCCCCAGAGCACGCAGAGTCAAGGATGACCCTGGGTACATCTGTTACATGGCCGAGGCTCGGGCTATGCTCCCGAGGTACCCTAGGACATTTCCGAGACCAGCGGGAATGATTTGTAATGGAATCCCACCAGAGGGAGGCACCGAGCCCTCGGACCCTATCAAATGGGTCCGGGTCCAGCAAATCACCTACAGGTACTTTTGGAGCGCGCCTCTGGGCCACTAGCCGACCCTTATCGAACGGGGCTCGGGCGTCCACTCGGATCACCCAATAGCAACTCACTGGAAACACCGTGTTCGGTGCCCTCCGAGGGTAACATGGCGCTTTCCCCCCTTCCTCCTTGCGGAAAGACGACGAAGGGGCGTACAATAAAAGTCGAGACGGTCCTTGATCGTCCTCTCGCTCCGTGCAGAGGCTCGGGGGCTACTCTCGCACCAGGCTACGGCTAAATTGTCGACCACGTCGACAAAACAGCTTGAAAACCCGGAGCCTGACCATGCACCCGGGCTGCGGCCAGGCCGCTTGAGGAAACAACAAGGCCGACCGAGGCATCACAAAAAGAATTAAGATCTCAGAGGAGTCAAGCCACTCCTCCGAGGCCTCGGGGGCTACACCCGACGGGTGCGCTCGCGCGCACCCATCGGAACAAGATATAACCAAGAAAGGCTGGTCCCCTTGCAAAAAATCCGGCAGAACCTCCAAGCGAGTTCCTACACTCCCTTTGAGGCTCGGGGGCTACTGTCGGGTACCGTAATTAGGGGTACTCCCAACACTCTTAAACACGGCTGGAAACGTCTTCAGAACAAACCGTAAAGACTGATAAGCATGGTTCAAGTCAAGGCCTCATCTGCCAAGGGACGCGATCTCGCCTCGCCTGAGCCCGGCCTCGGGCGGTAACAGTAGTCCCGGGCGGATTCACGCCTCGCCCAAGGGCCTCCATAGGCAGTGGGTGCACCTCGGCTCGCCCGAAGCCAAGCTCGGGCAAACTTTGTCGTGCAGCGACCTCGGCCAAATCGCCTTACCAGCCGACCGTATCGCATGCGCATTTAATGCGGGGATCGCCTGACACCTTATCCTGACACGCGCCCCTCAGTCGGCAAGGTCGAAGTGACTGCAGTCACTTCGCCCTTTCACTAACCGTTCTGACAGGAAAACATCCCTGTTCGCCCCGCTCCGGCTACTGTGCCAACCACCAGGATAAGACTAACAACAGTAAGTCACGGCCTCTCCCGAGTTCAGCCTCGGGCACAACAGGGAGCTCTGCCTCGCCCAACCCTAGGCCTCGGTCTCAGCCTCGGCCTCGGGGGAAATTCTCCGCCTCGCTCGACCTCGGCCTCGGGAGGAGCCACATCCGCGCCCGACCTCAGCCTCAGCCTCAGGAGGAGTCGCCGCCTCGCCCGACCTCGGCCTCGGACCAACTACGCTACAGGAGATACATCATTACCCTACCGCTAGCTAGCCACCCCATGCTACGAAGGAACAAGACCGGAGTCACATCAAACTACTCCAATAACAGGTAATGATGGTTCCCCGTGTGCGTCCATGACGTCGATGGTTCTCAGCTCCCTACGGAAGCAAGGAAACGTCAGCAGGATCCATGCCGCACCGCCAGCTGCGCTTCTACAGGGCTCAAGCACTTCTCCGTCGGCCACGTTAGCACATAGCTACACCCCCATTGTATAGCTAGACCATCTCCTTGTATCTATAAAAGGGGATGTCCACGGCCTTCCTAAAGGGAGGCGAGCGGAGGCAGGCAGAGTGGGAGAGACGCGGAGGAGGCTAACTCAGACAACTCAAGGCCGAACCCTCTCTCTCTCTCTCTCTCTCTCTCGCTCTCGCGAAGCTTGTAACCCCTACTGCAAGCACCCCCCGGTGCAAGATAATATAAGCCTCATCCCCCCTCTTGTGTTCCATCTTGCATCAACCCATCTGGACTGGGACACGTGGCATCAAATTCACTAATCGGTCCGGTTGAGGGTCCTCGAGGGTCCGAAACGCCGACAGCTAGCAACTAGAGCATTACTGTACTGTTCTGAATAGAAGATTTCCCCTCTTGATAGAATGAGACTGACCATATTGGTTTCATCTAAATTTCACTTCATATATCCTATTTTTTGCGCCATGTTGTCTGTAGGAAACGGGTGATGCCTAAGAGGGGGGTGAATTAGGACTTCTAAAACTTTCACTAAACTAGGCCACAAATAAATCCCTAGAGCAAAACCTATGTAAATAATCAAACTAGAATGTGCAAACTATGTTTTGTCTAAGTGTTGCTATCTCTACCGCAATGGCTAAGTTTCAATCTACACTATATAAGTATGAATACAAGATTGAAACTTAAATGCTTAATACAGATGCGGAAACTTAAAGAGCAAAGTAGAGAAGCAAACTCTCGTGGATGACGCCGGTATTTTTACCGAGCTATCCGGAATCGCGCAAGGTCCCGACTAATCCTCGTTGGTGCCCCTACGCAAAGGGAAGCCCACGCGAGGGCCAAGCACCTCGGCCGAGTAACTCCGTAGAGAGTCGCGGGCCTTTTCCACACGCAAGTGGTGTTCCGCTTCCGGCTCCTCTCGGACGCTCCCCGCCGTCTCCACTATCGAGCTTCCGGCCGAAAACGCCGCGGGCCTCATTCCCTCTGGTACACAGTGGTGGCCGTGACACAAACGCGGATATCACAGTCTCGCAAGACTCTCGCCCCACTCGGTACAATTACAACGGCTCGCGCAAGAGCCGAGGGGTTGTGTGGTTTTACAAAACTCACTCAACTAACTAGGGTTCACCTAGAGCAAGCGCTAAAGCGGTCTAACTAACCTAAGCACTTTGCAAAGCACCTACGCTAATCACCGAGTGATTCTATTAAGCACTTGGGTGTTTGAGCTCTTGGAAATGTGCACTATATGCCTTGGTATGTTGCTTGGGCTCCCACACTTGAAAATGGCCGGTTGGGGTGTATTTATAGCCTCCAACACAATTGTAGACGTTGGAGAAAAGTTGCTGCTCTCTGCGGCACACCGGATAATCCGGTGATGCACCGGACAGCGCACTGTTCAGTGTCCGGTGCGCCTAGCTGTTGCCCTGTCACGGTAGGTGACCGTTGGCGCTGCAGGCTTTTCACACCGGACAGTCCGGACTCCACACCGGACAGTCCGGTGGTCTTGTCTGCATAGTGCCACCTAGAACTAGCCGTTGGGCTACGGTTCCCTGGTGCACCGGACAGTCCGGCGTGTGGCACCGGACAGTCCGATGCTCCACGCACAGACAGTCCACAAGTAACACTTCTTCTTTTCTTGGACTTTTCTTTGATCCTCTTAATGTCTTCTTTTGAGGTGTTGCTTTCCTAAATTCCTTGGTCCAAGTAATTCTAGCATCGTATGAACTACAAGCACAAACACTGGCAAACACATTAGTTCACGGATTGTGTTAATCATCAAACACCAAAACTCATTAAGCCAAATGGCCCAGGGTCCATTTTCCTCACAATCTCCCCCTTTTTGGTGATTGATGACAACACAACCAAAGCAAGCAAAAAAATATACGTATTTGAATAAAAATATGCAATCTACTTGCTAGGATGCATGTTTGTCCTCTCAATGTGAGATTATGGACTTAAGCCTCCCGCTAACTCCATAATTCACTTACTTCCTATTTTTGGACCAAATAACCAAAACCACTTGAAAAGCCACTTGCAGATTTTAATATTTTAAATTGGTGGTGTTTGGTGTTTGATACATTTTTCATTGCTTTGGTCCCTAAACTTCTCCCCCTTTGGCATCAACCACCAAAAGGGAAGACATTAAAAGCACGTAAGAAGTAAATAAAACTTGCCCTCATAAAGAATTTTGTTAATTGATACCAATTGAAGGATATTAAATTAAACAACATGTAGGGTACCAGTTGAACCATCAAATAGTTACTCCCCCTAAATGAGTGTTCTCTTTAGAAAGAAATTTCTCCCCTTTTTTAGAGACAAAGAAATACTCCCCTTGATGGAGATCTTCTACTTATGAAAAAGCATGTGAAAATTAGAGGTGCAGGACATGATTTGAATAGACTAACTTCCCTTATGCATAGGTAACAGAATATGAGTTAACCACTTATGCATTTTAGAAACATGGAAGTATATGATATTAAATATAGTCTAATCAAATATTTGAGAATACATGTAAATGATACTAAATGTAGTCTCAAAGATACCGATTGAAAGTCAATGGCGGACCAATTGAAAACCAATGGCAGGCTTGTGAGACATGAGAGTTCTTGGAGATTTTGCAATTGAAGATTGTTGTCTTTCTTTGGGGACTTCATTTTCCTTACAATGAGACTATCATACAAAATAAACTTGAAAAGGAGTTAGTCTCAAAGTCTTAGATTATAGAGTAACCTTCCCCTGAAAGTGTGCATACAAATACAAGTTTTGAATACTTGTAGGAGACATGCACTTTGACTTAATATCAAGAGGGGCAAATTATCCATAATCCGAACTTTGGTACATATAAGTTTAAATGATACAAATTGTAGAATATGAGCGTTTTACCACTTGTAGCATTTAAAATTATCAATTGATGTATCATTTACTATGGAGTGATAAAAAAAGCTATGTGCCATGCTCAAATAAACATTTTAAACCATGTAGGTTTGCTTAAGTGTATGAATTGAAAACAAGCAGTCCTACCATGTGATTTACCTAGTATGCATGCATTTAAACAAAAATAAATACCAAATGTAATACTAGGCATGAAAGGTAAACTAGATACAAGGTAAATAGATACGCATATCTAAAAACAAGAAATACAATAAATCTAGTTACCTTAGTCATGGGCGGGGAAATTTGGGTCCAAATATTTAATTAACCCACTTGTCAATAAACTTGATCCAATATGATGTATCCCATGATATACATCCCAACTTTGCCAAGTCTCCAAATTTCTCGACTTCCTTCGGACTACTCACTTCCCTTTTGGGATCCAAACCTTCTTGGTGCTTTTCATGGTTGAAATTATTTCCTTTGGCACCCAGATGCGTTTGGCTCCCTTTGTTGGCTTGCTTGTTGGCCTTGATTGCTATCACCTTTCCTTTCTTTTTCTTCTTGATCAAATATGGTGTAGCATCCTTTTTGTTCACCTTTTTGATGTAGGTGTTGGAGAATTTGCTTGATGGCTTTTGCTTGAGCTTTTGCCTTTGCTTATCCCCGGTCATCGCCTTGCATTTTAAAGACTTGTGGCCTTCCTTGTGGCATAGCCTACAAATCACAGTTTCACCCTTCACAGGCTTGTTCACTCCCGCAGTGGTGTTATCCTGTGAAGGTTGGATTTGTTTGGCTTTGCCTTTCTTTTTATACAAGGCTTTTCCAAGGCGAGCCACTTCTTGTTTTAATTGCTCATTTTCCTTTGCAATCTCGTCAGAACATGTTTCTATAATAACATTCTTATCAAGAACTTGATTGCAGGGGTTAGAATCATCAATTAAATCAAAGCAGGAAGTAGAAGCATCTTTCTTAATAATTTCAGGTATTTCAATCAAAGATACTTCTGGGGTGCTACCAATGTTTTCTACCTTAGTAGTTAGCTCATTGTTGTGTATGCTAAGAATTTCCATTTTCCCTAGCAAATCTTCAATAGCTTCTTGAGAGCTAGCTAACTTAGCCTTAAGTTTTTCATTCTTTTTAATAAGGCCATCATCGGTACCAGTGGATGGAGCACTAGACTCTAATAGCTCAATTTTAGTTGATAACTCACTATTTAAGTTTGCAAAAGTTTCAAATTTTTCTAGCAAACCTTTATAATCATTTTGGGAGCTAATTAACTTATTTTTCAAAGTTTTAAGTTGAGCTTTTTGCTTAGTGCAAACATCCTGAAAAAATTTAACGGCTTCCGCAAGCTCATCTACAGAGGGCTTTCCCTCACCTTCATCATCACTACTACTTTCATCACTAGAGGATGGAATGCTTTTGTTACCTCTTGCCATAAGGCATTTGTGTGATGACCGTGATGAGGACCGGTGGTTGCGCGTCCTTGGAGGTTCATCTTCACTTGAAGAATCAACCCAAGTTCTGACACTAGTTAGCGCCTTGCCTTTGCTTCTCTCCTTTTTGGGTTCGGCCATAGTTGGACAGTTGTCCCTGAAGTGGCCCTTCTCCTCGCATGCGAAGCACCCTCTCTTTCTTTGCTTTTTTCTGTCAATGTTAAAGAGAAGATCTTTGACCTACATGGGCACACCCATTAGATTAATCTTGCGAATCATCCCCATTACCTTTCCGACATGTCGGATTGTTTCTTTGTCCTCGGAGGATGATGTGCATGGTTGATTATCTTCATTATCATCACTTTCTTCTTCTTCCTCTTCTTCACTTGAAGAACTTGGAGCGGGAGCCTTCTTTTTACCCTTTCTTTCATCACATGCAAAAGCATATGGCCTTGAGGAAGTTGGCTCCTCTCCCCGACACATTTTTCGCGATATCTCAAAAGCCGCGATTTTCCCAATCTGTCACACCCGGGTTTCAGGGGTCCAAAACCCGGGCGCGAAATAATCACCAGGTGTGCTGGGACCAAGTCTCACACATATGATGAATCATGGCACAGGATCGAATGTCACAAATTTACTATATAATAGGAGTTCTATACAAAATAAATAAATAAATACATTATAAGGAGACAACGGTCCAGCAACCCAAAGTTGACTGGGAGACGACGGCCTAGACCTCTCATGAACTCGTCACATCATCCTCCAAGCGCCTCATTCTGCGGTACCTGTTCTTGACCTGTGGGGGGTGTGAGACAGCAAGAGTGAGCTCACATACGTTGATAGTTCAACAAGTTGTGGGGAATAATGTGCATGAACTCGCCAAAGGTGGGAGCTCACAAAGTGTAAGGCTTACCAAAGAGGATGGTTGAAGCTGAGCATTGCTTTTAGAGATGGTCAAAATTTTATTAGCAATTACTAAGTATAAGTAAATACCAACCCAATTAAGTAATAGAACAAAAGTAACAACATCACCTGCGATGCAATGCATATGACAAATTGAATTTAGTTCCATATATTAATCATGTGAGGGTCCGAGCTGCTCATGACCGTGAGCACGACTGATATACCAGTTTTACACTCTGCAGAGGTTGCGCATCTTTACCCACAAGTCATGTTACCCATCTGCCAAGGGATCACGACTTCCCATACACCTCTACCGAGGAGGCGAGGCAGGGTAACACTACGAGGCCTTTACAAAGTTCCACTAGCTTCAGAAAACTCGCTACAGTTTATAGGAAGCTCCAATGCAGGGACCCCTCGCATGACCACCATCGCAGCAAAATCATCCCAAGGGCCTCCCTACACTGACCACTCCCCTACTGCCCTTGCCCCTTTCGGGCAAGGTAGTCATCCACTAGCTTTCCTAATTAATCAGCCAAGGGGTCCCATTCCTCCCTTATGGTAGCACTGTTTTCCCGGGTGGTCGCTCCATGTTCCAATTAACATAATGATCTTATCATGAACAGTAATAGTAAACAGATAATAAAAGTGTGATCATGTATAATGCATCTTCATACCCAAAACCACATAAAGCACTAGCAAGTACTACCCAAAAAGTTCAGTGGTAAACAAGGTATAAAGATAGACAAACTAGGGTAACCTATTGGGTCCCATCAAAATTAACCTATGCAGATCATTATGATTAATTAGAACATGAGTGGGTAAAAAAAGAAGTGATCAAGGCCACAACTTGCCTGGCACTTGAGATTCCAGGTACCAACTTGCTCTTCAGATGACACGTGTCCTCACTGCTAAACGTAGCAATACAGACAAACATGTATAGGCAAAATTAACATCACACCAAACATAAGATTAAACTATGTATTAATAATCTACGCGTCATAACGAGATCGTAGAAACAAGAACCACTAAATTCAGAGCTACGGTTACCGAGTTATGAATTTCCAAAATTATTTAGCGCCTAGAATAGATTAATTTAATTGAGCAATCTTAATTCAAGTTTCATGGTTAACAAAGGTACTAGGTGATAAATAATATTAAAACAAAACTAATGCAACTGGAATGGATCAATTTGGAGTTAAAACAAGTTAAATATGGATTAAACAAGTTTATGGAATTGTTTTTGTACTAAGAATCATTTTAAAATGTTATTTCTCTATTTCCTAACAGCCCATGTACTGCGGACACAATATCCAGAGAAGTTAGGGTCTAAACTGTGAAATACAGGACCTATATGCAATTACTTTTGAACTGGCGTGGATGGCGGGTTGAATAATAGAAACCAGAGGGTCTATTTAATAATTTGCGCAAGGCTGAAGGGGTATCGGCACACGCTGGTCGTTGGATCGGCGATCAACGGCGCAGATCAAATTGAGTCTTCATTAACGTGGTATGGACTGGCAGCCCTTGGATCAGGATCAACGGCTAACGTTTAACGAAAGGGCCCGTCTGTTTTACACTGTCCGATCAGGGCGCGATGGTCAGGATCGGACGAGCAAAGCGCTATAGCACGAACGGATCCCGGCCACTAGATTCGCGATCAACGGCAGTCACCCACCCCTCACCCCATGCCTTTGCCAGGCGGCAGCGACGCCCATGCCAACGACGGCGAGTTCGTCGGAGTGTGGCTAATAGGCGCCCCGAGGGCCTATTTTCTACCCCGGCTGGTGCTACGCGAAGAGGATTACTAGGCGAACCATATGGGGTAGCGACTTACCAGAATCCGAAGCAAGAGCTCCCTGGTCGTGGTGTAATGCGGACTGCGGCGCTCACCCCATTCCGGTAAGAAATTCCCCATGCTCTGACCGGCCGTTCACCAAATTGGTGGTCAGGATAGCTTCCTCGAGTCCAGTCGAAGCACCACAGCGACCGGTGAGGATGAACCCGAGGTTCTCGGTGCGGCGCGACTACAGCTCCCCAAGCGGCATTCCAAAGCTCCATTTCTCTCTTGCATTGGTTAGTGATGGTTCTGTATGATGCGGCCCAGGGTGAGTTGCTAGCAGAGGGCGCGGCGACCCTGTTTTATGAGAAGGCCCGAGACCGCACCGAGGGGGAAAAAGTCGTTGTGGCGCGCGGATCTCGGCGGGGACCTCCATGACGGTCGCGCGTTCGTTGCGGAGACAAAACTGACAGGAGTGAAGAGGCCGACGGGTGAGGTCCCACACGACAGACACGACCCACCAAGTGCGCGGAACTCGGCTCTGGCAAGGCGGGCGGGTAGTTGATGGCGTTCGGCCATGCGGAGTGGAGCGTGAGGTTCGCGGGAGGTGAGTGACGCTCCTGATGAGGTGGCCCCACCCGGCAGCGGCACAAGCCGCGAGCGGTGCGCGCGAAGAAGACGAGCCCACCCGCCAGCGAGTGTGGGTTCTCAAGCCACGCGACAGCAGACTTGCCTGGTGGAGAGAGTTGGGCCGCGGGGGAAAAGGGGAAACGACCCAGGTTGATGCTAACCATTTTTTTCTTTTTGTTTTTATTTCCTAGTTTCCTATTTGAACTTCAAATTGGAATTCAAATGTTGTGGTGAACTTGTACTCAAAATACAAAATAAACATACTAGTATGGACAGATTATATTTATTTACTTATTTATTTTGTATAACATCTTTCCTTGTTTCGTCTTGTTTTCCAATTCTAATTTTCAAATTTAAACTTGTCTCATGATTTGAATACAAATGTAGAAATACAAGAACCTCATCATGAGATGCATATTTCTGTATTTATTTATTTGTTAATTGACCAATATTATTTCATTATTTGAATATGCACAAATAGAAGAAATTCAAATAATCTCCAAAGGTTTCATAGATTCCAAAACATCCACTTATAAATATATTTAAGTATTTATTTTATTATTTGTTTCCCTTATACAAATTTTGGGATTTACAAATCCTACCCCCTTAACAGAAATCTCGTCCTCGAGATTTGTAAGAGAAAAAAATGTATACTCATATTGTCTCAAAACATATGCACAAACAAAATCTTAGCATGATGCATAACTCATTAGTAAAACACAGGGTCAAATAGACCTTATTATTATTCCTAAAATAGTAAAATACTAACTACTAACTAAAGTATTATTTAGATTTTACAAATAGTAAATATATATATATCTATATTTATGTTTATTTCCATTCATGCTCTACTCTTGTTGCTTGTTGACTTCTTCACCGACTACTTCATCTTCAACTAGCTCTTCTTCTTGAATTTCAAGTTCACCTGGTTCAACTTCTACTTCTGCATGATGGGCTTGTCCCCGGTTGACAGATAGGGGCTGACTCTTTCCTGCCGAAGTCTGACCTTGTTTCATTGGAGCTGGTGTAGTGTAGGCAGCCCTGTTGGGACAGTAGTTGGTGTAGTGTACTGGTTGTCCACACTTGAAGCATGCCCTGTTGGTGTATGTGTTAGGAGCAACGGGTCCTGCAGGGTGCTTGCTTGCGGAGGAGAAGTTGGTGCCCGTGGAGTTTGTTGTCCGGAACTGCCACTAGCTGGTGTACTTGGAGTGGTAGTATAGCGAGGACGGGAACTACTTCCAGCCTGCCCTTAGTTAGCAGCCCTTCTTTTCTCTCCAAACATACTCCTCTTGTTTTCTACAGCAATAGCTTTGTCAAGCAGCCTTTGGAAGGATGGGAATGTGTGCGATACCAGTTGATATTGCAAGGGTCCAATCAAACCGTCCAGAAAGAGCTCCTGCTTCTTCTCATCATCCTCAACATCCCTAGGAGCATATCGAGATAACTGCATGAATTTGTCCCTATATTCACTCACGGACATACTTCCTTGCTTGAGGGATAGAAACTCCTTACTTTTAATCTTCATGAGTCCAGCAGGAATATGATAATTCCTGAATTGAGTGGAGAATTCTGCCCAGGTAATTGTGTCGACTGCAGCATGAGCAGCGCAGTACGCATCCCACCAATCTGCAGCGGGACCAGTAAGACGACCTGATGCGTAGAGTACTTTCTCTCTGTCCGAGCACTGAGCTATGTTTAGCATCTTCTCTACAGACTTTAGCCAGTCATCTGCTTGCAGCGGATCCGTAGAGTTGGAGAAGGTTGATGGTTTGTGGCTCATAAATTCCCGGTGCTTGTCCCGGGGTGGAACTGATGGTGGTGGGGGAGGCAGGGGTGCTTGTTGTTGTTGCTGTTGCGTCCTTCTCTCTTGACGTATCTCCTCCCGCTCTTGGCGCATTTCCCGGCGTATATCCTCTCTTTCTTGGCACATCTCTTGTCGCTTCTGTCGCATCTGAGCGTGCATGTCCGCCATAGTGTCCGCCATTTGCTGCATTATTTGCATCAGGGCTGAGATAACTGGATCAGCATCGACTGGTGGAGGATTTGGGGGATTTATCTCTGCTTGTTGTTGTTGTCTAAGCACCCTTTGGTTATATGGATTGGCAGGTAGATCAATTCCTCCTCCCTTCCTGGTATTGACCATCTGAGTTAGAAGCATATGGTAAGATAGTTTTGCAAGAAAATCATTTGGTAGGCAAAATGAATAAACTAATAGTTGGTTATGTACTGAAGATTCTTTGGCAGGGCTTGACTAGATGTTTTATGTCAAGACTAGGGTAACTAGTTGTATGAGGTGAATGTCCAAAGGTAAGATAGAATCTGTCAAGATGAGATAGATACGGAATACTAGTTACCTTTTAATGGGGATATTCTAGATTGTCTAGTTATTTTATAAATACTATCCTTTATGCCTAGTTGTATATGCAGATGTAATTATGGACATTACTCCACAACCCATCACACTCAATCAAAGATCCAAATCAGACAAGTATCATAAGAACAAACATTCAAGTTCATAGATATCTATATAAAAATAGTTTTGTTTTTGTTCCTAAGAGTAGGTCTCCTATTTCTAAAGTCACTTTAGGTGTAGGATTTCAAAGTGTGAAATCCACTTTTGTCGTTAGAAAAGAAAAGATAAGAATAATCAGAGTAAAGCAGCAGTGGATGAGAAATGATTAAGGAAAGTTTAGAAAGAATCAGAGTAGCAGAGGTAAGTATGTAAGGGTTATCCAGTTCTATCTAGGTTTCGTCCTACAATCAACATTCCTCTGATACCACTTCTGTCACACCCGGTTTTAGGGGTCCAAAACCCAGACGCGAAATAATCACCAGGTGTGCTGGGACCAAGTCTCACACATATGATGAATCATGGCACAGGATCGAATGTCACAACTTTACTATATAATAGGAGTTCTATACAAAATAAATAAATAATTACATTATAAGGAGACAACGGTCCAGCAACCCAAAGTTGACTGGGAGACGACGGCCTAGACCTCTCACGAACTCGTCACATCATCCTCCGAGCGCCTCATTCTGCGGTGCCTGTTCTTGACCTGTGGGGGGTGAGACAGCAAGAGTGAGCTCACATACGTTCATAGCTCAACAAGTTGTGGGGAATAATGTGCATGAACTCGCCAAAGGTGGGAGCTCACAAAGTGTAAGGCTTACCAAAGAGGATGGTTGAAGCTGAGCATTGCTTTTAGAGTTGGTCAAAATTTTATTAGCAATTACTAAGTATAAGTAAATACCAACCCAATTAAGTAATAGAACAAAAGTAACAACATCACCTGCGATGCAATGCATATGACAAATTGAATTTAGTTCCATAAATTAATCATGTGAGGGTCCGAGCTGCTCATGACCGTGAGCACGACTGATATACCAGTTTTACACTCTGCAGAGGTTGCGCATCTTTACCCACAAGTCATGTTACCCATCTGCCAAGGGATCACGACTTCCCATACACCTCTACCGAGGAGGCGAGGCAGGGTAACACTACGAGGCCTTTACAAAGTTCCACTAGCTTCAGAAAACCCGCTACAGTTTATAGGAAGCTCCAATGCAGGGACCCCTCGCATGACCGCCATCACAGCAAAATCATCCCAAGGGCCTCCCTACACTGACCACTCCCCTACTGCCCTTGCCCCTTTCGGGTAAGGTAGTCATCCACTAGCTTTCCTAATTAATCAGCCAAGAGGTCCCATTCCTCCCTTGTGGTAGCACTGTTTTCCCGGGTGGTCGCTCCATGTTCCAATTAACATAATGATCTTATCATGAACAGTAATAGTAAACAGATAATAAAAGTGTGATCATGTATAATGTATCTTCATACCCAAAACCACATAAAGCACTAGCAAGTACTACCCAAAAAGTTCAGTGGTAAACAAGGTATAAAGATAGACAAACTAGGGTAACCTATTGGGTCCCATCAAAATTAACCTATGCAGATTCCAGGTACCAACTTGCTCTTCAGATGACACGTGTCCTCACTGCTAAACGTAGCAATACAGACAAACATGTATGGCAAAATTAACATCACACCAAACATAAGATTAAACTGCGTATTAATAATCTACGCGTCGTAACGAGATCGTAGAAACAAGAACCACTAAATTTGGAGCTACGGTTACCGAGTTATGAATTTCCAAAATTATTTAGCACCTAGAATAGATTAATTTAATTGAGCAATCTTAATTCAAGTTTCATGGTTAACAAAGGTACTAGGTGATAAAAAATATTAAAACAATACTAATGCAACTGGAATGGATCAATTTGGAGTTAAAACAAGTTAAATATGGATTAAACAAGTTTATGGAATTGTTTTTGTACTAAGAATCATTTTAAAATGTTATTTCTCTATTTCCTAACAGCCCATGTACTGCGGACACAATATCCAGAGAAGTCAGGGTCTAAACTGCGAAATACAGGACCTATATGCAATTACTTTTGAACTGGCATGAATGGCGGGTTGAATAATAGAAACCAGAGGGTCTATTTAATAATTTGCGCATGACTGAAGGGGTATCGGCACACACTGGCCGTTGGATCGGCGATCAACGGCATAGATCAAATTGAGTCTTCATTAACGTGGTATGGACTGGCAGCCCTTGGATCAGGATCAACGGCTAACGTTTAACGAAAGGGCTCGTCTGTTGTACACCGTCCGATCAGGGCGCGATGGTCAGGATCGGACGAGCAAAGCGCTATAGCACGAATGGATCCCGGCCACTGGATCTGCGATCAACGGCAGTCGCCCACCCCTTACCCCATGCCTTTGCCAGGTGGCGCCGCCCATGCCAACGACGGCGAGTTCGTCGGAGAGTGGCCAATAGGCGCCCCAAGGGCCTATTTTCTACCCCGGCTGGTGCTACGTGAAGAGGATTACTAGGCGAACCATATGGGGTAGCGACTTACCAGAATCCGAAGCAAGAGCTCCCTGGTCGCGGTGTAATGCGGACTGCGGCGCTCACCCCATTCCGGTGAGAAATTCCCCGTGCTCTGACCGGCCGTTCACCAAATTGGTGGTCGGGATAGCTTCCCCGAGTCCAGTCGAAGCACCGCAGCGACCGGTGAGGATGAACCCGAGGTTCTCGGTGCGGCGCGACTACAGCTCCCCAAGCGGCATTCCAAAGCTCCCTTTCTCTCTTGCGTTGGTCAGCGATGGTTCTGTATGATGCGGCCCAGGGTGAGTTGCCAGCAGAGGGCGCGGTGACCCCGTTTTATGAGAAGGCCCGAGACGGCGCCGAGGGGGAAAAGTCGTTGTGGCGCGCGGATCTCGGCGGGGACCTCCGCGACAGTCGCGCGTTCGTTGCGGAGACGAAACTGACAGGAGTGAAGAGGCCGACGGGTGAGGTCCCACACGACAGACACGACCCACCAAGTGCGCGGAACTCGGCTCTAGCAAGGCGGGCGGGCAGTTGATGGCGTTCGCCCATGCGGAGTGGAGCGCGAGGTTCGCGGGAGGTGAGTGACGCTCCTGACGAGGTGGCCCCACCCGGCAGCGGCACAAGCCGCGAGCGGCGCGCGCGAAGAAGACGGGCCCACCCACCAGCGAGTGTGGGTTCCCAAGCCACGCGACAGCAGACTTGCCTGGTGGAGAGAGTTGGGCCGCGGGGGAAAAAGGGGAAATGGCCTAGGTTGAGGCTAACCCATTTTTTATTTTTGTTTTTATTTCCTAGTTTCCTATTTGAACTTCAAATTTGAATTCAAATGTTGTGGTGAACTTGTACTCAAAATACAAAATAAACATACTAGTATGGACAGATTATATTTATTTACTTATTTATTTTGTATAACGTCTTTCCTTGTTTCGTCTTATTTTCCAATTCTAATTTTCAAATTTAAACTTGTCTCACGATTTGAATACAAATGTAGAAATACAAGAACCTCATCATGAGATGCATATTTCTGTATTTATTTATTTGTTAATTGACCAATATTATTTCATTATTTGAATATGCACAAATAGAAGAAATTCAAATAATCTCCAAAGGTTTCATAGATTCCAAAACATCCACTTATAAATATATTTAAGTATTTATTTTATTATTTGTTTCCCTTATACAAATTTTGGGCTTTACACAATCACAATGGTTGGGTCATGGTACTCAAGTCCTCCATGTTGTGAAGGATGGTGGTGATGCTCTTATATCTTTGTTGTGGTAGCAGGGAGATAATCTTCCTCACAATGTCCGCATCACCTAGCTTATTTATGCCAATAGAGTTGAGCTCATTGATGATTAGATTTAAACGAGAATACATGTATCTAACAAGCTCATCATCTCTCATAGCAAAAGAATTATACTAATTTAAGACTAGGCAATGTTTTTGCTCACGGACATTGGATGTGCCGTCATGGAGCTCATGCAATTTTAGCCAAATCTCATTAGCAGTTTCAATGTAAATACTTGATTAAAAATGTCCATGCTAAGAGATTCATACAAGCAATTTTTGGCTCTAGCATTTAAATAAATTTCTTTTTCCTCACTCGTGGTGGGGTTTTGGGATTCTTGGGGGGGTTTCATCCCGTCACGAGTGACTCTCCAAACACCTAGATCAACGGCCTCTAGGTAACAAGCCATTCTAGCACTATAATATGGGAAGTTAGTGTCGTCGAAGTGTGGTGGCCTATGGGTATCCATCCCTTCCTCTAAAAAGCGTCGTCTCTTTTAGCGGTGAAGCTAAAGCATTTCAATTGAGCCAAACCAGGCTCCGATACCACTTGTAGGAAACGGGTGACGCTTAAGAGAGGGTGAATTAGGACTTCTAAAACTTTCACTAAACTAGGCCACAAATAAATCCCTAGAGCAAAACCTATGTAAATAATCAAACTAGAATGTGCAAACTATGTTTTGTCTAAGTGGTGCTATCTCTACCGCAATGGCTAAGTTTCAATCTACACTATATAAGTCTGAATACAAGATTGAAACTTAAATGCTTAATATAGATGCGGAAACTTAAAGAGCAAATTAGAGAAGCAAACTCTTGTGGATGACACCGGTATTTTTACCCAGGTATCCGGAACCGCGCAAGGTCCCGACTAATCCTCGTTGGTGCCCCTACGCAAAGGGAAGCCCACGCGAGGGCCAAGCACCTCGGTCGAGTAACTCCGTAGAGAGCCGCGGGCCTTCTCCACACGCAAGTGGTGCTCCGCTTCCGGCTCCTCTCGGACGCTCCCCGCCGTCTTCACTATCGAGCTTCCGGTCGAAAACGCCGCGGGCCTCGTTCCCTCCGGTACACGGTGGCGGCCGGGACACAAACGCGGTTGTCACGGTCTCGCAAGACTCTCGCCCCACTCGGTACAATTATAACGGCTCACGCAAGAGCCGAGGGGTTGTGTGGTTTTACAAAACTCACTCAACTAACTAGGGTTCACCTAGAGCAAGCGCTAAAGCGGTCTAACTAACCTAAGCACTTCGCAAAGCACCTACGCTAATCACCGAGTGATTCTATTGAGCACTTGGGTGTTTGAGCTCTTGGAAATGTGCACTATATGCCTTGGTATGTTGCTTGGGCTCCCACACTTGGAAATGGCCAGTTGGGGGTGTATTTGTAGCCCCCAACATAATTTTAGCCGTTGGAGAAAAGCTGCTGCTCTCTGCGGCACACCGGACAGTCCGGTGGTGCACCGGACAGCGCACTGTTCAGTGTCCGGTGCGCCTAGCCGTTGCCCTGCCATGGCAGGTGACCGTTGGCGCTGCAGGCTTTTCACACCTGATAGTCCGGACTCCACATCGGACAGTCCGGTGGTCTTGTCTGCACAGTGCCACCTGAAACTAGTCGTTGGGCTGCAGTTCCCTGGTGCACCGGACAGTCCGGTGCTCCACGCACAGACAGTCCGCAGGCAACACTTCTTCTTTTCTTGGACTTTTCTTTGATCTTCTTAATGTATTTTTTGAGGTGTTGCTTTCCTCAATTCCTTGGTCCAAGTAATTCTAGCATCCTGTGAACTACAAGCACAAACACTGGCAAACACATTAGTTCACGGATTGTGTTAATCATCAAACACCAAAACTCATTAAGCCAAATGGCTCGGAGTCCATTTTCCTTACAATGTCAAGCTTTTACCATCTACTTTTTCATCTCCAGCTGGCAAACACATTAGTTCACGAATTGTGTTAATCATCAAACACCAGAACTCATTAAGCCAAATGGCCCGGGGTCCATTTTCCTTACAATGTCAAGCTTTTACCATCTACTTTTTCATCTCCAGCTACGGTTTTCTCTAAATTCTCCCTCTATACCTCACAGCAACCATAAAATATCATTTTATATCCCTACTTTTCATCTTGTCGGGGACCATAATTAGGGGTACCCTCAAGACGCCTAATTCTCAGCTGGTAACCCCCATCAGCATAAAGCTGCAAAGGCCTGATGGGTTTGATTAAGTCAGGGATCAGTCCATACGAGTGACTCGATCACGCCACGCCCGAGCCTAGCCTCGGGCGAGGGCAGCCGACCCTAAGATGACTCCGTCTCGCCTGAGGTCTCCTCTTTCACGGCAGACGCATCACCGGCTCGCCCGAGGCCCCGCCTTCGATAAGAAGTAACCCTGACTAAATCACCGCGCCAACCGACCGAGTCACCGGGGCGTTTAACGCAAAAGGTAAGACCGACGGGCGACCAAACTCCGCTCCGCCCGATCCAGGGCTCGGACTCGGGCTGAGGCCCCGGAAGACGGCGAACTCCGCTCCGCCCGACCCAGGGCTCGGACTCGGGCTAAGGCCCCGGAAGACGGCGAACTCCGCTCCGCCCGACCCAGGGCTCGGACTCGGGCTAAGGCCCCGGAAGACGGCGAACTCCGCTCCGCCCGACCCAGGGCTCGGACTCGGGCTAAGGCCCCGGAAGACGACGAACTCCGCCTCGCCCGACCCAAGGCTCGGACTCCGCCTCGGCCTCTGCCGAATGACCTCCGCCTCGCCCGACCCAGGAGTTCGGGCTTGGCCTCTGTCTTGCAGGACGGACTCGACCTCGACTTCGGAGGAGCCTCCACGACGCCCGACCTAGGACACCAGACCGCCACGTCAACAGGAAGCGTCATCATCACCCTGCCCTGAGCCGACTTGGGTCACAGAGAACAAGACCGGCGTCCCATCTGGCCAGCTCCGCCAGATAGGCAATGATGGCGCCTCACTAGACCATGACGACGGCGGCTCCCAGCTCCCTTACGAAAGCAGGAGGACGTCAGCAAGGGCCCAGCCACTCCGACAGCTGTCCCTCCGTCCGGCTCCGTTGCTCCTCCAACAGCCACGACGCCACACCAACAGGGTGCCAAGATCTCTCCGGCTGCCACCTTGGCATGTACTTAGGGCGCTAGCTCTCCCTCGCTAGACACGTAGCACCTTGCTACACCCCCATTTTGTACACCTGGATCCTCTCCTTACGACTATAAAAGGAAGGACCAGGGCCTTCTTAGAGAAGGTTGGCCTCACGGGGACGAAGGGCAGGGGCAGGCGCTCTCTCGGGGCCGCTCGCTCCCCTCACCTCGCGCGGACGCTTGTAACCCCCTACTGCAAGCGCACCCGACCTGGGCGCGGGACGAACACGAAGGCCGCGGGAATTCTCCGACTCCCTCGTCGCGACCCGGCTCCGGCCACCGACCTCTCGCTCTACTCCCCCCTTCGCGCTCGCCCACGCGCTCGACCCATCTGGGCTGGGGCACGCGGCACTCTCACTCGTCGGCTCGGGGACCCCCCGGTCTCGGAACGCCGACAGTTGGCGCGCCAGGTAGGGGCCTGCTGCGTGTTGACGAGTAGATTCCCGTCAAGCCCCAGATGGGCAGTCTCCAACGACCTCTCCAACCCGGGACGGTGCTCCGTTTCGGGAGTCTCGAGTTCATGTCTCTCGACAGCGGCTACGACATGATACTCCTTCCACCGCCGCGCGACAGCGACAATGGTGGCAGACAGCCCGCTCGCCGGCGGCGGAATCGACGACGTCTTTCCCGCATGGGGGAAGGACAGCTTTCGAGCTCGCCCCATCCTCTCCCTCGCCATCGGAGGAGGAGGAGGCGGGGCAACCAGGGCCGAGCGGGAGGCCGCGCTCCGTCGGCTGTCGAGCAAATCGACATCCCCGGCGCCCCGACGGAGGACACGCCAAGCGTCGCCCTCGCGTTCGAGGCAAAGGCGAGCGCCATCCCCCCGCAGCACGTCGACCCCGAGCAGGCGGACGACGCCAACACGCTCGCGAAGGGCCTGCAGGACGTCGCCCTCATACCCAGGACGACGGCGCGATCAGCCCCCGACGTAACTTCATCGCTCCTCGTCGACAAAAAGGTACCGACTGCTACCCATCTTTCGTCATTTCGACTCGGCCTCAACCCGCCGGGCGACCTCGCTTTGGCGGGCGCTCACGTTGAGGCGAGTGCAACCTCTCTGGGGTTTCGTGTGCGGTCGCCTTGGGACCGATTGACGGGTGTCTCGACCTACGGACCCTCTGGGTCCGAGGAAGATGACGACCCCAGCATCTGCTGGGATTTCTCCGGATCTGGCAACCCTAGTGCCATGCGGGACTTCATGACCGCATGTGACTACTGCCTCTCCGACTGTTCCGACGGCAGCCGCAGCCTTGGCGACAAGGACTGCGGCCCGAGCCGCGAATGTTTCCACATCGAGCTAGGGGATCCCTCCGGAGGCGGCTGTCTCGGCATGCCGGAGGATGGTGATCCCCCTAGGCCAGCGCCTCGCGCCGACATCCCGCGGGAGCTAGCTGTGGTCCCCGTTCCGGCGGGGGGTTACGACCCACAGCTCGAGCAAGTCCGCGGGGCGCAGGCCGGGCTCGATGAGGGAGCAGGAGCGCTCGAGGCGATCCGCCAGAACATCGGGCAGGTATGGGCGAGCCAGCCCCCGGCCGGAGGAATACGTCACCTACCCCAAGGTCTCCAGCACCGCATCGCCAACGACGCTAGGGACAGACCGCCACCCGCATCCGGCGGAACCGGCCAAGACCTGGCCGCTGCAGCGATGCTCCTCCGCGCGATGCCGGAGTCATCAACCACCGAGGGTCGGCGAATCCAGGGAGAACTCAAGCATCTCCTGGAAGGCGCTGCGGCCCGGCGGGCCGAGAGCTCTGCCTCCCGAAGGCAGGGATACCCCTCGGAACCTCGTGCCGCGACTTCCCGACTCACGCGGGAAGCCTCGGTCTACACCGGGCGCACGCGCAACACCGCGCCTGCGGCCCCGGGCCACCTCGGCGACGAGCACCCTCATCGCGACCGTCGGGCACGCCTCGACGAAAGGGTGCGCCGAGGCTATCACCCCAGGCGTGGGGGACGCTACGACAGCGGGGAGGATCGGAGTCCCTCGCCCGAACCACCCGGTCCGCAGGTCTTCAGCCGAGCCATTCGGCGGGCGCCGTTTCCGCCCCGATTCCGACCCCCGACTACTATCACGAAGTACTCGGGGGAAACAAGACCGGAATTGTGGCTCGCGGACTACCGTCTGGCCTGTCAACTGGGTGGGACGGACGATGACAACCTCATCATCCGAAACCTCCCCCTGTTCCTCTCCGACACTGCTCGTGCCTGGTTGGAGCACCTGCCTCCGGGGCAGATTTCCAACTGGGAGGATCTGGTCCAGGCTTTCGCCGGCAACTTCCAGGGCACATACGTGCGCCCCGGGAATTCCTGGGATCTCCGAAGCTGTCGGCAACTGCCGGGAGAGTCTCTCCGGGACTACATCCGGCGGTTCTCGAAGCAGCGCACCGAGCTGCCCAACATCACCGACTCCGATGTCATCGGCGCGTTCCTCGCCGGCACCACCTGCCGTGACCTGGTGAGCAAGTTGGGTCGCAAGACCCCCACCAGGGCGAGCGAGCTGATGGACATCGCCACCAAGTTCGCCTCCGGCCAGGAGGCGGTAGAGGCCATCTTCCGAAAGGACAAGCAGCCCCAGGGCCGCCCGTCGGAAGATGCTCCCGAGGCGTCTGCTCCGCGCGGCGCCAAGAAGAAAGGCAGGAGGAAGTCGCAAGCGAAACGCGACGTTCCCGATGCAGACCTTGTCGCCGCCGCCGAGCACAAGAACCCTCGGAAGCCCCCCGGAGGTGCTAACCTCTTCGACAAGGCACTCAAGGAGACGTGCCCCTACCATCAGGGGCCTGTCAAGCACACCCTCGAGGAATGCGTCATGCTTCGGCGCCACTTCCATAGGGCCGGGCCACCCGCAGAGGGTGGCAGGGCTCACGACGACGGCAAGAAGGAAGATCGCCAAGCAGGAGAGTTCCCAAAGGTCCGCGACTGCTTCATGATCTACGGAGGGCATGCGGCGAATGCCTCGGCTCGGCATCGTAAGCAAGAGCGTCGGGAGGTCTGCTCAGTGAAGGTGGCGGCGCCAGTCTATCTAGACTGGTCCGACAAGCCCATCACCTTCGACCGGGACGACCATCCCGACCACGTGCCGAGCCCGGGGAAGTACCCGCTCGTCGTCGACCCCGTCATCGGCGACGTCAGGCTCACCAAGGTCTTGATGGATGGGGGCAGCTGCCTCAACATCATCTACGCCGAGACCCTCAGGCTCCTGCGCGTCGGTCTGTCATCCGTCCGAGCAGGCGCTGCACCCTTCCATGGGATCATCCCCGGGAAGCGCGTCCAGCCCCTCGGGTAGATCGACCTTCCTGTCTGCTTCGGAACACCCTCCAACTTCCGAAGGGAGACTTTGACGTTCGAGGTGGTCGGGTTCCGAGGAACCTACCACGCAGTGTTGGGAAGGCCATGCTACGCGAAGTTCATGGCCATCCCCAACTACACCTACCTAAAGCTCAAGATGCCGGGCCCCAACGGGGTCATCACCGTCGGCCCCACGTACAAGCACGCATTCGAATGCGATGTGGAGTGCGTGGAGTACGCCGAGGCCCTCGCCGAGTCCGAGGCCCTCATTGCCGACCTGGAAAGCCTCTCCCGAGAGGTGCCGGACGTGAAGCGACATGCCGGCAACTTCGAGCCAGCGGAGACGGTTAAGGCCGTCCCTCTTGACCCCAGTGGCGACACCTCCAAGCAGATCCGGATCGGTTCCGGGCTCGACCCCAAATAGGAAGCAGTGCTCGTCGACTTTCTCCGCACAAACGCCGACGTCTTTGCGTGGAGTCCTTCGGACATGCCCGGCATACCGAGGGATGTCGCCGAGCACTCACTGGATATTCGGGCCGGGGCCCGACCGGTCAGACAGCCTCTGCGCCGATTCGACGAGGAAAGGCGCAGGGTGATAGGCGAGGAGATCCACAAGCTGATGGCAGCAGGGTTCATTAAAGAAGTATTCCACCCTGAGTGGCTTGCCAACCCTGTACTTGTGAGGAAAAAAGGGGGGAAATGGCGGATGTGTGTAGACTATACTGGTCTCAACAAAGCATGTTCGAAAGTCCCCTACCCTCTACCTCGCATCGATCAAATCGTGGACTCCACTGCAGGGTGCGAAACCCTGTCTTTCCTCGATGCCTACTCAGGGTATCATCAAATCAAGATGAAAAAGTCCGACCAGCTCGCGACTTCTTTCATCACGCCCTTCGGCATGTACTGTTATGTCACAATGCCGTTCGGTTTGAGGAACGCGGGTGCAACGTACCAGCGGTGCATGAACCATGTGTTCGGCGAACACATCGGTCGCACGGTCGAGGCCTACGTCGATGACATCGTAGTCAAGACGAGGAAAGCCTCCGACCTTCTCTCCGACCTCGAACTGACATTCCGGTGTCTCAAGGCGAAGGGCGTCAAGCTCAATCCCGAGAAGTGCGTCTTCGGGGTGCCCCGAGGCATGCTCTTGGGATTCATCGTCTCCGAGCGGGGCATCGAAGCCAACCCGGAGAAGATCGCAGCGATCACAAACATGGGGCCCATCAAGGACTTAAAAGGCGTACAGAGGGTCATGGGATGCCTCGCGGCCTTGAGCCGTTTCATCTCGCGCCTCGGCGAAAGAGGCCTGCCCCTGTACCGTCTCTTAAGGAAGGCCGAGAGCTTCACTTGGACTCCCGAGGCCGAGGAAGCCCTCGGGAACCTGAAGGCACTCCTCACCCAGGCGCCCATCTTGGTACCCCCAGCTGATGGAGAAGCCCTCCTGGTCTACGTCGCCGCAACCACTCAGGTGGTCAGCGCCGCGATCGTGGTCGAAAGGCAGGAAGAGGGGCATGCTTTGCCCATTCAGAGGCCAGTTTACTTCGTCAGCGAAGTGCTGTCTGAGACCAAGATCCGCTACCCACAAGTCCAGAAGCTGCTATATGCAGTGATCCTGACGAGGCGTAAGCTGCGACATTACTTCGAGTCTCATCCGGTGACTGTGGTGTCATCCTTCCCCCTGGGGGAGATCATCCAGTGCCGAGAAGCCTCAGGACGGATCGCAAAGTGGGCGGTGGAAATCATGGGCGAGGCAATCTCGTTCGCCCCTCGGAAGGCCATCAAGTCCCAGGTACTGGCGGATTTCGTAGCCGAATGGGTCGATACCCAGTTGCCAACGGCTCCAATCCAACCAGAGCTCTGGACCATGTTTTTCGACGGGTCGCTGATGAAGACGGGAGCCGGCGCGGGCCTGCTCTTCGTCTCGCCCCTCGGGAAACACCTGCGCTACGTGCTCCGCCTCCATTTCCCGGCGTCCAACAACGTGGCTGAGTACGAGGCTCTGATCAACGGATTGCGAATCGCCATCGAGCTAGGGGTCCGACGCCTCGATGCACGCGGCGACTCGCAGCTCGTCATCGACCAAGTCATGAAGAACTCCCTCTACCGCGACCCGAAGATGGAGGCCTACTGTGAGGAGGTCCGACGCCTGGAAGACAAGTTCTACGGGCTCGAGCTTAACCACATCGCCCGGCGTTACAACGAGACTGCGGATGAGCTGGCGAAGATAGCCTCGGGGCGAACAACGGTTCCCCCGGACGTCTTCTCCCGGGATCTGCACCAACCCTCCGTCAAGACAGGCGACGCGCCCGAGCCCGAGCCACCCTCGGCCTCGTCCGAGGTGACCTCGGCCCAGCCTGAGCCATCCTCGGCTCAACCCGAGGAACCCTCAGAGCCCAAGGGCGAAGCGCTGCGCATCGAGGAAGAGCAGAGCGGGGTCATGCCGGATCAAGATTGGCAAACCCCGTACCTGCAATATCTCCGCCGAGGGGAAGTGCCCCTCGACCGAGCCGAGGCTCGGCGGGTAGCGCGACGCGCAAAGTCGTTCGTCTTGCTGGGCGATGAGAAGGAGCTCTACCACCGCAGCCCCTCGGGCATCCTCCAGCGATGCATCTCCATCGCCGAGGGTCGGGAACTCCTGCAGGAAATACACTCGGGGGCTTGCGGTCATCATGCAGCACCTCGAACCCTCGTCGGGAACGCTTTCCGCCAAGGCTTCTACTGGCCGACGGCGGTGGCTGACGCCACTAGAATTGTCCGCGCCTGCGAAGGGTGCCAATTCTATGAGAAGCAGACCCACCTGCCCGCTCAGGCTCTGCAGACGATACCCATCACCTGGCCCTTCGCCGTGTGGGGTCTGGACCTCGTCGGCCCTCTGCAGAAGGCGCCCGGGGGCTACACGCACCTGCTGGTCGCCATCGACAAATTCTCCAAGTGGATCGAGGTCCGACCCCTGAACAGCATCAGGTCCGAGCAGGCGGTGGCGTTCTTCACCAACATCATCCATCGCTTCGGGGTCCCGAACTCCATCATCACCGACAATGGCACCCAGTTCACCGGCAGAAAATTCTTGGATTTTTGCGAGGATTACAACATCCGGGTAGACTGGGCTGCCGTAGCTCACCCCATGTCGAATGGGCAAGTGGAACGTGCCGATGGCATGATCCTACAAGGGCTCAAGCCTCGGATCTACAACGACCTCAATAAGTTCGGCAAGCGATGGATGAAGGAACTCCCCTCGGTGGTCTGGAGCCTGAGGACGACGCCAAGCCGGGCCACGGGTTTCACGCCTTTCCTCCTGGTCTACGGGGCCGAGGCCGTTCTGCCCACGGACCTGGAATACGGCTCCCCGAGGACGAGGGCCTACCACGAAGAAAGCAACCAAGCTAGCCGAGAAGACTCGCTGGACCAGCTGGACGAGGCTCGGGACAGGGCCTTACTACACTCGGCGCGGTACCAGCAGTCCCTGCGACGCTACCACGCCCGAGGGGTCCGACCCCGAGACCTCCAGGTGGGCGATCTGGTGCTTCGGCTTCGGCAAGACGCCCGAGGGAGGCACAAGCTCACGCCCCCCTGGGAGGGGCCGTTCATCATCGCCAAAGTTCTGAAGCCCGGAACGTACAAGCTGGCCAACAGTCAAGGCGAGGTCTACGACAACGCTTGGAACATCCAACAGCTACGTCGCTTCTACCCTTAAGATGTTTCCAAGTTGTTCATATACCCCGCACCCACGCAAAGTTTAGTCAACAAGGAAGGGTCGGCCTCGCCTCGGCAAAGCCCGACCCTCCCTCGGGGGCTAAAAGGGGGGAAGCCCCCTCTGCGTCAAAATTTTCCTCGAACAAAAAATCTCTTTTACCAGAATATCTTTCGTGCTTTCTGACTACTTCGAAAAGTGGGTCCTGGAAACGACGGGGTACACGTAAGCAGTCAAGGCTGACCGAGCCGAGGGACTCCTACGCCTCCGGGATACGGATACCTCACTCATCACCTTCTGCGATAAGTAACTCGCGCTCGGATAAGGTGAATCCGCGGATCGAACGAGTCTTTACGTACGGAAGCTCTTCTGTCGAAGCGATTCTTCGAGCCTTCTTGACCGAGTCGGTGACAGGGCCTCATGGACGGGTGAAAGTACGCGTAAGCGGCAAGGCCGACCGAGCCGAGGGACTCCCACGCCTCCGGGATACGGATACCTCACTCATCACCTTCCGCGAGAAGCAACTCTCGCTCGCACTAACGTCCCTGCTACCGACAAAAAGTCCAGATACTCGAAACAAGAGGAAAAGAGACGCAGCTTTATAACGAAGCAAGGGTGTGTGTTCTGGCCTCGACGGCCGCACAAGACCCACGCTACAAGACGACTTGACCCTGCAGGCTCGGATCTTGACGTTGGAAGAGGGCGATGACACCCTCGGCGTCGACAGCACCTTCGGCAAGGCCCGACCTAGCCTCGGACGGCGACGCGGTCCGAGGGCCTCCGCTCCGAAGGACAACGTCATCACCACGCTCGAGCAATCTCTGCCAGGGACTTCTCCGAGAACCCGGCCCGAGCGGACGGCTCGGCCGGCCACCTCCGGGGCCTCGGCCGACCTCCTTCCGAGGGCGCCAGCTCGGTCCGAAGCCTCGGCTGATCAGCTCCGACGTCGATCCTGCCAACGGACAACCCGGCTAGGCTCCGGCCAACCAGGTTTTATTTCTCGAGCCAACTCCGCCTCTGCTCGTGCTGATATCGCTACCCCTGGCCTCGGCTCGTCGAAGAGCGGCCGAGGGGTCTCTTTAACTAAGCTAGAGGAGCCTCGGACAACAGGTCCGACCGAGCCGAGGGATTCCTACGCCTCCGGGATACGGATACCTCACTCGTCACCTTGACACGGGGCGACTCACGCTTGGTGAAGCGGTTCAGGCAAACAACAGGCGAGTCTTAGTGCTCAGAAATGAGGAAAAAACACGGCCCTGCGCCGGAATTACATACATGTTCAGGCCCCGAAAGCCGAAATGAACAAAAAACCCGGCACTCGAAGTGCCATTACAAACGGAACTCCGGTTCCCCCCCCGCAGGCACGAACAACCCCACTCAATGGGGATGGGCCTGCGGGGCAGCAGAAGGCCGACGAACGGCACGTCGCCACCCGCCCCGGCAGCGGCGACGATGAAGACGTCTGTCCTGGGGGGCCCAACAGCAGCAGTGATGGCCTCAGGGCGGATGCTGCCGCTGGGAGGCCCCCGCCCTTGCCCAAACTCGAGAGGCAAGGACGGACAGAAGGCCGTAGAGTCGGAGGTCGGTCCGTGGCCAACCTCGGCTGACGCGCCGGCGGAAGAACCTCTTCCAGCTGCCGTGGCAGGAGGCGGCACCGGGGCGGCTCCGAGAGTGCTTGGCTCAGAGAGCCGGGCACGCTGCAGCTGTTGGCGCCACGGACGACCCCCGCCCTTCCCCCCGATCACTGAGGGAAGGAGCGGGTCACCACCCGCGCAGTGGCCAACCCCGACTCGGCACACGCCCCTCCTCAGCCCTGGTGATGAAAATCCTTGAGGCTGAGGGAGGGGCAGAGGCCGCAGCCCGGCTCGCTTTCCCCCACCATCAAGCCGGAGGTCGCCCTCTTGGGTGACCACCGGTGGAGGGGTGCAGCCGGGCTGCATGATGAAAATCCTTGAAGCCGAACGATGGCTGAAAGGTACCAACTCCCACGGAGTTGCATTCCTCCAGCGATGTTGCGAAAAGACGGTGGTTCCCCCCCATCCGGGGGCTTGGAAGATGGAGAGACACAATGCATAGGGGAGGAAGGAGACATGGTCACCCTGCGAAGGGGGTCGCCCTCCTTTTAAAGGCAACTTCCCCTGCTTGCACCCTCAACCGTCACGGGCTGAGTCTTCTCCAACACGCCTCCAAAGTCCTCCCCTGCGGCGCGGGGGCTGGGGCCCGCCTGTCATGCAGACCGGCTCCAAGCAGAAGAAGCCGAACCGCCGCGCACGACGCACGCAACCGCCCAGCGGTTACAAGTAACCCTCCACTTTTGCCCAGACCGGCGGGCAAAAGGGGCAGGCGGCCATGCAGGCGGCATGCAACCGCGCCAAGTGGACGCGCCTCTCCGACTCCTGACAGGCCAGCGCGACGGCTCAAGCCCACGCGTCGTGCAACTGGCGCGCCGGGTGCTGCATGCGAACCGCTATGCCACTCGCTCCACCACCGCACCTCCTCGATTGCGGAACCGATACCGCGATTCGAGGCGACCCAGCCCGCGACCCAGCAGCGCCAGCCTGGCGCAGCGGTCAAACGCGGTCAAAAATGGGCCGGCAGTAATGACGGTGGCAGGCGCGCGAGGGCAGCGGTCACGCCATCTGCCAGGCTCATGTCCCATCCGAAGGCAGCAAGAGAACCACCTCTCGCGGCGTGAAGACGACGCGCCCGTGACCCGTACCTCGAACGGCTCGCGCACGCGCAACGGCAGCCTCGCCGACCGCTTACCCTGGCGCATTAACTCCGCGGCTGGACAGGTGACGTTTCTGGCAGGGGCAGCTGGCGACGCTTCGCCTCCGCCAAAACGACCACACCAAAAAAGGTACGCCACGACGTTCAATTTCGCATCCTTTTTCCCTTTTCCTCTTTCTCTATCTCTTGCAACAGGGACCGAGAAGGGGGATAACCCCCAAGGGGATCCTTCCCCGTGAAGGAACTAGGCTCCGAGCCTCCTTACTGATCAGGGGTTCGAAGGCTGGCCCCCCGAAGGGTTCAACAGCCGCCTCAGATCGCGTGGGCCCGACACCCACTACTGGTCAGGGGTTCGAAGGTCGGCCCCCGAAAGGTCCCACGACCGCCTCAGGCTACTCGGGCTCCGCGCCCCCTACTGATCAGGGGTTCGAAGGCTGGCCTGTCGAAGGGTTTACAGTCGCCTCAGACGCCGAGCGAGGGATGACCAGGGGTACGTTCGATACATAACCAAGGCTCGGGCTGCGCTCCCGAGGTACCCTAGGACATTTCCGAGACCAGCGGGAACGACTCTGTAACAGAATCCCATCGGAGGGAGGCAACGAGCCCTCGGACCCCGTCGCTAGGGGACCGGGTCCGGCAGATCACCCGCAGGTACTTTTGGGCGTGCCTCCGGGCCCCTAGCCGACCCCCAACGAACGGGGCACGGACGTCCACTCGGATTACCCGATTGCAGCTCACCGGAGACACCATGTTCGGTGCCCATCGAGGGTAACATGGCGCACTCCCCCCCTCCTCCTTGCGAAAAGGCGACGTAGGGGCGTATATAAAAAAGCCGAGTCTGTCCCTGATCGTCCTCTCGCTCCGTGCGGAGGCTCGGGGGCTGCTCTCGCAAACCCGGCTCCGGCCAAACCGTTGACAGCGTCAACATACCAGCCCGAGAACTTGGGCCCCGACAGTGCACCTGGGCTACGCCCTGCTCGCATGAGGGAACCGCCAGACCAGCCGAGGCATTACGCAAGGCATTAAGACCTCGAAGGAGTGAAACCACTCCTCCGAGGCCTCGGGGGCTACACCCGGCGGGTGCGCTCGCGCGCACCCACCGGAACAAAGTACCTCTGAGAAAGGCTGGTCCCCTTGCAAAAAAGTGCGACGCAAGCCTCCAAGCGAGTGTTAACACTCTCTTCGAGGCTCGGGGGCTACTGTCGGGGACCATAATTAGGGGTACCCTCAAGACGCCTAATTCTCAGCTGGTAACCCCCATCAGCATAAAGCTGCAAAGGCCTGATGGGTTTGATTAAGTCAGGGATCAGTCCATACGAGTGACTCGATCACGCCACGCCCGAGCCTAGCCTCGGGCGAGGGCAGCCGACCCTAAGATGACTCCGTCTCGCCTGAGGTCTCCTCTTTCACGGCAGACGCATCACCGGCTCGCCCGAGGCCCCGCCTTCGATAAGAAGTAACCCTGACTAAATCACCGCGCCAACCGACCGAGTCACCGGGGCGTTTAACGCAAAAGGTAAGACCGACGGGCGACCAAACTCCGCTCCGCCCGATCCAGGGCTCGGACTCGGGCTGAGGCCCCGGAAGACGGCGAACTCCGCTCCGCCCGACCCAGGGCTCGGACTCGGGCTAAGGCCCCGGAAGACGGCGAACTCCGCTCCGCCCGACCCAGGGCTCGGACTCGGGCTAAGGCCCCGGAAGACGACGAACTCCGCCTCGCCCGACCCAAGGCTCGGACTCCGCCTCGGCCTCTGCCGAATGACCTCCGCCTCGCCCGACCCAGGAGTTCGGGCTCGGACTCTGTCTTGCAGGATGGACTCGACCTCGACTTCGGAGGAGCCTCCACGACGCCCGACCTAGGACACCAGACCGCCACGTCAACAGGAAGCGTCATCATCACCCTGCCCTGAGCCGACTTGGGTCACAGAGAACAAGACCGGCGTCCCATCTGGCCAGCTCCGCCAGATAGGCAATGATGGCGCCTCACTAGACCATGACGACGGCGGCTCCCAGCTCCCTTACGAAAGCAGGAGGACGTCAGCAAGGGCCCAGTCACTCCGACAGCTGTCCCTCCGTCCGGCTCCGTTGCTCCTCCAACAGCCACGACGCCACACCAACAGGGTGCCAAGATCTCTCCGGCTGCCACCTTGGCATGTACTTAGGGCGCTAGCTCTCCCTCGCTAGACACGTAGCACCTTGCTACACCCCCATTTTGTACACCTGGATCCTCTCCTTACGACTATAAAAGGAAGGACCAGGGCCTTCTTAGAGAAGGTTGGCCTCGCGGGGACGAAGGGCAGGGGCAAGCGCTCTCTCGGGGCCGCTCGCTCCCCTCACCTCGCGCGGACGCTTGTAACCCCCTACTGCAAGCGCACCCGACCTGGGCGCGGGACGAACACGAAGGCCGCGGGAATTCTCCGACTCCCTCGTCGCGACCCGGCTCCGGCCACCGACCTCTCGCTCTACTCCCCCCTTCGCGCTCGCCCACGCGCTCGACCCATCTGGGCTGGGGCACGCGGCACTCTCACTCGTCGGCTCGGGGACCCCCCGGTCTCGGAACGCCGACACATCTATTATCAATTTTTTATTTACTACCAATTACTCACGGGTACAAACGAGACGCGAACAATGGCAGGGGACAACGACAAACACGGGGGAGAGAAAGCAACCGCCGGTTAAAGGTGCTTGTAGGGGGGGCGTTGGTACGGGCGTTTTCTGGCTCCTGTAGCCGCCAAACGGAGGGGAGGGGGCACGCGGCGGGGACCGCTGCGCTTGGTCTGAACGTAGAGACAAGAGGAGCCATAATTTATAGCTCCTCTGGCTCTAGGCGCTCCGGTACTGTAGAAACAAGACGCTGAAACACTCCCATCTTCCATAAAACTCTTTCATATCTCTTCTCGTTAAATTGCAATGCCATGTGCATCTTGCTTGCTTGCTTATGTGGTTTGTCATTTAATAAGAATAAAATCCCCATGAAACTCTCGCTGAGAATTGGCCTTAGAAGGTATAACTACGCTATTAAGTACTCTTTCTATTCTAAAATATAAGTAGTTCTGGGGTTTTTTAGACACATCATCTTAATTTGTTACATTGCGAAGATATACACTATATCTATCTAAGATGCTTGCGTATATCTACAAAACAACGATTTATAGTCTGGAATTCAGAGCGTGTTTGATTTATAGCTATTTGCATGCCCATGTGACAGTTGATTTAATTAATAATTTAAAAATGGGGAAAGGCCTCAATGGTGGTGAAGTAAGTTTCACCACCACGCTGGCACCCATCACAGGCGACGACACAGTGACACTGACATCGAGAGAGAGAGAGAGACCCACCCCACCCCACCCCACCCCAACCTCCCAAAGCCTTGTGATTAGCAATAACCTGCTTCAGATCCGTCCGCTGCATGTACTGTCAAGCGCCGCATTGTATACGCGCGCATGCATGGTCCAGACAGATCATCGCCAGTCGCAGTCGCATCGCAGAGAGTGTGGATCATGCAGTGAGGCAACTGAAAACAGTTGGCGAGCATGTGCTCTCGCACAGAAGGAATTGTTTTTTTTGGCATTTTTCGCTTATATCCATATCCAGATGGCCTCTAAGTTTTCTTAAAAAATTTCCATGGGCATCCATGTGGCGGCTGAACAGGATGTCGGCGCCAACGTGGACACGGGCATATAGGCAGCAGATCAAAGATGATGAGGCTCGCTCGATGAGGTTCCCCGGTCATGCGTGAAAACGGTCGGTACCCATCTGCAGGCAATGGCTGGCATTATTGCGACGAAGAATCGAAGCTACACTCACTGACTGCCTCCGTCTCAAAAATGCCTACTGCTGTGCTGACAGTATGTTTCTTTTTTTTTTTTGGGTGAACAGTACAGTAAATGAGACCAGTGCGTGCATCATCAGTATCTGCAGAAGAGGCCGGCGGCCGGCCCACGGGCCCACGGGCCCACAGCAAGCGTAACGACCTTCCACTCCAGCCAGTCAGCATGATGCGATCGATGGCAGCCATGGCTCGTGGTGTGTGTTTGTGTGATATGGTTCTGCAAGCCAAGTGTCATGGCCCCACGAACCGACCAAGCCCAAGCAGTGAGACCCACTACATCATGAGAGGAATGTTGCAGAAGAGGCGCTTCCTTCGGATTAGGGATGGCAACGGGGAATTCTCCGCCGGAAATAGCTCCCATTCCGGTCCCCGCGACGAAAAAACTTCTCTGCGGAGATCCTCACGAACGCTTGCGGGGAATATTTCTTTCTCATCCCCGTTCTCCACGGGGATAAATCCCCAACGGGGATCCCCATCCCCGTTTTAATTACAATTAAGACATAGGTACTTTGCTATTAATGTTAAACAGTGTCACTTATACATATTGTCAGATATAAGAAATCATTATGCATACATCAAAATAAACACATTTGTACAATTAGTGGTCTCTTGATAAAATAATTATTTATTTTTGGCGTTAACTAGTACACAAAAATATAGTTACGTGTAAGTTTAACGGGTTCCCGTGGGGAACAGGGATGAGGAATGCTTCCCCGTCCCCATCCCCGTTTACCTGTCGAGGGATAAATTTTCCCGGTTTATATCCCCGCGGGAGAAATTTCTTCCCCATCCCCATCCCCTAATGGAGAAATTACCCGCGGAGAATCGGAGATCGGATCCCCATTGTTATCTGTACTTCGGATCTACCTACCACTACTAGTTTGTGTTGTCAACGTTTTAGGAGCCTTTGATGAGAGGCCTCCAGAGCATCGCCAACAGCTGCTTAAAACTCTAGTCCAATTCCCTATTTTAGGTAAAAAGTAAAAAAAACATCTCTAACAATCCGAGGCTGTTTGATTTGCTGTCTAAGACGCCACAACATATTTAACTTTTCTGCTCAATTTAAACGACTAAGGTTAGACAAATTGTGGCGCTTTAGGTGTAGAAACCAAATAGCCCTAGAATCTGGCACCGGAAAATTACCAACGCAAACTACTTTTGGTGAGGCGATGCCAAATTGATCTGGCAGCGGCAAACAGGCCTTTCCAGGGAGCGTAGGTGGCTGTGGCTGAGGGACGCCGCGGGGAGCGGCGCCTCTCGCTGTTCAGTTCTAGGAGAAGCAGCCAGGGGAATGTGGCGGCGCTATCGCGGTGGGACTCACGGCGAACTGCGTCGGGGGGGGGACGAGGGAAGGGCGACGGTGATCTGGGCACAGGGTCGGTGTCGTGGCAAGCTTACACGCATGGGCGGCGGCGCGGCGAGCTAGGGAGGCAGGGCGCAGGCACGATTATGTCAGACTAATAGTCCTTAAGAGCTAGTTTGGGAACTCCATTTTTTTTTCAAGGGATTCCTATTTTTTAAAGAAAAAATAAACTAATTTTCATTAGAAAAAATCCTTAAAAATAGGGTTCCCAAACTAGTCTGATAGTATGAATTGTTAAGTGGGATTTCCAATGCCAAGCTGACAAAAATAATCTAGTAGAACAGTTTCTTGGTTATTTGCGCAGTTCTTGGCAGAACACGAAGCAGACCGAGTTGAACAATACATTTAAACAAAGGTGACGATCATTATATGAAGGCATCGTTTAGGGAAAATAAAGGGAACAGTTGGAGTATGGATTTTATTTTGGGTAGCAAAACTTTTAGGGATGTGTAAATTCTTAGGTATTGGGAGATATACTTTTAGTGACTGTTGCAGATTGGTCACAGATGGCAGCATCACGGGAGCTTATACTGGGAACATGTTCGCTCTAGTTGACCCTTGAGTAAGAGCTAGAGCGTGCAACACTAGAGCCAATTATGGATGGATAAATAGGCCGGCACGGGCGCACGGCCATCCAGTACATGCTGGGCTTAGATACGACCTGATTAAAACACTGCTCGAAAGGTCCGATGAGTAAAACGAGCCACATCATGATGGCCCGCGCGACACAATGGTACATATTGAGTAAATCATGTGCATCGGTGTATCTCAATATAAAGATGTATTAATTCACCTAAGTTACCACTCAATTACCAAAATCAAACAAAGTCCTTGCAATATGCACCTTTAGAGAGTTTGGGAAGGTTACTCGGCATCCATCTTAAAAAACTAGTTTGTGAACTTTATTTTTCTAAGGGATTCCTATTTTTACGAGGAAAAATGAACTAATTTCTCTTTGAAAAATAGTAAGCTCTTGGTAAAATAGGGTTCCCAAACTAGATTTTAGTGTATCTTCTCAACATCAACTATAGGTGAACTAGTGTTGACCCCTCATTGATTTAGGTTGATCAAGAGATGGTGATGCTGAAATGCAAATTTAGTGTCCTTGCCCCAGTACAGGGTATCGAGACTAGGAGCCTTCCGAAGAGAGTGATGAGATGGTTCTTTAGCTAAGAGGGTTTGTGCAAGATCATCAAGGACGTTCTCAGAAATTTTTTATTTGGACGAGCTACCGTTTGGTCACGATATACTATCATTTTATACACAGAGTACGAATTCATTCGTTCTCCCGGTTAATGATTTGATTACATTAGTAAAGAAAGAATCACATGTCACCTAATTAATGAGTATGATAAATTTTATCTTGCCTAAGATCTTGTTTCAATATCCTACAACCTATGAGAACGAGGAAGACGAATGAGAATAAGATCCATGTACTAACTTTGTGTCATAATTTTTGGTGAACTCTCTATAAACTTGGTCAAACTCAAAATAAAGTTGATATAAGATAACTCTAAAAGTTGATTTTTTTAAAGGAAAACCAGCTGCCCTGGCAGTACACACTTTATAAACATGCATCATGAATTTACCACTAAAACCAGACGTGAAATATATGTGTAATCCGCGTCCATATGAACATTACTAATTTCCAAGTCCTAGTAAGCAACTATAAATGAAAATCGTTAGAGAAAAAAAATAGAGGTACATTATGAACGTTTTGTTTATTTGGCCTAATCATTATTTATTTACCAAGTGATTTTTGAGGGGGTTTTCGAAGTGTTAACGTTTATATGCAAACTCTTTGAAAGAAAGGTCCGGTTGTAAGGCCGTGGGATTCTTGAAACAGTGGAAGAAGATGTTTAAGACGAAGGACGTGCAGGCCAGATGGAAGATGTTGTCCTACGAAAGGATTGAAGACATGGTGATCATCAGCGGATTCTGAGGGAAACAACACTTCATGAAGATCGGGGTTCTTTTGCTAAAGATCTAGCTTGTTTAGCTTCTTTCTTATGCTTCTTTTTCTAGGCAGGTAGTTTGGTAGCCTTGGGAATGTGGAATGGTTTTGCCATCGTTATCTTTTATGGCTTTAAACAGATCTGTGTAAACCAGCAATTACCTAGTATGCTTTTAGTATAAGCAGGGAGAAAAGGGACACCTGATTCGCATGATGTTTTTTTTGTAAATTGCGTCAGTAATCTTCATCCTTCTCATTTGCGGCTGTCCTCAGTGGATAGTGTAAAACAGTGACACAAAACTGTATATGACACTGTTTAAGTGAAGTTTGAAATAGGGAAAAAAATAGAGGATGGAATAAGAACTGCTGGAGATAGCCTTCTCATAAATTTTCTAATGCCAATGAACAACACTGAGTTTATGATCAAAATTTTAATAGCATCAGCCCCCAAAATATGAGTTCATCTTGACATGTCGATGGATGGGCGAATTAGCCATGTTTCTGCTACTTATCCACATGGGATAACATATAAAACCACAAAAATCTAGTAAGTTTGCAGAGCTAAGTTGCGGAGGAAACGTATGATGCAAGGGGAACATGCAGTTAAATAAGAAAAAACTGAAAGGTGCGTCCTTGAACGAGGCAAATTGGTATTTCTCCAAAAATTCAAGATCCACAAATCCAACACTGATATGTCTAATAGTTTAAGGTCCAAAACTACATAAACAGCATGCTCTGCTAATGATAAAGATGCTCTAGAGGTTCGACCCGACGTTGTCATGTATCCAATCAAACCTCCTGGACGCTCAAGCCTGCAACAATCGACATTAATTAAGCATAAAAAATCAGAACTTCATAGTAGAGTCGTGCGTTAAATGTCAGACTTAATTTGACAGATCAAGTTGGGCAGGGCTTACAACAAATGGAAGGCAAACTGTAATCACAAAACAGATGACCAAAGATACAAGCACAATTAGGATTAGATCAAAAAGACACAGGTAATTTTGTCCCTCGGATCTCATAGCTATTACCCATCATCAATGAACTTAAGAGTCGACTGGTTTTAACCACAAGCCTATATGCCAAAGAGTAGAGACAACAGAGGCTTGAAGCTAAAACTAATCAATCATTCATCTATGGTCAAATAATATTTTCTTCAATGGGACAGAGACTGATCAAACAGGAAACACAAACAAGAACAAAATGGTTCAGAGTGGAAGCTGATAAAGGAAGTGATCATACAAGTCCCTCAGATCTCATAGCTATTATTGGCCATCATGGATGGTTCTAAAAGACAGTTTTAGCCACAAGCCACCCATTAATCAAGATGACGTGTCAGCTGGCTTGAAGCTAAAACCATTCTTCGACCATCTTTGGACCAAAAATTTTATCTTCACTGGGACGGCTAATTAACGGTTAATTAAGACAAAGAAAACGGCATCAATCCAACAAAAATAGATAACTGAATAGACCGTCGGCAGCGTGGATGGTAATTCAACACAATACTGCCAGAATGGTGTTCATATACTAGAACATAAATAATATGTCAATTAAAGCTGTGATTACCTGGGGGGAGAGATTGCTTCAACTTGTTTGCCTTCTCAGCATCGAATACGCAGAGGGTGTACAAGTACTTGGAGCAGCGGACCTTGAACTTGACAACATCCTTGCTCCTCTTGATCTTCACTGACCGGGCATCCTTCCTCCTCGCGGTGAGAAGGAAATCCTTGATCTCGTGGATCTGCTTCGGCTGCAGATTTATTCCACAGACGATTAGACAAAGCAAAGAGATAGGTTGATACTTGACAATTAACTACAAAATACTAGCAGGATGGCAAAAAAGAAAAACTGGTTACCACTAGTACGAAAACAAACAACCACACAGATGCTATGCTAACTTAAAGTGGTAGTTTATATACAATTGGATCTACAATGGTGGGTCTTTTTTACAAATTAACCTGTTATTACATCAGTCAGTGCATTTCGAATTCTTGTAGCTACAAAAAACAGCACAATGCCAAACGTACGTTGTGCAATTATAAAGAGCCGGATGGCACCAGAATACAGTAACTGACATTATAAGATTTCCATGCTCGCAGAAATTCAACCTAGGATACAGCTGATACAGAAGCCACAACAGCCACTTACACAGAGATTGTACAAAACAAGAGCACATTGTCTGGGTCCGTCAGCGATGTCGGCAACACTAAGACCTAATCTGACCAATCCCTTTCAATAACAATCCACCGGCAACAAAATCGAGAAGAAGGGAAGGGGACTCGAGGGATACTTACCATCTTCTCTCGTGACCTGCAAGTCCCCAAGCTCTTCTTCTTGCGGCGGCGGCTGGGATCCCACGGGAAGATGGAAATGCGGAGATGGCGGCGGGGCGGGAAGTGATAGGATATATAAGGCACGCGGGTAAAACCCTAGACAGGGAGCGATTCCAACAATGCCCAGGTCCTCGCTCGCTGCTGGTGGGACCTGTTGGTCGAGGTCTCTTCCACGGTGAAAGGCCGCATCGGGATGGGCCCAATTGGGCCGATTGGCCATATTTCGTTGAATTCGCGGCTCGAAATATTACTGACGTTTCTTTTATTAGGGTGTGTTTGGTTAAGGAGCGAGCGAAAATAGAGTGGTTCCGTTCTAATTTTCTGAACGTTTGGTTTTCAATAAAATAAGAGTGGAGCGGCTCCTGAATCTTCATATGAAAATTTACTATAAGTAGCTGGAACGCTCTCGCTCTATAAAAACGATCGGATGCGAGCGCTCTCCCGGACGTGAGCGCTCTCCCCTCTATACTCATACTGCTCTCGAACCAAATAAAGAATGGAACAGCTCCGCTCTATTCTACTCTTCAACCAAACAAAAAATGAAGCGGCTTTGTTCTTCTTACCAAATACAGAATAGAACGGCTCTATTCTCAAATATTGGAATCGAGCCACTCTATTCTATTTAACTCTCCAGCCAAACGCACTAGTGGAGAGCTCAGTAATGTTTTACCAACTCAAGGTTGATAAGATTGAAGAAAAATACCTACTACACTACTAATAATTTGTTTTGTTCTATTTCGTATCTTCCTCGCCCATTTTTATCGTCGTCGCTTCGGAATAAAATAATTAGTCTTAATAAATTTATTTTATCATTTTAGTGTAATTAGTTTTGTAATTAGGCTCTATTTATCACTTATAATTAGCATTTAAATATTCAATGTGGTATAGACTAAACTTTGGTTAGAGATTCAAGTACTCCATTAGACTTGACTAGTACAATGCTCGTGTATTGCATAACACCAATCATATTTGGTGGAGATTCAAACACTCCATAAGTGGACGCTTCACTTAAAAACATTGTTAATAAAGCGTTAAAACGTTAAGAACCACCTTTTTAACATTTAAACGACTTTTCAGACATTACATAAAATTTCAATTATAGAATATGTTACTTGAGTTCACAAAACAAAATGAAACAGGTCAAGTTCAACCACACAAGTTACAACTTGTATCTATGATCATTAACCATAAACTCTTGATGGCTGAAAATCTGAAACTAGGGAGGACGCCACTGTTTGAACTAGAAGAATGAACCTGGAACTCTTGATGATTGAAAGTCTAAAACTAGGGAGGGCAGCGCTTCACTGGTCTGGCAGCGCTGGACTGTTGGAGGATGGAGATGGAGGAGGGGGCAGATGAGAGGAGAGGACGGAGGTTGTCGGCGCTGGACACTCGAACCGAAGGGAGGGCGGCAGGCGACGACGCAGAGGAGAGGAGTCGAGCGACGACGCTAGAGGAGGGAGTCAGGCGGTGATGCTAAAGGAGGGAGTCGAGCGACGGGGCTAGTAGGACTGGAGGAGAGGATGGAGGCAGGCAACGGCGCTAGCAACATCATAAAGGAGAGTATGTCGTGCCCTATGCCCTGTGTATTTTTTGGCCTGTGAAAGGCCCAATACGTAGAACGTCCTGAACACACCTAGAACGTCCGAAAACGAGAAACCGACGTTTAAACGTGATAGACGGACATTCTACACATTTTTGTTAAAACGATCGGACATTCTAAACTCTAACCACGTTTTGTCGTTTAAACGACGCTTAAACGATGTTTAAGCGCTATTTTAATAACAATGCTTACAAAATTAATATTAAAGTAGATGCATGACCCAAATAACAAATATTAAACTACATTTTATCTTATCCAAAATGCCGTGAAAAAACATGGGTTGGAAAGAAGACTTGTTCCTTTTTTATGGCTAACTCGATCACTCGTTCTACTTTAGCTAGTGTTGTGATACTGAAAGAGAATTAGGCTTACACCTATATTCCTAAATTGATTTTGGTGGTTGAATTGCCCAACACAAATAATTGGACTAACTAGTTTGCCCAAGTTTATAAGTTCTACAGGTACCAAAGGTTCACAATAAGCCAATAAAAAGACCAAGAAAAGGGTTCAAACAAAAGAGCAAAGGGACAACCGAAGTGTGCCCTGGTCTGGCACACCGGACTGTCCGGTGTGCCACCGGACTGTCCGGTGTGCCACCGGACAGTGTCCGGTGCACCAGGGGACTTCAAGCTGAACTTCGCACCTTCAAGAATTTTCAGAGGCGCTTCGCTATAATTCACCGGACTGTCCGGTGCACCACCGGACAGTGTCCGGTGCCCCAAGATCAAGCGACTCTGAACTCGCCAGCTTCGGGAATCCACTCCGCTATAATTCACCGGACATGTCCGGTGTAACGGGGGAGCAACGACTATTCGGCGCCAACGGTCACCTGCTACAGCATTAAATGCGCGCCAGAGCGCGCAGAAGTCAGGCACGCGCGAGGCGGCGCAACGGACAGCCTACAGGGCCTATCCGGTGCACCACCAGACAGCCAGGCGGGCCCACACGGCAGAGCTCCAACAGTCGAACCCTAACGGCCGGGTGACGTGGCTGGCGCACCGGACACTGTCCGGTGGCGCACCGGACTGTCCGGTGCGCCCGTCGACAGCAGCCTTCACCAACGGCTAGTTTGGTGGTTGGGGCTATAAATAACCCCAACCACCCCACATTCAAGTCATCCAAGTTTTCACACTTCTACACCCTACAAGAGCTCTAGCATTCAATTCTAGACACACCAAAGTGATCAAATCCTCTCCAACTCCACACAAGGCTTATCGGTGTTTTGAGTCCGACCGCACACCCGGGGTTGCCCCTCGAGGTGTTTTTAGGAGTAGGACGGTGTCGCCGACTGTAGCAAAATGGTTCGTGCCAGACGCACGAGGGACAATGGACAGTGTTTACAGGTTCGGGCCGCTTAGAGATGCGTAACACCCTACGTCCTGGTGAGGATGCTTTGTGTAATGGGTTACAAGATAGTTCTCTAAAGCGGGAACGTGGAGAGTTGAGGTGGATGGCTGAGTAGTGAGATCGATTGTTCTGAAGGGGTGCCCCTGGGCCTTATATATTTGACCGTGGGGCAATACATGTGGATATGATAACAATGTGCACCTTAAAGATAGTGAACTGTTTGAGTCTATCTTCCTATGATTCTGTTGATCTATCCTCGCCTGGTTCCATTGCATGGGGCTCCAGCGCGGGAAAGTCGGTTCTTCTGTTGTGGTTTCTTGCTCAACGCTGTGGGGTCATCCGAGCTTGCATCGATCCGGCCTTACGTCGATCTGCTTTACTGATTGTCCCTCCCCAGGCCCATGAAGGAATGACCTTACGATCTATCAGGCCCTTGGGCTTTTCGTGAGGTCTTTTATCCTTCTAATGGACCCGGGGGATATCTGTCCCCCACAAGCCCCCGATCTTTGGGTTGATTTTGAGATAATCGGCCCAAAGATCCTAGGCCTAACTTGCGGGCTTCGATCACGATAAGAAATGCTTCTCGGGCAGTTTGGTAAAAACTACTTCTCCCTGTCTTCTTCTGCTTTGCTTCACTCGAAATCTGTAGTTTTGCCTCATACTCATGCCTTGGAGATCGGCATTTCGTATTGCAGGACCTTGAATTTCATTGGGTGCACCGGAGGTGCACCCAATGGGTGTAGCCCCTGAGCTTCGAGTGGATTCTGGATAATAATCCACTCGAAGGTCTTCATCAGAAATCACTTTTATTTTCCTCTCGTACTTTGGTTGAGGGCCAGCCTTGTCTTTAATCTTGTCTTATACCTTAGAAGTCGGCACTATCTTGGCTTGAAATGGTGATTCATGGGGTGCACCGAAGGTGCACCCAATGGGTGTAGCCCCCGAGCTTTGAGTGGATTTTTGAAAATAATCCTCTCGAAGGTCTTCATTTTGTGTCCTTCTGCTGAGAATAATCCTTTCTTTTTTCCGAATGCCTTAGAGGTCAGCATTATGTCATCAATATTATGCTTTAGAGGTCAGCATGTATTTTGTCTTTTGCAGCTGAGTTTGTGATCCGCCCATATCTCACTAGGTGGTGCAATTTATTTGCTCTGCGACTGATTGGACATTTGATGGACGTTCTCTGGCTAGTCTTCACGTCGCTTCTGTCGATCATATTTTGTACTTCACCGGCTATATTTGGCTTTCCTTTGATCCTTACTGATATCTCATTTTTGTCTTGAGGTATTCATTGCATGCCCTGCACGAATGTGACGGTTTTGAAAAATACACTGATAATTCCTAGGCGTCCCCCCCAATGGGTGTGGGTAAGGGACGGCTTGGTACGCTGAGTGTTTTAGCCGGCTGCTTCTGAGTAGTAATGTGATGTGACGGCGGGTGTAATCATATCTTCTGCGCGGTTGACTGGAGTCCCAATGGCTGTTGCATTACGTGAAACGGCGTCAGCCGCGCGTCTTTAGACGGGTTGAAGTGTGTATTGAATGCTTCGCGACTATTCAGTGACCGCGGTTGGAGGTGAGCGGTTGCCTTATTCTTCTATAAATAGTGCCTTTGCCTCTCTGGTTTTTTCACATCTCTTGCTGTTCTCCACTGCTTGCTTTCTTCCTCTCCTTGCATTTCCACCATGGGCAAAAAACGCAAGCGCGAGCCGACTCCTCCGTCTGAGGACTTTGGCGACTTGGAATACTCAGAGGAGGAGTTCTCCTCTGAGTCCGAGGGGTCTCCAGCTCCCGTCCCTCCCCTAGCGTCGTCCGATGACTCGGACGACTCTCAGGGGATCGCCGCGAAGGTCTGGACTTACATCCGGGCCGTCGAGCGCTCCGGGCTCGCGGGCTCGGATGAGTTGGAGTACTCCTCGGACAAGGAGGACTCGTCCGAGGAGGACGGTGGCGGCGGTGGCGAAGGCGATGACGACGACGACGACGACGGAGGCGATGGCGGCGATGACGACGGTGACGGCGGCGACGGCGGCAGCAGGGGCGGCAACGGCGGCAGCAGCAGGGGCAGCAACAAGGCCAGTGGCTAGGTGCCACTAGTTTTTAAATATTAGTATAGATTAGAAGTAGTATAGTGAAATAATGTAGTAGTATTAGTAATGTAGAGTAGTATAGTGTAGCGTAGTAGTAGTAGTAGTAGTAGTAGTAGTAGTAGCAGTAGTAGTAGCAGTAGGGAAGTATCAACTCATAATGAGTTGATTTGTAAGTATTATTACTTCCCTTAATGAAGAATGACTTTATCTCCTCCTGTGCCAGTTACTCTGCTTCGAAGTAAATCGATCTCTTATTTGTGAAGTTGATTCATTCGGAATAGTAACTAAATAACTCGGGTGTCATATCGCCGCTTCAGGGGTGATGGCCGAGCTATTATTGTCGATATTTGCGCGTTTGAAATAGAGTCCGAGTGATGACGAGACCATGTCAGTGTCGGAATAACTGTTGACCACGTCGGCGCTCTTAGATGTGACAGCCGAGTGACCTGTGACAACGCCAGCGTTTTTTAGAGATAATCGTCGAGTGACTAAGGACATCGTCGGTGCTTTAGAGATAGCTGCCGAGCGACTGAAGACATCGTTGGTGCTTTAGAGGTAACCGCCGAGCGACTGAGGACATCGTCGGCGCTTTAGAGATAGCTGCCGAGCGACTGAAGACATCGTCGGCGCTTTAGAGATAGCTGCCGAGCGACTGGTGATAACATCAGCGTCTTAGAAACGACAGCCGAGTTAAAACGGGCCGTGTCGGCCACTTTGAGGATAATAGCCGAGTGACGATGTGGCGCACCGGGGTTTTAGAAGTAGCCGTTGGGTGACGACGTGGCACACCGGTGTTTTAGAAGTAACCGCCGGGTGCTGACTGGGCGCTTTTGGAGACGGTATCTGGCTCAGGAATATCCCGCATATACTGCGCTTTCAGCCGCCTCTGCTTTCCGTGCCCTAGTTCTTGCTTTTCTGCCTCTAGATCCTCTCTGCAATTCGACTCTCGCTCTGTTCGCCAGTAGAGTTGAGATGGCGCCCAAGAGAAAGGCCTCGAGTTCATCTGCTACGGTGATTCCTCCCATCGACCCCAACAGCCAGTTGCCTTTCGCAGGTAACCATATGTATGTTGTCTCCGAGTCTGACCTTCTCCACCTCGTGTCCATCGGGGTCCTTCCCCCGAGGGAGCTTTGTTCTTGGCGGATTTGTCATGGGGTCACTGTCCCAACAGAGGATACCCATGAATCCGTGATTTACGTTCCTTTTCTTCTCCGCGGTCTCGCTCTCCCCATTTCTCCCTTTTTCCGCGGCCTCCTTGATTTTTATCGCCTTAACTTGACCCACCTGAATCCCAATTCTATTCTGCAAATTTCTATTTACGTTCATTTATGCGAAGCTTTTCTTGGTGTGCTGCCACATTTTGGGTTGTGGAAGTACTTGTATCACTGTCGCCCTGGAATGGCCGGGGGTCAGCATCAGCTGGTTGGGGGTGCTAGTTTGGAGATGCGCCGTGGGAGGAAGACTGAGTATCTTGAAATCCCTCTCAAAGATAGTATCAAGGGATGGCGCTTGGAATGGTTTATTGTTGAGAACCATGGAAATTCTCTCCCCCCACGGTCGGGAAGACAGCCGGATGTTCGCACTCCGAGTTGGACCGAGTCTCCCACGGATCAGTAGGTAGCTGAGGCGGGGGCTTTGCTAGCTGAAGTTGGACTGCTGAAGGAAAGGGGTCTGACTGCTGAGGTTGTGGTTGCTGATTTTGTTTTCAAGAATATTCAGCCGTTGAAGGACAGAGCATACCCGACTTATCTGTACCGAGGTCTAGCTGACTCAACTCGGGTTACCAATAGGAAAATTCCCTCTATAGACTTGGTGAACCGACTTGAGATGATTCTTAGAGGCAAGGTATCAAATATTGGTGCCCCAGTGGCATACTCAGCATGGAACCTGTCTCCTCCCAAGGCCTTCACTCTTTTTATGTCGAATCCACCTGTCGCTGATGGCGGTTTGGGCCTTAGAGTGCGACCCTCTGTCGAAGAAGTTAACACTTTGGTTGCCTCGCTCGGGGAAATTCCTGATGACGAACAGCAAGTCCACTTTGAGGTGCCTTTGGATCCTAGTGACGCAGAAATAAGTGCTATGCTTGATTTGCTGGCTGAGGACTCTCCTGATGCTGCTCCTGCCGGGACATTGATGGTGGCGCCTCTCCCAGAAGCTAGTACGACTTTGGATATTCAGAAGCCTGCTAGTGCTCGCCCGAGACGCCCTTGCCGAGCCAATCAACTTGATCCTTCTGCTGATGAGCAGAAAAAGAAAAAGAGACGTCTTCGGCAAGTATCTAGTTTGGATCGGGGCGCTGGTCCTTCGGTTCCTGCTGCTGAGGAGGTTCCCGTGCCTGATTTTACTGACGCCGACCCCAATGGGGGTGCTCCATCTGCTGCTGATCCCAATGGGGGTGCTCCATCCGATGCTGATCCCAATGGGTGTGTTGCTTATGTTGTTGATGAAAACGACAGGGAGGAAGAAGATGAGGTCCCATTGACTCAGAAGAACAGTCGGCAGTATATTGTCAGTGGGGAAAGAAGTGGGGTTCCTTCTCCTGCTCTGTCAGCTCTTGTTGGTTTACAGGAGTTATCTCTGGCAAACTTTGATCAGACTCTAGAGGATATGGTTCCAGAGGACCTATTATCAGAGTCAGCGGATGATGGTGTGATGGAGGTTTGTGCTGATGTGCTTGATGCTGGGTTGAGGTCATCCCACGCCTCATCGACCTTAGAGCGCGGTCTTGAGGGTCAGGAGACTGACTTGGATCATCCTGGTCCCATGGAAGTAACTGAGGGGCCTTCAGCCTTAGAGGCGGCTACTGCAGAGAACCTGGCCCTCAAGGATGGTGTTGACGTTTACCCAGCCCCCGAGGGTGTTGCCGAGGGTGACTCGGCTCGGGTGGGAAGTGCAAGCCACTGCCCAGCCCCCGAGGGTACTGCCGGAGATGATCCGGCTCACGTGGGTAGCACAAACTATGACCCAGCCCCCGAGGGTGTCCGAGCAGGGTCTCCCTCTTGTACTTCCATGGACGTTCATGCGGGATCGCCTCCACACTCCGGCTGCATGGTGGTAGCCCAAGCTTTGGACCAGGGAGTCGCTTTAGAGGGCAGCGTCCCCGCTGGCCAAGTTTTGAGCTCTGTTGATGGCACTGAGTTGGTTCCCGTTGGTTTGTTGCAAGCTGCTTCGGGTGTTGACCTTACGCCTGGTCATCAATTGATCTCTCACGATTTGGGAGTCCCTTCGTTCTTCTCCAATCTCCATGTATTGTGATATATTCTGTCCTGACTTTTGCACCGTATGAACTGCTGTCATTACACTCATCTGTTCTCCTTATCAGGCTTTGGTGGACGGGATGGCTAGCCAGCTGAGGTTGCAGGGTGCTTCTGTTCCAGAAGGAGCTTTGTCTCTTGCACATTGGAATCCGGTGTTACTTCAACATCGTGTCTCTGACTTGGAGGCGACCAATGTTGGTTAGTGCTTTTTTGCTTCTCTTTGTCTTCATTATTGAACTGCCTTACACTCTGACCCTTTTTGTTTGATTGTCTTCTGCTAGATATGACTCGGCAAATTTCCACTCTTGAAGAAAAACATTCTCGAGATCAGGCTGAGCTGGTCCAGCGGTGCTCTGATTTTGAAGAAAAGTATTCTCAAAGCCAGACTGAACTAGCCCAGGTCTCTACTGCCCTAGATGACGCCAATGCACTGAGCTCTTCCCTTCGCGCTCAGCTTGATTCTGAAAAGGTCACTTATGAAACTGTGCTTTGCATTGCTGTGTTCCTATTGCTTGTTTGATGTTTGAAGGAGTTGATTCTTGTTTGAAGGAAGAAAAAAGTGTCCTTGCTGCGTCTCGCGACAATCTTGACAGACTGTATCGCGACTCTAGCAACTCGTTGACCATCCTGGAGAGGAGTCATCGCTTCACCATGGAGGAGTTAGATAATCTTCGCTGTAGGCTGCAGGAATCCACGGATGACGTGATCCGTCTCAGGCAGTTGATATTGGCTAAGGATGCTACTATCAAAGAACTTCGTGCTTCCAAGAAATCCATCGCCCAGGAGCTAGAAACCGCTCAATTGGCTGCCAAGGTTGCTGAAGAAACTTCCATTACTCTGAGAGCTCAGCGCGACAGAGCCATGGATAAGGCCATTCGGGCGGGACGAATCTTGATGAGGAGACCCGGTGTGGTTGTTCCTGAAGATATAAGGGCTGACGTGAATGCTGTTCCTGATTCCTCAAGTCGCCCTTCCTCGTCGGTTGCTCCTGAGAAAGATATCGCGAAATAGAGAAATATTTTGCGTGCTTTGAGCGCGCAGTTAGCATGGTCAGACATTTGTTAGAGGACACCAGTTTAGCCCTTGAATGATATTGTTATTCTCCTATTGTTTCAGAATTCAATAGTACGTAAATTTGCAGTAGTAAAAGGCTGTGTAATGGTTTTGAAACTTGTTTACGGGATATAGAAGTCATCCCTATATGAGTAGTCGTAAGCACGTCAGATCGTCTTAAGTCGCTGCTGACTTAAGTCGATTGCTTCTGTTAATAGGGCATAGTGGTCACCCCGAGTTACGTAAGCGTGAGCATGTTGCACCGCCTTAAGTCGTTGCCGACTTAAGCTGATTGCTCCGTTAGTAGGGCATAGTGGTCACCCTGAGTTAAGCAAGCGTGAGCATGTTGCACCGCCCTAAGTCGTTGCCGACTTAAGCCGATTGCTCCGTTAGCAGGGCATGGTGGTCACCCTGAGTTAGGTAAGCGTGAGCATGTTGCACCGCCCTAAGTCGTTGCCAACTTAAGTCGATTGCTCCGTTAGTAGGGCATAGTGGTCACCCCGAGTTAAGTAAGCGCGAGCATGTTGCACCGCCCTAAGTCGTTGCCGACTCAAGCCGATTGCTCCGTTAGCAGGGCATAGTGGTCACCCCGAGTTAAGTAAGCGTGAGCATGTTGCACCGTCTTAAGTCTTTGTTGACTTAAGCCGATTGCTCCGTTAGCAGGGCATAGTGGTCACCCCGAGTTAAGTAAGTGTGAGCATGTTGCATCGTCTTAAGTCTTTGCCAACTTAAGCCGATTGCTCCATTAGCAGGGCATAGTGGTCACCCCGAGTTAAGTAAGCATGAGCATGTTGCATCGTCTTAAGTCTTTGCCGACTTAAGCCGATTGCTCCGTTGGCAGGGCATAGTGGTCACCCCGAGTTAAGTAAGCGTGAGCATGTTGCACCGTCTTAAGTCTTTGCCGACTTAAGCCGATTGCTCCGTTGGCAGGGCATAGTGGTCACCCCGAGTTAAGTAAGAGTGCTGGTCAATCATGAACAAATTGAGTATCTTTGAAGCCTTCTTTATTGATGACATATCTCCCGTTTTACAGAGTACATTGTTGTCCTGATAGCTTTTGAAATATAGCTAAGGATAAAACTTCCTGAGGTGTTCTATATTCCAGGAATTCCCAATTTCTGTGCCGTCCATTTGAGTGAGACGATATGATCCCGACCGAGTGACTTCTGCTACTATGAATGGTCCTTCCTATAAGGGCGACAACTTGTGCCGTCCCTCCCCCGTTAGAATTCGGCGGAGGACGAGATCTCCCACTGAGAAGGATCGTTGTCGCACGGCCTTGTCGTGATAGCGTCTCAGAGTCTGCTGGTATCGCGCTGATTGAATTACTGCATTCAGCCGTTCTTCCTCGAGTACATCAATGTCCTCCAGCCTAGTAGCTTCGGCTTCTGCTATGCTTTCGAAGACCAACCTCGACGCCCCGAACTTGAGATCGGTGGGTAATACTGCCTCTGACCCATAGACCATGAAGAAAGGAGTGTTTCCATGCAGAGCTCGGCTAGGTTGGGTTCTTAGGCTCCAAACGACGTAGGGCAATTCCCTTATCCACTTTCCTGCGAACTTTTCATTCTTTTCGAAGACCCTTTTCTGAGTGCCTCCAGTATCATCCCGTTAGCTCGCTCAACCTGCCCGTTGGCCCTCGGGTGTGCTACCGAAGCATACTTGATCTGAATGCTCTTTTGCTCGCAGAAATCGAAGAATTCTGAACTTGTGAAGTTGGATCCTAAGTCAGTTATGATATTGTTTAGTATTCCGAATCTGAATATTATGTCTTGTATGAATTTCACGGCCTTAGCCGAGGTTAAAGAAGCAATGGGTTTGAACTCTATCCATTTAGTGAATTTGTCGATTGCTACCGGTACATGAGTGTATCCTCCTTGAGCTTTCTTGAAAGGTCCAATCATATACAGTCCCCAGCATGCGAAGGGCCAAGTTACTGGTATGGTCTGCAATTGCTGTGCTAGTAGATGTTGTTGCTTTGACAAGTACTGGCAAGCTTCGCACCTCTGAACTAACTCGGCTGCATCGCTTTTCGCTGTTGGCCAATAGAATCTTGACCTGAAGAGCTTCCCGACTAGTGTCTTGGATGCTGCGTGTATTCCACATTGCCCAGCATGGACCTCATCTAGAAGTCGCTTCCCAGTAGATGAGAGAATGCACTTCATGAGGACGCCTGATGCACCCCTTCTGTATAATGTTTCCCCAATGAGTGTGTAGTGGGCTGACTGTCTGGCGATGCGCTCGGCTACATTTTTGTCATCTGGTTCATCTTCATTCTTTATATATCTGATGATCGGCCTTCTCCAGTCATCAGAGTCTGACTCGGGTTGATCCACGATATTACATTCTTCTGCTTGATCCATTGAGATGCTCGGCTGTAGTATTTCTTGCACAAAGACTCCGGGTGGGACCTGAGTTCGACCGAATCCTAGCTTGGACAATACATCGGCTGCGGTGTTTCGATCCCTTTCTACATGATGAAATTCCAGGCCTTCGAATTTGTCTTCTAGTTTTCGGATGACAGTGCAGTATTTTCCCATTGAATCACTCGAACAGTCCCACTCTTTGTTTATCTGGCTTATGACTACCAGAGAATCTCCATATACCATCAGTCTCTTGATGCCTAATGATATAGCGATGTTCAGTCCATGGATCAGAGCTTCATATTCGGCTGTGTTGTTAGAGGCTGGAAATAGCAACTGGAGGGCATATTTGAGGTGCTCGCCTCCAGGTGCGGTGAAGAGAATTCCTGCACCTGCTCCCTGCAGCTTCAGCGAGCCATCAAAATACATTCACCACACTTCTGTAGTCTCTGGGTTATCTGGTACTTGCTATTCAGTCCACTCTGATACGAAGTCAACCAATGCTTGAGTTTTGATGGCAGTGCGAGGTAGAAATTCGATGTCATGAGACCCCAGTTCACAGGCCCACTTGGCTATTCGGCCAATGGCTTCCTTGTTGTGAAGAATATCCCCTATCGGAAAACCAGTGACTACTATGACTTTGTGGTCGTCGAAGTAGTGACGTAGCTTGCGGGCAGTTAGAAGTACAGCATATAATAGCTTCTGAACTTAAGGATACTTTTTCTTCGAGGGACCCAGAACTTCACTGATGAAATAAACAGGATGTTGCACTGGGTAGGCATGTCCTTCTTCTGCTCGCTCGACTACCAACGCGGTGCATACCACGTGAGTCGTGCAAGAAATATACAGCAGCAAATCTTCAGCTGGTTGAGTTGACGTGGCTCGTCGTGGCGGCTTCAGTACTGGTGGCGTCGTCAAGAATTTTTTCAGTGCATCTAGGGCTTCCTGTGCTTCTGAAGTCCACTGAAACTTATCCACTTTCTTGAGTAGCTTGTAAAATGGTAAACCTTTTTCTCCCAGCCTGGATATAAATCTGCTCAGAGCTGCCATACATCCGGTAAGTCGCTGAACCTTCTTTTGTGATCGTGGAGCTTCCATTTTCATGATAGCTTCAATCTTTTCTGGATTAGCTTCAATTCCCCGGTGGCTGACAATAAATCCGAGTAGCTTCCCTGCCGGTACCCCAAAGACACATTTTTCGGGATTAAGCTTCCATCGATATCGCCGTAGACCGTTGAAAACGAGTTGTAAGTCTTCGATGAAGTTTTCCGAGTTCTCTGTTTTGATTACCACGTCATCTACGTAGGCTTCCACACGCTTGCCCCAGTGATCGGCTAAGCATGTTTGAATGGCTCTCTGATAAGTCGCTCCCACGTTTTTGAGGCCGAACGACATGGAGGTATAACAGAAAGCACCAAACGGAGTGATGAACGCTGTTTTTCCTCGTCTTCCTTCGCCAAGCTGATCTGATGGTATCCGGAATAACAATCCAGAAAAGACAGCACAGAACATCCAACGGTGGAGTCTACCACCTGATCTATCCTTGGGAGCCCGAAGGGATCCTTTGGACAATGTTTGTTGAGATCAGTATAGTCGACGCACATGCGCCAATCCACTTTATTCTTTTTGAGTACAAGAACAGGGTTGGCTAACCACTCGGGATGTAACACCTCTCTGATAAACCCAGTCGCGACCAAGCAGGCCAGCTCAGCGCGAATGGCCTCTCTCTTGTCGGGCGTGAAATGACGTAGTTTTTGCCGGATCGGCCTTGCCTGGGGATAGTCCTTCAGTTTGTGCTCGGCCAGTTCTCTCGGGACTCCCGGCATATCCGCAGGTTGCTATGCGAATACGTCTCGGTTGTCTTGCAGGAACCGGACGAGCGCGCCTTCCTATTTATCGTCCAGGCTGGAGCTGATGATAGCAGTTTTGCGCTCATCAGCGAATCCAAGGTTGATTCTTTTGGTTTCCTCAGTCGGCCGCGTAGAGGTCGCGGCTTGAGCTTCATTCGCTGGTGTGGTAAGGTCTTCCTCAGGCTTAGAGTTTGCCTGGATCTAAGAAGTCGCCGACGGTTTGGTGGTGAGGGCCGTCTGGATGGCCACTCAGAAACATTCTGCGGCGCCTTGGAGGTTAGCACACACAGTTATGATTCCTTGTGGTCCCAGCATCTTCAATATCATGTACGTGTAATGCGGAATGGCCATGAATTTTGCCAATCCTGGCCTCCCGATGATGGCGTTGTACCCGCAGTCGAAATTCGCCACTTCGAACCTCAGGAACTCGGTTCTGTAGTTCTCCGGAGTTCCGAAGGTGACGGGCATGTAGATGTGGCCCAGCGGATATTCCCCTTCAGTCGGCACGATGCCGAAGAAAGGAGTGTCTGACTCGTGGAGTTCTTTGAGGTGAACTCCCAAGCCTCGGAGTGTCCGGGGGAAAGTGACGTTGATGCTGCTCCCCCCGTCCACTAACACCTTCTTTACCCTGCTCTCTCGGATCACCGGATCGACGAGGAGCGGGTATTTGCCTGGGTGGTCGAAGTTGAGCCATTGGTCTGCTCGAGTGAAGGTGATCGGGTGCTCCGACCATCGGTACGGAGCGAGAGGACCGGTGGTTGCCACCAGTATCTGGCGATCGTTGAGCTTTTGCTGTCTTTTGTTCTCCTACGACCCATGTCCGCCGAAGATGACGTTGACCTCCCTGTCAACGCGCAAGAAAGCTCCTCCTCCTCCCTCCTCCTCCTGCTGGGGCTGTCGTGGTTCTTCTGGTCCTCCCCGCGGCGGAGGAGGAGGTAGAGGTTGGAAGGGTCGGCCATGCCAACGGAGTGCTTGAAGTCTCGGCAGTTCCGAAGAGTGTGGCGCATGTCCTTGTGGTACGGGCACTGGGCGTCGAGGATGTCGTCCAGCGTGCGCTCGCCTCCGCGAGGTCCTCCCCGGGCGCGAGAGGCAGGTGGTCCGGCGGCGTGCACTTCTTCGCGAGGTCTCTTCTCCCAGCGTTTGTCAGGTTGCTGGTTCGCGTCGTGTCATGGTGCTGCCGGTGCGGGCTTCGCTCCCCCGATGAGGTCCTGGGCTCGCTCGTCGGCGGTGATGTAGAAGTTGGCTTCCCGGAACAGCTCCTCGGAGGTAGTTGGCGCCTTCTGCAATATGGCTCGGACGAAGGCCGAGTCATTGGATCCTCTGTAGAAGTCCTCGATCACGGCCGCCTCCGTGACCTCGGGGATACGATTTCTCATGGTCTGGAACCTTTTGAGGTATGACCGGAGAGTTTCGTCCCCCCGGCGCTTGATGGATTTGAGGTCCCATGGTTGTGCCGGTTTGTCGGAGAGGGACTGAAAGTTGGCGGTGAAACGTCGGCTGAAATCGCTCCAGTCGTCGATGCAGTGCTGGGGTAGATGTCGTAGCCATTGTAGTGCGTCTTGCCCGAGGACAATGGGTAAGTACGCAGTCATTACGTCTTCGGATGCTCCGGTGGCTCGAGCGGCGGTGGTGTAGACGGCCAGTCAGCCTCCTGGGTCCTGCTTAGGTTCATACTTATCGACATTGGATACCTTGAAGTTAGGGGGCCATTGAATGGCCCTAAGGCGTGGAGTAAGGGCAGACACTCCACATGTGTCCTCCTGTCGTCGGGATGATGTCTGTCCCGGGGAGGGGAGTAGTTGTTGTGGTTCCTCGACCGTCCCCGGGTAGTTCCGCCAGTCGAGGCCGTCGTCGATTCGGTTCTGGTGGCTTGACTCCAAGTTGGGATGCCATGATCCCTGTCGTACTCTTCCCGGCGGTGGATCTCGTTCTCATGCCGTCGTTCACGCGCAAGCGTTGATGGAGCTCCACGCGTCTCGGCGACTGTTGATGGCGTGTCGCAAATCGTTCGGCGGGTGAGCGAGAGGTAGAAGATGGTTGGCTGCTTGGGTGAACAGGCATCGATAGCCCTCGGCATCGGGAGTCCGAGGGAGTCCATCAGCTATCCGAGCTAGTACTCCTCCGACTTCACTCCGCGTGTTCATGGCTCGGGCGAAGTCGGGGTTCAGGTTGCGACCGAAGAGTGGATTTTTCCGGCGCTGCCTTGCGTCTTGCTCGGCTTGTTCCTGAGCTCGTCGACGATCACGTTGTCAGGAGTTCCTTCGTTCTCTGAAGACGCGTTCTTCCGGAGTTTCTCCCATCTCCGAGACCACGTCTCGCGAGACAGGCTGCTCCGGATCCCGTTCTCCGGCTTGGTGATGTCACCGGATGTTTCGGCACCGATTTCTTCGTCGACGGGACTCACGCTGAGGTGGTTCTTCCCCAGGCACGGTTGGCTCGTCGTCGGAGACGGGAGGCGACTCCACTCTCCCGATGAAAAGAACGTCGGGGTAGAATGGCGCGGCTGTCGTGGCGATCTTCCTTCGGAGAGCTAGAGGTTGCGCTTCTCCGGTATCTTCGGAGTTTGTTGGAGGAGACTTCTTTCTTGGCGGATCTGAGAGCACCTAGAGGGGGGGGTGAATAGGTGATCCTGTAAAACTTCAAACTTAAGCCACAAAACTTGGTTAAGTGTTAGCACAGATGATGCCAAGTGGCTAGAGAGGAGTCCCAACAAAACACAATAACCACAGAAGATCAATCACAGAGATGGCACAGTGGTTTATCCCGTGGTTCGGCCAAGACCAACGCTTGCCTACTCCACGTTGTGGCGTCCCAACGGACGAGGGTTGCAATCAACCCCTCTCAAGCGGTCCAAAGACCCACTTGAATACCACAGTGTTTTGCTTTCTTTTCTTTATCCCGTTTGCAAGGAATCTCCACAAATTGGAGTCTCTTGCCCTTACAAGTATATGATCACAAAGAAGCACAGAGTAAGGGAGGGAAACAACACACACAAATCCACAGCAAAATGCGCACACACACGGCCAAGAATCGAGCTCAAAAGACTATCTCAAAGTTCTCACTAGAACGGAGCTCGAATCACTGAGAATGACAAACGAATGCGCAAAGACTGAGTGTGGATGATCAAGAATGCTCTTAGGTTGCTTGGGTTTACTCCTCCATGCGCCTAGGGGTCCCTTTTTATAGCCCCAAGGCAGCTAGGAGCCGTTGAGAGCAAATCTGGAAGGCTATCCTTGCCTTCTGTCGTCGGGTGCACCGGACAGTCCGGTGTACACCGGACACTGTCCGGTGCCCGATTTCTTTCCTTAAACAGCGCTGCCGACCGTTGCCGACCGTTGCAGATCTGGGAGCCGTTGGCGCACCAGACATGTCCGGTGCACACCGGACAGTCCGGTGCTCCCTTCCGACCGTTGGCTCGGCCACGTGTCTCGCGCAGATTGCGCGGGACCGACCGTTGGACCGTCCGACCGTTGGCTCACCGGACAGTCCGGTGCACACCGGACAGTCCGGTGAATTTTAGCCGTACGCCGTCGGCGAATTCCCGAGAGCGGCCACTTCGCGCCGAGTCAGCCTGGCGCACCAGACACTGTCCGGTGCACACCGGACAGTCCGGTGTGCTAGACCGAGCTAAGTCTTGGCTGTACACAGCCAAGTCTTTTTCTCCTCTTTTCTTTTCTTCTTCTTTCTGTTTCTAACACTTAGACAAGTATATTAGTACACAAAACCAATGTACTAAGGCTTAGAAACATACCTTTACTTCATGATTTGCACTTTGTTCATCCATGGACATAAATTCACATTTAAGCACTTGTGTTGGCACTCAATCACCAAAATACTTAGAAATGGCCCAAGGGCACATTTCCCTTTCAATCTCCCCCTTTTTGGTGATTTATGCCAACACAACATAAAGCAACTAGAACATGTGCAAACTCACTTCAAATAAGAACTCAAATTATTTTGATTCAATTTTGACATATTTGGATCACTCTATGCCACCACTTGGTTTGTTTTTGCAAATCAACCTCAAATCTCTATCTCTAAGTCAAACACACATGTTGAAACATAAAGAGAGTCATTCCAAAAGATATTGATCAAAGATTTCAAAAACTCCCCCTTTTTCCCATAATCAATACTTCTCCCCACAAGAAGCCAACTTTTGATAAGAGAGACAACAAAAGAGTTTTGACAAACAAAAAGCTCTATTCTACTATTTTCAAAATCTCTCAAGTGGTAGCTGATCCATTTATTGCTTTGGCCTTTATTTTCTCCCCCTTTGGCATCAAGCACCAAAACGGGATCAATCTTGGCCCTTTAACCCCATTGCCTCACCAAAATCTTCAATTAAGAGCAAATGGCAATAAGAGTTCATGAGATGGACTTGGAATAAGTTACCCTCTCATCGGAGTGCAGTGGAAGTCTTCCATGGTCCAAGTCCACCTTTTCCCTTTCAATTCTCCTTCGAGACTAAATCAAGCAAACTCAAGCATATGGTTAGTCTCAAAGGGTCAAGTTGTAACACATCTCCCCCTAAACATGTGCATCACTTTGCAACAGACTTGTGAGGTCCAGGGAGTGTTTGTACAACTTGAGCACCATAATAAGCAACAAAATGCAGAATGGACATGATCAAAGGCATAAACACATGTATGCTACAATTCAATCCAAGTTCCACGAATCTAAGACATTTAGCTCACTACGCAGCCTGCAAAAGGTCTTCTCATCTAGAGGCTTGGTAAAGATATCGGCTAGCTGGTTCTCGGTGCTAACATGAAACACTTCGATATCTCCCTTTTGCTGGTGGTCTCTCAAAAAGTGATGCCGGATGTCAATGTGCTTTGTGCGGCTGTGCTCAATAGGATTTTCCGCTATTCGGATAGCACTCTCATTATCACATAGGAGTGGGACTTTGCTCAGATTGTAGCCAAAGTCCCTGAGGGTTTGCCTCATCCAAAGTAGTTGCGCGCAACACTGTCCTGCTGCAACATACTCGGCCTCAGCGGTGGATAGGGCAACGGAGGTTTGTTTCTTAGAGTTCCATGACACCAGGGACCTTCCTAAGAATTGGCACGTCCCCGATGTACTCTTCCTATCGACCTTACATCCAGCATAGTCGGAATCTGAGTACCCAATCAAGTCAAGGTTAGACCCCTTTGGATACCAGATCCCGAAGCAAGGCGTAGCAACTAAATATCGAAGAATTCGCTTCACCGCCACTAAGTGACACTCCTTAGGATCGGATTGAAATCTAGCACACATGCATACGCTAAGCATAATATCCGGTCTACTAGCACATAAATAAAGCAAAGAACCTATCATTGACCGGTATGCCTTTTGATCAACGGACTTACCTCCTTTGTTGAGGTTGGTGTGTCCGTCGGTCCCCATCGGAGTCTTTGCGGGCTTGGCGTCCTTCATCCCAAACCGCTTCAGCAGGTCTTGCGTGTACTTCGTTTGGGAGATGAAGGTGCCGTCCTTGAGTTGCTTCACTTGGAACCCAAGGAAGTAGTTCAACTCGCCCATCATCGACATCTCGAATTTCTGCGTCATCACCCTGCTAAACTCTTCACAAGACTTTTGGTTAGTAGAACCAAATATTATGTCATCGACATAAATTTGGCACACAAACAAATCACCATCACAAGTCTTAGTGAAAAGAGTTGGATCGGCTTTCCCAACCTTGAAAGCATTAGCAATTAAGAAATCTCTAAGGCATTCATACCATGCTCTTGGGGCTTGTTTAAGTCCATAGAGCGCCTTGGAGAGCTTACACACGTGGTCGGGGTACCGTTCATACCTCGAAGCCAGGGGGTTGCTCCACATACACCTCCTCCTTTATTGGCCCGTTGAGGAAAGCGCTCTTCACATCCATTTGGTACAACCTGAAAGAATGGTGAGCGGCATACGCTAGCAAGATACGAATGGACTCTAGCCTAGCCACAGGAGCAAACGTCTCCTCACAGTCCAAACCTGCGACTTGGGCATAACCTTTTGCCACAAGTCGAGCCTTGTTCCTCGTCACCACCCCGTGCTCGTCCTGTTTGTTGCGGAACACCCACTTGGTTCCCACAACATTTTGCTTGGGACGAGGCACCAGCGTCCAAACTTCATTGCGCTTGAAGTTGTTAAGTTCCTCCTGCATGGCCAACACCCAATCCGGATCTAGCAAGGCCTCCTCTACCCTGAAAGGCTCAATAGAAGAGACAAAGGAGTAATGCTCACAAAAATTAACTAATCGAGATCGAGTAGTTACTCCCTTGCTAATGTCACCCAAAATTTGGTCGACGGGATGATCCCTTTGAATCATCGCTCGAACTTGGGTTGGAGGTGCCGGTTGCATTTCTTCCTCCATCACATGATCATCTTGTGCTCCCCCTTGATCACACGCCTCCTGTTGATGAACCTGTTCATCATCTTGAGTTGGGGGATGCACCGTTGTTGAGGAAGAAGGTTGATCTCGTTCATCTTGTTCCTGTGGCCGCACTTCTCCAATCGCCATGGTTCGTATAGCGGCCGTCGGAACATCTTCTTCATCTACATCATCACAATCAACAACTTGCTCTCTTGGAGAGCCATTAGTCTCATCAAATACAACGTCGCTAGAAACTTCAACCAAACCCGATGATTTGTTGAAGACCCTATACGCCTTTGTATTTGAATCATAACATAATAAAAACCCTTCTACAGCTTTGGGAGCAAACTTAGAATTTCTACCCTTCTTCACTAGAATGTAGCATTTGCTCCCAAAAACACGAAAGTAAGATACATTGGGTTTGTTACCGGTTAGTAGCTCATACGACGTCTTCTTGAGGAGGCGGTGAAGGTAGACCCTGTTGATGGCGTGGCAAGCCGTGTTCACGGCTTCCGACCAAAAACACTCGGGGGTCTTGAATTCTCCAAGCATAGTCCTCGCCATATCTATGAGCGTCCTGTTCTTCCTCTCTACCACACCATTTTGCTGTGGTGTGTAGGGAGCGGAGAACTCGTGCTTGATCCCTTCCTCCTCAAGGAACTCCTCCACTTGAAGGTTCTTGAACTCGGACCCGTTGTCGCTCCTTATCTTCTTCACCTTGAGCTCAAACTCATTTTGAGCTCTCTTGAGGAAGCGCTTGAGGGTCCCTTAGGTTTTAGACTTATCCTGCAAAAAGAACACCCAAGTGAAGCGGGAAAAGTCATCAACAATAACTAGACCATACTTACTTCCTCCTATGCTTAGATAGGCGACGGGTCCGAAGAGGTCCATATGCAGCAGCTCCAGAGGTCTTGATGTGGTCATCACATTCTTGCTGTGATGTGCTCCTCCCACTTGTTTACCTGCTTGACAAGCTGCACAAGGTCTATCTTTTTCGAAATAAACATTTGTTAGACCTATCACATGTTCTCCCTTTAGAAGCTTGTGGAGTTCTTCATCCCCACATGTGCTAAGCGGCGATGCCACAGCCAGCCCATGCAAGTCTTAGCCATTAAGCATGCATCTAGACCGGCCTCTTCTTTGCAAAATCAACTAAGTAAAGCTTGCCGTCTAGTACACCCTTAAAAGCTAGTGAACCATCACATCTTCTAAAGACAGACACATCTATATAGTAAAAGACAATTATATCCCATATTGCATAGTTGACTAACAGATAGCAAATTGTAACCAAGAGACTCAACTAAAAACACATTGGAAATTGAGTGCTCATTAGAAATTGCAATTTTACCTAACCCTTTTACCTTGCCTTGATTCCCATCACCGAATATAATTGAATCTTGGGAATCCTTATTTTTGACGTAGGAGGTGGACATCTTCTTCTCCCCCGTCATATGGTTTGTGCATCCGCTGTCGATAATCCAGCTTGAACCCCCGGATGCATAAACCTGCAAGGCAAATTTAGGCTTGGGTCTTAGGTACCCAACTCATGTTGGGTCCTGCAAGGTTAGCACAAATATCCTTAGGGACCCAAATGCAAGTTTTGTCTCCCTTGCATTTTGCCCCTAACTTCCTAGCAACTATTTTCCTATCCTTTCTACAAATAGCAAAGGAAGCATTTAAAGCACAATAAATTGTAGAAGGTTCATTCACTACTTTCCTAGGAGCATGAATAACATTCTTTCTAGGCACATGATGAATAGCATTTCTCCTAGACATATTTCTACCATGCATATAGGAAGAACTAGAAGCAAACATGGCATGAGAGTCAAAATCATCATAAGCATTATAACTCCTATAAACATTTCTAGTTTGTCTCCTATCATGATACAAGAAGGCATGGTTCTTTTTAGCACTACTAGCCATAGGGGCCTTCCCTTTCTCCTTGACGAAGATGGGAGCGTTATGGCTTGTTAAGTTCTTGGCTTCCCTCTTGAAGCCAAGCCCATCCTTAATTGAGGGATGTCTTCCAATTGTATAGGCATCCCTTGCAAATTTTAACTTATCAAATTCACTTTTGCTAGTCTTAAGTTGGGCATTAAGACTAGCCAATTCATCACTTAGTTTGGAAATTGAAACTAGGTGTTCACAACAAGCATTAATATCAACATCCTTACACCTAGTGCAAATTTCAACATGTTCAACACAAGAGTTAGATTTATTTGCTTCTACTAGTTTAGCATTTAAATCATTGTTAACACCTTTTAAAGTAGAGATAGTTTCATGACAAGTAGATAATTCACTAGAAAGCATTTCATTTCTTTTAATTTCTAGAGCAAGAGAATTTTGTGCACTAACAAATTTATCATGCTCCTCATATAAAAGATCCTCTTGTTTTTCTAGTAATCTATTCTTGTCATTCAAAGCATCAATCAACTCATTAATCTTATTAATTTTAGATCTATCTAACCCCTTGAATAAGCATGAGTAATCTATTTCATCATCATCACTAGACTCATCCTCACTTGAAGAAGTACTAGTATCATGAGTGCTTACTTTCTTCTCCCTTGCCATGAGGCAAGTGTGACGCTCGTTGGGGAAGAGAGATGACTTGTTGAAGGCGGTGGCGGCGAGTCCTTCATTGTCGGAGTCGGAGGAGGAGCAATCCGAATCCCACTCCTTTCCGATATGTGCCTCGCCCTTGGCCTTCTTGTAATACTTCTTCTTCTCCCTTTTGTTCCCCTTTTCCTGGTCACTTTCATTATCGGGACAGTTAGCAATGAAATGACCAACCTTACCACATTTGAAGCATGAGTGCTTCCCCTTTGTCTTGGTCTTCCTTGGTTGCTCCTTGCGACCATTTAGCGCCGTCTTGAATCTCTTGATGATGAGAGCCATCTCTTCATCATTGAGCCCGGCCGCCTCAACTTGCGCCACCTTGCTGGGTAGCGGCTCCTTGCTCCTTGTTGCCTTGAGAGCGATGGGTTGAGACTCGTGGATTGGACCGTTCAATGCTTCGTCGACGTATCTCACCTCCTTGATCATCATCCGCCCGCTTACGAATTTTCCGAGTACCTCCTCGGGCGTCATCATCGTGTACCTGGGATTCTCACGAATATTGTTCACGAGATGAGGATCAAGAACGGTAAAGGACCTTAGCATTAGGCGGACGACGTCGTGGTCCTTCCATCGCGTGCTTCCGTAGCTCCTTATTTTGTTGATGAGGGTCTTGAGCCGGTTGTACGTTTGGGTTGGCTCCTCTCCCCTTATCATGGCGAATCGTCCAAGCTCGCCCTCCACCAACTCCATTTTGGTGAGCATGGTGATATCATTTCCCTCGTGAGAGATCTTGAGGGTGTCCCATATTTGCTTGGCATTGTCCAAGCCGCTCACCTTGTTGTACTCTTCCCTGCACAAGGACGCTAAGAGAACAGTAGTAGCTTGTGCATTTCTATGGATTTGTTCATTTATGAGCATAGAGTTATCCGAGCTATCAAACTTCATTCCATTCTCTACAATCTCCCAAATGCTTGGATGGAGAGAGAATAAGTGACTACGCATTTTGTGACTCCAAAATCCGTAGTCCTCCCCATCGAAGTGTGGAGGTTTGCCAAGAGGAATGGAAAGCAAATGCGAATTCGAACTATGTTGAATACGAGAATAATCGAATGAAAAGTTCGAATTGACCGTCTTTTTGTAGTCGTTGTGGTCATCGTCCTTTTGGGAAGAAGTAGATTCATCGCTGTCGTCGTAGTAGACGATCTCCTTGATGCGCCTTGTCTTCTTCTTCTTCCCTTCCTTCCGTCTATGACCCGAGCCGGAGTCGGTAGGCTTGTCGTCCTTCGGCTCGTTGATGAAGGATTCCTTCTCTTTTGTCGTTGATCACGATACCCTTCCCCTTAGGATCCATCTCTTCGGGCGATTAGTCCCTTTGTGAAGAGAACGGCTCTGATACCAATTGAGAGCACCTAGAGGGGGGGTGAATAGGTGATCCTGTAAAACTTCAAACTTAAGCCACAAAACTTGGTTAAGTGTTAGCACAGATGATGCCAAGTGGCTAGAGAGGAGTCCCAACAAAACACAATAACCACAGAAGATCAATCACAGAGATGGCACAGTGGTTTATCCCGTGGTTTCGGCCAAGACCAACGCTTGCCTACTCCACGTTGTGGCGTCCCAACGGACGAGGGTTGCAATCAACCCCTCTCAAGCGGTCCAAAGACCCACTTGAATACCACAGTGTTTTGCTTTCTTTTCTTTATCCCGTTTGCAAGGAATCTCCACAAATTGGAGTCTCTTGCCCTTACAAGTATATGATCACAAAGAAGCACAGAGTAAGGGAGGGAAACAACACACACAAATCCACAGCAAAATGCGCACACACACGGCCAAGAATCGAGCTCAAAAGACTATCTCAAAGTTCTCACTAGAACGGAGCTCGAATCACTGAGAATGACAAACGAATGCGCAAAGACTGAGTGTGGATGATCAAGAATGCTCTTAGGTTGCTTGGGTTTACTCCTCCATGCGCCTAGGGGTCCCTTTTATAGCCCCAAGGCAGCTAGGAGCCGTTGAGAGCAAATCTGGAAGGCTATCCTTGCCTTCTGTCGTCGGGTGCACCGGACAGTCCGGTGTACACCGGACACTGTCCGGTGCCCGATTTCTTTCCTTAAACAGCGCTGCCGACCGTTGCCGACCGTTGCAGATCTGGGAGCCGTTGGCGCACCAGACATGTCCGGTGCACACCGGACAGTCCGGTGCTCCCTTCCGACCGTTGGCTCGGCCACGTGTCTCGCGCAGATTGCGCGGCCGACCGTTGGACCGTCCGACTGTTGGACCGTCCGACCGTTGGCTCACCGGACAGTCCGGTGCACACCGGACAGTCCGGTGAATTTTAGCCGTACGCCGTCGGCGAATTCCCGAGAGCGGCCACTTCGCGCCGAGTCAGCCTGGCGCACCGGACACTGTCCGGTGCACACCGGACAGTCCGGTGTGCCAGACCGAGCTGAGTCTTGGCTGTACACAGCCAAGTCTTTTTCTCCTCTTTTCTTTTCTTCTTCTTTCTGTTTCTAACACTTAGACAAGTATATTAGTACACAAAACCAATGTACTAAGGCTTAGAAACATACCTTTACTTCATGATTTGCACTTTGTTCATCCATGGACATAAATTCACATTTAAGCACTTGTGTTGGCACTCAATCACCAAAATACTTAGAAATGGCCCAAGGGCACATTTCCCTTTCAGGATCTGCAATGCGATGTAGAGTTCCCTCTTCGTCTGCTATGGACGAGATCGTTCCAAAGCAGAACATGGATCCGGGACGGAAGGTGATCTTGTCGTGGAAGGTGATGGCCATTGAGCTAGCTTAGATCGTCGACACACCCCCTACCTGGCGCGCCAGCTATCGGTGTTTTGAGTCCGACCGCACACCCGGGGTTGCCCCTCGAGGTGTTTTTAGGAGTAGGACGGTGTCGCCGACTGTAGCAAAATGGTTCGTGCCAGACGCACGAGGGACAATGGACAGTGTTTACAGGTTTCGGGCCGCTTAGAGATGCGTAACACCCTACGTCCTAGTGAGGATGCTTTGTGTAATGGGTTACAAGGTAGTTCTCTAAAGCGAGAACGTGGAGAGTTGAGGTGGATGGCTGAGTAGTGAGATCGATTGTTCTGAAGGGGTGCCCCCTGGGCCTTATATATTCGACCGTGGGGCAATACATGTGGATATGATAACAATGTGCACCTTAAAGATAGTGAACTGTTTGAGTCTATCTTCCTATGATTCTGCCGATCTATCCTCGCCTAGTTCCGTTGCATGGGGCTCCAGCGTGGGAAAGTCGGATCTTCTGTTGTGGTTTCTTGCTCAACGCTGTGGGGCCATCCGAGCTTGCATCGATCCGGCCTTACGTCGATCTGCTTTACTGATTGTCCCTCCCCAGGCCCATGAAGGAATGACCTTACGATCTATCGGGCCCTTGGGCTTTTCGTGAGGTCTTTTATCCTTCTAATGGACCCCGGGGGATATCTGTCCCCCACTAGGCTTTAGTGACTAGTGAGAGAGATTTGTTGTGTTCTTTTGAGCTCTTGCGCTTGGATTGCTTCTTTTCTTTCTTATTTGTTCTTGTGATCAAAACTCAATTGTAACCGAGGCAAGAGACACCAATTGTGTGATGGTCCTTGAGGGGAAGTTTTGTTCCAGTTGATTTGAGAAGAGAAGCTCACTCGGTCCGAGGGACCGTTTGAGAGAGGGAAAGGGTTGAAATAGACCCGGCCTTTGTGGCCTCCTCAACGGGGAGTAGGTTTGCGAGAACCGAACCTCGGTAAAACAAATCCTTGCGTCTCACTTCTTCACTCACTCGCGATTTGTTTTTACGCCCTCTCTCGGACTCATTTCTATTTCTAACGCTAACCCGGCTTGTAGTTGTGATTAACTTTGTAAATTTTAGTTTCGCCCTATTCACCCCCTCTAGGCGAATTTCAATTGGTATCGGAGCCTGGTGCTTCATTAGAGCCTAACCGCTTGAAGTGATGTCGGGAGATCACACCAAGAGGGAGATGGAGACCGGTGACAAGCCCACTACAAGCCATGGGAAGACTTCATCGGAAGAGTCCAGCAACAAGGGAAAGAGGAAGGAGAAGAAATCCTCTTCCCACAAGTCGCATCGGAGTAGCGGCAAACACAAGAAGATGAGGAAGGTGGTCTACTACGAGACTGACACTTCATCACCATCGACCTCCGGCTCCGACGCGCCGTCCGTAACTTCTAAGCGCCATGAGCGCAAGAAGTTTAGTAAGATTCCTCTACGCTATCCCCATATTTCAAAGCGTACTCCTTTGCTCTCCGTTCCATTAGGCAAACCACCGGTTTTTGACGGTGAAGACTATAATATGTGGAGTGACAAAATGAGGCATCATCTAACCTCACTCCACACAAGCATATGGAATGTTGTTGAGTTTGGTGTATATGTACCATCCGTAGGGGATGAAGACTACGACTCGGACGAAGTGGCCCAAATCCACCACTTTAACTCCCAAGCCACCACTATACTCCTCGCCTCTCTAAGTCGAGAGGAGTATAATAAGGTGCAAGGGTTAAAGGGTGCGAAGGAAATTTGGGACGTACTCAAGACCGCGCACGAAGGAGACGAGGTGACAAAGATCACCAAGCGGGAGACGATCGAGGGGGAGCTCGGTCGCTTCATGCTTCACCAAGGGGAAGATCCGCAATCCATGTACAACCGCTTGAAGACCTTGGTGAATCAAGTACGCAACCTCGGGAGCGAAAAATGGGATGACCATGAGATGGTCAAGGTTATTCTTAGATCCCTCGTTTTTCTTAACCCTACGCAAGTTCAATTAATTCGAGGTGATCCTAGATATAAGCTAATGTCTCCCGAGGAAGTAATAGGAAAATTTGTGAGCTTTGAGCTAATGATTAAAGGTTCAAGAAAATCATCGAGCAAGGCACCTCCTCCACGCCCAAGGCACAACCGGTCGCATTCAAGGCGACGGAGGAGAAGGAGGAGGAGTCTACATCAAGTAGACAACCAATCGACGCCTCCAAGCTCGACAATGAGGAAATGACGCTTATCATCAAAGCTTCCCGCCAAATCCTCAAGCAAAGGAGGGGGAAAGATTATAAAGCCCCGCTCCAAGAAAGTGTGCTACAAATGTGGTATGCCCGGTCATTTCATTGCTAAATGCCCTTTATCTAGTGATAGTGACAGGGGCGACGACAAGAAGGGAGAAGAAAGGAGAAGAAGAGGCACTACAAGAAGAGGGGCGGCGATGCCCATGTGTGCCGCGAGTGGGACTCCGAGGAGAGCTCCTCCGACTCCTCCTCCGACGAGGACGCCGCAAAACATCGCCGTCACCAAGGGTCTTCTCTTCCCCAACGTCGGCCACAAGTGCCTCATGACAAAGGACGGCAAAAGGAAGAAGGTTAAATCCAAATCCTCCACTAAATATGAATCCTCTAGTGATGATAATGCTAGTGATGAGGAAGATAATTTGCGCACTCTTTTTGCCAACCTAAACATGCAACAAAAGGAAAAATTAAATGAACTTGATTAGTGCCATCCATGAAAAGGATGATCTCTTGACTCCCAAGAGGACTTCCTAATCAAGAAAAATAAAAAGCATGTTAAGGTTAAGAATGCTTATGCTCTAGAAGTAGAAAAATGTGAAAAATTTATCTAGTGAGCTAAGCACATGCCATGATACTATTACCAACCTTAGAAATGAAAATGAAAAATTAAATGCTAAGGTTGATTCTCATGTTTGTAATGTTTCAATTCCCAATCTTAGAGATGATAATATTGATTTGCTTGCTAAGATTGATGAATTGAATATTTCTCTTGATAGCCTTAGATGTGAAAATGAGAAATTGATTGCTAAGGCTAAAAATTTTGATGTTTGCAATGTTACTATTTCTAACCTTAGAAGTGAAAATGATATATTACATGCTAAGGTTGTAGAATTAAAATCTTGCAAACCCTCTACCGTTGAGCATGTCTATTTGTGCTAGATGTAGAGATGTTGATATTGATGCTATTCATGATCATATGGTCTTAATTAAATAACAAAATGATCATATAGCAAAATTAGATGCTAAAATTGCCGAGCATAACTTAGAGAATGAAAAGTTTAAATTTGCTAGAAGTATGCTCTATAGTGGGAGACGCCCTGGCATCAAGGATGGCATTGGCTTCCAAAGGGGAGACAATGTCAAACTTAATGCCCTCCTAAGAAATTGTCTAACTTTGTTAAGGGCAAGGCTCCCATGCCTCAGGATAACGAGGGTTATATTTTGTACCCTGCCGGTTATCCCAAGCACAAAATTAGGAGAATTCACTCTAGGAAGTCTCACTCTGGCCCTAATTATGCTTTATGTATAAGGATGAGACATCTAGCTCTAGGCAACCAACCCGTGCTAAGTTGCCTAAGAAGAAAACCTAGTGCATCAAATGACCATAGCATTTCATTCAAAACTTTTGATGCATCATATGTTTTAACTAACAAATCCGGCAAGGTAGTTGCCAAGTTTGTCGGGGGGCAAACACAAGGGCTCCAAGACTTGTGATTGGGTACCCAAAGTTCTTGTGTCTAATGCCAAAGGACCCAAAAAACTGTTTGGGTACCTAAAGTCAATAACTAAAATTGTTTTGTAGGTTTATGCATCCGGGGGCTCAAGTTGGATCGTCGATAGCGGGTGCACAAACCACATGACCGGGGAGAATAAAATGTTCTCCTCTTATGAGAAAAACCAAGATCCCCATCGAGCTATCACATTCGGGGATGGAAACCAAGGTTTGGTAAAAGGTTTGGGTAAAATAGCTATATCTCCTGACCATTCCATTTCCAAGTTTTTCTTGTTGATTCATTAGATTACAATTTGCTTTCTGTATCTCAATTATGTCAAATGGGCTACAACTGTCTTTTTACTGATGTAGGTGTCACTGTCTTTAGAAGAAGTGATGATTCAATAGCCTTTAAGGGAGTGTTAGAGGGTCAGCTATACTTGGTAGATTTTGATAGAGTGAACTCGACACTTGCTTAATAGCTAAGACTAACATGGGTTGGCTCTCGCACCGCCGACTAGCCCATGTTGGAATGAAGAATCTTCATAAGCTTCTAAAGGGAGAACACATTTTAGGATTAACCAATGTTCATTTTGAGAAAGACAGGATTTGTAGCACATGCCAAGCAGGGAAGCAAGTTGGTGTTCATCATCCACACAAGAACATCATGACGACTGACAGGCCACTGGAGCTCCTACAAATGGACCTATTCGGCCCGATAGCTTACATAAGCATCGGCGGGAGTAAGTACTGTCTAGTTATTGTGGATGATTATTCTCGCTTCACTTGGGTGTTCTTTTTGCAGGAAAAATCACAAACCCAAGAGATCTTAAAGGGATTCTTGAGACGGGCTCAAAATGAGTTCGGCTTAAGGATCAAGAAAATAAGAAGCGACAACGGAACGGAGTTCAAGAACTCTCAAATTGAAGGCTTCCTTGAGGAGGAGGGCATCAAGCATGAGTTCTCTTCTCCCTACACCCCACAACAAAATGGTGTAGTGGAGAGAAAGAATCGAACTCTATTGGACATGGCAAGAACCATGCTTGATGAGTACAAGACGCCGGATCGGTTTTGGGCTGAGGCGGTTAACACCGCTTGCTACGCCATCAACCGATTATATCTACACCGAATCCTCAAGAAGACATCATACGAACTCCTAACCGGTAAAAAGCCCAACATTTCATATTTTAGAGTCTTTGGTAGCAAATGCTTCATTCTTGTTAAAGAGGTAGAAAATCTAAATTTGCTCCTAAGACTGTAGAAGGCTTTTTACTAGGATATGATTCAAACACAAGGGCATATAGAGTCTTTAACAAGTCCTCAGGACTAGTTGAAGTTTCTTGTGACGTTGTGTTTGATGAGACTAACGGCTCTCAAGTAGAGCAAGTTGATCTTGATGAGATAGGTGAAGAACAGGCTCCGTGCATCGCGCTAAGGAACATGTCCATTGGGGATGTGTGCCCTAAGGAATCCGAAGAGCTTCCACATGCACAAGATCAACTATCCTCCTCCACGTAAGCATCTCCACCAACTCAAAATGAGGACGAGGCTCAAGTTGATGAAGGAGAAAATCAAAATAATGAGCCACCTCAAGATGACAACAACGATCAAGGGGAGATGCAAATGATCAAGATAAGGAGGATGAAGAACCAAGGCCGCCACACCCAAGAGTCCACCAAGCAATCCAACGAGATCACCCCGTCGACACCATCCTCGGTGACATCCATAAGGGGGTAACCACTAGATCTCGTGTTGCACATTTTTGTGAGCATTACTCTTTTGTTTCCTCTATTGAGCCACACAGGGTAGAGGAAGCACTCCAAGATTCGGATTGGGTGATGGCGATGCAAGAGGAGCTCAACAACTTCACTAGGAACGAGGAACAAAGCTTGACTCGTGGCCAAGGGGTATTCACAAGTCGAAGGTTTGGATTTTGGTGAAACCTATGCATCCGTAGCTAGGCTTGAGTCAATTCGTATATTATTGGCCTATGCTACTTACCATGGCTTCAAGCTTTATCAAATGGACGTGAAGAGTGCCTTCCTCAATGGACCAATCAAGGAAGAGGTCTATGTTGAGCAACCTCCTGGCTTTGAAGACAGTGAGTACCCTAACCATGTCTATAGGCTCTCTAAGGCGCTTTATGGGCTCAAGCAAGCCCCAAGAGCATGGTATGAATGCCTAAGAGATTTCCTTATTGCTAATGGCTTCAAAGTCGGCAAGGCTGATCCTACTTTATTTACTAAGACTCTTGACAATGATTTGTTCATATGCCAAATTTATGTTGATGATATTATATTTGGGTCTACTAACGAATCTACATGTGAGGAATTTAGTAGGATCATGACACAGAAATTCGAGATGTCAATGATGGGGGAGTTGAAGTATTTTCTAGGATTCCAAGTCAAGCAACTCCAAGAAGGCACCTTCATTAGCCAAACGAAGTATACTCAAGACATTCTAAACAAGTTTGGAATGAAGGATGCTGAAAGGGAATTAGGCTTACACCTATATTCCTAAAGTAATTTTGGTGGTTGAATTGCCCAACACAAATAATTGGACTAACGAGTTTGCCCAAGTTTATAAGTTCTACAGGTACCAAAGGTTCACAATAAGCCAATAAAAAGACCAAGAGAAAGGGTTCAAACAAAGGAGCAAAGGGACAACCGAAGGCACCCTGGTCGGGCGCACCGGACTGTCCGGTGTGCCACCGGACAGTGTCCGGTGCACCACCGGACAATGTCCGGTGCACCAGGGGACTCCAAGATGAACTTCGCACCTTCGGGAATTCTCAGAGCTGCCGCGATAATCATCAGACTGTCCGGTGTACACCGGACAGTGTCCGGTGCTCCAAGGAGACACGGCTCTGAACTCGCCAGCTTCGGAAATTCGCAACGGCTAGTCCGCTATAATTCATCGGACATGTCCGGTGCACACCGGACTGTCCGGGTGACAACGAAGCAACGGCTACTTCGGCGCCAACGGCTACCTGCGGGCGCATTAAATGCGCGCCAGCGCACGCAGAAGTCAGGTACGCCCATGCTGGCGCACCGGACACTCTACAGTGCATGTCCGGTGCGCCACCGGACATCCAGGCGGGCCCAGCAGTCAGAGCTCCAATGGTCAGAACCCCAACGGCCTGGTGACATGGCTGTCGCACCGGACATGTCCGGTGTGCACCGGACTGTCCGGTGCACCATACGACAGACAACCTCCACCAAACGGCTAGTTTGGTGGTTGGGGCTATAAATACCCCCAACCACCCCATATTCAAGTCATCCAAGTTTTCCACTTCTCAACCACTTACAAGAGCTAGGCATTCAATACAAGACACACCCAAGTGATCAAATCCTCTCCGATTCCACACAAGGCTTTAGTGATTAGCGAGAGAGATTTGTCGTGTTCTTTTGAGCTCTTGCGCTTGGATTGCTTCTTTTCTTTCTCAATTGTTCTTGTGATCAAAACTCAATTGTAACCAAGGCAAGAGACACAAATTGTGTGGTGGTCCTTGCGGGGAAGTTTTGTTCCCTGTTTGGTTTGAGAAGAGAAGCTCACTCGGTCCGAGGGACCGTTTGAGGGAGGGCAAGGGTTGAAAGAGACCCGGCCTTTGTGGCCTCCTCAACGGGGAGTAGGTTTGCGAGAACCGAACCTCGGTAAAACAAATCCACGTGTCACACTCTTCATTCGCTTGTGATTTGTTTTGCGCCCTCTCTCTCTCAGACTCATTATTATTTCTAACGCTAACTCGGCTTGTAGTTGTGATTAATTTTGTAAATTTCAGTTTCGCCCTATTCACCCCCCTCTAGGCGACTTTCAATTGGTATCAGAGCCCGGTGCTTCATTAGAGCCTAACTGCTCTAAGTAATGTCGGGAGATCACACCAAGAGGGAGATGGAGCC